>CM057347.1:511904797-513140579 GCA_030015575.1 Agapanthus africanus | reverse complement strand
TCTTTGGGCCCGCTTTGTGAGAACCGCAGAGTCCGTTGTGAACTTCCTGAATGACTCTTTTCGCCTCTTCAGGTCCGAGACATCTTAGCCATAGAGAATTAAACGATCTTTTGTACAGAGTATCGTTGATGAAAGCAAAAGACAGAGCTCGTTTCGTGAGCTGATGTCTTGTGGACGCTTCTTCAGGCATTCGGTGGGATTTAAAGTAGTCTATGAAGACTTCTCTCCAATCCTCGGTATTTTCCCAATCTTTTACTTGCAGGGTCGTCTGCTCGCTCGCTCCTTTTTCTTCGGATGATTCCGGAGAAATTCCTGTTGGGGCAAGCACCCGACGGCTTTGTACCATGATTCTAACGTCATCGAGGTTCTCGTCAGCCAGTTCTTTAGCAAGTTTGGCCAACGCGTCTTCTTTGCTGTTTTCCGCGCGCGGTATGCTTTCCAAAGTATAGGAGGGAATTTGGGTCAACAGTTGTTGCACCTTTTCACCGTATTTTACCAATTCTGGTTTGCATGTTTGGTAGTTGCCGTTTACTTGACTAACGACGAGTTGAGAATCTCCATATATGAGGATGTTTTCAATTCCCATGTCGATGGCGATCTCGAGGCCTGCTATCAAGGCTTCATATTCGGCTTCGTTATTCATCCTCGGCTCTGTTAAGGAGAAGGCGAAGCGCATAATCCCTCCTTGTGGAGTTACGAAGATGAGGCCTACTCCCGATTTGATTATAGGGGTACTTTGTTTGCGCTTTTTTATGGAAGATGCTCCATCGAAATAGAGCTCCCATCGGGTATCACCACCGTCGATCGTGTCAAACGCATGTTCGTCTGGCAAATCGCAATTCAGAGGAGAATCGGCAGATATCGGGTGCTCAGCGAAGAAGTCGGCGATGGCCTGGCCTTTCACTGCCTTGAGAGGTTGATATGTTATCGAGAACTCTATCAAGAGCAGGGCCCATTTAGCGAGTCGTCCCGTCAACATGGCCTTCGACATCAAGAATTTAAGGGGGTCCACCTTTGAAATGAAACGGACCTCGTGCGCCAATGCATAGTGCCTGAGCTTTGTTATCGCGAAGATCAACGCCAGGCAGTGTTTTTCAATGGGAAAGTAGTTGCTTTCTGTCCCCAGCAGAACTCGACTTAAGTAGTAGAGTGCTCTTTCTTTCCCTTGATCGTTCTCTTGTGCCCATAATGCGCCTAAAGAACCTTCGAGGGCGGTTGTATAAAGAATGAGGGGTTTTCCCTTGACCGGAGCAGCCAACACCGGCGGGTTCTGCAGGTATTGCTTGATCTCATCTAGTGCGCTTTGGCATTTTTGGTCCCAGACGAACGGGGTTCCCTTCTTCATCAGGTGGCTGTAAGGACGGCACTTTCCTGAAAGGTTGGCTATAAATCGCCGTATATACGCGAGCTTCCCTTGGAGAGACCGCAGCTGTTTGAGAGTCCTTGGCGGAGGCATTTCCATGATCGTCTTGATCTTGGACAGATCTATTTCGATACCCCGGTGTCGGACGATGAATCCCAGGAATTTGCCCGAGGAAACTCCGAATGCACATTTGAGAGGGTTCATCTTCAAGTTGTATTGCCGAAGGCGTTGAAATACAGTTTTTAGGTGCTCGAGATGTTCCTCATATGATTTGCTCTTAACCACGAGGTCGTCGATATAGCATTCGACGATTTCATGTATAAGGTCATCGAAGATCTTCGTCATAGCCCTCTGATAGGTGGCACCGATGTTCTTCAGACCGAAGGGCATCACTTTGTAGCAAAATATACCCAAAGGAGTCCTAAAGGCAGTGTGCTTCTGGTCATCGGGATGCATCTTTATCTGTTTATACCCTGATGAGCCATCCATGAAAGAGAAAACCTCATGAGTGGACGTATTTTCTATCATCAATTCGGTGACTAGCACCGGGAAATCATCCTTCGGGCAGGCTTTGTTGAGATCCCGAAAGTCCACGCATATGCGCACCGTCCTATTTTTCTTCATCACCGGGACGATGTTGGCGATCCATTCAGGGTATTGAACTTTCTGGATAAAGCCAGAGTCGATTAGCTTCTTGACCTCGGCGTTGATGCTCATCTCAAGCTCGAGCCGCATTCTTCTTGGCGCCTGTTTGACCGGCTTGACGTCTGGGGATATCGCCAATTTGTGCACAGCAACTTCTGGATCTAGTCCCGGCATTTCGGAATAGTTCCATGCGAAGCAATCTTTATGCTGTACAAGGACGTCTTTTAACGCGGCCACCTTTTCTTCGGATAATAGCTCGCTGACAAATGTCGGTCGCAGGTCGTTTAACGTCCCCAACTCAATTTTCTTAAGGTTATCCGCGGTAGTATGTATTCCATCTTCCATTTCTTTCAGAGCTGGCAGAAATTCTGAGATCACCCTATCGTTGCTGTTTTCGAAGCACCAGGGAAGGCTGTCCATGTTCTCAGGCTCTTCTTTTACTATTGTTATCATACGACAAGTGCGAATCCGCTTCCAATCCCAATGTGGAGTTGGTTCTGTTCTCGCGGCTTTGGGTTCATGCTTCTGTGGCGGCGCTACCCTCCAGTTGTCAGACAAAGCGAACTTGCCAAGCTGATACTGATCTTCGACCCAATTCTTAAAGGTGAAGCAGTCTTCAAGAGGATGCCCTATTACTCGATGGTAAGAGCAATAATTTGGGTCAAAGGCTTCGCCTACTTGTTCGGAGTGCTTGGACTCCGGCAGTGTAAGCATCTGATGTTTTAGAGCAAGCTCAAGTATCTTCTTCGTCTTGTCCTGAGGAAATGAGTACGCTCGACCCATTTTCTTCATGAGAGATAGATCAATAATGCTCAACTCCCACTCGCGTGGCTTCTTAGCCCCGCTTTGTTGCTGTTGAGCGCCTTTTTGGCCTTTCGACTTGTTTCTGCTTTTGCGTTGAGCCTTCTTTATAACAGGTTGATAAGGAGCGGCATTTTCATCTTTCACGGCCTGTTGAAGGAGGCGTTGCGTTCTGGCTTTCTCGTAGATGGCCATTTCGCGGTTATGGTCGTCCCGGACTTTTTGACCTGCTTCCCTTATAAGCCAGCCCATTTGTTCTTCAAACGATGGACCGGGCACTTTTGCATCAGGAACTTTTACTGGTTCAGGATTAGTGTCCTCCCGTTACGCATCTGCTTCTTTATTGAAGTCGTGCACGACGTAACAGTCGCGGAGCAGCTCTCGTTTCTTGGGGCGAATATATCCGAGCCCGATCGTTTCCATCCTCCCATTAAGCAGCTTGCGTTGAGTCCCAGGAACGTTCCATACACCGTCATAGAATTTGGCCTTTCTAACGGTCTGTTTTAAGGGTATCCCTTGGCGCTTCAACAGCTTCTTCAAGCCTTCTGTATAATATCTGGGTAGACGGATGGGTTGAAATCTGTCCAGCGTAGGATCTGCCCCGTGCCAGATTTCTTTCTCTACTTTGTTTTCTTCAGAGCGGTAGAATAGAATTGCCTTCTCGCCTTCTCGCCTGGGAGGGATATAGAACGTTTGCAGCTCTTCTACATTGTAAATATCGAGTGCATCCAGTTCTTTATGGTGTTTAAGCGGTACCATAGCGACTTGTAGACTTTGCTCTCCGTCAGCGGAAGCCCGTATTGAAGGTCGAGCAGAGAATACAGCATGGACCTCATCCTCCGAATCACTACCAAAAATCAACGCAAGAGCGGATGGTCCCGGCTTGGTGTATTGGTGAGGACCCGAATAAACTATCTCCTCTTCCTCCTCGGTATCACTGCCGAAGACAGGGATGGTAGCGTTAGTTTTATTCTCCGGCTTACGACACCTTTCCGTGTCTTCAAAATCCGGCAAGAAGTATTTGGCATCTTCATATTTGCGGACTTCGTTCACGGAAAACGGATTCAATTCTCCCGTCACGGTATACTCGAGACCATCCCTAAAATATTTCATATACTAATGTTGTGTAGAAGGGATGATGTTGTACTCGTGTAACCATGGTCGGCCGAGCAGAGCGTTGTAGCATGTCTTGGCATCTATAATGTGAAATTTAATGTCCGTGACGAGCAGCCCGAAGCGTAGCGTCGGTATCATAGATCCAAGAGTCTTTGACGATTGGGAGTCGAACCCGGAGATGGTGATCTTATCTCGAGCGAGGTATTGAACGCTCATGCAGATTTCCTTTAAAACCCGCACATTGAGTAAGTTGACAGACGACCCGTTATCGATCAGAATTTTGCCTATCTTTATATCATGGCAGTATCCTGAGACATAGAGGGGGCGATTGTGTTCGCACGTCCCAAGGAGAAGGTCTTCATCGCCAAAAGTGACATCGGCCGTGTGCATTTCTTCCAGTTCATCCTTCATCTTTTCTTCGGCCAGGAAAGCCTGGAACTGCTCTGGGTCCTGTAGTGCCTTAATTAATGAATCTCTCGCTTCCTTTGATAGCAAAAGGGCGTCAAGAATGCTGAGCTATGAGGGTAGCTTCCTCAGATGCGCTAAGACGTTGTAATCCACCTTATTTCTTTTCGGAGAGTCCTTGGCACTTAGCTCCTCCATAACTTGGTCATCTAAGACGATATCTTCAGGGACCTTCTCTTTTCCCTTATCTTTCTTATTTGAGAGTCCGAGATTCTTTTCGGGCAGCGTGCGGTTACATAGCCGGATATTTTCACAGACGTTCGGCTCTTTTTCTTTTCCCGAAGTGGATTCTTTAAAGAGGGGGCCAAGCTCCAGCTCCTCATCAGAATCGCTCCCGAACGTGAGCACTTGTGATCCCCCGGCGTTGACCATGCGACAATCGCCGGTGGTTCTGTTAAGCCCTGCGGTCGTATCGTTCCGTTCTCGGCGAGTCTTGCGCTTTTCCCGCTTAAAATGCTGCCGGTGAGCAACATATCCTTGCCACCATCCATCGAAATCTTTGCACTCTTCAGTGGGGTGCGAAATCTTCCGATGATACAAGCAATAGGAAGGGTGCACTCCCGCTTCACCAGTAATTTTTCCTTCGGAGGATGGTAGTTTCATGCCCATTGATATGGCCTTAGCAAACCTTTTCCTCATCTTGAATTTGCTTTTGTCCGCAGTGGGTGTACTTTGCTCCAGCGGGAATATCTCAATTCTTTCGTCAAGGCGCTGGCGCTTGGCCCTTTCAAATATGACCGCCTCGTGTTTCCGATCAGCTTTACTTTTTAAGAGAGCTTCATTGAGGAATGCGTCAATTACTTCATCCGATGGCCCCAGAATTTTTGGTTCATGATCTGCCCCCGGCGTTTCAGTACAAGGGGTCTCCTCATCGTCCATGAACAAGTGGGAAATCACATGATAGCTCGCCACGCATTCTTCAGAATCATCAGATGAACTTTCTCCCTCATCTTCCTCTTGAAAGACGTGATTGAGGAATTCTTGGAATGTAATGGGAGTCCGTGCCTTCTGGTTGTATTCCTCCAGCGCGTCAATTTGTTTTTGCAAGTCCGTACGCTTGTCGCCAGGCTTCAAGGGCTTCTTTGACTTCTTCTTCTTCTTCTTCTTTTTCGAAGATTTTGACGACTGGTTGCGAGTACTTGAGCCACCACCATCGGTCTTTGGAGTTGGACGTGGTTTCAACATCCCTTCAATGACCTGCAATTCCAACGGGTTCTTCCACTTGATTGCTGGACATGTCTGAAGGTCGTTTAGCATCCTCTTTGTCTTGGCTGATAATACAACCTCCTAAGGAGTTTCTTCAACGACGGAGCATGTTGCCCCCGGCGTATTCGTCCCTTCAGAGGTGTGGGGCTGCAGGGGATTCACCTTCCATTTGTCAGATAACGGGAATTTGCCCTGTCGGTACTGGTTTTCAAGCCAATTTTTGAAAACGTAGCAATCCTCGATCGGATGACCCAGTACTCGATGATAAGGACAGTAGTTGGGCTCGTTGACGTCACTTGGTTGTAACGGGCGTTTTGGATCCGGCAGATTTATGAGTCGGTTGCGCAACGCCAGTTCGAATAACCTCCTCGTTTTATCGTGGGGAAAGGAGTAAGAACGTCCTAGCCTCTCCTCAAGGGCTAAGTACGGACGTACATTATTTTGACAAGCAACCGGTTTCGAGTTGCTCGGTTGTTGTTGAGCATTAGCGACAACGATCGCTTTTCCCTTCTCCTTGTCATTTCGGGAGTCCGGCTTTGGAAGAGGGGGTTTATGGCCCATCTGATCCATTTGCGCTAGCTTGTCAATCAAGGCCTGAAAGGTAGTTGGCTTGAAAAACATCACAAATTATGAGATGGTTGCTTGCGGATCAAGGGTTCCCACAAACATACCCACCGCGGGAGCTTCTTCAATGCGCTGCTCACACTTCGACCATAAGTTCCGCCATCGTATAGCATACTGAACCCACGTCTCGCCTGGCTTTACCCTGGCGTTAATCAGTGCCGTCATCGGGGTGCGTTCACTGGCGCTTGCAAAACGCTGAGTAAACAGCGGCTCCATCTCCGCGAAGGTTTTAATAGAGTCGTTCGGGAGATCAGAGTACCACTCGAACGCCGTATCTGATAGGCTTCCAACAAACTGGCGAAGCAACAGCTTGTCGTCACCGCCGGTGTTGCCGCAGAGTGCCCTGAACTGGGCAACGTGCTGGTGAGGATTGCCTGTCCCCTTGTAGACATGGAACTTGGGAATTGTTTAACCCGGCGGGTACTTGATTTGATCGTACCAACTTGGATATGGCCGCCCCGTTTTTACGACCTGGCCGGCTGCTTCAGTCGCATGATGAACCCGTATTTGCTGGGCTATGTACTCGTCCAAATCAGCTTTAGAGATTGTATCCTCTTTAGCTGTTGACAAAGCTGGCGGAGGATTTGATGTCTCTCCCCTATCGTCTCCAAGGAAGATCGGGGGCTCTTCAGCCGGAGGATCTTGTTGTATCATTATCCCTATCATGTCTTGGAAGAGGAGGCCCATACGCTGTATGTTGGTTGCTTGTTCAGCAGCCTCTTTGTCCTTCTTCTCCAATATTCGACGAACGAATTCGGCGTCGGTTTCTTCTTCCTGGCGTTCATCCGAGGACGTTTCAGGGTTTTCTTTTGGCCCCGTAAGCGCGGCCATAGCATTCATCATCTCTTGGAGCTTCTGTTGCTGCTCCTGTGCTTTGGTCACTGATCGCGGTAAACGGTCGATGACCCGTAGATATGCAACTGTCCTCTTTACCAGACGCCACATAGACGGTATGAACTACAATGCCCCCTGTCTTAGGGCGTTTGGGTTCATCACCTTTGATATTCGCCGCGGGCGCAGGGGTTTTCTCCGGCCTTCTTCTTTTGTGGGCCGTTGAAGTTAAAGGGGCCGTTGCAGTGGGCACCCTAGCGATTGTCGTCCTTTGCTGTTTAAGAGGACGATCCTTTTCTTCTTGCACTTTCGCCTTTTTCTGTTGACGAGAGTGACCTGGGTCAATCACGGAGTCTTGGACCCTCCGCCAAACCTTGTATATTTTTTAGGACAGCCGTTGAGGGGGCTGTTCTTGCTTCGTTTCCGGAACTCTCTCCGCGGGCGGAGGAGATCTTTTCAATGTAGCGGTTGGAAAGTTCTTATGTACCCTCCTCAGCAGTTCAAAGCTGTTCCCAGTTGGAACAGCAGCATTGACTTCCACCACTAGAGCCGGTGGAGTTAGCCCTGAGGGGGAGTTGCCCCCTGCCTTCCTCACTCGTTGCCAATGGCGATGTCGAGCACGACGAGCCTTTGGGACTGGCTCGGAGATAGAGATAGCTTCTTTTTGCCCCCTGTCTGAATGAGGCGCCGCCGGTGTTAACCTCTTAAAGACTGAGGTTGTCCTTTGAGGGGTGATATTCAACCTGTCGAAAACAGATCCTCGAGCAGGGGCAGGGGCAGGAATAGTCAGTCTTGAAAAGACTGACTCTTTGACAGGGGAAGCCGTCTTGACGACTTCTGGAGCAACAGTTATTGCCTTCCTTAGGACAGCCAATTTAGAGTTCTGATCCAGCCTGGTGAAGACCGAGGCTGTTGGTTTGGCAGTGGGCGACCCGTTGATAGGGGTCGTCGTAGCAGTGAGCCGGTCGAAGACCGACTTCTTGTTCACTTCCGGAGCAGGTATTGGCATAGAGAAGCTTGTAGGCGGGATCATGGTCCCGAAAAACAGGCCGGTGGTGGCCTGGGTCACCTGGTCTACCGGCAGAGCGAGGAAGGAAGCCGCTTGGGGCCCATATGCTACACCTCCGGGGGAGGTGAAGTGTCCGTTGCAGTGGCACTTCGAGCAGTTGGTGCAGTTAGAGGCCATTGATGCTTGAGTTCTGCGCCAGACAAAAGACCAAATCTTAGTAACTTGCAACCTAAAGGCAACCATTAACAAACCGCGATTCGTTCGCGAAGATGACACACGAAGTGTGGAGTGGAAAGAGGAAAAGGGGTCCCACCGGGCGTGCCAGAATCTGTTCCCCTCCGAATGGCGGCCGCGACGACGCGGAGGGACGTCTAGGCCTGAGATTCGGGGCAGATGCTATATGGTTTTATCCATCTACCTCTCTGAAGATGCCAAGTTGATTTATGGCACCGTCTATCGGAGGTTTAGACGGATGCGGCCGATGTAGCAGACTTCGTCAGATTCCCCCTCGCTTGAGGGGTTTTTGATTGTGGGGACGCTCTTCCCTGCAGGCGCAAGCCCCTGCAGTTAATTACGCTACCGCATCGCGGTAACAACTTTCTCCTTCTCCAGAATTTCACTTCGTGTCGTGGGTGTTTGTTTTGTTTGCGGTTGCCCGTGGATTGTATACGGAGACTGAGTAATGCCGTCGCCCGTAGGACGTGGATTAGTCCAAATCCTTATTTACTTAGATTTGGGTTTGGTGTTTTTAGTTTAAGGATACGTTAGCCGCATTTGAGACTATTCGTTAAGGATACGTTAGTCTGATTTGAGACTAAGATCAACTTAACGGGATCGTCTAGATCCATTTCCAGTTTAAGGACGTAGTGGTCCATTTAATATATGGCCGTCGGGACCCGTCACCTCTCTGACGACGTTGAAGGATTACAACGACTTGTGTCAGAGGAGTTCGGAGATGTACCCTTGAACCAAAGTTGATTGGGGATCTTATAGTCCAATTTGGGACTAAAGTCTGTTTGAATGTTTAAGGATACGTTAGCCATATTTGAGGCTAAGATCAACTTAAACGAGATCGTTTAGATCCGACAAAAGAGCATTTGGGAGCTCTATTGTTCCAGTTTAGGGACGTAGCGGTCCATAGGTAGTTTAGGGACATTGCGGTCCATTGGTAGTTTAAGGACATTGCGGTCCATATTCCAGTTTAGGGACATGGGGGTCCGTGTTCTAGTTTAAAGACATGGTGGTCCGTATTCCAGTTTAGGGACGTGGTGGTCTATGTTCCAGTTTAGAAACGTGGTGGTCCGACATTAGTTTAAGGACGTTTCGGTCCAACATTAGTTTAGCAACGTTTCGGTCCAACATTAGTTTAAGGACGTTTCGATCCACGAGTTTAAGGACCCCGCAGTCCATATTCATGTGTGGTTGTTAGGACCCGTCATCTCTCTGGCGTCGTTGAGGAATCACAACGATAGGTGTCAGAGGAGTTCGGAGATGTACCCTCGAACCGGATGTAAATTGATTTAAGAGAGCAGCTGTGCTCAGTCAATTTAATTTGAGAACTTACGGCTATGATTGGGCTAAGTCCAGTTTCAACATTTTTTTTTTGTCTTTGGCCTGTGCTAGGGTTTTACCCCTTTTTAGTAATGCACTGCATTATTCTTATTTTGGTTGGGCCTGCCCTTTTATAAATGATGCAGAGCATCTATTTCTTTGTTTGGGCTTTGCCCCCTTTTTTTTAAAAATGCATAGCATTTTTTTTATTAGGCCTGTTAGGCCTTTTAATTGGGCTCTGTCCCTTTTCTTTAATAATGCAGAGCATTAAATACTCTGACAGTGCCCCACGTGGCTTGTCAGGCGCTTTGCGCCAAGTAATGAGCGCAAACTCATATGGTGGTGACACGTGTCACGCTCTGGCGAGCGCAAGCGCAACAGCGCAGTGCACTGTGTCAGTGTGTTGCGCTTGCTGCGCTACTGACATGTGGCGCTTCCTGGTGGCTTGCGCCAACACAGGAGTGCAACAGCGCAGTTCTTGCAAGTGCAGAGCACTGTTTTATCTTTTGATCGATTTTAAATCAAAGAAAACAAGTTTTTCTTGTTTTCAAGGAACCAATGGTTCATAAGCAAGTGCAAAGCACTATTATTAGTTAGTTTTCTTTCTTATTGAAGATCATTGATCTTGTTCTTAGATCAATGATCTGTTTTTAAG
Source organism: Agapanthus africanus (assembly GCA_030015575.1). Lineage (NCBI taxonomy): Eukaryota > Viridiplantae > Streptophyta > Magnoliopsida > Asparagales > Amaryllidaceae > Agapanthus > Agapanthus africanus. The sequence goes on along the minus strand of CM057347.1, from coordinate 513,130,313 downwards.
AGAATTTTCTCTTTTTCTAAAGGTTTTTACCTTTTTTGTTCTTGAGGAGTTCTTCAGAGTTCTTTTTTTTCTCTCAGAAAATGTTGATGCCTTTGAATTGAAGCTTAGGGTCCTTTTTATAGTGCTCATAAATTAGTTAAATTTGTTAAAGAGATCTTTCTCTGAGTGATTCGGGGAATTTTCCCCACCGTTGGATCTTTGATCCAAGGGCTTCTGTTTTACAGAAGAAAATCTTCTTGTTTTAATAAGAACAGAAAAGATTTCTTTAAAATTTTAATTCTGTTTGGCGCAAATGCTCCAGAGCGTGACACGTGTCGCGCAGCACACAGCGCAGCGCAGCTGTGTTTGCGCATCTGCGCCGACACGTGTCGCACAGCGCAGTGCAGCTGTGTTTGCACATCTACGCCGACACGTATCGCGCAGCGCAGCGCTTGCGCAAAAGCGACTGCGCTGACACGTGTCGCGCAGCGCAACGGTTTGCGCAACTGAAGTTTTGCTTCTATTTTGTTTTTTAATAGAGCTTTGCTCTGATTGGGCGTGCTGCCTTGGGCGCTGCGTTGCCGTATCAGTTTTTGACACGCGGCGCGTTGCGCGCAGCGCAAAGAATTTGAAGCGTTGCTTCGAATTTTGAATTTTGAAAATCAAACAGAGCTTTGCTCTGATTGGGGGAAACAAGAACCTTATTAGAGTGCCTAGTAACCCTACAGTGGTATCAGGGCCTAGCTAGAACATTAGGCGATGTGTTAACGAAGTTAAAACTCCTAACGAACCCAAATACGTCCAAGTTAACCCCCTCTCTGTACATTTTTTAAAAACTGTGTATTTTCTGAATTAAAAATACCTAAAAAAATCAGCAGGCAATTCTAAGGGTTACCATAAAAAACGAGCCCTCAACTCCTCCACGTGGCCGCGGAACCGCGGCACTAAGCCACTTTTAGCGGCGGTTCCGCGGCAAAAGAGGAGTATTGGGGACGGTTCTTTATGCAGTAACCTCCGTAGCTATTCCTATATTTTTCTGGGTATTTTTAAACCGACTCAAGTGTTGAGTATTTTGGGGTTTATTTTGTAATCGTCGATTCGATCGGAGAATTTAATTTTGTTTTGTTATTCCGGATAATTTAGAAAGTATTAAAATGTTCGAACGGATATCATTAACTCAATTTTTCCCGGCACGAAAAACATTCAAGTGTTGAATTTTTCTCGGGTTTAAATCTTTCGGAAAAACGTGCATGTGACGCGATGGACCCTCTAGAAGACAACAAACCTTAACTCAATTATGTGACCGTCTTAAATTGCCTTTTGAACCTTAAGGTTTGGGGCAGTACGGTGTGCCACATGTGAGGCGTTGGCTTGACCCTTCTACGGCTGGACCGTTGCTACTGTGACGTATTCTGGAATTTTTGAACTCCGCTCAAGTGTTGAGCTATTTAGGAAATCTTGGGTATTTGATTATTCGATCGGAAAGTTTAATACTGTCTATTTATCTGGAATGTGATACAATATGTGGAATTCATAAAGTTAGGCATGAAATGCGAAATATGTGATATTTCGGATTTACGATGTCTAAAGAGATTGTGGATTCCAAATATTGTAGTTTTACACTTTCTTTTCTGCGACCGTAAGTGTAATATGTGATATCGCCGGTTTCGTTGCTATATGTCAACGACAATTGGGATACTCATATTTACTTACGTTGATGACATGTGATGTTATGTGTTGCTGGATATGTTATATTGGATCGTCTCGTTCTGAATAGCCGGGGGGGTTTTATGTGAGATGAGAGTTTTTATTTTCATTCATGTAAAATTAAATGTATGTAATATTCTTTTATTGGGGCACTTCCGGGATGAGGTCGAGGTCACCATTTCTATATTATTTACTTTTCCGTACTAGGATAGACCCAAGGAAGAGAGCACAAGTAACCGGGTTCTGGAGTCCAGTGGGAGACCAACTCGAGGAGTCGAGTCCGGGTCTCCAAACTCTAGAATTGGAAGGGTTGCTTGCCGCTCTCGTAGGGGTCTAGGGGTGTGGGTTTGGCTATTCATCGCGACCGTGGAATCCGTGTTTTATAGAGGCTCAAAATAAAACACGGACGTCCTAATATATCCAATGTTTCATATGTTTCTTCTGCTGCGATATCTGTGATGTGATCATTTGATGTTCTGTGATAAATACTGTATATAGTATATATGATATATTATATAGACGTTACTTATGTTTTACACCCGTGCTAGCCCTGCCCTACTCTGCCATTAGTTACCTAACCTAACGGTGCACAAGGGGACATCGAGGCGAATGCGGATGGCATAAGTGTACGTCGTATTTATCTATGATGTTTAGGTGGCTTAAATGATGGGACTTCATTAATGTGATTAATGAAAGAAAAGAAACCTAAAAGATGTTGTAGAATCAAATTTTAATAAAAAAGGGTAGCTACAGTTTTGCTTTGCATAGCGATATATATGATATATCCTGCACCTTATTCGATGAGAAAAGAGCCGAGATCCCTTCACCGGGAGTGACCTCTTTAGCAAAACTGGCAGATGCTACAACACTCGGTTTGCTTTTGATTGCTTTTGGAGTTTTGCTTTGCATAGTGATATATATGATATATCCCGCACTTTATTCGATGAGGAAAGAGCCGAGATCTCTTCACCGGGAGTGACCTCTTTAGCAAAACTAATGAAAACCTCAAAATCACTCCATTTCAAAATTCACTTGATTCTACAACGATATCAAGTTCATTACGCAATAGGTTTTCAGAAAAACCTGTCGTAGCCCTCCGTCATTTCAGATAAGTCCTACTTAGTCTTCGTGCTACGTTTGTTGGCCTGCGTTAAGGCGTAGTGTGCGGTAGCTAACTAGTATTTATCTGCTTATGCATATGATGCAGATTGGATTAGGGTAGTCGTGCAACTTTGTTGGCCTGCGTCAAGGGTCGTACGGGTGGGTTTAATTCAATCAAGAAATGAAGGGTTGAACTTGACTAGCGCAATATGGTTTGTTGGCCTGCGTCAAGGTCATGGGACGCTAGGGGCAAAATATTATCGGGAATTTCAAGTGTTGAAATTTGCAATGAGATTGCATACCTTCTATGAGATAGTTGGATCTCGATACCCACTGCGAGTAATTGTTACTCCCGGGAGAGTTTTACACAGGACAATTAGCCGATCAAGTAGGTGTCTAGAAAGGTGTCAACGGGGTTACGCCTCTGGGAAAACGAGGTTTACTTTAATTAGGTCCGTTCGAAAGCACGGGGAACCTCCCTCAAAGTACCGACACTGGCCTGGCTGAAAGATTGGCGAAGTTGTAGGGTGTAATTAATCCCGACTAGTCTTTCCTTTTAGGGTTTGAAGGAAGATTTGATAAAAACAGTGGGAACCATCCTGATTAGGTAAAATAATAACCAATCTGATCTTGCAAGAGCGCACGCAGAGTGTTTTCTTCTCTCTCTCTCTCCAGGTAGCAACCATGTCACGCCTTAATCAAGATAATAATATGGATGTATTGACCGAACCCGCTTGTTATACTGATCTAGGGGAACGTTGGTCCCACTCTAACTTATAAATGTTATAAGACAAAGCAGGAAAATATGGGATTACCAGAATTCCCGTGCCACCCAAACGAAGAAAGTACATGATGATGCATCATCTTCGGGTGTGTTCATTACAGAGAACTGTTTCTCAGTATCCTTTACGTCCTGGGTATTAGATACCGGATCAGGATCCCGCATATGTAATTTGTTACATGAGCTACAGATAGGTAAAGAACTGAGAACGGGTGATAAGTTTCATGAAATAGAAAACGGTGCAAGTGTTGCAGCCAAGTCTGTTGGTCACTATCACCCTGTATTACCAGAATGCATTGACTCTGAACGAATGTCATTAGATACCGAACCTGATATACAAATCATATCAGTCTCTTTATTAGTAAAGAAAGGATATAATTTTTTATTGTTTGGATAATGTTTTGAACATTTCTTATATTAAGAGTTGATCGGTTCAGGCACGTTATCTAAAAGCATTGACGTTCTAAATCAAACTACAATTCTTAGTATACAAAACACACACAAGAGAAAGAGTTCAGAAATGAACGAATCCTTCTTGAGGTATTGTAGACAAGGTCATATCAATGCGACCCGACTAGCTGAAGTTACATAAAGATGCATATTTAAATTAATTTGAATTTACATCTTGTGAAACTTGCTGGTCATGTCACAGAGATAAGATGACCACAGCTCCGTTTATTGGAAACAGAGAAAGAGTTAGTGAACTCTTGGGATGATACATGTTGATGTATGAAGGTCCCCTATCTACACATGCCAAGACCGGTTCTTTGTACTTCATTACATTCTCTGTTGATCTCTCAAGATTCAGACATATTTTCCTGTTGAAACACAAATCCGAAGCTTTTGAGATATTCACAGAATATAAGTTAGAAAGTAGAGAACCAAAACGGGAATAAGTATTATGTCCTTTGATGTGATCAAGGAGGAGAATACTTGAGCACGGAATTCCTGGACTATTCTAAAGGAGAATGAAATTCTCTCTCAGCATTACTCCTCCGTATACACCACAGCACGTCGGTGTATCGGGACGGAGCTATTACACCCTATGTGATAAGGTGTGCTCTATGATGAGTACTACTGAGTTACCTATTTCCTTATGGGGGTTATGCACTTATGAAGTTGCATACCTATTGAATAACGTTCCAACCAAATCAGTTGCCTACCACTTCATATGTGATATGGAAAGGGAAGAGCCCATCTCTTAAGTCAGTTAAGATTTGGGGTTGTCCAGCCTATGTCTAAAAGCATAATCCGGACAAGCTCGAGGCAAGGTCAATTCTGTAGAAGTTTGTTGGATATCGCAAGCATTCGTAAAGGAATATCTTCTACCGCACCGAGGAACAAAAGATGTTTTGTTTCTCGGCATGCCACCTTTTTTAGAAAAAGGAATTTATTTTGGAAACAAATTTGTGGTCATGAGGTAGAACTGGAAGGAGTTCCAGCTATACAAACTACAGCTGACGATTTGGTAGAACCGGAGGATTCAATAGCTCCCAACGAACCTCAGCCTCTCCGCCGATCTGGTAGGGTTCCTCACCCACCTGAGAGATACTTTGGTTTCTCTATGACAGTGGGAGCAAGGAATGCATCATGAGATGATGACCCAACTAGTTTCGAGCTGGCCATCAGGAGTGGGACTCTGTAAGAATGGCTGGATGCTAAGCGATCTGAGATGGAATCCTTATACACCAACAAAGTATGGACTTTGGTTACCTTATCTGAAGGGTTAAATCCCCATCAGGAGCAAGTATATCTTGAGAAGATTACTTAGTGTACATGGAAAAGTTGAGACTTTCATAGCTAGACTTGTTAAAGGTTTGCATCATTGACCAGGTATGGATTATGATGAAACCTTTTCTAAATAGCTATGCTTAAGTCCATCCAGATCCTACTTGCCACGGCTACATACCATGACTACGATATCTGGCGGTTGGGTGTCATGACTGCTTTTCTAAATGATATTTTAGAAGAGAGAGTCTATAAGTACACAGTCAGAGGGCTTCGTAGACAGTGGGAGCAGCGGAAACGTGAGTAAGATGTTTTATATGATAAAGCAGGCATCGCGGAGTTGGAACATCTGTTTTGATGTGGTAGTCAAAGAGTTTGACTTCATCAAAATGGTAGATGAACCTTGTATATACAAAAAGGTAGTAGGGAGTATGGTGACGATCCTCGTAGAGTACGTGGATGACATAATCTTGATGGGGAAGGAGCTTCCTATGCTACGCTCGGTCAATCTCTGCTTATCACAAGGATTCTACATATAGGATCAAAGTGATACCTACTAAATCCTGGGTTTTGGATCTATGAGATAGATCTAATTGGATGTTAGGACACTCACTAGTTGCAGTGAGGTGGTATCAATTGATCCTGGGGAGAATCACTGGAAGGGTTCCAGGGTGATGAGGACGACTGAATGTCAGTCACAGGCATTGTCTTTACCCTCAGTGGAGGGATGGTATGTTGGAAGAGTTCCAAGCCAGATACCGTGGCATACTAGACGATAAAGGCTAGATACATCGCTACCAAAGATGCTACCAAAGAGGCAATCTGGGTGTATATTAGTTCATGAGATGAACTTCGTTCCTACCATTGTGTGACAATGGAGGTGTGGCTTATGCCTAGGAACGCCCGTCCTATCAGTGATCCAGACATATTCTAAGGCAGTGTCACCTGATCATGGAGATGGTTGATCTCCAGGGGATCGAGGTCAGGAGAGTAGACTCAGAGGACAACACGGCGAATCCACTCACAAAGGCCATTTCCCAGAGAGAGATTTTTATGGGATGGTTGAGTATGAGATACTACAACCACTGTTATCAGATGGCCCTAGTGCAAGTGGGAGATTGTTAGTTATATGTATGCCCTAGAGGCCATTACTGTACATGTGATGTATATTGTAGTGGATGCTTGGACATATATAAGGAGGACTTTCTTGCTCGACATGATAGTATGCTATCTGGTTACTCTTTACCTTAACGTGTACACTAATTGTCTCTCTGTTACATGTTGGTAAAGCCCTTAGAATGTGTACTTGACTACCTGGACTATGATGCGGATCATACTAGTGGGGACATGGTAGTCCATAAGTACATCCTTCAAGGTCCCTAGTCGTGGGTGTATCGAGACGGGGCATCGATATACCAGTGTAGACTAGCGTATGCCTTCTCGACCCATACAGATGGGCGATGGATGATCCCATATCCATTGGTGTTTGACATCAGAGATAATATACGGGTGCTCAGTGTTGACTGGGTACACTGGACGGACTCGCCGAGAACTCCCAGATGGTATTATACCTTATATCAGATGGCAGTTCTCTGGTGACACTGGTACAAGTTAGTCTGTAGACCCGAGATCGTCATAGAGTCTTGTGTGATTCCCACTGTGCTTTGATTTCCACCTTACCACGTCCAAGAGGGCGTGCAAAACGGTGGTTTTTGGGTACAGTCCCGAGTCACATGGAGGCAATGAGCGATAGGAGGGGTTTCGTCTCTCCCAGTATTGGGGGTTGATGTTGCGCTATGCTCGATTGGCCATAACAGGGAAGTCCCTGGCCAGGGCTGGTTTAGAGATTTACTGGTAAGTGTTACCAGTAGTTTCTCGACCCGTTATGAACCTCATATCGGCATGACTTATCGGTTATTGGGGTCTACCGTTTACCACCCCTAGACTTGATATGCGACATATCAGACAAGGAGACCGGACTGTACGGTAGTGTCACTGTCAGGATTTTGGCAGGAGTTGGAGCGGGCTTGCTTGCTGATCTTCTGATCGCTCAATACCCGGGTAGCCGTTACGTCCAGCTAGTACCGCTGACGGCTTGTGGGTGCTTGATATGATCATCACCTACTGCCGGCGTATTGACGAGTCTTTAGAGTCCTACATAGAGGTTATATTGGCTCAGGCAAAATGAAATAGGAGCACATATGTGATATGTGCGGGGCCGAGAATAATGTGTGTATGTGATACCGTATTCTATTCTCGCGATGTTTTGTGTCGATCGGTTATATGCGATATAACCAAGTTATCGAATCAAGGGTTGATTCGATAAGTCGATACATTGGATGTTAGTCGGTTATATGTGATATAACCGGATTATTAAGTCAAGTATTGATTTAATGATTTAGTGTATAATTGTATATGTGATGTACTAATTTACATTAACTAACATTGGTTCACTTAAGAATTTGTTTTTCTCACTTGTGCACAAGTTAATATATATGTGATATATATTCATTTGTGTACAAATTGTATCATGGTTGTTGATACACATTACATGGGTGTATAAGACTTATACCATACTTATTATAGTATTATGTTTTTATATTTAAAGTAATTCTAAAATTAGTGGATAATGAGTTCATATGCATGAAGCTTCATGAAGCTTATGTTGCATTGACTTAGTCCACTAGTTTTGTTTTACTTAAGATATTAACTAACCTAACCACTATAATTAGCCATGGTAATATCTCTACATGAGTTAGTATATGATACTCACTCACCATGGTTAGCTCACTCATTCTCTTGATCATTATCTATTCTCATTTTGAGCTCATCTTCTTCCTCCTTGAAATTGTTGCTAGGGTTTGAAAAAGAGTGAGATACAAAGTGAGAAAAGAAATTCTAAAGTGTACCCATTTTCTATTTCACCATCCTCTACTAGACTAGCACTTTAGTTTAAGGTGTTTGCTTCACTAATTCTTTGGTTATTGAAGTAGAAGCTTGAGTTCGTATTCCCTCGACGTAGATCATCTTCGGCCTCGAAGACTTCAAGTAATACCGTTGCCTCTTCTCATGGAGCCGTCCGAGAGTCCGGGAGAACCACGATGACAGCGAAGGGACTACTACAAGGAGCTTAAGAAGTGAAGGACCGATCTACAAAGGTTGTATTTCGTATTCACTTAGTGTTAAAGAGTTTAACTTGAATGTGAAACCCTAATTTTCTAGCAAAGATCTTGTTTAGAGTTATTCGGCACGGCTAGAATTTTAATCCGGCATGGTTGATGCCTTGTAGAACCTTATTAGAGTGCCTAGTAACCCTACAACTTGGTCACTGAGTCATAGTCTAGGGTCGGGACATGGTCGCTGTCAAAGAGAGAGAGAGAAAAGAAACACTCAGCGTGCACTCTAAACTAGATCAGAATAGTTAATCACTTTATCTAATCAGGATGTCTCCCACTGTATCCTAAAATTCTCCTCCAAACCTAAAAGAAGAATTAGTCGGGATCACCCGAGGAGTAAACCAACTCATCAGTGGGATCGGGATCCAACTATCATCGCATGATAACCTGATGGAATCCACTCACGTTATCACACTCCAGAGGTATGCGCATGCCTGGCAAGTTTCCAGTATGTTTGAAACTCCCGATGTGATTTTTACCCTTGCTCTTATGACCTTGACGAAGGCCAACATATCATAAGTCACATGTCAAGTTCTACCCGTCATTGTCCAGGTTAATTTGAGCCCACCCGTACTTACCCTTGATAAAGGCCAAAATAGTAGTACGACTGTCCCAAACCAACGTATCTATCTATGCAACAGAAAAGTAACAAATAGCTACCATACACTATGCCTTAACGAAGGCCAACATACATAGCATGAATACTAAGTGTTACCCGTCTAAAATGACGGAGGGCTACGAAAGGTTTTTGGCGAAAAACCTTTAACGTAATGAACTTGATATCGTTGAAGAAACCGGATAGTTTTTTACAAATATATATAGTGGTGAAAACCTTTGCTAAAGAGATCACTCCCGGTGAAGGGATCTCGGCTCTTTCCTCATAGAATGAGGTGCAGGATATTCTAACTGAATACCTCGATGCAAAGCAAAAAGTTTTTGACTATAGTGAAGTTATTACTCTGACGCAAACCTCTGCCCAAGGAGTCACTCCCGATGAAGGGATCTCGGCCCTTGCCTCGTCGAATGAGGTGCTGGATATTCATAACCGAATACCACTGTGCAAAACAAAATAGAACGTCCTTATAATAACAGCTTTTTGAAAATTGTTTCAACAATATTAAATAGGTTTGTTTTTCTTACATTGATCTGAATCAACGCAATCCTATCAATTAATCACACCAAAAAGAACGAAGATATGATGTACGTATATGCCATCCGTATTCGCCACTGGATCCCGTCATCACCCGTTAGGTTACTTAACTAACGAAAGAGCGGGGACTGGACTAGCGCGGGTGTAAAACATATACAACATTTATTAGTATATATATCAATATATAATAATCGCTTAAGGCGTGATAAATGCAATATCACAGAAAAATAATAAGCATCACAGAACAATACAGATAATCTGGGAGCCCCGGGTTTCATTGAGCCGCAAGTGAAACCCGACATTCCCCTGGTCGTGTGGATAGCCTGTGCAATGAAAACCTAGACCCCTACGGGCGCGGCAAGTTACCCGCCAAAACCGGAAGCAAGACGGCCCCCTTCAGCAAAGTGAATGGACCATTCAGCACTTCACGGAATCCGGTAACCTGAGCACCCACCTTGGGTCAACCTATACCCCCTACGAGTGCGGCGAATAGCCCACCAATTCTAGAGTGAAGCCCCCTCCGTCTCAAAGCCATGAGATGCGGGCCCGTTGCCCTCTAGAACCCGGCTATCCGTACACCCCACCGTGGGGTAATCCTAGTACAGAAAAGAAAATATGTACAACGGGTACATCGATCTCAACCCGGTCGTGCCCCAAAAGAAATAATATACAAACAGGCAGTGACGGCAGTCCACATGTCGGACGCTCGCCCCGCGATATCAAATGTACAAATAAATCCAACCATACTACCATTGCACGCAAGCTATCCACCACGACAATCCGCAACATCACAGCACAACACAAAACATCAACGTGAATGTCACGTTCGCAAACCCGTCTAAAAGAGCTATAGCAATTAGACAAGATTTACCGCTCGAATGATATTCATGGTCGCAGATAGAAATGTAATGTACTGCAATTTTTAAACAATGTTAGAAAATATCGACTTCGAAATAACCCCTGAATAGCCCCAAACAACCTGATAAAATCATATTAAAACTGGGGTAAACAAACAATACCACTGCACTAACTTTCCAAAGACCAAACAACACCCAAAAAATGAAATCCAGAGGCTTCAATTTGGTCGGCCTCCTCGGAAAATTGAGCAAAGTGCTCGGCCCAATTTTTGTAGAAGTGTCTCGTTTTTGGGGTGTGGTTTATAGGTCATGTCAGTAGTCTTCTGCACTTATTTAAAAAATATTTTGAACAAACTTTTAAAACAACAGAAACTGGAATGTGCAGGATATAGTTTGGGGCTGTTTCGATTTCGATATATTAATATTGTCTAAACAAGCTAGCTAAGGGTTAATGGGTGGCTCTGATACCATATAAGGCTACGCTAGCGCCCCGACCGTCAATCGGAAGCCAAATGCGGAACAAAAAAACTTTTATAAACCGGTGCTAACGTAACTCTAAAACCCGGATCGTGCCATTAACTGTAATCTAGTAAACTGTAAAACGGTTTTAGAGATTATACCGATCGATCCATATTCTTCGGTTTTCAATCTCCTCCCCTAGCTTATCGCGGCTGCCCCGATGTATTTCGCTCTCCGGTCTCCATCGTCGAAGAGGCTCCACATCGAGGAATCTTTATACGGGCTCCCGCCTCAAAACCGAGGCAATTCGGACATCCAGTTTGCTAGCCTAAATGCCCAAGATCGAAGTACAGATAGTGTGTAAATACTTTGTCTCAATACACCCAATGATTCTCAACACATGAGATGGAATGGATGGAGATTAATGAAGTTGCCGAGTATAAACAATGTGAGCTAAGAATTTTTGGAGTGAAGAAAATGGGCTGTGGCTGATGAAAATTTGGCTCTCCAACTCAAGGAAATGTTCTCTGTGAAATGTTGAAGTGATCAAGTGGTCATGGAAATTGAAGTGAGGTTTATCAATCATGCCACCAAGAAAAATGGGGGGCACGAAATGAACTCCCTGCTTAGCCACTTGTCCAAAAGAAAACTCAATGCACTCACAATGAAATGCCAAATGTCAAAGCAAGCACCCATTTGTCATGCCCCATGCCGCATGTCAAGACCCACCCCAATCAAAGCCCACGAAATTTCTCCTGCACAAGGCAGCAAAAAAATATGCTCACAAGAAATAGCCAAAATGAAAATAATCACTCATCAATTAAACCAAATGTTTAAAAGACAAGAAAAGAAATGGCAATGGAAATGGAAATAGCAATTCTAAAAGTAAACTCGTAACGAATTACAAGAGTATCCCTCATCTGTACATACATACCTGCATCCGTATTCTAACTGAATACACGAGACGAAAATATTCCAACAATCTAATACCAGAATCCAGCTTAAACCAAAACCCACTAGTATGATCTGTATCATGATCCGTGCACAAGTGCACGTATATGATCGAACCCTACCATAAAACCTTACGGCCTCTACAACGTTTCGTCCGAACTTAGGAAACTTTCTGTGGGGGACTCTAAAGACTCGTCAATACGCTGGCAGTGGGTTTAACCACAAGCACGTCATTGGCACTAGCTGTACGTAACGGCTGCCCATGTATTGAGCGAAAGGGAAGCAGACGAGTGAACTCATCCTGAAACCCTACTGAGTCTAGCTGTGACAATCTCCGTACAGTCCGGTCTGTTCGTCTATGAGTATCGCATATCGGGCCTAGGGGGATGGTGAACGTCAGACCCCCAATAGCGGTATAAGTCGTGTCGGAGTGTAGCCCGGAACACCTTGAGAAACTACTGGAATACCTATCAGTAAATCTCACTTGCCTTGGCCAAGAATTTTGTGTAATGGCTCTCCAAACACAGCGCGATATCAACCCCCAATACCGGGAGAAACGAATCATGTCTAACCGCCACTGCCTCCAAGTGTTTCGGGACTGCACCCAACTACTACCTGTTTGCACGACTCCTTTGAGCCGTGGTAGGGTAGCAATCAAAAAACAGTGGGAACACATTTGAGGCAATGCAGCAGTGTCAAGTCAACAGACTAAGCTGTACCCATGTCACCTGGGAACTGCTCCTGACAATAGGTATAGTACCAATCAGCAGTGCCCCTGCGAGTCCATCCAGTGTACTCATAACCCAATGAGCACCTGTATACTATCTTGGGTGAACCAACTAACACCAATGGCTTGTGAGACCAGCCACCGCCTCTCGTCGGGGTCTCAATCCGTATACACTAGTCTACTCTCGGAGTATCGATGCTCAATCTCGAAACTCCCACGACTAGGGACACTTTAAGGATGTGCTTATAAACTACCCAACTCTCACGTATATGATCGCCATCATACTGCTGGTAGTCAAGCAAGAATTCTATGGGCTCTATCAACATGTAATAGTGATCTGTAATGTCATCTGAAGCATGTACACGATGATAAAAAAAACCAGATAGCATACTATGATCTCGAGTAAGACTGTTCTACCGGTATAGGTCATCCCTCAATCATTGCAATCACGTGCCTGTGATCCAATAATTGACTTGAGGGCGCTATATCCAACATTGAGAATTATCACAATTGAGCTCAAGCTTTACCATCTCCTTCTTCTTTCTCTTTCATGCTCTCTTGAGTTTTCTAATGAGTGAAGAACACAAAAAAGGGTTTTTTAAGTGAGAATACAAACCACATCACCAATCTATACTAGTCTAACCTATTAGTGTGGGTCGTTTGCTCCACTTCTTCATAGATCAAGTGAAGGTAGGAGCTTGAGCAAAGAGGCTTCGGGTAGATCATCGTGGACTTGGAAGGATTCAAGCAAGCCGGTTCAAACTCTGGAAGATCCAAGGAGTCACAAGAGGAGGTCTATAAAAGTTGTATTTCTCCCCATTTAGTGTAAGACACTACATAGTATGTGATATTTTATGTTGTTACCCTAGATTTCTAGTTCGATTCTTGGTTGGAATTGTTTAGCACCCCCTAAAATTTTAATACAGCATGTGTGATACAACCCAAACCTTAAGTATGGTGCTAAACAATCCCTACACGTCAGGAGGACAGGAGCTTCAAGAGACCGAAACCAGCCAAGAGTACTTGGAGCAGACCGAGGCACGGTCAAACTACTAGTTTACTTGTACTTACTTTTCATTTCACATGCCACTGTTTAGGTATTGCTTTATCATTGTACTTTCCCTTTTAAAGCAATATATTGTAAAAATGGATGTAAATAAAAGTTGATTTTCATTTTATATCTCTTATCGTATTTTTGTGTGGTGTATATATATTTCTTATTTACGCTTAATGTATTTATTTCTTAATAAATACGCCGCGTGCCTGCCGCGTCCTCGCCTCCTTATACCGGGAAGCGGGGCGTGACAAAAAAATAATTAAAATCATATTTTGAACGGAGAATTATTTTATCAAAAATGCGCATGCCGTGTTTTAAATTTAATTGTGCATGATAGTCTCAGTATAATTGATCATCATTTAGCGAAACTTAAAAAGACAATGATATTTTTTGAAACCTCTGGACCCCGAAAACAAATTTTTAAGTAAATTTGTACCCAGTTAAATTTAAAATTTAAATCTTTCAAATTCAGCATTTCAACTAGATGAAATTCCACTTATGAGATATTGAAATGTATTTTAAAATATCGGGAGTTCATTACTTTATTTTATGAGGAACAAATTCCCAATAATAATTTAGATAATTATAATTGGTTTGTTTGTGAATATGTTTTGAAATTTTTAAAAATATTTTACAGTGCAACTAAATGTTTATCTGGTGTTTATTATCTTACTATATGTTTAACAGTAGAACAATTATTTTATATTATTAAGATAATTATTGAGCATGTAATTGACCCTGAAAATGCGTTTGCTGGAATGTTACATAGTATGCTTACGAAATTGAATAAATATCGGCGAAAAGTTCATGCATTGTTTTGTTTAGCTTCTGTTTTTTATTCCAGACTTAAAAAAGATAATTTATTTTTCTTATTAGATGGATACCATGAAAACTCAGGTATTGATATAGGAGATTATAAAAATATTTTAGATTCTTATTTGCATGAATTGTATGTCATATATGATGCATGGTACAGTTAAAACAGAACTTTTTTTTATCTTACTCTTCAAAGCAAACTTCCAAAAAAAGAATATTTCAGTTTTGCAGAGAAAAAACAAAGAACAACCTTTTATACTTCTTCCACCTATAATGAGCATACAATTTATTTGCAAACTGATTTCAGTAATTTTCTCATCATGGATCAGATAGATAATCTTGATTTTTGGATTGGTGGAAAACAGATGGACACATGTGTCCTGTGCTTTCTGCCATGGCTCGTGATTTACGAACAACATCGATGTTTACAGTTGTTTTGGAGTCTGCTTTTAGTGCAGTTAACAGGGTTCTGAGCAATAAAAGAGCGAGACTGTCGGATGACGTATTGAAAATCGCAGTGTTCCAAAAAAGATTAGTTCGATATAGAAGCTAGACAACAACACGTTAAGAGTATTAAAAACCCCAATACCGATGAAGAGTAAAAACCGATAGAAGCTTACCGTTTAGTATTTTTTTATTGAATTGTATTTTTAATTTTTTTAGCAATTATATGAGGGGTAAGGTTTGTCAACCTATGTCCCATAAATTTTTTTTAATTAATAAAATATTTAGGTCTGCTCCAGGATCTGCATGATGAAATTTGGGTTAAAAATTTCTAAAAAAAATTCATAAATACATTAATTTACTTTTAAAATATTTTAAAATATTTTTTTAAAAAAAATTAAAATTTTATTTTAAAAATTAATTTTTTAAACGGGCCGGCCCGTTTTGGACCCAAGCCCGGTTCAACCCAAGCCGGACTACATGCCGGGCTGGATTCGAGTTTGGAGGCTTCGGACCAGGCCCGATATACAACCTGATCCACATGCATACGATCCTGATCGTGACTATAACATTGTGGCGGCACCCATTTCTCACCCCACACTGGGCCCCACATGTCATCGACACATCAACGTCCGGGACGAAACAAGTCTAGGTGCGCGGCCACTTGCTGACGTCATCCCCAACTTCACCCTGCCGCTTTACTTAATCCCCCCACACACATATTCTCACTCCCTCCTCGATAACGACAGATACGGTATGATACGTCACGTTACGATACTCCCGAAACCGACACGTATCGGCCTCCATGGACTCGCTCCGCCCTCAAAAGTCCCCAGGCTCCGATCGCTTCCTCGGCCTCCTCTCCTCGTCGCCTCCGTCGTCGTCCTCCGCCGCCGCCGCCGCCGCCGCCTCCTTCGAACTCGACGAGCATGACATCTTCTCCACCGAAACCGATCCAAACCCTAGCCGTAGCCCTAGCCCTAACACTAGCGCGATCCATCACTATTCGCCCCTGAACCCTAGCCCCAGGAGATCCCCGTTATCGCCGTTTCGCGACGACCGTAGCTTCGGGATCCTCGTCGCGCTTCCAGAGGATTCGATGGTCCGAAACCCTAAGTTCCTGCAGCGGAAGCCAGCGATATCGTCTTCGACTTCGTCGGCTTCGACCTCGCCTTCGTCGTCAGGAAGGATGATTCCGGTGATACCGAAACCGAAGGTGGCGGATTTCGGCGGGAAGGGGGGTTACCACCAGTATCAGTCGGCGCCGGTGAATGTGCCGGTGGTGCCTGCGAGATTGAGGAGGGTTGTACAGGAGCGGGACGAGGTCCGTGATGAGGATGAGGATGAGATGATGCTGCCGCCTCATGAGATCGTGGATCGAGCGCAGGGGAAGGGGGAGCCGCTGACGACGTTCTCGGTGCTGGAAGGAGTCGGAAGGACCCTGAAAGGAAGGGACTTGAGGAGAGTGAGGAATGCGGTTTGGCACAAAACAGGTTTTCTTGATTGAAATTCGATATTGGTGTGTGTTGGCATGCTATTGTTATTTATTGATTTAGGCCCCTTTTTTTTAGGTGAAATGTTTGATGTTTGAAAAGAAAAAGTAGATTGAACGCATTGGCGGATTAACTTATTTATTTGAGTTATAAATGGTGATTTAATTAGTGACAATAAACAAGGGGATATATTTTAATCTGTTGCTTGGTTATTGTTTTGGTCACATTTTGAAGAATAGAGTTAACTTGACCAGAAAAGATTAGCTTTTTGGTCTTCATTTTTGTTTAATTCCCTGAAATTTGTCAAGACTTTGTCTAGAAGGCAGTTAAATGGTGCAATAGGAAACTGTACTCATAATATTCTTAACCTTTCCTCGGAATATTATTTGTCTTTCCTCACTCCTGCTTGTGCATGCAGCGATCCTAGCGAGCAATCTTTAATCTTATTATGAGGTTAAAAGGATTTGTTGCAGGATATGCCTAGTGAGAGTTTGAAATTGGTTATGTATAAAGGCCGCATGAGGAACATGGAATTCAAGTCCATATTAGTCTCTTTCTTAATCACTCTCACATGAATTGAGGTGTATGGCCATGTTATATTCTCAAACGTGTTGCAACACAATTTTTTTAGTTGCTCATGCTAACCATATCACATAGAATGACGCTGTGACAGAAAAAGGATTTAAAACTTTTAGTTACTATTCTGAAATTATTTCTAATTGATAATAATAGGATTCCACAATGACATTTCTATTCAATAAATTATTGCCTTTATTTGCTTCTTTTTATCCTAGAAATGGATTGTGAGTTTTCATGGCATTCTATTGCCCGCGGAGTACAATGGTGCAATAGGTTTGATCCTCAGCATCTTTGCAGATGCTGGGAAAAGCTTAGGTCTCTCCCATGTAATGAAAGAGGCATAAGTAGCATACACGCTAGTTGTTACCGTATTGTTTTAGATCCATGATTAACCTATTTATTGGTTACACGGTCAAGGGTAATGACCCCTTGTTAGTTGTTAATTCATCATTGTAATTTTTGAGGTAAAACTGGTTTTGCTGCTTTCCCTTCATGTGCTCATTGTTATAAGGGCACAAGTAGTTATATAGCTCTTTTTAACACCTGAATGATTTTACATTCATTATCAATGACAATGATATTGTTTGCTAGTAAGTTGGATCTTGAGGTAACAGTTTAGAGATTTTTTCCCCGCTCTTGAATAATGATGGCTTTTATTTACTAGATTGACACCCTTTAGTGTACGTAATGTTCTAGCATAAAATTATTACCTGATTTTAGGGTATTTTGTGTCGAGGGATTAGCTATTCATGCTAATCTGATCCATACGCTTCTAACGTATTCCTTTTCACTATAGGATGCTCATCTACGACGATCCATGTAAAAATTATGAAATGACGGTTAGGTTCTTATCTTGCAGACGTTGCACTCTTTTACTGTGAGCTCATCCGACCAGCTCTTGTTGAACGAAGATAACTGCAAGTTACGTTTATTACAAAGAAATTCCTAGTTATAATTTTAAAGAGTCCATCAGACTGAGTTCTATTCCGTGCATGTTATATCTTATCGAGTAATGTTGCCAATTGAGTTAGGTTCCTCCTGGCATATTATGACAACAAATACAATAAACTCTAGATATTTGTAGTGTTTTCATTTCTTTTTAGGCTCGTCATATCACAATGGTCACCAATCCAGTGCCTCTCTTTCCATTTTCTTGCTTCCTAGATTAAAGAATTAATGAGTTGTACCTTATGGTCCAAACCTGAAGTCTCTTTCATTACTTCATTCGATCATTGCAAAAATTTAGTTAATGTGATTTCATTGTCATGCATTGTAACGTCTTCAAAATAATAAAATATGATTTTTGGGAAATTTTATAATTTAATATTATTTTAATGAATATTTTAATATTCTGGTATAATTAAATACAGATAAATGGGGAAAAATTATGGAAAATTCTAAAATAAGGTATTTTAAGGAATTGTCTCGTTTTCTGTGCATGCCCCCGTTTCCTCTAGTTTTGACCCTGAGTATGTCTAGTTTTGACTGATTCCATCTAGGGTGAAATCTGGGTTGATTTTCCTATGTTGGTGTATAATTTGGGACTTGTTTTAGCATGGATTTTGGTATTTGGTGATTCATTCCTGTCGGGTGGCGTTTGGACGTCAACGACAAGTGGATTTTGATTGTGTTTACATGCGAGTCGATGGGTTTTTACCTATGCGGGTAGCGTGTGCTATTTTGGTTTCCGATGTGATTTTCATGTGCTTTAGCATTGTGATATACTTGTAGGTACCCCGCGTGATGTTGAGGCAAAGGAGGTGAAGATAGTGACATCGGCTTTGGCACACGAGAAGCAAGGTGAGTAAATTTATATCTACGGGGAGAAGTCGGGTGGATGGCGTATAGCACCCCCACAGTCCGTGGTGATGTATACGAATACGTATACACACGAATATTTATTATGTGTTGTTTAGGGTTATTGATGGTGATAATGATATTTTGATGATAAGAATATATTGGTTTAGTATAGTGTGAACCCTAGAGTAATGGTTGCACTCACACATACATTTACACACATACTTGCATTCATTCTTTCATTTATTAGAGTGCATATAATGGTGCGTATATCTACACATGGGTATGAGACTATGTGTTTATATACGGGATTGGAGGATGATACGTGGTTTGAGATGATACTTGATGTGAGGGCGTGAGATCGGCGATGTGACATAGTTTGCCTTTGAGGTGCGATATGATAGTTTTAGCGGGCCTTTGGACATGTGCTTTACCCGCATTCATATTTTATAGATAGTGTCGATTTGTACTAGACTTACAGTAGTACCCCAGATTGTGTGATCTGATGATAAGTGATACCTGATATGTGATGAGATAGTGTGATATTGACCCCTACCCAGCTATTGGGATGCCGTACGACGATTTACCGTACGAGCCGATATTGATGATAGATCCGCACTCATGACTCGAGGATATCATACGATATGTTATTGAGGCGAGATCACCGACTATCATATCTATATTTATATATTGACTCAGATTAGGTGGTTTCATACCCCTCCTGTCTAGATTATTTAGTAGACATTAGACTAGATCGAGTCATACCTATTTCAAAACTAACGAATTGGGGATATTTTAAAGATAAGCAGAAGGGTTATACGGATATTTTCAAATGATGCATCTTTTCTTAAAACACCGTAACCCTTACTTTACCAAAAGCCCTGATTCGTCTTATTTCAAAAGGCAAGGTTGCATGACATATCTATTGGGGCAGGTTCTGTACTTTTGCGTTGATCATTCGTTTCCGCATATTCCTGCTATTTGCATTGCATCGCTTGTATTGTTGTGACATTCAGTCATGCTGCTAGGACACCAGCACCATTATCGATGATGTATATGTTCCACGTACACTTGTTGCCGGCTCACACACTCATCATCGATAATTGCCATGTCACTACACTATAGTACTATTGCATTCATGATATGATTCTGGCATGGCATATTGTACACTTATACCTGTACACATATATAGATGATTCTAGCTTGATTGGGGATTTGAGAACCGCAAGATACTCTTTAAAAACAGATTCCTTTTAAAAGAGCGGTCTCCCTCGACATGTGCACATTATTATTCCATGTTGCATGACTTACTGATATGCTTGCATTACTGTTACATGCCGCATACATCATGCTTTGACTGTACGCATTGAGATATGTTGTTTCTATGATATTTCTGGATTTGGGAACCGAGGGTATTTCAAAAGAGAATATGTCATTTCTTTAAAAACCCGGTTACCCTTGATATGATATTTCAGTGCGTCCATGTGTTTTCTCGGTGCTGAGAGCGACATGTGAAACCCGAATCGAGGAGTGGATGAGCCGATTGCGGGTACATGGTGGACCCGGTATGGTTCCCCTCGGCAAGATGATCGATGAGCTTTGCCGATTGAGCCTGGAGGCGGGCGAGTACCTACCGGTGATTGGTTGGACCTGGCAGTTATCCGGAGGATACTGACCAGAGTCGATGGATAGATTTGGGCGTCCTGCCGGGGCCGAGGGCCGATACCGTAGACAGAGCCCGTGGGCCGATACGGACTGACGGAGCCTGATATATGAGGATTTATGTGCCGATGCTGGGCACAGTTTCATGATGTTTTCGAGTGCCGATGCTGGGCATTCCGGTTCCATGATTTTGACATGTCGCGAGGGACACGGGTGGGTTATATCCTCATATTTCCATGTACAGGTTTCATGATATTTACATGCATGGTGGTTATTGTCATTGGGTGACGAGTGGACGGGATCCACGAGTGTGCAGATTTGATTACATTGGTTATACCTCATATTCATGACATGCTATTACCTGAGGCACTAGCACGAGCACTTGGCACTACACTCATGTATAGAGATTACATTGCCAGTTTAGCATGCTTCAGCTTTATTCATATTGAGGTTTATTTATTATCTGATCGTATTGACCTAGGATAGGTCATGCATTCAATCTCTGCTTGTAGATATTTTCTATTCACGAGTTGGCAACTCACCCCCGTTGTGCCCCAGTTCTTGCAGGTTTGCCGTACAGATTCCATAGCGGCATTTCTGGCACACTGCTTCCTTATGGGTGACTTGCTTGGATAGGTGGGTTCTTTTGTATCAGAACCGCCCTTGTTCATGTATTATTTATTGTACCTAGAATTGTCCATCAACCAAAACTTGTAGTTTGTTTCAGACTTAGAAATCAGTGTTGTATTGTTTCGACCTTAGAGTCGCGCTTGTAGTATTGCGGTTTTCTGGCTGTTTTTGAGTTTCTTTTCAGTTTTGATCCTCGCCCATTGGCGTTGTATATTATTATTGCTTGCGTGGTTGTGACCGTCGATTGACGAAGCGCTAGCTCCCGCTTGGGATGCCTTTTATCATGTCATATATATTATTCTTGTTGTACCCCGTTCGGGGCCAGTTTTTACAAAGGGAACTCTGCCGAAATTTTCAGGAAAAATTACACATTTTAAAAAAATTCATATTCGGCTTAGTTATTTAAAAACTTGATTTTCAAACATGTTTTCTTTACCTCTTAAAACTAATTTTCCCTATTTACTCCTTAAATAGTTTTAGATTTCTGGGCTTTTGGCTTACTTGGATCAGATGGAGTCCTATAGACTTCATATGGTTCGAGGGCCAATCACGTGCTCTTTCGGGTCGTGACATGCATACTCACTGTATAGCCACAAACCTTCATTGCAAAAATTTAGTGTTACGAGTCTTAAACTTCTGTGCTACGGCTATATACTGGATATACATTGGAAAGGAATGCCTTATTTGATCTGGGGAACGAGATATATGTAATAGGTTTGGGAGGATATTTCTGCCACATTTTATTGATTTTGGGTTCCGGGAGTAATAGAATATTTATTTGGGTTATTATTCAGTATATATAGAGAGCTATTAAATGTGCATAAACAATTAAAACCAGGGTAGACTAATAATAACCTATCATCAATCTCAATCATGAATCATAAAGCGGAAAGGTTTGGGGTTGCCTCTTGCACTCTTGCAGATCCTTGTTCCCCTTGATTGATACGATCTCATTAATCACAATGGTAGAACTGTAGAAGTGCAACTACAACTAACTACAGGAGCACTCTCATGCAATCCATGACAGTTCTATCTTTTTCTCTTCTTTTTTTATTTTAAAAAAGGACAGATGTGGAAACAGAGGAAATGAAAGACCGTTCAACTCTTCTATTCATAAATGATAATCATTATATCACTGCGTATATAACCAAAATGGTAGAACAGCAACCACACGAGCACTCTCATGCAATCCATGACGCTTCTATTTTTTTAACAAAATTAAATTGGAGAGATTTAGGGAACAGAGGAAATGAAAAATGGGTCAAATCTTCTATTTATGAATGATAGTCATTATATTACTGCATATATAACTGAGTGGCATATGCTTATGGGATAGTGTTGAGGATAAAGATATCCTTCGGTATACAATTTAAGTTCATGACAAGGAAAATTAAATATGAGAGATGAAGACTATGAAATTAGACATTGGACAATTGGTTCTGAACATGAGAGCATGTCTACTTTTGGTTTCTCAGCTAAACTTTGGAAATTTCTACTCTTCTTTTCCAGGCTGTTTCACATGTTAATCATTATTTTAACCTCTGAACCTATGACATGGTTACAAAATTATCGTAATGTTGATAATATCTAGTTCTTAATCACATAGCACGGTCGATAATGCTCATGGCTGCCATGGCTCTATGTCGAGCTGAATATATATTCTCAGATTATTAACAGCATCTCCATAGCTCTTCTAGTCATCAGAAGCACACATTAATTTGGCATGCTTATGTCCAAATTGAGTAAAAGGTGACATCATGTTCTAGGTATGATGCTGTTTTATGGAGAACAGGGAAATGACCAGAATAAAGTGGAAGAGGATAAATGTTTAATAGCTGAAATCAGGTTACCCTGAAAGTAGATTTATATAGCTGCCACAATCAGCATGCAGTGAAGGTTCAATTTCTATCCTGTCTCTATCTAATATTTGCATGCGGCAAGATTGGGACCAAGAGAAACTCATATTACTTATCAAATCTTTTCTGAAGCTTTCATGAAGATTCTTCTCCAGCTGGCATTATTCCGATGGGAGAAGGCTAAGAGGAGGATGATGGTAATTATGGTGTCATGACACTGTATTTAAATGCTTAGAGACATTAAACATAAAAATCCATTTATCTGGTAATTATGGCATTATTCTTGATTATGGTGTCTTGCCTCAACCTAAGCAGCTCGAATAGGAAGATGGTTCACTTTATAGACAAATCCATTTTATACAATTTATAAAGACTAATCTGTCATGCAGTCTTTACTGTGTAACATTGTATAGCTTGAGACCTTAAGTAGGCTGAATGTGTTTCGCGTAGAGTTACTGAAACACATTGCCTCACATTAAGAACTATTTAATTGTGTGACATTGTAGTTTGTACAGATTGTCATGCCTTAACCATTTATTTTTACACAAGATTGTCTTTGTTGAGATTTACTTGAAGAACCATGGTTTCATAATTCCATTGATTCGTATAATGGTTAAATAATCGAACTTCATGTAATTTCCATTGATCCAGTTAACATTTTCATATATTTATATGTCAAATTTCTTGTTCTCTAATATGAATTGCGTAACTTTTTATACTAGATCTTTTTTGACAGATACACTTGTGTGAAGTGGCATTACTGTCTCTGTGCAAGTCCTAGAAGCACCAATGGTCCGAAGGTCCATGAGCCAAATCCGTTCCATTGGTGGTTTTACATTTTCCCCAGCTTTTGGGTTTGTTTCTACTCGGTTGTTTGAGTTTAAGTTAGGCTGGGAATTGTTTGTTCTGCTGGAATTTTCTGGGTTTGCTTGATTGATTCAATATGGCTCAAGTTTTGTTAGTCTAGTTGTTGCGGTCTTATACAAAGCATTAGTATGCATGTTTCATGTGATAGGACTAGGAAGTTTGAACATGTTGGAGGTGGAACAAAAACACTGGAAGTTGTGAAAGGCTAGTCACATTTCTAGTACAACTATTACATCTACATATACAACTCCCATATGTCCAAGAAAGTTCTACAAAATAAATTTCGGAAGAAAGGCAGAAGTTATTAATTCTTTTGTAGGTCATGGAAGCATATGGGAACCAACTTGACCCAGACTGGGAGATGGAAGTGCTACAGAATGGGAAACTGAGGTACCACCAAATAAGTTGATATATATGATTATCCGATCTTGGTGGTTCTTTTTTTTTAATACAAATTTAACTTTATGTCTGTGATATACTCATGTTATCAGTGAATCTATGATGGTTTGCACACATCTTATTTATTTTCAACATAATCTCTCGTCTGCTAAAGTGCTGCTTTTCTACTTGGCCTGCATCTATAAAATACTTAGTATAAGATTCTCCACTTATATAATTTGCTCATTTTTTTGACTTTCTGTTATATGGATTATATATACCTGGAATTCTTATGTCAACCAAAGCAAATAAAGATTGATCTATGTTCAGATCTTAGTCTTTACATCCCCTCAAGATCAATGAAATCAAGTGTGGATGGTGACGGGGGCTTACTACTTAAATGAGATGCCCCTTGGTATAAAACATTTCTTTAGTACGTAAATCTGTTGTAGCTTAATATCGCACTGCCGCATCAATAAGTAGTTCGTTCATCAGTTTTAAACAGGACCCCCATGCATTATGTTATGCTTTCCAGAAAAACGATTGGAAACTTCTGCTGGGTTGTATCTTTGAACTGGAACAGCTTTCTTTTGAATGCTACTGTCTGTTCCTTCATTGTCTTGATTTTAGTTTTTTCTCAATTCAGCATCAATCATTTAATATATATAAAATGGTGACATTGAGAAGGATGTTCATAGAGGTGGCGAGGAGTTGTTGGTTTAAATTCAGCATTTATCGTTTGCTCTTGAGTTTTTGTTTGATTTATTGATAGGACACCAGAAGTAGTTACCAACACATAGCTTTTAGCTGAAATGTTTTTTTATCTGTGTTGAAAGAACTTAACCTGAGTCTTGTTTGCAGATGACTTTGTTGATTTTGGAAGCCAGCCCTTTTTCCCCTAATTGCTCTTATATATATATATATATATATATATATATATATATATATATGGGAGTGATCCATTGCAAACCGGTCCGTTTTTTTTAAAAACGGGAACTCCCGATCCACGACATATTTTAACGATCCGATCCATTCAAGTTGAACACCCAACCCTCAAATGTATTTGTATGAAAAATCAAAAGATTTAAAGACCTCTAGCCTATGCAATAATGTGTGCAAAAATGAACGTCTTTCAATAATGCAACATATGCGTCATCCGATACATAGGTTAGAGGTCTTTAAATTCTTTGATTTTTCATACACATATAATTGAGGGTAAGGTGATCAACTTGAATGGATCGGATCGTTAAAATATGCTGTAGATCGGGAGTTCCCGTTTTTAAAAAAACACGGACCGGTTTGCAATGGATCACTCCCATATATATATATATATATATATATGAGAGGAAATCTCTTGAATTTCTGAGCATATCTGTCACAGTGCCGGCCTTGCATGTTGGCGACTTAGAGCAAAAGAAACATAAAAATTTGACAAGTTAATCTAATTCAATTTTAATTTCTTTAAATGATGAATCATGAGTGTAAATTTTTTGCTTGACGTTTTTTAAAGATGCTTGTGTTTTAATGAATGCTGTATGAATTGCTCCTAGGGAAGAATGAGAAGAAATCCTTGA
This sequence comes from Agapanthus africanus, assembly GCA_030015575.1. Classification (NCBI taxonomy): domain Eukaryota; kingdom Viridiplantae; phylum Streptophyta; class Magnoliopsida; order Asparagales; family Amaryllidaceae; genus Agapanthus; species Agapanthus africanus. The sequence continues at coordinate 513,104,544 of CM057347.1, read as the reverse complement.
ATCATGAGCTTCAGCGCAAGGCGGACGGAGCTTCATGCAATGTCTCTTCTTTGTTTCACTACATCACTTGCAATCAGGTACAGAATCTCTTTTATCTTGGTTTTCTCCTTCTTTCTATTCGTCTATACAAAATGTTTCTCTTCTAAATTGAGGCCTGCGCTTACATAGTGGATGATTCTTATGGATTCACTTAGCATATAATTTTAAAGATCTTACATGTATATCTATTCAAGATACAACCAGATTTTACTTCTTGTATTGATAACTATCAGTATGAAATAGGGTCTGATTGTCTATACAAAATGTTTCTCTTCTAAATTGAGGCCAGCGCTTACATAGTGGATGATTCTTATGGATTTACTTAGCATATAATTTTATAGATCTTACATGTATATCTATTCAAGATACAACCAGATTTTACTTCTTGTATTGATAACTATCATTATGAAATAGGGTCTGATTGTCTTTTGGTAGATAGGGGTAGCAATTTTTTCCTGTTCAACAGGAAAGGAAAAAAATTCTCTATGTAATGGTTACCCCATAGACCCCTGGAATTTGTAGCAATGCTTCAAGCTATTGCTTGTGCATTAATAAAGGCTTCCAACTACTTGTAGGCCCATAGATCGTCACACTACATCATCTTGGAGTGGAGATTCATAACTGCAGGCATCAGATCTCTTTATGGTGTTTCTTTTATGGGTCATCACCTATCAACTCCAAAGCTATGGATTTGTTGTGGAGTGAATGTGGTTTGACTCAAAATCAATTGAGGTGTGACGTACATCCAGACAAGGTTTGAAAGCTCGGTATTAGGATCGGTATCGGATGATCACTTTTGGGATCGGAATTGGCAATCTTGGCCTTATCGGATCGGAAATCGGGTTTTATTTCGTTTGAGGAAAAGAATTTTTAGGAGTTATGGAGTTTTTCTAAATAAGTATTTAAAGTAACGATAAACAATTTGTAAAATTCTTTTCTAACTAACAATGTCTACAGTTGTATTAATGATTTCAAACTAACCGCAACAACCCAATAACTTATAATAAATCCATTAAAATATTAATTAACAAACCCACCGTTGCCGGTCCCAAGTCCGGATGAGAAAGGGTGGGGGTTGTGGTAGCCTTGTGACAGCTAACGTAAAACTTTGTCACATTCTATGACATGAACCATAATAACCCAGTAACCACTAATAAACTTAATATGAAAACCCCCTTATAAAATGATAATAACGATATGACTTGGTGTTTGACGGCTTCGGTCTCGGAACTCGGATGGCCATTTTTGGGATCAGAATTGGCCATCTCGGATCGGGATCGGCCGAGATCTCAAACCATTCATCTAGAACCAACCACTTTTGGGGAAAAAATACTTGTAGAAAATGTGTTTGGTATAATATATTATCCTCATTTCTCTTTATCACTATTATCTTCATCCTTGCAATGCCATACCTTGTTCACTTTGCAAAAATATTTCAAATAGGTTCTTTGTAACAATTGATTGAAAACTATGCAAATATGCGAAAGTGTTCTTGCATTTGCAGCCAGCATGTTCTATACGTGTCAGCCTTTCTTATCTTTTTACATTCCTATCAACTGAGCTTAGCTCATGTAGTGAGAGCCCTACTCAAAATGTAAAATATTTTGTTCAAATCTTGCATTTATGCTAGCAATTAAATTTATATGCGTCATAATTATCCTTCAGTAACCATGTGGCTATCGCGTACAAATGTGTACCATATAAGCACACGAGTGATGAGTATTGGATATATATCTAGAGAGTGAGATTTGTTCCTATATAAGATACTTGCATGGATCCTCGAAAACTGAGCACATAATTACCGTTCCTGCCAGTTAAAAAAAAGCATTCTTTTTCATTGGATAAATGCAAAGCACTAATAATAAAAAGTTAGTTACCCTCTCTACACTTCCAAATACTACACTAGTTAAAAACACTGTTAGTTACCCTATGTATACACACCATCAAACCCCTTCAATTCAATGAACATCAAGGTGTTATATATGTAGCACCTAAGTGCCATTTTTACTACAAGAAAAAAACTTCAGCTTTTTTCCTTCATGGCTCAGCCTTCTGCAGTCCTAAACTTCCTCTTCACGTTTCTGGCTCTTGCTTATCTCGATGGCTCGGAATGCCATTTTCTGAAAGGATCAGTCTCTTGCCTCACTGCCGCTCGCAGCAGGACCTCTCTGGTTTATTCTCCATCCTCGTTACTTGAACCTTTTCCTTCATCCATCATCATACAACAAAGGCTGCATGATTTTTTTCATAGCGAAACTAATATTTATTGAATCTGCCATATGATTATTTTTTTGTGCTCTTTTGAAAGATGAATGTCATGGCTCTTCTCATTTCCAGTTTCTACGAAATGCACTATTTAGCTAGGTACTTGAGGTCCAAATAATTTGAGCAACACCATGTTAGGAAAAAAATGAGCTCAAACCAGCTTAATATCAAGCGGGATTAAGTTTAATTGTTGGGGTAAAAATTACAATGCAGAATGTTTACAGTCCTGGTCATCTACTTTTCTTAAATTAAATTGAATATTCTTAAAAAGAAGTGCTTAAATGTTGATGCAAGAATAACAGTTGCAGTTGAGTGCAAGCAAGATAAAAAGCAAGCAACCACATTAACCGATGACGAAGGCTACTTTGAAGCTCCAATACCTTCCGGCTCTCCTAATTGCTACGCTAGAATCCTTGGAGGGCCAAAACAACTCTGCTCCTATAAGAAATCTATGATGAGCAAAGCCATCAAAGTTAAAGGATCAAAGGGCAATTACGCTTTATCAACTCCCCTCACCTTCCTAATTTCTTCATGCTTTTCGAAAAATGAGAAGCTGAAGAACGAAATTGGATCCTCGAAGACAATCGATTTGCCTTTGCCGAGGGAATGGGGGCTTGCTCCTTCTAGTTATTACCTCCCTTTCATTCCCATAATAGGGATTCCATGAGTTTATATCATATGTTTTGCTTGGTATGTCTTAATATCATGCCTTAGTATTAACTTAGTATGCCATTGTGAGAATGTCTGGCTTAGTTGAGCTAAATGTAGTTTCAGGGGATGAAACTGCTAGTGTTGCTTGGTCTCGGCAAAGCGTAGGAACACCAGATACAGAGTTGCATCTTGTATAATAGTTATATGTAAAAACTAAGTTATTTGCTTTGTCTGTAAGCTGCCATCTTTTATGGTTTTATGTAAAAAGTAATATACTAGTGTTGTTTGGGTAAATTATATTTATATTCTTATAACCTACAGATTTATATACAATTCGTATAGTTTGTCATTTTTATTTGATGCTATATGAAACAACCAAAAAAATGGGGGCTTTCGGGGCAAATTCCTTGGTCCTCTGGGTGCGTGTTTGTGTTGTGTGAGTTGTGTATATAGGTTAGAGCCTACGAGCCAGTACCAAGAAAATAAATAAATAAATAAAATGGGCACATTTAATTATAGAATTATTTGTACATCCCTGAAACAGGCCAATATAGAGTAGTGGTGTGTCAAATTTGGTATGGACGAGCAAATGCATTGGCATTGAAGTTGAGCTACTCATTGAGTGCCACATAAGGGACCTGATGCCGTAGTGGTGTGTCAAATTTGGTATGGACAAGCAAATGCATTGGCATTGAAGTTGAGCTACTCATTGAGTGCCACATAAGGGAGCTAATATATATATATATATATAGTAGTGGAGTCTCAAATTTAGTATGGACAAGTAAATGCGTGGGCATTGAAGTTGAGCTGCTCATTGAGGGCCATACAAGTAAATGTCTTTCCTTTTTCAATCCAAGGGACCATATTACGTGTCTCAGGCAAGTGCCTGTACTAACTGAGCTAGTGCTCATTGGTTTTAATATATATTTTAGAGATCCAAATCCTTTCATTTATCCAACAGGTCTAAGACTGTATGGATCCATATCTGGATCTATTAATAACCGGGTCCGACCCATTTATCCAGATCCTTTTAACTAGTTTTCATCATTGTAAGGGTTAAAGCTTATGATCCTTTTAACTAGTTTTCATAATTTTAAGGGTTAAGCTCGAACCATAAGCAAGAATCAGCCATAAAAGCAACATAGAGAATAGAGAAGAGAAATCCAAAAGTGGTGTTAAAATCATTTATAGTCAACTGGTCTTTTTGTTGATATGATTTAGTCAGTCAACCAAAGATATATTTTTAATATGAAGATAGGACACATTTAAGCACATGATCCGCCGCTTACTAAGCGCCGGTTCCCCCACTGGGTGTTCGTCGTTCTATGGAAAAAAACTTTACAGACCGTGAAAACAAGATTGTGGGAAAGCAATACAAGCGTCGTGTTACCATGCGAAGCAGTGAAGTGCTGCACCTTAGATGGTGAGAGACCAGTAGCCGAAAGCATCACTAGCTTACGCTCTGACTTGAGTAGCACGAGGCACGTGAAATCCAGTGTGAATGAGCAAGGACCACCTTAGAAGGCTAAATACTACTCGGGCATATATGACATGACTGATTGATCGAAATTCTCCAACACTCCATCCACCAATATCATATATATAAATATCATATTCATGGAATATGATTCACCATGCTTAAATATAATATGATATCTAATTAAGTAAACGAACTGGGTCAAGCATGTCTGAACGGAGCTTATCTAAACCCGACCCATTAATTAAAGCTTTTAATTGGTCTGGATCAGGTCCGGGTCAACGAGTTTGGAATCAGTTCCAGACTATTTTTTGCGGCGAGTACGGGTCAGGTCCGGTTATAGACCCGACATGCTGAGAAGCCTAGTACTAATGAGCAATAACTCAATTGGTATGACACTATCCCTCATGGGGAGAGAGCCGGGTTCGAGTTTTCAGGAGAGGAATGACCATAATTTAACACTTTATGGATAAATTCATGGGTTTTCTGAATGCATGTGTGTTGTGTATTTTGTGTGCGCTGTATCGACTTATACATGATGCAAATGCATTCAGAAAAGAAAGAAAGGCATGTCATCTTGGCACAAGTCTATTACATAATATCCATAAAGCGATATGTTTTTTCTTATTCGAATGGGTCCCTCCACATGTCTTAATTTAACGCGTTGGAAGTCTCTTTGGATTGAGATGAGACCAGATACAATGAATGAGAACGAAGAGATCCAAATAAATAAAGAAAAAGAACAAACATAAAAATGAAAAAATATAGGGTGTTTTTATATCTCACCCTCAAAATTTCAATATTTTAAAATTTCATCCCCAAAATCTAGTATTTCCAAATTTCACCCCCTAAATTATTAAGTTGTCCAAATTTCACCCCCGAAAATCTAGTATTTCCAAATTTCACCCCCAAAACCATTCAGCAGTCCAAATTTCATCCCTAAAATTTAGTATTTCCAAATTTCACCCCCAAAACCATTAAGTTGATCAAATTTCATTCCAAAGCCATTAAGCTATCAATAATTAAAAATTTATTTTTGCAAAAATTTTCTTAACTTTCTCTATTTTGCCGTCAACTTTTTTTCCAAGATCATTGAGCTCAGCCTATGAAACCCTAGCCGCAAAATACTTGAATCAAATCACCATTTGCATAAGAGTAAGTCCAACTCATATTGTTGCTTCAAGTTGTCGTAATTGTTATGGAAAATCCACAAAGGAGCTTAATTTTAACTATTAAAATGACAAATATCGGATGAAGACGAAATGTCATAAATTTCGCTCTCAAAAGAATTCCTAATTTTGAAATTATGAGAAGTCTAAAACTCTAGTCCCTATTTAACATAAGAAAGATAAAGATGACCATTTGGGGTGAAATTTGGAAACAGTAGATTTTGGAAGTGAAATTTGGACAACTTAATGGTTCTGGGGTGAAATTTGGAAACAATAGATTTTAGAGGTGAAATTTGGACAACTTAATAGTTTTAAGGGTGAAATTTGGAAATACTAGATTTTCGGGATGAAATTTGGACAACTTAATAGTTTTGGAATGAAATTTGAAAATACTAAATTTCAAGGATGAAATTTGAAAATATTAAAATTTTGAGATGGAGATATTAAAAAAAACAACCAAAAATATAACACGGTTGTCAATTTTACGCGGGCACATGATTTTGTATTGTAATCATAAGTCATCATCACGTGGCGTGTGTAGAATTCTAATTTTTCTTGACTTTCGCCATGACCTTCTTTTTAATTTGTTTGATATTAACTCGTTCAAAACAAAAATTCTTGTTTTTGTTTTTTGTTTATGCTACAAAAGAATCTTTGCTTTTTGATGCACTCGTGCGGGTTAATTAAGTGTCTTAATTTGTGTCCCATCACGTACGCGCTTGTTTGGGAGAAAAGCGAGTAATTTATGGTCTTTAACTTTCTTTTTTGTTCTCATTGGAAAATGGACTTGTATATATCTCTACCCATTGACAAAAGTTTTATCAAAATCTTGACCAAAATTTAGCAAGTTTTGTTGTGTTTTTTTTCTCATGTGAGCTGAGAAGTCATGGTCTTTTTTTTATTAATTTAAGCTGAACCGTGAAAATTTATACTCTGTTGAAAATCTTATCGCATTGCATTTTTGATAAGAAAAGTATATCTCGTCAATCATAAAATGATTTTGTATGATATGATTGTCGATAGACTCAAAAGCTAAACATAGTGTTTGACTTAGAAACATCGAAAGTATACGGAGTACATAGTTTTAGTTTATGGTTAATCGGCATGTCTACGGTGGTGGTGGTGGAATCAGGAGGGGGGGCTAGAAAATGCAACCATATACAACTCTTATGTTTGCTATATATTGACTATAAATGCATATGTTGTTAAAGATTTAGTTCGCTTAGTGGTAAAAGACATTAATTATTGACATCAAAAACCTTTGTTGAAGCCCCAGCAACTTCATTTTTTCAAATATTAAAGTCCACATTTAGATAGAAGAGTTCAAAAGGTAAATTGCACTGGCTTTGAAAAATATTTAGTTGAATTTTTAATATATTATTTTATTTTTACTACAATGTATTTTAACTTGGCCGTACCAAAGAAATTTTATACTTCTACCTCATGCACATGGGCACACTAAAATAATTTATATGATATTCATGAAAAATCACTTAAAAGATTTGACAACAGGATCATGAATTTTTAAAATATCTTGTTCATTAACTTTATAGGGACAAAGAAATTTCAAACCTTTCAGCATGTATATCAAGATGAAGGGTTTTTATCATTCATAAAAAAAAAAAACTAAGATTTGACGTTTAGAATGTATAAACGGCAAAAAAAAACTTTTATAACATTTTTATAACAAGCAAATTCCTGATAAGCATGGCCACTAGATAATGTTTAATATCTAATCCAGGACCTGTATGATATAATTAAACAGGAATTTTTCCACGTGTGATGCATGTGCATACAAGTTAGAAGTTGTGAGATTCATTGACTTTTTTAATAGATAGTTTTTGTGATTTCTTGTTTTGTGTTGGTTGCATTGTCGAATTTATGCCGTTCTTAAATTTTAAGGAAAAAGGGAAATGAGATAGAATAAATATGAGAAATTAAAAGACAGCCGGTATCAATATTAAAAAGCTGCGAGGCCTATGTAAGTTTTCCACTGTTTCTTTTACCATAAAGTGGATTTTTAGAGGCTGGGATGATGATATGGATACCCTTAAAAATAAAAAATAAAAAGTTTTATTTTCTTTTAAATAAAAAAACTTTTTCTTGGAAAGAGAAGAAATCTAACATGGCACTATCTTGTGTTTTAGTTATAATAATAATAATACGAAGGGCAATCTTGTATGTCTGGCAAGTAGGCAAAAGCGGCAGACGTCTAACGAAGGATTTGAGCTATCTCCAAAACGTCGGAAAACGTCTAACCAAGGAGTGGCAGACGTCTGCCAAATGTTTGTAGCAAATACAGAGAAGCTGCAGACGTCTGTCGAAGTGATCATCAGACGTTTGCGCGTGAGTTTTTTGTGTGGACCGAATACTTTCTATATTCTGTTTGAATTCTGATTTAAATGAGATTAAGGTTGGGCTATAAATAGAGTCTCTCATATGATAAAATCAGAAAAATCAATTAAAATTGTATAGAGAGAGGGTGCCGGCTAAAAAAGATTAGAGAGATTTCAAAGAAATCTCCTAAGGTTTGCTTTTGGTGTAACTTGACTAAACACCAGTAGATGTTTTGCAGATGCCGCTCTGCCGGGGACTGACCATACGGTGGGTGAATCTCGTTAACAAATCCTGTGTATCTCTCTGGTTTAATTCTCTTATTCTCGAATTAATGTTTTATTTTTTCGTAGTTTATTGCATTTTGCATGGGTGATCTTTTAGCACAGTCTGGCGCGTGTACCTTCTCCCTCCTCCCCAACAGCATAGTACTCTTGTGGTACAATTTTAATTTCCAAAATGAGACGCATCTAGTTCTGATGATGCTGGATATCGTCCACTTTCCAGATCGTGACACGTGGCAGATAACGTGTCCCGAAACTAGGAAGAAAGGACCAGAAACGGTACGTTGGTAGAATACGCCGAATCTGCGGCCCATGAACGCGGCCGACCTTCTGCAACCGTCCACACCACTCCTGTGCCCGCCTTACAAACAACCATTGCCTCATCTTCGAGCCCCCTGCACAATTGGCCTCCTCGGCCCTCTCAGCTCGTCTCCGGGCTAACGCAGAACCAAGATACCTCGGCTTCCTGCTCGTTCCCGAGCCACCCGCCGAGCCCATCTTCCTCATTCCCGGCGACCGACCAGCAGCACCAGTCGTAGGAACCTCCACCACGGCTTCGCCAATCTTGCCATGCGCGAGATATCCACCTTCACTTGTATTGAACAAGCTATTTTCTATCTTCTCTTCTCAACTTTCACCTACAACATGTTAGTTATATGTATGCCCTAGAGGCCATTACTGTACATTGGATGTATAATGTAGTGGATGCTTGGACATATATAGGGAGGACTTTCTTGCTCGACATGATAGTATGCTATCTGGTTGCTCTTTACCTTAACGTGTACACTGATTATCTCTCTGTTACATGTTGGTAAAGCCCTTAGGATGTGTACTTGACTACCTGGACTATGATGCGGATCATACTAGTGGGGACATGGTAGTCCATAAGTACATCCTTCAAGGTCCCTAGTCGTGGGTGTATCGAGACGGAGCATCGATATACCAGAGTAGACTAGCGTATACCTTCTCGACCCATACAGATGGGCGATGGATGATCCCATATCCATTGGTGTTTGACATGAGAGATGATATACGGGTGCTCAGTGGAGACTGGGTACACTGGACGGACTTGCCGAGAACTCCTAGATGGTATTATACCTTACGTCAGATGGCAGTTCTCTGGTGACACTGGTACAGAGTAGTCTGTTGACCCGAGATCGTCATAGAGTCTTATGTGATTCCCACTGTGCTTTGATTTCCACCTTGCCACGTCCAAGAGGGCGTGCAAAACGGTGGTTTTTGGGTACAGTCCCGAATCACATGGAGGCAATGAGCGATAGGAGGGGATTCGTCTCTCCCGGTATAGGGAGTTGATGTTGCGCTGTGTTCGATTGGCTATAACCTGAAATCTCTGGCCAGGGTTGCTGAGATTTACTGGTAAGTGTTACCAGTAGTTTCTCGAACTGTTATAGACCTCATATCGACACGATTTATCGAGCTACTGGGGTCTGACGTTTACCACTCTTAGGCGAGATATGCGACATATCAGACGAGCAGAACAGACTGTACGGTAAGTGTTGCTGGTTGGATTCACAGGAGTGTAAGCGGGCTTGCTCGTCGATCTTCTGATAGCTCAATACCCGGGTGGCCGTTACGTTTAGCAGACCGCTTGCGGCTTGTGGGTGTTTGATATGATCATCACCTGCTGCCGGCGTATTGACGAGTCTTTAGAGTCCTACACAGAGGTTTCCTGGCTCAAGCGAAACGAAATAGGAGCGCATATGAGATATGTGCAGGACCGAGAATAATGCGTGTATGTGATACCGTATTCTATTTTCGCGATGAATGTATCGATTGGTTGTATGCGATATAACCTAGTTATCGAATCGAGAATTGATTCGATAAGTCGATACATTAGATATTAGTCGGTCATATGCGATATGACCGGATCGTTAAATCAAGTGTTGATTTAATGATTTAATGTATAATTATATATTTGATATATTACTTTACATTAACTAATATTGGTTCACTTAAGATGTTTTTTTCACTTGTTTGTGCACATTGTATATGTGATATATTTTTGTGCACAAGTTTGTATCATGTTTGATGATACATGCAAACTTGGGTGTGTATGATTAAACCATGGTTATGTTAATGGTTAGGGTTTTGATTTACTTATTTATTTATTCTCTTAATTCATTTTTGGCAAAAAGAGAAATGGTGGCTTGCTTTGTTTTATAGTTGAAGCTTCATGAAGCTTTGAAAAAGTCTAACATTTTTGTTTCATGCCTAACCTAACCATTCACCTAACCCTAGTTTATTCTCTACACTTAACCATGGTTGCAATATGATAAGGGTCACTTGATTTTCTTTTTAAATTAATTCATTTTTCATTTCTTTCTTCTTCTTCTTCTTGATGAAGAAAGAAAAGCTTTGTACAAAAATGTCAAGTGATGAAATCAAGTGAGAAATCCAATTCTAAAGTGAACCCACTTCCTATTTCTTCATCCTCTACCACTTGCCAAGTAGTATAGGGTGTTTTCTTCACAAGTTTCATGACTTGGTGAAGTTGGAGCTTGATCTTGAGTTGTCCCGACGTAGATCATCTTCGGCATCGAAGTCGACGACCTAGCCCGATCATTTCTCCGACGAAACCTTCGCCAGAGTCCGGATTCCGATAGGTACAGCGGAGGGACGTCATCATGGAGCCTAGAAAGTGGAGGACCGGATCTACAAAGGTTGTAGTCACTTTCCTTTAGCAATAAAGTTGTTTACTTGCTTGCATCGCCTTATCATCTAGTTAACGATCCGTATTAGGGTTTGTAGGCACATGAAAAAAATTGAATTTGGTATGGTTGATGCCTTGTGAGACCTCTATAGTGTGCCTAGGAACCCTACAGTGGTATCAGAGCCTAGCTAGAGCTTTAGGCGATGTGTAAACGGAGTTAGAAGTCCGATCGAACCGAAACCCTAATGCAAAATCCACTCTCTGTACATTTTTGAAAATTGTGGATTTTTGTGAATTAAAAATATGCAGAAAAATCAGCAGGCGTTTCTAGGAGTTACTGTGAAATTCGAGTGGCCAATTCATCTAAAGCGCGGCGGAACCGCGGCACGAGCATGCCTCGTGCGGCGGTTCCACGGCCATTCTGTCGCATCACGTTTTGAAATTTGCACAGTAATTCCTATATTTTAGTGCTGTATTTTCTGGGAATTTTTAAATTCTACTCAAGAGTTGAGTTTTCTGGGTTGTATTGGGGACTCGGTGTTTCGATCGGGAAGTTTAACTCCGTCTATGTGTTTTCCAGATAATTTTTGAATATGTTAAAAAGTTCGACCGGATATAAATACCCACTTTTTCCCCTGCCGGGAAATTTCCAAATGTTGGATTTTTCCGTGGTTTAAAGACGTTCTAAGTAGTGCAAGTAACCCGATGGACCCTCTAGAAGACAACAAACCTTAACTCGATTATGTGACCGTCTTGAACTGCCCTTTGAACCTTAGGGTTTGGGGCAGTACGGCGTGCCACATGTGAGGCGTTGGCTTGACCCTTCTACGGCTGGACCGTTGGTACTGAGACATGAAGTGAATGTTTTTAAACTTATTTCATGTGTTGAGCTGTTTCGGGAAAACTTGGGTGTTTGATTGTTCGATCGGAAAGTTTAACATTTTCTATTTATCCGGAATGTGATATAATACTTGGAATCCACAAGTTGTTATGAGATAACTGATTTGAATGTTATAAACATAGCACTTTAGTCTCACTTGATCGATTGCCACGGAATTTTGATGTGATCAAAAGTCCGTCGCAATCGCGTAGCGTACGCAGATACTCGCCGGATAAACTTAATAGACAGCTACACCCCATAGCCCCGACCAAGTGACTGTAGGAGAACCCCATCGCTGAAAGCATCCGTTCGGGTGCTCGCGGCAGCGGTGTTCCGCCTTGGTGCACTTCGTCGACGGTATCGGGGGTGCGACCGTCTACTAAAGTTTGCGACGAGCATTCGTTCAGGATGTCGGGAATCTTGTTGAATTGCCCGACCTGATATTGAAAAGTGTTTTCGATAATGAGACTAAAATGCGGGGTTTATAATTGTTAGGCATGCGATGTCTAAGGAATTCATTTGGTTAGGCATGCGATGTCTAAAGAGTTTGCGGATTCCAACTGTTGTAGTTTTACAGTTTCTTTTCTGCGACCGTAATGTAATATGTGATATCGCCGGTTTCGTTGCTATATGTCAACGACAATTGGGATGCGCATATTTACTTACGTTGATGACATGTGATGTTATGTGTTACTGGATATGTTATATTGGATCATCGTGTTTGAATAGCCGGGGGGTTTTATGTGAGATGAGTGTTTTTCATTTTCATATATGTAAAAACTTGTATGTAATATTCTTTTATTGGGGCACTTCCAGGTTGCGGATGATGTCACCATTTGTATATTATTTACTTTTCCGCATTAGGATAGACCCAAGGAGGGGAGCACAAGTAACCGGGTTTTAGGGTCCAGTGGGAGACCATCTCGAGGAGTCGAGTCCGGGTCTCCTAACCCTAGAATTGGTAGGGTTGCTTGCCGCTCTCGTAGGGGTCTAGGGGTGTGGGATTGGCTATTCATCACGACCGTGGAATCCGTGTTTTATACTGGCTCGTATTGAAAACACGGACGTCCTAGTATATCCAATATTTCATATGATATTTTCTGCTGCGTTATCTGTGATGTGATCATGTGATTTGTTCAGATAGATATTGTATATAGTATATATGATATATTATATAGACGTTGCTTGTGTTTTACACCCGCGCTAGCCCTGCCTCGCTCTGGCGTTAGTTACCTAACCTAACGGTGCAGACGGGACATTGAGACGAATACGGATGGCATAAGCGTACGTTATATTTATCTGTGATGTTTAGGTGGACTTAAATGATGGGACATTCATTAATGAGATTAATGAAAGAAAATAAACCTAATTGATGTTGTGGAATCGAATTTCAAAAATAAACAGGTAGCTACAGTTCTTGCTTTGCACAGCGGTATATATGATATATCCTGCACCTTATTCGATGAGGAAAGGGCCGACGATCCCTTCACCGGGAGTGACCCCTTTAGCAATAACTGGCAGATGCTACACCCCTCGGTTTGTCTTTTGATAGCTTCTATAGTTTCTGCTTTGCACAGTGATATATATGATATATCCCGCACCTCATTCGACGAGGAAAGGGCCGACGATCCCTTCACCGGGAGTGACCCCTTTAGCAAAACTAGAAAAGCCTCAAAAACACTCCATTTCAAAAATCATTTGATTCTGCAACGATATCAAGTTCATTACGCAATAGGTTTTCAGAAAAACCTGTCGTAGCCCTCCGTCATTTCAGATAAGTAGTAGTTAGTATTCGTGCTACGTTTGTTGGTCTGCGTCAAGGCGTAGTGTGCGGTAGCTAACTAGTATTTATCTGCTTATGCATATAATGCAGATTGGATTAGGGTAGTCGTACGACTTTGTAGGCCTGCGTCAAGGGTCGTGCGGGTGGGTTTAATTCAATCAGGAAATGACGGGTTGAACTTGACTAGCGCACTATGGTTTGTTGGCCTGCGTCAAGATCATAGGACGCTAGGGGCAAAATATTATCGGGAATTTCAAGTGTTGAAATTTGCAATGAGATTGCATACCTTCTATGAGATAGTTGGATCCCGATACCCACTGCGAGTAATTGTTACTCCTGGAAGAGTTTTACACATTACAATTAGCCGATCAAGTAGGTGTCTAGAAAGGTGTCAACGGGGTTACGCCTCTGGGAAAACGAGGTTTACTGTAATTAGGTTCGTGCGAAAGCATGGGGAACCTCCCTCAAAGTACCGACACTGGCCTGGCTGAAAGATTGGCGAACTTGTAGAGTGTAATTAATCCCGGCTAGTCTTTCCTTTTAGGGTTTGAAGGAAGATTTGATAAAAACAGTGGGAGCCATTTTGATTAGATAAAATATATAACCAATCTAATCTTGCAAGAGCGCACGTAGAGTGTTTTCTTCTCTCTCTCTCCAGCTAGCGACCATATCACGTCTTAATCAAGATAATAATATGGATGTATTAACCGAACCCGCTTGTTATAATGAGCTGGGGAACGTTGGTCCCGCTCCAACTTATAATTGTTATAAGACAGAGCAGGAAATGAGGAATACCAGAATTCGTATGCCGCCCAAACGAAGAAAGTGTATATGATGCATCTCCTTCGGGTGTGTTCATTATACAGAACTGTTTCTCAGTATCCTCTGCATCCTGGGTATCTGATACCGGATCAGGATCCCAGATATGTAATCTGTTACATAGGGCTACAGAAAGGCAGAGAACTGAGAACGGGTGATAAGTTTCATGAGACAGAGAACGGGGCAAGTGTTGCAGCCAAGTCTGTTGGTCACTGTCACCCTGTATTACCAGTACATTGATTCTGAACGAATGTTATTAGATACCGAACCTGATATACAAAATCATATCAGTCTCTTTATTATTAAAGAAATGATAAAATTTTGTATTGCTGGATAATGTTTTGAATATTTCCTATATCAAAAGTTGATCGGTTCAGGCACGTTATCTAAAAGCATTGACGTTCTAAATCAAACTACAGTTCCTAGTATACAGAACACACACAAGAGGAAGAATTCAGAAATGAACGGATCCTTCTTGAGGTATTGTAGACTAGGTCATATCAATGCGACCCGACTAGCTGAAGTTACATTTAGATGCATATTTAAATCTGTTTGAATTTACATCTTATGAAACTTGCCAGTCATGTCACAAAGATTAGATGACCATAGCTCCGTTTATTGGAAACAGAGAGAGAGTTAGTGTACTCTTGGGACTGATACATGATGATGTATGAAGGTCCCCTGTCTACAAATGCCAAGACCGGTTATTTGTACTTCATTACATTCTCTGATGATCTCTTTAGATTCAGACATATGTTCCTGTTGAAACACAAGTCCGAACCTTTTGAGATATTCACAGAATATAAGTTAGAAGTAGAGAACCAAAACGGGTATAAGTATTATGTCCTTTGATGTGATCAAGGAGGAGAATACTTGAGCACGGAATTCTTGGACTTTTCTAAAGGAGAATGAGATTCTCTCTCAGCATTACTCCTCCGTATACACCATAGCACGATGGTATATCGGGGCGGAGCAATTGCATCCTATTCGATATGGTGCGCTCTATGATGAGTACTACTGAGTTACCTGTTTCCTTTTGGGGGTTATGCACTTGAGAAGCTGCATACCTATTGAATTAGGTTCGAATCAGATCATAGCCTACCACTCCATATAAGATATGGTATGGGAAGAGCCCATGTCTTAAGATAGTTAAGATTTGGGGTTGACCGGCCTATGTCTAAAAGCAAAATCCGGACAAGCTCGAGGCAAGGTCTGTAATGTAGAACTGGAAAGGTTCCAGCTATACAAACTACAACAGATGATTTGATAAAACCAAAGGATTCAATAGTTACCAACGAACCTCAGCCTCTCCGCCGATCTAGTAGGGTTTCTCACCCACCTGAGAGATACTTCTATTTCTCTATGACAGTGGGAGCGAGGATTGCATCATGAGATGATGACCCAACTAGTTTCGAGCAGGCCATCGAGAGTAGGGACTCTGTAAGAATGGCTGGACGCTTAGCGATCTGAGATGGAATCCATGTATACCAACAAAGTATGGACTTTGGTTGCTATATTTGAAGGGTTAAATCCCCATCAGGAGCAAGTATATCTTGAGAAGATTACTTGGTGTAGATGGAAAAGTTGAGACTTTCAAAGCTAGACTTGTTAAAGGTTTTTCGTCATCGAGCAGGCGTGGATAATGATGAAACCTTTTTCCAGTAGCTATGCTTAAGTCCATCCAGATCCTACTTGCCATTGCTGCATACCATGATTACGATATCTGGTGGTTGGGTGCCATGACTGCTTTTCTAAAATGATTTAGAAGAGAACGTCTATAAGAACACAGCCAGAGGGCTTCATAAACAGAGGGAACAGCGGAAACGTGTACAAGTTTCTTTACATGATAAAGCAGGCATCGCGGAGTTGGAACGTCTGTTTTGATGTGATAGTCAAAGTGTTTGACTTCATCAAAATGGTAGATGAACCTTGTATATACAAAGAGGGTAGTAGGGAGTATGGTAGTGATCCTCGTAGAGTACGTAGATGACATACTCTAGATAGGAAAAGAGTTTCCTATACTATGCTCGGTCAATCTCCGCTTATCACAAGGATTCTCCAATAGGATCAAAGTGATACCTCCTAAATCCTGAGTTTTCATCTATGAGATAGATGTAATTGGATGCTAGGATTCTCACTAGATGTAGTGAGATGGTATCAATCGATCCTGGGGAGAATCACTGGAAGGGTTCCAGGGTGATAAAGATGACTGAATGTCAGTCACAGGCATTGTCTTTACCCTCAGTAAAGGGACGGTATGTTGGAAGAGTTCCAAGCTAGATACTGTGACATACTAGACGATTAAAGGCAAGATACATCGCTACTTAAGATGCTACCAAAGAGACTGTCTGGGTGTATATTGGTTCATAAGATGAACTAGGTTCCTACCATTGTGTGACAATGGAAATGTGGCTTTGGCCCGGGAACCACGGTCCCATCAGTGACCCAGACATAATCTAAGGCAGTATCACCTGATCATGGAGATGGTTGATCTCCAGGGTGATAGGAGGTTAGGAGAGTAGACTCAGAGGACAACACGGCGGATCCACTCACAAAGGCCTTTTCCCAGAGAGAGACTTTTATGGGATGGTTGAGTATGAGATACTACAACCACTGCTATCAGATGGCCCTAGTGCAAGTGGGAGATTGTTAGTTATATGTATGCCCTAGAGGCCATTACTATACATAGGATGTATATTGTAGTGGATGCTTGGACATATATAGGGAGGACTTTCTTGCTCGACATGATAGTATGCTATCTAGTTGCTCTTTACCTTAACATGTACACTAATTGTCTCTCTGTTACATGTTGGTAAAGCCCTTAGGATGTGTACTTGACTACCTGGACTATGATGCGGATCATATTAGTGGGGACATGGTAGTCCATAAGTACATCCTTCAAGGTCCCTAGTCGTGGGTGTATCGAGACGGGGCATCGATATACCAGAGTAGACTAGCGTATACCTTCTCGACCCATACAGATGGGTGATGGATGGTCCCATATCCATTGGTGTTTGACATCAGAGATGATATACGGGTGCTCGGTGGAGATTGGGTACACTGGACGGACTCGCCGAGAACTCCCAGATGGTATTATACCTTACGTCAGATGGCAGTTCTCTGGTGACACTGGTACAGAGTAGTCTGTTGACCCGAGATCGTCATAGAGTCTTGTGTGGTTCCCACTGTACTTTGATTTCCACCTTACCACGTCCAAGAGGGCGTGCAAAACGGTGGTTTTTGGGTACAGTCCCGAATCACATGGAGGCAATGAGCGATAGGAGGGGACTCGTCTCTCCCGGTATAGGGAGTTAATGTTGCGCTGTGTTCGATTGGCTATAACCGGAAATCCCTGGCCAGGGTTGCTGAGATTTACTGGTAAGAGTTACCAGTAGTTTCTCAAACTGTTATAGACCTCATATCGACACGACTTATCGAGCTACTGTGGTCTGACGTTTACCACCCCTAGGCGAGATATGCGACATATCAGACGATCAGACCGGAATGTACGGTAAGTGTTGCTGGTTGGATTCACAGGAGTGTGAGCGGGCTTGCTCGTCGATCTTCTGATCGCTCAATACCCGGGTGGCCGTTACGTTTAGCAGACCGCTTGCGGCTTGTGGGTGTTTGATATGATCATCACCTGCTGCCGGCGTATTGACGAGTCTTTAGAGTGCTACACAGAGGTTTCCTGGCTCAAGCGTAACGAAATAGGAGCGCATATGAGATATGTGCGGGACCGAGAATAATGCATGTATGTGATACCGTATTCTATTCTCGCGATGAATGTATCGATTGGTTGTATGCGATATAACCTAGTTATCGAATCGAGGATTGATTCGATAAGTCGATACATTGGATATTAGTCGGTCATATGCGATATGACCGGATCGTTAAATCAAGTGTTGATTTAATGATTTAATGTATAATTATATATTTGATATATTACTTTACATTAACTAATATTGGTTCACTTAAGATGTTTTTCTCACTTGTTTGTGCACATTGTATATGTGATATATTTTTGTGCACAAGTTTGTATCATGTTTGATGATACATGCAAACTTGGGTGTGTATGATTAAACCATGGTTATGTTAATGGTTAGGGTTTTGATTTACTTATTTATTTATTCTCTTAATTCATTTTTGGCAAAAAGAGAAATGGTGGCTTGCTTTGTTTTATTGTTGAAGCTTCATGAAGCTTTGAAAAAGTCTAACATTTTTGTTTCATGCCTAACCTAACCATTCACCTAACCCTAGTTTATTCTCTACACTTAACCATGGTTGCAATATGATAAGGGTCACTTGATTTTCTTTTTAAATTAATTCATTTTTCATTTCTTTCTTCTTCTTCTTCTTGATGAAGAAAGAAAAGCTTTGTACAAAAATGTCAAGTGATGAAATCAAGTGAGAAATCCAATTCTAAAGTGAACCCACTTCCTATTTCTTCATCCTCTACCACTTGCCAAGTAGTATAGGGTGTTTTCTTCACAAGTTTCATGACTTGGTGAAGTTGGAGCTTGATCTTGAGTTGTCTCGACGTAGATCATCTTCGGCATCGAAGTCGACGACCTAGCCCGATCATTTCTCCGACGAAACCTTCGCCAGAGTCCGGATTCCGATAGGTACAGCGGAGGGACGTCATCATGGAGCCTAGGAAGTGGAGGACCGGATCTACAAAGGTTGTAGTCACTTTCCTTTAGCAATAAAGTTGTTTACTTGCTTGCATCGCCTTATCATCTAGTTAACGATCCGTATTAGGGTTTGTAGGCACATGAAAAAAATTTGAATTTGGCATGGTTGATGCCTTGTGAGACCTCTATAGTGTGCCTAGGAACCCTACAGTTCCCTACCCTGCAACGCTAGGGATCGAAGCCTTCGCCAAAGGCACCGGGCAGTAACCCTGCTCGGCCCGTCCTTAAGGATCAAAGCCCTCACCAAGAGGCACCGGGAAGCAACCCTGCTCAGCCCGTCCTTAGCAAGCCCTTTACGGCCCCTCCCGCGCTAAGGATCAAAGCCCTCATCAAGAGGCAACCGGGCTTGCCCTTGCTCGGTTATCCCTGGCTGGTAGTTCCCTACCCCATAAAGCAAGAGATCAAAGCCCTCGCCAAGAGGCACCGGGCAGTAACCCTGCTCGGCCCATCCTTAAGGATCAAAACCCTCGCCAAGAGGCACCGGGCAGCAACCCTGCTCGGCTCGTCCTTAGCAGGCCCTTTACGGCACCTCCCGCGCTAAGGATCCAAGACCTCATCAAGAGGCAATTGGGCCCGCACTTGATCGGTTATCCCTGGCTGGTAGTTCCCTACCTCGCAACGCCATGGATCGAAGCCCTCGCCAAGAGGCACCGGGCAGTAACCCTGCTCGGCCCATCCTTAAGGATCCAAGCCCTCGCCAAGAGGCACCGGGCAACTACCCTGCTCGGCCCGTCCTTAGCAGGCCTCTTACGGCCCCTCCCACGCTAAAGATCGAAGACCTCACCAAGAAGCAACCGGGCTCGCCCTTGCTCGGTTATCCCTGGCCGGTCGTTCACTACCCTACGATGCCAGGGATCAAAGCCCTCGCTAAGAGGCACCGGGCAGCTACCCTGCTCAGCCCGTCCTTAGCAGGCCTCTTACGGCACCTCCCGCGCTAAGGATCGAAGCCCTCACCAAGTGGCAACCGGGCTCGCCAATGCTCGATTATCCCTGGCCGGTCATTCACTACCCCACGATGCCAGGGATCAAGGCCCTCGCCAAGAGGCACCGGGCAGCAACCACGTTTGGCCCGTCCTTAGCAGGCCTCTCACGGCCCTTCTTGCGCTAGGGATCATAGCCCTCGCTAAGAGGCAACCGAACATCTTCATTGCTCGGTCCATATTTAGAGGAGAACCCCGACGAATATTCACTGCGCGACCCCACATCGACTTTGGGGCTACGAAGATACCGACTCTTCACCGGTCTTTGCACACTTGGCAAATGGTCGAATTCAACTCGACGTGCGATCGCCAGACGAAGAACCGACCTGACAGGAAAGCTGAACCGCGCAAATACGAACGTTATCCGCAAACAAAAGGATAGTGTGCACGCAAAGAAACTGCAAAAGGATTTTTTATTCACAAAAATCAAAGGTCTTTACAAAGGTATTATGGGCTCCCCAGCCTAATAAAAGTGCTCGGAGGCTTACAAAATTTCAGAGCAAAGAAAAAATATAAGAAGACGAGGGGTTTCAGGCCTCAGGGCCGGGGGCAACCTCAAGGAGCATTGCGTCCACCATGACCGGGGCTGCATCTGGGGGATCGGCGCCCATCACAGGAGCCTCGGCGCCGCCCTCACCGATGGCCTCCACCCCGGCAGCCTTCCAGGGGCATCCTCCTGCGCGTCGTCCCCGCGAGGATACTCGTCCCGGAGCTCTTCATCAGGGAACTCCGGCATCCGAGCCTTGACGGCGTCGAGGGCATCGTGCCAGATGAGGGTAGATGCTGCGGCTAGGTCGGTGTAAAAACAGTCCGACTTCTTGTAGTTCTCCACCGCCTTCGACGCTTTGAGCTCAGCTCGCTTCATCCCCTCTATCGCCGTCTCCAGCTCCTTCCGGAGGGAGCTCGCCGACTTTTTTAGAGTGCCAACGAGCATCTTGGAGTCTTGAAGCTTGGCCTCGGCGGCCTGGGCGGCCTTACGGTGCCTGGCGACCTCCTGCTTCCCGGCCGCCACCTCATCCTCGAGGACGGCGACCCTTACCATCGCCGCCTCCAGCTCCAATTTTGAGCTCTCCTCTAGCGAGGAGAAATCCCCCGTGGCTCGCATCGCCGGGGCAATTTTCTCGTTCTCCATCTGGACGACGAGGGCGACGTGCTGAAGGACCTGAAGGAATCAGAGGAAGGTCAGAAAGAAAAGGGAGGCACCAAATCTCACGAGTAGTAAAACACTGAATGAAAAACCAAGTAAAGTGCGAGCACCAACTGCACGGCCTCCTGGGCGATGGCCGCCATTTGCGCCCTGAGAGTCCCCCGAGGGACTTTGCTCCCGGCCGACCTCTCCATCTCTATCAGCAGGCTGTCAGCGACAGAAAGCTCCGAGGGCACCTCAAAGCGGAGGTCCCCCTCGTCCACCAAGATCGGGGAGGCTGGGGTGCGCAGAACCGTCCGGTGGAACCTCTTGAGGGACGACGCCGGGGAGTCAGTCTCTACCTCGGAAGCCCGGGCCTCTTATTCCCGAACCTGCTTTCGGCTCGGCGCCTGGCTGGACTCCGGGGCACGGGCCATACCCAAACTCTTAGGTGGAGCGGCTGCCGGGAGGACCGGGGCCGACGTCAGACGAGAGGAGCTGGCACCTCCAGCCCTCGATCCCTTCTTCTGCTCTTGCATGGCCGCTCGGAATTTGCTCATGTTCATGGGTTCTGCACAAGACAAGGTACAATGGAGTCAGCAACGCAAGTAAAAATGAAAATAAACACAAGTTTAAACAGATCGTCTGTAAACTCCCAACTTACCCGCGAACTGGACGGGGATGAACCCAGCCCAAGTGAGGGCCTGCTTGGAAAGCAGCACGTCAGCCCGGGGAATGGGCTCCCACTCCGCCACTTTCACCGCGTCGGTATCGTTTGACTGACTCTCCCGTCGTCAACTATCCCTAGACAACTAGGTGGGCATGTGCCAGTCCTCGCCCTCGGGTGGCCTAACAAAGAAAAACTTCTTCTTCCAATCATGGATGGAAGAAGGTAGCACGATGACCTCCGACCTGGCAGCACTCCCCCGTTGTTTTCTAAAGGAGATGTATACCCACCTTGGCTCGCCCGTGCAAGTACTGGGGTGACTTTTGTAACAGAGAGAAGAGGCCAGGGTGCTCAGCCTGAAAGGGATCATGTGCAGCTTCAAACGGACCAGAAACCCAAGGAGAATCCTCCAAGAGTTCGGCACTAGCTGACCCGGGGCTAGCCCAAAATGATTCAGCGCTCTGACAATCTCGGGAGAGAAGGGCAGGCGCATTCCGGCCCAAAAAGTTTTCAGGTACAAGGCAATCTTCTTACCCCATACCTGATCTGCCCTCTTCCCTTCCTCGGCCAAACGTAGCGTATAGCCGGGAGGAATGTGGAAACGAGCCCGAGCGGTGGCGAGCACATCCTCGTCCCTCACCGTGGATGATATGCCAGGGGCATCTGCAACCTCCGCCTGGGGAACCTCTCTCGTCGCGTGACCCCGGGAAGAGGATCTGACCCTAATTTTCCGGGAGGACTCCGACACAGTGGAAGAAGAAGCAGAAGAAGAAGAAAAAGAAGAATCTACGGAGGTCTTCCTAGACTCTACCCGATCTATTTCTACAGACTCTTCACAAGAAGACATCTAACGTGATGAAGAGGATGGGTCCTCGGAAGAAAACGCAGAGATCCGACCTAAAAGGAGAGCGCCAAGCTAACGAGACTCTAGATGAGGAAATTATGAAGAGGTATGGGCCCGGATGGGGATTCTACCTCTATTTATAGCTGCCGGCGTACACATCCAACGGCAACAGTCATATCCCACCGAAACGACTCATTACATTCGACGGCCACCATCGCTCCACCTGTCGCACGCGCATTGATCGCACCTCATCGGACGCCGGAAATCTGCGGCTCGTCGCGTCAGCCAACCAGTGCCAGACACGTGGGCTGTCGCTTCGGTAAGCGTACGCACGATCCGGCGCATCCTCTTTAATGGAAGTGTTTCCTCCAATTAGAGCAAGGCTCTATTCAAATTTTCAAAATTTGAAATGAAGCGACGCTTCATAGAAGCGCCAGCGCTTTGAAGTAGCGCACCACGTGCAAAGCACGAGTGCGCTAGCGCTAAGTGCGCTAAGAGCTCCAGCGCTCTGAGGCAGCGCACCACGTGCAAAGCATGAGTGCGCTAGCGCTAAGTGCGCCAAAAGCGCCAACGCTCTGAACTAGCACGTCACGTGCAAAGCATGAGTGCGCTAGCGCTGGAACTAAATGTTCCCCACCGTTAGATCAAAAATCCAATAATAATGATAAATTATTAATTGACCAGAATAAAATTCTGTAAAGAAAAGATTTCTCAAAATCTTTCCGATTGTGCACTGTAAATCAGAGCACTGTTGGATCAAATGATCCAATGGTGATTAAAAATCACCAAAAACACAGAATAAATTCTATTTAGAGAAAATTTCCCAATCTTGTTAAAAACAAGAAAATTGCCTTCTGTAAATCAGAAGCCCTTGGATCAAAAATCCAACGGGGGAAACATCCCCAAATCAATTAAAGAGAAGATCTCTTCAACTGATTGAACTGATCAGCCCTCACTATATAAAGGGCCCAAGACTTCAAGTCTCATAGAGAGCACCCCCCCTAAACTTTGAGAAATCTCAGAAAGAAGAGCCAAGCTCCCGGTAGAAGAAGAAGATTTTCTTTAAGGTAAAAATAAACAGAGAGATGAAATCATCTTATATTAAAAAGAAGAATTCACTTCTTTCTTTAAGATTATAGATCCATAAGACCAAGGTCTTTCACAATAGAGATTAAAGGATCTCATCATAAAATAAGAAGAAGAACATAATTCTTCTCACAGATCATAAATCTATAAGACTAAGGTTTTTTATACAAGGAGATCATGTACATCTCATTATAAAATAAAAAGGGGGAGAATAATTCAATTTTCTTAGGATCACAGATCCATAAAGGCAAAACCTTTTATCAAAATAAAAGATTGAAACATCTTCTATAAAATAAGAACTTTTGTTCTTAGAATCTTGAGACAAAGTCTCTTATAAACGAGAATTTATTTCTCAG
Organism: Agapanthus africanus; assembly: GCA_030015575.1. Classification (NCBI taxonomy): domain Eukaryota; kingdom Viridiplantae; phylum Streptophyta; class Magnoliopsida; order Asparagales; family Amaryllidaceae; genus Agapanthus; species Agapanthus africanus. The sequence continues at coordinate 513,080,419 of CM057347.1, read as the reverse complement.
ATCATAAAATTGATCAAATAGCGCTTTACGCTCATAAACTAGCGCTTTGTGCTCTTGTACTGGCGCTCAGCGCCAAGCGCACCACGTGCTCCTCACGTGTGCGCCACTTAACAACTAGCGCTTTGCACTCTTGGACTGGCGCTCAGCGCCAAGCACACCACGTGCTCCTCACGTGTGCGCCACTTAACAGCTAGCGCTTTGCGCTCATAAACTGGCGCAATGCGCTCATTATCTGGCGCTCAGCGCCAAGCGCGCCACGTGCTCCTCACGTGTGCGCCACCCAGCAGAAACGCTCTACGCTCTTTGACTGGCGCAAAGCGCCAGCGCGCCACGTGCTCCTCACGTGCGCGCTAAAAGAACATAAATTGTTCTATAAATAAAGCCCAGAGCTATGAGAAATGCTTAGCATTCTGTAAAAGACAAAAACATTGTCAGAACTCAAACCAATGCCCAGCATTGTTAAATATTTTAACTAAATGGGCCTAGCCCAAGTTGGCCATAAATCCCTCATTCAGATTAACTGAGCCTATATGCTCATAAATCTCAGCTCTTAGTCCCAACTGGACTACATATCTGATTGATCGTGCTTTTGCGTATGCGTTTTAAAATCAAAGTTAAGAATACCGCAATCAATAACGGTGTCGCTTGGTAGCTAGCCGGTTGAATACGGGTCGGTCCACAGGGAAAACGTGTTCTTTTCTTTATGTTCTTACGAGTTAAGTCCTATTTTGGTAGGTTTTGATTTTTATAAAAACTAAGATTGAATTTGATTTGGATTAAAACCTTTCTAGGATTAGGATTAGGTTAGTTTGGAAAGATAATTCTACTCACTGCTTCCTTTGCCCTAATTAAGAATATAGGTGTTAGGGTAATAATTAACAAAGGGGATTAACACGATAAGGAAGAAATATAGTTTCTTCCTTTTGGTCCTTGTCCGTCCTTTCTTAACTCTTAGCCCTAATCTCTATCTAAATTAACCACAACCGGTCTAACTAGAGAATCACCGCTATCTCGTAGGATAGAGTGCCGTAGTGAGCGGTGGGTGTTTGATTTACATAGAGTCCTAATTTAAAATATTAAACGGGTAAGAAAGAGGTGAGAGATTTCCATCTCTCAAACCTTTCCAATCCTAACCCTAATAAGTGAGGAACTACTCACTCATTAGGGATGTTATGATAAAGTTCATTTTTATAATTTTCTTTTAATTACCTAATTAACGTGCTGATAATAAAAGACAAATACGAAAATTACGGAAATTAAATTGCAGATAAGAAAAAATTCAAGATAAAAAAACTTACTTTTATTGACACCTCTTGACGATTACAATGAAATTGAAAATTTAATCTAGAAATTAAAAAAAGGCATCCTCCAAAGAGACACACCAAAAAGAGGCACACTTTATTTGGGTTTGAGCCCTCCTATTTATAGATAGGAAAAACCCTAGGTTTACATTCTGATCCATACATGAAATTACAAAACAACCCCAAAGACCGAGTCAAAGCACCGACATCCCATCGACACGTGCATATTATGGCCGTGGAACCGCGGCAGAGTAGCCTGTTTGGCCGCGGATCCGCGGCCATTTGGTGGGCTCATGGGCCCAATTTTTTAGGGTTTCTTCAAGTTGCTTTTATTTTCTGTTTTCTTCACTTGGTTTCTCAGAGTCTCTTCTATTTTCTTCCAAATTTCCAACAGTGCAGAATTATGTGGACTTTTACCGTGAGTTTTGCATTGAAATCTTGAATCTTGTGCTACCCTTGTGCTTTGTGCATTGAACTATCTCATGATTTTCATTTGTTCCTTTAACTGGTAGGCGGCATCATACGGATTCATCTATTGTTGGTTGTAGTCTCACATTTGTAGCGTCTTCACATGAATTTCACTGTAATGATCTGAGAACCTGTAACCTGCAACTATTTAACAGACATGGATCAAAAGCACTAATTTATTTATAATATGATTAAGAATGGGCGATATAATAATGCAAAATTTTGATATGAACAAATACCCCCAAACTTATCTTTTGCTCGTCCCGAGCAAAGCCAATTTTATTCTCGAAAAATCCTAACCTCACTTTCGCAGGGAATCGCGATTGCACTGAGCTCGTGCAACAAGCCGTTAAACCTCTAGGTGTCCCTAGTAGGAGGAGTGTTGTCTCCTGAGGGTTGTCAGCGGATACTACCCAAAAAATCCGATCAATTTGGCCTGTTGACTTTCATTCTTCAATTGGGTGTTCTAGCAAGAAATTCTATTATCTTCAACTTAGAAATCATCAACCCGTATTTTTCACACTCACTTATCATTTAACTTAAGATCGTATATGTTCTGCAAATTTATTAAGCTTTCAGCAACTTTTGAATTTTTCTTCTAAGATTCCATCTCAACTTAGGAATTTTTATCATCTCTACTGAAGGTATAAGCCCTATCTTTCATTCCTATCTCTCATCCAAACCCCAATCATATACCCCTACATGTGTGTGATTATCACCCCTATACTTGGAAATTCAATTCAAGCTATCATACTCTTGTCCATTGTCCAAAGTATTTTTAATTGGTGAATTTTGGATGAAATTGCTCACACATCCTTCATGCGACCGTTAATACTTCTTAAGGTACTAACGACCGATTACAAAATGTGTTCGCGCATTTAGGCGTAATTCCTCGTTTTGTAATACCTAAGGCTTTAGCAGTGACTCCCAAACCAGTTGGTCTAAGGCACTAGGTGATAAAGCATCCTCACCATATTTTTTATTTATGCAGCCTTAAGTAATTACAAAACCAGTGTTGATTTTTTTTTATTCACCCTTATTCTTTTATTTTATTTTATTTCATACTAAGGATTTTTAGACAAGAGCATTTCAAGGTATCCTCTACTATCCCAAGTTTCAAGGTGCGTGTTTGTGCGAGTTGTAGGATATATATTTTCAGAATTTAGACTTAAGGTTCGGAATTATTTTTCAAACTTACACTTCACATAAAAATTTCAATACTCTTCTCTTATTTTGACTTAGCTCAAGAACTGAACTCAAAATTTTGCCTATTTCTAAATAAACTAGAAGGACATATATTTTCTATAATTAAATTTTAAGAAAGATTATTTTTAGGGTTTTTAATTTACTAACTTTAGAATCTAGTTTTTCCTAGCTAGTCAACTATCATGTTAAACTTAAGTCAAATATGGTCAAAATTGAACTTTTCAATTTTTATAATTTTTTAAAATTTTTCAATTTTTATGGGTTTTAAAATAAGTATGCAAAAAATATACATATGAATGCGAAGGAAGAAAGCTTACCGAGCACACCCTCAAACTTAAACTTGACAGTGCCCTCACTGTCAGGCTACACCAAGAGGGTCGAAATTGTCGGCACTCCCTTTTTTTTAGTTTTATTATTAACAGAAAAAGAAAACAAAATATATATACACAAAAAGGTTCCCCCCAAACTTAAGTGAAACATTGTTTCTACTGTTACCATTTTTTAAATCTCATAAACTTGTAAACTTGGGAGGAAAAATTTATTGACGGGGATATGAAATATGATCGTGAAAATCTCCCCCAAACTTATTTTTGGCTCACCACTTTGAGTTAGAAAAAATTATTTTCAAGAGCCAAATTATACCCCCCCCCCAAACTTGAGTTAAACAATGTTAAGCTTTTAAAAAGGGGGTTCAAAGTTATTGGTCAATGCCAAGGTTTGCAAAGACCAAAAGTCAACACCAACCATTTGAAAAATTTATCAATATAACGTATAGGTCGGTGGAAGAACATGTTATATAGAGCCAAGAAGAAGTGGAGAAGAGATAAGTGGTGGTATGGAAAGGGTTTGCGTGAACGTGAATGTGAGGAGATAAGAGGTGATGATAAATAAAAACGAGAATGTGAATGATTAGAAATGAGTGGAATATTAGCATTCTCGTATTTTATAAGAAGAAAGGGTGGTGGTTCAACTTCTATAGGTGGAGGTTGATTAATCACAAAATTCTTGTTGTTTAGGAATGCAAGTTCGTCAGCGAAAATTTCTTCAAAACTCTTATCGATGTAATTGAACATATTACTGTCAGTAAGTTTTGTGCCATAATTTATCATACTTGATTTGTCAAAAATTATGGAGGTAGGAGACTCGAAAAACTCATCTACCTCATTTTCAAAAGTATCCAAATCAAATTGGCTTTCTGAAATGATCAAACTTGAATTATCGGATTGTGATTCATCAACGCTCACTGAAATTATAAGAAGAATAGAAGAAGAACCTGAGAAAGTGAGAGAAAAAAGTTGAATACGAACTTGAGGGTGGTGATGGAGTGTATAAATTAGCACAATTTGTAATAACCGATGTGTAAAAAGCGATTGTGCTAATCTATCAACCCACAGAAAAATAAGGTCAAATCCTTCAAGATTCGTGAGAAAACATGGGTATATCAAACTTGGTAAACCAGACATTGAAAATAGAAGTGCAACGGTTTCTTGCAAGGTCGGAGCGATGATGGAGGGAAGTGATTGAGGAAGGGTATTGGTTAAAAATTCAGGAGGGTGTGCGCAGTCAATGAAAGGGATAAAATGAATTGGAAAATCCGACTCCTCAAGTAAAACTGCTCCATCCTCAATAATTTCCTCAATACTCTCATCAAAATTTAGCTTATCCATGTAATTCTCATCAAAATCAAGACGCATATGAAATTCGGGAAAAACAGTTAATAACTTGGGATGATGAATTGGAGAGAGAAATTCACCCAAATCTGTGAGTTCATCATCCAAAATATTCCCAGCGTCAATATTCTCAATCAAGTGAAAATTAATTTTTTTAGACACCTCATCAAAATCATGGATATTAATCAATTCAGATTCTAGAGTGGAGGTGTAGAGGTCAAAAGGATTGGTGATGGTTTCACTCGAAAGGGACCCTTCACAATCAGGTAAATCAAACACTACAAAGTCGCACAACTCATTAAACATTTTATTTTCAACTGGTGAATCATTTGGAACATCTGATAGACATTCAAAACCGGAATTGTGGGATTCAATTGGGGATGGGTAGGTTTGATTTGGAAAGGTGTACAGCTTACTCTTACCACTCAAATTCTCAATCTGTCCAACCGCTTCATCATACATTGGAAAATTTGGAGCTAGTTGGAAACTAGCTACCGAGTCACCAGGTTGTATAAGAGCGGCCATGGACGCATTCAAATCCCTCATTTGTTGGTATGATGCTACCATAAAGTCTTTCAACGACTGTTCCAGACTAGACATGGGTTGTGACGGGGTTTCAATAAAAGATTCAAAGTTGTTTGGATACGTGAAACTCCCAAATGGCTGTGTAAAAATAATGTCAAGGGAAGGTGCAAAATTCGGGTAGGACTGGTAGGAATTGAATGATTGGACAGGAGTAGGATCAATATTTGGATAAGAAGGTGAATGGAATTGTTGATCCAAAAAATTCGCAGTGGTGAAAAGAGTGAAATATCGGTTACGAGATTGTTCAATATATTCAGCAATAGACATGGGTTTCGGAGTTACAACAGGACTCGAAAAAGGGGTATCAACGTAAGAAGGTGGTGAAGGTTGATATAAGGTGGATTGCGGAGTCCAACTGATTGTCCTAAACGCGTCTATTCGATCTTTTAAAGGAATTTTGGGCATGGAGGGGTCGTTCGAAATTTGACCAAAACAAGAAGCGTAGGAAATAATGTCTGGTTGAGGGTACCAAAGTTGGGCAAGAGTTTTACGAGGTGGGGTACCCATGATGTGATGAGAGAAAGGAGAAGAAAAAGGATGTGATTTTTTTTATTTTATTTTTTTATATATTTTTTTGTTTTTTAAAAAAAATTGTTTGTTTTTGGAGTTTTGAAATTTTTGAAAATGTTTTTTTTAGAAAGAGTTTTTTGCAAGAATGTGTACGGACTTACGGCATAATTTCAAACAACCACAGTTTAAACATGCACAATCAAACCTAGAGCTAGGGTCTCCTAAGTCAACTAGACTGCTTCTAACTGTTCCAAAGTGACAAGTTGTGAAATATCCCTCAAATCGCCTCTTCACCGCCAATTGTGGCCAGGTAAGCACAAATGAAGAAAGGAGGGTTCCGCTCACGAATCACCGTGAGACGGGCCTTTTAAACTTACCTTTCTCACTTGTCTAGCCTAAGCACCACAAAATCAAGTTTAGATAAATGACTGAATGCCCACAACCTTCCTTTATCCTAATGAGTACGATGATTTATCTCAAAGAATATTTATTAACCGCAATCAAGAACGGCGTCACTTGATAGCTAGCCGGTGAGTACGGGTCGGTCCACAGGGATTTTGTGAATTTCCTAATTGTTCTTACGAGTTAATTCCGATTGGTGTCGGATTGATTAAATCTAAAAACTAAGTTTATCTAGATCTAAATCTTGCTAGGGTTAGGTTTAGGTTAAGTTTGGAAATTGAAGATTTCCTCACCGCTTTTTATACCCAAATTAAGATCTCTTTAGGAGTTTTGGTAATTATCAATAAAGGGGATTAGTATCATCGGGAAGAAACGGTGTTTCTTCCTCTAGGTTCTTGTCCTTCCTTTCTTAATCCTTACCCTAACCTCCATGGAAAACACGCTCAACCGGGCCTTTATACTACGGTATCACCGCTACCTCGTGGGATAGGGTGCCGTAGGGAGCGGTATGTGCATGTATGCATGGAGTCCTATAAAAACGTGTGATGGGCAAGAAAGGGGTGAGAGATTTCATCTCTCAAGCCTTCCCCAAAGCTAACCCTAACAAGCGAGGAGACTACTCGCTCATTAGGGAAATGGAGAACATATCTAACTATCTAACTAGGGCAAGGAATTAAAGATCTATACTAAGGCAGAATAAAAATTAACTAAGGCAATTAAATAAAACTACTTACTTTATTGACGGCTCTCTCCAAACATTTACATATGACTTTTCAGATCTGAATAGATGAAATGAAAAGAGGCATAACCTAAAAAAAGGTTTTAGGGCTTCTGTTTATAGATTCATAGAAACCCTAGGTTACAATCGCGTCATATCTGTTTTTACAATTTTACCCCCTAAGAAACCTAACAAATGCACCGACGCATCGACACGAGGAACACGTGCTGGCACGTGCGACACGTGGCCGCAGAACCATGGCCAGAACCCACATTTGGCCGCGGATCCGCGGCCATATAGGGTCTTCATGAGCTGCTTTTTCCTGGGGTTGTTCTACTGCATTATTACTTCTATTTTCTTCAGTTTGTTCTTCTGAATGTCTTCTGGTTCTCTTCCAGATCTCCACAATGAATAATTGTAGTGGACTTTTACCGTTGCTTTGTGACGAAGTCTTGAATCTTGCGCTGCCTTTGTACTCTGTGAAATCGTCCATTGATCTTCATTTATTCTTCAAACTGTAGGCAAGATAAAGATTCTCTGTTTGTTGGTCGAAATCTCACTTTTGCATCGTCTTTTCATTGTTTTCACTGTTTTTGTTCCGAGAACCTGTAACCTGCAACTATATAGCAGACATGGGTCAAAAGCACCTGTTTATTTGTAAACTGAATAAGAATTGGGTCTATAAGAATACAAAATTATGGTATGAACAAATACCCCCAAACTTATCTTTTGCTCGTTCTCGAGCAAACCTAGTTTTTATTCTCGACAAAATCCTAACCTCGCTTTCGCAGGGACTCACGATTGCACTGAGCTCGTGCAACAAGCCGTTAAACCTCTAGGTGTCCCTAGTAGGAGGAGTGTTGTCTCCTGAGGGTTTTCAGCGGATACTACCCACAAAATCCTATCAATTAGGCCTATTGACTTTTATTCTCTAATTAGGTTTTCTAACAAGGAATTCTATTATCTTCGACTCAGAAATTATCAACCCGTATTTTTCACGCTTTCTTATTATTTAACTTAAGATTATATATATTCTTATGAATTTACTTACCTTTTGGCATCTCTTAAGTTTTCCTTCTAGGGTTCCATCTCAATTTAGGAATTTTTAACATCTCTATTAAAGAGATAAGCCATATTCTTCATTCCTATCTCTTATCCAAATCCCAATCATATACCCCTACGTGTGTGTGTATATTACCCCTACACTTGGAAATTCAAATCAAGCTATCATACTCTTGTCCGTCGTCCAAAGCACTTCTTAATTGGTGAATTTTTAAAGGAAATTTGCTTACACATCCTTCATGCGACCGTTAATACTTCTTGAGGTACCAACAACCAATTAAAAGATGTGTTTGCACATTAAAGCGTAATTCCTAGTCTTGTAATCCCTAAGGCTTTTAGCAGTGACTCCCAAACCAGTTGGTCTAAGGCACTAGGTGATGAAGCACCCTCGCTAAATATTTTTTCTATTAATGCAGCCTTAAGTAATTACAAAAACCAGTGTTCATTTTTTTATCTCTTTATTCACACTTGTATTTATTTTATTTTCCTTCATACTAAGGACTTTAGAGAAGAGCATTTCAAGGTCTCTTCTACTATTCCAAGTTTCAAGGTGCGTGTTTGTGCAATTTATAGGGTATATATTTCCAGAATTTAGACTTAAGCTAGGAATTATTTTTCAAATTTATACTTTAATAAAAACATCAATACTCTTCCCTTGTTTTAACTTAGCCCAAGAAGTGAACTCAAAATTTGCCTATTTCTAAATAAACTACAAAGACGTATTCTTTCTACCGTTAAACTTTTAAGAAAAGTTATTTTTAGGGTTTCTAATTTACTAAGTCTAGATCTAGTTGTTCCTAACCAGTTAACCTTTTTGTCAAACTCAAGTCAGTTATGGCCAAAATTGAATACATTAATTTTTATAATTTTTAAAAATTTTCAATTTTTATGGATTTAAAATAAGTATGCAAATGCAAGAATATACACATGAATGCGAAGGAAGAAGGGTTACTGAGTATACCCCCAAACTTAAACTTGACAGTGTCCTCACTGTCAGGCTACACCAAGAGGGTCAAAATGTCGGCACTCCCCTGTTTATTTATTTATAATTTTTTTTTAATTTTTTTTATTGTTAAAAGGAAAATATATATATATATATACAACAAGGTTCCCCCCAAACTTAAGTGAAACAGTGTTTCCACTGTTTAAGCATTAAAGTTCAGAGTTAGGGAGGAGAAAAATCAAACTATAAAAGGCCTTACACAGACCAAAGGTTAGCACCAACCATTCAAAAATTCTATCGTGATAATGATGGGGTTGGTGAAAGAATGGAGTGTAAAGAAAAGAAATGAGACGCACACGAGACCATATGGGAAGAAGAGTGGAATAAGGTCTCGGTGGAGGAGAAGAATGGCGGAAAAGAGAAAGAAGTGTAGTACGATCTTGAGGGTGTAAATCGAGTGAATAAATTAGCGCAATTTGTGATGACCGATGTGTTAAAAGCGATTGTGCTAATCTATCAACCCGTCGAGAAATGGGGTCAAATTCCTCAAGATTCGCAAGAAAACATGGGTACATCGAACTTGGTAAACCCTCCATTGAAAATGGAAACGTGACGGATTCTTGCTCGGTCGGCACGATAGGAAGGACGAAAGGGAGTGATTTAGGGATAGTCTTATTCTCACCTAAGTAATCTGTCTCAAACTTGAAAGATTCCATCAATGGTTCAAAATGACTGTAAGCAACCGAGTCTGATGGTTCAACTAACTCATCTGAAAATTTAAAGGACTCAAACTCGGGAGTTGAGTTTTCAACATCGTCCGAAAAAGTGAAACACTCATAATCGTTATCGGCTGTGAGAACTGTGTCAGATTCAAAGAGGTACGTACTAGTGGCGTCCAAACTGATGTGATCGAATAGAAATCTTTCAAGCTTACATCCCTCCTGCGTGATCTTTTGCGTGGTCGGAACGATTGAAAGGATGGAGGGTGATTTAGGAAGTGTAACAGTTAAAGGTTCAAGAGGATGAATTGGAAAATCCGACACATCAAACAAAAATGGTTCATCCTCAATACTCTCCTCAATACTCTCCTCACTACCATCCTCATAATTTTCCTCAAAAGTTATCACATCCATGCAATTATCATCAAAATCAAGACGCATATGAGGTTCGGGAGAAACATTTAATGACTCGGGATGATGAATTGGAGATAAAATTTCAGTCAAATCTACTGGTTCATCATCCAAAATATTCCCAGCGTCAATATCCTCAATCAAGTGAAAATTAATTTTTTTAGACACCTCATCAAAAGCATGGATATCAATTAATTTAGGCTCTAGAGTGGAGGTGTAAAGTTCAAAAGGATTAGGTATGGTTTCACTCGATAGGGACTCTTCACAATCTGACAAATCAAGCACTACAAAGTCGCACAACCCATTAAACGTTTTGTCTTTAACTAGTGAATCATTTGGGACACTTGATTGAAAATCGGAGTTATGGGATTCAATTGGGTATGGGTAGGTTTGATTTGGAAAGGTGTAGAACTCACTCTCTCCTCTCAAATTCTCACTCTGTCCAACCGCCTCATCATACATTGGAATTTTTGGAGCTAGTTGGAAACTAGCTACCGGTTCACTAGGTTGCATAAGGGCGGCCATGGACGCATCCACATTCCTAATCATTTGGTTTGTCGCTACCATATAAGCCTCCAACGACTGTTCTAGACTAGACATGGGTTGTGAAGGGATTTCGGTAAAAAATTCAAAATTGTTTGGATTCTGGAAACTCCCAAATGGTTGTGTAGAATCAATCTCTAGGGAAGGTGTGAAAGTCAGGTAGGACTGGTAGGAATTGAATGGTTGGACAGGAGTAGGATCAACATTTGGATAAAAAGGTGAATGGACTTGTTGATCCCAAGAACTGAATGTGTTGAGAGGAGTGAAAGATCGGCTACGAGATTGTTCAATATGCTCAGCAATAGACATGGGCTTTGGAGTTACAATAGGACTTGAAAAAGGAGTATCAACGTAAGAAGGTGGTGAAGGTTGACACGGTTGATATAAAGTGGATTGCAAAGTCGAACTGTTTCTACTAAACGCTTCTATTCAATCTTTCAAAGAAATTTTGGGCATGGAGGGGTCGTCCGTAAATCGACCGAAACAATTCGCGTACGAAGCAAAGTTTGGTTCATGGTACCAAAGTTCGGCAAGAGATTTGTGAGGTGGGGTACCCATGATGTAAGAAAGGGGAAGAAAAAGAATGTGGGTGTAAGTGGGGTGCAAGGATTTCTTAGCAATAAGTTGCAAGTTTTTGTAAAAAATTTTCCTTTTTTTAATGTGGTGCTCTTTGCAAAAAGATTTTTCGATAAAAGGCTTTGACACAAATGCAATCAACCACAAATGCACAATCAGGCCTAGATCTAGGGTCACCTAGGTCTGCTAGACAGCTCCTAACTGTTCCAAAGGGCTAGAAATAGGACCTCAAATCGCCTCTTCACCGCCAATTGCGGCCAGGTAAGTGCCAGGTGAGTGGGAGGCTCTCCACTACAAGTAGTGGCCATAATTAAGTAACCACTCGCCTTAGACACACTTGCCTAGACACCACAAAGTCAGGTTAGGATCAACGGTCGATGCCTACAACTAGTCCTCTGTCCTATTGAGCGGGAAGTCCTTAGGGCTGAGTCTAATATTTTTTAATTAAGAGATGGTCAATGCATATGCCTTATGTGATTTCTGGGATGCTGGGAAGGGTGATGAAATCCCTACCCAATGTGGATTGGTCTCAAGCCCTTTAAAGTCCGATTAAAAATATGCAAAGCAGTAACAATCACTTGCAATCAAAATTTTTTAATTTTTAGCACGGCGCAAAGAATTCTGCACAAGATCAATTATTGGAATGGGGAGAGATTTTTTAGCGCAAAGAATCCTGCAGGAGATTTTACAGTAGATATATTAGGATTTGCAGAAGAGGAGAGAGAAAGCTCACAGAAATTTTTCCAAACGCTGACTCGACCAAGGCGCGGCGGTTCCGTGGCCAAGGGCAGCTTCGCGCGGCGGTTACGCGGTGGCACGTGCGGATCAAGACTTTAGATTTTGCTGACGTCATGATGATACCGCGTTTCCGCGGCGGCAGCTAGATATTGCGGCGGTTCCGCGGTCTCCCTGTTGACTTGGCCCTCCAACTTTCGTCTGTTGTTCTGTTATGGAAATCCTCTGTTGTTCAGATCTTCAGTTTTCTGTTTCGCTTTCTGGATTTTTCCAGATCCGAACTCGATTGTAGATCCTGCAAAATTCAAACAAAAACACCCTTCACAAAATAACAAAATGATAAATTTTTATATTTTTTTTAATTTTTCAGTTTTTTATGATTTTTCAATTTTAGATTAACCCGAAATTGCAAAAAGAAAATAACACGCGATCCCCGGCAACGGCGCCATTTGATTTATCTCAAAGAATATTTATTAACCGCAATCAAGAACGGCGTCGCTTGGTAGCTAGCCGGTGACTACGGGTCAGTCCACATGGATTTTGTGAATTTCCTAATTGTTCTTACGAGTTAATTCCGATTGGTGTCGGATTGATTAAATCTAAAAACTAAGTTTATCTAGATCTAAATCTTGCTAGGGTTAGGTTTAGGTTAAGTTTAGAAATTGAAGATTTCCTCACCGTTTTCTATACCCAAATTAAGATCTTTTTAGGAGTTATGGTAATTATCAATAAAGGGGATTAGTACCATCGGGAAGAAATGGTGTTTATTCCTCTAAGTTCTTGTCCTTCCTTTCTTAATCCTTACCCTAACTTTCATGGAAAACACGCTCAACCGGGCCTTTATACTACGGTATCACCGCTACCTCGTGGGATAGGGTGCCGTAAGGAGCGGTGTGTGCATGTATGCATGGAGTCCTATAAAAACGTGTGATGGGCAAGAAAGGGGTGAGAGATTTCATCTCTCAAGCCTTCCCTAAAGCTAACCCTAACAAGCGAGGAGGCTACTCGCTCATTAGGGAATTGAAGAACATATCTAACTATCTAACTAGGGCAAGGAATTAAAGATCTATACTAAGGCAGAATAAAAATTAACTAAGGCAATTAAATAAAACTACTTACTTTATTGATGGCTCTCTCCAAACATTTACACAGGACTTTTCAGATCTGAATAGATGAAATGAAAAGAGGCATAACCTAAAAAAAGGTTTTAGGGCTTCTATTTATAGATTCATAGAAACCTTAGGTTACAATCGCGTCATATCTGTTTTTACAATTTTACCCCCTAAGAAACCTAACAAATGCACCGACGCACCGACACGAGGAACACGTGCCGGCACGTGCGACACGTGGCCGCGGAACCGCGGCCAAAACCCACGTTTGGCCGCGGATCCGCGGCCATATAGGGTCTTCATGAGCTGCTTTTTCCTGGGGTTGTTCTGTTGCATTATTACTTCTATTTTCTTCAATTTGTTCTTCTGAATGTCTTTTGGTTCTCTTCCAGATCTCCACAGTGAATAATTGTAGTGGAGTTTTACCGTTGCTTCGTGACGAAGTCTTGAATCTTGCACTGCCTTTGTTCTCTGTGAAATCGTCCATTGATCTTCGTTTATTCTTCAAACTGTAGGCAAGATAAAGATTCTTTGTTTGTTGGTCGAAATCTCACTTTTGCATCGTTTTTTTCATTGTTTTCACTGTTTTTGTTCCGAGAACCTGTAATTTGCAACTATGTAGCAGACATGGGTCAAAAGCACATGTTTATTTGTAAACTGAATAAGAAAGGGGTCTATAAGAATGCAAAATTATGGTATGAACATGCGACAGTCCTTAATTGGCTGAGTCTAGATATTTTTTAATTAGCTCAAGAATGATGCATATGCTTTTAATGATTTTTGAGGTCTTAGGAAGGGTAATAAAATCCCCACCCAATCTTGATTGGTGTTATAGCCTCTTAAAAGTCCGTATTAATTATGCAAAGCAGTTAACACAAAAAAAATCTAAAACACTTGCAAAAAAATTTTTTATTTGGCAGCGTAAAGAATCCTGCACAAAAATGTTTTATTGGAGTGGAAGAAAGATTTTGCACAAAGAACCCTGCAGGAAAAATTTTCAGTGAAAATCATGGTAGGAGAGGGGACAAAAATACTTACAGAAACTTTTGGGGTGCTGACGTCAGCAATTGACCGCGGAACCGCGGTCAAACTCCTTCTTATGCCGCGTTTCCGCGGCAGTTTGGTTGGTTTGGATCTCCAAAATTTTCCTGTTTGCTGTTATGGTTCTCCTCTGCCTGTTCAGATCCTCTGTTTCTTGATTTGTTCACTGGGCTTGCTCCAGATCTGATTCAGTGTTTGCTCCAAGCCTACACATTTGCAAAAAAACCTTTCAAAAATAATAAGATGATTTTTATTTTTATTTTTTTTTTGTTTTAAAATTTTTCAATTTTTATAATTTTTTTTAAATTTTTTTTTATTTTTATTAATCCGAAATTACACAAAGAAAGAGACTATCGTTTCTCCGGCAACGGCGCTATTTGATTGATCGTGCTTTTGCGTATGTGTTTTCAAATCAAAGTTAAGAATACCGCAATCAATAACGGTGTCGCTTGGTAGCTAGTCGGTTGAATACGGATCGGTCCACAGGGAAAACGTGTTCTTTTCTTTATGTTCTTACGAGTTAAGTCCTATTTTGGTAGGTTTTGATTTTTATAAAAACTAAGAATGAATTTGATTTGGATTAAAATCTTGCTAGGGTTAGGATTAGGTTAGTTTGGAAAGATAATTCTACTCACTACTTCCTTTGCCCTAATTAAGAACATAGATGTTAGGGTAATAATTAACAAAGGGGATTAGCACGATAAGGAAGAAATGTAGTTTCTTCCTTTTGGTCCTTGTCCGTCCTTTTTTAACTCTTAGCCCTAATCTCTATCTAAATCAACCATGACCGGTCTAACTAGGGAATCACCGCTATCTCGTAGGATAGGATGCCGTAGTGAGTGGTGGGTGTTTGATTTACATAGAGTCCTAATTTAAAATATTAAACGGACAAGAAAGGAGTGAGAGATTTCCATCTCTCAAACCTACCCAATCATAACCCTAACAAGTGAGGAACTACTCACTCATTAGGGATATTATGATGAAGTTCATTTTTATAATTTTCTTTTAATTACCTAATTAACGTGCTGAAAATAAAAGACAGATACGAAAATTGCGGAAATTAAATTGCAGATAAGAAAAATAAAAAAATCTTACTTTTATTGAAACCTCTTGATGATTACAATGAAATTGAAAATTTAATCTAGAAATTAAAATAGGCATTCTCCAAAGAGGCACACCCAAAAGAGGCACACTTTATTTGGCTTTGAGCCCTCCTATTTATAGATAAGAAAAACCCTAGATTTACATTCTGATCCATACATGAAATTACAAAACAACCCCAAAGACCGAGTCAAAGCACCGACACCCCACCGACACGTGCATATTATGGCCGCTGAATCGCGGCAGAATAGCCTGTTTGGCCGCGGATCCGCGACCATTTGGTGGGCTCATGGGCCCAATTTTTTAGGGTTTCTTCAAGTTGCTTTTATCTTCTGTTTTCTTCACTTGCTTTCTCAGAATCTCTTCTATTTTCTTTCAGATTTCCAACAGTGCAGAATTATGTGGACTTTTACCGTGAGTTTCGCGTTGAAGTCTTGAATCTTATGCTACCCTTGCGCTTTGAGCATTAAACTATCTCATGATTTTCATTTGTTTCTTTAACTAGTAGGCGGTATCATACGGATTCATCTATTGTTGGTTGTAGTCTCACATTTGTAGTATCTTTTCATGAATTTCACTATAATGATCTGAGAACCTGTAACTTGCAACTATTTAGCAGATATGGATCAAAAGCACCTATTTATTTGTAATATGATTAAGATTGAGCGATATAATAATGCAAAATTTGGATATGAACAAGATCTCCCAACTAAAATTGGTTCAAGGGTACATCTTTTCACTCCTCTGATATTTATTGTTGTAATCCTTCAACGTCTTCAGAGAGGTGACGGGTTCGGACAACCATACATTCCATAGACTATGACGTCTTTAAACTGGACTGTGGGGTCCTTAAGCCCATGGACTATGATGTCCTTAACCTTGGACCGTGAGGGACTTAAACCCATGGACTATGATGTCCTTAACCTTGGACTGTAGGGTCCTTAAGACCATGGACTATGATGTCCTTAACCTTGGACCACGATGTCCTTAAACTGGTAATCGACCGCAATGTCCCTAAACTAAACAACAGAGGCCAAATGCTCTTTTGTTGGATCTAAATAATCCCGTTAAGTTGATCTTAGTCTGAAATTAGACTAACGTATCCTTAACAAACATTTAAGTTGATCTTAGTCTCAAATGAGACTGACGTATCCTTAAACCTAACCCTAAACCCAAATCTAAGAAAATACGGATTTGGACTAATCCATGCCCTACGGGCGACAATATAAATTAGTCTCCGTATACAATCCACGGGCAACCCAAAACAAAACAAATACACACGACACGAAGTGACCATCTGGAGAAGAAGAAAGTGGTTACCGCGATGCGGTAGCGTAATTAACTGCAGGGGCTTACGCCTGCAGGGAAGAGCATCCCCACAATCCCCCTCAACGAGGGGGAATCTGACAAAGTCTGCTACATCGGCCGCATCCATTTAAACCTTCGATACATGGTGTCATAAATCAACTTGGCATCTTCGGAGAGGTGGAAGGATAGTACCAATTAGCATCTGCCCCCAAATTTAGGCAAGACGAACCTATGCGGTTGCGTCTCTGTATTCGGTGGAGAACAGATTCTGGCACGCCCGGTGGAACGTTTTCCTCTTTCCACTCTACACTTCGTGTGTCGTGTTCGCGAACGAATCGCAGTTTGATATGATTACCCTTGGATTCAAGGTACTAAGATTTGGTGTCTTACTCCGTGCAGAAAACAGAAGATCAATGGCTTCAAACTGCACTAACTGCAACTGCAGCTCTCGCTCCGTCCCGTCCGGAGGAGTGACCTACGGGTCCCAAGCAGCCTCCCTCTTCACAATGTCGGTAGAACAAGTGACCCAAGCCACCACTGGGCTATTCTTCGGGACCATGATCCCGCTAACAAGCTTCAACACTCCAGTGCCGTCTTAGGAAGATCCAAAGATGTTGGTCTTTGATCGGCTTACCACTACCACGACCCCTCTTAACGGGCCGCCCAAGCTAAGTGGCTCAATGTTCAGCAGACTGGGCCAGAGCTCAAGTGGGCCCGTGAAGAAGCCCACAATTCCTGAAGAGGTTATCTCAAAACGGATAGCCATTCCTACTCTTGAAGTCCCCAAGGCGGCTTCCCCTGTTAAGGAGTCGGTCTTTGCAAGACTGACTTGTTCCCCTCCGAACGACGGCGTACAGGACTGCGGTGTCTTGGCGCTGAGACTCGGGGCAGATGCTAATTGGTGCTATCCGTCCACCTCTCCGAAGATGCCAGGTTGATTTATGGCACCGTGTATCGGAGGTTTAGACGGATGCGTCCGATGTAGCAGACTTCGTCAGATTCCCCCTTGTTTGAGGGGTTTTTTTGATTGTGGGGACGCTCTTCCCTGCAGGCGCAAGCCCCTGCAGTTAATTACGCTACCGCATTGCGGTAACAACTTTCTCCTTCTCCATATGGTCACTTCGTGTCGTGAGTGTTTGTTTTGTTGCCCGTGGATTGTTTACGGAGACTGAGTTATGTCGTCGCCCGTAGGGCGTGGACTAGTCCAAATCCGTATTATCTTAGATTTGGGTTTGGGGGTTTGGTTTGAGAATACGTCAGCCATACTTGAGGCTAAGATCGACTCAAACGTTTGTTAAGGATACGTTAGTCTAACTTTGAGACTAAGATCAACTTAACGGGATCGTTTAGATTCGATAAAGGAGTGTTTGGACTCCATTGTTCCAGTTTAGGGACCTAGAGGTCCAACGTATGTATGGCCGTTAGGACCCGTCACCTCTCTGACGACGTTGAAGAATTACAACGACGGATGTCAGAGGAGTTCAGAGATGTACCCTTGAGCCAGAGTTAATTGGGGGGATTTATAGTCCACTCTGTTTGAAGGTTTAAGGATACGTTAGCCATCTTTGAGGCTAAGATCAACTTAAACGGGACCGTTTAGATCCGACAAAAGAGCATGCGGGGCTCTATTATTCTAGTTTAAGGACATTACGGTCCATGGGTAGTTTAAGGACATTGCGGTCCGTGAGTAGTTTAAGGACATCGCGGTCCATTGTTAGTTTTAAGACATCTCGGTCAAGGCTAAGGACGTCGTAGTCCATGGGTTTAAGGACCCCACAGTCCGTTGTTAGTTTTAAGACATCTCGGTCAAGGTTAAGGACGTCGTAGTCCATGGGTTTAAGGACCCCACAGTCCGGTATGTGCTCTGGATGCTTCACACGGGTTCACTGCCGTGTTCTGCGAGGACCAGGCTCCGCTCTGGACGTTTTCCACGGGGTCAAAGAGTGACATTATCCGCGTTCCACGTAACCAGGAATTTGCATTAAACACGGGTTTAAGGATCCCGCAGTCCGTATCAATGTGTGGTCGTCGGGACCCGTCACCTCTTTGAAGACATTGAGGGATTACAATGCCAAGTATCAAAAGAGTGAAGAGATGTACCCTAGAACCGGAGTGGATTAAATAGTCCTTGGCCCAATTTGGGATCAAGACGAATTAATTATGTTATGAGTCCATTGGCCCAATTAATCACAAATTGAGGACTTATGGCCATCTTGGGCTAAGTCCAATCAGGAGAGGCTTTGCCTCCATCCATTTAAGCCAATTGGGCCAGAGCCTAGTGTTAAACACTACAGAGCAGTCAGTGTTGAACACTGGGAATGAGGTTGACAGGTTAGTATTTAACACTAAGAGATAATTGGTGTTAAACACCAGCAACAAGGCTTTTCAAATTAGTGTTAAACACTAAAACAGATCAGTGTTGAACACTGCAAATGAAGATCTCAGATTAGTGTTAAACACTAAGGTAATCAGTGTTGAACACTGCAGATAAAGCTTTTTAATTAGTGTTGAACACTAAGGCCCAACAGTATTTTAACACTGGGTTCGAGAGTTTCAATTTAGTGTTAAACACTAAGACAAGAGGGGTCACGTGGCAGCACGTGAGAGCGCCCTCCCTTCATTTATTCTGCTGAGATTATCGTATCTTTCAGAGCATCACGTGCCATCACGTGACGGGCATTCAAATGCCTATGTATTAAAGCTTCTGCCGAGGGTCACGTGGGTCACGTGGGGTGCTGCCTCAAAGGGGCTTTCTGTAGATCTCTTGGGGGGTCACGTGATGACACGTGACCCTGCCTCCATGTATTTTGTTTAGAGGCTTTGTTAATCTTTTTCAGGAATTAAATTCCTCGAGCTGTAAATTTCGGAGGAATTAAATTCCTACTTCCTTTCGAAGACTTATATTCTGGAATAGAGTTTAACTCTGAATTTTCTGTAGGAATTACATTCCTCATATATGTGAAGGGCTGAATAGGGTTAAACCCTAATAAAAGTTTTTAAGGAGTTTAAACTTCCATCCTCTGTTAAATTATGATTAAGGGAATTAAATTCCCGCTGCTGCAACAGAACTAGGTTCTTAATTAGGGTTAAACCCTGTTTCTTTTTATTCTGAAGGAATTAAATTCCCATGATACAGGGGCAAGCCCTAATTTTATTTTAAAGGAATTAAATTCCTATAGTTCTGTGAGAATTAAATTCTCGTGCCTGCATTCCTTCTCTATGTTTTGGATCTGCATGGCAGGATCTCAATCCATTGAGAATTAAATTCTCAATCTTAAGGGGAGATGTGCACTTTGCAGATCCTCTATCAAAGAGAGAAGAAATATATTTTTCTGTTTTATATATCAAAGTTAAACTCTGTTGAGAATTAAATTCTCTTTTTCTTTCAAGGAGCTTTTCCCTTTCTTACCTAGGGTTTTTGCAGAAGATCCAAGTTCTCCAAGTATCGAAGCTCTCTTTCTTTTCTTTTTTTTCTTCTCTGCGTATATATATGTCTCTGTATCTCTTGGCTCCTATTTATAGGAGAAGCAAGCGAATCAATCAGTTTTTGACGAATCTTCATTGAGATATTTGATTTGCATCCATTATTTGTTTTGGACCTTTGGATTACTAGGTGAATTTTATTCACCATTGGATTTTAAATCCAGAGATTCTCCTTTGTTGTTTTTGTTAGATTTAAAGGGGAAATCTTTCCAAACCCAAGATTTTCCCATAGATAGATGATATTTCATCACCTCTGAATCTTTAATTTGATTGGTTCCAGATAGCCGCTTTCCTTTGGAAAGATTTGAATTTCTTTCAGAATTTAATTCTGTTAACACAATGGGCTTTGAAAGCCGGTCACGTGTGACCACGTGACTCATGGTCACGTGTGGGCACGTGACCCCCTTTGGAATGAGCCTTTTCCTTTCTTTTGCGCTCTGTCTTCTGATCGTTGCTTAAACGTCACGTGCCACCACGTGACTCCTGGTCACGTGTGAGCACGCGACCCTTGTTTGAACTCTCTCTTTCCTTGGTTCAACTGGAGAACGAGTCTGCTGTCTGGAACGTCACGTGGCAACACGTGACCCTGGTCACGTGGAAGCACGTGACCTCTTCTGAAGCCTTTTCCTTGACTTGATCAGGGAACTGGTGTGCCTTTTGACGCTTGCATTTAAATGTCACGTGTCGCCATGTGACCTTGGTCACGTGGGAGCACGTGACTCTTTCTGAAGCCCATTTTCTTCAACGTAGTCAGGAAACTGAACTTGACTTGATGATGCTTTTAGGTGTCACGTGCCAACACGTGACCGCTAGTCACGTGTAAGCACGTGACCCTTTTCTGAAGCTTTTCCCAGAATTTTTCCTGATTTTAAATCAGGAAACATGACTGTTTCGGCTATCGCTCCAAATAAAGTCACCAAGACTGCTCCTGTTAGAAAGTCTGCTTTCGACAGGTTGGCTATCCCCGCTCAGCAGACGTCTGTTTTCAATAGGCTGGAGCCAATAACCGCACCTGACCAGAACAAGAGGCACGATCAAGCCACCCCTATAGCTGAGACAGTGCTTTCGGCTCGACATGCTCGACGTCGCCAATAGCACCGAGTGAGGAAAGCTGGGGGCAATTCCCTGTCTGGACTGACTCCGCCAGCTTCAATGGTGGAGGTTGATGCTGTTGTCCCAACTGGGAACAGTTTTGAACTACTTAACAAGGTGCGCAGGAATTCGCCAACTGTCGTGCTAAAAAAGTCTCCTCCGATTAAAAAGATCACAAAGGCGAGGCTGGAGCAGCCCCCTCAGCAGCTGTCCTCTAAAATTTATAAAGTTGGGCGACAGATCCAGGACGCCGTGGTAGATCAAGACTATATCCACCGACAGAAAAAGATGAAAGTTCGGCGAGAAGATGACCACCATGTCAAACCACAGAAAGCGACAACTACTTGGGTGCCCGCTTCAACGACCCCCTCAACCTCGACCGCTCACAAGAGGAGAAAGCTGGAGAAAATCTCTAAGTCTGCAACGAATCGCAAGACCACTGAACCCAAACGCCCTAAGTCTGGGGGCATGGTGGTGCATACCATCTATATGGCATCCGGAAAAGAGGATAGCCATATCTCCACGGGTCATCGACCGCTTACGCGATCAGTGACTAAGGCTCAGGAACAACAACAACAATAAAAGTTCCAAGAGATATTAACAGCTATGGCCACACTCACGAGACCGAAAGCAAGCCCAGAAACATCCTCGGAGCAGTGCCGTGAGCAAGAAACTGATGCCGAATTCCTTCGGAGAATGCTTGAGAAGAAAGACAAAGAGGCAGCGGAACAAGCGGCCAATATAAAACAAATGACCCTTTTATTCCAAGATATGGTGGGCCTGATGATCCAGCCGGACCCTCCAGCCGAAGACCCTCCAGTAATAATTGAAGATGATAGAGGAGAGACATCAAATCCTCTGCTGGCTCTGTCAACAGCCAAGGAGGAGACAATCTCCAAAGCTGCCCTGGATGATTACATCGCTCAGCAGATACGAGTTCACCAGGCGAATGAAGCGTCTGGGCAAATTGTTAAGACTGGACGACCATATTCGAGTTGGTACGACCAAATAAAGTACCCACCGGGATACACGATCCCCAAATTCCAAGTATATAAGGGGACGGGGAATCCACATCAGCATGTTGCTCAATTCAGGGCTCTGTGTGGCAACACTGGAGGTGATGATAAACTACTGCTCCGCCAGTTCGTTGGCAGCTTGTCGGAGACGGTATTCGAGTGGTATTTGGAACTCCCGAATAACTCTATCAAGACATTTGCAGAGATGGAGTTGCTGTTTACACAGAGATTCGCAAGCGCTAGCGAGCGCACCCCGATCACTGTACTGATTAACGTCAGGGTAAAGCCAGGCAAAACATGGGTTCAGTACGCAATACGGTGGCGGAATCTATGGTCGAAGTGCGAGCAGCACATTGAAGAAGCGCCTGCGGTAGGCATGTTTGTAGGGACCCTCGACCCTCAAGCGACCATTTCACAATTCATGATGTTTTTCAAGCCGACCGCTTTCCAGGCCTTGATTGACAAGTTGGCCCAAATGGACCAGATGGGCCACAGGCCTTCCTCTTCGAAGCCAGAGCCACGGAATGAAAAAGGGAAAAGGAAAGTGACCTTCGTCACCAATGCTCAACAGCATCCCAGTGGCCCAAAACTAACTGATCGCCTAGACGAGAGACAACGATTCTTTAATGAGAAAATGAAGTGTCTTTATTCGTTTCCCCGGGACAAGACGAGGAGATTGTTCGAGCTGGCGGTGCGCAACAGGCTCATCAATTTGCCGAATCCAAAACGCCCATTGCAACCCGGTAAGGCAATTAATCCCAATTATTGCCCCTATCACCTAGTGATAGGCCATCCAATCGAAGATTGCTTCATCTTCAAAGGCTGGATTGACGATCAATACCAACAGGGCAAATTTGCCCTGTCCGAGAATTGGAAAGTAAGCCCGCCTCAACCGCACGCTCTTAAAAGGGAGGACACACCGGGGGCATCGTGCTCTTTTGTCGAAGAAACTCCGTGGGAAGTCGCTCTTTCATCCAAAACAAAAAGAATGTTGAAGGATCTCCAAATATGCCCGGCGATCAAATGGAAAAGTCCGCTGGAACCAGAGGTCATCGAGGGAATGCTGAAGCCGTGCCCGACGCCAAAAATTGGTAGCGATAATCAAAATGCTCAGGCCCAGCCGTCAAAGTTTTCAAAGAAAAAGAAGAAGACCAAAAAGCCCGTGAAGCCTGATGACAAGTGCACAGAACTACAAAAACATATTAACGTGCTGGAAGAATATAACCAGAAGGCGCGGACCCCAGTCACACTCCAAGAATTTCTCAGCCACGTCCTTGAGGACGGATATGATGACAATAAGGAAGACTCGTCGGATGAACCTGAGAATTACGTGGCAAGCTGCCATGTGATCTCTCACTCGTTGATAGACGGTGAAGAATCTCCTGACGCAAAGAAACTAGGAGCAGATCTTGAGCCGGAACTTCTAGGACCATCAGACGAAATGATTGATGCATTCCTGAACGAAGCTCTTCTGAAAAGCAAAGTTGATCGAGAGCGCGAGATAGCCATATTTGAAAAGGCCAGACGCCAGCGACTGGACGAAAGGGTTGAAACACTCCCATCAGATCAAAGTACATCCGCCGCAAATAAAAGCAGGTTCAAGACAAGGAAACGATTCGCTAGAACCCTGTCAAAGGGAATGAAGTTGCCCTCTTTCAGAGGAAATTCTCCCGGCAATATACATCTTGATGAAGCGGACGTACATCCTAACATCTGCTTATACCATCAGAGGATTACACACCCTACCGAAGAGTGCATGGCCTTTAAAAACTGATGGCAGGGATATATTGCCCACCGACAACACGTTCAGCGGATGAAGCGCAAAACTCGTCGGGAACAAAGAAGTATGACAGAGGAGCATAAAAGAGCTGCCGGCAACTGTCACATGGTTGATAACAGGGGACTACAAGTTCTCACTTTCGGGAGCGATTCGGAAGAAGAAATGACTCTCGGCCCTCTCTTCAAAGAATCCACTTCAGGAAAAGAGGAAGAAATGAAGACCTGTGAGAACATTCAGCTGCGCAATCGTACGCTGCCTGAAAAGAATCTCGGACCTGCAAACAAGGGATTGAATAAAAAGGATAAGGGGAAAGAAAAGATCCCTGAGGATATCGCCCTCGATGATCGAGTCGTCGAAGAGCTGGCAGCCAAAGACCCGCCTAAGAAAAACAAGGTGGATTACAATGTTCTGGCACACCTGAGGAAGATACCCTTACAGCTCAGCATTCTCGACGCCCTTCTGCTATCCAAAGAGGTGAGAGATTCGCTGATTAAGACGCTACAAGAGCCCGAACAATTCCAAGTTTTCCTCGCCGAAGAAAAGATGAAGGACGAGCTGGAAGAAGTGCACACGGCCGATATCACCTTTGGCAATGAAGATCTCCTCGTCGGGACATGCGAGCATAACCGTCCCCTTTACGTCTCCGGATATTGTCATGATATCAAGATAGGCAAAATCCTGGTTGACAATGGGTCCTCCGTTAACCTCCTCAATGTAAGAGTGTTGAAGGAAATCTGCATTAGCGTTCAACACCTCGCTCGAGATAAGATCACTATCTCCGGGTTTGACTCCTGGTCATCACGAACGCTCGGGTCTGTGATACTAACGTTGCGCTTTAGGCTGCTCGTCACGGACATTAAATTTCACATCATTGACGCCAAGATATGCTACAACGCTTTACTCGGCCGGCCTTGGTTACATGAGTACAACATTATTCCTTCTACACGGCATCAGTGTATGAAGTACTTCAAAGATAGGATTGAATATACCGTGACAGGGGAATTGAACCCATTCTCCGTGAATGAAGTCCGAAAGTGCGAAGATGCAAAGTACTTCTTACCAGACTTCGAGGATACGGAGAGATGCCATAAACCGGATGACAAGCAAAAAGCTATCACTACCATTCCGGTCTTCGGGAGTGATACCGAGGAGGAAGAAAAGATAGTCTATTCAAGGCCGCCCCAATGCAACAAGCCGAGACCGTCCACCCCTATGTTGATCTTCGGCAGTGACTCGGAAGATGAGGTCAATGCCGTATTTTCTGCTCGGCCATCAATACAAGCCTTCGCTGACAATGATCGGAGTTTTCAAATCACCATGGTTCCGCGAGAGCATTACAAAGAACTTGACGCACTCGATACCTATAGTGTGCAGGAACTGCAGACATTCTATGTCCCTCCCAGGCGAAGAGATGAAAAGATGGTCCTCTTTTATCGATCCGCAGAAACTAAAGTGGAGAAAGAAATCTGGTATGGCGCCAATTCTACGCTTGACAGGCTCCAGCCCATCCGTCTGCCCAGATACTACACAGAAAGATTGAAGAGGTTGTTGAGGTGCCAAGACGTACCTTTTAAGCAGACTGCTCGACAAGCTCAGTTCTACAACAGGATCTGGAACGTCCCCGGAACTCAGCGAAAATTTCCCAACGGGAGAATGGAAGCGATCGGACTTGGATATATCCGATCCAAGAAACGGGAGTGATTCCATGGCTGCTGCGTCATACATGACTTCGATAAAGAAGGAGATGCTCTGTGGGAAGATGCTAACCTTGAACCAAAACGAGGTCCCGCCGTGAAAATGCCAAGTCCGTCGTTCGAAGAACAGATGGACAAGCTTATAAGGGAAGTGGGTCAAAAAGTTCGAGACGACCATAATCACGAAATGGATATTTACGAGAAAGCCAGGATGCAGCGCCTCCTTCAGTAGGCTACGGAGAATGACGATGCCCTTTGTCGTCAACCTGTCACACAGAAGACCCGACGCAGAGGTAAAAACAAGCTAAAGAACGGAAAAAACGTGCGAAAGAGACAAAGCGGGTCTGAGAAGCTACGCGATCGAGAATCGAGCAGTCAGGGTCCGTCTCTGATAAAAAAGATGGGTCGAGCATATTCTTTTTCCCAAAACAAGACAAAGAAGATATTCGATCTTGTCATAAAATATCAGATGATAACACTTCCGGAGTCCAAGCATCCCGAGCAAGCAGGTGAAGTTCATCGTCCGGACTATTGCTTCTATCACCGAGCGATAGGACATCCTCTCGAAGAATACTTCACATTCAAAGACTGGGTAGAAGACCAGTATCAGCAAGGCAAGTTCGCCCTATCCAGCAGTTGGAGGGTAACCCCACCACAGAAGTATGAACCGAAAGCCACGTATACGGTGAGAGTAGAACCAGACCAAAATCGGTCCTGGAAGCGATCGCGTACCTGTCACGTAATAACGCTGTCAGAAGAAGAACCCGAGAATATGGATGACCTCCCCTGGTGCTTCGAAAACAATGATGACGAGGTGATCTTAGAATTTCCACCGGCCCCAAAAGAGCTGGAAGATGGGATGCATACTACTGTAGATAACCTCAGAAAGATCGACTTGGGGACGGAAAACGACCCACGGCCGACGTTCGTCAGTGAACTATTGTCTGAAGAAAAGGTGGCTACGCTCAAAGAAGTACTCATGCAGTATAAAGACTGCTTCGCTCAAGTGTGAGGCGTTGCCACATGTGAGGCGTTGGCTTGACCCTTCTACGGCTGGACCATCGGTTCTGTGGCATGTGATGGATATTTTTTGAACTCCGCTCAAGTGTTGAGCTATTTGGGAAATCTTGGGTGTTTGTTTATTCGATCGGAAAGTTTAACACTGTCTTTTTATCTGGAATATGATACAATATTTGGAATCCACATGTAGTTATGAGATAACTAATTTGAATATTATAAATCTAGCAGTTCAGTCTCAGATGATCGGTTGCCACGGGATTTTGATGTGATCAAAAGTCCGTCGCAATCATGTAGCATACGCGGATACTCGTCGGGTAAACTTAACAGACAGCCACACCCCATAACCCCGACCAAGTGACTGTAGGAGAACTCCGTCGCCAAAAGCATCCATTCGGGTGCTCGCGGCAGCGGTGTTCCGCCTTATTGCACTTCATCGACGGCATCCGGGGGTGCGGCCGTCTACTAAAGTTTGCGACGAGCATTCGATCAGGATGTCGGGAATCTTGTTGAATTGCCCGACTTGATATTGAAAAGAGTTTTCGATAATGAGACTAAAATGCGGGGTTTATAATTGTTAGGCATGCGATGTCTAAGGAATTCATTTGGTTAGGCATGCGATGTCTAAGGAGGTTGCGGATTCCAACTGTTGTAGTTTTACACTTTCTTTTTTGTGACCGTAAGCGTAGTATGTGGTGTATCGCCGGCTTCGTTGCTATACATCAACGACAATCGGGATACGCATACTTGCTTACGTTGATGATATGAGATATTATGTGTTGCTGTAATATGTTATATTGGATCGTCGCATTTTGAATAGCCGGGGTTTTATGTGAGATGAGAGTTTTTCTTTTTCATTCGTGTAAAATTCATTTGTATGTAATATTCTTTTATTGGGGCACTTTCGGGCTGAGGATGATGTCACCATTGTATATTATTTACTTTTCCGCATTAAGTAGACCCAAGGCGGGGAGCACAAGTAACCGGGTTCTAGGGTCCAGAGGGAGACCATCTCGAGGAGTCGAGACCGGATCTCCTAATCCTAGAATTGGCAGTGTTGCTTGTCGCTCTCGTAGGAGTCTAGGGATGTGGGTTTGGCTATTCATCGCGACCGTGGAATCCGTATTTTATACAGGCTCGTATTAAAACACAGACGTCCTAGTATATCCAATATTTCATATATGTTCTTCTGCTGCAATATTCTGTGATGAGATCATATTACTGCCTGAGACGAATGTTTATATTATATATATGAGATATATATTATATTGCGGATTTCGTTTCAAATGTGATGCTTCTGAAGCAAAATAAAATGGGACTTCATTAATGAGATTAATGAAATAAAAGAAACCTAAGATGTTGTAGAAATTTGTTTAAAAACTGGTAGCTCTAGTTCTTGCTTTGCATAGCGGTGTTCCTTGTAGAACATCCAGCACCTTATTCGATAAGGAAAGAGCCGAGATCCCTTCACCGGGAGTGACCTCTTTAGAGAAACTAGCAGATGTTACAAACTCGGTCTGTCTTTTGATTGCTTCTATAGATCTTGCTTTGCACAGTGGTATTTGTGAAATATCCTGTACCTTATTCGATAAGGAAAGAGCCAACGATCCCTTCACCGGGAGTGACCTCTTTAGCAAAACTAGAAAAGCCTCAAAAACACTTCATTTAAAATCACTCGATTCTACAACGATATCAAGTTCATTACGCAAAAGGTTTTCTTAAAAACCTGTCGTAACCCTCCGTCATTTTAGGGAGTAGAGTACTTAATATTCGTGCTGTGTTTGTTGACCTTAGTTAAGGCACAGTGTACGGTAGCTAAGTGATGTCTTCCTATAAAGCATATGATGCGATTAGTTAGGACAGTCACATGACTTTGTTGACCTTAGTTAAGTGTCATGTGGGTGGGTCTATTTAATTAAGAAATGACGGGTAGAACTTGACTAGTGCTTATGATTTATTGACCATAGTTAAAGTCATAAGTCACTAGTGGTAAAATATTATTGGGAATTTCAAGTGTTGAAATTTGCAATGAGATTGCATACCATCTATGAGATAGCTGGATCCCAATACCTGCTGCGAGTAAGAGTTACTCCTGGAAGAGTTTTACATATTACAATTAGCCGATTAAATAGGTGTCTAGAAAGGTGTCAACGGGGTTACGCCCCTGGGAAAACGAGGTTTACTTTAATTAGGTCCGTGCGAAAGCACGGAGAACCTCCCTCAAAGTACCGGCACTGGCCTGGCTGAAAGATTGGCGAACTTATAGCGTGTAATTAATCCCGGCTAGTCTTTCCGTTTAGGGTTTGAAGGAATATTTGACTAAAACAATGGGAGACATCCTGATTAGATAAATTGATAACCAATCTAATCTTGTAAAAGCGCACGCTGAGTGTTTTCTTCTCTCTCTCTCCAGGTAGCGACCATGTCACGACTTAATCAAGATAATAATATGGATGTAATTAACCGAACCGTTATTATACTGAGCTGGGGAACGTTGGTCCCGCTCCAACTTATAATTGTTATAAAACAGAGTAGGAAATAGGGGATTACCAGAATTCCCGTGCCGCCCAAACGAAGAAAGTGCATGTTGATGCATCTTCTTCGGGTGTGTTCATTACACAGAACTGTTTCTCAATATCCTTTACGTCCTGGATATTTGATACCGGATCAGGATCCCACATATGTAATTTGTTACATGGGCTACAGATAGGTAGAGAACTGAGAACGGGTGATAAGTTTCATGAGATAAAAACGGTGCAAGTGTTGCAGCCAAGTCTGTTGGTCACTATCACCCTGTATTACCAGAATACATTGATTCTGAACGAATGTTATTAGATACCAAACCTGATATACAACATAATATCAATCTCTTTATTAGTAAAGAAGGATATAATTTTGTATTGTTGGATAATGTTTTGAACATTTCCTATATCAAGAGTTGATTGGTTCAGGCACGTTATCTAAAGGCATAGACGTTCTAAATCAAACCACAGTTCTTAACGTATAGAACAGACACAAGAGGAAGAGTTCAGAAATGAACGAATCGTTCTTGAGGCATTGTAAACTAGGTCATATCAATGCGCCCGACTAGCTGAAGTTACATATAGATGCATATTTAAATTAGTTTGAATTTACATCTTGTGAAACTTGCCGGTCATGTCACAGAGATAAGATGACCACAGCTCCGTTTATTGGAAACAGAGAAAGAGTTAGTGAACTCTTGGGATTGATACATGCTGATGTATAAAGGTCCCCTGTTTACAGATGCCAAGACCGGTTCTTTGTACTTCATTATATTCACTGATGATCTCTCAAGATTCAGACATATGTTCCTGTTGAAACATAAGTCCGAAACTTTTGAGATAATCACAGAATATAAGTTAGAAGTAGAGAACCAAAAACGGGTATAAGTATTATGTCCTTTGATGAGATCAAGGAGGAGAATACTTGAGCACGGAATTCTTGGACTATTCTAAAGGAGAATGAGATTCTCTCTCAGCATTACTTCTCCGTATACACCATAGCACCTCGGTGTATCGGGGCGGAGCAATAGTACCCTATTTTGATATGGTGTGCTCTATGATGAGTACTACTGAGTTTACTATTTCCTTTTTGGGAGTTATGCACTTGTGAAGTTGCATACCTATTGAATAGGGTTCAAATCAAATCAGTTGCCTACCACTTCATATGTGAAATGGAAAGGGAAGAGCTCATATCTTAAGTTTGTTAAGATTTGGGGTTGTACGGCCTATGCCTAAAAAGAAAAATCCGGACAAGCTCGAGGCAAAGTCAGTTCTGTGGAAGTTTGTTGGATATTCCAAGCATTTGCAAGGGAATATCTTCTACCAAACCGAAAAACAAAAGATGTTTTGTTTCTCAGCATGCCACCTTTGTGAAAGGGAATTTCTTGTGAAGAAATTATTGATCATGAGGTAGAACTGGAAGGAGTTCCAGCTATACAAACTACAGCAGATGATTTGGTAGAACCAAAGGATTTAATAGTTTCCAACGAACCTCAGCCTCTCCGCCGATCTAGTAGGGTTCTTCACCCACCAGAGAGATACTTCGGTTTCTCTATGACAGTGAGAGCGAGGATTGCATCATGAGATGATGACCCAACTAGTTTCGAGCTGGCCATCAGGAGTGTGACTCTGTAAGAATGGCTGGATGCTTAGCGATCTGAGATGGAATCCTTATACACCAACAAAATATGGACTTTGGTTGCTTTATCTGAAGGGTTAAATTCCCATCAGGAGCAAGTATATCTTGAGAAGATTACTTCGTGTACATGGAAAAGTTGAGACTTTCAAAGCTATGCTTAAGTCCATCCAGATCGTACTTGCCACGGCTACATACCATGACTACGATATCTGGCGGTTGGGTGACATGACTGCTTTTCTAAATGTTGATTTGGAAGAGAGCGTCTATAAGTATACAGCCAGAGGGCTTCGTAGACAGTGGGAGCAGCGGAAACATGTGCAAGATGTTTTATATGATAAATCAGGTATCGCGGAGTTGGAACGTCTGTTTTGATGTGGTAGTCAAAGAGTTTGACTTCATCAAAATGGTAGATGAACCTAGTATATTCAAAAAGGTAGTAGGGAGTATGGTGGTAATCCTCGTATAGTACGTGGATGACATACTCTTGATAGGGAAGGAGTTTCTTATGCTACGCTCGGTCAATCTCCGCTTATCACAATGATTCTCCATATAGGATCAAGGTGATACCTCCTAAATCCTGGGTTTTGGATCTATGAGATAGATCTAATTGGATGTTAGAACTCTCACTAGTTGTAGTGAGATGGTATCAATCGATCGTGGGGAGAATCACTGGAAAGGTTCCAGGATGATAACGACGACTGAATATCAGTCGCAGGCATTGTCTTTACCCTCAGTGGAGGGACAGTATGTTAGAAGAGTTCCAAGCTAGATACCGTAACTGACTAGACGATTAAAGGTAAGATACATCGTTACCTAGGATGCTACCAAAGAGGCACTCTGGATATATATAAGTTCAGGAGATGAACTTCGTTCCTACCATTGTGTGACAATAGAGTTGTGTCTTATGCCAAGGAACCCCCGTCCCATCAGAAATCCAGATATAATTCTTAGGCAGTATCACCTGATCATTGAGATGGTTGATCTCCAGACAGATCGAGGTTAGGAGAGCAGACACAGAGGACAACAGTGTGAATCCACTCACAAAGGCCTTTTTTCCCAGTAGAGACTTTTATGGGATGGTTAAGTATGAGATACTTCAACCACAGCTAATTGCTGGGTATGTGATACTACAACAGATGGCCCTAGTGCAAGTGGGAGATTGTTAGTTATATGTATGCCATAGAGGCCATTACTGTACATATGATGTATATTGTAATGGATGCTTGGACATATATAGGGAGGACTTTCTTGCTCGACATGATAGTATGCTATCTGGTTGTACTTTATCTTAACATGTACTCTGATTGTCTTTATATTACATGTTGATAAAGCCCTTAGGATATGTACTCGACTACTGGGACTATGATGAGATCATACTAGTGGGGCCACGGTAGTCGACGAGTACATCCTATAACTGTTCCTAGTCGAGAGTATATCGAGACAGAGCATCGATACACCAGAGTAGACTGGCGTATACGCATCTTGACCCACATGATGGGCGATGGATGATCCCATATCTATCGGTGTTTGACATCAAGGATGGTGTACGGGTGCTCAGTAGAGACTGGGTACACTGGACGGACTCGCCGATAACTTCCAGATGGTATTATACCTCACGTTAGATGGCAGTTCTCCGGTGACACTGGTACAGAGTAGTCTGTTGACCCGAGATCGTCATAGAGTCTTGTGTGATTCCCACTGTACTTTGATTTCCATCATACCACGTCCAAGAGGGCGTGCAAAAAGGTGGCTTTTGGGTACAGTCCCGAATCACATGGAAGCAATGAGCGATAGGAGGGGATTCGTCTCTCCCGGTATAGAGAGTTGATGTTGTGCTGTGTTCGATTGGCTATAACTGGAAATTCCTGGCCAGGGTTGCTGAGATTTACTGGTAAGTGTTATCAGTAGTTTCTTAAACTGTTATGGACCTCATAACGACACGACTTATCAAGCTACTGGGGTCTGACGTTTACCACCCCTAGACGAGATATGCGACATATCAGACAACGAGACCGGACTGTACGGGAGTGTTACTGATTGGATTCACAGGAGAATGTACAGGCTTGCTTATTGATCTTCTGAGCGCTCAATACCTGGGTGGCTGTTACGTTTAGCTGACCACTTGCAGCTTGTGGGTGTTTGATATGATCATCACCTACTGCCGGCGTATTGACGATTCTTTAGAGTCCTACACAGAAGTTTCTTGGCTCAGGCAAAATGGAGTAGGAGCACATATGTGATATGTGCGGGACCGAGGATAATGCGATATGAGATACCGTATTATATTCTCGCGATATTTGATATCAGCCGGGTCATCGGATCAAGTGTTGATTCGATGAATCGGTAAATGTGATATTAGTCTATTATATGCGATATAGCCGAATTATCGGATCAAGTGTTGATTCGATAATTTAATGTATAATAATATATATGATATATTAAATTACATTAACTAATATTAGCTCACTAAAAGATTCTTTTTCTCACTCGGGTAATACATTGATATATATGCGATATATGTTAATTGTATTATTTTATTTTGTTACAATAAATATTATATATGTGATATATAATATTGTAACATGATATGGTTATTAATGCAACATGATTAGTGGAGATTAAACAAGGTTAGGGTTTGTTTTGGGTTAGTTCTTTCTTGATACTTCTAGAAGGTTTCCTTTTTGTTTTTGCTAAGATATTTGTGAGTGACTCATTTCTTAACCCAACCTAAATCCTAGCCCTAGTTAAATCTCTACATGAGTCATTCTTGACTATGGTTGCATAATTAATCATTATCACACTTTCATTATTCATCACAAAAGGATTATTCAATTATTCATCATCTTCTTCCTTCTTTCTTCATGGAAAAAGCTTTCTAGCTTTTTCTAAGTGATGATTATGTGTGAGAAAAAGATTATAAATGAGAGCTAAAATCGTACTTCATCATTCTCATCTACCCTTGCCTTTTAGATGAGAGTGTTCACTTAATTTAGTGAGTGAGAGCTTGTGTTAATGAAACTTCAAGGTAGATCATCTTTGTTATCGAAGATCGGAAGCAAGCTTGCATCTTTCTCTTCGTGGAGCCTCTCGAGAGTCCGGATCACGATGATCGCAGCGAAGGGACTTCAACACGGAGCTTTAGAAGTGAAGGACCGGATCTACAAAGGTTGTAATCCCTCTCACTTAGTGTTAAAATGTTTAACATGCTTGTTTTCGTCTAATCTCTAGTTTAAAGATCCGGTTTTGGGTTGTTCGGCACGGCTAAATTTTAAATCGGGCATGGTTGATACCTCGTAGACCCTTGTGTGTGTGCCTAGCAACCCTACAGTAGTATAGAGCCAAGCTAGAGCTTTAGGCGAAGTCTGAGCGAAGTTTAAAGTTCGATCGAACCCCGAAACCCCAAAACATACCCTTCTCTGGAAATTTTGTAAAACTGTTGATTTTTCCATATTAAAAATACTCAAAAAAATCAGCAGGGTATTTTAGGAATTACTGTAAAATACGACATCTTAATTCCACTAAAGGGCCGCGGAACCGCAGCAATACCTTTCTTGCGCGGCGGTTCTGCGGCGGAATAGTAGAATTAGGGTTAAGGTTTTGTACAGTAACTTCAGTACCTACTTCCTGATTCTTCTAGGAATTTTTAATTATACTCAAGTGTTGAGTTTTCTGGGTTGTATTGGGGACTCGTTGGTTCGATCGGATAATTTAACTTCGTTTAAGTTTTTTCCGGATAATTTTAGAAACTGTTAAAAAGTTCGAATGGATATCAATAACTCACTTTTTCCCCTGTCGGAAAATTTTCAAAAGTTGGATTTTTTCTCGAGTTTGAAACTTTCGAAAGTCATGCAAGTAACGCGGTGGACCCTCTAGAAGACAACAAACCTTAACTCGATTATATGACCGTCTTGAAATGCCTCTGAACCTTAGGTTTTGGGGCAGTACGGCGTTGCCACATGTGAGGCGTTGGCTTGACCCTTCTACGGCTGGACCATCGGTACTGTGGCATGTGATGGATATTTTTTGAACTCCGCTCAAGTGTTGAGCTATTTGGGAAATCTTGGGTGTTTGTTTATTCGATCGGAAAGTTTAACACTGTCTTTTTATCTGGAATGTGATACAATATTTGGAATCCACATGTAGTTATGAGATAACTAATTTGAATATTATAAATCTAGCAGTTCATTCTCAGATGATCGGTTGCCACGGGATTTTGATGTGATCAAAAGTCCGTCGCAATCACGTAGCATACGCGGATACTCGTCGGGTAAACTTAACAGATAGCCACGCCCCATATCCCCGACCAAGTGACTGTAGGAGAACCCCATCGCCAAAAGCATCCGTTCGGGTGCTCGCGGCAGCGGTGTTCTGCCTTATTGCACTTCGTCGACGGCATCTGGGGGTGCGGCCGTCTACTAAAGTTTGCGACGAGCATTCGATCAGGATGTCGGGAATCTTGTTGAATTTCCCGACTTGATATTGAAAAGAGTTTTCGATAATGAGACTAAAATGCAGGGTTTATAATTGTTAGGCATGCGATGTCTAAGGAATTCATTTGGTTAGGCATGCGATATCTAAGGAGGTTGCGGATTCCAACTGTTGTAGTTTTACACTTTCTTTTCTGTGACTGTAAGCGTAGTATGTGGTGTATTGCTGGCTTCGTTCCTATACATCAACGACAATCGGGATACGCATACTTGCTTACGTTGATGATATAAGATATTATGTGTTGCTGTAATATGTTATATTGGATCGTCGCGTTTTGAATAGCCGGGGTTTTATGTGAGATGGGAGTTTTTCTTTTTCCTTCATGTAAAATTCATTTGTATGTAATATTCTTTTATTGAGGAACTTCCGGGCTGAGGATGATGTCACCATTGTATATTATTTACTTTTCCGCATTAGGTAGACCCAAGGCGGGGAGCATAAGTAACCAGGTTCTAGGGTCCAGTGGGAGACCATCTCGAGGAGTCAAGACCGGGTCTCCTAACCCTAGAATTGGCAGTGTTGCTTGTCGCTCTAATAGGGGTCTAGGGATGTGGGTTTGGCTATTCATCGCGACCGTGGAATCCGTGTTTTATACAGGCTCGTATTAAAACACAGACGTCCTAGTATACCCAATATTCCATATATGTTCTTCTGCTGCAATATTCTGTGATGAGATCATATTACTGTCTGAGACGAATGTTTATATTATATATATGAGATATATGTTATATTACAGATTTCGTTTCAAATGTGATGTTTCTGAAGCAAAATAAAATGGGACTTCATTAATGAAATTAATGAAATAAAAGAAACCTAAGATATTGTAGAAACTTGTTTAAAAATTGGTAGCTCTAGTTCTTGCTTTGCATAGCGGTGTTCCTTGTAGAACATCCAGCACCTTATTCGATAAGGAAAGAGCCGAGATCCCTTCACCGGGAGTGACCTCTTTAGTGAAACTAGCAGATGCTACAAACTCGGTCTGTCTTTTGATTGCTTCTATAGTTCTTGCTTTGCACAGCGGTATTTATGAAATATCCTGCATCTTATTCGATGAGGAAAGAGCCGACGATCCCTTCACCGGGAGTGACCTCTTTAGCAAAACTAGAAAAGCCTAAAAAACACTCCATTTAAAATCACTCGATTCTACAATGATATCAAGTTCATTACGCAAAAGGTTTTCTTAAAAACCTGTCGTAACCCTCCGTCATTTTAGGGAGTAGAGTACTTAGTATTCGTGCTGTGTTTGTTGACCTTAGTTAAGGCACAGTGTACGGTAGCTAAGTGATGTCTTCCTATAAAGCATATGATGCAATTAGTTAGGACAGTCATATGACTTTGTTGACCTTAGTTAAGGGTCATGTGGGTGGGTCTATTTAATTAAGAAATGACGGGTAGAACTTGACTAGTGCTTATGATTTGTTGACCATAGTTAAGGTCATAAGTCACTAGGGGTAAAATATTATTGGGAATTTCAAGTGTTGAAATTTGCAATGAGATTGCATACCATCTATGAGATAGTTGGATCCCAATACCTACTGCGAGTAATAGTTACTCTTGGAAGAGTTTTACACATTACAATTAGCCGATCAAGCAGGTGTCTAGAAAGGTGTCAACGGGGTTACGCCCCTGGGAAAACGAGATTTACTTTAATTAGGTCCGTGCGAAAGCACGGGGAACCTCCCTCAAAGTACCGGCACTGGCCTGGCTGAAAGATTGGCGAACTTGTAGCGTGTAATTAATCCCGGCTAGTCTTTCCTTTTAGGGTTTGAAGGAAGATTTGACTAAAACAGTGGGAGACATCCTGATTAGATAAATTGATAACCAATCTAATCTTGTAAAAGCGCACGCTGAGTGTTTTCTTCTCTCTCTCTCCAGGTAGCGACCATGTCACGCCTTAATCAAGATAATAATACGGATGTAATTGACCGAACCTGCTTATTATACTGAGCTGGGGAACGTTAGTCCTGCTCCAACTTATAATTGTTATAAAACAGAGCAGGAAATAGGGGATTACCAGAATTCCCGTGCCGCCCAAACGAAGAAAGTGCATGTTGATGCATCTTCTTCGGGTGTGTTCATTACACTGAACTGTTTCTCAATATCCTTTACGTCCTGGGTATTTGATACCGGATCAGGATCCCACATATGTAATTTGTTACATGGGTTACAGATAGGTAGAGAACTGAGAACGGATGATAAGTTTCATGAGATAGAAACGGTGCAAGTATTGCATCCAAATCTGTTGGTCACTATCACCCTGTATTACCAAAATACATTGATTCTGAACGAATGTTATTAGATACCGAACCTGATATACAACATCATATCAATCTCTTTATTAGTAAAGAAGGATATAATTTTGTATTGTTGGATAATGTTTTGAACATTTCCTATATCAAGAGTTGATCGGTTCAGGCACGTTATATAAAAGCATTGACGTTCTAAATCAAACCACAGTTCTTAACGTTTAGAACACACACAAGAGGAAGAGTTCAGAAATGGACGAATCCTTCTTGAGGCATTGTAAACTAGGTCATATCAATGCGACCCGACTAGCTGAAGTTACATATAAATGCATATTTAAATTAGTTTGAATTTACATCTTGTGAAACTTGCCGGTCATGTCACAGAGATAAGATGACCACAGCTCCATTTATTGGAAACAGAGAAAGAGTTAGTGAACTCTTGGGATTGATACATGCTGATATATGAAGGTCCCCTGTTTACAGATGCCAAGACCGGTTCTTTGTACTTCATTATATTCACTGATGATCTCTCAAGATTCATACATATGTTCCTGTTGAAACATAAGTCCGAAACTTTTGAGATAATCACAGAATATAAGTTAGAAGTAGAGAACCAAAAACGGGTATAAGTATTATGTCCTTTGATGAGATCAAGAAGGAGAATACTTGAGCACGGAATTCCTGAACTATTCTAAAAGAGAATGAGATTCTCTCTCAGCATTACTCCTCCGTATACACCACAGCACCTCGGTGATTCGGGGCGGAGCAATCGCACCCTATTTTGACATGGTGTGCTCTATGATGAGTACTACTGAGTTTACTATTTTGTTTTTGGGAGTTATGCACTTGTGAAATTGCATACCTATTGAATAGGGTTCAAATCAAATCAGTTGCCTACCACTTCATATGTGATATGGAAAGGAAAGAGCCCATATCTTAAGTTTGTTAAGATTTGGGGTTGTACGGCCTATGCCTAAAAAGCAAAATCCGGACAAGCTCGAGGCAAAGTCAGTTCTGTGGAAGTTTGTTGGATATCCCAAGCATTTGC
Organism: Agapanthus africanus; assembly: GCA_030015575.1. NCBI lineage: Eukaryota > Viridiplantae > Streptophyta > Magnoliopsida > Asparagales > Amaryllidaceae > Agapanthus > Agapanthus africanus. The sequence goes on along the minus strand of CM057347.1, from coordinate 513,041,986 downwards.
AAGGGAATATCTTCTACCAAACCGAGGAACAAAAGATGTTTTGTTTCTCAGCATGCCACCTTTGTGAAAGGGAATTTCTTGTGAAGAAATTATTGGTCATGAGGTAGAACTGGAAGGGGTTCCAGCTATACAAACTACAGGAGATGATTTGGTAGAACCAAAGGATTTAATAGTTTCCAACGAACCTCAGCCTCTCCGTCGATCTAGTAGGGTTCCTCACCCACCTGAAAGATACTTCGGTTTCTCTATGACAGTGGGAGCGAGGATTGTATCATAAGATGATGACCCAACTAGTTTTGAGCTGGCCATCAGGAGTGTGACTCTATAAGAATGGCTGGATGCTTAGCGATCTGAGATGGAATCCTTATACACCAACAAAGTATGGACTTTGGTTGCTTTATCTGAAGGGTTAAATTCCCATCAGGAGCAAGTATATCTTGAGAAGATTACTTGGTGTACATGGAAAAGTTGAGACTTTCAAAACTATGCTTAAGTCCATCCAGATCCTACTTGCCACGGCTACATACTATGACTACGATATCTGGCGGTTGGGTGTCATGACTGCTTTTCTAAATGTTGATTTGGAAGAGAGCGTCTATAAGTACACAGCCAAAGGGCTTCGTAGACAGTGGGAGCAGCGGAAACGTGTGCAAGATATTTTATATGATAAATCAGGCAACGCGGAGTTGGAACGTCTGTTTTGATGTGGTAGTCAAAGAGTTTGACTTCATCAAAATGGTAGATGAACCTAGTATATACAAAAAGGTAGTAAGGAGTATGGTGGTGATCCTCGTAGAGTACGTGGATGACATACTCTTGATAGGGAAGGAGTTTCCTATGTTACGCTCGGTCAATCTCCGCTTATCACAATGATTCTCCATTTAGGATCAAGGTGATACCTCCTAAATCCTGGGTTTTGGATCTATGAGATAGATCTAATTGGATGTTAGGACTCTCACTAGTTGTAGTGAGATGGTATCAATCGATCCTGGGAAGAATCACTGGAAAGGTTCCAGGGTGATAAGGACGACTGAATGTCAGTCGCAGGCATTGTCTTTACCCTCAGTGGAGAGACGGTATGTTGGAAGAGTTCCAAGCTAGATACCGTGACTTACTAGACGATTAAATGCAAGATACATCGTTACCTAGGATGCTACCAAAGAGGCACTCTGGATATATATAAGTTCATGAGATGAACTTCGTTCCTACCATTGTGTGACAATGGAGTTATGGCTTATGCTAAGGAACCCCCGTCCCATCAGAAATCCAGATATAATTCTTAGGCAGTATCACCTGATCATTGAGATGGTTGATCTCCAGACAGATCGAGGTTAGGAAAGCAGACACAGAAGACAACGGCGCGGATCGACACACAAAGGCCTTTTTTCCCAGTAGAGACTTTTATAGGATGGTTGAGTATGAGATACTTCAACCACAGCTAATTGTTGGGTATGTGATACCACAACAGATGGCCCTAGTGCAAGTGGGAGATTGTTAGTTATATGTATGCCCTAGAGGCCATTACTGTACATATAATGTATATTGTAATGGATGCTTGGACATATATAGGGAGGACTTTCTTGCTCGACATGATAGTATGCTATCTGGTTGTATTTTATCTTAACATGTACTCTGATTGTCTCTATGTTACATGTTGATAAAGCCCTTAGGATATGTACTCGAGTACTGGGACTATGATGAGATCATACTAGTGGGGCCACGATAGTCGACGAGTACATTCTATAACTGTTCCTAGTCGAGGGTGTATCGAGACAGGGCATCGATACACCAGAGTAGACTAGCGTATACGCATCTTGACCCATATGATGGGCGATGGGTGATCCCATATCCATCGGTGTTTGACATCAAGGATGGTGTACGGGTGCTCAGTAGAGACTGGGTACACTGGACGGACTCGCCAATAACTCCCAGATGATATTAAATCTCACGTCAGATGGCAGTTCTCCGGTGACACTGGTACAGAGTAGTCTGTTGACCCGAGATCGTCATAGAGTCTTGTGTGATTCCCACTGTGCTTTGATTTCCATCATACCACGTCCAAGAGGGCGTGCAAAAAGGTGGCTTTTGGGTACAGTCCCGAATCTCATGGAGGCAATGAGCGATAGGAGGGGATTCGTCTCTTCCGGTATAGGGAGTTGATGTTGTGCTGTTTTCGATTGGCTATAACTGGAAATCCCTGGCCAGGGTTGCTGAGATTTACTGGTAAGTGTTATCAGTAGTTTCTCGAACTGTTATGGACCTCATATCGACACGACTTATCAAGCTATTGGGGTCTGACGTTTACCACCCCTAGGCGAGATATGCGACATATCAGACGAAGAGACCGGACTGTACGGGAGTGTTACTGATTGGATTCACAGGAGAATGTACAGGCTTGCTTGTCGATCTTCTGAGCGCTCAATACCTGGGTGGCTGTTACGTTTAGCTGACCGCTTGCACCTTGTGGGTGTTTGATATGATCATCACCTACTGCCGGCGTATTAACGATTCTTTAGAGTCCTACACAGAGGTTTCTTGGCTCTTGCAAAATGGAGTAGGAGCACATATGTGATATGTACGGGACCGAGGATAATGCGATATGAGATACCGTATTATATTCTCGCGATATTTGATATCAGCCGGGTCATCGGATCAAGTGTTGATTCGATGAATCGGTAAATGTGATATTAGTCGGTTATATGCGATATAGTCGGATTATCGGATCAAGTGTTGATTCGATAATTTAATGTATAATAATATATATGATATATTAAATTACATTAACTAATATTAGCTCACTAAAAGATTCTTTTTCTCACTCGGGTATTACATTGATATATATGCGATATATGTTAATTGTATTATTTTATTTTGTTACAATAAATATTATATATGTGATATATAATATTGTAACATGATATGGTTGTGAATGCAACATGATTAGTGGAGATTAAAATAGGTTAGGGTTTGTTTTGGGTTAGTTCCTTCTTGATGCTTCTAGAAGGTTTCCTTTTTGTTTTTGCTAAGATATTTTTGAGTGACTCATTTCTTAACCCAACCCAAACCCTAGCCCTAGTTAAATCTCTACATTAGTCATCCTTGACCATGGTTGCATAATTAATCATTATCACACTTTCATTATTCATCACAAAAGGATTATTCAATCATTCATCATCTTCTTCCTTCTTTCTTCATGGAAAAAGCTTTCTATCTTTTTCTAAGTGATGGTTATGTGTGAGAAAAAGATTATAAATGAGAGCTAAAATCGTACTTCATCATTCTCATCCACCCTTGCCCTTTAGATGAGAGTGTTCACTTCATTTAGTGAGTGAGAGCTTGTGTTAATGAAACTTTAAGGTAGATCATCTTTGTTATCGAAGATCGGAAGCAAGCTTGCATCTTTCTCTTCGTGGAGCCTCTCGAGAGTCCGGAACACGATGATCGCAGCGAAGGGACTTCAATACGGAGCTTTAGAAGTGAAGGACCGGATCTACAAAGGTTGTAATCCCTCTCACTTAGTGTTAAAATGTATAACATGCTTGTTTTCGCCTAATCTATAGTTTAAAGATCCGGGTTTGGGTTGTTCGGCACGGCTAAATTTTAAATCGGGCATGGTTGATACATCGTAGACCCTTGTGCATGTGCCTAGCAACCCTACAGCCGGCGCCACCTATCAGAGGGCCATGTCGAAGATTTTTGATGACCTCATACATGAAATCGTCGAATGCTATATTAATGAACTCGTAGTTAAAAGAAAATCATACGAGGAACATTTAGAGCATCTGAAGATCGTGTTTCAACGCCTTCGGAAAATATAACTTGAAGATGAACCCTCTTAAATGCGCGTTTGGAGTTTCTTTGGGAAAATTCCTAGGATTCATCGTAAGACATCGAGGCATCGAAATAGACCCGTCAAAGATCAAGACGATTATGGAAATGCCTCTGCCAAGAACTCTCAAGCAGCTGCGGTCTCTCCAAGGAAAGCTCGCGTATATCCGGCGATTCATAGCCAATCTTTCCGGCAAGTGCCATCCTTACAATCACCTAATGAAGAAGGGAACTTCGTTCATCTGGAATCGCAAATGCTAAAGCGCACTGGACGAAATCAAGCAATACCTGCAGAATTCTCCGGTGCTAACTGCTCCGTTCAAGGGAAAGCCTCTCATTATTTATACAACCGCCCTTGAGGGTTCTCTAGGCGCATTATGGGCACAAGAAAATGACCAAGGGAAGGAGAGAGCTCTCTACTATCTGAGTCGAGTTCTCTTGGGGGCAGAAAACAATTACTCCCCCATCGAAAAACACTGCCTGGCGTTGATCTTCGCGATAACGAAGCTCAGACACTATGCGTTGGCACATGAGGTCCATCTCATATCAAAGGTGGATCCTCTCAAATATTTGATGTCAAAGGCCATATTGACGGGATGACTCACTAAATGGGCCCTACTTAATGGAATTCTCGATAACTTATCGTCCCCTCAAGGCAGTGAAAGGCCAGGCCATCGCCGACTTCCTCGCTGAGCATCCGATACCCGTCGACTCTTCCTTGAACTGCGATTTGCCAAATGAACATGCGTTTGACACGATCGACGGGGAGAGAAGAGAGAATGATACCCAGTGGGAACTCTATTTCGATGGAGCATCTTCCATGAAGAAGCGCAAACAAAGCAACCCCATAATCAAATCCAGGATGGGCCTCATCTTCGTGACTCCACAAGGAGGGACAATGCGCTTTGCCTTCTCCTTAACAGAGCCGAGGACAAATAATGAAGTCGAATATGAAGCTTTGATAGCAGGTCTTGAGATCGTTGTCGACATGGGAATCGAGAACCTTCTTATATACGGAGACTCCCAGCTGATCGTTAGTCAAGTAAACGGCGACTATCAAATATGCAAGCCAGAGCTGGTGAAGTACGATGAGAGAGTGTAGCAACTACTGACTCAAATTCCTTCTTACACCCTAGAAAGTATACCGCATGCGGAAAATAGCAAGGTGGATGCATTAGCCAAGCTCGCTAAGGAATTGGCTGACGAGAACCTCGATGATGTGAGGATCGTTGTGCAAAGTCGTCGGGTTCTTGCACCGGCAGAAATGTCTCCTGAGTCATCCGAAGAAAAAGGAGCGACCGAGCAAACGACCCTATAAATAAAAGACCATGAAAAGGCTATGGATTGGAGAGAAGTCTTTATAGACTACTTCAAATCCCACCGAACACCTGAAGATGCGTCCTCAAGACATCAGCTCATGAAACAAGCTCAATCTTTTGCCTTCATCAATGATACGTTGTATAAGAGATCATTTGATTCTCTGTGGCTAAGATGCCTGGGACCTGAAGAAGAAAAGAGAGTCGTCCAAGAAACTCACGATGGACTCTGCGGTTCTCATCAAGCCGGGCCAAAAATGAAACTGAAGATCAAAAGGATGGGCTACTATTGGCTCACGATGATCCAAGACTGCCTAGAAAACGCGAAGCAGTGCCACTCGTGCCAAATTCACGGGGACTTTATCCATCAGCATCCAAATCAGCTGCATCCAACGGTGGCTAGCTAGGCATTCGAAATGTGGGGAACTGATATAATCGGCCCCATAGAACTAGTATCGTCCAGAGGACATCGATTCATACTGGCAACGACCGATTATTTCTCCAAGTGGGCAGAAGCAGTACCACTAAAAGAAGTGAAGACGGAGAATATCCTCCATTTCTTCAAGACACACGTCATTTATCAGTTCGGCATTCCGCGACGAATTATCTTCGATAATGGGCCAACCTATAGAAGCCACAAGATCAGCCGCTTCGCACAACAGTATAATATAGATTGGAGATACTCTTCAATCTATAATCCCCGAGCTAACGGTCTAATTGAGGCTTTCAACAAGACCTTGACGAAGATCGTGAAAAAGACGGTGTCTCGAAACAAGAGGGACTGGCATGAGAGACTGCATGAAGCTCTCTGGGTGTATCGAACTACGTTCAAAACAGCCACGAACACAATGCCGTATGCATTGGTATTCGGCACTGAAGTGGTACTCCCCTTGGAGATAGAGCTGCCATCCCTACGAGTAGCGGTCCATTACGAGCTAACAGACGAAGAGAATGCTCAACTTCGGCTTGAGGAACTCGACTCCCTTGATGAAACCCGGCTCATTGCTCAACAAAACCTGGAGGCTTATAAAGCAAAGATGACGCGCTTATATGAAAAATTGACTAGGCCGAGAACATTTTGCCAAGGCGAACTCGTACTAGTGGTCAAGAGACCTATGATCCCTAATCATGCCCCATACATCATAGACAAAGTTTACTAGGGTGAAAGACCTTTCAAGACAATAAACGGTCGCTTCCTGAAAAAATACTACGCCTGACGAGTCACGGCCTAGGTTAACGATAGATGATAACGCCTATGTCCGCTCGCTATCTTCCTAAGCTCAAACTCTATAAGTAGTATCCGAAAAATGGACGGGAACGTCCCTAAACTAACAATGGACCACTATGCCCTAAAACTGGCTGTTGACCGAGACGTCTATAAACTACTATAGACCCCAGCATCCCAAGGCTGACAAAAAAGGGGTACATCTATAAGAGAAATGGGCACAGATGAAAACCCGAAAGGACTCCGTGAGTAAAAACAGCAGGACTAACGGCGAGTTTTGTGAAAACCCGAAAGGGCGCAATCTCGTTAAAAGACACTGTTAGTGTTTTTGCTCTAGAAGGCCATTACTGTATCATACTAGCTTGTATATTACTTAATGGAAGCTTGGGATATTCACATGTATATAACAGTCTTGCTAAACATGGTAGTATGCTACTTGGTTTTTCTATCTTAATATGTGAGTGTACGTATTGATAGAGCTCTTAGGATCTTGCTTGTCTACCAGCGTTGTGATGGCAGTCACACTAGTGGGGGCTGGGTAGTCTACAAGCACATCCTTATTCAGGTCCCTGGTCGTTGGATTATCGAGACAGAGCATCGATACTCCGGAGTAGACTGGTGTGTACGCTTCTCATCCCAGTTGGGGAGATGGTCTGTCCCACAGCCGTCAGTACGTCGTACTGGAGATAGTATGCAGGTGCTCGTTAGGTTACGGGTACACCGGACAGGACTCATAGGGAACTGTTGGTTGGTTTGATACCAGTCGTCAGTGAGCAGTTCCCAGGTGACATGAGTACAGCATAGTCCGCAGACTTGACACTGCTACTTCGCCTCAAGTGTGTCCCACTGTTCTTAGATTGCTACCCTACCACGGCTCAAAGGAGTCGTGCAAACAGGTAGCAGTTGGGTGCAGTCCCGAGCACTTGGAGGCAGTGGCGGTTAGACAGGATTCGTCCCTCCCGGTATTGGGAGTAGATATCGTGCTGTGTCAGAGAGCCATTACGCAAAGTCCCTGGCCAGGGCAAGCGAGATTTGCTGGTAGGTTCCAGTAGTTTCTCAGGGTGTAATGGGCTTCCCTCCGACACAACTTATACCGCTATTAGGGGACTGACGCTTGCCGCCCCCCTAGGCCCGATATGCGATAGTCTTGGACGAACGGACCGGACTGTATGGAGATTGTCACATCAGACTCAGTAGGAGTTCGGATGGGTTTCCTCATCGGCCTTCTTATCGAAAACTACCTGGGGACCGTTACGTACAGCTAGTGCCGCTTGCGGTCTGTGGTTAAACCCACTACCAGCGTAGTAGTCGAGTCTCTAGAGTCCCACACAGAGAGTTTCCTACTCCAGGCGAAACGATATAGAGGTTGCATGGTTTTGCGACAAAGGGTTCGGACGCATACGTGCGTTTACGCGCGTACGACTTTCGGACAGTTTTTACCAGTCGGCTTTGGTTTAAGCCAGTTACTGGTATCCGGTTATTGGATTTATACAGTCTAAAGTTTTTCCGTATTTTTACGGATCGGAGGGGCGTTCTCGTAATTACTCGAGAAGGTTCTAGAAGATGGTGACTAAGGAGGGTTATGTGTCATATTCATTGAATGAGTTATATGAGTCATGGTGGTGATTCATTCATTTCATTAATGCACATTTATTGCTTAATGACTCATGCTAATGAATCACAACTAGATATTTTATGAAGCATGATTATTCATGACTCTTTATTCTTTTCTTCTTATTAGAAAATGCTTCATATATGTTATGATACTCATAACTTATTCACATAATATATTTCACATTCTCTCTCCTCAAGCTCTCTCTCTTCAAAAGACTAATCCTCACTCTCATGTGTTGAGATCTAGGATTAGTTAGACTAATCAATCCATAACCATCACTCTATTTCATCTATCTTCTTTGATTAGCAATCCAAGAAGGTTAGTTGCCTCAAGTTTAGAGGTTTAGCTTGGAGTTTTGCTCTCGGGTGGATCGTCTACTACCTAGAGAAGGCCGAGGAGAACAAGGAGATCGTAAAGACGAAGGACTAGTTTCGATAGGTATAATCCCTAAGCATAGTAGTTTAGAACAACTATATGTTTGGTTAGTTATCGTTTAGCTTCGATTCAAGCGGTTAGTCGATGTTCGTTCACTAAACAAGTTCGTTTTTGAAAATTCCGCCTCCCCACAAGTATTAGGGTGTAGTACATCGACTTACAGACACTTGCAATGTACTCTCGACCCTGTAAGTAGAAACCACCTGCGTGAGATCCTTACGACTCATAAAGGAGAAACACACTTAGGAATCCCCACGATTCCTAAGAAGAAATTACACTTGCGAGATCCTCACGACTCGTAAGGAGAACTTTCTTATGAGACCTTCACGGCTCATAAGATTCAAAAGCCTTAAGCTATAAGAATCTGAACCTGTTTTTAAGCAGTCATACACCCTGATTTTGCCCTACAGGCGTCTCAATATTGACCCTTGTATACAATCCACGGGCGCGAATAAACATTTCCCTAACAAAGTCCCACCCGCGACTAGGGATATGTTTACACAGTGGACAGCCCTTGTAAGTCCTCTCGACTTATAAGGAGAAAACACTCTTGTAAGATCTTTACGACTTATAAGAGAACATACACTTGGGAATCCTCACGATTCTTAAGGAGAAAACGCACCTACGAGATGCTCACGACTCGTAGGGAGAAATACCTTCACGAGACCCTTACGGCTCATAAAGTCAAAAGCCTTAGTCGACAGGATCCTGACCCTATTTACTAAGCCACCTTTGTTCGATATCGACAAAGGCAAATGATGATTCGCTCCTGGCGATATCCCAGTTGTAGCGATACTGATGCCTAAATCGGCATCAAATCCCAAACTCGCAGCGAAAATTCAGCGAGCCACAAATGCATACGAAATAACCGAAATGATTAGGCAACTTGCAACAAAATCAGCAAGTAAAAATTTATGCATGCAAAATAGCCGAAATGGTTGGGCAACTCGCAATAAAAAGTAGCACCGCGAAAAATAGCCAAAATGATTGGGCAATCGCGACTTTCGCAATATAAAAACTGAAATGATAGAGCATCGTGGAAAGAAAAAATATATAAAATGAAACTTTTTGCCCTACAGGTGAGATCACATTAATCCCTGTATACAATCCGGGGGCACAAACAAAAAGGGAACCATACCTTCCTACCAGGCTCCATCAGAAAAAGAAGCCAAATCTTGACGGTTCACAGACAGCCTGGAGATCATCTCAACATTCGTCTCATTACAACAGATGCAACATCAGCAAATCGGAGCCGCGGCAAAGTTCCCAGTTCCATGACTCGGCGGTGCACAGACAACCGAGAGTCAACCCCCCGACTCCGTGAAATGCGGATAAAGTCAACCCCTCCTAGTCTCGTAGAACACGGCTAATGTCAATCCTGGCCCCGTGGGAAGCGTCCAGAGCAAATCCTGGTCTCGTGGAACACGGCTTATGTCAATCCTGACCCCGTGGGAAGCGCCCAGAGCAAATCCTGGTCCTGTGGAACATGGCTAATGTCAATCCTGACCTCATGGGAAGCGCCCAGAGCAAATCCCGGTCTCATGGAACACGGCTAATGTCAATCCTAACCCCGTAGGAAGCGCCCAGGGCAAATTCTGGTCCCGTGGAACACGGCTAATGTCAATCCTGACCCCGTGGGAAGCATCCAGAGCAAATCCTGGTCCCATGGAACACGGCTAACATCAATCCTGACCCCATAGGAAGCACCCAGAGCAAATCCTGGTCTCGTGGAACACGGCTAACGTTAATCCTGACCCCGTGGGAAGCGCCCAGAGCAAATCCTGGTCTCGTGGAACACGGCTAATGTCAATCCTGACTCCGTGGGAAGCGCCCAGAGCAAATTCTGGTCTCGTGGAACACGGCTAATGTCAATCCTGACCCCGTGGGAACCGTCCAGAGCAAATCCTGGTCCCGTGGAACACGGCTAATGTCAATCCTGACCCCGTGGGAAGTGCCCAAAGCAAATCCTGGTCTCGTGGAACACGGCTAATGTCAATCCTGACCCCATGGGAAGCGCCCAGAGCAAATCCAGGTCTCGTGGAACACGGCTAATGTCAATCCTGACCCCGTGGGAAGTGCCCAGAGCAAATCCTGGTCCTGTGGCACACGGCTAATGTCAATTCTGACCCCGTGGGAAGCTCCCAGAGAAAATCCTGGTCTCGTGGAACATGGCTAATGTCAATCCTGACCCCGTGTGAAGCGCCCAGAGCAAATTCTGGTCTCGTGGAACACGGCTAATGTCAATCCTGACCCTGTGGGAAACGCCCAGAGAACCTCCTAGTCCCGTAGAACACGGCTAATGTCAATCCTAATCCCGTGGGAAATGCCCAGAGCACCCCTGACTCCGTGAAATGCGGATAAAGTCAACCGCTGACTCCGTGAAATGCGGATAAAGTCAACCCTCGACTTCCCCGTCAAAGCAATTCTTTGATTCGGGAGCAAGTCAGCTCATCAATCACTTACGAGCCCTCTCGACTTGTAATGAGAAAATTATCTTGGGAGATCCTTACGACTCTCAAGAGAAAACACACTTAGGAATCCTCACGATTACTAAGAAGAAAATACACCTACAGGATCCTCTCGACCTGTAGGGAGAAAATTCTTTATGAGACTCTCATGGTTTATAAAATTGAAAAGTCTTAGGCAGCAGACCTGAACCTATTTCCTAAGCCATCGTTACCCTGCAAAGAGTCCAAGATGGACCATCACTTACTATCTACAGGCCACACTTGCTAAAATCACATGGCGATGACACAGCGAAGAGAAGAAAGCAACAGTAGAACCAAAAAAATGTGTATCTTTTATTCATGAATTCAATGGAGTACAAGCTGGATTATATAAAAGAATAAAAAATGGATACATGTTATTCAAAGATTACAAGCGTTTAATCTATACAAAACAGCTACTGAGAAGGAAGCGTTTTTAATAAGTCAGCAAGTTGCTCTTGCACTCCTTTCAGTGCCTTCTCGTGATCAGCCGCCGCGGTCAGCTCCCGCTTCAATTCGAGCTCTTTACTGCAAGCATGATGAAATCTTCTCATCGATTTCCTGTTGGGCAGCTTCGTGACTCTGCATAACCCGCTCAATAGAGTCGAGTTTCCGCTTCAATACAAGCCCGTCCGAGATACATTGCTGCAAGGTGTCAAAAGCAGCTCTCAGTTGCACGGCATTCGTTTTAACTTGGGCGAGCAGCCGGGCAGATTCATCTGAAGCCTCCTCATGTTCCTTCCGCCTCAAGGTCATTTCTTGATCGAAATAGCAGAGAAAGGACACACTCTGCTCAACCCACGCAGCTCGCTGGGAGTTCAAAGCCTGAATTTCAGGAGCAGGACGCCTAAACTCAAGCTCATGCAGGCAGGCCTCAATCTTCCTGCAGTGGTTAACCCAAGACTCAACGACGCCTTCGTTATGGAAGTTCGCAAGTGTCTCCAGCATTGGATTAACCTCGGCAGCAAAATCTTCAGCGAATGTAAGAGCCTCCGTGTCAAGCTCCTCGATATAATCGCTCAACATACGTAGACTGGTCACAGCACCTTTTGAAGATGGACGTCTGGAAAAGGGCCCTGCCGGCATTATAATGCGAGACTCGAACGGAGCTGGAGTCGGTGTGACCGCTGCAAAACAAATCATAATCAGATGTCGGCTTAAGAAATAAAAAAAAATACATGAACAAAAGAGTCTATTATACCGACTGCAACAGGGGGCAGAGCTGGGAGTTCCGGTGGCACGATGATACCCTTGACCCCTCCTTCAATTTGTAAGGCTATGAGTAATGCAAAGAAGAATTAGCAATAACGTGACTTCCCGTTAAAGAAAATAAAAGATGTCGGTTAGAAAAGATACTCACCGACACCAGTGGCGGACTAATCTCTGACTGGAAGGAGAAGTGCGGGTTCAGCACTTGATACGGATGATCAAAGAAAACTCCTACAAGATTATGATAATACATGGTCAGTACACGAAAGATGCTATCCCCGATTTAAATTAGTCGAGAACCCATACCTTCCAGCATTTGAGAAGATATAAGAGAGGACGAAAGGGCAACGACCGTCAAAGCGGCAACTGGTGGTGCTTCTTCAGGTATCGCAACCTCAGCGCTCGCCACACCTACATTCGAAAGGAAAAGAATATCATCAGAAAGGATTGTCAAACGAAAAGAATGCAGCGACCCAAGACGACAGGTCATCAGCCAGAACTATGACGGGATCATCGCCAACCATCATGACTTCTTCAATCTCATTTGGGGGGATGGTTTCGCCGCCCGTAGCTTCTTCCCCTGATTCCAAGAGAGCTGTCATGACGCTCGCGACGCCAGGAGATGGCAGAGAACCGCAGGCGGAAAGAGCGGCAATTGGAGCAGTCCCGGACTCCTGGGAAAGAGTAGCCGCTTTGGGCTCAGTAGTTGCCATCATCTCACTCGCCACCTTCTCACCAGGACTTGGCCCTGCAGGGTAAGATGTATGAGAATCTGAAGATCAAATTCTGACAAAAGGACCCAGTGTTACGTTACTTTGGGTCGACATTTCAATTGCTTCCCGAGTCGCACGTGCCGTCTGTCTATGGGCGGTAGACAGGGTGCCCGGAGCACCCTCTGAAGAAGCAGGGACAGGGGAAGCAGCGCTCGAGCCTGCACCCGCGGCTAAGGCGGCGTTACGTTCTCTCGCTGCACGCCTCCTACGCTTCCTTTCCGCCTGGGCCGTGAAAGCTGATCTTCTCAAAACCTCCGTCAAGGAGACGTCATCGTCCGCGACAGGAGATACCTCTAGAGCTATTATGGCATCCGTCATCGGTTGCTTAAGTAAAGCCTCTTTTGGCAATGCTGGAGGGGCCAGGACTTCGATAGCTGGCCCTGGAAGTATCTCCGCATCACCCTGCGGGATTGCCACTGTACTGGGGATGACCTGAGTCAAGGTAGTCCCTGCGATAAGATGAAAAAGGGGTCAGATTACCCATAAGAAAGGGGGATGAACGCATAATGAGCCAAAATATACCAAAGCCCAGCGAAGCACGAAGCCTCTCTACCTCCTCAAAATTCTTGAGGGAAGCCACGAAAGCCTCTTCAGTGGAAATGCCTGTTAAAGAAGGAGTGTCAGTCAAAGCATGATAAGAAAAACATAACAGCAAAAAGATACAGTTGAAGTTTACTTGATTGTGCAAGGATGATCAGTCCTGCTTTGTGGCTAGCTAGACGCTCGGAAGCTGCGATGGTAACCTCCAGATCAGTATCATCTGGCGCCATGACTAGACCCTCGTTGGTCCCATATTCACTCAGGCCCTCGCTATAAGGAGCATGAGGCTCCTGGCCGAGTACAACGTCTGCAGAAAGAATCAACTTCTTCTTCTTCTTCTGCGAGCGAGTACCAGTCGCCGCTAGCATAAGCTTACGCTAGGTGGGCACCTTGGAACGACGAGTCCCGATATCTGAGTCCATGCCAGACTCGGGAGACGCCACAGTCACCACTTTTATGGGAGCACGGGGTAGCGGCAGCTCAGGCAGACCGCACGGGACCTCAACCGTAGCAACCTCTCTCAAAGGAGGATGGACGACGGTCCGTTGCTTCAAGGGGACAGCTGGATTACCAGCAGGGGCTGCACCCTTACAATCGAGCAATAGCATCTTTTCCTCCCTGATGACGGCACCCATCGCGTGTTGATACCACACCACGTATACGTTCAGGGCTCTCGGAACACAACTTGGCTCACTAATGAAGAAATTGGATCCTGTGTTTAGGCGTATGAAGTGGTGCAAAGCGCTCCGGATACCCTCTTCAGTATAAATCGGTTCTGCCAAGAATGCCTCGAGCAGGACGCCTTGATTATGACTGGATTGCTGGGAAAAACGGTGGGGGTTATACCTCATGAACAAATGTGAGTCGTTCTGCCTGAACACCAAGTATCCCGGCCTGATCGAGTACAAATGGAGAATCTCCCGAGCTTTCAAGGTAGAAACTCCGTCCTTAAAGGTGTCCCGCAACGGCTGCACCGTCTTAGCGGATTCCTTACCGATGGTCATAACCTTATCAACAAAGGTCATGCTATCCCCGACGGTACGCGGGCGAAGAATTACACCCCGAGCCTCTCGCTGACTTGGCTCCACAATGGAAGCATTGACCAGCCGCATGATCTGTGGAAAATTGCAAGTTTCATAGAAATGAGTCAGCTTGTGCATTCCAAAAGCACCGAGCACGTGCAGCTCGAGCCATGAAGTAAAATAATGCATCGGGAAGGTCACGGGCTGCACCCCTGGTTGAGTAGTGTCGGCCGCCAAACTAAGGCCGTGATACAAATAAGCCAGCTAGCCCGGCAATCCCAACAGCAGCCTATCTCCCTTCAACCATCCGATGAGCTGGGTAGAAGACAGACGGCCTCATGTAGCGAGGGTGCATGGGAAGCGCGAGCCAGCTTAACCACAAACCGAGAAACCCTAGAAAGAACGCTTCTTCATCGATGCCCGGAGCGGCAATTTCTGAAAAGGGGACGATCGCGACGTTTGGAAGAAAGAAATTCTTTTGACTGGCTTCCAATATTGGCCAACTATTCAAGCCAAAACCGAAAGGATCATCAAGTTTGACAAACCTTTCACCTTGTTGCGATAAAACTTCTGGGCGGAGAAAATGGGCAATGAAGTCCGCAAAGCTAACCCCATGGCTTCCAGATTCAAGAAATAGGCCCTCGTAAATGTTTAGCACCTTGATCAAGCCGGGGAATCGGTACTGAATGGCATTCTCTGGGTTTAGACCTGTCATCACCAGTCGGGTAGCGAAAATATACTCATCAGGGGGCAAGATCTCCTCATAATGCTCCCCTCTGACAGGCAAGCCGGAGATATCCGCAAACTCTTCCAAAGAGATGGAAACTTCTCGATCTAGCATAAGGAAGGTATGAGTTGGAACGTTCCACTGTTCCAAAAAGGCTTTGACCCACCAGAATGGAGGTGGGGAATATTGAAACAGGGAAGCATAGATCGCGGGGTACAACCCAAGCCTCAGCAACTCTGACTTCTTTGCCGATAGGATATATCGGGCCCACTGCAGATATCCAGCTGAGTGACGGGGAGTCAGGCCTATGTTGTATGGCTATCCCCAAGGGCGCGACTCGCCCTGGCATATACGCCGCCCTAGAATGTCCAAAGCTATCGGCGGTTGTACAGGTATTGCAGCCATAGAGGGCTGAAGACAACCCTCTGAAGTCCAATTAACCACCTCCACGGTATAATTCACCGGGGGTACATCGGCATAATGAATCGCCGAGATGGCCTCTGAAGGAGTTGCGCAAGAGAAGCTGCGTCGACCCATGATGATCTGGTTATACCATGTTCCCCACAAATGAAGATTCTTATACTTCGGGTCATGGTCATTAATCAGTGCAAAAATTTCTCGGTCAACGGGTGCTTCGGGAAATCCGCCTTCCAAACGGACGAACGGGAAGGAAGTATCGAAAGACATAGTACCTGTGCGGAAAAGAATAAATTTTCAGCCACCAATGTTATAGTTTAAGTTCTGTCACTAGGCACTTTAAATCCGTACCACACTGCAATGCAGTGAAAAGGGACCAAAGGGGACCCACATAATCTAGATGACAGTTCATCATTAATAAAACAGTCTCGTCATTTGATGAGACTGTCATTAAAATGAGGAAATCCTCAATTGATTCTCATTCAATGAGAACCCCTCGGGCTAAGGAGTAAATCTTCTATTGAGAGCAGTGCTCCGTGATAGAGTGACATCTGTCAACTCTAATGATGAAGGAACAAAAATTCCTTAAGAGCCTTGCTCTGTAAAAATGATGGAATAACCCTGTTCCCTTATAAAATATCAGGAAAAACTCCAATGGGGCATCACGTGCCCACACGTGACCAGGGGTCACGTGCTGACATGGGATGGTTTCCTGGGGATTCTGTTGTAACAGAATTAAATTCTAATCAAATAATCAATCAGTGGAGTCACGTGTCCACACGTGATGGGCCTTTAAACCTACTGAAAAGAATTAAAAATATAATAAAACAACAAGGAAAAACCCCAATGGGGCATCACGTGCTCACACATGACCAAGGGTCACGTGCTGACACGTGATAATTCCTGAGTTCTTTAAAACAACAGAATTGAATTCTGGTTAAAATGCTTAATCGGGGGGGTCACGTGTCAACACGTGATGAGATCCTAAGATCTCTAAAATAATAAAATTAAATTTTAATTAAATGGTCAATCAGAAGGTCACATGCCAATACGTGACAGACTCTTAAGCCTTCTGAACTAATAGAATTAAATTCTAATTAAGAGAGAATCGAGAATCCTAACTGAAAAAAATATTTCTTTAAATCCTTCCAAACAAAAAAGATTGTGCTCTGTAAAGTGGAGCACCGTTGGATTAAAAATCCAATGGTGATTAAAAATTACCAATTTATAGAAAGATTCTGTACAAGGAAAGATTTCCCTAAAATTTGCCAGGAAGAACAGACAAAATATCTTTTGGATTAAAAATCCAATGGTGAATAAAATTCACTGAGTGATCTAAAAAATCATGTTGGTTACAAAATTAATTAAAATCTTGCAATGAAAGATCGACTAAACAAACTGATTATTTTATTTCTCCTATAAATAGGAGCCAAGAAGAGAAGAGAAAGGATTGATTTTTTTTCGAGAGGATACAACAACAACAGAGAGAAAAAAGAAGAGAATTTAATTCTCCAGAAAAAAAAGAAGATTTCCTCAGAAGAGAAAGAAACCCTAGGTGAGAAAGGGAAAGAGATCATAAGCTCCACAAAATAAAAAGAGAATTTAATTCTCAAACTAAGAGTTTAACTCTTCTAAAAGAACTTAGTTCTTCTTTTGGTTGAAGATCTGCAGAAGCAGATCTCCCCATAAGTTGAGAATTTAATTCTCATCGGGGAGATTCTGCCATGCAGATCCAAAACTTAGAGGGAGAATTAAGTTTAGGGAATTTAATTCCTCCAAATACTTAGGAATTTAATTCCTCCAACAAGGATAGGATTTAACCCTTAAAACAAGAACTTAGTTCTTCTTCATGGTTGAAGATCTACAGAAGCAGATTTCCCTATAAGTTGAGAATTTAATTCTCATCGAGGAGATTCTGCCATGCAGATTCAAAATTTAGAGGGAGAGTTGGGTTTAAAGAATTTAATTCTTCCATATACATAGGAATTTAATTCCTCTAAACAGAATTAGGGTTTAACCCTACCAAAGAATTTAATTCTCAAACGAGGGACTTAAACTCTCCATGCACGTAAACCTGACCACGTGGCGACACGTGACCCTCCCTTCGATGGTCAAGAAAGAAAGATTGAGACATGGTCACGTGCCTCCACGTGATCCTTAAATAGACTCTTCAAGATGATAAAGAAAAAACTTGGAGGCAATACCTCACGTGCTCACACGTGACCCTTAAAACAAAAGTGAACAAATCCAAAGGCAGTACTAATTTATGGTGCCTCACGTGTCCCCACGTGACCCCTGACAAACACTTTTTTTAAAGGGCAAATGAGGGAAAACAGAGGAATTAACACCAAATACATGGGCACTATCACGTGTCCACATGGATGATTACAAAGAATAAGTGTTTAACACTTATTTACAAATTTTGAGAGTAAAATAAAGGAAGTTTAGCCTAATTCTCAGGCGCCTCACGTGACCCCACGTGACTGCCTCATTTTTAGTGTTTAACACTATTTTGAGCATTTTGTCCCTAGTGTTTAACACTATTTTAAGCACTTCATTCTTTTAGTGTTTAACACTGTTTTAAGCGCATCACGTGGGAACACGTGATCGCCAATTATCTTCTAGTGTTTAACACTATATTCAAATCAGTCCTAGTCCAAATTGGCTAAGTCTTTCTGAGGCAAATCTCCCCTTCAACTGAACCTCAAAATTGATCAGTTCATATGATATGCAAAGTAAAATCCAGAGCTATAATGAATGTTTAGTGCTCAGCCAAAGACAAAATGTTGTCAAAACCCCAAACCCCTATTTAGCATTGCTAAATAATGGGGGGCTGAACCCAGGCAAATGTTCAACAGTCCAAACATAGGTCCAACATTCCAAACCTAATTGGACTTAGCCCAAGTCGGCCATAAGTCCTCAATTCAGATTTAACTGAGCCCATGTGCTCATAATCTAATTAATTGATCTTAGTTCCAAATTGAATTACAGATTTCCCAATCAACTTTGGTTTAAGGGTACATCTCTTTACTCCTCTGATATTTGTTGTTGTAATCTTTCAACGTCTTCAGAGAGGTGACGGGTCCCTACAACCAGACATTCCATGAACTGTGGGGTCCTTAAACTCATGGACTATGATATCCTTAACCTCGGACTATGGGGTCCTTAAACTCATGGACTATGATGTCCTTAACCTCGGACTGTTGGGTCCTTAAACCTATGGACTATGATGTCCTTAATCTCGGACCGTGGGGTCCTTTAAACCCATGGACTATGATGTCCTTAACCTTGGACCACCATGTCCTTAAACTGGTAATCGACCGCAATGTTCCTAAACTAAACAACAGAGGCCAAATGCTCTTTTGTTGGATCTAAACGATCCCGTTAAGTTGATCTTAGTCTGAAATTAGACTAACATATCCTTAACATACGTTTAAGTTGATCTTAGTTTCAAATGGGACTAACGTATTCTTACACCCAACCCCAAACCCAAATCTAAGAAAATACGGATTTGGACTAATCCACGCCCTATGGGCGACAACATAAATTAGTCTCCGTATACAATCCACGGGCAACCAAAAACAAAACAAACACCCACAACACGAAGTGACCATCTGGAGAAGGAAAAAGTGGTTACCACGATACGGTAGCGTAATTAACTGCAGGGGCTTGCGCCTGTAGGGAAGAGCGTCCCCACAATCAAAAACCCCTCAAATGAGGGGTAATCTGATGAAGTCTGCTACATCGGCCGCATCCGTTTAAACCTTCGATATACGGTGCCATAAATCAACTTGGCATCATCAGAGAGGTGGACGGATAGCACCAATTAGTATCTGCCCCCAAATTCAGGCAAGATAGATCTACGCGGTCGCATCTCTGTGTTCGGAGGAGAACAGATTCTGGAACGCCCGGTAGGACATCTTCCTCTTTCTACTCCACCCTTCGTGTGTCGTGATTTTTCGCGATCAAATAATCGCGGTATATATGGTTGCCCTTGGGTTCGAGGCACTAAGATTTGGTTTTGCTCTCGTGCAGAAAAAAGAACATCAATGGCCTCTAACTGCTCCAGCTGCAACTGCAACTCCCGTTCCGCTTCATCTGGAAGTGTAACCTACGGGCCCCAAGTGGCCTCTCTTTTCACAATGCCAGTGGAGCAGGTAACTCAAGCCACCACTGAGCTATTCTTTGGGATCATGCTCCTACCGATGAACTTCAACGCCTATGTACCATTGTAAGAAGCTCCGAAAAGCTCGGTCTTTAATCGGCTCACAACTACTGCGGCCCCTCTCAACGGGTCGTCCAGCTCCAACGCCTCAGTCTTTGACAGACTGGGCCAAAACTCATTTGGGCCCATGAAGAAGCCCGCGATACCAGAAAGGGTTATCTCTAAGCGGATAGCCATTCCTGCACATGAAGTCGTCAAGGCGGCTTCTCCTGCCAAAGGGTCGGTCTTCACAAAACTGACCGTTTCAGCTCCTGTTCCAGGCGAAATCGTCAAGGCTGCTTCCCCTGCTCGGAAGTCTGCCTTCGATAGGTTGGTTATCCCTACTCAGCGGACATCAGTCTTCAATAGGCTGACAACGACAACTTCTGACCAACACAGGGGGCATGAGGAGATCTCCCCTACAGCTGAGACAATCTTAATGGCTCGACATGCTCGACATCACCACTGGCGCCGAGTAAGAAAGGCTGGGGGAAACTCTCCTTCTGGACTGACTCCGCCGTCTCCAACGGTGGAAATTGATGCTGCTGTTCCAACTAGGAACAACTTTGAACCGCTAAGAAGGGTGCGCAAAAATTCTCCGACTGCCGTGCTGAAGAGATCTCCTCCACCCATGGAGAATGCTACAAAGGTGAAGCTGGCGCAGCCCCCTCAGCGGCTGTCCTCTAAAATTTATAAAGTTTGGCGACAGATTCAGGACTCGGTGATTGATCAAGATTACTCTCGCCGACAGAAAAAGGTGAAAGTTCAGCGAGAAAACGACTATCCTATCAAGCTACAGAAGGCGACAGCTACTTGGGTACCCACTGCAATGGCCCCCTCAACTTCGACCGCTCACAAGAGGAGAAAGCTGGAGAAAATCCCGGTGTCTGCGACAAATCGCAAGAACACCGAATCTAAACGCCCCAAGTCTGGGGGCATGGTAGTGCATACCATCTATATGGCATCCGGAAAAGAGGATAGGCGTATCTCCACAGGTCATCGACCGCTTACGCGATCAGTGACTAGGGCTCAAGAGTAACAACAACAAAAGCTCCAAGAAATGCTAACAGCTCTGGCTGCACTTACGGGACCGAAAGAAAGCCCGAAAACATCCTCGGAGCAGCGCCGTGAGCAGGAAACTGATGCTGAATTCTTTCGGAGAATGCTTGAGAAGAAGGACAAAGAGGCTGCGGAACAAGCGGCCAATATAAAACAAATGGCCCTTCTGTTCCAAGATATGGTAGGCATGATGATCCAGCCGGACTCTCCAACTGAAGATCCTCCAGTAATAATTGAAAATGATAGAGGAGAAACATCAAATCCTCTGCCGGCTCTGTCAACAGCCAAGGAAGAGACAATCTCCAAAGCTGCCCTGGATAATTACATCGCTCGGCAGATATGAGCTCACTAGGCGAATGAAGTGGCTGGGCAAATTGTTAAAACTGGACGACCCTATCCAGGTTGGTATGACCAAATAAACTACCCGCCGGGATACACGATCCCCAAATTCCACGTATATAAGGGGACGGGGAATCCACACCAGCATGTTGCTCAATTCAGGGCTCTGTGCGGCAACACTGGAGGTGATGATAAATTACTGCTCCGCCAGTTTGTTGGCAGCTTGTCGGAGACGGCATTCGAGTGGTATTCAGAACTCCCGAATGACTCCGTTAAAATGTTCACAGAAATGGAGTTACTCTTTACACAGAGGTTCGCAAGCGCTAGCGAGCGCACCCCGATCATTGCATTAATTAACGGCAGAGTAAAGCCAGGCGAAACATGGGTGCAATACGCGATATGGTGGCGGAATCTATGGTCGAAGTGCGAGCAGCGCATCGAAGAAACGCCTGCGGTAGGCATGTTTGTGGGGACCCTTGACCCACAGGTCACCATTTCACAATTCATGATGTTTTTCAAGCCGACCACGTTCCAGGCCTTGATTGACAAGTTGGCCCAAATGGACCAGATGGGCCACAGGCCTTCCTCTTCGAAGCCGGAGCCACGGAATGAAAAAGGGAAAGGGAAAGCGACCTTCGTCACCAATGCTCAACAGCAGCCCAGTGGCCCAAAACTAACAAATCGCCTAGACGAGAAACGACGATTCTTTAATGAGAAAATGAAGCATCCTTATTCGTTTCCCCGGGACAAAACGAGGAGATTGTTCGAGCTGGCGGTGCGCAACAGGCTCATCAATTTGCCAAATCCAAAACGCCCATTGCAACCCGATGAGGCTAATAATCCTAATTATTGCCCCTATCACCAAGCGATAAGCCATCCAATTGAAGATTGCTTCATCTTCAAAGGCTGAATTGAAGACCAATACCAACAGGGCAAATTCGCATTGTCCAAGAATTGGAAAGTAAGCCCACCTCAACCGCACGCTTTTAAAAGGAGGGACACACCGGGGGCATCGTGCTCTTTTGTCGAAGAAGCTCCATGGGAGGTCGCCCTTTCAGCCAAAACAAAAAGAATGTTGAAGGATCTCCAAACATGCCCGGCGATCAGATGGAAAAGTCAGCTAGAACTCGAGATCATCGAGGGAATGCTGAAGCCACGCCCAACTCCAAAAATTGGTGGGGATAGTCAAAGCGCCCATACCAAGCCGTCTAAATCTTCAAAGAAGAAGAAGAAAACCAAAAAGCCCGTGAAGTCTAATGACAAGCATACGGGCCTGCAAAAATATATCAACGCGCTGGAAGAATATAACCAGAAAGCACGAATCCCGGTCACACTCCAAGAATTTCTCAGCCACGTCCTTGAGGACGGAGATGACGATAATGGAAAAGACTCATCGGATGAACCTGAGGATTATGTGGTAAGCTGCCATGTGATCTCTCACTCGTTGATAAACGATGGAGAAGCTCTGGATGCAGAGAAATCGGGGACAGATTCTGAGCCGGAACTTTTAGGACCATCAGACGAAATGATTGATGCATTCCTAAACGAAGTTCTTTTGAAAAGCAAAGCTGATCGAGAGCACGAGATGGCCATATTTGAAAAAGCCAAACGCCGGCGACTGGACGAAAGGGTTGAAACGCCTCCACCAGATCAAAGTACATTCGCTGCAAATAAAAACAGGTTTAAGACAAGGAAAATTTTCTCCAGAGCCCTGTCAATGGGAATGAAATTGCCCTTGTTCAGAGGAAATTCTCCTGGCGGTATACATCTTGATGAAGCGGACGAGCATCCTAATTTTTGCTTATACCATCAGAGGATTTCACACCCTACTGAAGAATGCATGGCCTTTAAAAACTGGTAGCAAGGATATGTTTCCCACCGACAACACGTTCAGCGAATGAAGCGCAAGGCTCGTCGGGAACAGAGGAGCACGACTGATGAGCATAAAAGAACAGCCGGCAACTGTCACTCGTCGGGAACAGAGGAGCACGACTGATGAGCATAAAAGAACAGCTGGCAACTGTCACATGGTTGATAGCAAGGGATCGCAAGTTCTCACCTTCGGGAGCGATTCTGAAGAGGAAATGACTCCCGGTCCTCTCTTCAAAGAATCCACCTCAGGAAAAGAGGAAGAACCGAAGAGCTGCGAGAACATTCAGCTGCGCAATCGCACATAACCTGAAAAGAATCTCGGACCCACAACCAAGGGGTCGAACAAAAAGGATAAGGGAAAAAAAAGTCCCTGAGGATATCATCCTCGATGACCAAGCCGTCGAAGAGCTGAAAGCCAAGGATCCGCCAAAGAAAAGTAAGGTGGATTACAACGTTCTGGCACACCTAAGGAAGATACCCTTACAGCTAAGCATTCTTGACGCCCTTCTGCTATCCAAAGAGGCGAGAGATTCTTTGATCAAGGCACTACAAGAGCCCGAGCAATTCCAAGCTTTCTTCACCGAAGAAAAGATGAAGAACGAGCTGGAAGAAGTGCACACAGCCGATATCACCTTCGGCGATGAAGATCTCCTCCTCGGGACATGTGAACACAACCGTCCCCTTTATGTCTCTGGATACTGTCATGACAACAAGATAGGCAAAATCCTGGTTGACAATGGGTCCTCCGTCAATCTCCTCAATGTAAGAGTGTTGAAGGAAATCTGCATGAGCGTTCAGCACCTCGCTCGTGATAAAATCACCATCTCCGGGTTTGACTCTCAGTCATCACGGACGCTCGGGTCTGTAATATTGACATTATGCTTTAGGTTGCTTGTCACGGACATCAAGTTTCATGTCATTAATGCCAAGACTTGCTACAACGCTTTGCTCGGTAGGCCTTGGTTACACGAGTACAACATCGTTCCTTCTACACAACATTAGTGTATGAAGTACTTCAAGGATGGTCTCGAGTATACTGTAACAGGGGAACTAAACCCATTCTCTGTGAACGAAGTCCGAAAGTTCGAAGATGCAAAATACTTCTTATCAGATTTCGAAGACACGGAAAGATGTCACAAACCGAAGAACAAAGCTATTACCACTATTCCGGTCTTTGGGAGCGATACCAAAGAGGAAGAAGAGATAGTTTATTCAGGGCCGCCCCAATACAACAAGCCGGGACTGTCCACCCCTATTCTGGTCTTCGGCAGCGAATCGGAAGATGTAGTCAATGCAATATTCTCTGCTCGGCCATCGATACAAGCCTTCGCTGATGAAGATCAAAGTTTGCAAGTTGCCATGGTTTCGTAAGAGTATTACAAAGAGCTCGACACACATGATACCTACAATGTGCAGGAACTGTAGACATTTTACGTCCCTCCCAGGCGAAAAGATGAGAAAGCGATCCTCTTTTATCGATCAATGGAGACAAAAGTGGAAAAAGAAATTTGGCATGGTGTCGATTCGACACTTGACAAGCTCCAACCCATCCGTCTGCCCAGATACTACACAGAAGGATTAAAAAGGCTGTTGAAGTGTCAAGGTGTACCCTTCAAATAGACTGCTCGACAAACTCAGTTCTACAACAAGATCTGGAACGTCCCCGGAACTCATCGAAAATTGCCCAATGGGAGAATGGAAACGATCGGGCTTGGATATGTTCAATCCAAGAGACGGGAACGATTCCATGATTGCTACGTTATATATGACTTCGATGAAGAAGGAAATACTCTGTTAAAAGATGCCAACCCTGAACCAAAACGAGGCCCCGCTATGAAAATGCCGAGTCCGTCGTTTAAAGAAAAGATGGACAAGCTAATAAGGGAAGCGGGTCAAAAGGTCCGGGATGACCATAGCCGCGAAATGGACATTTATGAGAAAGCCAGGATGCAACGCCTCCTTCAGCAGGCCGCGGAGAATGATAGTGCCTTTCGTCACCAACCTATCATACAAAAGGTCCGGCGCAGAGGCAAAAATAAACCAAAGAACAGAAAAAAAAAACGTTCGACGGCAGCGTAGCGGATGTAAGAAGCCACGCGATCAAGAATCGAGCAGCAGGGATCCGTCTCTTATAAAGAAGATGAATCGAGCATATTCTTTTCCCCAAGACAAGACAAAGAAGATATTCGATCTTGTCATAAAACATCAGATGATGACACTGTCGGAGTCCAAGCACCCCGAGCAAGCAAACGAGGTCTCTCACCCAGACTATTGCTCCTATCACCGAGCAATATGACATCCTTTCGAAGACTGCTTCACCTTCAAGAACAGGGTCGAAGACCAATATCAATAAGGCAGGTTCGCTCTATCCAACAGTTGGAGGGTAAGCCCACCACAGAAGCATGAACCGAAAGCGACGTGTATAGGCAGAGTAGAACCAGATCAAGATCAGTCTTGGAAATGATCTCCTACCTGTCACACGATAACGCTGTCAGAAGAAGAACCCGAGAATATGGATGACCTCCCCTGGTGCTTTGAAAACAATGAAGATGGGTTGATCTCAGAATTTCCACCGGCGCCAAAAGAGCTGGAAGATGGGATACATACTACTGCAGACGACCTCAGAAAAATTGACTTGGGAATGGCAAACGACCCATGGCTGACGTTTGTCAATGAACTGTTGTCTGAAGAAAAGGAGGCTACGCTTAAAGACGTGCTCATGTAGTATAAAGATTGTTTTGCATGGAATTATTCAGAGATGCCGGGACTCGATCCAGAGATTGATGTCCACAAATTAGCGATTTCTCCAGACGTCAAGCCGATCAAACAAGCATTGAGAAGAATGTGGCTTGAGCTTGAGATAAGTATCAACGCCGAGGTCAAGAAGCTAATCGACTCTGGCTTCATCCAAGAGGTTCAATATCCTGATTGGATCACCAATATCGTCCCGGTGATGAAGAAAATAGGACGGTGCGCATATGTGTGGACTTTCGGGATCTCAACAAAGCTTGCCCAAAGGACGACTTTCCAGTACCGGTCACTGAGCTGATGATAGATAATATGTCCACTCACGAAGTTTTCTCCTTCATGGACGGCTCATCAGGGTACAATCAGATAAAGATGCATCCCGAGGACCAGAAGCATACTGCTTTCCGGACCCCTTTGGGCATATTCTGCTATAAGGTGATGCCTTTCGGTCTAAAGAACGCCGGTGCCACCTATCAGAGGGCCATGACGAAGATTTTCGATGACCTCATACATGAAATCGTCGAATTCTATATTGACGATCTCGTAGTTAAAAGCAAATCATACGGGAAACATTTCGAGCATCTGAAGATCGTGTTTCAGCGCCTTCAGAAATACAACTTGAAGATGAACCCTCTCAAATACGCGTTCGGAGTTTCCTCGGGTAAGTTCCTAGGATTCGTTGTTCGACACCGATACATCGAGATAGACCCGTCAAAGATCAAGACGATTATGAAAATGCCTCCGCCAAGGACTCTCAAGCAACTACGGTCTCTCCAAGGAAAGCTCGCGTATATCCGGCGATTCATAACTAACCTCTCCGGTAAGTGACGTTCTTACAATCACCCAATGAAGAAGGGAACCCCTTTCGTCTGGGATCACAAATGCCAAAATGCACTGGACGAAATCTAGCAATACCTGCAGAATCCGCCAGTACTGGCCGCTCCCGTTAAAGGAAAACCTCTCGTCCTGTATACAACAGCCCTCGAAAGTTCTTTAGGCACGTTGTGGGCATAAGAGAATGACCAAGGGAAGGAGAGAGCCCTTTATTACTTGAGTCGAGTTCTCCTTGGGGCAGAAAGCAACTACTCCCCCATTGAAAAATACTGCCTGGCGTTGATCTTCGCGATAACGAAGCTCAGACACTATGCGTTGGCACATGAGGTCCATCTCATATCAAAGGTGGATCCTCTCAAATATTTGATGTCAAAGTCTATATTAACGGGACGGCTCGCTAAATAAGCCCTGCTCTTGATGGAGTTCTTGATAACTTATCGTCCCCTCAAGGCAGTGAAAGGCCAGGCCATCGCCGACTTCCTCGCTGAGCATCCAATACCTGCCGACTCTCCCTTAAACTGCGAATTGCCAGACGAACACGCGTTTGACACTATCGACGGGGAGAGAAGAGAGAATGATACCCAGTGGGAACTCTACTTCGATGGAGCATTTTCCATGAAGAAGCGCAAACAAAGAACCCCCATAATCAAATCTGGGATAGGTCTCATCTTCATAACTCCACAAAGGGGGATAATGCGCTTCGCCTTCTCCTTAACAGAGCCGAGGACGGACAATGAGGCCGAATATAAAGCTTTGATAGCAGGTCTTGAAATCGCTGTCGACATGGGAATTGAAACGTGCAAACCAGCCTCCTCATATACGAAGACTCCCAACCATAGTCACATAATTCGCGAATTATTCAGCGAATTCGTGAATAATTCGCGAATTATGTGACTGCCGATTAAATCTGCGAATTATTCGCCATCACCGAACGCGTCGAATTATTGCCGAATTATTCGCGAACAATTCCCGAATTATTCGTGAACAATTCCCGAATTATTCGCGAATTATTCAAAAAAAAACGAATTATTAAAAAAACAGCAAATAATTCACGAAATCAAAATCTAGCATCTCATATATTAATTTTATATTAATTTTTTGCTCGAAATCCTTCCCGAACACTTACCGAATCTTTCCCGAATACTTGCCGATTTTTTCCGAATAGTTCTCCGAATCCAAATTTTCGACCTCGCCGAATTATTGCCGAATCACGAATTTGTGACTATGCTCCCAGCTAGTCGTTAGTCAAGTAAATGGAGACTATCAAACGTGCAAACCAGAGTTGGTGAAATACGGCGAGAGAGTGCAGCAATTGCTGACTCAAATCCCTGCCTATGCCCTGGAAAACATACTGCGTGCGGAAAATAGCAAGGCGGATGCATTAGCCAAGCCTGTTAAAGAATTGGCCGACGAGAATCTCGATGACGTGAGGATCATTGTGCAAAACCGTCGGATTCTTGCACCGGCAGAAATGTCTCCAGAGTCGTCCGAAGAAAAAGGAGCGACCGAGCAAGCGACCCTATAAATAAAAGACCAGGAAAAGGCTAAGGATTGGAGAGAAGTCTTTATAGACTACTTCAAATCCCGTCGAACACCTGAAGATGCATCCTCAAGACATCAGCTAACGAAACGAGCTCTGACTTTCGCTTTCGTCAATGATACTCTATACAAGAGATCATTTGATTCTCTGTGGCTAAGACGCCTGGGACCTGAAGAGGCAAGGAGAGTCGTCCAGGAAACTCACGACGGACTCTGCGGTTCTCACCAAGCCGGGCCGAAGATGAAACTAAAGATCAAAAGGATGGGCTACTATTGGCCCACGATGATCCAAGACTGCCTAGAATACGCGAAGCAGTGCCACTTGTGCCAGATTCACGGGGACTTTATCCACCAGCATCCAAATCCGTTACATCCAACGGTGGCTACCTGGCCACTCAAAATGTGGGGAACCGACATAATCGGGCCCATCGAATCAGTATCGTCCAGAGGACATCGGTTCATACTGGTAACAACCGATTACTTCTCTAAGTGGGTAGAAGCAGTACCACTAAGAGAAGTGAAGACGGAGAATATCCTCCATTTCTTCAAAACACACGACATTTATCGGTTCGGCACTCCGCGACGGATTATCTCTGAGAACGGGCCAGCCTATAGAAGCCACACGATCAGCCGTTTTGCACAACAGCATAACATAGACTGGAGATACTCTTTGGTCTATAATCCCCGAGCTAACGGTCTAGCTGAGGCTTTCAACAAGACCTTGACGAAGATCGTGAAAAAGAGGGTGTCTCGAAATAAGAGGGACTGGCATGAGAGACTGCATGAAGCTCTCTGGACGTATCGAACTACGTTCAAAACAGCCACGAACACAACGCTGTATGCATTGGTATTCGGCACAGAAGCGGTACTCCCCCTCAAGATAGAGTTACCCTCTCTACGAGTGGCAGTTCACTACGAACTAACAGACGAAGAAAATGCTCACCTTCAGCTTGAGGAGCTTAATGGCCTCGGGGAAACTCGGCCCATGGCGCAACAAAACTTGGAGGCTTGTAAAGCAAAGATGACACGCTCATATGAAAGATTGATTAGGCCGAGAACATTCCGCCAAGGCGAACTCGTGCTAGTGGTCAAAAGACCTATGATCCCTAATCGTGCCAAACGGGGGAAATTCGATCCGAACTATGAAGGCCCGTACATCATAGACAAAATTTACCAGGGTGGAGCCTATCTACTCATAGATATGCATGGTGAAAGACCTTTCAGGCCAATAAACGGTCGCTTCCTAAAAAAATACTACGCCTGACGAGTCACAGCCTAGGTCAACGATAGATGACGACGCTTATGTCCGCTCGCTATCTTCCTACGCACAAACTCTATAAGTAGTAGCCGGTTTTCGGACCGAAACGTCCCTAAACTAACGATGGACCACTATGTCCTAAAACTAGCTATTGACCGAGACATCGATAAACTACCACGGATCGCAGCATCCCAAGGCTGACATAAAAAAAATGGTATTTCCATAAGCAAAATGGGCACGGATGAAAACCCGAAAGGGCTCCGTGAGTAAAAACAGCAGGACTGCCGGCGAGTTTGTGAAAACCCGAAAGGGCGCAATCTCGTTAAAAGACACTTGCAAGGTCCTCTCGACCCTGTAAGGAAAAACCATCTGCGTGAGATCCTTATGACTCACAAGGGAGCAACACACTTAGGGATCCCTACGATTC
Source organism: Agapanthus africanus (assembly GCA_030015575.1). Classification (NCBI taxonomy): domain Eukaryota; kingdom Viridiplantae; phylum Streptophyta; class Magnoliopsida; order Asparagales; family Amaryllidaceae; genus Agapanthus; species Agapanthus africanus. The sequence goes on along the minus strand of CM057347.1, from coordinate 513,012,113 downwards.
TTAAGGAGAAATTACACTTGCGAGATCCTCACAACTCGTAAGGAGAACCCTCTTATGAGACCCTCACGGCTCATAAGATTCAAAAGCCTTAAGCTATAGCGATTTGAACCTGTTCTTAAGCCATCACAACCCATAGACTGCCCTACAAGCGTTTCGATATTGACCCTTGTATACAATCCACGGGCGCGAATAAACATCTCCCTGACAAAGTCCCACATGTGACTGGGGATATGCTCATGTGGCAAACAACTCTTGTAAGTCCTCTCGACTTATAAGGAGAAAATACTCTTTTAAGATCCTTACGACTTATAAGAGACCATACACTTAAGACTCCTCACGATTCTTAAGGAGAAAACGCACTTACGAGATCCTCACGACTCGTAGGGAGAAATACCTTCATGAGACCCTTACGGCTCATAAAGTTAAAAGCCTTAGTCAACAGGATCCTAACCCTGTTCGCTAAGCCACCTTTGTTCGATATCGACAGAGGCAAATGATGATTCGCTCCTGGCAATATCCCAGTTGTAGCGATACTAATGCCTAAATCGGTATCAAATCCCAAATTCGCAACGAAAAGTCAGCGAGCCACAAATGCATTTGAAATAGCCGAAATGATGGGGCAACTTGCAACAAAATCAGCAAGTAAAAATGTATGCATGCAAAATAGCCGAAATGGTTGGGCAACTCGCAATAAAAAGCAGTGAGTAAATAAAACAAATAGCCAAAATGATTGGGCACCGCGAAAAATAGCCGAAATGATTGGGCACCGCGAAAAATAGCCGAAATGATTGGCAATCGCGACTTTCACGATATAAAAGCTAAAATGATAGAGTATCGCGGAAAGAAAAAATATATAAAATAAAACTTTTGCCCTACAGGTGAGATCACATCGATCCCTGTATACAATCCATGGGCACAAACAAAGAGGGAGCCATACATTCCCACCAGGCTCCATCAGAAAAAGAAGCCAAATCTCGACGGTTCACAGACAGCCTGGAGATCATCTCAATATTCGTCTCATTACAACAGACATAACATCAGCAAAGCGGAACCGCGACAATTCCCAATTCCATGACTTGGCGGTGCACAGACAACAGAGAGTCAGCCCCCGACTCCGTGAAATTCGGATAAAAGTCAACCTCTCCTGGTCTCGTGGAACACGGCTAATGTCAATCTTGACCCCGTGGGAAACGTCTAGAGCGAATCCTGGTCCTGTGGAACACGGTTTATGTCAATCCTGACCTCGTGGGAAACGCCCAGAGCAAATCCTAGTCTCGTGGAACATGGCTTATTGTAGGGTGTTTTTCGTCACCCCATTGAGATGGGAATACGCGCACGCTTCTCAGGCATACTACAGATTCCCCCTGCTTAGGGTAAGCCGGGGTTTAATGATTATGGGGATCCGAATCTCCGGCAGCCGCGGACTAAGCTGCCGTTAATTACCCCTCGCCTTTGGGGCGAGGGAACCTCCGATTAGCGGGTTAAACTGGTCATGCGAACTCAATGTGCTGTGTACGTGTGTTTTATTTTGAAAGGGGGTTTTGGATATATCGGGAGCCACGCAGAGTTTTTACGGGGGTCCCGCTACCCGGATAGTGGGCTGGGGGTCAAGGGGGCTAGCAGCCCCCTTGCGGGGTTCGGGGCAGCGCCCCGGCCCAAAAAATTTTTTGGAGGGGGAGAATGTTGCGGAGTATGTGTATGTGTACATATGTATACATATGTATATATATTCATGTATATATAAACAAAAGGGGGGAAAAGACATCCAAAGGATGCGTGGGGCCAGCGCCTTGAGCGCTGTGCGCTTAGGTGCTGTGCGCTCGGGCGCAAGCGCGCCACATGTCGGCACGTGGGTGCTTTGCGCATGAGCGCTGGGCGCTCGGGCGCAAGCGCGCCACGTGTCGGCATGTGGGTGCTTTGCGCTCGGGCGCCCGCTTTGCGCTCGGGCGCAGTGCGCTGGAGCGCAACCGCGCGCGCCACGTGTCGGCACATGGGCGCTTTGCGCTCGGGCGCAGTGCGCTTGAGCGCAAGCGCGCCACGTGTCGGCACTTGGGCGCTTTGCGCTCGGGCGCAGTGCGCTTGAGCGCACGCGCGCCACGTGTCGGCACGTGGGCGCTTTGCGCTCGGGCGCAGTGCGCGTGAGCGCGCGCGCGCCACGTGCCGGCACGTGGGCGCTTTGCGCTCGGGCGCACTGCGCTGGAGCGCAAGCGCGCGCGCCACGTGCCGGCACGTGGGCGCTTTGCGCTCGGGCGCAGTGCGCTGGAGCGCAAACGCGCCACGTGTCGGCACGTGGGCGCTTTGCGCTCGAGCGCTAGCGCACCGGCGAGGAAAAGAGGGCTTTTAGCCCCAGAAACTCCCGGAAGAGAAATTAGTGGAGTTAAACTCCTGAAAAAGAAAATATATTTTGGTTGAGGAAATGGGTTCTTCTTCTTCCTCCTCTGTTGGCTGGCTCAAGAGATGTGAGATCTAAAAATTTCTTCTTTTTTAGATCTAATGATAGATCCAAGTTCCCATTTGTGGGTTTTATGGTGAAAAACTAATTTGTTTTATAAAAAGAAGAGTAAAACTCTTGATTTAATTTAAGAGAAAGAAGAGGGTTTTGGAACCTTGAAGAAGAAGAAAAGATCTCAGATCTGGAAAATTTTTTTAGAGAGGGAAAAAGTTGTTGAGATATTTCATTATCTTTACCTTTATAGGCTGTACACTTTACACATAGCCCCTTGGGCTTCACAAAATGGCATTTTGCCCATCCCATGGCTCATGTGCCACTTCTTTTTGCACATAAGCCATGGGCTTTACAAAAATTTGGTTTTATGCCTATTTTTCTTACATTTATCCATAAAATAAAATAAAAGAAATACAACAAAATTGTTTATTACAAAATTTTTATCTTGGCGTGGGGGGAGGCCGGCCGCTTCATGTTCGGGCTCGACACGGGCATGGGCCCACTGGATCTGGGCGTGGGCCCACTTAGCTTGGAGTTGACTTGGATTTTGACTTGGTCAACCGGGGTGTAAATTTTTACCCCAACAAATTGCCCCCCATCAATAAATGCACACCACATATGTGGGTCGTGTGCATGAAATTGATGGATCTTCTTTCACGTGGAGGCGACCTGATTTGGTTCCCGCTTTTTGGGAAGCGGGCACTGCCCTTTTTACGACATGGACGGTCGTTGCTTGACATGTCTCCGAGACGGAGTGTCCGTGATAGACGTTTTCCTGGCCCGGAGTGATCTGGTTCCCGCTTTGTAGGAATCCTGCGCTGCCCTTTTTGCGACTTGGACGGTCGATGCTGCCCTTTTTGCGACTTGGACGGTTGATACTGCCCTTTTTGCGACTTGGACGGTCGGTTCTGCCCTTTTTGCGACGTGGATGGTCGGTGCTGCCATTTTAGCGACGTGGACGGTCGGTGCTGCCATTTTTGCGACTTGGACGGTCAGTGCTGCCATTTTAGCGACGTGGACGGTCGGTTCTGCCATTTTAGCGACGTGGACGGTCGGTGCTGCCATTTTAGCGACTTGGATGGTCGATGTTGCCATTTTAGCGACGTGGACGGTCGGTGCTGCCCTTTTTGCGACTTGGACGGTCGGTGCTGCCATTTTAGCGACTTGGACGGTCGGTACTGCTCTTTTTGCGACTTGGATGGTCGATGCTGCCATTTTAGCGACGTGGACGGTCGGTTCTGCCATTTTAGCGACGTGGACGGTCGGTTCTGCCCTTTTAGCGACTTGGACGGTCGGTGCTTGATTTGACTTGCTCTGCTTCTTGCAGTGTCAGGGGTAGACTTGACTTGCCCCGCCTCTTGCGGTGTCGAGATTGGATTCTGACTTGCTCCGCCTCATGCGGTGTCGAATTGGAAGTTGACTTGTTGATTTTGATTTGGGTTGACATCAGCATCGCTATACTGAAATATGGTACCAGGAGCGAGTCATCATCTGTCATTGAGAGGATTTTGGGATTTTGGTTTTTGTTTGGCATCTGCATTGCTGCACTGGAATAATGCCAGGAGCAACTCATCATTTGCCCCGGGAGCATTTGGGAATTGGTTTTTTTTGTTTGTTTGTTTTTTTGGGGGGGGGACTTTGAATGTGGTCTCACTGGTAGGACTTGGGAGAGGTTGGGATTGTTTTATGCCCATGGATTGTATACGGTTTTGCAGGATGTATGATCCAGACCGTAGGGCCGGAAAAATTTTGGAACTTTGTCGGCGTCTGCATCGCTGCACGAGAATATGGTACCAGGAGCGACTCATCATTCGCGGTTGGGGTATGGGATTTAGAATTTGGTTGGCGTCTGCATCGCTGCACTGGAGTATGGTGCCAGGAGCGACTCAACATTCGCCATTTGGGGATTGGGGAGCGATGGCTTAGGAGACAGGTTTAGATCCCTATCGCCTAAGGCTTTTCAATTTTATGGGCCGTGAGGGTCCCATAAAAGCATTTTCTCCCTACGAGTCGTAAGGATCCCGCAGGTGTATTTTTCTCCTTAGGAGTCGTGAGGACAACTAAGTGTGTTTTTCCTTTATGAGTCGTAAGGATCCCACAAAGGTTTGTTCTCCTCATATATCGTGAGGACACATGAGTGGGTCTTATCAATGGAGCATCATTCCCAAAGCGGAGACCAGCCGCGTAACTGGTGATTATGGTGGGGCATGGATATGATGAGAATTATTTGAGCCCGTGGATTGTATACGATGGTCAACTTGGGGACCCACCGTAGGGCCGGAGAACTTTGAGAAATTGAATTTTGGTTGGCGTCTGCATCGCTACAATGGAATATGGTATCAGGAGCAACTCATCATTCGCCGTTTGGGGACTTGCAATTTGGATCTTGTTTAGCATTAGCATTGCTGCACTGGAATAATGCCAGAAGCAACTCATCATTTGCCTTGGGAGGACTTGGGATTTGGGTTTTTGGTCGGCATCAGCACTGCTAACACTGAAGTGAAATGCCAGGGGCGACTCATCATTTGCCGTTGCCCGTTGGGGAACGATGGCTTAGGAGACAGGTTTGGGTCCCTATCACCTAAGGCTTTTCAATTTTATGGGCCGTGAGGGTCCCATAAAAGCATTTTCTCCCTACGAGTCGTAAGGATCCCGCAGGTGTATTTTCTCCTTAGGAATCGTGAGGATTCTTAAGTGTGTTGCTCCTTTGTGAGTCGTAAGGATCTCACGCAGGGGTTTTCTCCTCATAAGATCGAGAGGACTTTGCGAGTGTATTTCATCTCTTTTCACGAGTTTGCGCCCTTTCGGGTTTTCACAGACTCGCCGGTAGCCCTGCTGTTTTTACTCACGGAGCCCTTTCGGGTTTTCATCCGTGCCCGTTTTGCTCGTGGACATACCGTTTATTTTTTTTATTTCTTTCCTTTTTTTTTCTTTTCTTCTTTTTTTTGCCGCTGGTGGGACTTTAAAAGTAGTCTCACCGGCAGGATTTGGGAGAGATAGGGGTCATTTACGCCCGTGGATTGTATACGGTTTTGCAGGAGGTATGATCCAGACCGTAGGGCTGATGTGCTCGATTCACCTGCGACTTGGAGCATTTACGTGTAGTATTTCTTGAGATATCGGCCATTGATGGGTGGCATGGGCCTTTCTCCCTCGGCACTTATTAGTTGGTAGGATCCTCCGTCGAACACTTTCTCGATGACATATGGTCCTTCCCAGTTTGGCTCGAATTTTCCCTTGGCATGTCGATTAGGGATAATCAGTCTTTTGAGGACCAACACCAATTCACCTTTCTTGAAAGCGCGGAGACGGGTTATCTTGTCATAGGCCCGTGACATTTGGGCTCGGTATAGCTCCAGATTTTGCTGTACCGCGAATCTCTTTTTTTCGAGGGCATCGAGCTCTTCAAGTCGAAGGAGCACGTTTTCCTCCTCCGTCAACTCGTGCTGAACGGCCATTCTTAAGCTTAGAACTTCGACTTCGAGGGGGAGGACCGCCTCCACTCCGAAGAGCAATGAGTATGGAGTGGACTGTGTTGGAGTACGGTGCGTGGTACGATATGCCCACAACGCCTCGTGAAGTTTGAGATTCCATTCTCTCTTGTTGGCTGAAGCATTTTCCTCAGAAGCTTGCATAAAGTCTTATTGAAGGCTTATGCTAGCTCATTGGCTCTTGGATTATAGATGAAGGAATATCTCCAGTCTATCTTGTGCTGAGTAGCGAACCTTTAGACATTGAAGCTCTTGAAAGAAGGCCCGTTGTCAGAAATGATTCTTCTTGGTGTACCGAAGCGGTATAGAATATCATGCTGGAAGAATGTCAGAATATCTTTTGTCTTAACTTCTTTTAGCGGGACAGCTTCAGCCCATCTGGAGAAGTAGTCTGTCGCGGCCAGTATGAACCGGTGGCCTTTGGATGACGGAGGATCAATTGGGCTAACAATGTCGGTGCCCCAGACTTCGAAGGGCCACGACGCCACCGTAGGATGCAACGGATTGGGATGCTTGTGAATGAAATCACCATGGATTTGGCAGATGATTGGTTGATTTTAGCGTGCTTGCGCTTTCTAAAAGATAGATCAAAAATATTTGTAACCGCAATCAAGAACGGCGTCGCTTTGCAGCTAGCCGGTGAGTACGGGTCGGTCCACAGGGATGTTGTGAATTTCCGATTCGTTCTTACGAGTTAATTCCGAAGGGTGTTCGGAGTTGTTATTAAATCTAAAAACCTAATTATTCTAGGGCAATTAATTAAATCTATTCTTGCTAGGACTAGGTTTAGGGATGATTTGGAAATGGTAGTAAATCTCAACGCTTTCTTTACCCGAATGAAGATCTGTGAGGAGTTATGGTAATTATCAATAAAGTGGATTAGATCCGTTCGGGAAGGTGTTCCTTCCTCTAGGTTCTTGTCCTTCCTTTAGAGATCCTTACCCTAACCTCCATGGAAAACATCACACCCGGGCCTTTATACTACGGTATCACCGCTACCTCGAGGGATAGAGTGCCGTAGGGAGCGGTATGTGCATGTATGCATGGAGTCCTATTGTAAATATTTGATGGGTAAGAAAGGGATGAGAGATCTCATCTCTCAAAATCCTTCCCAAAAGCTAAACCCTAAACAAGTTCCTAGGGCATGAAATTTAAATCTACACTAAGGCAAGAAAATAAATTACTTACAGATGGCTCTCTCCAAACATCAAAGCAGGGTTGTCAGATCTGAATTTCTGAATTAAAGAGAGGCACCGATGCTCTCCAAAAGATTTCTAAAATTTATTCATAAAAGGAGGCATAGGGAGGCATAAGAAAATACAATGGTTAGAGTTCCTATTTATAAAGAATAGGAAACCCTAGGGTTACATCTGATTCGCATGTCTACAATTACAAGAATAGCCCTATAAAGACCAGTCAACGCCGCCATGGAATTATGGAAAAAACCATTTTGCATTTGGGCTTCTTCTAGCCGCGGAACCGCGGCCTGGGTAGGGATTGGGCCGCGGTTCCGCGGCCCAATAGTCTAATCACATTCTGAAAATTCCTGGTTTTATTCTGGGCTTCCTGAGCTTCTATATTCTTTGGATCTTTTCTCAATTTGGCTTCTGTTCTCTTTCAGATTTTCCAGTGAATAATTGTTGTGAACTTTTAACCGTTCGCTTGTAATCTTGGACCTTGCATTGCCTTGTACTTTGTGAATTTTATATTTGATATCGGCTTGATCAAGAGTCTTCTGTTTGTTGGTCAAAGTCCACTTTTGCATCGTCTTTTCATCGTTTTCACTGTTTTCGCTTCAAGAACCTGTAACCTGTAATATGTAGCAGACATGCGTCAAAAGCACCCGTTTATTTGTAATATATATAAGAATGGGGAATATAATAATGCAATATTATGGTATGAACAAATACCCCCAAACTTATCTTTTGCTCGTCCTCGAGCAAACTTATTTTTTTATTCACTACAAAAAACCTAACCGCACTTTCGCAGGGAAACGCGATTGCACTGAGCTCGTGCAACAAGCCGTTAAACCTCTAGGTGTCCCTAGTAGGAGGAGTGTTGTCTCCTGAGGGTTTTCAGCGGATTACACCCACAAAATCCTATCAATTTGGCTTTTCGACTTTTGTTCTCCAATTAGGTTTTCTAACTAAGAATTCTATTATCGTCGACCCGCAAATTATCCACCCATATTTTTCACACTTCCTCATTATTTAACTTAAGATTATATATATCCTATAGACTTACTTAGCTTTCGGCATTTCCTAAGTTTTCCTTCTAGGGTTACATCTCCACTTAGGAATTTCTATCAACTCTACTAAAGATACAAGTTCTATTCTTCATTCCTTTCTCTTATCTAAACTCTAATCACATATCCCCACGTGTGTGTAAATATCACCCCTACACTTGGAAATTCAAATCAAGCAATCGTACTCCCGTCCATTGTCCAAAGCACTTGTGAATTTTTACTTTCGCATCCTTCATGCGACTGTTAATACTTCTTGAGGTACCAACAACCGATTACAAGATGCGTTAGCGTTTTAAAGCGTACTTCCTAGTTTTGCAACACTCAAGGCTTTTAGCAGTGGCTCCCAAACCAGTTGGTCTAAGGCACTAGGTGATGAAGCACCCTCGCTAAATATTTTTCTATTTTTACAGCCTTAAATAATCACAAAAACCAGTGTCCATTTTTTTTTTATCCACCCTTTTTTTTTCTTTTCCATTGTGCTAAGGACTTTAGACAAGAGTATTTCAAGGTCTCTTCTACTAATCCAAGTTTCAAGGTGCGTGTTTGTGCAATTTTGTAGGGTATACATTTTCAAAATCTAGATTTAAGCTAGGAACTATTTTTCAAACTTATACTCTAATAAAAGTTTTAATACTTTTCCTTCGTCTCGACTTAGCCCAAGAAGTGAACCCAAAATTTGCCTATTTCCAAATAAACTACAGGGCATATACTTTCTACCGTTAAACTCTAAGGAAGGTTATTTTTAGGGTTTTTAATTCACTAAGTCTAAGATCTAGTTGTTCCTAGCCAGTTGACCTATTTGTCAAACTCTAGTCAATTAGCCAAAATTGAATACATTAATTTTTATAATTTTTGAAATTTTTCACTTTTTATGGGTTTTCAAATAAGTATGCAAATGCAAAAATATGTACAAATGAATGCGAAGGAGGAAGACGTACCGAGCATACCCCCAAACTTGAACTTGACAGTGTCCTCACTGTCATGCTAAACCAAGAGGGTCAAAATACCGGCACTCCCCTGTTTATTTATTTACATTTTTTTTATATTTTTAATGTTTTGAAATTTTTATTTTATTTTTTATAGAAGAAGAAAACAAAAAATATATACATATGTACAAAGGTTCCCCCAAACTTAAGCTTGGCCTTACACAAGCCAAAGGTTAACACCAACCATTCAAAAATCTTATCGTGGTAATGGTATAGTTGGTGCAAGAATGGGATGTGGAGGAAAGAAATGAGAAACACGCGAGACCGTGTGGACAGAAGAATGGTAGAATATGGTCTCGGTGGGGGAGAAGAATGGCGAAAAGAAGAAGGAAGTGGAGTACGATCTTGAGGGTGTAAATCGAGTGAATAAATTAGCGCAATATGTGATGACCGATGTGTTAAAAGTGATTGCGCTATCCTATCAACTCGTCGAGAAATGGGATCAAATCCCTCAAGAGTCGTGAGAAAACATGGGTACGCCGAACTTGGTATAGGAGAAGAAAGCGTAGCGGTCATTTGTTCGGTCGGAACAATGGGAAAGAGGGAGGGTGATATAACAGTCAAAGGTTCAGGAGGCTGAATTGGAAAATCCGACACATCAAATAAAAATGGTTCAACCTCAATATGATCCTCACCACTCTCCTCAATATTATCCTCATAATTCTCTTCAATATTCAACTCATCCATGCCATTATCATCAAAATCAAGACGCATATGAGATTCGGGAGAAACGTTTAATAACTCGGGATGATGATTTGAACATAAAATTTCAATTAAATCGACAGGTTCATCATCCGAAATATTCCCGGCGTCTATATCCTCAATCAAGTGAAAGTCAATTTCTTTAGACACCTCCTCAAAAGCATGGATGTTTATCAATGTAGGTTCTAGAGTGGAAGTGTAAAGGTCAAACGGATTAGGTGCTGTTTCACTCGAAAGGGGTTCCTCACAATTTGGCAAATCAAGCACTACAAAATCACACAACTCATTTTTGTTTTCAACAGGTGATCTATTTGGGGCAATCGAAGGAAAACAGGAGTTGTGGGTTTCAATTGGGTAAGGGTAGGTTTGATTTGAAAATCCTCTCTCATTCTCACTCTGTCCAACTGCCGCCTTATACATTGAAAATTTCGGAGCTAGCGGGATACTAGCTACCGGTTCACTAGGTTGCGTAAGGGCGGCCATGGATGCTTCTATTGTCCTCATCATTTTATTTGTTGCAGCAATATATGCTTCCAACGACTCTTCCAAACTAGACTTAGGTGGTGATGGGGTTTCAGTAAAAGATTCACAATTGGTTGGGTATGTGAAACTCCCTAATGGCTGTGAAGAAACAGTGTCTAGTGAAGATGGAAAAGTCGGGTAGGACTGATAGGAAGTGGGTGGTAGGATAGGGGTAGGGTCAACATATGGATAAGAAGGTGAATAGTAGTGTGGATCCCTAAAACTAGATGAGTGGAGAGGGGTGAAAGATCGACTGCGAGATTGAGCAATATGCTCAGCAATGGACATCGGCCTAGGAGTGACAGAAGGACTTGAAGAAGTGGTATCAACATATGTAGGTTGTAAAGGTTGACTCGGTTGACACAAAGTGGGTTGAAAAGCCAAACTGTTTCTCCTAGACTCTTCTATGTGATCTTTCAAAGATTTCTTAGGCATGGAAGGATCGTCTTTAAATTGACCGAACACATTGACATATGACGCAAAATTAGGTTCGGGGTACCAAAGTTCGGCTAATGATTTTTTATGTGGGGTACCCATGCTAGAAAAAGAAAGGTGACAAGAAGGATGGTTGGTGGTGCAAGGATTTATTTGGGGCTAATAAAAAAAATTTGTATTGGTTGATTAAGAGAGTATTTGCGGGAATACTCACCCGCAAATATTATTTTTGTTCATACCATAATATTGTATTTTATATTCCCCATTCTTATGCATTTTACAATGAAAACAGGTGCTTTTGACGCATGTCTGCTACATGTTACAGGTTACAGGTTCTTGGACAGGAAACAGTGAAAACGATGAAAAGATAATGCAAAAGTGGACTTTAACCAACAAACAGAGAATCTTGATCAAGCCTACATGAAGATCAGTTCACAAAGCAAGATTCAAGACATCGACTCAAAGCGAACGGTTAAAAATCCATTGCGAATTGTTCACTGGAAATCTGGAACTAACCTAGAAGCCCAAATGGAAAACAAAATATATAAACAGGAATAAAAAGTCACCAGAAGCCAGAAGAAAAAAGCCCAGAGCCCAACTCCAACTTTTGGCCGCGGAAGCGCGGCCAAACCGGGCCTCGCGCCGCGCTTCCGCGGCCGTCTAGAGCACGGGGTTCGAGAAAATTTTCCATAATGCAGAGCGGCGCAGATCTTTGACTTGGACATTTCTTAGAGGGCATTTTTGTAAATTCAGATGTGCGAATCAAAATGTAACCTAGGGTTTCCTATTATCTATAAATAGGACTCTAATCATTGTAATTTCTCATGCCTCTTCTCATGAAATAAAATTCTGTTTTTCTTGAAATAAGAGTGCATCAAAAGTAAGTAGATTATTTTCTTTGCAATAATTTTAGTTTTTCATATCTGTTCTTATTTTCTCGCCTTAGTTTAGTTTTTATTAACTTGCAATCGATGTTTTCTTTCTTCGATAAACTCTTGTTTTCTTTCATTCCCTCAATGAGCGAGTAATTTCCTCGCTTGTTAGGGTTAGGAATAGGGAAGGATTTGAGAGATGAAGATCTCTCATCTCTTTTCATCGCTAAACTTTTATGAACATTAGAACTCCATGCATACCTTTTGATTCCGCTCCCTACGGCACTTTTACCTTCAAGGTAACGGTGAACTCCGTAGTCTAAAGGCCCGGATCTTAAGGTTTTCCATGGAGGTTAGGGTGAAGATTAAGAAAGGAGGACAAGGATCTAGAGGAAGAATCAATCTTCCCAATCATCCTAATCACCTTTGTTAATATTTACCATAACTCTAATATGATTGATTTAATTGATGGCAATGGAAAGAGATGTAAATCTTTATTAACCAAATTTTCCCTAAACCTAGTCCTAGCAAGTTTCTAATTCTACCTTCATACAACTTCGATTTTTTTTGATTTAATTAAACTTCCAAACACCTTTTGGAATTAACTCGTAAGAACTTAAAGAAGATTTACACATCCCTGTGGACCGACCCGTATTCACCGGCTAGCTTCAAGCGACGCCGTTCTTGATTGCGGTAATTATTTTTGATCGACAAAAACTCTCTTAATCAAATGGCGCCGTTGCCGGGGATGGCGTAAAATTTTCTTTTTGTAATTTCGGGTTAATCTAAAACATAAAAAATCATAAAAATCTGAAAAAAATAAAAAAAAAATATAAAAAAATATATCATCTTTTATTGTTTGAAGGGTTTCTTTGTGAATCTTTGCAGGCTTGACGGATCTGAAGCAATACTGAAAGGGAAACAGAGAACTATACATCAGAAAAGGAGGATGTTGGAATTCCAGAGCAGCTGAAGAAAGTTGGAGACCTGAAGCCCCCATAGCGCCGCGCTTCCGCCGCATAACCCTAGCTCGTGCCGCGCTTCCGCCGCATCTTGGAGCCTTCTCTGCGAGATTTTTGCACTGTTTGTTTCCTTATTCTTCCCCTCTTCAAATCTCCATAAATCTCTGTCAAATCTTCTGCAGGATTCTTCGCGCTAAAAATCTTCTTCCCCCTTCCAATAATTGATTTTCTGCAGGATTCTTTGCGCCGCGCTTAAAAGCAAATTGATTGCAAGTGATTTACTGCTTTGCATACTTTAATCTGACTTTAAGGGGCTATTGACCAATTCAGATTGGGTGGGGATTTCATTACCCTTCCCAGGACCCCAGAAATCACTTAAAGCATCTGCATTGACCACTTTTAATCTAAAAAATATTAGACTCAGCCCTAAGGACGTCGAGCTCAATAGGACAGAGGACTAGTATAGGCATCGGCCGTTTATCCTAACCGACATTGCGGTGACTAGGCTAGTGGTTTTTAATTAGGCCCACTGTAGTGGTGGTTCCTTCCCACTTACCTGGCCGTACTTGTCCGTGAAGAGGCGGTTTGAGGTTCTATATCTAGCCCTTTGGAACAGTTAGGAGCTGTCTAGCTGACCTAGGCAACCCTAGACTTAGGCCTGATTGTGCATGTGTGGTTAACTGCAGTTGTGTCACTAGTCTCTTTTCAAAATCTTTTTGCAAAAGCACACTTAAAAAGAAAAAAAGATAATCTTTTCAAAACTTGCAACTTGTCGCTAAAGAATCTTTGCACTCACATTCTGTCTCGACTACACTAACCCTTTTGGTGTATGTCCGGTTGGACTAGGGACCCTAGCGCCCGATTAGTCCGTGTTTCGTTGGTACCGACCGACGAACCTTTCGACTCCGAAGTCGAAATCTTGTCCACTTCTTCACTTTCACCATCACATTCTTTCGAAGGTATGTCGGGACACGACCCAAACTATACCTTGCCGACGGGAATGATTCCGCCTCCGTTAGGTGCGAATAACCCGAATCTCCCGCCTGTCGAAGCGCCCGCACGAGTCGCGCTCCAGGATCTTTTCTACCCCATCCGCACCGCCCTTCCCACTTGTCTTTCCCTTCCACCGGCTAATGGGGACAACTTTGAGATCAAACCCCACTTCATCAACATGCTGCCTAAGTTTCATGGTTTGGAATCCGAAGATGCATATATCTTTATCAACAAATTCCAAAACGTTTGCGCCATGATGAAAACTACCCAATTAAGTGATGACGCTATAAGGCTAAGGGTCATTCCTTTCACCTTATGTGACCTAGCCGAGAAGTGGCTATACAGCACCGCATCACACTCAATCAGAAATTGGGACGAGTTTGTGAAAGCTTTTCTTAAAAAGTTCTATCCTCATCACAAAACTGCAAAAATCCGTAATGAAATCATTCAATTTTCACAGCTTCCTGCCGAACCATTTTGGAAATGTTTTGAAAGATTCAAAGACCTTCTCGTTCAATGCCTTCACCATGGAATCGAAAGATGGCAACTTTGCCAAACATTATACGAGGGATTGAACCCGGCAACGAAGCAGTTGCTAGAAACCCTAAGTCAAGGTCACTTTCTGTCCAAATCAAGTGATGAAGCGTGGCAGTTTCTTGAGGATCTTAGTGAGCAAACGATTCAGTGGGAGAGCACCAAGACCACATCATCTTCTTCCATTGGTCAACCTAGGGCAGGTATACATCAAGTAGAGATGTCAATTGCTATGAAGGCCGAGATGGCCACTCTTATGAAAAAGATAGAGGCGCTTGAGACCAAAATCTCAGCACCTTCTCCTGCCCCTGTTGTGCCCCCACGAACTATTTGTGCGTGTTGTTCGGATCCGTCACATCTCACTGAAGAGTGTCCTTACACTGCATCCACTCAAGGACAAGATCAAGTCAATGCTGCCTTTCAGCAACGACAAAGAAATGATCCATACTCTTCGACATACAATCAGGGGTGGAGGAGTCACCCAAATTTCGCTTGGAACCAAAATCAACAAGTCCAAGGGAATAACAATTTTCAAAGAGCTCCTCCACAACAACAACAAGCACCCTTACAAACTCAAAACCAGCAACCTTTCCAACAACAACCTTATACAAATCAAACGAACAATTTGGTTCAACCTAATGATGATAAGGTTAGCTCGCTCGAGAAAAGTCTTGAAGCATTTCTCAAGCAAACTACAGATTCCGCAGCAAGATTTGAAAGTTATGTTCATTCTTTAATGAATAACAATGCCTCACACGATCAAAGTATCAAATCTATCGAGGCACAAATTGCACAATTAACTGCTGCGTTGAGCGAGAGAGAAAAGGGAAAGCTTCCATCTCAACCATTGCCCAATCCCGGTCACACACTAAACGCATATAACAATCACAATGTGAATGCGGTGACCACGTTGAGATCCGGAAGAGAGTTGCAAAATAATGTGGAAACTAGTGATGACATCCCCGCCGGTGGTTCTTCTTCCCCTTCTTCATTTTCTTCACTTCCTTCTTCACCTTTTTCTTTAGAGCCTATTCTCCACCCTTCACACGGCTCTACTTCTTCTGACTCGAACGGACCCATTTTTAACAACACGAACACATCCACACTGGGATCCGTTCCTATACCACATTCTACTCCACAGACTTGTGACTCAACAAATTTTCAAAATGCACCATTTCCAAATAGGTTGAGTCCTAATAAACCAAATGCACAAGTGGAGAAGATTGTGGAGATCTTTAAGCAGGTTAGCATAAATATACCTCTCTTGGATGCTATCCAACAAGTCCCTTCATACGCGAAAATCTTAAAGGGCTTATGCACTTCAAAGAGAAAGGCATCTCAAGTACCCAAGAAAGTGCTAGTGGCTAGTGCAGTGAGCAATGCTATTAACCATCATCAAACCTTACCCCAAAAACGAAAGGACCCCGGCTGTCCTACGATTTCCATCACAATTGGGGATAAGCAAATTAATCGAGCACTTTTAGATCTTGGGTCTAGTGTTAACCTGATTCCTTACTCCGTGTACGAACAATTAGGGGTTGGAGAGTTGAAACCCACTCGTTGCACTCTCCAAATGGCTGATCGATCAACCACCTATCCTAGGGGTCAACTAGAGGATGTGTTGATCAAAGTCGGGGAATTCATATTTCCCGTTGACTTTATCGTTATGGATACACAACCTGTTGTTAACCCAAGAAACCAAATTCCGGTGATTCTTGGTCGACCATTTTTGGCCACTTCCAATGCCATAATAAATTGTCGCAATGGCTCCATGACTCTATCCTTCGGAAAGAGGTCTAGTGAGTTCAATATTTATAAGATGGGAAGTCTGCCCCCCGTGCCTAAAACTAGTACACGACAAGTTTGCTCTATTCACGAAATCACGCAGGAGGACTGCGAGCTTGAAGGATTTCTATTTGATGAAAACAGTTTTGACGCCACTAGTGCGTCCCTCCTTGAGCCTACTACTGTTGACACAACCGATGCTGATTATCAATGTTTCACTTTTTCGGATGACGACGACTCACAGCCCGAATATGAGTCGTTTGAGTTTTTGGATGAGTCAGTAGAACCATCCGAATCGGTTGTTTGCAGTGATTTCGAACCTGTGTTAGAGTCCTTTGAGTTCGAGGTAGATTCTGCCATGGTTCTTTCGCCTCAGAAATTCGAACTCATGCCCTTGCCGTCTCACCGTAGAGATGCTTACATAGGTGAGAATGAGACTTTTCCCATTATCATATCAGCCCCTTTAGCCTTCGAGCAAGAGAACGCTATTTTAAAAGTCTTACAAGATAGGCGGCAAGTTTTCAGTTGGACTATGGCGGACATCGAGGAGATCAGTTCCCTCCTAAGTAAATATCATACACAATTGATGGATGGTGCCATGTCAATAGAGGACCCACAGGGACATCTTGGGGGTATTGTGGTGAGCCAACTTCCTCCCTTAGAAGTTGAAATACCCCCATTTCTTTTAATAAAGTACGAGAATGCCAACACTCCACTGATTGCTGATCACTTACATTCTCGTATCGATGCCTCACCATCACATTCACCTCTACACCTCCCATTCCACTACTTCTATCTTCCTCAATTCTTTGCGGACCACCACTACTTATTTTTTCACCCATCAATATTCTTTACTGATAAATTTTTCAAATGGTTGGTGTTGACTTTTGGCCTATGCAAAGTTGGGCAGTATTGTCTAACATAGTTTAATTGAAGTTTGGGGGAGGGTCTTTTTGTATATATTTTTGTTTTCTTTCTCTAAAAAAAAAAAATAATAAAAAAAAAAAAAATTTCAAAACATTAAAAATATAAAAAAAAAAAAATTGTAAATAAATAAACAGGAGAGTATCGGCAAATTTGATTATGTCAAAAATTATGAGTTTACCGCAATCAGAAACGGCGTCGCTTCGCAGCTAGCCGGTGAGTACGGGTCGATCCACAGAGACGGGTAAATTTCTTTAAAGTGTTTTAACGAGTTGATTATATTTGTAGTTTTGGGTAGGTTTATAAAAATCTAAAGATTAGATCTAATTAATTTAATTAAGAATCTTGCTAGGGTTAGGATTAGGGGAAGTTTTGGAAATTAAAGATTTTTCCTCACCGCTTTCAATACCTTCCTTTTTTAGATCTCTTAGATGTTAAGTTAATTATCAATAAAGTGGATACAAATCTTTTGGGAAGATATTTCTTCCTCTAGATTTGTACCCTACCTTTATTGATAATTATCCTAACCCTCACGGAAAACGCGCAGAACCGGCCATTTATACTACGGTTCATCGTTACCTCGAAGGGTAGGATGCCGCAGGGAGCGGTTGTGTTCGTATGCGTGAAGTTCTTATTCATTAGGTGAAGGTGGTATTGAAAGGGGCGAGAGATTTCATCTCTCAACCCTTTCCCTAAGGCTAACCCTAACAAGCGAGGAGACTACTCGCTCATTAGGGGATGAGAAGACATTAAATTAAAAGAGATAAAAATACTTACTAGTTGACGGCTCCCTCCAAACAAGAAGAACAGATCTGAATTTTTCTCTCAGAAAATCTGAATTTATTGATTGAAAAGAGGCATGAGAAATTACAATGATTAGAGTCCTATTTATAGATAATAGGAAACCCTAGGTTACATTTTGATTCGCACATCTGAATTTACAAAAATGCCCTCTAAGAAATGTCCAAGTCAAAGATCTGCGCCGCTCTGCATTATGGAAAATTTTCTCGAACCCCGTGCTCTAGACGGCCGCGGAAGCGCGGCGCGAGGCCCGGTTTGGCCGCGCTTCCGCGGCCAAAAGTTGGAGTTGGGCTCTGGGCTTTTTTCTTCTGGCTTCTGGTGACTTTTTATTCCTGTTTATATATTTTGTTTTCCATTTGGGCTTCTAGGTTAGTTCCAGATTTCCAGTGAACAATTCGCAATGGATTTTTAACCGTTCGCTTTGAGTCGATGTCTTGAATCTTGCTTTGTGAACTGATCTTCATGTAGGCTTGATCAAGATTCTCTGTTTGTTGGTTAAAGTCCACTTTTGCATTATCTTTTCATCGTTTTCACTGTTTCCTGTCCAAGAACCTGTAACCTGTAACATGTAGCAGACATGCGTCAAAAGCACCTGTTTTCATTGTAAAATGCATAAGAATGGGGAATATAAAATACAATATTATGGTATGAACAAATACCCCCAAACTTATCTTTTGCTCGTCCTCGAGCAAACTTATTGTTTTATTCTCTACAAAAAACCTAACCGCACTTTCGCAGGGAAACGCGATTGCACTGAGCTCGTGCAACAAGCCGTTAAACCTCTAGGTGTCCCTAGTAGGAGGAGTGTTGTCTCCTGAGGGTTTTCAGCGGATTACACCCACAAAATCCTATCAATTTGGCCCATTGACTTTTGTTCTCCAATTAGGTTTTCTAACAAGGAATTCTATTATCGTCGACCCGCACATTATCCACCCATATTCTTCACACTTCCTCATTATTTAACTTAAGATTATATATGTTATGTAGAATTACTTAGCTTTCGGCATTTCTTAAGTCTTCCTTCTAGGGTTACATCTCCACTTAGAAATTTTTATCAACTCTACTAAAGATACAAGTTCTATTCTTCATTCCTTTCTCTTATCTAGATTCCAATCACATACCCCTACGTGTGTGTATAGATCACCCCTACACTTGGAAATTCAAATCAAGCAATCGTACTCTCATCCATTGTCCAAAGTACTAATTAGTTGGTGAATGAAATTTGCTTACACGTCCTTCATGCGACCGTTAATACTTCTTGAGGTACCAACGACCGATTACAAAATGCGTTTGCACTTTAAAGCGTACTTCCTAGTCTTTGCAACCCCCAAGGCTTTTAGCAGTGACTCCCAAACCAGTTGGTCTAAGGCACTAGGTGATGAAGCACCCTCGCTAAATATTTTTCTATTTTTGCAGCCTTAAGTAATCACAAAAACCAGTGTTCATTTTTTTCTTTTCTTTATTCACCCCTTTTTTTTTTCATTGTACTAAGGACTTTAGACAAGAGCATTTCAAGGTCTCCTCTACTATTCCAAGTTTCAAGGTGCGTGATTGTGCAAATTGTAGGGTATACATTTTCAGAATCTAGACTTAAGCTAGGAACTATTTTTCAAACTTATACTCTAATGAGAACATCAATACTCTTCCCTTGTTTCGACTTAGCCCAAGAAGTGAACCCAAAATTTGCCTATTTCTAAATAAACTACAAAAACATATACTTTCTACCGTTAAACTTTAAAAAAGGTTATTTTTAGGGTTTTTAATTTACTAAGTCTAAGATCTAGTTGTTCCTAACCAGTTGACCTATTTGTCAAACTCTAGTCAATTAGCCAAAATTGAATACATTAATTTTTATAATTTTTGAAATTTTTCAAATTTTTATGGGTTTTCAAATAAGTATGCAAATGCAAAAATGTACAAATGAATGCGAAGGAAGAAGACGTACCGAGCATACCCCCAAACTTGAACTTGACAGTGTCCTCACTGTCATGCTAAACAAAGAGGGTCAAAATGCCGATACTCTCCTGTTTATTTATTTACAATTTTTTTTTTTTTATATTTTTAATGTTTTGAAATTTTTTTATTTTTTTTTTTTTTTTTTTTAGAGAAAGAAAACAAAAATATATACAAAAAGACCCTCCCCCAAACTTCAATTAAACTATGTTAGACAATACTGCCCAACTTTGCATAGGCCAAAAGTCAACACCAACCATTTGAAAAATTTATCAGTAAAGAATATTGATGGGTGAAAAAATAAGTAGTGGTGGTCCGCAAAGAATTGAGGAAGATAGAAGTAGTGGAATGGGAGGTGTAGAGGTGAATGTGATGGTGAGGCATCGATACGAGAATGTAAGTGATCAGCAATCAGTGGAGTGTTGGCATTCTCGTACCTTATTAAAAGAAATGGGGGTATTTCAACTTCTAAGGGAGGAAGTTGGCTCACCACAATACCCCCAAGATGTCCCTGTGGGTCCTCTATTGACATGGCACCATCCATCAATTGTGTATGATATTTACTTAGGAGGGAACTGATCTCCTCGATGTCCGCCATAGTCCAACTGAAAACTTGCCGCCTATCTTGTAAGACTTTTAAAATAGCGTTCTCTTGCTCGAAGGCTAAAGGGGCTGATATGATAATGGGAAAAGTCTCATTCTCACCTATGTAAGCATCTCTACGGTGAGACGGCAAGGGCATGAGTTCGAATTTCTGAGGCGAAAGAACCATGGCAGAATCTACCTCGAACTCAAAGGACTCTAACACAGGTTCGAAATCACTGCAAACAACCGATTCGGATGGTTCTACTGACTCATCCAAAAACTCAAACGACTCATATTCGGGCTGTGAGTCGTCGTCATCCGAAAAAGTGAAACATTGATAATCAGCATCGGTTGTGTCAACAGTAGTAGGCTCAAGGAGGGACGCACTAGTGGCGTCAAAACTGTTTTCATCAAATAGAAATCCTTCAAGCTCGCAGTCCTCCTGCGTGATTTCGTGAATAGAGCAAACTTGTCGTGTACTAGTTTTAGGCACGGGGGGCAGACTTCCCATCTTATAAATATTGAACTCACTAGACCTCTTTCCGAAGGATAGAGTCATGGAGCCATTGCGACAATTTATTATGGCATTGGAAGTGGCCAAAAATGGTCGACCAAGAATCACCGGAATTTGGTTTCTTGGGTTAACAACAGGTTGTGTATCCATAACGATAAAGTCAACGGGAAATATGAATTCCCCGACTTTGATCAACACATCCTCTAGTTGACCCCTAGGATAGGTGGTTGATCGATCAGCCATTTGGAGAGTGCAACGAGTGGGTTTCAACTCTCCAACCCCTAATTGTTCGTACACGGAGTAAGGAATCAGGTTAACACTAGACCCAAGATCTAAAAGTGCTCGATTAATTTGCTTATCCCCAATTGTGATGGAAATCGTAGGACAGCCGGGGTCCTTTCGTTTTTGGGGTAAGGTTTGATGATGGTTAATAGCATTGCTCACTGCACTAGCCACTAGCACTTTCTTGGGTACTTGAGATGCCTTTCTCTTTGAAGTGCATAAGCCCTTTAAGATTTTCGCGTATGAAGGGACTTGTTGGATAGCATCCAAGAGAGGTATATTTATGCTAACCTGCTTAAAGATCTCCACAATCTTCTCCACTTGTGCATTTGGTTTATTAGGACTCAACCTATTTGGAAATGGTGCATTTTGAAAATTTGTTGAGTCACAAGTCTGTGGAGTAGAATGTGGTATAGGAACGGATCCCAGTGTGGATGTGTTCGTGTTGTTAGAAATGGGTCCGTTCGAGTCAGAAGAAGTAGAGCCGTGTGAAGGGTGGAGAATAGGCTCTAAAGAAAAAGGTGAAGAAGGAAGTGAAGAAAATGAAGAAGGGGAAGAAGAACCACCGGCGGGGATGTCATCACTAGTTTCCACATTATTTTGCAACTCTCTTCCGGATCTCAACGTGGTCACCGCATTCACATTGTGATTGTTATATGCGTTTAGTGTGTATGTCTTGACATAAAAAAAAAATAATAGAACCCAAGACATAAAAAATCATTGTGATTATTATCGGCAAATTTGATTAATTGCGATAAACAATATTAAGGACTTAGGTTAGGATACTCGGCTCTCACCCGAGAGACCCGGCATTTGATTGGTAGTGATTTAGCAAAATATTTGTAACCGCAATCAAGAACGGCGTCGCTTTGCAGCTAGCCGGTGAGTACGGGTCGGTCCACAGGGATGTTGTGAATTTCCGATTCGTTCTTACGAGTTAATTCCGAAGGGTGTTCGGTTATTTATTAAATCTAAAAATCTAATTAAGCTAGGACAATTATTTAAATCTAAATCTTGCCAGCGTTAGGTTTAGGAATGGTTTGGAAATGTAAATAAATCTCAACGCTTTCTATACACAAATTAGGATCTAAGAGGAGTTATGGTAATTATCAATAAAGTGGATTAGATCCGTTCGGGAAGGTGTTCCTTCCTCTAGGTTCTTGTCCTTCCTTTATCAATCTTTACCCTAACCTCCATGGAAAACATCACAACCGGGCCTTTATACTACGGTATCACCGCTACCTCGAGGGATAGAGTGCCGTAGGGAGCGGTATGTGCATGTATGCATGGAGTCCTATAGATTCTAAGTGATGGGTAAGAAAGGGATGAGAGATCTCATCTCTCAAAAGCCTTTCCCTAAGCTAACATCTAAGGCAAGGAATTAAAATACTTACAGATGCATCCCTCCAATCATCCATGCAGGTTTGTCAGATCTGAATTTCTGAATGGAAAAGAAACACCGATGCTCTCCAAAAGAATTCTAAAATTTATTAATGAAGGGAGGCATAAGAAAATACAATGGTTAGAGTTCCTATTTATAAAGAATAGGAAACCCTAGGGTTACATCTGATTCGCATGTCTACAATTACAAGAATAGCCCTATAAAGACCAGTCAACGCCGCCATGGAATTATGGAAAAAACCATTTTGCATTTGGGCTTCTTCTAGCCGCGGAACCGCGGCCTGGGTAGGGATTGGGCCGCGGTTCCGCGGCCCAATAGTCTAATCACATTCTGAAAATTCCTGGTTTTATTCTGGGCTTCCTGAGCTTCTATATTCTTTGGATCTTTTCTCAATTTGGCTTCTGTTCTCTTTCAGATTTTCCAGTGAATAATTGTTGTGAACTTTTAACCGTTCGCTTGTAATCTTGGACCTTGCATTGCCTTGTACTTTGTGAATTTTATATTTGATATCGGCTTGATCAAGAGTCTTCTGTTTGTTGGTCAAAGTCCACTTTTGCATCGTCTTTTCATCGTTTTCACTGTTTTCGCTTCAAGAACCTGTAACCTGTAATATGTAGCAGACATGCGTCAAAAGCACCCGTTTATTTGTAATATATATAAGAATGGGGAATATAATAATGCAATATTATGGTATGAACAAATACCCCCAAACTTATCTTTTGCTCGTCCTCGAGCAAACTTATTTTTTTATTCACTACAAAAAACCTAACCGCACTTTCGCAGGGAAACGCGATTGCACTGAGCTCGTGCAACAAGCCGTTAAACCTCTAGGTGTCCCTAGTAGGAGGAGTGTTGTCTCCTGAGGGTTTTCAGCGGATTACACCCACAAAATCCTATCAATTTGGCTTTTCGACTTTTGTTCTCCAATTAGGTTTTCTAACTAAGAATTCTATTATCGTCGACCCGCAAATTATCCACCCATATTTTTCACACTTCCTCATTATTTAACTTAAGATTATATATATCCTATAGACTTACTTAGCTTTCGGCATTTCCTAAGTTTTCCTTCTAGGGTTACATCTCCACTTAGGAATTTCTATCAACTCTACTAAAGATACAAGTTCTATTCTTCATTCCTTTCTCTTATCTAAACTCTAATCACATATCCCCACATGTGTGTAAATATCACCCCTACACTTGGAAATTCAAATCAAGCAATCGTACTCCCGTCCATTGTCCAAAGCACTTGTGAATTTTTACTTTCGCATCCTTCATGCGACTGTTAATACTTCTTGAGGTACCAACAACCGATTACAAGATGCGTTAGCGTTTTAAAGCGTACTTCCTAGTTTTGCAACACCCAAGGCTTTTAGCAGTGGCTCCCAAACCAGTTGGTCTAAGGCACTAGGTGATGAAGCACCCTCGCTAAATATTTTTCTATTTTTACAGCCTTAAGTAATCACAAAAACCAGTGTCCATTTTTTTCTTTATCCATTTTTTTCTTTTTCATTGTGCTAAGGACTTTAGACAAGAGTATTTCAAGGTCTCTTCTACTAATCCAAGTTTCAAGGTGCGTGTTTGTGCAAATTGTAGGGTATACGTTTTCAGAATCTAGATTTAAGCTAGGAACTATTTTTCAAACTTATACTCTAATAAGAACATCAATACTCTTCCCTCATTTTGACTTAGCCCAAGAAGTCAACCCAAAATTTGCCTATTTCTAAATAAACTACAAAAACATATACTTTCTACCGTTAAACTTTAAGAAAGGTTATTTTTAGGGTTTTTAATTTACTAAGTCTAAGATCTAGTTGTTCCTAACCAGTTGACCTATTTGTCAAACTCTAGTCAATTAGCCAAAATTGAATACATTAATTTTTATAATTTTTGAAATTTTTCACTTTTTATGGGTTTTCAAATAAGTATGCAAATGCAAAAATATGTACAAATGAATGCGAAGGAGGAAGACGTACCGAGCATACCCCCAAACTTGAACTTGACAGTGTCCTCACTGTCATGCTAAACAAAGAGGGTCAAAATGCCGATACTCCCCTGTTTATTTATTTACAAATTTTTTTTTTATATTTTTAATGTTTTGAAATTTTTTTTTTTATAGAAAACGAAAATATATATACATATATACAAAGGTTCCCCCCAAACTTAAGCTTGGCCTTACACAAGCCAAAAGTTAACACCAACCATTCAAAAATCTTATCGTGGAAATGGTATAGCTGGTGCAAGAATGGGATGGAAAGAAAAGATATGAAAAGCACGCGAGACCGTGTGGAAAGAAGAATGGTAGAATATGGTCTCGGTGGGGGAGAAAAATGGCGAAAAGAAGAAGGAAGTGGAGTACGATCTTGAGGGTGTAAATTGAGTGAATAAATTAGCGCAATTTGTGATGATCGATGTGTTAAAAGCGATTGCGCTAACCTATCAACTCGTCGAGAAATGGGATCAAATCCCTCAAGATTCGTGAGAAAACATGGGTACGCCGAACTTGGTATAGGAGAAGAAAGCGTAACGGTCATTTGTTCGGTCGGAACAATGGGAAAGACGAAAAGGAGTGAATTACGGATAGTCTCATTCTCACCGTAGTAAACTGTGTCGAACTGAAAAGATTCCATCAATGGTTCGAAACGACTGTAAGCAACCGAGTCTGAAGGATTAACTAACTCATCTGAAAATGCAAAGGACTCAAACTCGGGCGGTGAGACTTCAACATCGTTCGAAAAAGTGAAACACTCGTAAGTGTCATCGGCTGTGGCAACTGTGTCAGATTCAAAGGAAAGGTTTTCAAGCTCACAGTCGTCAAGCGTGAAATGAAGTGTGGTCGGAACGATGGAAAAGAGGGAGGGTGATATAACAGTCAAAGGTTCAGGAGGATGAATTGGAAAATCAGACACATCAAAGAAAAATGGTTCAACCTCAATATGATCCTCACTACTGTCCTCAATATTATCCTCATAATTTTCCTCAATATTCAACTCATCCATGCCATTATCATCAAAATCAAGACGCATATGAGATTCGGGAGAAACATTTAATAACTCAGGATGATGATTTGAACATAAAATTTCAATTAAATCGACAGGTTCATCATCCGAAATATTCCCGGCGTCTATATCCTCAATCAAGTGAAAGTCAATTTCTTTAGACACCTCATCAAAGGCATGGATATCTATCGATTTAGGTTCTAGAGTGGAGGTGTAAAGATCGAAAGGATTAGGTGCGGTTTCACTCGAAAGGGGTTCCTCACAATCTGGCAAATCAAACACTACAAAATCACACAACTCATTTTTGTTTTCAACAGGTGATCTATTTGGGGCAATCGAAGGAAAACAGGAGTTGTGGGTTTCAATTGGGTAAGGGTAGGTTTGATTTGAAAATCCTCTCTCATTCTCACTCTGTCCAACTGCCGCCTTATACATTGAAAATTTCGGAGCTAGCGGGATACTAGCTACCGGTTCACTAGGTTGCGTAAGGGCGGCCATGGATGCTTCTATTGTCCTCATCATTTTATTTGTTGCAGCAATATATGCTTCCAACGACTCTTCCAAACTAGACTTAGGTGGTGATGGGGTTTCAGTAAAAGATTCACAATGTTCGCGCAATCATAAGTGATAATGGTTCTCACTTTTGCAATAGGACTTTTGAGTCCTTAATGCGCAAATACTCTATCACCCATAAGCTGTCAACGCCATACCATCCCCAAACATGTGGGCAAGCCGAGATCTCGAATAGACAAATTAAGCAAATCTTGGAGAAAACGGTTTCTAAAAACCGTAAAGATTGGTCACTAAAATTGATCGATGCACTATGGGCCTTCCGTACTGCATACAAGACCGATCTCGGCATGTCTCCATACCGGCTTGTTTATGGGAAGGCATGCCACCTTCCAGTAGAAATTGAGCATAAAGCATTTTGGGCCATTAAAGAGCTGAATCTATCCTTAGGAGATGCGGGCAGCAACCGAAAGCTGCAGTTAAATGAACTGGAGGAGCTGCGGGATGAGGCATATGATAATGCCATGATTGCTAAAAACCGAGCTAAAGTTTTTCATGATAAAAACCTTTTGCGAAAGACATTCAAACCGGGTCAACAGGTTTTATTATATGATACTCGGTTACACTTTCATCCCGGCAAGCTCCGTTCTAGATGGAGAGGACCTTTTGTAGTCCGCACCGTTTATCCGCACGGTGCGGTTGATCTTGAGAATCCAGAAGACGGCACTTTATTCAAAGTGAATGGACATCGTTTGAAACCGTTCTTCTCAGCGGACCCGTCGGAGGAGCTCCTGTTCTTGCAGGAGCCGATTTACACCGATTGATTTTCCCTCCACCTTCACCCTCGAATTTCTTTTTCTTTCAAAACTATATTTTCAAATAAGTTTGGGGGTGTGTATACTATGTAAATATAATAATAAGCAGGAACTCGCCGATATTATCAACCCATTTGGTGCAGCATGACAGTGAGGACACTGTCCATTATAAGTTTGGGGGTATGTTCGGTAAGTTTTCCTTTTGCATTCATATGTATATTTCTGCATTGCATCTTTATATAAAAATCATAAAAATTTGAAAAATTTGAAAAATAAAAAAAAATTAGAAAACAGAAAAACCCATAAAAATTGAAAAATTTCAAAAATTATAAAAATTAATGTATTCAATTCTGGTTAATTGACTTGAGTTTGATAGATAGGTTAACTGGCTAGGAAAAACTAAATCTTAGACTTAGCAAATTAAAAACCCTAAAAATAACCTTCCTTAGAGTTTAACTGTGGAAAGCATAGGTCTTTGTAGGTTATTTAGAAATAGGCAAATTTTGGGTTCAGTTCTTGGGCTAAGTCGAAACGAAGGAAAAGTATTAAAACTTTTATTAGAGTATAAGTTTGAAAAATAGTTCCTAGCTTAAGTCTAGATTCTGAAAATGTATACCCTACAAAATTGCACAAACACGCACCTTGAAACTTGGATTAGTAGAAGAGACCTTGAAATACTCTTGTCTAACGTCCTTAGCACAATGAAAAAGAAAAAAAGAATGGATAAAAAAAAAATGGACACTGGTTTTTGTGATTACTTAAGGCTAAAAAAAAAAGAGAGAAAAAAAAAAATAGAAAAATATTTAGCAAAGGTGCTATTGCTAAAAGCCTTGGGTGTTGCAAAACTAGGAAGTACGCCTTAAAATGCTAACGCATCTGGTAATCGGTTGTTGGTACCTCAAGAAGTATTAACAGTCGCATGAAGGATGCGAAAGCGAAGTCTCACCAGTGCTTTGGACAATGGGCGGGAGTACGATTGCTTGATTTGAATTTCCAAGTGTAGGGGTGATATTTACACACACGTGGGGATATGTGATTAGAGTTTAGATAAGAGAAGGGAATGAAGAATAGAACTTGTGTCTTTAATAGAGTTGATAGAAATTCCTAAGTGGAGATGGAACTCTAGAAGGAAAACTTAAGAAATGCCGAAGGCTAGGTAATTCTACAGGATATATGTAATCTTAAGTTAAATAATGAGGAAGTGTGAAGAATATGGGTGGATAATTTGCGGGTCGACGATAATAGAATTCCTTGTTAGAAAACCTAAATGGAGAACAAAAGTCGAGAAACCAAGTTGATAGGATTTTGTGGGTAGTATCCGCTGAAAACCCTCAGGAGACAACACTCCTCCTACTAGGGACACCTAGAGGTTTAACGGCTTGTTGCACGTGCTCAGTGCAATCGCGTTTCCCTGCGAAAGTGTGGCTAGGTTAGATTTTTAAATAATAAGTTTGCTCGAGGGCGAGCAAAAGATAAGTTTGGGGGTATTTGTTTATCACATAATATTGCATTTTTGTATGCCCCATTCTTATGCATTTAAGAATAAAAACAGGTGCTTTTGACCCATGTCTGCTACATGTTACAGGTTACAGGTTCTTGGCACGAAAACAGTGAAAAACACAAAAGACGACACAAAAGAAGGATTTTGACCAGCAAAAAGGAAGATCTTAGTAAAGCTCAGCAAAAGAACGGTTCACCATCAACAAAACAACAAAAGATCCAAATTTGCAAGAAAGACGGTTACAAGAATCATTGCAAAGTGTTCGTTGAAAATCTGGTATCACTGTATAATCCCAAATGATGATCTGAATACAGAACCAAGAAGCCCAGAAGAATACCAAGAAGCCCAAAAAAATCCAGAAGCTGACATCAGCATTGCGCCGCGGAAGCGCGGCCCAAAGCCCATATACGCGGCGCTTCCGCGGCGGAAAGAAGCCCTAGTGCGCTTAAATTTTTCCATATTTTGTGACGGCTCTGGAGAGATCTTTTTAGGGGTATAATTGTAACTTTAGACATGCGGTGCAATCTGTAGCCCTAGGGTTTCTTTGTCCTATAAATAGAACCCAAGACCTTGTATTTTCTTATGCCTCTTCTCATGAAATAAAATTCTGTTTTTCTTGAAATAAGAGTGCATCAAAAGTAAGTAGATTATTTTCTTTGCAATAATTTTAGTTTTTCATATCTGTTCTTATTTTCTCGCCTTAGTTTAGTTTTTATTAACTTGCAATCGATGTTTTCTTTCTTCGATAAACTCTTGTTTTCTTTCATCCCCTCAATGAGCGAGTAATTTCCTCGCTTGTTAGGGTTAGGAATAGGGAAGGATTTGAGAGATGAAGATCTCTCATCTCTTTTCATCGCTAAACTTTTATGAACATTAGAACTCCATGCATACCTTTTGATTCCGCTCCCTACGGCACTTTTACCTTCAAGGTAACGGTGAACTCCGTAGTCTAAAGGCCCGGATCTTAAGGTTTTCCATGGAGGTTAGGGTGAAGATTAAGAAAGGAGGACAAGGATCTAGAGGAAGAATCAATCTTCCCAATCATCCTAATCACCTTTGTTAATATTTACCATAACTCTAATATGATTGATTTAATTGATGGCAATGGAAAGAGATGTAAATCTTTATTAACCAAATTTTCCCTAAACCTAGTCCTAGCAAGTTTCTAATTCTACCTTCATACAACTTCGATTTTTTTTGATTTAATTAAACTTCCAAACACCTTTTGGAATTAACTCGTAAGAACTTAAAGAAGATTTACACATCCCTGTGGACCGACCCGTATTCACCGGCTAGCTTCAAGCGACGCCGTTCTTGATTGCGGTAATTATTTTTGATCGACAAAAACTCTCTTAATCAAATGATTGGCGGGGATACTCACCACTATAGGTTTAGAAATAGTTTTTGACATATCAATCAAATGGCGCCGTTGCCGGGGATGGCGTAGAATTTTCTTTTCGTAATTTCGGGTTAATCTTAAAATTAAAAAATCATAAAAATCTGAAAAATCCCAAAAATCATAAAAATATATCAATTGTTATTTTTGGAAAGGGTACTTTGTTGTGTGAATCTTGCAGGAACAATCGAGACGGATCTGGAAAAATCCAGAAAGCGAAACAGAAATCAAAAGGTTGGAACAGAGGGGGATTTTCAAAACAGAGAGCAAGAAAAATTTTGAAGCCCCAAAATCCCCGGCAACGGCGCCATTTGATTAAGAGAGTTTTTGTCGATCAAAAATAATTACCGCAATCAAGAACGGCGTCGCTTGAAGCTAGCCGGTGAATACGGGTCGGTCCACAGGGATGTGTAAATCTTCTTTAAGTTCTTACGAGTTAATTCCAAAAGGTGTTTGGAAGTTTAATTAAATCAAAAAAATCGAAGTTGTATGAAGGTAGAATTAGAAACTTGCTAGGACTAGGTTTAGGGAAAATTTGGTTAATAAAGATTTACATCTCTTTCCATTGCCATCAATTAAAT
The DNA here is from genome assembly GCA_030015575.1 of Agapanthus africanus. Classification (NCBI taxonomy): domain Eukaryota; kingdom Viridiplantae; phylum Streptophyta; class Magnoliopsida; order Asparagales; family Amaryllidaceae; genus Agapanthus; species Agapanthus africanus. The sequence goes on along the minus strand of CM057347.1, from coordinate 512,981,880 downwards.
CAATCATATTAGAGTTATGGTAAATATTAACAAAGGTGATTAGGATGATTGGGAAGATTGATTCTTCCTCTAGATCCTTGTCCTCCTTTCTTAATCTTCACCCTAACCTCCATGGAAAACCTTAAGATCCGGGCCTTTAGACTACGGAGTTCACCGTTACCTTGAAGGTAAAAGTGCCGTAGGGAGCGGAATCAAAAGGTATGCATGGAGTTCTAATGTTCATAAAAGTTTAGCGATGAAAAGAGATGAGAGATCTTCATCTCTCAAATCCTTCCCTATTCCTAACCCTAACAAGCGAGGAAATTACTCGCTCATTGAGGGGATGAAAGAAAACAAGAGTTTATCGAAGAAAGAAAACATCGATTGCAAGTTAATAAAAACTAAACTAAGGCGAGAAAATAAGAACAGATATGAAAAACTAAAATTATTGCAAAGAAAATAATCTACTTACTTTTGATGCACTCTTATTTCAAGAAAAACAGAATTTTATTTCATGAGAAGAGGCATAAGAAAATACAAGGTCTTGGGTTCTATTTATAGGACAAAGAAACCCTAGGGCTACAGATTGCACCGCATGTCTAAAGTTACAATTATACCCCTAAAAAGATCTCTCCAGAGCCGTCACAAAATATGGAAAAATTTAAGCGCACTAGGGCTTCTTTCCGCCGCGGAAGCGCCGCGTATATGGGCTTTGGGCCGCGCTTCCGCGGCGCAATGCTGAGGTCAGCTTCTGGATTTTTTTGGGCTTCTTGGTATTCTTCTGGGCTTCTTGGTTCTGTATTCAGATCATCATTTGGGATTATACAGTGATACCAGATTTTCAACGATCACTTTGCAATGATTCTTGTAACCATCTTTCTTGCAAATTTGGATCTTTTGTTGTTTTGTTGATGGTGAACCGTTCTTTTGCTGAGCTTTACTAAGATCTTCCTTTTTGCTGGTCAAAATCCTTCTTTTGTGTCGTCTTTTGTGTTTTTCACTGTTTTCGTGCCAAGAACCTGTAACCTGTAACATGTAGCAGACATGGGTCAAAAGCACCTGTTTTTATTCTTAAATGCATAAGAATGGGGCATACAAAAATGCAATATTATGTGATAAACAAATAAACAGGGGATACTCGGTCCACAGGGATACTCGGCTCTCACCCGGCTGACGGGTAATATAAAATACGCGTTAATGTTTGCGGTAAATATTTGTAGTTTTCGATCCCCGGCAACGGCGCCATTTGATTGGTTGATTTTAGCGTGCTTGCGCTTTCTAAAAGATAGATCAAAATGTGAATATACGCGGTAAACAATATTAAGATCATTGTGATTATTATCGGAACACCCTTCGGAATATATGCGGTGACCACAATGCGATAATGATCACGATGAAAAGAGATGAGAGTTGCAAAATAAATAACCGAACACCCTTCGGAATTAACTCGTAAGAACGAATCGGAAATTCACAACATCCCTGTGGACCGACCCGTACTCACCGGCTAGCTGCAAAGCGACGCCGTTCTTGATTGCGGTTACAAATATTTTGCTAAATCACTACCAATCAAATGCCGGGTCTCTCGGGTGAGAGCCGAGTATCCTAACCTAAGTCCTTAATATTGTTTATCGCAATTAATCAAATTTGCCGATACTCGGCGTGATATAACAATCACAGGAATATAAAATACAATATTTGCGGTAAATATTTGTAGTTTTCGATCCCCGGCAACGGCGCCATTTGATTGGTTGATTTTAGCGTGCTTGCGCTTTCTAAAAGATAGATCAAAAATATTTGTAACCGCAATCAAGAACGGCGTCGCTTTGCAGCTAGCCGGTGAGTACGGGTCGGTCCACAGGGATGTTGTGAATTTCCGATTCGTTCTTACGAGTTAATTCCGAAGGGTGTTCGGAGTTGTTATTAAATCTAAAAACCTAATTATTCTAGGGCAATTAATTAAATCTATTCTTGCTAGGACTAGGTTTAGGGATGATTTGGAAATGGTAGTAAATCTCAACGCTTTCTTTACCCGAATGAAGATCTGTGAGGAGTTATGGTAATTATCAATAAAGTGGATTAGATCCGTTCGGGAAGGTGTTCCTTCCTCTAGGTTCTTGTCCTTCCTTTAGAGATCCTTACCCTAACCTCCATGGAAAACATCACACCCGGGCCTTTATACTACGGTATCACCGCTACCTCGAGGGATAGAGTGCCGTAGGGAGCGGTATGTGCATGTATGCATGGAGTCCTATTGTAAATATTTGATGGGTAAGAAAGGGATGAGAGATCTCATCTCTCAAAATCCTTCCCAAAAGCTAAACCCTAAACAAGTTCCTAGGGCATGAAATTTAAATCTACACTAAGGCAAGAAAATAAATTACTTACAGATGGCTCTCTCCAAACATCAAAGCAGGGTTGTCAGATCTGAATTTCTGAATTAAAGAGAGGCACCGATGCTCTCCAAAAGATTTCTAAAATTTATTCATAAAAGGAGGTATAGGGAGGCATAAGAAAATACAATGGTTAGAGTTCCTATTTATAAAGAATAGGAAACCCTAGGGTTACATCTGATTCGCATGTCTACAATTACAAGAATAGCCCTATAAAGACCAGTCAACGCCGCCATGGAATTATGGAAAAAACCATTTTGCATTTGGGCTTCTTCTAGCCGCGGAACCGCGGCCTGGGTAGGGATTGGGCCGCGGTTCCGCGGCCCAATAGTCTAATCACATTCTGAAAATTCCTGGTTTTATTCTGGGCTTCCTGAGCTTCTATATTCTTTGGATCTTTTCTCAATTTGGCTTCTGTTCTCTTTCAGATTTTCCAGTGAATAATTGTTGTGAACTTTTAACCGTTCGCTTGTAATCTTGGACCTTGCATTGCCTTGTACTTTGTGAATTTTATATTTGATATCGGCTTGATCAAGAGTCTTCTGTTTGTTGGTCAAAGTCCACTTTTGCATCGTCTTTTCATCGTTTTCACTGTTTTCGCTTCAAGAACCTGTAACCTGTAATATGTAGCAGACATGCGTCAAAAGCACCCGTTTATTTGTAATATATATAAGAATGGGGAATATAATAATGCAATATTATGGTATGAACAGCAGATCTGACATTTCTTTGCATGCTCTCCGCAATCCCGTATCATGGTGGGCCAGTAATACCCAAGTCGTTTGATTTGAAGTCGCATCTTGGGGCCAGATTGGTGAGCACCGCAAACGCCCGAGTGAACATCTTTCATGACCTTTTGGGCTTCGGCCAATGACAGACACCTGAGCCAGAGTTGGTCATATGACCTGCGGTATAACGTGTCATTTACAAACACGTATCGGAGAGCTCTTTTCTTCAGCTGAATCCTCGCAGATTTTTCTTCGGGCAGCTTGCCGTATCGGAGGTACTCTATGAAGGGTTCTCTCCAATCGGGCTCGTCTTGGATGATCGAAGCTTCTTCGGCAGGGCTGCTCTTCTGTTCCGCGCTTTCCTCTTCTCGTAGAGAGACTGGGGGTAGAATTTGTCGGCTCCTGACCGTGATCAGAATTTCGTCCATGTCAGGATCGGCCAGCTCCTTGGCTAGGCGAGAGAGTATGTCAGCCTTTCCGTTCAACGCTCTAGGGACTCTTGTTAGTTCAATGTGAGTGAACCGTTTCATGAGTTCCACCACTCGGCCTCTGTATCGAGCTAATTCGGGTTTGTATATCTTATAATCGCCGCTTACTTGGTTGACGACAAGCTGGGAGTCACCGTAAACCCGTAGCCGAAGGATTTCCATTTCTATGGCGAGTTCCAAACCAGCTATCAGGGCTTCATACTCAGCTTCGTTGTTCGTTCGAGGCTCGGTGAGAGCGAAAGAACGCCGTAGGGTTCCCATTGATGGTGTGATGAACACCAATCCTATCCCTGCTTTTATCTCCGGGTCGCTTGATCTGCCGGAGCTCCTTATTGATGAAGCCCCATCAAAGTAGAGCTCCCAATATGGCTCGTCTTCCTCGAGGTGCAGCATTCGTTCGTCGGGTAACTCATAATTTAGCGGCGATCCTTCTGGTTTGGGATGAGCAGCGAGAAAGTCTGCAAGAGCTTGCCCTTTTACTGCTTTCTGAGGAGTATAAACTATGTCAAACTCGAGTAGCATAACAGCCCATCTTGCCATTCTGCCGGCTAGGCTCGCTCTGGTAATCAAGTGTTTGAGCGGGTCGACCTTGGAGATCAGCATAACCCGATGAGCAAGCAGATAGTGCCTCAGCTTCTTCACAGCAAATATCAGAGCCAGGCATTGCTTCTCGATTGGGGAATAGTTGTGTTCCGCCCCGACTAGAGTTCGACTGAGGTAGTAGAGGGCATTTTCTTTTCCCTCCTCATTATTCTGGGCAAGGAGCGCACCGAGTGACTCATCTAGCGCGGCAGTGTAGAGAATCAGCGGTTTATTTGGAATGGGAGCGGCCAGCACTGGAGGGTGCAACAAGTATTGTTTGATGCTTTCGAACGCTGCTTGACATTCGGCATCCCAGATAAAAGGAGCTCCTTTCTTCATGAGCTTTGAGAAGGGCCTACATTTCCTCGATAAATTTGAGATAAACCTCCTTATATAAGCAAGCTTGCCTTGAAAAGATCTTAGCTGCGTCAGACTTTTCGGAGGGGGCATCTCCATGATGGCCTTTATCTTTGATGGGTCAACTTCAATCCCTCGATGCCGGACTATAAAACCCAGGACTTTTCCCGATGACACTCCAAAAGCACATTCAGAGGATTCATCTTCAGATCGTATTCCCTCAGTCTGGTGAGAACGGTCCTAAGATCTTGGATGTGGTCAGCCTTGGCTTTAGTTTTGACGACCAGATCATCAACATAGCATTCGACGACTTTATGGATTAGGTCATCAAAGATATTAGTCATTGCCCTTTGATATGTAGCACCTGCGTTCTTCAGTCCGAACGGCATTACCTTGTAGCAATATATTCCGATCGGGGTTCGAAATGCTGTGTGTTTCTCATCCTCAGGCGACATCTTGATCTGATTATATCCAGACAAGCCATCCATAAAGGTGAACAACTCGTAATTTGAGGTGTCATCGACCATCATTTCCATGACCGGTAGCGGAAAGTCGTCTTTAGGACATGCCTTGTTGAGATCCCTGAAATCGACACAAACTCGGATCTGCCCATTTTTCTTCTTCACTGGGACTATACATGCGATCCAGTCCGCGTATTTCTCTTTCCTGATGAAGCCGACATCGATGAGCTTCTTAGTTTCCTCGATGACCTTTTCTTCTAGTTCCCTTCTCATTCTTCGAGGAGCTTGTTTGACTGGCTTAGCATCAGGAGATATGGCCAACTTATGTACGGCCACTTCAGGGGAAAGGCCAGGAATTTCTTTATATGTCCACGCGAAGCAGTCGACGAACTCATGCAGCAGGGCAATTATCTGCGCTTTCATTTCCTCTGACAAGAGCGAGCTGATGTAGGTCGGCCTTGGATTATCGGGCGTTCCTAAGTCAATCTCGGTTAGCTCGTCAAAGGTTGCTTGTCCTCCATCTTCGAGCTCTTGAGGAGCTTCTTCTGGCTCGGCTATCTCGTCGTCATCATTTGATCTTTCGCTGGCCTCACCAACATGGATCATGTAGCACGCTTTGGAATCAGGTTGAATGTAGCCTATGCCCCGTCTATCTGGAATTCATCCATCGATGAGTGCTCGGACCTGGGGCGGATGCCATAGCCCTTCGTAAAACTTTGCTTCGGACTCCGTTTGATATAACCGGCATCCGCACTTCTTAAAGTATTCCCGCATCTCGGGCGCATAGTATCTGGGATTGAGGACGGCTCTTATGCCTCTCTCATATGGAAGGCACGCGACAGACAAATCGTCCGGGTGCGCAACGGGGTTTAACCCATAAAACAAGATGCCCTTCTGTCCACTTTTCCTCCCGGGAACGTAGAAAGTTTTCAGCTGGTCCATGGTGGAGATTGATAGTGCATCGAGCTCTTTGCACATTTGCTCTGGTACCCTTGTAACGGCTAGGGACCCTTCTGCAACTTTGAAGGTCTCTCATAGTTTCGCTTGTTGCGTGGGGGTCCAATCTGCACCGCTGTTGCACGACAGGTCCTCCTCCTCTGACTCTTCAGTGTCGCTGCCAAGATGAGGGCGGACTTTACTGCTAGATGGGGCTTCAGTGACGGATTCATCCGTATCGCTGCCGAAACGAGGGCGAGTTTTATGGAAGGACGGGCTTCCAGCGTCGGACTCATCAGTGTCGCTACCGAAATGCAGGCGCACTTGGGCATTTTTGCTTTTGAAAGTGACAACCGGCGCAGATTTGCTTTTGAGCCTTGGGGCTAGTCTATCCTCAGTCAGTTGTGGCTTAGCATTTTGGTGGTTCATAAAGTACCGAGAATCTTCATATCGGACTTCATGCACACCGAACGGTTGGATGTCTCCGTCAATGCGTCTTTCTTCGCCATTTTTAGTATACTTCATGCATTGATGGAGAGTTGACGGAATGATGCCGTAATTGTGGAGCCACGGTCGCCCCAAGAGAATCTTATATGACGTGTCAGCGTCGATCACGTATATCTTAGCTTCAGTTTGCAGATCCCCGAATTTGATTGGCAGAGCTATGGACCCCAGAATTTGCTGGCAATTTTGGTTGAAGCCTTGAATGACAATCCTTTCCCTTGACAGGTGTCGGACGTCCATTGATAAACTCTTCAGAGTTCGCAAGTTCATGATGTTCACTGAGGACCCCGGATCAATCAATATGCGATTAATTCGATCTCCGTCACTGTACTCGGTTACGTAAAGCGGCCGATTATGCTCAGCCGTTCCCAGTAGCAAGTCTTCATCCTTAAATGTGACTGCGGCGGCATGCAAAGCATGCTGGGCTTCTTTCATATTAATTTCCGCAAAGTGAGCCTGATACCGCTCGGGGTTTTGTAGAGCGTGAATGAGAACATCTCTAAGCTCCTTAGATAGGACCAAGGCGTCGTAGATGCTCAGGAGAGACGGAAGCTTCCGGAGATGTGCCAAGACATTATAGTCCACCGAGGAAGGACTTATGTTTTCATCAGCCGGTTCTCTGCCATCTTCTTCATTAGCGACTTGTTTTTCCTTCCCTTTTGGGGCGTTGCCCTGATTTTGCGGTAGAGCCCTGCCGCTTCTGAGCTGGATTTGATTGGCCTTTGTGGTGAGCTCCTCGTCCTCTTCGGGAAAACAGAGCTCATCCTCGAAGTCGCTGCCAAGATGGATGGCATAGCAGGTCACTACTGGGATCTCTTCATTGGACTCTTCTTCTAACTCCTCTAGAATTTCAGCCGCTTGTACAGGGAAGAACTCCTTCAATTGAATCAATGTTCTTTCCTTTTGTTCATATTCTTCGAGGGAATCGATATATTTTTGAATGGTCGATCTCCCTGCAGACTCTTTTTCGCGCCGAGCTGCACTTTTCTTCTTCTTCAGCTTCTTGGATTTTGTGCCTGATGGAGCTGCATTGGCAGCTGGACTGGTAGGCTTCTTCTGCCCTTCCCATTCCGTCCTGGGTTCTTTCCGAAGTAGCTTTATCATCTTCTTCGTCTTATTAGATATGTGCGTACTCCACGGAGGCCGCGATGAGTCCGTTTCATTTCTCAGGGCAGCGGGTTCGGCTGTCTGCTCCCAGAAGGCTTCAACTTCTGTCTGTATAAAGTTGACGGTTGCAACTTGATTGTTCACCAACACGCTTTTGGACAGCTCGATCTCTCCAGCCTTGTACTGCTTCTCGACCCAGTCTTTGAAGATATAGTAATCCTCGATCGCATGGCTCACTACTCGGTGGTACGGGCAATACAGAGGATTGTCGATCATTTTTGCTTCTTGGGGTCTTTTCGACTCCGGCAATTGTAGGCCGTTGTTCAAGGCATCTTTAAATATCTTACGGACCTTGTCCCTTCTGAAAGAGTAAACCTTGTTCTTTTTCTCCTCTAGGGAAGGCTCATCTCCTCCCAGCAATGGCTTTCGAGACCGGTCGGTTTTGGATTCGCCCGCCCTTCGCTTTTCTTCATTGTCGGACGCATTGAAGACATTGGTACTGCTGGAACTCCCGCTTCTACGGTTGTCGTCCCGCTTGCTTTTCCAAGTTTTGTCTCTCTGAGAATCCGGCGGGGACTCTTGCTTTGAGCGTTCCAGCATTTGGACTTTCTTGGTTAGCTCCTGAAATGTCTTGAGGCCCGCTGTACATAAGAATGGGACCATCCAATTGCTGAGGTTCCCAATGAGAAGACTGACGAACTGGTCCTGCTCCAGCGGCGGTTCGCACTTGACCGTGAGATTACGCCATCGGGCGATAAAGTCAGTGTTGCTTTCATTCTTCCCCGGCTTGGTCCTCACAAGGTCGGCAATGGAGATTTTATCACTGACGCTCATGAACCTTTGCCGGAACAGAGACTCTATTTGGGCAAAGGTAATGATGGACCCGTCTGGTATGCTCGCGTACCAGTCGAAAGCTACACCGGTCAGGCTGTTGACAAACTGACAAAGAAGGAGCGCGTCCTTGCCCCCTGTATTTCCGCACGATGCTTTGAAGTGGGCAACGTGCTGATTTGCATTCCCCGTTCCATCAAATCTTCCGAACTTAGGAATGACGTAGCCGCTTGGGAACTCAATCAGATCGTACTGCGCGGGGTATGGCCGCCCACTACTGCCGATTTCTTTCTGAGCTTCAGCTTCGGCCACCAATGTTTTAACCTTGCTGGTGACCAAATCCATTATCTGATCCTGTGTTAGCGGGATAGTGCTATCTGGGGCCAAGGCGTCCCCAGAAGTGGAATGTGGCCGGCTTTCATGCGGCTCGACCAGTCTTGGTCCCAAAGGAACAGGCATTGGCTGCCTCGGATTGTCATCACCCGGCTGATTAGTAGCGGCTTGTGCCTGATTGGGAGGCGCTCGAGCAATTTGAGCCGTAAGCTGCATCACCACGTTCGTTAAGTCGTCAATTTTCGAATAGAGCTTGGCCATCTCTTTATCTTTGCTCCTGAGCTGTTTTCGAAGCTCTTGAAGCAGCTCTTGCTCCGCAGTCCTGGGGCGGAAAGTTGGCTCTTCCTCGCTGTCTGAGCTTGACTCTGCATGGACCGAGGGGTCTTTCTGCCTATCATCCTCATCGAGAGGGTTTTCTTCATCCAGCGGGGGCGGCTGTTCTTGGGCGGCGGCAACCACATTCAGACTAGATTGGGCTTGGGATGTGGTGGCCCCATCCTTGCTTTTGCTGCGAAGGTTATCGCTGGGGCGACAGCCCGCCATATAGACCGTATGGATGATATATCCGGCCGTCTTTCTATCATTGGCAGCTGATTTCATGGATTGTTGTCTTGACCCCCTTGTTTCGGTAGCTGGTAGTCGATTAAAGGCGGCTGGCCTAACCAGTTTCTTGAATAGTGCTGGCGCTTCTTTTCTGGGTTTGCCCCGCTGCTTTCGTGCGGCACAAAGTGCTTGATAGACTCTTGAAGAGACAGTGTCATACCTTTTCTGTTGGGGCCGGGACACGTCTCTTTGTGGCACTGTTCGGACCGTCGTCTTCTTGATTCTGGCGGTCATGGCATTTTTCTGAACCCACTTCAGAGGCTCGAAGGAATTGCTGATTCTTACATCCGACTCAGCCGTCGTTGTGGGGCAACCCTGCACTTGGAACTTCACACGATTCCATTTGGCCGAAGCCCTGGCCCTCTTGTTGGCTCGATACCTGAGCCGCTTCTGCCTTAACTTTTCTGTTCTAAGCACTTAGCAGACTTCAGCTCTTTGGGAAGACGCCGCAGACCGGGCGATGGAGGGACTTGGAGATACGCTCGATTGTGCATTTGTTGGAGTCCTCGCCTGAGCTCGTCCGCAACATTTGATGTTGCCCTTTGTACCGAAGTTCTTGCCCCCCGCTGGAGCACCAGAGAATCGTTCAGATACCGTCTTAAGTTTCGGTTGTGGTGCCTTGGCGATCACGACATTCGGCCTCTTACCCCTTGAGACCGGCTTGGCCACCTGTTCCGCCGGGATCTCCGCCAGATGAGCGCTTCCGGCAGGGTAGATGATGACGGAGCCAAACTGGCGGGGCGGTTCCTCCCACTGTCGACTGAGGCTTGCGGGGAGAACCACACGAGCGTTGATCTTGACCACGTATGGAATCGGGGTCACGTTGGAAGCTGAATTCGTCTGGGGAGACATTGTCGTCGAAGATTGATTGCTGCATGGAAAAAAGAACATCATTTCAGTATAGGCAATCGATATGTATATTGATTGAGTTCGCATGAACGTTTAACCCGAAATATGGGAGGAGAGATTGGTCCCACCGGGCGTGCCAAAGTCTGTAGGGTGTTTTTCGTCACCCCATTGAGATGGGAATACGCGCACGCTTCTCAGGCGTACTACAGATTCCCCCTGCCTAGGGTAGGCCGGGGTTTAATGATTGTGGGGATCCGAATCTCCGGCAGCCGCGGACTAAGCTGCCGTTAATTACCCCTTGCCTTTGGGGCGAGGGAACCTCCGATTAACGGGTTAAACTGGTCATGCGAACTCAATGTGCAGTGTACGTGTGTTTTGTTTTGAAAGGGGTTTTTGGATATATCGGGAGCCACGCAAAGTTTTTACGGGGGTCCCGCTACCCGGATAGCGGGCTGGGGGTCAAGGGGGCTAGCAGCCCCCTTGCGGGGTTTGGGGCAGCGCCCCGGCCCAAAAATTTTTTTGGAGGGGGAGAATGTTGCGGAGTATGTGTATGTGTACATATGTATACATATGTATATATATTCATGTATATATAAACAAAAGGGGGGAAAAGACATCCAAAGGATGCGTGGGGCCAGCGCCTTGAGCGCTGTGCGCTTAGGTGCTGTGCGCTCGGGCGCAAGCGCGCCACGTGTCGGCACGTGGGTGCTTTGCGCATGAGCGCTGGGCGCTCGGGCGCAAGCGCGCCACGTGTCGGCACGTGGGCGCAAGGCACTCGAGCGCAAGCGCGCCACGTGTCGGCACGTGGGCGCTTTGACCTCGGGCGCAGTGCGCTGGAGCGCAAGCGCGCGCGCCACGTGCCGGCACGTGGGCGCTTTGCGCTCGGGCGCAGTGCGCTGGAGCGCAAGCGCGCGCGCCACGTGCCGGCACGTGGGCGCTTTGCGCTCGGGCGCAGTGCGCTGGAGGGCAAGCGCGCGCGCCACGTGCCGGCACGTGGGCGCTTTGCGCTCGGGTGCACTGCGCTGGAGCGCAAACGCGCCACGTGCGCGCCGGCGAGGAAAAGAGGGCTTTTAGCCCCAGAAACTCCCGGAAGAGAAATAGTGGAGTTAAACTCCTGAAAAAGAAAATATATTTTGGTTGAGGAAATGGGTTCTTCTTCTTGCTCCTCTGTTGGCTGGCTCAAGAGATGTGAGATCTAAAAATCTCTTCTTTTTTAGATCTAATGATAGATCCAAGTTCCCATTTGTGGGTTTTGTGGTGAAAAACTAATTTGTTTTATAAAAAGAAGAGTAAAACTCTTGATTTAATTCAAGAGAAAGAAGAGGGTTTTGGAACCTTGAAGAAGAAGAAAAGATCTCAGATCTGGAAAAAAATTTTAGAGAGAGAAAAAGTTGTTGAGATATTTCATTATCTTTGCCTTTATAGGCTGTACACTTTACACATAGCCTCTTGGGCTTCACAAAATGGCATTTTGCCCATCCCATGGCTCATGTGCCACTTCTTTTTGCACATAAGCCATGAGCTTTACAAAAATTTGGCTTTATGCCTATTTTTCTTACATTTATCCATAAAATAAAATAAAAGAAATACAACAAAATTGTTTATTACAAAATTTTTATCTTGGCGTGGGGGGAGGCCGGCCGCTTCATGTTCGGGCTCGACCCGGGCATGGGCCCACTGGATCTGGGTGTGGGCCCACTTAATTTGGAGTTGACTTGGATTTTGACTTGGTCAACCGGGGTGTAAATTTTTACCCCAACACTTATGTCAATTCTAACCCGGTGGGAAACGCCCAAAGCAAATCCTGGTTTCGTGGAACACGGCTAATGTCAATCCTGACCCCGTGGAAAGCGTCCAGAGCGGATCCTGGTCCTGTGGAACATGGCTAATGTCAATCCTGACCCCGTGGGAAACGTCCAGAGCGGATCCTGGTCCTGTGGAACACAGCTTATGTCAATCCTGACCCCGTATGAAATGCCCAGAGCAAATCCTAGTCTCGTGGAAGACGGCTTATGTCAATCCTGACCCCGTGGGAAGCGTCCAGAGCAAATCCTGGTCTCATGGAACACGGCTTATGTCAATCCTGACCCGTGGGAAACGCACAGAGCAAATCCTGGTCTCGTGGAACACGACTTATGTCAATCCTGACCCCGTGGGAAGCGCCCAGGGCAAATCCTTGTCTCATGTAACACGGCTAATGTCAATCCTGACCCCGTGGGAAACGTCCAGAGCGGATACTGGTCCTGTGGAACACGGCTTATGTCATTCCTGACCCCGTGGGAAATGCCCAGAGCAAATCCTGGTCTCGTGGAACACGGCTTATGTCAATCCTGACCCCGTGGGAAGCGCCCAGAGCAAATCCTGGTCTCATGGAACACGGCAAATGTCAATCTTGACCCCGTGGGAAACGCCCAGAGCAAATCCTGGTCTCGTGGAACACGGCTTATGTCAATCCTGACCCCGTGGGAAGCGTATAGAGCAAATTCTGGTCTCGTGGAACACGGCTTATGTCAATCCTGACCCCGTGGGAAGCGTCCAGAGCAAATCCTGGTCTCGTGAAACACGGCTTATGTCAATCCTGACCCCGTAGGAAGCGTCCAGAGCAAATCCTGGTCTCGTGGAACACGGCTAATGTCAATCCTGACCCCGTGGGAAGCGTTCAGAGCGAATCCTGGTCCTGTGGAACACGACTAATGTCAATCCTGACCCCGTGGGAAGCATCCAGAGCGGATCCTGGTCCTATGGAACACGGCTAATGTCAATCCTGACCCCGTGGGAAGCGTTCAGAGCACCACCTGGTCCCATAGAACACGGTTAAAGTCAGTCTTGACCCCATGGGAAATGGCCAGAGCAACTCCTGACTCCGTGAAATGCGGATAAAGTCAACCCCTGACTCCGTGAAATGCGGATAAAGTCAACCCCTGACTCCGTGAAATGCGGATAATGTCAACCTCATCCATCACTTATGGGTCCTCACGACTCGTAAGGGAGAAAACTCTTTTGTGAGATCTTTACGACTCTCAAGAGAAAACGCACTTAGGAATCCTCACGATTCTTAGGTAGAAATTGCACCTATGGGATCCTCTCGACCTGCAGGGAGAAAATTCTTTATGAGACCCTCACGGCTCATAAAGTTGAAAAGTCTTAGGTGGCAGATCCTAACCCTGTCTCCCAAGCTATCGTTGCCTCGCAGAGAGGCCAAGGTAGATTTTCTACGGGCCACACTCTCCGACAAGAAAAGAAACAATCACTTACGAGTCCTCTCAACTCGTAAGCAAGAAAAACTCTCTTGTGAGATTCTTACAACTCTCAAGAGAAAATATACTTAGGAATCCTCACGATTCTTAAGGAGAAATTACACTTACAAGATCCTCACGACTCGTAAGGAGAAATACCTTTATGAGACCCTCGCGGCTCATAAAGTTGGAAAGCCTTAGGAGGCAGATCTGAACCTGACTCCTAAACCATCGCTGTCCTACAAGGAAATCAAAATAGATTATCCACAAAATGCGTTTACTAAAAGGGACACACCACCATGAAGCAAAATATGTTTTTTATTCATGAATTAAAATGAATACAAAGTACAATTTATGAAAGAATCAAAAAAATATACTCTCATTCAGGAGTATGTACAAAAGAAGAATAAAAGAAAAAATATACAATTCTTCAAGCCGGCGGACGATTTAATAGATTTGCCAATTCATCCTTTTTTCGTTGGGCCTCAGCCTCATGATTCATTATCGCTAAGAGACGGGCCTCCGCTTGAGACTGCTGAACCTATTATGAGGCAAGCCGACTTTCAAGCTTTTTTTCGGTAATTTTATGAGCTTCGACCATTTCGCGAGTGAAAATGACGGCTTTATCAATGGCTACCACCTCTCTGATAGCTTCTTGAAGCACCCGCCAAAGTTTATACACCCGAGTGGTCTTGGCCGTAAGATTAGCTTGAAGTTCCCCCAGCGCAGTTGAAGCCAGCTTCCTCTCTGAAAATTTTCGGCTGAGCCTATTCTCGCATGACAGCATATTTGCGGCTCACCGTTCGATCAGCCCCCGCAAGCTCGCCTTTGCAGCCACAACCTCTGAGGGAAGGCGTGTGCACTTGAGATCATGTAAACAGACCTCCACTCGACGCCAATCTTCGATCCAAAACACGCACAAGCTATTTTCTCTTTCTGGCAACAAGGAAAGTTTTTCGCGTTCGTACTTAGAGAAAATTCCCAGGGGTCAAGTATGAAGCTCGTGTACACAGGTGAGATGCACGTACGAATACACATCAAGCAGAAAAAGCCAACAGAGAACATTCAACGATTAATGATAAGAGAAAATGCATTGATATTACTCTAAAGGAAAGAGATCACCAAACAAGGGATCGGAAATACAAAGGTTAACAAAGCAAAACACAAAATTTTCCAGCTCCCTTTCCGCCTTCTCCAGCACGTCAAAATGACGGTTTTCGTGAGGAGTCGCTCCACATCGGTTGGCGCCGTGCTCATCAGCAAAAGCGGACATGACGGCCTGTCGGGCCTTTATCTGACTCAGTATATGAACTGAATGATCCTTCAGAGCTTGAGTGATTAGACAAGTCTCGTGAAACCACTCGAGCTTGTCCTCCGCCGCGTCAAGGATCGCCGAAGTCATCTCCGCCGGATAAGGGGGTATATCGGCAAGTACAGACAGAAAAATCAACCGGAGCCAAATGGAGCCTATGGGAAGAGGGGAGCCCCGACGAGTTAGAAGCTCATACATCACCGTGTCACATTGAGCGTCGGTGAGGAGGGGATCTGCCAGCCGCACAGCGAAGCGAGGGATTATCTCCTCAACGGGCACCTCCCAGGGTTGTCGACGAGCGTGGGGACGATTACAAGCCATAGCAATTGATCGGTTTCTCAAAGATGATCACCTTAAGATATAAATGGGGTTCTCTGTGAGAAAAGGAAGAAAGGCATGGTTTCAGGTTATAAAGGGGAGCATTTAATGCTATGCACAAAAAATGTTGTGCATGGTGGAACTATTCTAAAAACCCGGAAAAAAGGGGAGAGCATTGGAAATGAAAAAGCAATGACGCATTGAAATCAGATCAGGGAAATGAAACGTCCCCATCAAGCAGAGCCCCGCATGCGCAACACGTGAGCACAAGCCTTGATTGGAAGATAAAGCGGCACTGCACATACATAACAGAGAACTGAGCTCTGAGGAAGAGAATTAAATTCTCAAAGGAAAAAGAACAAGGAAGAGAAGATAAAAAAGTGGAGGCGCTTTTGAAGGGACCCCTGCATTTATAGGATGTGATAGGAAACGGTTCATCTACCCCCTTCCCTAGGCAGATCCAACGGCCACAAAAGGTGACAGCATTACACTCACGTGCAAACACGTGAGAACAAAGCTGTGGGGGCATTTATTCCCTCATAAAATATCAGGAAAAACCCCAATGGGGCATCACGTGCCCACACGTGACCAGGGGGTACGTGCTAACATGTGATGGTTTCCTGGGGATTCTGTTGTAACAGAATTAAATTCTAATCAAACAATCAATCAGTGGAGTCGCGTGTGTCCACACATGATGGGCCTTTAAACCTACCGAAAAGAATTAAAAATATAATAAAACAACAAGGAAAAACCCCAATGGGGCATCACGTGCTCACACGTGACCAAGGGTCACGTGCTGACACGTGATAATTCCTGAGTTCTTTAAAACAACAGAATTGAATTCTGGTTAAAATGCTTAATCAGGGGGTCACATGTCAACACGTGATGGGATCTTAAGATCTCTGAAATAATAGAATTAAATTCTAATTAAATGGTCAATCAGAAGGTCACATGCCAACACGTAACAGGCTCTTAAGCCTTCTGAACTAATAGAATTAAATTCTAATTAAGAGAGAATCGAGAACCCTAACTGAAAAAAATATTTCTTTAAATCCTTCCAAACAAAAAAGAATGTGCTCTGTAAAGTAGAGCACCGTTGGATTAAAAATCCAATGGTGATTAAAAATCACCAATTTATAGAAAGATTCTGTACAAGGAAAGATTTCCCTGAAATTTGCCAGGAATAACAGACAAAATATCTTTTGGTATAAAAATCCAATGGTGAATAAAATTCACTGAGTGATCTAAAGGCCATGTTGGTTACAAAATCAATTAAAAATTTTCAATGAAAGATTGACTAAACAAACTGATTCTTTTCTTTCTCCTATAAATAGGAGCCAAGAAGAGAAGAGAAAGGATTGATTTTTTTCGAGAGGATACAACAACAACAGAGAGAAAAAAAGAAGAGAATTTAATTCTCCAGAAAGAAAAGAAGATTTCCTCAGAGGAGAAAGAAACCCTAGGTGAGAAAAGGAAAGAGATCATAAGCTCCACAAAATAAAAAGAGAATTTAATTCTCAAACTAAGAGTTTAACTCTTCTAAAAGAACTTAGTTCTTCCTTTGGTTGAAGATCTGCAGAAGCAGATCTCCCCATAAGTTGAGAATTTAATTCTCATCGGGGAGATTCTGCCATGCAGATCCAAAACTTAGAGGGAGAATTGAGTTTAGGGAATTTAATTCCTCCAAATACTTAGGAATTTAATTTCTTCAACAAGGACAGGGTTTAACCCTTAAAACAAGAACTTAGTTCTTCTTCATGGTTGAAGATCTGCAGAAGCAGATCTCCCTATAAGTTGAGAATTTAATTCTCATCGGGGAGATTCTGCCATGCAGATTCAAAATTTAGAGGGAGAGTTGGGTTTAAAAAATTTAATTCTTCCATATACATAGGAATTTAATTCCTCTAAACAGAATTAGGGTTTAACCCTACCAAAGAATTTAATTCTCAAACGAAGGACTTAAACTCTCCATACACGTAAACCTGATCACGTGGCAACACATTCGATGGTCAGGAAAGAAATAATGAGACATGGTCACGTGCCCCCATGTGACCTTTAAATAGACTCTTCAAGATGATAAAGAAAAAACTTGGAGGCAATACCTCACGTGCTCACACGTGACCTTCAAAACAAAAGGGAACAAATCCAAAAATAGTACTAATTTATGGTGCTTCACGTGTCCCCACGTGACCCCTGACAAACACTTTTTTTAAAGGGCAAATGAGGGAAAACAGAGAAATTAACAACCAATACATGTGTACTATCGCGTGTCCACACGTAATGATTACAAAGACTAAGTGTTTAACACTTATTTACAAATTTTGAGAGTAAAATAAAGGAAATTTAGCCCAATTCTCAGGCGCCTCATGTGACCCCACGTGACTGCCTCATTTTTAGTGTTTAGCACTACTTTGAGCATTTTTTCCCTAGTGTTTAACACTATTTTAAGCACTTCATTCTTTTAGTGTTTAACACTGTTTTAAGCGCATAACGTGGGAACACGTGATCGCCAAATATTCTCTATAAACACTATATTCAAATCAGTCCTAGCCTAAATTGGCCAAGTCTTTCTGAGGCAAATCTCCCCTTCAACTGAACCTCAAAATTGATCAGTTCATATGATATGCAAAGTAAAGTCCAGAGCTATAATGAATGTTTAGTGCTCAGTCAAAGACAAAATGTTGTCGGAACCACAAACCCTGTTTAGCATTGCTAAATAACGGGGGGGCTGAACCCAGACAAATGTTCAACAGTCCAAACAAAGATCCAACATTCCAAACCTAATTGGACTTAGCTCAAGTCGGCTATAAGTCCTCAATTCAGATTTAACTGAGCCCATGTGCTCATGATCTAATTAATTGATCTTAGTTCTAAATTGGAACACAGATTTCCTAATCAACTTTGGTTCAAGGGTATATCTCTTCACTCCTCTGATATTTGTCGTTGTAATCCTTCAACGTTTTCAGAGAGGTGACGGGTCTCAACAACCAGACATTCCACCCATGTTTAGTATTGCTAAATAACGAGGGGGGAGGGGGCTGAACCCAGACAAATGTTCAACAGTCCAAACAAAGATCCAACATTCCAAACCTAATTGGACTTAGCCCAAGTCGGCTATAAGTCCTCAATTCAGATTTAACTGAGCCCATGTGTTCATGATCTAATTAATTGATCTTAGTTCTAAATTGGACCATAGATTTCCCAATCAACTTTGGTACAAGGGTACATCTCTTCACTCCTCTGATATTTATCGTTGTAATCCTTCAACGTCTTCAGAGAGGTGACGGGTCTCGACAACCAGACATTCCATGGACTGTGGAGTCCTTAAACTTATGGACTATGATGTCCTTAATCTCGGACTATGGGGTCCTTAAACTCATGGACTATGATTTCCTTAACCTCGGACTGTGGGGTCCTTAAACTCATGGACTATGATGTCCTTAACCTCGGACTGTGGGGTTCTTAAACCCATGGACTATGATGTCCTTAACCTCGGACTGTGGGGTCCTTTAAACCCATGGACTATGATGTCCTTAACCTTGGACCACCATGTCCTTAAACTGGTAATCGACCGCAATATCCCTAAACTAAACAACAGAGGCCAAATGGTCTTTTGTTGGATCTAAACGATCCCGTTAAGTTGGTCTTAATCTGAAATTAGACTAACGTATCCTTAACATACGTTTAAGTTGATGTTAGTCTTAAATGGGACTAACGTATCCTTAAACACAACCCCAAACCCAAATCTAAGAAAATACGGATTTGGACTAATCCACGCCCTACGGGCGACAACATAAATTAGTCTCCGTATACAATCCACGGGCAACCAAAAACAAAACAAACACCCACGACACGAAGTGACCATCTGGAGAAGGATAAAGCGGTTACCGTGATGCGGTAGCGTAATTAACTGCAGGGGCTTGCTCCTGCAGGGAAGAGCGTCCCCACAATCAAAAACCCATCAAATGAGGGGGAATCTGACGCAGTCTGCTATATCGGCCGCATCCGTTTAAACCTTCGATATACGGTGCCATAAATCAACTTGGCATCATCGGAGAGGTGGACGGATAGCACCAATTAGTATCTGCCCCCAAATTCAGGTAAGACGGACCTACGCGGTCGCATCTCTGTGTTGGGAGGAGAACAAACCCATCAGAAAAATTGAAATAATTTTTTTTAATGAAATTAAAATTCCGAGATCTTCAAGATCCATGAACAAACTTTTAAGAGTTCTTCTTAAGAGATTAATAAATCTACATGATTTGAAAAGAGCAAAGCTCTGTTAATGGGTTAAAAATCCCAAGAAAGATCTGTTTAGATCTATGAGAGCAAAGCTCTGTTAATGAAACCCTAAAAGGGTTTTCTTTAGATCTAAAATCTATGAAGAGCAAAGCTCTGTTAATGGGTAAAACCCTAAAAATATTTTAGATCTATGATCTGAGGAAGAGCAAAGTTCTATTGATAAAGTTCAAATCTTACCAAAAATTTGGCAGGGTTTTGACTCTTGAGGGTTCTTAAAATGAAGAGCCATGCTCTGAAAGAGAATAAAATTCTCAGAAGACAAAAATGAAGATGAACAGAAATCATCCTAAGGGCGAAAGTCCTATTTATAGGCACTGAGTGCCGTTTCAACTTCTAAGTTGATCTAATGGTGGAGATGCTGCCACCGCTGCACTCACGTGTGAGCCACGTGAGCGTAACGGTGGGGGGTATTTGCTTCCCCCAATTAGAGCAAGGCTCTGTTCAAATTATCAAAATTTAAAATGAAGCGACGCTTCATAAAAACGCCAGCGCTTTGAAGTAGCGCACCATGTGCAAAGCATGAGTGCGCTTGCGCTAAGTACGCCAAGAGCGCCAGCGCTCTGAGGCTGCGCACCACGTGCAAAGCAAAAGTGCGCTAGCGCTAAGTGCGCCAAAAGCGCCAACACTCTGAAGTAGCGCGTCATGTGCAAAGCACGAGTGCGCTAGCACTGGAACTAAATATTCCCCACCGTTAGATCAAAGATCTAATAATAATGATAAATTATTAATTGACCAGAATAAAATTTTGTAAAGGAAAGATTCCTCAAAATCTTTCCAAACAAAAAGATTGTGCTCTGTAAATCAGAGCACCGTTGGATCAATGATGATTAAATATCACCAAAAACACAGTATAAATTATGTTTAGAGAAATTCTCCAATCTTGTTAAAAACAAGAAGATTGCCTTCTGTAAATCAGAAGCCCTTGGATCAAAGATCCAATGGGGGAAACTCCACAAATCAATTAAAGAGAAGATCTCTTCAACTGATTGAACTGATCAGCCCTCACTATATAAATGGCCCAGCACTTCAAGTCTCATAGAGAGGAACCCCCCCATAACTTTGAGAAATCTTAGAAAGAAGAGCCAAGCTCCCGGTAGAAGAAGAAGATTTTCTTCAAGCTAAAAATAAACGGAGAGATCAAATCATCTCATATTAAAAAGAAGAATTCACTTCTTTTTTTAAGATCATAGATCCATAAGACCAAGGTCTTTCACAACAGAGATTAAAGGATCTCATCATAAAATAAAAAGAAGAACATAATTCTTCTCACAGATCATAAATATATAAGACTAAGGTCTTTTATATAAGGAGATCATGGACATCTCATTATAAAATAAAAGGGGGGGGAGAATAATTCAATTCTCTTAGGATCACAGATCCATAAAGGCAAAACCTTTCATCAAAATAAGAGATTGAAACATCTTTTATAAAATAAGAACTTTTATTCTTAGAATCTTAAGACAAAATCTCTTATAAACGAGAATTTATTTCTCAGATCATAAAATTGATCAACTAGCGCTTTGCGCTCATAAACTAGCGCTTTGGACTTTTGGACTGGCGCTCAGCGCCAAGCGCACCACGTGCTCCTCACGTGTGCGCCACTTAACAGCTAGCGTTTTGCACTCTTGGACTGGCGCTCAACGCCAAGCGCACCACGTGCTCCTCACGTGTGAGCCACTTAACAGCTAGCGCTTTGCGCTCATAAACTGGCGCAATGGGCCCATTATCTGGCGCTCAGTGCCAAGCGCGCCACGTGCTCCTCACATGTGCGCCACCCAGCAGAAGCACTCTGCGCTCTTTGACTGGCGCAAAGCACCCAGCACGCTACGTGCTCCTCATGTGTGCGCTAAAAGAACATAAATTGTTCTATAAATAAAGCCCAGAGCTATGAGAAATGCTTAGCATTGAGTAAAAGACAAAAACATTGTCAGAACTCAAATCAATACCCGGCATTGTTAAACATTTTAACTTAATGGGCCGAGCCCAAGTTAGCCATAAACCCCTCATTCAGATTAACTGAGCCCATATGCTCATAAATCTCAGATCTTAGTCCCAATTGGACTACAGATCTCCCAACCAAAATTGGTTCAAGGGTACATCTCTTCACTCCTCTGATATTTGTCATTGTAATCCTTCAACGTTTTCAGATTGGTGACGGGTCCCGACAACCATACATTTCATAGACTATGACGTCTTTAAACTGGACTGTGGAGTCCTTAAGCTCATGGACTATGATGTCCTTAATCTCGGACTGTGGGGTCCTTAAGCCCATGGACTATAATGTCATTAACCTCGGACTGTGGGGGCCTTAAACCCGTGGATTATGATGTTCTTAACCTTAGACTGTGGGGTCCTTAAGCCCATGGACTATGATGTCCTTAACCTTGAACCACCATATCCTTAAACTGGTAATCGACCGCAATGTCCCTAAACTAAACAACATAGGCCAAATGCTCTTTTGTTGGATCTAAACGATCCCGTTAAGTTGATCTTAGTCTGAAATTAGACTAACGTAACCTTAACCTACGTTTAAGTCAATGTTAGTCTCAAATGGGACTAACGTATCCTTAAACACAACCCCAAACCCTAATCTAAGAAATTACGAATTTGGACTAATCCACGCCGTACGGGCGACAACATAAATTAGTCTCCGTATACAATCCATGAGCAACCAAAAACAAAACAAACACCCACGATACGAAGTGACCATCTGGAGAAGGAAAAAGTGGTTACCGCGATGCGGTAGCATAATTAACTGCAGGGGCTTGCGCCTATAGGGAAGAGCGTCCCCACAATCAAAAACCCCTCAAATGAGGGGAAATCTGACGAAATCTGCTATATCGACCGCATTCGTTTAAACTTTCGATATACGGTGCCATAAATCAACTTGGCATCATCGGAGAGGTGGACGGATAGCACCAATTAGCATATGCCCCCAAATTCAGGCAAGACGGACCTACTCGGTCGCGTCTCTGTGTTCGGAGGAGAACAAACCCATCAGAAAAATTGAAATAATTTTTTTTAATGAAATTAAAATTCTGAGATCTTCAAGATCCATGAACAAACTCTTAAGAGTTCTTCATAAGAGATTAATAAATCTACATGATTTGAAAAGAGCAAAGCTCTGTTAATGGGTTAAAAATCCCAAGAAAGATCTGTTTAGATCTATGAGAGCAAAGCTCTGTTAATGAAACCCTAAAAGGGTTTTCTTTAGATCTAAAATCTATGAAGAGCAAAGCTCTGTTAATGGGTAAAACCCTAAAAATATTTGAGATCTATGATCTGAGGAAGAGCAAAACTCTATTGATAAAGTTCAAATCTTACCAAAAATTTGGTAGGATTTTGACGCTTGAGGGTTCTTAAAATGAAGAGCTATACTCTGAAAGAGAATAAAATTCTCAGAAGACAAAAATGAAGATGAACAGAAATCATTCTAAGGACCGAAGGTCCTATTTATAGGCACTGAGTGCCGTTTCAACTTCTAAGTTGATCTAATAGTAGAGATGCTGCCACCGCTGCACTCACGTGTGAGCCACGTGAGCACAACGGTGGTGGGGTATTTGTTTCCCCCAATTAGAGCAAGGCTCTGTTCAAATTTTCAAAATTTGAAATGAAACGACGCTTCATAAAAGCGCCAGCGCTTTGAAATAGCGCACCATGTGCAAAACACGAGTGCGCTAGCGCTAAGTGCGCTAAGAGCGCCAGCGCTCTGAGGCTGCGCACCACGTGCAAAGCACGAGTGCGCTAGCACTTAGTGCGCCAAAAGCGCCAACACTCTGAAGTAGCGCGTCTTGTGCAAAACACGAGTGCACTAGTGCTGGAACTAAATGCTCCCCACCGTTAGATCAAAAATCTAGTAATAATGATAAATTATTAATTGACCAGAATAAAATTCTGTAAAGGAAAGATTCCTTAAAATCTTTCCAAACAAAAAGATTGTGCTCTGTAAATCAGAGCACCGTTGGATCAATGATCCAATGGTGATTAAATATCACCAAAAACACAGAATAAATTCTGTTTAGAGAAATTCTCCAATCTTGTTAAAAACAAGAAGATTGCCTTCTGTAAATCAGAAGCCCTTGGATCAAAGATCCAACAGGGGAAACATCCACAAATCAATTAAAGAGAAGATCTCTTCAACTGATTGAACTGAGCAACATTCACTATATAAACGGCCCAAGACTTCAAGTCTCATAGAGAGGAACCCCCCCCCCCCAATAACTTTGAGAAATCTCAGAAAGAAGAGTCAAGCTCCCGGTAAAAGAAGAAGATTTTCATCAAGGTAGAAATAAATAGAGAGATGAAATCATCTCATATTAAAAAGAAGAATTCATTTCTTTCTTTAAAATTATAGATCCATAAGACCAAGCTCTTTCACAACAGAGATTAAAAGATCACATCATAAAATAAGAAAAAGAACATAATTCTTCTCACAGATTATATATCTATAAGACTAAGGTCTTTTATATAAGGAGATCATGGACATCTCATTATAAAATAAAAGGGGGGGAGAATAATTCAATTCTCTTAGTATCACAGATCCATAAAGTCAAACCCTTTCATCAAAATAAGAGATTGAAACATCTCCTATAAAATAAGAACTTTTGTTCTTAGAATCTTGAGACAAAGTCTCTTATAAACGAGAATTTATTTCTCAGATCATAAAATTGATCAACTAGCGCTTTGCGCTCTTGGACTGGCGCTCAGCGCCAAGCGCACCACGTGCTCCTCACGTGTGCGCCACTTAACAGCTAGCGCTTTGCGCTTTTGGACTGGCGCTCAACGTCGAGCGCACCACGTGCTCCTCACGTGTGAGCCACTTAACAGCTAACGCTTTGCGCTCATAAACTGGCGCAATGCGCCCATTATCTGGCGCTCAGTGCCAAGCGCGCCATGTGCTCCTCACGTGTGCGCCACCCAGCAGAAGCGCTCTGCGCTTTTTGACTGGTGCAAAGCGCCAAGCGCGCCACGTGCTCCTCACGTGTGCGCTAAAAGAACATAAATTGTTCTATAAATAAAGCCCAGAGCTATGAGGAATGCTTAGCATTGAGTAAAAGACAAAAACATTGTCAGAACTCAAACCAATGTACGGCATTGTTAAACATTTTAACTGAATGGGCCGAGCCCAAGTTAGCCATAAACCCCTCATTCAGATTAACTGAGCCCATATGCTCATAAATCTCAGATCTTAGTCCCAATTGGACTACAGATCTCCCAACCAAAATTGGTTCAAGGGTACATCTCTTCACTCCTTTGATATTTGTCGTTGTAATCTTTCAACGTCTTCAGATTGGTGACGGGTCCCAACAACCATACATTCCATAGACTATGACGTCTTTAAACTGGACTGTGGAGTCCTCAAGCCCATGGACTATGATGTCCTTAACTTCGGACTGTGGGGTCCTTAATCCCATGGACTATGATGTCCTTAATCTCGGACTGTGGGGGCCTTAAACCCATGGACTATGATGTTCTTAACTTTGGACTGTGGGGTCCTTAAGCCCATGGACTATGATGTCCTTAACCTTAGACCACCATATCCTTAAACTGGTAATCGACCGCAATGTCCCTAAACTAAACAATATAGGCCAAATGCTCTTTTGTTGGATTTAAACGATCCCATTAAGTTGATCTTAGTCTGAAATTAGATTAACGTATCCTTAACAAACGTTTAAATTGATCTTAGTCTCAAATGAGACTGACGTATCCTTAAACCCAACCCTAAACCCAAATCTAAGAAAATACGGATTTGGACTAATCCATGCCCTACGGGCGGCAACATAAATTAGTTTCCGTATACAATCCACGGGCAACCAAAAACAAAACAAACACACGACACGAAGTGACCATCTGGAGAAGGAGAAAGTGGTTACCACGATGCGGTAGCGTAATTAACTGCAGGGGCTTGCGCCTGCAGGGAAAAGCGTCCCCACAATCAAAAACCCCTCAATGAGGGGGAATCTGACGAAGTCTGCTATATTGGCCGCATCCGTTTAAACCTTCGATACATGGTGTCATAAATCAACTTGGCATTTTCGGAGAGGTGGACGGATAGTACCAATTAGCATTTGCCCCCAAATTCAGGCACTACGAACCTACGCGGTTGCATCTCTGTATTCGGTGGAGAACAGGAAGATCTGGCCCCTGATCCGCTGACGTCATCAAGAAAATACAGCTGATTGCCCGAGAATGCACGCTTACAATGTCTACGAAAAGGAGCTCACCTCGAGTGATCCGGAAGTCCACTCTCGACCCGACCTGTGAACAGGTCGGGACGAGAGTGGGGGGCTAATGATGATGCTGGATATTGTCGACTTCTCAGATCGTGACACGTGGCAGATGACGTGTCCCGAATCTAACAAGAAAGGACCAGGAACGGTACGTAGGTAGAATACCCCGGGTCTGTGGCCAATGAACGTGGCCGACCTTCTGCAACCGTCCATACCACTCTTGTTCCCGCCTTATAGACAACCATTGGTTCACCTCCGAGCCCCTTGCACAATTGGCCTCCTCAGCCCTCTCAGCTCGTCTCCGGGGTACCGCAGAACCAAGATACCTCGGCTTCCCGCTCGTTCCCGAGCTACTCGCCGAGCTCATCTTCCTCGGTCCCGGCGACCGACCAGCAGCACCAGTCGCAGGAACCTCCACCACGGCTTCGCGAATCTCGCCATGCGTGAGATATCCGCCGTCCATGATCCCGCGTTCCACGCCATCACAATCCCCCATTAATGAGCCTGTCTCGTCATTAATGCGGGATCCCGCCCATCACACGGACGTGACGCCGGGAGCGTAACGGTCGGCGTGATTCTCGCGTCCGTCTGCCATTGGCTGCTGGGTATATAAACCCCTCTTTCAGGC
Organism: Agapanthus africanus; assembly: GCA_030015575.1. Classification (NCBI taxonomy): domain Eukaryota; kingdom Viridiplantae; phylum Streptophyta; class Magnoliopsida; order Asparagales; family Amaryllidaceae; genus Agapanthus; species Agapanthus africanus. Next base: position 512,955,706 of record CM057347.1, on the reverse strand, counting down.
GACTCAAGGAAGTCATTTTCTCCTCACTAGGCCGTTACTGTGCTCGAATATCCGGTCTAACTTGATCGTCGGAAGGTCCTCGGTGGTACAACCACCTCGGGACTTTCTTGCAGATAGCTCGGCCTCAACCGCCTCAAACCTACTGAGATCCACACGCTTCAGGAGGCAACCCCCAGCTCAATCTCAGCCGTCCATCGTTGCTCGTAGCAGATTTACGGAAGGTAACATCTTGACGAGATCCAACATCCATCAAGTTCGATCTTCGTAGGGGTCGCAAGCCAAATGAATCTGAAGACCTTGAAGGTCTTGCGAAAGATGACAGCACCTTCTTTATATATGCGGTGCTTGCATATCCTCTAATTATGAAAATATTAGTCTTAATTCCTAGTTCCTGTCAAGTCTATTTTACATCACCTACTGATAATATATAAATGAAAATGAAAGCAGTGACCAATTCCTCTCCGTCTTCAATATTTTTTCCACAAGCACGCTCTTTGAATTTTCAAATTAAAAATTAAATAAACCTTCACTCTCCCTCTCCCTCTATATATACTTTTCACCTTTCAATCTCAAATTAATTAACTACAATTAACGAACTTCAAAAGTTCAACAAAGAATAAAAGCGGAGAAATGAGCGATGATAATGAAAATGAGCTTATACCTAAAGGATATCGTTTCTACCCAACTGAAGAAGAGCTGCTCTCTTTCTACCTCCACAACAAGCTCGAAAAGATTAGAGAGCTCGACATCGAGAGGGTCATCCCCGTCTCAAATATCTACAGCGTCGACCCGTGGCAGCTCCCCGGTACGTGACTCTCTCTTTTGCATCTCTACGTTCCACTGCACCACCAGAACTATAGGAACATATTATATATTCTAGCAGACCAAACATCTTACTCATGTCCATATGATGCACAGATATGTCAGGAGAGCCATGCAGAATTGAGGGGTCGGAGCAATGGTTCTTCTTCTGTCCGCGGCAACCAAGAGAGGCTCACGGTGGCAGGCCGACACGGACCACACCCTCCGGCTATTGGAAGGCCACAGGGTCTCCGGGCCCGGTATACTCATCGATGAATCGAGCACGTGCGATTGGCGTGAAGAAAACGATGGTGTTTTATAGGGGAAGAGCTCCATGTGGGATCAAGACCAAATGGAAGATGAATGAATATAGGGCTTTGGTACAAGTTGAATATTGCATTAATGTTCATGGTTCTTCGCCCGAGGTAGAAATGTAATATAGTTGAATATCTCATTTTCTATTGCAGCAGATCAAAACAGCCGGTGACTTATGATTATAGTCGTATTCGACCATGATTCTGATTATAGTTTATCTTTTTGTATTTGCAGTTACGAAATGAATTCAGCTTGTGCAGGGTGTACAAGAACTCGGGGTGCATGCGAGCATTCGATCGTCGACCGTCCATTGTTGCTTCAACAAGCGAGATTAATCCAAATGCATCGCCAAGCGACAATCGGAACCATCATGGTAAAAAAAGGGCGAGGTCGCCGGATGTAAGCTCATCAACCGACAACGACAACAATTGGAACCCTGCAGCGTCATTGCAAGAAGTAGCCATGGATCTCAACTTGATTGAGGACATTGATTGGGACAAATTAGATTGGGTCTGAACATAATTAAAGGGAATTTTTTTTCCAGGTTTATAAAGGCTGTTTCATTTAATTGATTGGTTTATATTTATATAGATTACCTATTATTACTTTATTTGCTAATCAAAGGTGCTGTACTATTTAGTTGCGGGATTAATAGTGGCGTATTTATATATGTTGATTCAACCGATTAATTATGAGTCATATCAATGTAAATCCTGACTATTTTTGCTTTAAATTGATATGTAATTATTTTTGAGTGTTTTTCGTCATCCAATTGATATAGAAATGCACTCGCTTATCACGTCTGTACAGATTCTTGTTGCTTGAGATAGACTGAGATTTATTGATTGTGAGGAACCTAATCTTCGGCAGCCGCCGACAAAACAGCTGTTAGTTACCTCTCACTCCAAAACAAGAAAAATTCCGATCATGTGAACTCTTCAATATGCAACGTTTGGGTTCGGGAAAATATGGAGGTGTGTTCATTTACATTCTTTCATTATTATTATAATTTTTTTTTTGGTAATGAAAGTTTGAACTTATATTTTATTCTTGTTTAATTATCTTATATATGCTCATTTTTTTTTCCATCACCCTACTTTGTTTAACTTTTGATTTTTCTTTAAAAAAAAGTAGTTTTTTTTTTATTTTGAAGTGGGATCGAGCCCCATAAACGGGAGCCTCCCTCACCTCGGGGTAGTCCCCGCAAATGGGGACCTACTCCCACAAATGGGAGAGGAGAGGGTCCTCGAAGTGGCGGTCCGCTTTTTGGGGTCGAAATAATTTATTTTTTTTGGCTTGTTTTTCTTTTTCTTGTGAAAGCCTACCTCTCCGCTTGTGAGGATTAGTATCGGGTATATCTCTTGTTTAATTTTTATAAACGGAATTAAACGTAAGGATACTAAATCCGTCGATTTGTCGTACGAAATGGTGAATCACGGAAAACTCCGCATCCACTAAAAGAGAAATACGGACCGAAGTCCGCATATCCGAGTTACCGAAAGAGAAATACGGATCGGAATCCGCATTCCCAAGCCATTGAAAGAGAAATACCGATTGAAATCCGCATTCCCGAAAGTTTGAAAAAACCTGAAGGCTTTATTTTTGATGGAGCCTCCCTCCTCCTTCCTCCCATGAGGACCCAAATTAACATAAACCTATCTTGAATTTTTGAGTCTTAAATAAATAATAATAAAAATATGTTCTCCGCTTTTCTTTCTGAATTTTGAGATCTTGTTATAGTGGGTCCCTCCCTCCCTTCCTTTTTTTTTTTTTTTTTGAATCCCCTCCAATGCTTCTTGGATTTTGATGTATAAAGTTGTCCAGAGAGGAGGAAAAAAGGAGCTTTCTCAAAGACTTTGTTTTCCTGAAAGGAGAAGAACGTGTGAGAGAAAGAAAAGTGAGGGCTCCCGAAAATTTCGAGGGGGAGAATTGTTTTTTCTATTGATTCACGGAAGCCTTCTATGGTCTTTTCAATTTACATTTGGGCCTCCAGTGCAATTCTGGTTTTTTGCACGCCTATTCTGTTTTTTGCCCCTATTCCCTTACATTTATTTCTAAAAAATTACATAAAAATTTATTTTTAGTAATCCTCTTCTTCTCTTGGCATAGGGTTCGCTTAAATTTATTTCTAAAAAATTACATAAAAATTTATTTTTAGTAATCCTCTTCTTCTCTTGGCATAGGGCCGGTTTCGTTTGGGCTTAAGACGGCTCGGTTTCGCTTTGGGGTTGGACCCGGATTAGTCAGCCCCATGTTGACTTCGGCATTGACTTTTACATTTACTTTTTATTTCTGACTTTTATTTCAGCAAATTGGGTGCAAATTTAGACACCAATAATTATGACAGAGAAACAAAGTTTTGAAAACTTATAACTGTTCTATCTAGCAAGCAATATGTGGGAAAAAAACAAATTTTACTTTTAAATACAACCCTAAAAGCTTCTTTATTAATCAACCTTGGCCCTCGGGCCCTCGAGCCTACATGACTCGGATTCACTCTTGGGCTAAAGGTGGGATGTCAACTTTTATAGATAATCTGAGTTTACTTTGTATCTATATCCGATTTTTATCAATACGAATAGTGATTTTTATTTCCACTCACTATCTGCATTTGTATACGGATACAGTAACAAATGTATCTGTTCCATATCCGTATCCGATGCCAAAAATATAAGATCAAAAAGAAGATATTCATACAAAAATTATTGTTTAAAAAATATTTATTTTTTCCCGTGCATGGCGCTTGAAAAAGAAGCAGAAAAAACTGGTTGCGTGTGATTTCCCAAAAAATCTAAATGGGCTCGTATCTTTTATGGCTAAAACAACTACTTTACAAGAAATGTTAAGAGTTCGAGCCCAATAGATAACTACACACTGCAAATAAGACATGATCTGTTACTTTGAAAAGCCCAAAACTTGCTAACAACTCGACGACAAATAAAACAGTTTTTTTTATATATATCTAACCCCCTTAACTTTGTTATTTCCAAATTTGAGCCATTTTAACCCCTAAAACTTTGATGTTTCCGAATTTCTCCTTCTAAAATTCCAAGTTTTATGTTCCACATCAAAAACCTTTAAATTGTTCATAAATCACACTCCACAAACATGCCCTCCACAATTATAACCACGGTAAGATTTTAAAACCACTTAAGGTTTCGGGCATGTACATATCAAAATTTTGGACGTGAAATATGGAAGCATCAAGTTTTGAGGTCGACCGCAGGCTCATGATTGCGATCGCATGATCTAGCCCCAACGGATAGGACGGATAGAGTCCGTCCAACTTAAGCCCGGTTCTCATGAGCCCCCTGGGTACCATAGTCACAAATTCGTCGTTCGGGTATTATTCGGCGAGGTTGAAAATTCGGATTCGGCGAACTATTCGGAAAAAATCGGCAGGTATTCGTGAAAAATTCGATAAGTGTTCGGGAAATATTCAGGAAGGATTTCGAGCAAGAAATTAATATATGAGACGCTAGGTTTTGATTTTATGAATTATTTGCTATTTTTTGAATTATTCGATATTTTTCACATAATTCGCGAATAATTCACGAATTATTCGGCCCGCCGATTAATTCGGCGATTAAGCCGTCTGATCAAAAATTCGCGAATTATTCGTGAATTCGGCGAATAATTCGCGAATTATGTGACTATGCTCGGTACCCCTTTTTACGGCCGCTTGTTTGGCCATGGGACACTTCATCTAAGGGTGAAATCGAGTGGCGGGTTTTTGACGATTTTTTACCTAGTATGAAAATAAAAACATAAACCCAAAGCCCGTCCGAACCCGATGGGTTTATAATGCGCTAAACTCGAACCAGCAAATTCTGGTTTCGGGTTAGTTTAGACATATTTCGGGTTTATGCGGATGGGTCGTTTTTTGTGGGTTTTTTCGGCTTTACCCATTATAATTTATCACAAAAAATTAAAAGCATGATATTTAAGTATGTTCTACTAAATATATGTGCACGGAATTTACACTTTTGATAAAATTATATAAACTACATGCGATAGATTTATAAACCACAATTAAAAATTGTGCTAATTACATATCTATAATAATTTATAATATTTAGAATTAGATGTCTATGTAATATCTCGAGTTGGATCGGATGCAGCAAGAAGGTTTGGTTCGGATCGGGTTTAGGATTCAGGGGGACAGGTCCAGCATTAAACCCATCTTAAACCCGAAATTATTTTATCTAATTTGCAACCCGTTTGATCGGGGTCGGATGGGTATTGGATGCCCAAAATCCCCGAAAAAACGGTCCGGGTCGGATCGGGTCTGTATCAAACCCAACCCAACTTTCACACCTGAATAACTGCATCCCCGTTAACCTCCTATTGAAATATAAATCTTTTGCGATGAGATATAAATTTTTTTAAAAAAGGCTGCAATTAGAGCACGAGAATTTTAAGCTAGCAACCAAATCTAAGAATAAAAAGTACCGCCGAAATTCAACAAAAACATACAATGCTTCGAATTTTCACGTCACCATGCGCTCATCCGCTATGAGCTCTGTACCCACTACCCAGCCGCTTTGGGTCAATTCATGGCCCCGAATCCATTTCATATGATTTTGGATTTGGGAATCTTACCAAAATCCATGCCAATTTCGTTGCTTTGCCGTGGGGCCCCAATTTTACTATATCCGTCCAGTTGTGCACAATGTATTATTCTTGAATATGACCGTTTCTGAAATCGAGCATGGCCGCCTCTCGTTTAGGCAATAAAGTTTCAAACATGATCCATGATGCAACATGTAACACCTTACCATTTTCATATTAAGGCGGAACCCAATGTCATAAAGCTGTGATAACTCTGGCCCCATAATATACTTCAATAGATCTTATTTCGGCCGCCTACAGAAAGGCAGTTATGTGCATCCATGTAAAACCACACATCACTTTTTCTATAACATGTGGTAGCTCGGTTGGTATGAGCACTTCTTTTTTGGAAAGAGTGTAGGGTTCGAACCCCAGAAATCCCAAGACGGGAAGTGGCCACAAATTAACACTTTCGGGGCAAATTCATGGGACCCCTAGGTGTGTTTGTGGGTATGTCATGGGTGGATGTGTTGTGGGTTAGGGATTACGGGCCGAAAAAGAAAAGAAACCAAATAACCTATCTTACCTATTTCTATCGCGTCAAAATCCATGGTTAAAGAAATTGGAAGTCTTGAGTATTCTTTCTTTTACGTTTTTCTTTTCTATATACCTATCATCCTTGCATATCAACATTTTTCCGTTTTCAATTTTATTCAAGATCATCTTATAAAATCTATCCAATTTGCTATAACTTTTTATATGTAACGCAGTGTTTCGTTTTTCTCTGATTTTTCTTTCTACATTTAATCGGTTGCAGTAGCTCGGCATATTTTTCTCTTGTTATGCCAATAAAATAATATTGGCAAGATGCGCTTGATATATTATGGAACTAGGTTTAAAAATTGTGTATCCAAATGTCAAAATCAATCAGCTTGAGTTTAAAATTGACGACCGTAAGCAACCGTACAATCCCAAGGCAAGCGCTTACCACCACCTTCCCAGGGCCCCACCGAACAGCAAATAGCAAATGAAGCCAAGAAAAAAGCGCCACGTAGGAGGCACAACTCAATTTGGCCAGCTCCACGGCTCATCATCATCACTGCGTCACCTGACACGTGGCTCCAGCTGGCCCCCGCACTCAAGCAAAACCCTCAGCTGACAAAAGCCGGTACCTGCCGCTCCTTTTCAACCGTCGGATCAAATTTGAACGGCTCAGATTAATTTTTCTAGGTTTGGAATCTTGCCGAGTTTCGAATCAAACGAGGGTGGGTATACGCGTTAATTCCGTCGGTATTCTTTGGGAGGCCACGTGTCATCGACCCGTTTATCCTCATCCATTGGGCATCCCAAAAGGTACAAAACGTGCAACCAGTCGAAAATGCCTTTTTATTTTTATTTATTTCTTACCCTTTTGCTTTGTAATTGTGTTTCCTTGGAACAATTTTGCTTAAGGCTGTGCCAATCACGTGTCAGCTATTAGGATATTGGGTCTGCAAGATCCGAATCCATACCGGATCACAGAACCTGACTTGATAAAACACGGATTCAATATGCACATGACACTAAGGTCTAGCGAATTATGGTTGAACCGAGCAGCAAGTAACGAAAGGGTGGGTTATATCACAAGGTATAGCATTTGCTGATGGAACAAATGTTGCATGCATCATTTGTTGCAGGAGACGGAAATGCAAATTCATTATTTGTTTATTTTCTAATTTGTTGGACTTTAGTTCCCTACGCAAAATTCCCATAAGTCGTAGCCAATGGTATCCGGTCATCTCTTTTGGTTGAGGTATTGTAGCCGTGATGAAATGAGATGTTGGTTGTTACAAATGTGTAGAGGGGGCCAATAGATCCAAAAAACCACTTCGCTTCAATTCCAAAGCTCTGGGTTTGGAGATACGGTTGTATTATTCATATTGATTAAAGTAATGATGACCTCATAAATATACTGCTTTTATATCCATTGCAGCATCTGCTATACCTAATTTGGCTGCAGCATTTTATCTCCAGTTTTGAATTGAAATATTGTACAATACCGAACTTTCTGTACAGAATTTTTTTCAAAATACAGAAAGGAGCACCCAAGCATGAGCATAAGTTATAAAATTAATTTGCTTTAGAACAGCAAGAAAGCACTTGTGGCATATTGGTAAAACCTTGCACGACTGTGACATAGCCCCTGTGTCCAGTTTTGAATTTAAATATTTTTATTGATTTTTCTTTTAAACTCTTAAAAACTCAAAGCTTTGCATGTGCACTGCACGTAAAATGAAAGGTCACAATAAAAACAAACATGTGGAAAATGATAATTAAGCAGTCTAGAACACGTGGCCCCAATCCAGATCCCCTCCCCTCGGAATCGACCGGCGAGATTAAATTCACCTCTTTAATCCATTTTAATACTTATTTTTAATTCATTCTTCAATCCTCAAAACCCTAATTTCTCCTATAAATACAAACATCACACCCCGACCTCGTCATTCAGAAATCCATTGCCAAAATTCTTTAAAATTCCTAAGTCCAAAAGTTGTACAAGTGGAGTTAACTCGAGTCAAAGATCCGACGACGCTTCGGGACAAATCCGGCGACAAAACGACTCCACGACGTTTTCGAAAGTTCCTTCTACCTTTTCCCTCTTCTTTCAATCTGTAAGTCCCCTCTCCCCTCTTCTCCTTCTATTAAAAAGACTTCTCTTTTCAAAACTCGTCGGAAGTGGAGTTAATCCGACTTCCGATTCTAATTTATTTAAAAACTCAATTTTTCTTAACCACATAATAACCATCTTTTTATATATTGTATAATAAACATAAAACAACTACTACCACAAGTTTCAATTCAAAATATAATGTTAAACAACTTTTAGCTAACTTTTATGGTAAAATACCATCTAGTTTACATACGACATACTTTTATAGTTTGACTCATATTACCTTTAGAAAACTCATGAGATAATGACATATCTCATCACAACACTCATTTTGACATAGCACGATAGCTTTTGTAACAACTTTTGAGAGACAAAACACAATTTAGATTAAAATAATCTAAACTATCAAAACTCGTATTCTTTAAATTGTTTTTAATAAATTCCTTGCAAATAAGCCTCTACAACCCATTCCGGGAAACCCGATCGGGATGGTGCGGGTTATCGCACGTCCTCGGGATTAGTAGAGCGAGATACAGACCTTCTCACGGAGCATTCGATCTCGATGGAATTTTTATTATAATTTTTAAGAAAACGTGATTTCTTTTTAATAAATAAATTCTATTTTTATAATTATATATAATTATATATATATTATCAAAATATCTACTTTAAATATAATACATATTCCATGTTTTCTAATCAAGAGAAAAGAATCACAAAAGATCATGAAAATACCATCACATTTCAATACAAGTCAAATTACAAGAAAATACCATATACTATTCAAATTTAGGTTTATATCCAACAGAATATTTAATTTTATAAAAATTACAATTATGAAAACTCTAAAGACGATAAATAAATACTTGAGATTTATTTTGAAAATATATTAAAACTATTTTTCATAAAACCCCCTCAAGTTATACTAATTTACAATAAGAACACTAATAAACATAGATTTAAGCGGGACCAATTCTCTTAAGCCTCATGGAGCCGGAGAATATGGGTGCTTGCCTATTTAAGGTAGACAAACAAAAAATGGTGTTATCAATACGGTAATTGTTTTGGAAAAAGACACAAATCCTGCCGTCCAAGTGCAGCAGTTGCCGATAACATTAAAACTAATGCAGGACTTCAATTCGTTTTAAAGTGTCTAACTCAGACTGAGTCTCGGTCTAATATGAAATCAATCAATCAATCTATCCTTGAATATGATTCAAGTATAACTCCAATTCAATATGAATCCATTTATACCAGAATTCAATCTATATCAACATGAACATGACTTGACCGAACCGAACCATGGATATACTCTATTTGCATGACTATCCGTCTATATCTCTTCTGTTTACATGAACTACTGATATCATAGTTTCGGAAAGTCGTACATCTATTAAACAAAACAATATACATTAATACACAATATATTACGGGGTTTTAAAGGATTAGATTGACACGGAATGTGTTAAAAGCGGCACGAGATGGTCATTAAAAGACGTACTATACATTCATTGTTGTTGTTCCGTGGTTTTATCGACGGAGCCTTATACTACGGATTACCAAAGTCCATGGTGTAAGTTGGACTCCTCTCGTATACACTGGCATATTCTTCATCAAGCTACACACAACTGCGTTAACATAACAATCAAACAATATACAATTAAATTCATTATGTCTATTCTATTTCTATCTCTCTTTGAGACTTACCGAGCGATTGTTCACTGACGACATTCCTATTTCTCTTTTTTCTTTGGAATGTTGTCAGGAGGACCCGACTCTGAGAAGTTTGAGACCAGCCAGGAGCACTTGGATCAGACCACTGAGCAGTACGACCATTAGGCTTTACTTGTACTCACTTTACTTTCAGTTCATGCCGTTGTTTAGGCATTGCTTTCCATTCTTGTATTTACATTTTCAGCTGTATTGTAAAGAAATGTTTAATCAATAAAACCTGCTATTCATATACATCTCTTGTCATTTTCTTGTGTACTTTATTATATTTCTTAGTTACGCTTAGTTTGTTTATTTCTGAGTAAATACGTAGGGGGCCTCGTCGCGTCTCCTTACCCGTACATTGGGAAGTGGGGCGTGACGGGTTTTGTTGGCGGCCCATGTAGGTCAGTTCTGCATGGAATCCTACCATGCAGGTCAGTTCTGCATAGACATGCAGATCAATTCTGTATGAAGTTCTAAGAAATATAACACAGGAATCAGCATCTAAAAATATTCTTTATATTTCATATTCCTTGAATCTTACAATTTCATATTCTTTGAATCTATCCTAGCCCTATTTTTCTTTCAAGATTATGGATTCTCCAAACAATGCCAGCACAAACTTCAACAACACACCACCACCTCTTCCACTTACGCCTACCGTTGCAGCTCCGATCAACGAGCAAACGGTATTGCTTGAGCAATCTGAAGCCTCCTGGAAGGACATCAGCAGCAGACTGCTATCTTATTGAACCGCCCAGAAGCGGAAGCACCCAGAGTGAAGTAATTCTGGGCATTGCACCCAAAGCAATTTTCTGGGAAAGAGAGCCCTTTAGAAGGGGAAAATGAGCTCAGAGTATCAAAGATGATCTGGCAGCAGCACAAGTGCCAGAGATTGCTTGGGTTAGAGTTGCGAAGCTGCAACTCACAGATAACGCCAGAGTTTGGTAGAAGGCGGAAGGAAGCCATGTTGACCAGCCGATCGAATGGAGGACTTTTCGCGAGATGTTCAACGCGAAATATTTTCCCGAGACTGCCCGATTTGATATAGAGCAGCAATTCATCCACCTGCAACAAGGTTCGATGTGGACCAAATCTGTGGATGGGTATGATGCTGAGTTTACCATACCCAGTAGCTAAGATATGTCTTAATATTCGATTTTCAAATATCACATACTACACAGCTAACACAAGACCATAACAGATTCGCGGCACACTTGATACCGACGGCTGAGATCAGGGCCAGACGATTTCAGCAAGGGTTGGACGAGGAAATCCAAGCTGTTCTAGCTATAGGGGATTTCCCAACCCACGACCTGGCTCTGAAAGCTGCCCATAGATATGAGGCAGTGGTGAAGAATAAGGGCGAATCTCAATCTGCTGGTGTGAAGCGCCCTGCCACCCAAATGGCAGGAGAAGCCTCTTCAAGGCCACCTTTTGAACCCAGGAGACCGGAAGAAACAATTGACCGACTAAGTCCAGATTTTTGTTTCTACTACAAGAGAGATGGACACCTGTGGAAGGACTGCAGGTGCACAAAGGGCCTGTGCTTAGTTTGTGGCGTATCCACTCATAGAATTGGAACATGTCCTTATAGACGCAACCAGTTCCAACTCACAACACTTATTCGAAGCGGCCAGCTATCCAGGCTCCTGCACCTCGTCTTGCTCTCCTAGCTTCACCTCCACGTGGACCTCCTGCACAGCCTAATCACAAATTCCATCAGGCACTGAGGAACATGCCTCGAGAGCAGAGGAACATGCCCCAAGGACAGAGCAATGTGCCTCCAGTTAGGGGGAATGTACCCCAGCATCAGGCTTTCACCTTAGCGGCCGTAGAAACCGAGACTGTAGACCAAGGTAACTCTGGTAATTCCCTTACATTTTTTTCAATCTTTCCAAAACTTTTGCACTCTTTCGTTCTTCCAAATAATTTTCACGCACCATCAATAGTTCTATCACTATCACCATCACCATCATCAAACTTTTCTTTAATCTGTTACAACTTCCTTCTATAAATTTCGAGGAAGAAATTTTTATAAGGAGGGTAGAATGTAATAACCTTGAACTTTCTGTACAGAATTTTTTTCAAAATACAGAAAAGAGCACCTAAACCTGAGCACAAGTTATAAAATTAATTTTCTTTAGAACAACAAGAAAGCACTTGTGGCTCATTGGTAAAGCCTTGCAGTGCTGTGACATAATTCAAATCCCCTCAGCCACATAGTATTTTTATTGATTTTTCTTTTAAAATTTTAGAAGCTCAAAGGTTTGCACGTGTACTGCACTTAAAATGAAAGGTCACAATAAAAACAAATATATGGAAAATGATAATTAAGCATCTAAGGACACGTGGCCCCAATCCAGAGCCCCTCCCATCGGAACGACCGGCGAGATTTATCTAAAGGACCGGCACCGCCGGGCCCCCTGTAGACATTGCCTCCAAATCCCCCCATCCCTTGGACTCCCCCCACTACTCTTATTCTGTTTGATTTCTCTGCAAATTTACATAGGGATTAAATTCACCTCTTTAATCCATTTTAATGCATATTTTTAATCCATTCTTCAATCCTCAAAAGCATAATTTCTCCTAAAAATACAAATATCACACCCTAACCTCCTTATTCAGAAATCCATTGCCAAAACTCTCTAAAATTCCTAAGTCCAAAAGTTGTACAAGTGGAGTTAGCTCAAGTTAAAGATTCGGTGACGCTTCAGGACAAATCCGGCGACGAAACGACTCCACGACGCTTTCAGAAGTTCCTTCTACCTCTTCCCTCTTCTTTCAATCTATAAGTCCCCTCTCCCCTCCTCTCCATCTATTAAAAAGACTTCTCTTTTTAAAACTCGTTAGAAGCGGAGTTAATCCGACTTCCGATTCTAATTTTTTTTTTAAAACTCAATTTTTCTTAACCACATAATAACCATCTTTTTATATCTTGTATAATAAACATAAAACAACATCTACCACAAGTTTTAATTCAAAATATAATGTTAAACAACTTTTAGTTAATTTTTACGGTAAAATATTATCTAGTTTACATACGACATTACTTTATAGTTTGACTCATATTACCTTAAGAAAACTCACTAGGTAATGATCACCTCATCACAACACTCATTTTGACATATCGCGATGGCTTTTATAACAACTTTTGAGGGACAAAACACGATTTACATTAAAATACCCTAAACTATCAAAACCCGTATTCTTTAAATTGTTTTTAATAAATTCCTTACAAATAAGCCTCTACAACCCATTCTGGGGAACTCGATCGGGATGGTGCGGGTTATCGCACGTCCTCGAGACTATTAGAGCGAGATCCAGACTTCCTCACGGAGCATTCGATCTCGATGGAATTTTTATTATAATTTTTAAGAAAACATGATTTCTATTTAATAAATAAATTCTATTTTTATAATTATATATATATATATATATATATATATTATCAAAATGTCTATTTTAAATATAATATATATTCCATGCTTTCTAATCAAAAGAAAAGAATCATAAAAGATCATGAAAATACCATCATATTTCAATACAAGTCAAATTACAAGAAAATACCATATACTATTCAAATTTAGGTTTATATCCACTAGAATATTTCATTTTATAAAAATTACAATTATGAAAACCCTAATGGCGATAAATAAATACTTGAGATTTATTTTAAAAATACATCAAAACTATTTTTTATAAAACCCCTCAAGTTATACTAAGTTACAATAAGAACCCTAGCAAACATAGATTTAAGCGGGACCAATTCTCTTGAGCCTCAGAGAGCCAAAGAATATGGGTGCTTGCCTATCTAAGGTAGACAAATTAAAAACGGTGTTATCAATACGGTAATTGTCTTGAAAAAAGACACAAATCCTGCCGTCCATGTGCAGCAGTTACCGATAACATCAAAACTAATTCAGGACTTCAATTCGTTTAAAGTGTCTAACTTAGACAGGGTCTCAGTCTAATCTGAAATCAATCAATCAATCTATCCTTGAATATAATTCAAGTGTAACTCCAATTCAACATGAATCCATTTATATCAGAATTCAATCTATATCAACATGAACATGAATTGACCGAACCGACCCATGGATATACTCTATTTACATGACTATCCATCTATATCCCTTCCGTTTACATGAACTACTGATATCATGGTTTTGGCAAGTCGTACATTTATTATACAAAACAATATACATCAATACATAATACATTACGGGGTTTTAAAGGGGTAGATTGGCACGGAATGTGTTAAAAGTGGCACGAGATGGTCATTAAAAGACGTACTATACATCCATTGCCGTTGTTCCATGGTTTTATCGACGGAGCCTTGTACTACAGGTTACCAAAGTCCACGTGTAAGTTGGACTCGTCTCGTATACACTGGCATATTCTGTACCAAGTGTTAACATAACAATCAAACAGTATACAATTATATTCTTTCTGTCTATTCTATTTCTATCTCTCTTTGGGACCGAACGATTGTTCGCTGACGACATTCCTATTTCTCTTCTTTCTTTGAAATGTTGTCAAGAGGACCCGACTCTGAGGAGTTCGAGACCAGCCAGGAGCATTTGGAGCAGACCACTGAACAGTACGACTATTAGGCTTTACTTGTACTCACTTTACTTTCAGTTCATGCCATTATTTAGGCATTGCTTTCCATTTTTGTATTTACATTTTCAGTTGTACTGTAAAGAAATGTTTAATCAATAAAAGTTGCTGTTTATTTACATTTCATGTCATTTTTCTTGTGTACTTTATTATATTGCTTAGTTACGCTTAGCGTGTTTGCTTTTGAGTAAATACGTAGCGGGCCTCGTCGCGTCTCCTAACCCGTACACTGGGAAGCGGTGCGTGACAAATATTGCTAGCTAAACATTAAAAAATGAGGAAATTTTAAATAAAAAATTGCAACAAAAGCTGGACTTACTTAATAACTAGTTCTTCTTGTACTTTCTGTATTTAAATAAAACATCAATTTCTTTATACGTAAAATTTTTATTTCTTTTTTCTTTCCTTTTCTGATTTATTTTATCTTTCCAAGCTCCTGGGCCCGCAACCCACTCATTCCCTTTCCTTTTTCTCTTCTTATTCTTTTTCACTTCTATTTTTCCAGCCGAGGCTATTGACTCCCTCCTCATCTTCCATATTCTTTTTATTTTCCTCATGAACCCACCACGACCATTCCCACAGACCAACGGAACCCGCGGATTGTGCACACCTCCTCCCGATATCTCATCCATAATCTCCAACCTCCCCAGCACTTCAGAGCTTGTATCTCTCTCATTCTCTCTCTCTCTTCACAAAAACTCAAGCGCCCCTAGCTCCTTCACCACAGTGATCACCGCCGGAGCCACCGCCATCACCGCTAACACCACCTCTCACCGCAACAACCCCTACCACCACCTTAACCCACCGAGCTTTTTCCTCACTTCGTCCCTCCTAAACACCTACAACTCTACACCCACCCTCTGCATCACCGATCACCGCCACCTGCAGCTGCCAACCTTTTCTCTGACATCACCGCCCCACCACCACACCTCAACCGAGCTTCATCCTTGTCATCACTGTTGGATATGTATGCCCTAGAGGCCATTATTGTATATGTATACATGTGGATGCTTGGACATATATATGTACAGGACAGTCTTGCTCGATATGATAGTATGCTATCCGGTTTGTCTTTATCTTAACATGTGCATATGTTTTACTTGCTATTATGTATTATTCATACATGTTGATAAAGCCCGTAGGATCATTGCTAGACTATCTGCGTTGTGATGGCGATCATACTTGTGGGAGCTGGGTAGTCGGTATGCACATCCTTAAATGGTCCTTAGTCGTGGGAGTATCGAGACTGGGCATCGATATTCCAGATTAGACTAGTGTATACATTTCTAGATCTCGACAAGGGGCGATGGTATGGTCCCGCAACCATTGGTCTTTTGCACCTAAAGATCGTATACAGGTGCTCACTGGGTGTGAGTACACCGGACAGACTCGCCGAGAACTTCCAGATGGTACTATACCTATTGTCAAGTGGAAGTTCTCAGGTGACATGAGTACAGGTTAGTCTTTAGACCTTAGATCGTCATGTGAGTTCCCACTGTGCTTTGATCACTACCCTACTACGGGTCTACTGAGTCGTGCAAATAGGTTTTGGTTGGGTACAGTCCCGAGCCACATAGAGGCAGTGAGCGATTGTCAGGGATTCGTCTCTCCCGGTATTGGGAGTCGATATCACACTGTGTTCGATTGGTCAGGACCATAAGACCTTGTCCAAGGCAGTTGGGATTTATTGATAGGCCGATCAGTAGTTTTCCGGATTGGTCCTGAACCGCATCAGTATGAATTATCGGGTTATTAGGGTCTGACGTTTACCATCCCTAGACCCGGTATACGATACTCTCAGACGAAGAGATCGGAATGTACGGAGATTGTCATGGATAGGCTCAGTAGGGATCCGGATGAGTTTACTCGTCGGCCTTCCTTTTCGACAGGTACCCGGGTCGCCGTTACGTACAGCTAGTGCCGCTGACATGCTTGTGGTTATGGATTTATCCAGTAACTCACTGCCGGTGTACTGTCGAGTCTTTAAAGTCCCACACAGAGGGTTTTCTTGGTTCAGACATAATGATGTAGTAGCCGTATTGGATACGTGTAGGGTTTCGATCGATTGATGTACTTTGTACCCGGACTTTCGATCGGACAGTTGGTAGTATTAGCCGGCTCGGGATTGAGCCGGATTATTAAATCAGGTATTGATTTGATAATTTACATATATGTATTTCGATATCTATATTCTAGTATTACGTTCTTCATGTTATTCTATCTCTTTGGGCATTCGTGTTTTTATCCGAATGCAGGTATGTATATACTGTAGACTGTAATCCATATTTTAATACCGATAACATTCTAGAAGGTGGACACATCATTAGCTTTTTACATTTATTAGATAAATGGAAATGAGGTATAAAGTGAAGGAGGGGGGGCATGGTGAGAGCCATAGCTTCAATGGTTGACAAATGAATTGTTAATTCATTTGTGGCAACTATTGAAGCATGGTTGACATATTATATTAATGGATATTGTTTTACAAAACCATTCCCATCTATTTTCTCTCACATGCTTGCTCATTATTTTTCATCTCACCATTTTGCTTCACCTCCTTCTCCTCCTCTTGAGTTCCTCCACCTTCATCATCTTCCTCCTCTCTACACTCTCATGTGTTGAGAAATAAGAGAGGAGGCAAGATAAAGATAGTAGAACACCTAGAATCTCACACTACATCCTAGATTTCTTGGATTAGCAACCTAAGTTCTCTAGTTTCTCCACTTGATATTTAGTGCAGAGTTAGAGCCATGGATCACATCCCTCGGGTGGATCATCTATGACAAAGAAGGACCGGAGAGCAAGATCAATCGCGGAGAACCGAAGGAGCCATCAAAGAAGATCAAGCGCGATCATGGTGGCCACTCGAAACAAACGATGAGGAAAGAAGACCGAAGGACTTGGATCGTTTGGTGAGACTTCTTTCATAGTAGTTAGCTCTCTTAGTTTAGTGTCACGACCCAAGTTAGGCATATGACCAGCACTTAGACTACGTAACGTCAACAGGCGTAACGCAATTTAAGTAAGCCGAAAACCTAGCAATCTAAACCATTACAAGAAGGAAAAGATAGAAACATTTGGAAATCTCAAGCCGAAACCTTAAAGCTTAAGTTTGTTTTCATAAAAATTTCGGCAGCGCCTCCTTTGTAAAAACTAGCCCCGAAATGGGTACAAATATAAGATATAAGTAAAGATCCTCAAATGGGAGCAAATCTTGCCCAAAGGCGGAAACAACCACCACAACAGATATACGACGCCGTAGCAAAGGAACAACATAAAAGAGATAATCAACATAAAACAAAGGCCAGCTCACACGAGCACGACACCCAGAGTCACAAGAATATACAATATCGATCTTCACAGCTCGTCTCTAAGTCAATACATGAAGATGGTAGATGGAGAGTACTAAATACAAAAGATATACAATGAATATCATCGGATAACCGCAACCCACCTATAGCAAAAGGCCTCACAGCCATCCGTAGCGGTATCCGCAAAAGTAGAGATAATAAGACACCTTGCCGCGACTACTCTGAGGGTCAGACCTATAAAACACTGTGGCACAACGGGGGTGAGTTGCCAACTCGTGAATAGTAAATAACATCATACTGTAATCGCAAGTATGCACGAACATCGATAAATCTACATGCAATCTGATAGCATAAGTATGGAAATATGGATATGCAGCAATCATGAAAGGTACTCAGGTACTACAAATACATGAAGCAATGCATATCAAATAAATAATAAAGATCATGCATAAATCATCAGTATGAGAAAACCCTGGTGTCCATCAATGACACCGCAAATCCCAAAATTCTCAGGCACCGTCACTCGGACCGGCCCTCATATCTGCAAATCTCATGGAATCTGAGTGCCCAACATCGACACTCGAAAGCTCATGAAAACATGTGCCTGTGTGTGTGTGTGTGTGTGTGTGTGTGTGTGTATGAGAATATCTATCTCGTGTGTCCATCAACGACACATCAAAATCATGGAACCTGAGTGTCCAACATCGACACTCGAAAGATCATGAAACCGGTGTCCAGCATCGACATGTAAATCCTTATGTTTTAGACGCCGCATCCTCAGATCGGTCCTCATATCCCTCTCATATCATAACTCCAAAACGGTGTCCTCCGGACATCCGCCGAGTTCTATACAATCACCGGTAGGTAGTACTCCCTCTGCCAGGCTCATCGTCTACACCACGAAAATCACCTCTTGCCCTGGGGAACCATACCGGGTCCACCATGTACCCGCAGACGGTGCCTCCCGCCCCTCGAATCGGGTTTCTAACACAAGTCTCAGAACCGAGAGAACTCATGGTGGACGCATCGAAATAACATATCAAGAGAAACCGGGTTTTCAAACAATACATAAATTCTTGAAATACCCCCACGGTTCTCAAATCTATAAATCACATGAAATCTATATCTCAATGCGTAAATCCATGAAACATGA
Source organism: Agapanthus africanus (assembly GCA_030015575.1). Lineage (NCBI taxonomy): Eukaryota > Viridiplantae > Streptophyta > Magnoliopsida > Asparagales > Amaryllidaceae > Agapanthus > Agapanthus africanus. The sequence goes on along the minus strand of CM057347.1, from coordinate 512,936,589 downwards.
TATATGCAACATAGAACAGTAATATGAGCATATCAAGGAAAAACCGTTATTTAAATGCATCAAGTTATTAAATATATCATGCGGTTCCCAATTCCTCCGAAATTAAGTGCAACATCATATGAGGTGTACATGTAGCTATAGCAAGATATGTGTATCTACATGTAGGCATGTATGTATGATGCATTTCATATGCGCAATAGCACAATAATCAACGTCTCAATATCAATGACAATACAATACCACATAGGGGTATATGTAGCTATAGTAAGGTATGTGGGTGTACATGTAAGTATGTATGGATGATGTACATGTAGCTATAGTAAAATATGTGTATCTACATGTAGTCATGTATGTATGATGTATATGTAGCTATAGCAAGGTATGTGTTGCGCGTGTCATGGCAATTACCAACGGTGTGGGTGTAGCATACAATTTAGTGCTCGTGCAACATGAACCGTCAGTAATGGTGCAGTGTCCAATTAGTACCAAATCAAGGCACAACAAGTAATAATATGCAATGATGCTCATGCGCAATCGACTCATATGCGTATAAACATGCAGCTATAATATCATATCCATTCCTGATGCATAACGCCATACGGGCGATTTTCCCGTAGATGTTAAATCTACTCACCGACGATGTCGAGCTTGGTAAATACAGTCACCTGCTTCCCTTTCTTCTCAGCGTTTAAAATCCCCGCCTGCGATCCTATTAACACAAAACATAACAAGTGCAAGTCTCAGAAATCGACCAATATCACGTACAAACTACGTTTGACCGACGCACCAACTCCAATCCAACTCTCAAGTGTCCGTCTAGTGGCTAACGTGTGTAGTGACACTCCGAAACCAACCCAGGTGCGGCAGCTACACAAGATCACGTACCGTGTCGGATAACGTAACACGTGTAGTCAAAACACTAGATTATAGCAAAGTGATCCCAGATTTTGTATACTGTCAAAACTTAAAAATCAAGTAGTACCAAACACCTCTAAACAACTGCAGACAGCTACCCTACAAAACCCAAGCCCCAACGCCCCTAAATACCCGAGGTCGCCAGATTTCCCTATGTTGTCGCCGGCCAAAACCGCTCAGGTGGGATTCGTGCTTCAGGTGTACACTAAGGGTCACTAGTACAACACTACTACATTACTTGATTTTGCAGTAAAAATTCCAGGTCATAGCAGATCACAGAGACTCCAATATGACACTAAAAATACGATATGTGCATGAAACTATACCTTCAGTGTTCTAAACCACAACTACAAGGCAACACAACAATATAAACACCTAATTATCAGTTATAGGTCATTACCTAGCTAATCTTGCTCAAAAATCCAATTTTTCCAAGTTCCAAGTCAACTTAGTGGCTAAATCAAGACTTGTGAAGTGTTTTTATGGGATCTAATGAGGTTTTGCAAGGTTTTATGATGAAGTAGTGAGGGTTTCTGTTGGGAGCAAGGAGATGAAGGAATAATTGAGAAGAGATAAGAATGAGAGAGTGGGTGAAGATAATGATGAGAGGGTGAGTATAGGGTGAGCTTTAGCCTTACACTTACTCTCTCCTTATCCTCATCAAAGCTAGCATTAATGCCCTCATGACTCATCAAGCCACCTCCCTCATTCCAAAACAAGAAAATATCTCTCACACAAAATATCTAAGTGTAAGGTTAAATCAAGGCATGGATTATCTTAAGGTGTCATGGCTACTTAACAAGATTAACACTAACTAACCCCCACACTAACATGCACAAGTGTGTGCAAACCATAACAAATAATAATAAAATATTAATTAATTGCTATAAAATGTGAGGAAACCAATTTGGTAAACTTTTTCTTAAAAACTAGCATTATCGCTTAATTAACACTAATCGCATTCTAAGGTGTTACATTTAGCTAGATAGGTTTATGATTAGATCCGGTTTAATGGGTTATTCTAGCGCCGTTTTTACTTTAGTGAGAAAATTTTTGTTCCGCAAACAGCCACGGATGATGGCTAGGGCTTTAGGGTAACCCAACATGGTATCAGAGCTACCCCATAAACTCATACTAGCTAATTCTAACGTGTTTGAAATATCGATCGACCGAAATTTCGAAACCGCAATTCCAAAATTATAGTTTATGTTGATTTTTTAAAGTGGTCGAAAAATCATTTTCATTGTATAAAAAATTCTTGCAGGCTATTATAAGACTCCATAAGAAAATTGGGACCACAAGCCCACTAAAACGCCGCGGAACCGCGGCATAACATCCATGTTTGCCGCAATTGCGCAGCCGTATTGGGGCCTTTGTGCACAATTTTTCTTCTGGGGTTCTTATATTTGGAATTATGGTTTCTGGAATATTTAGTTATTGGTCCCAGATTTATTTGAGTACTGGATTAGCATTTGGGGCCTATTTGGAAAAGTTTAATCGATCAAAATTTTAAAATACCCATGATTATCAGTACTTAGATTAGCATCTGCAACCGTGAATGCCACTCGATTGGTATAACCCGTCTAACTGCTATATGTTCTTTTAGACGAGTTTGCGGACGTGACATTCACGTTGATGTTTTGTGATTGTGCTGATATTGTGATTGGATTGTCGTAATGGATAGACGGTGGTGCAATGGTTTATTACAGTTTATATTCATTTGTACATTTATTATTGCGGGGAGAGAGTCCGACATGTGGACTGCTGTTTCTTCCGTGTTGTATATTATTTTATTGGGGCACGACCGGGTTGAGGTCGATGACACCTTTGTACATATATTTTTTATTTTCTGTACTAAGATTACCCCACGGTGGAGTGCAAGAATAGCCGGGTTCTAGAGGCCAACAAGTCCGCATCTCATGGCGTTGAGACGGAGGGGACTTCACTCTAGAATTGATGGGCTATTCACCGCACTCGTAGGGGGTATATGATGACTCACGGAGGGGCTCTCAAGTTACAGGTCCTGTGAAGTGCTGGGTGGCCCATTCATTTTGTTGATTGGGGTTGCCTCACCGTACATTGCACAGGCTATCTACACGACTGGGAACTTCGGGTCTCATTTGCGGCTCAAATGAAACCCGGGGCTCCAAGATTATCCACCATTCTGTGTTACTTGCTGAAATTCTGTGTTGTTGCTTATATCATACCTGGGACGAATGTTATAAATATATTTATATATATACTAGTAGATATTGTATATGTTTTGCACCCGCGCTAGTCCAGCCCCCGCTTTGTTGTTAGTTAAGTAACCTAACGGGTGATGACGGGGCCCAGTGGCGAATGCGGATGGCATATACGTACATTGTATTTTCATTCTTTAATGGTGTGATAAGATTAAATGATGGGACCACATTAATTTTGATTAATGCAAGATAAGAAATCTAAAAGTTGTTGTTGGAACAAATATCGAAAAACTATAGTTATATTCTTTCACTTTGCATAGTGGTATTCGGTTGTGACTATCCAGCACCTCATTCCAGGAGGCAAGAGACGAGATCTCTTCGCGGGGAGTGACCACTTGATCAATAGACTATACTGTAGATTACTCATTGTAACAACTCCAATTTCAATGTACATAAAATTGTTTAAAAGTTAATATACAATTGGGGTATTTACAATTCTTGTGAATGCTATAAGAATTTGATTTGCTTTAGAACAGCAAGAAAAAGCTTGTAGCTCACTGGTAAGGCCTTGCACTGCTGAGACATAGCACCCGAGTTCAAATCCCATCAGCCATATTATCTTTTTATTAAAATTTCTTTAAATCTTTTAGAAGCCCAAGGGTATATACGTGCACAACATGTAAACTGAAGAGTTACAAATTATTTAAATATGTGCACTGAAGAATACCAAACGACCCCGACACGTGGCCTAAACACTAGTTCCCCCATCGGTATTGGCCCGGCGAAAAGCCCTAAAAGCCCGGTACCGCCGGTCTAAACCGTCGGTTTAGCCCTCATCTCATCACCCCTACAACCTTTGGCCTACCCCATTAACCCCATATTGCTTGTTTACTCTGAATTTATCTAGAGCGCAATAAAATACCCATGTAATCCAATTTTAATACAAATTTGAATTCACCCATTCAATATACCAAACCCTAATTTTTCCTATAAATACCACACCTCATTTCACACATTCTCACTCACAATTCCCTGCCAAAACTTTCGAAAACTTTTAAGTCCTCTTTGGTGTACAAGTGGAGTTAGCGAAGGGCGAACCTTCGACGAAATTCCGAGGAGATTCTGGCGACGAAACGACGTCCTGACGCTTCCCAATCCTTCTCCTACCTCTTCTCTCTCTTTGAAGCCAGCAAGTCCTCTCTCCCCCTCTATTCTTCTTTTTTAAAAACTTTCATTTCTAAAACCCGACGGAAGAGGAGTTAATCCGACTTCCGATTCGGTTTTTCTTTTAAAATCCCATTTTTCTTAAACAAGAAAATACCAAACTTTCATATCATGTTCAATAAACATTAACAAACATATTAAGCAAGTTTCACATCAAAAGAATTTATATTGCAATTTTTATCGCAGTTTTACAGTAAAATACCACATATTTTAGTTTCCGACATAAACAACATATTACCTATAGATAGTTCACGAGTTAATGACCTTCTTCATCACAACATACTTCTCTAACATAGCACGATGGAAATTTTGGGAATATAGTATGGGATAAAACGACTTTACAAATAAATACTTTTAATTTATAAAACCATTTCTATAAAAAGATGTATTAAACATTTCCATGCAATTGCGCCTCTACAACCCACTTTTGGGGACCCCGTTCAGGATGGTGCGGATTATCGCACATCCTTGAGCCTAGTAGAGCGAGATGTAGACCTCCGCAAAGAGCATTCGATCTCCATGGAATTTTTATGTATTTTTCTTTAGAAAATGAGATTTCTATAAGAAAATAAATAAATTATTTTCATTAAATATATATATATATATATATATATCTATTATCAAAATATTTATTTTAATTATATAAATATTCCAAGTTTTCTAAATTAAAGGAATCACTATTACATGAAAATACCATCCAAATACAAAACAATTCAAATATTTCAAGAAAATACCAAATACTATGAAAATTAGGTTTTACTCACTAGAAATTTCACATTTATAAATATACATCTATGAAAACCCTAAAGACAATAATTAAATGCTTGAGGTGTCTTTTAAAAATTATATCAAACTATTTTTACATAAAAATCCCTCAAATTATACCAAATTACAATAAGGAACCTAGTAAATATAGGTTTAAGCGGGACCAGTCTCTTGAGCCTCAGAGAGCCGGAGATATGGGTGCTTGCCTATTTAAGGTAGACAATCTAACAAACGGTGTTATCAACACGGTAATTGTCTTGGAAAAAAACACAAATCCTGCCGTCCATGTGCAGCAGTTACCGATAACATCAAAACTGATTCAGAACTTCAATTTCTTTTCAAAGTGTCTGACTTAGACCGAGTCTCAATCTAATCAATGACTTGAATACGATTCAAGTATAAACTTACAATACAACAATTCAATATGAATCCGTCTGTACAATCTATTTCAATATACAACTTGACCGAACCGAACCATGGATATACATCCATCTACATGATTCTCCAGTTACATCCATTTACTGATATCATGGTTCCAGCAAGTCATCCATCTATATAACAAACAATACAATCAAGACACCGCGGGGTTTATAAGGGGTAGATCGGTACGGAATGTGTTAAAAGTGGCACGAGACTGTAACCATAATACACCTAACCTGAATATCCACTGTCGATGTACCGTGGCTGAATGGTTCCTTGTGCTTCGTATACCTTAGTCTTCGGAATAGTGGGACTCCTCTCGTATACACTGGAATTTTCTATACCAAACTACAAACAATAGCGTTAACAATATAATACAATTTTAAAAGTTACATTCTCCTTCTATCTATTCTGTCTATACCTATTCTTTGGAACTTACCGAGCGATTATTCGCTGACAACTTCATTCTCTTCTTTTTTTGGAATGTTGTCAGGTGGATCGTATCTTCTGGAGACAGAGCCCAGCAGCGAGGACTTAGATTAGATAGCCTTCGAACCAGAACTCTAGATTACTTATACATATTTTATATGCCATTGTTTAGGCATTGCTTTCATTCTATATATTTACATTTCAGCTGTATTGTAAAAAGAATGTTTAATAAATAAAGTTGCTGTTCATTTACATTCCTGTCTCTTGTGTACTTTACCTTATATTGCTTTGATACGCTTAGCGTGTTTATTTCTGAGTAAATGCATAGCAGTCTCGTCGCGTCTCCTTGCCCGTACACTGGAAAGCAGGACGTGACAGGTTTTGTTGGTGGCCCATGCAGGTCGGCTCTGTATGGACATGCAGGTCAGTTCTGCATTGACATGCAGGTCCGTTCTGCGTGGACAACCTAAGCAATATAACACAAGATCCAACAACTGAAAACATTCTTTACAATTCATATTTCTTGAATCTTTCAATTCCATATATTTTGAATCCATCCTAACCCAAATTTTTCTTTCAAGGTTATGGATTCCCCAAACAACACCAGCACAAATGTCAATAACACTCCCCCACCTCTACCGCTTACACCCGTCATCGCTGCTCCGATCAATGAGCAGACGGTCTTACTTGAAGTGATCTGCAGCCTCCTAGAAGGACAGCAGCAGCAGACTTCTCTCTTGATGAACCATCCAGAGGTGGAAGCACTTGGGGTGAAGCAATTCTGGGCTTTGCACCCCAAGCAATTCTCAGGAAAAGAAAGCCCTCTGGAAGCTAAGGAGTGGGCTCAAAGTATTGAAGATGATCTGGCAGCGGCACATGTGCCAGAGATAGCTTGGGTTCGAGTTGCGAAGCTGCAACTCACTGACAATGCACGGGTCTGGTTGAAGGCGAAAGAAGGCCGTCTCACCCAGCCGATCGAATAGAAGATCTTTCACGATATGTTCGACGCGAAGTACTTCCCTGAGACTGCCAGATTCGATATGGAACAACAGTTCATTCACTTACAACAAGGTTCGATGTGGACCAAATCCGTAGATGAATATGATACTGAGTTTACCATGCTCAGTCGGTAAGATATGTCTTAATATTTCAATTTCCATATATCACATACTATACAGCTAACACAATACCTTAATAGATTCGCGGCACACCTAATACCGACGGATGAGATCAGAGTCTGATGATTTCAACAGGGGTTAGATCCGGAAGTCCAAGCTACGTTAGCTACAGGGGATTTCCTGACTCAAAAATTGGCTCTAAAAGCTGCTCGCCGATATGAGGCTGGGAGTACTGAACAACCGGCCCAACCCAGTCTTTTGTACCTACTACAGAAGAGATGGACATCTGGTGAAAGACTGCTATTCTCCGCCGAAAGACCGGGAAGACAAACGACTTGCTTGAATTTGGGGGCAGATGCTATTTGGTTTTATCCGTCCACCTCTCCGAAGATGCCAAGTTGATTTATGGTATCGTGTATCGGAGGTTTAGACGGATGCGGCCATTGTAGCAGACTTCGTCAGATTCCCCCTCATTTGAGGGGTTTTTGACTGTGGGGACGCTCTTCCCTGCATGCGCAAGCCCCTGCAGTTAATTATGCTACCGTATCGTGGTAACAACTTTCTCCTTCTCCAGATAGTCACTTCGTGTCGTGCGTGTTTGTTTTCTTTTTTGGTTGCTCGTGGATTGTATACGGAGACTAATTTATGTTGTCGCCCGTAGGGGGTGGATTAGTCCATATCCGTGTTTTCTTAGATTTGGCTTTTGGTTTGGGTTTAAGGATCGTTAATCTCATTTGAGACTAAGATCAACTTAAACGTTTGTTAAGGATACGTTAGTCTAATTTTAGACTAAGATCTACTTAACAGGATCATTTAGATCCAACAAAAGAGCATTTGGACTCTATTGTTTTAGTTTAGGGACTTTGCGGTCCAGTTTAAAGACATCATAGTCTGTAAAATTTAAGGACATCATAGTGCATGAGTTTAAGGACCCCACAGTCCGTAGTAGTTTAGAGACGTCATAGTCTGCAAAGTTTAAGGACATCATAGTCCATGAGTTTAAGGGCCCCACAGTCCGTGAAATGTCTGGTTGTCGGGACCCGTCACCTCTCTGAAGACGTTGAAGGATTACAACGACAAATATCAGAGTAATGAATAGATGTACCCTTGAACCAATATTGGTTGGTAGATCTGTAGTCCAATTCGGGACTAAGATCAATGATTTGTGAGCATATGGGCTCAATTAATCTAAATTAGGGATCTGTGGCCAACTTGGGCTCGGCCCATTCAGTTAAAATGTTGGACATTTAATTAGGCTCAGTCCTTTCTCATTTAACAATGCTGAGCATTGGTTTGGGTTCTGACAATTGTTTTTGTCTTTTATTGAGTGCTGAGCACTCATTATAGCTCTGGAGCTTTATTTAAAGAACAGTTTATGTTCCCTCGGCGCACACGTGAGGAGCACGTGGCGCGCTTGGCACTGAGCGCCAGTCAATGAGCGCAGAGCGCTTCTGGTGAAGTAGCGCACACGTGAGGAGCATGTGGCGCGCTTGGCGATGAGCGCCAGTCAATGAGCGCAGAGCGCTTCTGGTGAAGTAGCGCACACGTGAGGAGCACGTTGGCGCCGAGCGCCAGTCAATAAGCGCAGAGCGCTTCTGGTGAAGTAGCGCACACGTGAGGAGCACGTGGCGCGCTTGGCGCTGCGCGTCAGACAATGAGCGCAGAGCGCTTCTTTACATTTGGAGCGCTAAGGCTCTGCAGCGCTGTATGCTAGATTTGGAACGCTGAAGCGCTTCTTTTAGTTGGAGCGCTAGGGCTCTGCAGCGCTGTGCGCTAGGTTTTGGAGCACTGAAGCACTTCTTTTAATTAGAGTGCTAAGGCTCTTTTTAGGCAGCTCTGTTCTCTGAGAATTAAATTATCTCTTATAAGAGACTTTGTCTCGTGGATCTAAGAACAAAGTTCTTATTTTATAGGAGATGTTTTAATCTCTTATCTTTTTGGTGAAAGGTTTTGCCTTTATAGATCTGTGATTCTAAGAGAATTGAATTATTCTCCCCTCTTTTTATAATGAGAAGTTATGATCTCTTTTGTGAAAGACAATTTGTCTTATAGATCTATGATCTGGCATAAGAACTAAGTTCTTTTTCTAATGAGATGCTTTGATCTCTTTATTTTACCTTGAAGAAATTCTTCTTCTGCCAAGTGCTTGCTCTTCTCTCTGAACTTTTTTCAAAGTTTGGGGGGAGGGGTTCCTTTCTGTGAGACTTGAAGTCTTGGGTTTTTTTATATAGCAGAGGCTGATTTGTTGAATCAGTTGAAGAGATCTTTTCTCTAATTGATTTGGGGATTTCCCCACCGATGGATCTTTGATCCTAAGGCTTCTGTTTTACAGAAGGCAAACTTCTTGTTTTTAACAAGATTGGGAAATCTTTTCCCATACAGAATTTATTCTTTAATTTGATGATTTATTCATCTTAGTCGGATCTTTGATCCAATGGTGGAGAACATTTAGTTCTGGCGCTTAGCACTCTCGTGCTTTGCACGTGAGCGCTGCCTCAGAGTCTTTGACTCTTAGCGCTTGGCGCTCAGTGCTCTCGTGCTTTGCACGTGAGGCGTTGCCTCAGAGTCTTTAACTCATGACGCTGGCGCTCAGCGCTCTAGTACTTTGCATGTGAGCGCTACCTCAGGGTCTTTGATTCTTAGCGCTTAGCACTCAGCGCTCTCGCGCTTTGCACGTGAGGCCCTGCCTCAGAGTCTTTGACTCATGACGCTGGCGCTCAGCGCTCTCGTGCTTTGCACGTGAGGTGCTGCCTCATTACTGAAGGTGTCTTTTCACCTTCCTTCTCCACTTTTCCTGAGTCAAGCTTCTCTTTCGCAGAGCTTGGAAATAGTTCCATCATGCACAGCATTTTCTATACTTAGACTTAAATGTCTCCTTCATATTCTGAAGCAATACTTCTCTTCTCTCTCACTTTTTAGAGAATCATTTTGACAGAGAAGAGCTATGGCTTGTAATCGCCTACATGCTCGCCGTCAGCCATGGGAGGTGCCCATTGAGGAAATTGTTCCTCATTTTGCTGCGCGCTTGGTGAACCCTACTCTTACGGATGACCAATGCGACACGGTGCTGCACGAGCTCTTGACTCGTATAGGATCTCCTCTCCCTATCGACTCCATTTGGCCTAGGATGGTTTTCTTGTCTGTGATCAATGATATTCCTCCTCCTCCGGTGGAGATGACTCCGGCAATACTCGACGCCGCGGAAGACAAGATCGAGTGCTTACACGAGGCACTTTTGATCACCACAGCTCTGAGGGATCGCTCTGTTCGGCTGCTAAGCCAGATACAGGCTCAGTGGGTCGTCATATCTGCCTTTGCTAATAGGTGCGGTGCTGACCGATGGGTAGCTACTCTTCATGAAGATCGCCGCTTTGTCATAGTGGAGAAGAAAGAGAGGGAGTTAGATAATTTTATCCATAGTTTTGTAAATCCCTGTACTTTCGATCCCATGTTTGGTGATCTGTTTCCTGTAGAATAAAAGGTTCAATTAAATACTTTGTTTTTGTCGTTGAACACCTGTTCTTCCCCTGATGTGTGCATGTGCGTATATGAATGAGCCTGGTTGCACACATATCTGTAAACGAAACTTAAGCCGGCATAAACAAGAACAAATAGCTCTTGGCCGAAGATATTTACGGGAACAAATGCCCCCCACTACTTTGCCCACGTAAGTATATACATGGGTGAAGTAGTGCAGAGTAATTCATAGCGTATGACCAGTTTCGGGTTGGTATATAACTTTTAGAATCTTGATCTGAGAAGATAACGAGCGGACACAAGTGTCGTCATTTATCATTGACTCAAATCTCAACTCTTAAGGGATATAATTCCAAACCCTCAGCCCCATGAGCTGCACCCTTCTATTTCTTTATGTATTACTCTGGCGTGAAGTAGTTTATATGCTCATGAGTAACTTCTCCATTTCAGTGGCATGTAGCTTTGGTGAGTGTGGCCCCATAGATGGTAGATAACAGTTCATCTTGAACTCTTTATAGGATAGCGATGGCTTAGAAAACAGGGTTAGGATCTGTTGCTTAAGACTTTTCAATTTTATGAGCCATAAGGGTCTCATAAGATTTTTCTCCCTACGAGTCGAGAGGATCTCATAGGTGTATTTTCTCCTTAGGAATCGTGAGGATTCCTAAGTGTGTTTTCTCTCGAGAGTCGTAAGGATCTCACAAGAGAATTTTCCCGCTTACCAGTCGAGAGGACTCGTAAGTGGTCGTTTCCCTCCTTGTCGATGTTCGGCTTCGGAGAGTGTGGCCCGTGAATAGTATGCAAGCACCCATCTTAGACTGACTTGCAGGGCCCCAGTGCTTAGGAAACAGGTTTTTTAATCCCCACTACCTAAGGCTTTTCCTTACGAGTCGATACGAATTGAGAAGTTCTCGCAAGGGTGTCTTAGCGTCATACTTAACCTCTGCTCTTTACGACAGAGGTCCGTTAGGGTCTGTGGTACTAGGGTTTTTGTCTGTCGTACCGTCGCGTTGGCTGATATATTTCTCGATAGGAAATCTTTACGCTGCTGTTCTAGTAGCCCCGCGACCGCGACTGTCGTGTCTCTGATCCCTTCGGGGGCTGGACAAGATGTCTTCAAGTAATCTTCCTAGGCAGTTTGACCGTCGGAAGAGCAAGCATTAGGAATTTTGCCATGCCGCTTTTTTACTTGAGCATAGGCTCGGTTTGGGAGCCCCGATGAGTCATAACCACTCCACGTTGGTGTGAGATGATCTCCGATAGTCTTTCAGGTTTTATTTGAGTTGCCGTCAAGACCCTGAAGCTAGGGATTTTCCTTTGCTTCGTTTGCTGGCATTGCGTTTACTGTAACGAGAGGAATGTCGCGGTTGTCTCTAGGTTGCGTGCGAACCGTTGAGGCTTGGAACTAGGGACTTTGCCATGGCTCTGCTTGTTGACGTTGCGTCTGCTGTAACGAGACAAATGTTGAAGTGGTCTTTAGGTTGTCTGTGAACCGTCGAGATTTGGAACTAGGGACTTTGCCGTGGCTCCGCTTTGCTGACTTTGCGTCTACTGTAATGAGACAAATGCCAAGGTGGTCTTTAGGATGAACCGTCGAGATTTAGAACTAGGGATTTTGCCGTGGCTCCGCTTGTTGACGTTGCGTCTGCTGTAACGAGACGAATGTCGAGATGGTCTCTAGGTTGTAAATGCTGCCATCGAGACTTGGCTCTCTTTCTGATGGAGCATGATGGGATGATATGATTTCCTCTTTGTTTGTGCCCCTGAATTGTATACAGGGATCGATGTGATATCATCTGTAGGGCAAAAAGTTTCATTTCATTTTTTTTATTTCTTTCCACGATGCTCTATCATTTCAGCTTTTTATATCGCGAAAGTCGCGATTGCCCAATCATTTCGGCTATTTTTCGCGGTGACCAATCATTTCGGCTATTTTTTCTTTTTTACCCGCTGCTTTTTATTGCGAGTTGCCCAATCATTTCGGCTATTTTGTATGCATATATTTTACTTGCTGATTTTGTTGCAAGTTTCCCTATCATTTCGGCTATTTCATATGCATTTATGGCTCGCTAATTTTTGCCACGAGTATGGAACTCAGATCCGATTCCAATTTAGGCATCGGCATCGCTACAACTGAGATATTGTCAGGAGCGAATTATCATTTGCCTTTGTTGGTTCGAACAAAGGTGGCTTAGCAATCAGGGTTAGGATCTTGTCAACTAAGACTTTTAACTTCATAAGCCGTAAGGGTCTCATAAAGGTGTTTCTCTCTACGATTCGTGAGGATCTCGTAAGTGCGTTTTCTCCTTAAAAATCGTAAGGATTCTTAAGTGTATGTTCTCTTATAAGTCGTAAGGATCTTACAAGAGTGTTTTCTCCTTATAAGTCGAGAGGATTTACAAGGGTCGTTCACCGTGTGAGCACATCCCTAGTCGCTGGTGGGACTTTGTTAAGGAAATGTTTATTCGTGCCCGTGGATTGTATACAAGGGTCAATATTGAAACACTTGTAAGGAAAAATCGGGGTGTATGACGGCTTAAGAACAGGTTCAGATCCCTGTAGTTTAAGGCTTTTGAATCTTATGAGCCGTGAGGGTCTCAAAGGGGGATTCTCCTCACGAGTCGTCAGGAGATCGTAAGTGTGTTTTCTCCTTAGGAATTGTGGGGATTCTTAAGTGTGTTGCTCCCTTGTGAGTCGTAAGGATCTCACGCAGGTATTTTCTCCTTACAAAGTCGAGAGGACCTTACAAGTGTCTTTTAACGAGATTGCACCCTTTCGGGTTTTCACAAACTCGCCGGTAGTCCTGCTGTTTTTACTCACGGACCCCTTTCGGGTTTTCATCCGTGCCCATCTCGCTTATGGATGTGCCGTTTTTTTGTCAGCCTTAGGATACTGCGGTCCGTAGTAGTTTATAGACGTCTCGGTTAGGCGTAGTATTTCTTCAAGAAACGGCCGTTTATTGGCCTGAAGGGTCTTTCGCCATGCATATCCATGAGCAAGTAAGCCCCACCCTGGTAGATTTTGTCTATGATATACGGGCCTTCATAGTTCGGCTCGAATTTCCCCCGTTTGGCACGATTGGGGATCATAGGTCTCTTGACTACTAGCACGAGTTCGCCTTGGCGGAATGTTCTCGATCTAGTCAATTTCTCGTATGAGCGAATCATTTTTGCTTTGTAAGCTTCCAAGTTTTACTGCGCCATGAGCCAGGTTTCGTCAATGGCGTCGAGCTCCTCAAGCCGAAGATGAGCATTGTCTTCGTCTGTTAGCTCATAATGAACTGCCACTCGCAAAGAGGCTAACTCTATCTCCAAGGAGAGTAATGCTTCAGCGCCGAATACTAATGCATACGGTGTTGTGTTTGTGGCCGTTTTGAATATAGTTCGATACGCCCAGAGAGCTTCATGCAGTATCTCATGCCAGTCCTTTCTATTTTTGGACACCGTCCTTTTCACGATCTTCGTCAAGGTCTTGTTGAAAGCCTCAGCTAGACCATTAGCTCGGAGATTATAGACCGAAGAGTATCTCCAGTCTATATTATGCTGCTGTGCGAAGCGGCTGATTTTGTGACTTCTGTAGGCTGGCCCGTTATCGGAGATAATCCGTCGCGGAGTGCCGAACCGATAGATGACGTGTGTCTTGAAGAAATAGAGGATATTCTACGTCTTCACTTCTCTTAGTGGTACTGCTTCTGCCCACTTGTAGAAGTAATCAGTTGTCGCCAGTATAAATCGATGGCCTCTGGACGATGCTGGTTCAATGGGCCCGATTATGTCAGTTCCCCACATTTCGAACGACCAGCTAGCCACCGTTGGACGTAGCGGATTTGGATGCTGGTGGATAAAGTCCCCGTGAATCTGGCACGAGTGGCACTGCTTCGCGTATTCGCGGCAATCTTAGATCATTGTAGGCCAATAGTAGCCCATCCTTTTGATCTTCAGCTTCATCTTCGGCCCGGCTTGATGAGAACCGCAGAGTCCGTCGTGAGTTTCTTGGACGACTCTCTTTACTTTTTCAGGTCCCAGGCATCTTAGCCATATAGAATCAAATGATCTCTTATATAGAGTGTCATTGACGAAGGCGAAGGATAGAGCTCGTTTCATAAGCTGATGTCTTGAGGACGCATCTTCAGGTATTCGACGGGATTTGAAGTAGTCTATAAAGACTTCTCTCCAATCCTTAGCATTTTCCTGCTCTTTTATTTGTAGGGCCGTTTTCTCGGTCGCTCCCTTTTCTTTGGACGGCTCCGGAGATATTTCTGCCGGTGCAAGAACTCGACGGCTTTGCACAACGATCCTCACGTCATCAAGGTTTTCGTCAGCCAGTTCTTTAGCAAGTTTGGCTAACGCATCTGCCTTGCTATTTTCCGCACGCGGTATGCTTTCCAAGGCGTAGGCAGAGATTTGAATCAGCAATTGTTGCACTCTCTCGCTGTACTTCACCAACTCTGGTTTGCATGTTTGATAATCGCCGTTTACTTGGCTAACGACCAGCTGGGAGTCTCCGTATATGAGGAGATTTTTGATTCCCATGTCGATAGCGATCTTAAGACCTGCTATCAAAGCTTCATATTCGGCTTCATTATTTGTCCTCAGCTATGTTAGGAAAAAGGCAAAGCGCATTATCCCTCCTTGTGGAGTCACGAAAATGAGGCCTACCCCAGACTTGATTATGGGGGTGCTATACTTTCGCTTCTTCATGGAAGATGCCCCGTTGAAGTAGATCTCCCACAGGGTGTTACTCTCTCCTTTCTCCCCGTCGATTGTGTCAAACGCGTGCTCGTCTGGCAATTCGCAATTTAAGGGTGAATCCGCAGGTATGGGATGCTCGGTGAGGAAGTCAGTGATGGACTGACCTTTCACTGCCTTGAGAGGTCGATAAGTTATCGAGAATTCCATCAAGAGAAGGACCCATTTAGCGAGTCGTCCTCTCAGTATGGCTCTTGACATCAAATATTTGAGAGGATCCACTTTTGATATGAGGTGGACTTCATGCGCCAAAGCATATTGCCGGAGCTCCGTTATCGCGAAGATTAACGCCAGACAGTGTTTTTCAATAGGGGAGTAATTGTTTTCTGCCCCCAGGAGAACTCGACTCAAGTAGTAGAGGGCTCTTTCCTTCCCTTAATCATTCTCTTGTGCCCATAGCGCGCCTAAAGAACCTTCAAGGGCTGTTGTGTATAGGATGAGAGGCTTTCCTTTGACCGGAGCGGTCAGTACTGGCGGATTTTGCAGGTATTGCTTGATTTTGTCCAGTGCGCTCTGGCATTTACGATCCCAGACGAAAAGTGTCCCCTTCTTCATTAGATGACTGTAGGGGCGGCATTTTCCAGAGAGGTTAGCTATGAACCGCCGGATATATGCGAGCTTTCCTTGGAGGGACCGCAGTTGCTTGAGAGTTCTTGGCGAAGGCATTTCCATAATCGCCTTGATCTTTGATAGGTCTATCTCAATGCCCCGATGTCGTACGATGAATCCTAGGAATTTGCCCGAGGAAACTCCAAATGCGCATTTGAGAGGGTTCATCTTCAGATCGTATTTTCAAAGACGCTGGAATACTATCTTTAGATGCTCCTAATGTTCCTCGTGCGATTTGCTTTTAACCACGAGGTCGTCGATATAGCATTCAACAATTTCATGTATGAGGTCATCGAAAATCTTCATCATGGCCCTCTGATAGGTGGCGCCGGCGTTCTTCAGACCGAAAGGCATTACTTTGTAGTAGAATATGCCTAGAGGAGTCCGGAAAGCGGTATGCTTCTGGTCTTCGGGATGCATCTTTATTTGATTGTACCCTGATGAGACGTCCATGAAGGAGAAGACTCCGTGAGTGGACGTGTTGTCTATCATCTGCTCGGTAACCTGTATGGGGAAGTCATCTTTCGGGCAAGCTTTGTTGAGGTCTCGAAAGTCCACGCAGATGCGCACCGTCCCATTTTTCTTCATCACCGGGACAATGTTGGCGATCCAGTCAGGATACTGAACTTCTTGGATAAAGCCGGAGTCAATTAGCTTCTTGACTCCGGCGTTGATGCTCATTTCAAGTTTGAGCCACATTCTTCTCGGTGCTTGTTTGATCGGCTTGACGTCCGGAGATATCGCCGATTTGTGCACGGCGATCTCTGGATCTAGCCCCGGCATCTCGGAGTAGTTCCATGCGAAGCAGTCTTTATACTGCATGAGCACGTCTTTGAGCGTAGCCACCTTTTCTTCAGACAACAGCTCACTGACGAACGTCGGCCGTGGGTCGTTTGCCGTCCCCATGTAGATTTTTCTGAAGTTATTTGCAGTAGTATGTATCCTATCTTCCAACTCTTTTGGCGTCGGTGGAAACTCTGAGATCACCTCATCATCATCATTTTCGAAGCACCAGGAGAGGTCATCCATATTTTCGGTCACTCCTCCCGTCAGCGTTATTGCATGATAGGTACGAGATCGTTTCCAAGACCGATGTTGATATGGTTCTACTCTTGCTGCATACGTGGCTTTCGGTACATGCCTTTGCGGTGGGGCTACCCTCCAACTGTCCGATAGAGCGAATCTGCCGAGTTGGTTTTGGTCTTCGACCTAGTTTTTGAATGTGAAGCAGTCTTCAAGAGGATGTTCTATCGCTCTGTGACAGGAGCAATAATCTGGGTGATGAACCTCACTTGCTTGTTCAGGATGCTTAGACTCCGGGAGGGTAATCATCTGATGTTTAATAACAAGACTGAATATCTTTCTTATCTTATCTTGGGGAAAAGAATATGCTCGACCCATCTTTTTTATAAGAGACGGACCCTGGCTGCTCAATTTTCAATCGTGAGGCTTCTTGGACCCGCTTTGCTGCTGTCGAACATTTTTTTCGTTCTTCTGTTTATTTTTGCCTCCGCGTCGAGTCTTCCATATGACGGGCTGGTGACGAAGGGCATCGTCGTTTTTCATAGCCTACTGAATGAGGCGCTGCGTTCTAGCTTTTTCGTAAATGGCCATTTCGCGGATATGGTCATCCCAGGCTTTTTGACCTGCTTCACTTATTAGCTTGTCCATCTGTTCTTCGAAAGACGGACTTGGCACTTTCATGGAAGGACCTTGTTTTGATTCAGGGTTAGCGTCTTCTATCAGAGTATCTTCTTCTTCATCAAAGTCATGTATAACGTAGCGGCCATGGAATCGCTCCCGTTTCTTGGATTGAACATATCCAAGCCCGATCGTTTCCATTCTCCCGTTGGGCATCTTTCGCTGAGTTCCAGGGACGTTCCAGATCCTGT
Source organism: Agapanthus africanus (assembly GCA_030015575.1). NCBI lineage: Eukaryota > Viridiplantae > Streptophyta > Magnoliopsida > Asparagales > Amaryllidaceae > Agapanthus > Agapanthus africanus. Next base: position 512,918,809 of record CM057347.1, on the reverse strand, counting down.
TGTAAAACTGGGCTTATCGCGTGGTCTGCTTCAAGGGACACCTTGGTGCCTCAACAGGATTTTTAATCCTTCTGTGTAGTATCTAGGCAAACGAATGGGCTGGAGCATATCAAGCGTAAAATCAGAACCATGCTGGCTCTCTTTCTCCACTTTGGTTTCCATGGATCGATAAAAGAGGATCGTCTTTTCATATCTTCGCCTGGGAGGGACGTAGAACATCTGCAGTTCTTGCACACTATAGGTATCAAGTGTGTCGAGGTCTTTGTAATGTTTTTGTGGAACCATGGCAATTTGCAAACTCCGTTCATCGCCAGTGAAGACTTGCACTGACGGACGAGCCAAGAATACTGCGTTGACCTCATCTTCAGAGTCACTGCCAAAGACCAGAATAAGGGTAGACGGACCCGATTTGTTGTATCGGGGAGGTCCCGAATAGACTATCTCTTCTTCCTCCTCAGTATCACTCCCGAAGACCGGAATGGTGGCGATAGCTTTTTGCTTATTCTCCGGTTTATGGCATCTTTCCATGTCTTCAAAGTCTGGTAGAAAGTACTTTGCGTCCTCGTATTTGCGGACTTCATTCACGGAGAATGGGTTTAGCTCCCCCGTTACGATGTACTCAAGTCCATCTTTGAAGTACTTCATACACTGATGTTGTGTAGAAGGGATAATATTGTACTCGTGTAACCAAGGCCGGCCGAGCAAAGCGTTGTAGCAAGTCTTGGCGTCAATGACGTGGAACTTGATATCAGTTACGAGCAGCCCAAAGCATAACGTCAGTATCACAGACCCGAGCGTTCGTGATGACTGGGAGTCGAACCCGGAGATAGTGATTTTATCCCGAACGAGGTGTTGAACGCTCATACAGATTTCTTTTAGCACCCTCACATTTAGGAGATTGACAGAGGACCCATTGTCGACTCGGATCTTCCCTATCTTAATGTCATGGCAATACCCGGAGACATATAGGGGACAGTTGTGCTCGCATGTTCCGAGGTGGAGATCTTCATCGCCGAAAGTGATGTCAGCTGTGTGCACTTCTTCCAGCTCGTCTTTCATCTTTTCTTCGGCGAGGAAAGCTTGAAACTGGTTAGGCTCTTGTAATGGCTTGATCAAAAAATCTCTCGCCTCTTTAGATATCAGAAGGGCATCGAGAATGCTTAGCCGCGAGGGTATCTTCCTCAGGTGTGCCAGAACGTTGTAATCCACCTTGTTTTTCTTGGGCGGGTCCTTGGCTGCCAGCTCTTCGACAACTCAATCATCGAGGGCGATATCCTCAGGGACCTTTTCTTTCCCCTTATCCTTTTTGTTAGATCCTTTGTTTGCGGGTCCGAGATTCTTTTCAGGTAGCGTGCGATTGCGCAGTTGAATATTCTCGCAGGTCTTCATCTCTTTTGTTTCAGAGATGGATTCCTTGAAGAGAGGGCCGAGGGCTATTTCTTCATCAGAATCACCCTCGAAAGTGAGAACTTGCGATCCCCCGGAATTAACCATGTGACATTCACCGGCTGTTCTCTTATGCTCATCTGTCGTGCTTCTTTGTTCCCGTCGAGTTTTGCGCTTCATCCGCCTGAAATGTTGCCGGTGAGCAACGTATCCTTGCTACCAATTTTTAAAGGCATTGCATTCTTCAGTAGGGTGTGTGGTGCTCCGATGGTACAAGCAGTAGTTTGGATGTGCATCCTCTTCGTTAAGGTGTATCTTATCAAGAGTGTTTTCTTCGGAGGGTGGCAGCTTCATTCCCATCGATATGGTTTTGGCGAACCTTTTACTTGTTTTGAACCTGCTTTTGCTGGCGGCCGAAGCACTTCTATCCGGTTGTGATACTCTATGGCTTCTCAATACCGGAGCTTCTTCAACGTGATACCGATGCTTGGCCCTTTCGTATATGGCCGTTTCCAGCTCTCTGTCAACTTTGCTTTTCTGAAGAGCTTCGTTCAGCATCCTATCAATCAATTCGTCTGATGGCTCCAGGGATTTTGGTTCCGGTTCTGGATCCGCCCCCTGTCTCTCTGTATCAGGAGCTTCTTCACCATTTATTGACGAGTGAGAGATCATGTGGCAGCTCGCCACATAGTTCTCAGGTTCATCTGACGAGTCTTCTCCCCCATCATTGTCATCATCTCCGTCCTCAAGGATATGGTTGAGAAACTCTTGGAATATGACCAGGGTTCGCGCCTTCTGGTTATATTCTTCCAGCGCGTCGATATGTTTTTGCAGGTCCGTGCGCTTGTCATCAGGTTTCACGGGCTTCTTGGTCTTCTTCTTCTTCTTCGAAGACTTTGATGGCTGGGCCTGAGCGTTTTGATTATCGCTACCAATTCTTGGAGTCAGGCGCGGCTTCAGCATTCCCTCAATGATCTCAGGTTCCAGCGGACTTTTCCACCTGATCGCCGGGCATGTGTGAAGATCTTTCAGCATTCTTCTCGTCTTAGCTGAAAGAGCGACCTCCCATGGAGCTTCTTCTATAAAAGAGCACGATGCCCCCGGTGTGTCCACTTTTTTAGGAGAGTATGGTTGTGGCGGGCTTACTTTCCAATTCTCTGACAGAGCGAATCTGCCCTGCTGGTATTGGTCCTCAATCCAGCTTTTGAAGACGAAGCAATTCTCGATTGGATAGCCTACCACTTGGTGATAGGGACAATAATTGGGATTATTGACCTCACCGGGTTGCAATAGGCATTTTGGATCCGGCAAGGTGATTAGCCTGTTACGCACCGCCAGCTCGAACAGTCTCCTTGTTTTATCCCGAAGAAACGAGTAAGGACGTCCCGGTCTCTCCTCGAGGGATTGGCGTGGACGCACGTTGCTTTGGCGAACAACAGGTTTTGGAACACTAGGCTGCTGTTGAGCATTAGCGACGAAGGTCACTTTTCCCTTCCCCTTTTCGTTTCGAGGCTCCATTTTCGAGAAAGACAGTCTATGACCCATCTGATCCATTTGGGCCAGTTTTTCAATCAAGGCCTGAAAGGTAGTCAGCTTGAAAAACATCATGAACTGGGATATGGTTGCCTGCGGATCAAGAGTTCCCCACAAACATGCCTACCGCAGGAGCTTCTTTGATTTCGTTGTTCGCATTTCGAGCATAGATTCCGCCACCGTATCGCGTACTGTACCCATGTTTCGCCCGGCTTCACCCTGGCGTTAAGTAATGCGGTGATCCGGGTGCGCTTGCTAGCGCTTGCGAATCTTTGTGTAAACAGTAGCTCCATTTCTGCAAATGTCTTAACGGAGTCGTTCGAGAGCTCGGAGTACCATTCAAACGCTATCTCCGACAAGCTGCCAACAAACTGGCGAAGCAGCAGTTTGTCGTCACCTCCGGTGTTTCCGTACAAAGCCCTAAATTGAGCAACGTGCTGGTGTGGATTCCCCGTCCCCTTATATACATGGAATTTAGGGATCGTGTGGGTACTTTATTTGGTCGTACCAACCCGGATAAGGTCGTCCAGTCTTAACAATTTGCCCGGCCGCTTCGTTCGCCTGATGAGCTCATATCTGCTGAGCGATATAGTCATCTAGGGCGGCTTTGGAGATGGTCTTCTCCTTGGCTATTGAACAAGCAGGAAGGGAGTTTGACGTCTCCTCTCGGTCGTCTTCGAGGATAATAAAAGGGTCTTCAGCTGGAGGATCCAGCTGTAACATCATCCCGACCACATTTTGGAATAACAACACCATTCGTTTTATGTTGGCAGCTTGTTCCGCTACCTTTTGTCCTTCTTCTCGAGGATTCTGCGGAGGAACTCAGCACCAGTTTCTTGTTCATGACGCTGCTCTGACGATGTCTCCAGGCTTTCTTTTGGCCCAGTGAGTGCGGCCATCTGTGTTAACATTTCCTGGAGCTTCTGTTGTTGCTCCTGGGCCTTTGTTACGGATCTGGTGAGTGGTCGATGACCCATAGAGATACGGCTATCCTTTTTCTTGGATGCCATGTAGACAGTGTGCACCACCATGCCCCCAGACTTGGGGCGTTTAGGTTTAGTATCCTTTAGATTCGTTGCAAACGCGGGGATTTTCTCTGGCTTTCCCCTTTTGTGAGCGGTCGAAGTTGAGGGAGCCGTTGCAGCGGGCACCCAAGTAGACGACACCTTCTATGGTGCGACAGAGTGATCCTTCTCTTGCTGAACTTTCATCTTCTTCAGTCGGCGGGAGAAGTATTGGTTGATCACCGAGTCTTAGACCCTTCGCCAGATTTTATGAATTTTAGAGGATAGCCGCTGAGGGGGCTGCTCTGGCTTCACCTTTGTAGCGTTCTCTACAGGCGGAGGAGATATTTTCAGCACGACAGTCGGAGAGTTCTTGCGGACCCTCCTGAGTGGTTCAAAACTTTTCCCAGTTGGAACAACAACGTCGACTTCCACCATTGGGGCTGGCGGAGTAAATCTAGATGGGGAACTGCCCCCGGCTTTTCTCACCCGTCGCTAGTGGCGACGTCGAGCACGTCTTGCAGACGGTATTGGTTCAGCTATGGGGGTGGCTTCATTATGCCTCCTGCCTTGGTAAAGGGTTGCCATTGGTGCCAGCCTATCGAAGACTGATGTCCGCTGAGAAGGAATGATCAATCTTAAAAAGACCGACTTTTTGGCAGGGAAGCAGCCTTGGTTACTTCACCTAGAGCGGGAGCTGAAACGGCCAGTGTTGTAAAGACCGACCCCTTAGCAGGAGAAGCCGCTTTAGTGACATCAGGAGCAGGAATGGCTATCCGCTTCGGGATAACCTCTTCCGGTATTGTGGAGTTCTTCATAGGCCCATTGGAGTTTTGGCTTAGCCTATCAAAGACTGAGGCGCTGGACTTGGACGATTCATTGAGAGGGGCCGCGGTAGTTGTAAGCCGATCAAAGACCGACTTCTTCGGAGCTTCGTGCGACGGCAATGGGGCATTGAAACTTATTGGTGGGAGCATGGTCCTAAAGAACAGCCCTGTGGTGGCTTGCGTCACCTGGTCTACCGGTATCGTGAAAAGGGAGGCCGCTTGAGGCCCGTAGGTCACTCCTCCGGCGAGGACGGAGTGGGAATTGTTGCAATTAGTGCAGTTTGAAACCATTGATCTTCTGTTTCTCTACACGGAGCAAGATACCAAATCTTAGTACTTCACATCCAAAGGCAACCATGTCAAACCGCGACTTGTTCGCAACACGACACATGAAGTGTGGAGTGGAAAGAGGAAAAGGTCCCACCGGGCGTGCCAGAATCTGTTCTCCGCCGAAAGACCGGGAAGACAAACGTCTTTCCTGAATTTGGGGGCAGATGCTATTTGGTTTTATCCGTCCACCTCTCCGAAGATGCCAAGTTGATTTACGGCATTGTGTATCGGAGGTTTAGACGGATGCGGCCGTTGTAGCAGATCTCGTCATATTCCCCCTCATTTGAGGGGTTTTTGATTGTGGGGACGCTCTTCCCTGCAGGCGCAAGCCCCTGCAGTTAATTATGCTACCGCATCACGGTAACAACTTTCTCCTTCTCCAGATGGTCACTTCGTGTCGTGTGTGTTTGTTTTCTTTTTTGGTTGCCCGTGGATTGTATACGGAGACTAATTTATGTTGTCGCCTGTAGGGCGTGGATTATTCTAAATCTGTATTTTCTTAGATTTGGATTTTGGTTTGGGTTTAAAAATCGTTAATCTCATTTGAGACTAAGATCAACTTAAACGTTTGTTAAGGATACGTTAGTCTAATTTTAGGCTAAGATCAACTTAACGGTTTGTTAAGGATACGTTAGTCTAATTTTAGACTAAGATCTACTTAACAGGATCATTTAGATCCAACAAAAGAGCATTTAGACTCTATTGTTTTAGTTTAGGGACTTTGTGGTCCAGTTTAAAAACATCATAGTCTGTAAAGTTTAAGGACATCATAGTCCATGAGTTTGAGGACCCTACAGTCCGTAGTAGTTTAGAGACGTCATAGACTGCAAAGTTTAAGGACATCATAGTCCATGAGTTTAAAGACCCCATAGTCCGTGAAATGTCTGGTTGTCGGGACCCATCACCTCTCTGAAGACGTTGAAGGATTACAACGACAAATATCAGAGGAATGAAGAGATGTACCCTTGAACCAATATTGGTTGGTAGATCTGTAGTCCAATACGGGACTAAGATCAAAGATTTGTGAGCATATGGGCTCAAATAATCTGAATTAGGGATCTGTGGCCAACTTGGGCTCAGCCCATTCAGTTAAAATGTTGGACATTTAATTAGGCTCAGTCCTGTCTCATTTAACAATGCTGAGCATTGGTTTGGGTTCTGACAATTGTTTTTGTCTTTTATTGAGTGCTGAGCACTCATTATAGCTCTGGAGCTTTATTTAAAGAACAGTTTATGTTCCTTCAGCGCACACGTGAGGAGCACGTGGCGCGCTTGGCGCTGAGAGCCAGTCAATGAGCGCAGAGCGCTTCTGATGAAGTAGCGCACACGTGAGGAGCACGTGGCGCGCTTGGCGATAAGCCCCAGTCAATGAGCGCAGAGCGCTTCTGGTGAAGTAGCGCACACGTGAGGAGCACATTGCGCACTTGGCGCTGAGCGCCAGTCAATGAGCGCAGAGCGCTTCTGGTGAAGTAGCGCACACGTGAGGAGCACGTGGCGCGCTTGGCGCTGAACGCCAGTCAATGAGCGCAGAGCACTTCTGGTGAAATAGCGCACACGTGAGGAGCATGTGGCGCTGAGCGCTGGTCAATAAGCGCAGAGCGCTTTTGGTGAAGTAGCGCACACTTGAGGAGCACGTGGCGCGCTTGGCGCTACGCGTCAGACAATGAGCGCAGAGCGCTTCTGGTGAAGTAGCGCACACGTGAGGAGCACGTGGCATACTTGGCGCTATATGTTAGACAATGAGCGCAGAGCGCTTCTTTACAATTGGAGCGCTAAGGCTCTGCAGCGCTGTGCGCTAGATTTGGAACGCTGAAACGCTTCTTTTAGTTGGAGCGCTGTGGCTCTGCAGCGCTGTGCGCTAGGTTTTGGAGTACTGAAGCGCTTATTTTAATTGGAGCGCTAAGGCTCTTTTTAGGCAGCTCTGTTCTCTGAGAATTAAATTATCTCTTATAAGAGACTTTGTCTCGTGGAACTAAAAACAAAGTTCTTATTTTATAGGAGATGTTTCGATCTCTTATGTTTTTGGTGAAAGGCTTTGCCTTTATAGATCTGTGATTCTAAGAGAATTGAATTATTCTCCCCTTTTTTTATAATAAGATGTTATGATCTCTTTTGTGAAAGACAATTTGTCTTATAGATCTATGATCTAGCATAAGAACTAAGTTCTTTTTCTGATAAGATGCTTTGATCTCTTTATTTTACCTTGAAGAAATTCTTCTTCTGCCAAGAGTTTGCTCTTCTTTCTGAACCTTTTTCAAAGTTTGGGGGGGGGGGTTCCTCTCTGTGAGACTTGAAGTCTTGGGTCCTTTATATAGTAGATGCTGATTTGTTGAATCTGTTGAAGAGATATTTTCTCTAATTGATTTGGGGATTTCCCCACCGTTGGATCTTTGATCCTAGGGCTTCTATTTTACAGACGGCAATCTTCTTTTTTTAACAAGATTAGGAAATCTTTTCCCATACAGAATTTATTCTATAATTTGATGATTTATTCATCTTAGTCGGATCTTTGATCTAATGGTGTGGAACATTTAGTTCTAGCGCTTGGCGCTCTCGTGCTTTGCACGTGAGCGCTGCCTCAGAGTCTTTGACTCTCAGCGCTTGGCGCTCAGCGCTCTCGTGCTTTGCACGTGAGGCCCTGCCTCAGAGTCTTTGACACATGACGCTGGCACTCAGCGCTCTCGTGCTTTGCACGTGAGGCGCTGCCTCATTACTGAAGGTGTCTTTTCACCTTCCTTCTCCACTTTTCCTGAGTCAAGCTTCTCTTTCCCAGAGCTTGGAAATATTTCCATCATGCACAGCATTTTCTGTGCCTAGACTTAAAGGTCTCCCTACATATTCTGAAGCAATGCTTCTCTTCTCTCTAACTTTTTAGAGAATCATTTTGACAGAGAAGAGCTATGGCTTGTAATCGCCCACATACTCGCCGTCAGCCATGGGAGGTGCCCATTGAGGAAATTGTTCCTCGTTTTGCTGCGTGCTTTGTGAACCCTACTCTTACGGATGACCAATGCGACACGGTTCTGCACGAGCTCTTAACTCGTATAGGATCTCCTCTCCCCATCGGCTCTATTTGGCTCCGGATGGTTTTCTTGCCTGTGATCAATGATATTCCTCCACCTCTGGCGGAGATGACTCCGGCAATACTCGACGCCGCGGAAGACAAGATCGAGTGCTTCCATGAGGCACTTTTGATCACCACAGCTATGAGGGATCGCTCTATTCTGCTGCTAGGCCAGATACGGGCTCAGCGGGTCGTCATGTCTGCCTTTGCTGATGGGTGCAGTGCTGACCGATGGGTAGCTACTCTTCGTGAAGATCGCCGCTTTGTCATGGTGGAGAAGGTAGAGAGGGAGTTAGATAATTTTATCCATAGTTTTGTAAATCCCTATACTTTCGATCCCATGTCTAGTGATCTATTTCCTGTAGAATAAAAGGTTCAATTAAATACTTTGTTTTTGTCGTTGAACACCTGTTCTTCCCCTGATGTATGCATGTGCGTATATGAATGAGCCTGGTTTCATACATATCTGTAAACAAAACTTATTCCAGCATAAACAGGAACAAATAGCTTTTGGCCGAAGATTTTTGCGGGAACAACTGCCGGTGTGCAAATCGCCTTTGGTTAGTCTGCGGCTCAGCTACTCATGACATCGGGTCTTGTCCTCGGCGACATAACCCAAACGCTGCATCCAGGCCAGCAATTGCTTATCAGCAGCGCCCTGCCATCCAGGCACCTTCTCCACGACTCGCACTACCTACTCCACCTCCTCGTGGACCGACTGCACCTCCTCCTCGTCAGTTCCATCAAGTTCAACGGAACGTACCTTAAGGACCAAGGAACGGACAGAGGAATGATCCTCCAACAAGGAGGAATGTGCCGAGGCGACAGTCTTTCACAATGACTGTGGAAGAGGCTGAAGCCACCGGCCAAGTCTTCACCGGTAACACTTCCTATTCAAATTCTCTTTCAGTCTATAGACATACCTATATATATCTTTTCCTTATATCTAAAACATATCCCACATAACTTAGGTACAATCTTAGTAGCCTCACTTCCTGCACTAGCACTCTTCGATACTGGAGCATTACATTGCTTTATGTCGCAACGGTTCGTCCGAACTCATGCGATTCCAGTCAAACCCCTCGTATCCAGCTGGAATGTCAGTTCAGGGAATGGCGTTCTAAAGTCAGTAATGGGATACGATCTATGTCCAGTGGTCGTCCGCAGTAGAGAATTCTATGCTGACTTCAAGGTGTTAGACATACCGAACTTCGATGTGGTTCTGGATATGAATTGGCTAGGTACCTTCTACGCTACCATCGACTGTCGTCAAAAGAGGGTAGTATTCGAGATTCCAGACCATCAGGTCTTTTATTTCAAAAGTGGAGACCGTACCCTGAAGCCAGGTGCATACAAGGGGAAACCAAAGAAGGCAGTGATTGTGGCAATTCAAGAGGAGGAAGAATCAAAGCCTGAAGTAGTTCGAGAGTTCGACGATGTGTTTCCTGAAGACATATCAGGTTTGCCTCCCGATCGAGCTCTTGAATTCAGCATTGATTTAGTATCAGGAGTACAACAGGTGATCAAAGCACCATATCGGTTAAGTCCGGAAGGTTTGAAGGAAGTCCGAACCCAGTTGGACGAATTATTGGCGAAATGATGGATTCGTCCCAGCACTTCAAGTTGGGGATCACCAGTTCTACTTGTGAATAAGAAGGAAGGTTCGTACAGAATGTGCATTGATTATAGAGCCTTGAACGATGTAACTATAAAGAACAAGTATCCACTTCCGCGCATCGACGATCTGTTCGATTAGCTGAGTAGATCTTGCATTTTCTCTAAGTTAGATCTTCGTTTGGGTTATCATCAGGTGAAGGTCAAGGAATCTGATATCCATAAAACGGCATTCAGAACCCGCTATGGTCATTACGAATCTCTTGTGATGCCATTTGGAGTGACCAACGCACCAGAAATATTCATGAACCTAATGAATCAAGTTTTCCGTGAGTACCTAGACAGGTTTGTTGTCATCTTCATCGACGACATCCTGGTGTATTCTAAGAGTCGGAAAGGACATGCCGAGCACCTACGATTGTCTTGGAAACTCTACGACATCATCAACTCTATGCCAAGTATAGCAAATGTGAGTTTTGGCTAGATCAAGTTTGTTTTCTCGGAAATATTGTATCAGGCGAAGGAATCTCTGTAGATCCAGCTAAAGTTTCAGCAGTAAGCGAGTGGCCGACACTGAAGTCAGTGAAGGACATTCGAAGTTTCTTAGGTCTAGCTGGATATTACAGAATGTTCATTGAAGGATTTTCGAAGATTGCAATAATCCTGACCAAGATCACACGTAAAGATGAAGAATTCGTGTGGTCGGAAGCATGCGAACAAGCTTTCATAGAACTCAAGTCAAGATTGAAATCAGCGCCTATTCTCGTCATACCGGACCAATCTGGAGGTTTTGTAGTGTATTGCGATGCATCCGGTAAGGGATTGTGATGTGTTCTACATCAGCACGGTAAAGTTGTAGCTTATGCATTAAAACAGCTGAAGATTCATGAGCGTAATTATCCGACGCATAACTTGGAATTGGTGGCCGTAATCTTTGCTTTTAAAATTTGGCGCTATTATCTTCTTGGTGAGCGAGTGGACATATACACAGATCATAAGAGTCTGAAATATGTGTTTACTCAGAAGGAGATTAATATGCGGCAGAGAAGATGGTTAGAACTCAAGGAGGACTTTGACATCAATCTACAATATCACCCAGGGAAGATGAATGTAGTACCTGATGCCCTTAGTCGTCAACCATCAGCATTGAATCTCACCGCACAGTGGAAGATTCAACAAGACTTACATCAAATAGAGATTGAAGTGGTCATTCCAGGTAGTGCTTCAAGTTTGATGAACTTACAAGTTCAATCTACCATTGTCAACCAGATCAAAGCAGTTCAAGCAAATGATGCTAAGTTGTAAAAGATCAGAGAACAAGTGGAAAGTGGACTTCGAACAGACTTCATCATCCACGAAGACGGATCTTTGAGATACGACAGCAGATTGTGTATACCAAAAGGTTATATGCGAGAAGAGTTGATGAAAGAAGCTCACAACACTCCCTACTCAGTACATCCTGGAGGTACAAAGATGTATAAAGATCTGCGTCAAAATTACTAGTGGCATGGAATGAAGCGTGAAGTAGCCAAAAGTGTCGCTAAATGCTTGGTGTGTCAGCAAGTAAAAGCTGAACATCACAGGACTGCTGGATTTCTTCAACCGTTACTTATCCCAGAATGGAAGTGGCAACACATCACGATGGATTTCGTGACTGCACTTCCTCGCAGCACAAAAGGTAACGATGCGGTATGGGTTATTGTGGATCGACTTACAAACTCATCTCATTTCATCCCATTTCGAGTTGGCCAATCTACCGAGACTCTAGCAAGGAAGTACATGGAGGTAAGAATCTAAGTAAGATTTAAACTCTTCAAATATGTACTATCTCTGATACCCATGAACTCATACAGGAAATTGTGAGATTTTATGGAGTTCCGGTCTGCATTGTCTCCGATCGTGACACTATATTCCGATCACAATTTTGGCAGAGTCTGCAAGCGAGCTTGGGAACAAGTCTAAATTTCAGCACAGTTTATCATCCACAAACAGATGGTCGGTCTGAGCGAACTATTTAGATCTTAGAAAACATGCTCAGAGCGTGTATGCTAGACTTCGGAGGATCGTGGGAAGATCGCCTACATCTTGTGGAGTTTTCATACAACAACAGCTATCAAGAAAGTATAGGAACGACACCTTTTGCAGCACTTTATGGAAGGAAGTGTTGATCGCTATTAAGTTGGGATGATATCGGATATAGAGAACTTCTTAGACCAGAGATAATAGTAGTAATTGTTGACGTGGTTCGCACTATCAGGGAAAGAATGCGTATAGCCCAAGATCGACAGATGCACTGGGCTGATGCAAAACGCCGTCACTTGGAGTTCCAACCGGTAGAACATGTATTTCTGAAGATATCTCCAAACCGTGGAGTGATTCATTTTGGAAGACGGGGTAAGCTTAGTCCTAGGTACATTGGACCATTCGACATACTCGAACGAGTCGGTGAAGTAGCTTATCGCTTGGCACTTCCACCTTCATTGGAAGGAGTGCACAATGTGTTCCATATATCCCAACTCAGAAGATATGTAAGTGACCCCAGCCATATTCTTAATCATTCAGAGCTCACTGTACAGCCCGATTTATCTTGTGAATAACAACCTGTTGAGATCCTGGACAAAAAAGTGAAGTCATTTCGGAACAAGGAAGTCAACTTGATTCGAGTGATGTGAAGAAAGGACACACCAGGAGAATCAACATGGGAAAGGGAAGATGAGATGCGTGCAAGATATCCTCATATATTTGTAAACCAGTCCTTAAAATAAATTGTAAATTTTGAGGACGAAATTTTCGTAAGGAGGGTAGACTGTAACAACTCCAATTTCAATGTACATAAAATTGTTTAAAAGTTAATATATAATTGGGGTATTTACAATTCCTGTGAGTGCTATAAGAATTTGATTTACTTTAGACTAGCAAGAAAAAGCTTGTAGCTCACTGGTAAGGCCTTGCACTGCTGAGACATAACATCCGAGTTCAAATCCCATCAGCCACTTTATCTTTTTATTAAAATTTCTTTTAATATTTTAGAAGCCCAAGAGTCTACAAGTGCACAACACGTAAATTGAAGAGTCACAAATTATTTAAACATGTGCACTGAAGAATGCCAAACGACCCCGACACGTGGCCTAAACACTAGCCCCCCGTCGGTATTGGCCCGGCGAAAAGCCCTAAAAGCCCGATACCACTGGTCTAAACCGTCAGTGAAGCCTTTATCTCATCACCCCTGCAACCTTTGGCCTACCTCACTAAACCCATATTGCTTGTTTACTCTGAATTTATCCAGAGCGCAATAAAATGCCCATTTAATCCAATTTTAATACAAATTTTAATGCACCCATTCAATACACCAAACCTTAGTTTCCTATAAATACCATACCCCATTTCACACATTCTCTGTAACATTTCAAAAAATATAAAATATTATTTTTGGAAATTAATATTAAAATAATATATTTCACAAAAACTATCGATTTACGAATTTGGGGTTTTCGTAAAATGGTATAAATATAAATTATTGTAGTTTGTGTGAGTATTGTTTTTTTTGGCCACACATTGTCATGTGCTGAAAATTTCCAGCAATGATTTTTCATGTGGCAGTGGGCTTCTTGATGGGCCTGGTGACTCATGCTTTTACATTTGTTTGTTTTGTCATGTTAAGGATATTTCTTGTGTTAGATATTTGTGTTGATCTTTTCACTTGTGGCTGTGAATGTGAGGGATTAATTTATTCTTATTACTTACACTCACTTCTTCATTTGATACACACACCAACTCAATTGCTTACACTCATCCATTCCTACTGTGTCCAATTCGAAATCACAGAGAGCCAATTCCTCCGACCCCTTTTTGAAGGAATGCTTTTCATTTTGTGCCAAAAATTCATATGCTCATTTTTCTCACCTCATGACAACTTCAATTTACCTCCACCCAAATACTTGGGTGTCTTAAGATAAAGTATCCTACACTCTCTCTACTTCTTTCTTGGACATCTAGGCTAGCAAACTGGATGTCTGAGTTGCCTTGGTTTTGAGGCGGGAGCCCGTATAAAGAATTCTCGACGTGCGTCCACTTTGATGAGCGTGACTGGAGAGCGATCTTCGTCGAGGCAGCTGCAACATGCTAAGGACAGAGATTGAAGACCGAAGGACACAGATCAATCGGTATAACCTCTTTTACCACTTTGCAGTTTACTAGTATAGGGTTAATGGTTCGATCCGGGTTTTAAGGTTACGTTAGCGCCAAGTTTAAAAGTTTTGTTCCGCTTTTGGCCACGGATGGATGGCCGGGGCGCTGTCGTAGACTTACAGTTTGTACGGCGACGACGAGGGTTGTTTGGTCATTTTTGCATGCGTAGGCTATAGGTTCTGACCTATGAGCGCACCGTGTGCCGTATCGGTTTTCCAGATTTGGTTTTTATAACGTGGCGATATGTGTTGATTTGTAGGTACCTTCGCATGGATTCCGAGACGACGAAGTACATCGACTATGGCTGGACAAGGAGTTCCACAAGTGAGTAGATTTATATCTACGGGGGAAGTCGGGTGGATGACGTATAGCACCCCCGCAAATTATGAATGGAAACCGATATATATATATATATATATATATATAATACAGTCGGAGAAACCTGTATTAGAAAACTATAGAAATGATATCTCGAATTGATATAAGGATATGAAAGGTGAATGTGAATCACAATATATAGATATGTAGTTGCACGAGATTAAATATAAGATTTAGAATAGCGTGACATGAGATTCATATGATGTAGTGCATATGTAAAATGACTTGATGTGAGAGATTGATTGGATGAAAAGAGTATACGATGAGATATGATGACTTGATTGATATGTCGTTATATGGATGCGAGTCGATATGAGATAGTTGATACCTTATCGGTCCCTTAAATGAGATTGATATAGATGTGACCTAAGAGATAGATATATAGATATGGATAATGATGTGCATAGTGAGTGATATGCCGTACGAGACTTAGATCCGTACCCCCGTTGTTGTATAGGTTGATAAAATCCCTAATTGTTTAATGCCGCCGTACGATGGATTACCGTATGTGATGAGTTTATCTGATAATTTATCCATACCCTTGACTTGAGGATGCCGTACGATGGTTTGTACCATACGGGATGTTGTGAGGCTGGATACCGATTGATAGGTTCACCGACTCGGATATATTGTAGACACGTATACCTTGTAGTGTTTCGCTTACGATGTACTTTATGCTACACTCATGTTATTCGCATTGCATTGCATATACCTATGCTAGTACACCTACACCATTATCGATGATGCGTATATTACACTTACACAGATTGCCGGTTCATACACTTTCATCATCGATAATTGCTATGTCACTTACACGATAGAATTGCTGCATCATACTATGATATATTTCCATGCTCACATTATTATGCTATGTTGCATGACATATCTTGCTATAGCTACATGTACACCATGCATACATACTTACATATACACCCACACACCTTGCTATAGTTACATATACCCCTACGTGGTATCGTATAGTCGTTGACATGGAGACGTTGATTATTGTGCTATTGCGCATATGAAATGCATCATGCATACATGCTTATATGTAGATACACATATTTTGCTATAGCTACATGTACACCTCATATGATGTTGCACTTGATTTCGTAGGAAATTTGGAACCGCATGATATATTTAATAACTTGATGCATTTAAAAGAGAGATTTTTCCTTGATATGCTCATATTACTGTTTTATGTTGCATATATTATATTTCATGGACTTACGCACTGAGATATGGATTTCATATGATGTTTTCTGGATTTGAGAACCGCGGGGATATTTCAATAAATGTGTATTGTTTTGAAAAACCCATTTTCTCTTGATATGATATTTCGATGCGTCCACCATGAGATTTCTCGGTTCTGAGACTTGTGTTAGAAACTCGATGCGAGAAGTGGAGTGGCCGTTTGCGGATACATGGTGGACCCGGTATGGTATCCCGGGGCAAGAAAGGTATTTCGATGGATTAGCCGATGAGCCTAGCAGGGTAGGTGCACTGCCTACCGGTGATAGTATTTAGACCCGATGGAAATCTGAAGGATACCGACCGGAGTTATGAGGTGAGATGGGCCGATTCGTCCTGCCGGAGTCCGCGGGCCGATCCCGCAGACGGAGCCTATGGTTTCATGATATTTTCGAGTGTCGATGTTGGACACTCAGGTTTCATGAGACTTGCAGATTTGTGGGCCGATCTGAGGATGCAGTGCCTAAGGTATGAGGATTTACGCGTCGATACTGGACACGGGTTTCATGATATTTTCGAGTGTCGGTGTTGGACATTCAGGTTCCATGATTTTGATGTGTCGTTGTAGGGCACACGTTTGTTGATACCCTCATTCATACATACATATTTCCTTCATGATGTTGCGAGTGTCGATGTTGGTCACTCAGGTTCCATGAGGTAGTTTGTGTCATTGATGGACACGTGGATGAGATCCACCTGCATACATGCATTGATTATATTGTTGGACGAGATCCACATGCATACATGCATTGATTATTGTTGGCATATATGCAGATACGGTCACCCTAGATATCCTAGTATTACCTTTATGATTTAATTGACCTAGGAATCGTTGTTTATTTCGATTTCTACCTGATGATTTTTTTACTCACGAGTTAACAACTCACCCTCGTTATGCCACAGTTCTTGCAAGTTGACCGTATAGATCAGTAGCGGCATCGCTGGCACACAACTTGCTTTCGGGTGTTTTGCTTTGGTAGGTGGTACATGTTGGATCATGCCCCTCTTGTATTTGTTATTCATATTGTATCTAGTCGATTCCATCAAATCAGAAACTAGTGTTTGTATATGTTGAGAGACTTGGCAAGAATTATAGTTGCGAGACTCGAGCGATGTGATATATGTTCGCTTGGTGGGTTTGGTGTCTTGCTTTACTTTTCCTTGTGTTGATCTTCGCCGTTGGGCGTCGTATACATTTATATACTTGTGGTGGTTATTTCCGCCGTTGGACGTGATTTGCTCCCATTTGGGGATGCTTTATTTATATTCTATGTTGTACCCATTTCGGGGCTAGTTTTTACAAAGGAGGTGCTACCAAATTTTTTTAAGAAAGTAAATTTATGTTTAAAGATTTTTACTTGAGATTACCGAAAGTTTTTAACAATGTTTCTTTACTTACTTCTTTTGAAAGGTTTAGATTTCTGGGTTTCGGCTTACTTAAGTCACGTTACACCTATAGACGTTGCGTGATCTAAGTGCCGGTCATGAGCTAATATTTCGGGTCGTGACAAAGTTGGTATCAGAACGCTAGGTTTAACCTTGGTTTGAGTCTAGGTTCGACTATGTGGAGTTTGGGGCGTAATTTATTTCGTTACATAGGCTTGACCTTATGGAACTTAGACTTGAACAGGAGGGTATTAGACCCGAACTTTCGTTTCATAAGCTGACCCTGATTGATGGAGTAGGTAGCTTAAGTAGAGTGATGTACCGTACATATGTTCCGTGACATATTTACGATACGATACTCCACTTAAGAAACCTTAGGATGTAGATATCTTGAGATCTGTAATTTCTCTTCGTCCCCTTGATCATACATCCATTTGAGATCCTTGATTCTATTCGTTTCCATGATCATACTCTCTCCGATTCTGTTCTTCCTTATGATCATGTATTCACTCTGGATCTGTTGATTCTTTTCATCCCTTTGTGCTAAATTCGTCGATACTTGCTTGAAGTTCCTGTCACCATGGTTTGAGCGCAGATTGAGCTACTGCTAGTGATGCGGTCAGGACGAGCTCGTCGTGGATGAGGACTGACCATCGTGTTTTCTGGTGATATAGGAACGTATCGATTTAGTGTTGTGTTGTGACCTCTCGTTGAGACGAGTGTTCAGATTTTGCACCGGATGATCGGGCCATTGTTAGAGGCTGCCTGTTGTGAGAGGACTGTTGATGTACAGCATACCTTAGAAATTGTGATGTCATCTACCGTGCAGACAGATGACCCAGCTGTTGCTGAGATTGATGTGATGTCTCCTCCAGACTTTATGAGCTGAGATCGCTGGAGCTTTAAGGCAGAGATGCGACAGATGATAGCTAAACTATCTTGAGTTGAGAAACGAAGTGATTCGTCAGATTTGATGCGCCGACGCAGGCCTTGTTGAGTTGATGATTTCCAGTATGGAGCATCTTACTCAGGTCTAGAGTAGATCAATCCAGAGACGACGTTGTTCATTGGATGATCCGATAGGAGATCAGTAAGTGGACCAGTTTCAGATAGAGGACCTCACCCAGACGCGTTGTGAGTTGATCGAGAACAGATGAATATGGAATATTCCTCCGATGATTGGGATGAGTTCCCGAGGACGTGTTCGGCTAGATATCTTCTACAGAGTGATGAAAATACTGAGATCGTGATTTCGAGTCAGTGCGAGAGACTCTGGATTGACTGTAGCCGAGGACATTTGCAGTACGCAGATAGCGAGACGTGATGTTGAGGTGGACGAAAATAAAGACGAGTGGAACAAGAGGTTCGTGCGAGGTGTTAACGAGCTGTTGTTACTTCTCGTCGAGATTAGAGATCTGATATGAATACGGAGGCATTGGGATACGGTCAGTTTCCGAGGAAATGCTGTGCTGAGAACGCAGATGTCCAGAGAACGAGAAAAGATTATGTAAGTGTACCAGCCTCCGTACAGTTCGGTATAGGCGAGATCGGAAGAGACCTTGAGCCGGTTCCTTCCAGGACACTGCTGCGATGAGATTGCACCGAGGATCAGTTGCGTCACGTGTATTCAGAGGGCCAGAGGCCGACGCCAGTGACTTGCTGCTTTATGAATGATCATACTAATTGGCCGAAAGATGACCTGAGGAGTGCTAGAGCGGAATCGTTTCCGTTAGCACACCTTACCGGGCCGATAAACCGATGGATTGCGAGATTGGTAATCCACAGAGAAAATGAGGACCCAGAGATAGAGGACGCTAGATCGTGAGCAGGAGGCAAGCGGATGTTCTTGCTCTGCCAGTTTTGGGCGCACCGATATTTTCGACATTGTAGGAGGGGTACCTCAATGTCATTTGTTGCGATTTGCATTGTGATCCGAGTAGCATGCTTATATCGCTTGGTTTTGATTTTTGATGATTGAATTTCAGGATATTGTTTTCGTGCACCATGGCTGCACCTACTGGGTATTTACATTTTGTGCATAGTTATTGCACTTGATATATATTTTATACATCGTTGTGTTGATTTGCGATTTGTGCATATCTATTGCACTTGATGTCGATTTTGTGCCTTAGCTGCACATGTTTATGATTTCATGGATTTCCTACGGTTGATTTGATTTATGCGTGGGGTATGCACTCGATTTGATTTCTGCACTCGGTATAGCTCACATATGTTTGCAGTGCATTAATACGTGTTTTGTGCACGCAGTTGTACACGTTTATGATTTTTATACACCTTGGTACACTCGGTGTAGTTTTCATACGCATTTAAGTTAGTGATGAGTTTCTGTGCATTTGTCGCATTAGATTGATATTTCGTGCACTAGATGCACAGGATTTGATATTTCATGCACTGGATGCACAGGATTTGATATTTCGTACACTGGATGCATAGGATTCGATATTTCGTGCACTAGATTCACAGGATTTGATATTTTGTGCACTGAATGCACCCGATTTGTATTTCGTGCATTTGTTGCTCCGGATTCGTATTTCATGCATTGGTTGCATTAGATTTGCATTTCATGCGTTTGTTGTACCAGGTGGGTATTTCGTGCATTGGTTGCACTAGATTGATACTCCATACATTGTTTGCATCCGATTTATGTCTTTGACCATTCGTTTTACCAGATTTGTGTTTTCGTGCGTGTGTACTTGATGTTCGTTTTCGTGCATACTACTGCACTATAGGTTTTTACGGACTTGACGCGCTTGGGCTTGATTTTGCGCATATTAGGCGCTTGGTGTTGGATTCTGTGCGCATCGGATGCGTTTGATTGAGATTTTATTCGTGCATGTTGGATGCACTTGATTTAGATTCTTATTCGTGCATGACGGATGCACTTGATTTGGATTTTCGCGCATGTTGGGCGCGTGATATTGGATGTGATTTGTGCACACCGGATGCACTCGATTGGGGTTTTCATTCGTGCATGCTAGTTGCACTGGATTAAGATTTTTATGCAATATAGATGCACTAGATGTTGTTGTTGTTGTGAACATCCGTTGCACTGGACAGATACTTTCATGCACACCCGTTGCACTTAGTTTGGTTTTGTGCACATTCGTAACACTTGTATTTGGATTTGATTTCCGTGCGCACCAGACGTACGTGATTTTGGATACACCTTTTGAGACTGATTTTGCTCTTGAGCCCTTTGTTTTCATTATAGGTACTATACTATGTAATAGCCAAACAGGACTGATCGGATGACAGTACCTGAGTACTTTGCATGCATTAAAAGTTTAACAAGAGCTTTTCAAAAAGGAGCTATAGTCTCGCTATTTCTTAAGTGTCCGCGAGGGACACGAACGTTTACAAGGGAAAACCTTTTGGGATATTTTAAAAAGGGCGGAACGTGTATTTTGGCAAAACATATATGAACATATATTTATTACTTCATAAATGAGCGTCCGTCACTTGTGCCGTGAGTTATGCATCACATGGCGATTCAGAAAAGATTTTGTATATGTTTTATTCAGTTTTAAGAGCTGTCTCAAGTATGCGTACTATAACCGTATAATAGTATTTGATTAGTGTATATGGGATTTCGGTAGTGGATTTTGAGATTTGTATCTCCATTTTTTTAACTCCAGTGATTGCGTTACGCTTTACGGAGTTCGATTTTGAGTTTCGTAATTCGTACTCATTTTCAGGCACACATGATGCGCTGTTGTATTCTGTATCTTCCGTGATTTCGGAGCCCCGTTGATTTGACCTGATTATTGAAATGTTTTAGCACTTGGGGATTTAAATTTTTAAATTCGGGGATCGAATTTCTTTAAGGGGGGAAGATTGTAACATTTCAGAAAATATAAAATATTATTTTTGGAAATTAATATTAAAATAATATATTTCGCAAAAACTATCGATTTGCGAATTTGGGGTTTTCGTAAAATGGTATAAATATAGGTTATTGTGGTTTGTGTGAGTATTGTTTTTTTAGGCCACACATTTTCATGTGCTAAAAATTTCCAGCAATGATTTTTCATGTGGCAGTGGGCTTCTTGATGGGCTTGGTGACTCATGCTTTTACATTAATTTGTTTCGTCATGTTAAGGATATTTCTTGTGTTAGATATTTGTGTTGATCTTTTCATTTGTGGCTGTGAATATGAGGGATTAATTTATTCTTATTGCTTACACTCACCTCTTCATTTGATACACTCACCAACACAATTGCTTACACTCACCCATTCACACTGTGCCCAATTCGAAATCACAGAGAGCCAATTCCTTTGGTAATGGCCGAGCCCTTTTTGAAGGAATGCTTTTCATTTTATGCCAGAAATTCATGTGCTCATTTTTTTCACCTCATGGCAACTTCAATTTACCTCCACCCAAATACTTGGGTGTTTTGAGACAATGTATCCTACACTCTCTCTACTTCTTTCTTGGACATCTAGACTAGCAAACTGGATGTCCGAGTTGCCTCGGTTTTGAGGCGGGAGCCCGTATAAAGAATTCTCGACGTGTTTCCTCTTTGATGAGCGTGACCGGAGAGCGATCTTCGTCGAGACAGCCGCAACATTCTAAAGGACAGAGATTGAAGATCGAAGGACACAGATCGATCGGTATAACCTCTTTTACCACTTTACAGTTTACTAGTATAGGGTTAATGGTTCGATCCAGGTTTTAAGGTTACGTTAGCGCCAAGTTTAAAAGTTTTGTTCCGCTTTTGGCCATGGATGGATGGCCGGGGTGATAGCGTAGACTTACAGTTTGTACGGTGACGACGAGGGTTGTTTGGTCATTTTTGCATGCGTAGGCTATAGGTTCTGACCTATGAGCGCACCGTGTGCCGTATCGATTTTCCGGGTTTGGTTTTTATAACGTGGCGATATGTGTTGATTTGTAGGTACCTTCGCATGGATTCCGAGACGACGAAGCACATCGACTATGGCTGGACGAGGTGTTCCACAAGTGAGTAGATTTATATCTACAGGGGAAGTCGGGTGAACGGCGTATAGCACCCCCGCAAATTATGAATGGAAACCGATATATATATATATATATATATAATACAGTCGGAGAAACCTGTATTAGAAAATTATAGAAATGATATCTCGAATTGATATAAGGATATGAAAGGTGAATGTGAATCACAATATATAGATATGTAGTTGCACGAGATTAAATATGAGATTTAGAGTAGCGTGACATGAGATTCATATGATGTAGTGCATATGTAAAATGACTTGATGTGAGAGATTAATGTGATGAAAAGAATATATGATGAGATGATGACTTGATTGATATGTCGTTATATGGATGCGAGTCGATATGAGATAGTTGATACCTTGTCGGTCCCCTGATACGAGATTGATACGGATGTGACCTGAGAGATTGGTATATATAGATAGATAATGATGTGCATAGTGAGTGAAATGCTGTACGGGATTTAGATCAGTACCCCCGTTGTTGTATAGGTTGATAAAATCCCTAATTGTTTAATGCCGCCGTACGATGGATTACCGTACGCGATGAGTTTATCTGATGATTTATCCATACCCTTGACTTGAGGATGCCGTACGATGGTTTGTACCGTACGTGATGTTGTGAGGCTGGATGCCGATTGATATATTCACCGACTCGGATATATTGTAGACACGTATACCTTGTAGCGTTTCGCTTACGATGTACTTTATGCTACGCTCATATTATTCGCATTGCATTGCATATACCTATGCTAGTACACCTGCACCATTATCGATGATGCGTATGTTACACTTACACAGATTGCCGGTTCACACACTTTCATCATCGATAATTGCTATGTCACTTACACGGTAGAATTGCTGCATCATACTATGATATATTGCCATGCTCACATCATTATGCTACGTTGCATGACATATCTTGCTATAGCTACATGTATATCATGCATACATACTTACATGTACACCCACATACCTTGCTATAGTCACATATACCCCTACATGGTATCGTATAGTCATTGACATTGAGACGTTGATTATTGTGCTATTGCGCACATGAAATGCATCATGCATACATGCTTATATGTAGATACACATATCTTGCTATTGCTACATGTACACCTCATATGATGTTGCACTTGATTTCGTAGGAAATTTGGAACCGATGATATATTTAATAACTTGATGCATTTAAAAGAGCAGGTTTTCCTTGATATGCTCATATTACTGTTTTATATTGCATATATTATATTTCATAGACTTACGCATTGAGATATGGATTTCATATGATATTTTCTGGATTTGAGAACCGCGGGGATATTTCAAGAAATGTGTATTGTTTTGAAAAACCCGGTTTCTCTTGATATGATATTTTGATGCGTCCACCATGAGATTTCTCGGTTCTGAGACTTGTGTTAGAAACCCGATGCGAGGAGTGGAATGGCCGTTTGAGGGTGCATGGTAGACCCGGTATGGTATCTCGAGGCAAGAAAGGTATGTCGATGGATTAGCCTATGAGCCTGGCAGGGGAGGTGCACTGCCTACCGGTGATAGTATTTAGACTCGGCGGATATCTGGAGGATACCGACCAGAGTTATGAGGTGAGATAGGCCGATTTGTACTGCCGGAGCTCGCGGGACGATCCCGCAGACGGTGCCTATGGTTTCATGATGTTTTCGAGTGTCGATATTGGACACTCAGGTTCCATGAAACTTACAGATTTGTAGGCCGGTCTGAGGATGCGGTGATTGAGATATGACGATTTACGTGTCGATGCTGGACACGGGTTTTATGATGTTTTCGAGTGTCGGTGTTTGACACTCAGGTTTCATGATTTTGATGTGTCGTTGATGGGCACACATTTGTTGATATCCTATACATACATATTTCCTTCTTGATGATGCGGGTGTCGATATTGGACACTCAGGTTCCATGAAGAAGTTTGTGTCATTGATGGACATGTGGATGAGATCCACCTGTATACATGCATTGATTATATTGTTGGACGAGATCCACATGCATACAAACATTGATTATTATTGGAATATATGCAAATACGGTCACCCTAGATATCATAGTATTACCTTTATGATATAGTTGACCTAGAAATCGTTGTTTATTTCGATTTCTACCTGATGATGTTTTCTACTCACGAGTTGACAACTCACCCCCGTTGTGCCACAGTTCTTGCAGATTGACCGTATGGATCAGTAGCGGTATCGCTGGCATACAGCTTGCTTTCGGGTGTTTTGCTTTGGTAGGTGGTACATGTTGGATCGTACCCCTCTTGTATTTGTTATTTATATTGTATCTAGTCGACTCCATCAAATCAGAAACTAGTGTTTGTATATATTGAGAGACTTAACAAGACTTGTAGTTGCTAGACTCGAGTGATGGGATATATGTTCACTTAGTGGGTTTGGTGTCTTGCTTTACTTTTCCTTGTGTTGATCTTCGCCGTTGGGCGTCATATACATTTATATACTTGTGGTGGTTGTTTCAGCCGTTGGGCGTGATTTGCTCCCGTTTGGAGATACTTTATATATATTCTATGTTGTACCCGTTTCGGGGCTAGTTTTTACAAAGGAGGTGCTGCCGAAATTTTTTAAGAAAGTAAATTTAAGTTTAAAGATTTTTACTTGAGATTCCCGAAGGTTTTTAACAATGTTTCTTTACTTACTTCTTTTGAAAGGTTTAGATTTCTGGGTTTCGGCTTACTTAAGTCACGTTACGCCTATAGACGTTGCGTGATCTAAGTGCCGGTTACGAGCTAATATTTCGGTTCGTGACATTCTCACTCAAAAATCTCTGCCAAAACTCTTAAAAACTTTCAAGTCCTTTTTGGTGTACAAGTGGAGTTAGCAAAGGGCGAAGCTCCGATGAAATTCTGTCGACAAAACGACGTTCCGACGCTTCCCAATCCTTCTCCTACCCCTTCCCTCTCTTTGAAGCCAGTAAGTCCTCTCCCCCCCTCTATTCTTCTTCTTTAAAATCTTTAATTTCTAAAACCCGACGGAAGCGGAATTAATCCGACTTCCAATTTGGTTTTTCTTTAAAAATCCTATTTTTCTTAAACAAGAAAATACCAAACTTTCATATCATGTTCAATAAAAATTAACAAACATATTAAACAAGTTTCACATCAAAAGAATTTATATTGCAAATTTTATCGCAGTTTTACAGTAAAATACCACAAACTTTAGTTTCTGACATAAACAATATATTACCTTTTGATAGTTCACGAGGTAATGACCTACCTCATCACAACACACATCTCTAACATAGCACAATGGAAATTTTGGGAACATAGTATGGTATAAAACGACTTTACAAATAAATACCTTTAACTTATAAAACCATTTCTATAAAAAGATGTATTAAACATTTCCATGCAATTGCGTCTCTACAACCCACTTTTGGGGACCCCGTTCGGGATGGTGCGGATTATCGCATATTCTCTGGTCTAGTAGAGCGAGATACAGACCTCCGTAAGGAGCATTCGATCTCGATGGAATTTTTATGCATTTTTCTTTAGAAAATGAGATTTCTACAAGAAACTAAATAAATTATTTTCATTAAATATATATATATATATATATATATATATATATATATATTATCAAAATATTTATTTTAATTATATAAATATTCCAAGTTTTCTAAATCAAAGGGATCACTATTATATGAAAATACCATCCAAATACAAAACAATTCCAATATTTCAAGAAAATACCAAATACTATGAAAATTATGTTCTACTCACTAGAAATTTCACTTTTATAAAATATACATCTATGAAAACCCTAAAGACGATAATTAAATGCTTTAGGTGTATTTTGAAAATTATATCAAACTATTTTTACATAAAACCCCCTCAAGTTATATTAAATTACAATAAGAACCCTAGTAAACATATGTTTTGGCGGGACCAGTCTCTTGAGCCTCAGGGAGCCGGAGATATGTGTGCTTGCCTATTTAAGGTATATAATCTAACAAACGGTGTTATCAAGACGATAATTGTCTTGGAAAAAGACACAAATCCTGCCGTACATGTGTAGCATTTACCGATAACATCAAAAACTGATTTAGAACTTCAATTTCTTTTCAAAGTGTCTGACTTAGACCGAGTCTCAATCTAATCAATCTGACTTGAATACGATTCAAGTATAAACTTACAATACAACAATTCAATATGAATCCGTCTATACAATCTATTTCAATATACAACTTGACCGAACTGAACCATAGATATACATCCATCTACATGATTCTCCAGTTATATCCATTTACTGATATCATAGTTCCGGCAAGTCATCCATCTATATAACAAATAATACAAACAATACAATCTAGATATCGTGGGATTTATAAGGGGTAGATTGGTACGGAAGGTGTTAAAAGTGGCATGAGATTGTAACCATAATACACCTAATTTGAATATCCATTGCCGTTGTACCGTGGCCGAATGGTTCTTTGTGCTCTGTATACTTTAGTCTCTGGAATAGTGGGACTCCTCTCGTATATACTGGCATTTTCTATACCAAGCTACAAACAACAGCGTTAACAATATAATACAACTTTAAAAATTACATTCTCCTTATGCATATTCTGTCTATACCTATTCTTTAGGAGCAATTGTTTGCTGACGACATTCCTTCTTTTCTTTCTTTGGAATATTTTCATGTGGATCGGACCTTCTGGAGACAGAGCCCAGCAGCGAGGACTTGGATCAGATAGCCTTTGACCCAGAACTCTAGATTACTTGTACATATTTTCATTTCTGTTATGCCATTATTTAGGCATTGCTTTCATTCCATGTATTTACATTTTAGCTGTATTGTAAAAACAATGTTTAATAAATAAAGTAGCTGTTCATTTACATTCCCATCTCTTGTGTACTTTACCTTATATTGCTTTGATACGCTCAGCGTGTTTACTTATGAGTAAATGCATAGCGGCCTTGTCGCATCTCCTTGCCTGTACACTGGGAAGCGGGGCGTGGCACTCGTTTTTTTCAAAACCACATGTTTTCAAAAGCGGAGCCTAAACCACTCCTTTTCAAAACTGCTCAGATTTCTTCAACGATATCATATTCATTACGTTAAAGGGTTTTTGGCCAAAAACCTAGCCGTATCCTTCCGTCATTTTAGATAAGTAGTATATAGTATTCGTGCTGTGTTTGTTAGCATCCGTCAAGGCACAGTGTACGGTAGCTGAATAATACTTATTTGTAGTATTGAGATGCATTAATTTAGGACAATCGTACAGCCTTGTTGGCATTCGTCAAGGGAGAGTACGGGTGGGTCTAAATTAATCAGGACAATGACGGGTAGAACTTGACTTGCGCTTTATGATTTGTTGGCATCCGTCAAGGTCATAAGACGCCTGGGGCAAAAACCACATCGGGAGTTTGAAATATACAGGAAACTTGCTAGTGCTTCATACCTTCTGGAGTGTGGTGACTAGAGTGGCTTCCATCTAGTTTATCACGCAATGATAGTTGGATCCAGATCCCACTGATGAGTAGGATTACTCTTGGGAGATTTTCTCACTTAACAATCAATGCTATAAACCAAGTAGGTGTCTAGAATGTTGTTAGCGGGGCTATGCCTCCAGGGAAAAGAGCTTATGTAATTATGGAACTTCGCGAAAGCATTGGAAAACCTCACTCGAAGTACCAACACTAGCTTGGCCGAAAGGTTAAGCAAGTATTGTGACGTGCGATTAATCCCAGATAGTTCTTCTTTTTATAGGTTTGAAGGAGAATTCGAGGAAACAGTAGGAGCCATCCTGATTAGATAAACTAATAACCAATCTAATCTTGCAAGTATGCACGCTGAGTGTTTCTTTTCTCTCTCTCCAGGTAACAACCACTTCACACCCTAATCAAGATATTAAAATGTATCGCTTGACCCATCCGAATTCTTATTCGGGGCCGGGGAACGTCGGTTCGTCTCTAACTTATGACAACCGTCATGAGTATGAGTAAAAGAAAGAGGATTGCATGAATTCCTTGATGACCCCATTGAAGAAAAAGCATACCAATGCGTCTCCTTCAGGTGTTCTTGTTATCGAGAACTGTTTTTTGGTCAGTCTTACCTCATGGGTACTAAATACTGGATCAGGATCTCATATCTGTAATTTATTGCGGGGACTGATTAAAAGTAGGATAGTTGGACCTGGTGATATGTCCCTCAGAGTAGGGAACGGAGCACAAGTTGATGCTTCTGCCATAGGTGAATATTACCTAGCATTGCTAAATGGCAATACTATGATTTTGAATAATTACTACTATATACTTTGCATGGTTTGTGATTGATACGAATTCTCGGTGTGTATGTAGAAAAATGTATAGAAATCACAACCAAAAATTATTTGACCGCAATCAATAACGGTGTCGATTGTAGCGCGTTAGTAAGTGCGGATCGTCCATAGGGAAAGTGTAATCGTTCGTGTTTCGAATTAGATGAGTTGAAACTTTAAAGAAAAGAAAACAAACAATTCATGATTTGTAAATTGAAGTTCAAGAATTAGGAAAATCTAGTCTAAATCAATAAACAATAAAATCAAGAATTGAGAATTTGTGATGATTTCCAAATCAAATATCAAGAATCGAAGTGAGGCTCGTAGGAATCGATCGGATCTATAGATGTGATGAAATCTTGCGATTACATATTCTTATCCATCGTTGAATTGATACTAGATCGATGATGGTCAACGAGAATTAGGGATTTCTTGTGAAACTAGGGTTTCATCATCTATCCCTTGTTCCTTCGTCGATATCATTCACATTCTAGCCTCTAGTAAATTCAAGAATCGATCGTGGATCCCTAATTTCGAGCGAACACAATCAAGAAAGTATCGCAACGAAACTAGGTCGTCGATTCTTCAATTTACAAGAGTTTACAATTCTCGTAGGACTTAAGAATCGTTTTAAGATTTGTTACATCATCATTCTATTGATCGTCTCGACTCCTTTACGAGCGGAGTTTTACTCAAACATCACAACAAGAACTATAATCACAAATTGAGATCGAATCATAATGTAAGAATTTAAAGAAAGTAAGATTAAAGAATTTCACCTTTTATTTATCAACAATTCCGTTACAATTCGCTCAAGAACTACAAGAGGAAAGAACTCGATCGTCGATTTGGCTTTGCTCGTCTCCTTGAGTCGCGGATCGGCTTGGATCACTTGCTCGATTAAAGATCGGCTCCGCTCCTAAAAGGTTGAAGGCTTCTTGCTTGATTTGGTACTCGGGATCTTGAATTTGGCTTTGGAATTTGAATTAGGGTTTACAAGTTGTGTCACTCAACTTGTATTGAATTTGGGAAGAGAGGAGAAGAAGAAGAAGACCCTTTGAACTTAGATCTAGGTTTCCTTTTATAAGCCATCCAAAACCCTAGATCTAGAATTCAAATTTCAAATTTCCCTCCAAAATGAACCACTTTTCCATCCAAAATGAACAACTTTTCCCTCCAAAATGAACTACCTCATTTGAATTTTCCCTCCAAAATGAACTACCTCATTTGAATTTTCCCTCCAAAATGAGGTTGTTAGAAAGAATCTTCTAGAAGAAGTTTGTTGGAGGGAATATTCTAGAATGAGGTTGTTACAAGGAGGCTTCTAGAAGAAGATTGTTATAAGGAGGCTTCTAGAAGAAGTTTGTTGGAGAGAGGCTTCTAGAATAAGTTTGTTGGAGGGAATATTCTAGAATGAGGAATATTCTAGGATAAGCTTGTTAGGCCGAGCCTTCTGGATGAAGCCACGCGGCGTTTCTGGAGTCTTCTGGAAGCTAATACCGTTACAGGAAGTACATGGAAGAATTCTGTCATGCTGACGTCATTAGAGTGCTATGGATCCGCGGCGGGAAGCGCCTATTGGCCGTGGATCTGCGGCCCATTGGAGCCTTCATTGCTTGAATTTTCTATGCTGACTTTATTCTGGCTTTGTGACACTTTTCTGCTATGTGGAATTTTATATTTTTTTCTGTATCACTGCCAGATCTCCAATCTTGGAATTGGTGTAATTTTCTCAGCACTTTTGACAAGTTGGCTCTGTTCCTGAAATTTCCTGCACATATTCTCGAAATAAGTGTTGCGCTATACAAAGATGATGCAATGCCATGATAAACACTCAATTTCCCTCAGAAATGTCGGTTTTAATATATAACACAAGTTATTTGGTATTTTACAGTCAATTTGCTAATATGTGCTATATTAGTACCGAACACCTCTAGATGAGTGCAAATGGTAGGGAAATTGACATGTTAAAAATGCAATATTTTCGACTGATCAGTTTGCAACATCATATCAGTTTCTTTACTTGATAAAGATGGATATAAGTTTGTTCTTGATAGAAATATCATGAATATTTACCTTAATCAGGTATTGGTTGCAGAAGATACACTGTGTAATGGTATCTATGTTCTTAATCAAAACACAGTTCTCAGTATACAAAACACACGCAAGAGGAAGAGTTCAGAAGTGAACGAATCCTACTTGTGGTATTGTAGACTTGGTCATGTCATAGAGAAAAGACTAAGTAAGTTGCATAAAGATAGATTTTTGGATATGTTCGAATTTTCATCTTATGAAACTTGTCAGTCTTGTCTCAATGGAAAAATGACCAAATCTCCGTTCACCGGACACGTAGAAAGAACAGAAAAGCTCTTGGGACTCATACACAGTGATGCATGTGGTCTAATGTTTATACATGCAAGGGGAGGGTTCTCATACTTCATTGTATTCACTGACGATCTCTCTAGGTTCGGATATGTGTATATCATGAAACACAAATCTGAAGCTTTTGAGAAATTCAAAGAATTCAGAAACGAAGTAGAGAACCAGACTGGTAAAAGTATCAAGATCCCCCGATCTGATAGAGGAGGGGAGTACTTAAGCAAGGAATTCCTAGAATACCTAAAAGAGAATGGAATTCTCTCTTAGCTTACTCCTCCGTATGCACCACAGCACAACGGCGTATCGGAGCGGAGGAACCGTACCTTATTAGACATGGTTCGCTCCATGATGAGTAACGCCGAGTTGCCTCTTTCATTTTGGGGATATGCGTGTTGGGTTGCGGCAGCGCCCTGTCCATCAAACCGTGGCCAAATGCGGAACAAAAATTTACAAAACCGGCGCTACCATGACCCGATGCTTGGATCTACCCTAAACCCTAAACTAGCAAGCAAATAAAAGAGATAGGAATGGTTATACCGAGTTGATCCGTGTCCTTCGATCTTCAACCTTCATCCCAAGCTCCTAGTGGTTGCAGATCGAGTTTGGTTGCCGGTCTTCCTCCATCTACGATGATCCACCTGAGGGAAACGGCGCAAGCTTCAGCCTCGCCAAGCGAGGCAACCGATATTCCAAGGTTACTAGCAATGGAGAGTGGAGGTGTAGGATTATCTCACTATATTTTTCTCTCATATCAAATGCTCCATGAGCAACTCAAGAAGATGAAGAAGGAGGTGAGGAAACATGTGGCATGAGCAACTAAAGAAAATGGCTAAGTCTCTAAGTGAGAAGAGAATGCAAGCAAGTGAAGAAAACAAGTAAGCAAAGCATTTCAAGAATGTGGCTGCCCCCCCTCTCTCAATCACGCAAAATATCTCATCTCATTTTTCAATAAAATAAACAATACCTATACCTCTCTACATGCCTCACCATGCTCATGCCAACTCACCCCTCCACCTCATTTCCCAAATGATTTTCTAAAAGGAAAATCAAATAATGAGGTGGCCATCTTCTAGAAACTATTCCGTATAAATACAGAATGCAACCCGGTTTACGTATCGAAATACATATACGCGTGTTCGTACAAAAATACGAATAGCCAAGAGAGAAAATGAATAGTGAACAATAAAACTAGAATACATATATATAAATACATATATAAATTATTAAATCAAAACCTGATTTAATAATCCAGCTTAATCCTAAGCTGCTAGTATTATCAACCGTCTGATTAAAGTCTGCGCAGCTTGTACATATATTTAATCGGACACCTGTTGTACCAACATACGTCATCTACACCATATCGCCTGAACTATGAAAACCCTCTGTATGGGACTCTAAAGACTCATCAATACGCTGGCAGTGGGTTTAACCACAAGCACATCAGCAGCACTAGTTGTACGTAACAGCTACCTAGGTGTTGAGTGAAAGGAATGCCGACGAGCAAACTCATCCAAACCCCTACTGAGCCTGACAATGACAATATCCGTACAGTCCGGTCGAGTCTAAGGGGGTGGATAAAATCAGACCCCTACTGACGCGATAATTCGCGTCGGCATGAAACCCATCACCTCCTGAGAAACTATCGATCCTGAATTGGTAATTCTCGTCTACCCCGACCGAGGATTTCTGGTGATGGCCACCCATGCACAAAGTGACATCAACCCCTACTACCGGGAGAGATGAATCCCCGACGATCCGCTCACTTCCTCCATGTAGCTCGGGACTGCACCCAACTAAAACCAGTTTGCACGACTTCTTTGAGCTGTGGTAGGGTAGTAATCAAAGCACAGTGAGAAATCACACGAGACAAATAACGATCTCAGGTCGACAGACTAACCTGTACACATTTCACCTGAGAAATGCTATATGAAAATAGGTATAATACCAACTAGCAGGTTCCCGGCGAGTCCATTCAGTATACTCATAACCCAATGAGCACCTGTATACTATCTTAGGTGAACAAACTAACACTAATGGCTTGTGAGACTGGGCCACCGCCTCTCGTCGGGGTCTCGATCAGTATACACTAATCTATTCTGGAGTATCGATGTCCAGTCTTGAAACTCCTACGACTAGGGACATTTAAAGATTTGCTTATAGACCGCCCAGCTCCCACGTATATGATCGCCATCATAATACTGGTAGTCAAGCAAGAATTCTGTGGGCTCTATCAACATGTAATAGTGATCTGCAATACCACATAAATCATGTACATGATTGTAACATTTCAGAAAATATAAAATATTATTTTTGGAATTTAATATTAAAATAATATATTTCGCGAAAACTACCCGATTTGCGAATTTGGGGTTTTCGTAAAATGGTATAAATATATACCAATATTTGTGAAATAATTGGAGATTAAAATGATTTATTCATTTAAATATATATTTATTGGATTTGGCATTTTTATAATTTATTTATATGCAGTTTAAATAAAAATTGATTAGTGCACTACTAATCGCGATTATGCCAAATCCGTGTTTCTACATTTTTCCATGGTTAGTGCACTATGACATGTTGCATTTGGTTGCATGTTGTTTCATTGGTATTTATTGATATTTGGTTTTAAAAAGAAAAAGAGAAAAGGGAAAAGAATTATGGGAGAGAGAGAGAGAGTGCGACATGGCATGAATGATTGAGAGGGTGAGAATAAGAGAGAGTGAGGGTAGGAGAGAGAGGGGGGATGCCTTCTTTCATTTTCCTCCATTCTTTCTTCATCTCCTTCATGCTCTTGCTTCCTCCACCTTCACCTCCATGTATCATCTCAATCCCTTCATTAAAACCCTATACTCCCTTCACTAAAAATGATCCCCACCTCTCTACAAACCCATTGGACCTTTCAAAATTGGATTTTGAAGACTTTGAGCAACTCAAGAAAATTCTTGAGTTGCCAAATGAGATATTTCCTACACCATTAGCTTAGTAATTTAGTTTCTTTAGTTCTATTTTAGTTTAGAATTGGTTTAGTGAGGACTAGTGATCTTGGAAATTTCCAAGATGTGCTTTAGGGGATTTATGGTTTGTTAAGGTGTAATTAGTGACCACAAGCTTGTTAGTGTATTTTTAGACCAACACTTGCATAGAAAACCCAAGATTTGGATTTTAGAACTTTCCATGTCGGTTTTGTGATAATATTGGCTTACAGGGAATCTGGAGCAACCTGGGACGTTTACGAGGAAAACTAGCAATATCACTGACCTAGATAAACCCCTAGAAGACCACCACCCAAGTTCGAGCCAGTTTTACCTCCTTAGGGCCGGCGAGCTCGGATCTGGAGGTGATGTCATCGGATTTCTGTAAGGGTCTGGGGCTAAGATTTTGGCTGTAACTTGCTTACCCTGTAACCTATCCCATGTACTTGCTAGTTTAGTCCCAATTGACCTGAGACAAAATCTGGGAGCATATTGGGTTGGTTTTGGTTAAGTTTTCCCGATATTGGAATTCTTGGTTTTGATATTTGATAATGTAATTGGTCATTGGATGTTTGTACGTTAACGACGAGGGTTGTTTTGTTGTTTTTGTATGCGTGGGCTATAGGTTCTAACCTATGAGCGTACCGTGTGCCGTATCGGTTTTCGAAATTGATTTTAATAGCATTGCGATATGTATTGATTTGTAGGTACCTCGTGTGGAATTTCGAGACGACGAAGCACATCGACTTTAGCTTAGCGAGGAGTATTGCAGGTAAGTAGATTTGTATCTACGAGGGAAGTCAGGTGGATGATGTATAGCACCCCCGCAGTTATAAAATGGAAACCGATATATAGAATATAGTCGGAGAACCCTATACTAGGAACCTACGGATGTGATTAAAAGTATTAGTATGAAATGATATGATTGATAAGGATGTCTTGAACTGATATATGAGGATATGAAATGTGAATCGCAATATATATATATATATATATGTGTGTGTGTGTGTGTGTGAGTGTGTGTGTGTGTGTAGTGTAAGAGAATAAGTATGAGATTTATAATAGCATGATATGAGGTCGATAAATATAACATGAGATTAATAAGATAGAATATATGTGTAAGATGACTTGATGTGAGATAATGATGTGATGAAAAGAGTATATGATGAGATATGAAATGAGATGTATAAGGATATGACATAAGATCGATGAATATGATAAGATTGAGATGGATGTGTTATGAGATCGGTAAAACGAGATATTTATATAATTATGATAATATTGAGTGATATGCCGTACGAGACGTTAGGTCCGTACCCTCATTGTCATATAGGTTGATAGAATCCCTAATCGTTTAATGCCGCCGTACGATGAATTACCGTACGTGATGAGTTTTACCTAATGATTGATCCATACCCTTGACTAGAGGATGCCGTACGATGGATTATACCATACGTGATGTTGTGAGGCTGGATGCCGATTGACAGATTCATCGACTCGGATATGTTATAGATATTGATAACCCTTGTCTACATTGCTTAGCTCATCCTTTATGCAGATGTTAGATTAGATATGTATACCTTATAGCATTGCGCCCATGATCTACTTTCGGCCACGTTCATTATATTCTCATTGCATTACATATACCTGTGCTAGTACACCTACACAATTATCGATGATGCGTATGTTACACTTACACAGATTGTCGGCTCACACACTTTCATCATCGATAATTGCTATATCACTTACACAGTAGAATTGTCACATCATTGTGCTATGTTGCAAGATATATTGCTATGCTCACATCACTATACTATGTCGCATTATATACTTGATATGCTCACATTTCTGTTTTATGTTTGCATATATCATGCTTTGTGATTATACGCATTGAGATGCTGTTTTCATGAGATTCTGGATTTGAGAACCATGGTTATATTTCAAAAGAAAGTATGTATTGTTTTAAAAACCCGATTTCTCTTGATATGATATTTCAAGACGTCCACCATGAGTTTTCTCGGTTCTGAGATTGGTATGTGAAACCCGATTTGAGGAGCTGTAGGCACCGTCTGCGGGTACATGGTGGACCCGGTGAGGTACCTCGGGGCAAGAAGACTTGTATAGTTAGGCGGTGAGCCTGGCATGAGAGCACTACCTACCGGTGATAGTATTTGGACCTGGCGGTTATCCGGAGGATACAAACTGGAGTCGCGAGATGGATATGGGGGCCGACCAGAGTATGCGGCGCCTGAGGGATGATCTGAGAATGCGGCGCCTGAGATATAAGGATTTATGTGTCGATATTGGACACGGGTTTCATGATATTTCGAGTGTTGATGTTGGAAACTTAGGTTCCATGATTTTGATGTGTCGTTGATGGACACACGTTGATTGGTACCCTCATATTTACATGCATATACTTTCATGATATTTTCATGCATGATGTTGTTGTGTCATTGATGGACATGTAGATGTTATCCACATGCTTACAGGCATTGATTATATTGTTGGTATATATGCAAATACGGTCACCCTAGATATCATAGTATTACCTTTATGATATAGTTGACCTAGGAATCATTGTGTTATTCGATTTCTATCTGATGATGTTTTCTACTCACGAGTTGGTAACTCACCCCCGTTGCACCACAGTTCTTGCAGGTTGACCATATGGATCAGTAGCGGTATCGCTGGTACACAGCTTACATTCGGGTGATTCGCTTTGGTAGGTGGTATATATTGGATCGTGTCACTCTTGTATTATAATTCCTATTGTATCTAGTCAACTCCATCAATCAGAAACTAGTATTTGTATAAGTAGTAAGACTTAGAAAGACTTGTGGTTGCGAGACTTAGAGCGATGGGTTATATGTTCGCTTGGTGGGTTGATGTCTTGCTTTATTCTTTATCTTTTGTGTTGAACTTTGCCGTTGGGCGTCGTATACATATATTTATGACTTGCGTGGTTGTGATTCCGCCGATTGGCGAAGAGGTAGCTCCCACTTAGGGATGCTTTTTATATTATCATGTATATGTGGTTTTGGATCAAAATATACAAGGGAGGTGCTGCCCAAAATTTTTAAAAGACGAAACATGTTTTTCAACCAGTATATTCCACTTGCATTTTCATATTCCATTATCTATGCATTTAAGAAATTTTTTGATTTCATCATACCTTTATTTCAAAACATCACCTCTTTTATTTTCTTTAAAAGGTTTAGATTTCTGGGCTTCAGCTTACTTAATTTACGTTATGCCTTAAGACGTTGCGTGATTTAAGTACCGGTCATGGGCTAAATTCCGGGTCGTGACAATGATGATAAAGACAAACCAGATAGCATACTATCATCTCGAGTAAGACTGTTCTACCGGTATAGGTCCTCCCTCAATCATCATGATCGCCTGCCTGCGACTATGATAATTGCCTTGAGGGCACTATAGCCAACGATCTCCCACTTGCACTCAAGGCCAATTATTGCGTTGTCGCATACTCACAGCTCGTGTGATACCGAACACCCAACTTCTCTACTGAGCAATTTCGCAAAGCTCATTTATGAAACTATTGTGTTCAAGAAATAGCCTCAGTGAGTAGATCTGCTCCAGTGTTTCTATCTTTATCTCTCTATATCTCAACTTCGCGTAGAATAACCATCTCTCGAAATGAGCAATACCTTATCTTAGAATTTGTCTCGATATCTGATGGGACCCAGCTCACAAATGAACTCCAAATCCAGCAAACTTCTTAGACTGTATCATCCACTGAATTTAATCAGTATCCTGCGCCATACCTTCCACAGTATCCGCTTGGACCACCTATCCAACATACTGTCCCTTAAAAGAGGGAAAACTATAACTCAGACAGACACTCTGTCATCCAGGTCACCTTGGAAGCATGAAATGATAACCGTCTCCTGAAAGAGGCTGTCGTCACCATATCTTTAGAATATTCATTTATGTTCATAATTGCTTCCCAATGTTTCTCCAGGATTGGATTAATATACATGCTTGTTGTAGCTAGTGCAAAAACAATATCCGGTATGGTACTTGACATCACAGGATTGATTCAATTGCCTAAGCAAGTGATATGCTAATCATGCAGATCCCTCTCCTCATCAGTCTGAAAGACATTTCTTTAGAGAGGGTGACACTATCACCTGCAGGTACACCACCATGCCAGGAGTCATCCATTCTTAAACACCTTTAGAATAGTGTCAAAGTGCCCAAATTGCGATACTTCCCAAATCTAGATCTAAAACCATAGATCCAGTAACCAGAAACCCTGATATTATATTCATGTCCTATGTGGAGAAACAACTGTGTGACAACCATAGTATAACCGATCGTAGTATAGGAATTTCACTTCCTATAAAGTGCATGTCATCCCAATATCAGGACACACACCCTACTACCTTCTTACCAGATCCATTTTCTATTCTGATGAAGTCAAAACCTATGACTGTTACATCAAAAATAAATGATCTATTTCTACTATACCTGCTTTAGTCTATAAATAGACATAAGCTACTTGCCCACTATGCTTCCGCTGCTCCCACTGACTACAACCCTCTGGCAGAGTCATATACACGTGCACTTCTAAAGCTAGTTTAGAACGACGCTATACTCGTCCTCCTGCTAGGTCTTATAGTCTAGAACATCAGCAATAGCAAGTCTGGGTAAACAAGAACCTCCCTGTCTCTGTCTCTGAGAAGACCGAAGTACCTCTCGTGTGCCTAAGGTTACCCACCAAATCGGCGGAGTGGCTAATGGAATGTCAAATCCAATTGAATCCTCATGTTCTATTAAATCTTTAGTGATCGTTTGTGGTTCTGGAATCACTTCCAGTTCTACCATACTCCCACTTTTGTTTTCTGAAAAATCCATTTTACTAAAACTGTGGCGAGTCAAGAACAATATTACTATTGATCTTCCTGATAGTAGAAAGTTAACCCTCGTCAAAATCCGAGATAACCCACAAGCTACCATTACTGAAACGTGCTTCAAGTTTATCCGGATTCTGGTTTTAAGTATCAGCCGGACAACTCCCTATACCTTAACATCGTCAAGATATAAATTGATTCTATATAAATCCAGTATAGAAACAAAAGCATTAATTTAAT
Source organism: Agapanthus africanus (assembly GCA_030015575.1). NCBI lineage: Eukaryota > Viridiplantae > Streptophyta > Magnoliopsida > Asparagales > Amaryllidaceae > Agapanthus > Agapanthus africanus. The sequence continues at coordinate 512,880,078 of CM057347.1, read as the reverse complement.
TGGAACCAGATTCAAAATCATGCGGCTGTCTCCAGTGCATATGAACCAAATGGAATGAGGCATATCAGCATTACTCATCAAGAAGTGCATCCATATATGAGTAACCTGAAAGAGAAGCAAGTTCTCAAAAACCATTACTATCAACGGAATCCCAAACACAAGTATCTGCATCTTCGACTATCTCGAAGAATCCTGATATTTCTAACAAATGGTTCTCTACTTTATTCTTATACCTATAACTTCTCAATATCTGGACCTTGCATTTCTCTGAAATACTTGTCTAGAACTGGAGAAGTCATGAGCAAACAGAATACAGTACGAGTACCAACCTTTTTGTCCTAATGGACTCCGGACAACATACAATACTTTGTATAAGTCCACTGAGTTTAATAACTCAAACCCTGTGCGTCGTAGGTTGAAAAATGTACTATGGTTAAGAAGAATTACACCGCTGTTGAATGCACCTTTCCTAACCAGCAACTGATATAGGTAAATGCCACAGACATAATTTCAAAAAGTTATATCTCACTTTATAAAATAAACGTACAGATATATCAGTTTGAAACTGGTGCATAACTACGAATATTCAAAACCAAATATTTGCCGCCAGGCAAAAACCGGATGATTTCCTTAAATATCACCAATTACAATGAATTTTGATATAATGAGGATCTAATCACCCAATTCCCAATATCTTACTCCTACCCACAATCTGTAATAACATATAGATGTGAGAAACTGATCTGGTAAATATATACCCTGAACTTAGATTCCAATTGGGAAAACAGTTTTCAATTAACATTGCACAGTGAAACTGAAACATGAAAATATTTCAAAAGGGTTAACTGGTATTCCTAGTAACTTTTCTTCCACTATCCCGATTCATGATAGTAACCATATACTTACCTGCCCTCACTGCAATCTCTTTATTATGTTTTTACTTATTACCTTCTACACACAACCTTTAGACTAATTGGTTTTCTTCCTTCCCTACCTTTCGGCACCAGCCAATGGTTTGGAAGAAGACTATCCGATAAGAGTAATAGGTGTACTCTCCTAATCCTAGGAGCCCTCGCAACCTGAGAGAAGGTAAAGAGAAAAGACATCTGAATAATCATATCCTATTTCTCCTGAACCGGAAACCATTCTCGAATCTGGAACGAATTCCTTCGAGTCCATATGTAACTATACGATGGCATGTCCAAGCATTACGAACGTTCTTCGTGATACGAAGTGTTCTGGAGAAATCCAAAGTGGATGTGGGAGTGGCAGGGGTATACACGGTTTTGTCGTGAATGATAGTAGTCGCAATTTTCTTTGCTGTTATTCTAATCCCTTTATTTTTCTTTACTTATTACCTTCTATACACCACACTTAGGCTAATTGGTTTTCTTTCTTCCCTACCGTTCGGCACCTGTCTATGGTTTGGAGGAAGACTATCCAATAAGTTCAATAGGTGTACCTCTCCTAATCCTAGAAGCCCTTACAACCTGAGAGAAAATAAAGAGAAAAGACAACCGAATAATCTTATTCAATCTCTCCAGAACCAGAATCCATCCTCGAATCTGGAACAAGTTCTTTCGAGTTTGTATGTAACTATACGATGGATTTATCCAATAGGAGTGGATGTTCTTAGTAATACGGGATGTTCTGGATAAATGCAAAGGTGATATAGAAGTGGCAAGGATATATGCGACACCGTGACATTCCAAAAGCCAAAGTGTTTTAAGAAGGTTTGGTTAACCAGGTTCATGAGTTTTACTTTAGGGCGGGTCATAGACGTAGCCAGAGAGAGAGAGAGAGAGAAATGAAATGCTCAGCGTGCACTCTAACCTAGATCAGAATGGTTAATCATTTTATCTAATCAGGATGGATCCCACTGTTTCCTCGAATTCTCCTCCAAACCCAAAAGGAGAATTAGTCGGGGTCATCTAAAATCACCCGAGGAGTAATCTTACTCATCAGTGGGAATTGGGATCCAACTATCATCACATGATAACTTGATGGAAGCCACTCAAGTCGCCACTCTCCAGAAAGTATGTGCATGCCTGGCAAGTTTTCTGTATGTTTGAAACTCCCAATGTGTGTTTTTACCCCTAGGATCCAAGTGACCTTGACAAGGTCAACAAGTCAAAGGGTATGTTTCCCCAATTGAGAGCAAAGCTCTATTCAAAATTTGAACTGAGGCAATGCCTTACATGGAAAGCACGAGAGCGCTAGAGCCAGGAGCGCCAGCGCTAAGAGTCAAAGACTCTGAGGCAGCGCCTCAAGTGCAAAGCACGAGAGCTCTGGCGCCAGAAGCGTCAGCGCTAAGAGTCAAAGACTCTGAGGCAGCGCCTCACGTGCAAAGCACGAGAGCGCTCGCGTCAGGAGCGCCAGCGCCAAGAGTCAAAGACTCTGAGGCAGCACCTCACGTGCAAAGCACGAGAGCACCAAGCGCCAGGAGCGCCATGTTCTCCACCATTGGATCAAAGATCCAACTGAGATAAATAAATCATCAAATTACAGAATAAAATTCTTCTGAGGAAATACTCCTCAAATATTTCCAATCAGGAAAGATTGTACTCTGTACATCAGAGCACCGTTGGATCAAAGATCCAATGGTGATTAAAAATCACTAAGATACAGAATAAATTATGTATGGGAAAATATTTTTCCAATCTTATTAAAAACTAGAAAATTGTCTTCTGTAAAACAGAAGCCCTTGGATCAAAAATCCAACGATGGGAAACATTCCCCAAATCAATCAGAAATCTTTCATTGAGAGATTTCCCTAACTAATTCAACAAATCAGCCTCCCCTATATAAAGGACCCAAGACTTCAAGTCTAGAACAGAGGAACCTCCCTATAAACTTCAAGTTCCCAGAAAAGAAAAAGAGAAGAGCAGGCTCTAAGAAGGAGAACCTTCTTCAAGGTAAATAAAAAGAGGAGAGATCGTAGCATCTCCTCCATATTTGAGAGTTTAACTCTCACACCAGAAGAACTTAGTTCTTTTCCCAGATCATAGATCTATATGTCACGCCCCGCTTCCCAGTGTATGGCGAAGGGGACGCGACGAGGTCTGCTACGTATATACTCAGAAGTACATACGCTAAGCATATCTAAGCAATATAAAATAAATACACAAGAGACAAGAGATAATAAAAACAGCAATTTTTATTTATTAACATTCTTTTGTACAATGCATGAAAAGAAAATACAACTGAAATAAAAGATGCCTAAACAGTGGCATAACAGGAAATGAAAAGTACTGAAAAGAAAAGTGTACGATGAAACTAAAGTGCAGGGTCTTCGGCAAACTGCTCCAAGTCTTCTTGAGATGGCTCGATCTCTGCCGGGTCCAAATCACCTGACGGCATTCAAAGAAGAAAGAAATAGAATGTCATCAGCGAACAGGTTGCTCGGTAAGTCCCAAAGGTAAGAGGAAAGTAGAATAGACAAAATAAGAAGATATCTTTTAAAGTTGTATACTATTGTTGTAATGTTGTGTTAACGCTGTTGTTTGTAGCTTGGTACAGAAGGATGCCAGTGTATACGAGGGGGGTCTCTATATGCTAGAGACCAGGGCAAACGGAATGTACAAGGAACCGTTAAGCCACGGTACAACAGCAACGGAATATAGTTTAGGTGTCTTATTCTGACCAACTCGTGCCACCTTTAACACCTTCCGTACCAATCTACCCCTTAAACCCCGTGATATCTTATTTGTATTGTTATCTTGTAAATTGTATTGGTTGTATGAGTGATTGACTGACTGACTGACCGAAACCATGATATCAGGAAACTGTTGTAACCGTAGGGTCATGTAAATGGAATAACTGAGAATCATGTAAAAGGAATATATCCATGGTTCGGTTCAGTCAAGTGGTATAAATTGATAATTGAATTCATGGATTCATGTGTTCATATTGAATTGGAATATTGTAGATTGTAGATTGACTTGAATCATATTCAAGTCAGATTAATCAGACTCAAACCCGAGTCAGACAGTCAGGAATGTAAATCGAAGCTTATAATTTCTAGGGTCCTTAGGGTAATTTATAAAATTTGAGGGGGTTTTATGTAAAAATACTTTTATATACTTTTCAAAATACACCTCAAGTATTCATTATTCGTCTTTAGAGTTGTAATGAAGGTGGATTTTATATTTTGATATTTCTAATAAAAATATTCTAGTTTTTATAAATAAAGGTATTTATCTATAATATTGATTTATTTGAAGTTCATGGTATTTTATTGTAAAATTTATTCTTGTGATTTTTAGAAAAAGGTGGAATATTTATATTATAATAAAATAGATATTTAAATGATAAATACACATATTTTTATACAAAAATAATTTTTAATAAATATTTTATATTCCAAAAATCTCATTTTCTTAAGATGTCGTATTTTAAACCTTTTGAGACCGAATGCTCCTTGCGGAGCTCTGAATCTCGCACTACTATGCCCGAGGATATGCGAAATCCGCACCATCCCAAATAGGTTCCCCAAAAATGGGTTATAGCGGCGCTTTTCAAATATTGTAAAATACTAAATCCTTTAGAAAACGGTTTTATAAAGTAAAAGGTATTTATTTGTAAAAATGCCAATTTTCCGTATTTTAGATTCTAGGGTTTCCTAAGTCAACTAGCCTATTTCTAAATGGTCTAAAAGACAAGTCGTTAGATGCCTCAAATCGCCTCTTCATCGCCAATTGTGTCCAGGTAAGTACAAATGAGGAAAGGAGGGATCCGCTCACGAATCACCGTGAGACGGGCCTTTTAAAGTTACCTTTCTCACTTGCCTAGCTTAGACACCACAAAGTCAGGTTTAGATAAACGATCGATGTCTACAACTTATCATGTTTTCCTAATAAGAGGTATTTATTTAAAAATGTATCAAAACTAAAACTTTTAGGAATGGTTTTATTAAGAATATGGTATTTAAATGAAAATATTATTTTATCGTATTCCAAGTTTTTGATGATATCGTTTTAGGTTGTATATGCATGTGTGTGGAGGTAGGTCATTACCTCGTGTTCTATTTTAAATGTATAGCAAAGTTAAGGGGATTAAATGTGAAATCGAAACATTGTGGTATTTAAGTGAAAAATACGATAATTTGAGAACGCTATCATTTCATGTGATGAAACTTGTTCAAATTGTTTGTTAAATATTTAATAGTCAACATAAAGACGTTTAAGCATGAATGTATTGGTGAGAAGTGAAATTTTATAGAAAACCGAATCGGAAATCGGATTTGTTCTGATTCCGTCGGGTTTTGTAATTTCGTATTTTAGAGAATAAGAAAGAGAGATAGAATGGGACTTACGGGTTTCGATTAAGCAAAAGAGTGAGGGGGGACTAAAGGGGTTGCCAAGGCGTTGCTTCGTCGCCGGTTTTTCCTAAAAACGCTGCCGGAATTTCGGCCGGAATTTCGTCGGAGGTTCGCCACAAACTTGTTTTCAAAGTAAACAACTCTTGAGAAGATTTTGAGAGAGTGGGCTCAGGATTATGGGATGAGAGGGTAGAGGGTAGGGGGTGTATTTATAGGGTAGGCTAGAGGTAGGGTAGGTGAAGGGTTTTTAATAAAAAAATGTAAAAATTATAGAAAATTCATTAAAATTTGAGTAATTAGGTGTTAATGGGTATTCTGGAACCGATCCATTAATTTAAAGTGTGCAGGGGGGTTAGGAAGGCGAAGAGCCCCAACTTTCATGTTGGGGACTCGGCCGTCCAGCCGAGTCCAGCCGGCGGCGCCGCCCCGAGGCGGCCGGTCTGCCGGTCGACTCGGCCGAGTTGGGCCGAGTCGGGGTGCCGGGGGGTGAGGGGTCTCGTGGGGGTAAGCACTGGTATATTTAGTTTTTAAAGTTCAGTTCAAGTTTTGGGAGTTATGGTGTGTGGACTGTTGGGCTTCCAAACGATTTAAAACAATAACAATATAAAAATAATGTGGGGCAGGGGATTTGAACTCTGGTGGCTTGATTCAGCAGTGCAAGGTGTTACCAATGAGCTACAAGCTCCTTCTTGTAATTATTGTGGGAAAATAAATACTTAAAGTGGTAACAGTAACATTAAATACCTCAAGTATACTTCAAATTTAAATCAATTTTATGTATACAAAAATTAGAGTTGTTACAATCTACCCTCCTTACAAAAATTTCGTCCTCGAAATTTATAACTTTTATTTGAGGACTAGTTTACAAAGAGGTGAGGGTATCTTGCACGCATTTCATCTTCTCTTTCCCAAGTGGATTCTCCTGGAGTGTCTTTCCTCCACATTACCCGGACCAAGTTAACTTCCTTGTTCCGAAGTGTCTTTACTTTCCTGTCCAGGATCTCCACAGGCTATTGCTTACAAGACAAATCGGGCTGTATAGTGAGCTTGGAATAATCAAGAACGTGGCTGGGGTCACTCACATACTTTCTGAGTTGGGATTTGTGGAACACGTTATGCATTCCTTCCAATGAGGGCGGAAGTGCTAAGCGGTATGCCACTTCACCGATTCGTTCGAGTATGTCGAACGGTCCAATGTATCTCGGACTTAATTTACCCCGTCTTCCAAATCGGATCACTCCATGGTTCGGAGATATCTTCAAGAATACGTGGTCTCCTGGCTGGAACTCCAAGTGTCGTCTCTTTGCATCAGCCCAGTGCTTCTGTCGATCTTGGGCTATGCGTATCCTTTCCCTGATAGTACGAACCATATCAACGGTTGCTACTATCATCTCTGGTCCAAGAAATTCCCTATCTCCGATGTCGTCCCAACTTAATGGTGATCGACACTTCCTTCCATACAATGCTGTAAAAGGTGCCATTCCTATGCTTGCTTGGTAGCTGTTATTATACGTGAACTCCACAAGATGCAGGTGATCTTCCCACGATCCTTTGAAGTCTAGTATACACGCTCTGAGCATATCCTCCAAGATCTGAATAGTTCGTTCCGACTGACCATCTGTTTGTGGATGATAAGCCGTGCTGAAGTTCAGACTTGTTCAAGCTTGTTTGCAGACTCTACCAAAATTGCGATCGGAATCTGGTGTCACGATCGGAGACAATGCAGACCGGTACTCCATGAAGTCTCATAATTTCCTGTATGAGTTCATGGGTATCAGAGATAGTACATTATGAAGAGTTTAAATCTTAAATAGATTATTACCTCCATGTACTTCTTTGCTAGTGCCTCAGTTGATTGGCCAACTCGAATGGGATGAAGTGAGCCGACTTTGTGAGTCGATCCACAATGACCCATATAGCATCGTTACCCTTCGTGCTGCGAGGAAGAGCAGTCATAAAATCCATCGTGATGTGTTGCCACTTCCATTCTGGGATTGGTAACGGTTGAAGTAGTCCAGCTGTCCTGTGATGTTCAGCCTTTACTTGCGACACACCAAGCATTTTGCGACGTTTCTGGCTACTTCACGCTTCATTCCATGCCACCAATAATTCTGACATACATCTTTGTACATTTTGGTACCTCTGTGGTGTACTGAGTAGGGAGAGCTGTGAGCTTCTTTCATTAACTCTTCCCGAACAGGACCTTTTGGTACATACAATCTGCTGCCGTATCTCAAAGATCCGTCTTCATGAAGTCTGTTCTGAGTCCATTCTCCACTTGTTCTCTGATCCTTTGCAACTTAGCATCACTTGCTTGAGCTGCTTTGACCTGATTGACAATGGTTGATTGAACTTGTAGATTCATCAAACTTGAAGTATTACTTGGCATGACTACCTCAATCTCCATCTGATGCAAGTCTTGTTGAAGCTTCCAATGAACGGTGAGATTCATCGATAATGGTTGGCGACTAAGAGCATCAGGTACTACGTTCACCTTTCCTGGGTGATATTGCAAGTTGATGTCAAAGTCCGCCATGAGTTCTAACCATCTTCTCTACCGCATATTCAACTCCTTCTGAGTAAACACGTACTTCAGACTTTTATGATCTGTATACATGTTCACTCATTCACCAAGTAGATAATGGCGCCAAATCTTGAAAGCAAAGATGATGGCTGCCAACTCTAGATCATGCGTCGGATAATTGCGCTCATGAGTCTTCAGTTGTCTTGAAGCATAAGCCACAACCTTACCGTGTTGATGTAGAACACATCCTAATCCCTTACCGGATGCATCACAATGCACTTCGAATCCTCCAGATTGATCCGGTATTACGAGAATAGGTGCTGATGTTAATCTTGACTTGAGTTTTACAAAATCTTGTTCGCATGCTTCTGACCACACAAATTATTCATCTTTACGGGTAAGCTTGGTCAGAGGTGTTGCTATCTTCGAAAATCCTTCAATGAACCTTCTGTAATATACAGCTAAGCCCAAGAATCTCCGAATGTCCTTCACTGACTTTGGTGTAGGCCATTCGCTAACTGCTGAAAGTTTTGCTGGATCCACAGAAATTCCTTTTCCTTATACGATATGTCTAAGAAAACCAATTTGCTTTAGCCAAAACTCGCACTTGCTGTACTTGGCATAGAGCTTGTGTTGTCGAAGAGTTTCCAGGACAATTCATAGGTGTTCTGTATGCTCTTTCCGACTCTTAGAATACACCAGGATGTCATCGATGAAGATGACAACAAACCTGTCTAAGTACTCTCGGAAAACTTGATTCATTAGGTTCATGAATATTGCTGGTGCATTGGTCACTCCAAATGGCATCACTAGAAATTTGTAATGTCCATAACGAGTTCTGAAAGCTGTTTTTTGAATATCAGTTTTCTTGACCTTCACTTGATGATAATCTGAACGAAGATCCAATTTAGAAAAAACACAAGATCCACTTAGCTGGTCGAATAAATCATCGATGCACGGGAGTGGATACTTGTTCTTTATAGTGACTTCGTTCAAGGCTCTATAATCGATGCACATTCTGTATGAACATTCCTTCTTCTTAACAAGTAGTACAGGTGCTCCCCAACTTGAAGTGCTGGGACGAATCCATCCTTTCGCTAATAATTCGTCCAACTGTGTTCGGACTTCCTTCAAACCTTCCGGACTCAGTCTATAAGGTGCTTTGATTACCGGTTGGGCTCCTGGTACTAAATCAATACTGAATTCAAGAGCTCGATCGGGAGGCAAACCTGATATATTGTCAGGAAATATATCGTCGAACTCTCGAACTAGCTCTGGTCTTAATTCTTCTTCCGCTTGAGCTGCTGCAACTACTGCTTCTCTTGGCTTCGCTTTGTAGGTACTTGACTCCAGAGTACGATCTCCGCTTTTGAAATAGAAGACCGGATAGTTTGGAATCTCGAATACTACCCACCTTTGATGACAGTCGATGGTAGCATAAAATGTTCCAAGCCAATCCATTCCTAGAACCACATCGAAGTTCGGTATGTCCAGTACTTTGAAGTCAGCATAAAACTCTCTGCTGTAAACGACGACTAGACACAAGTTATATCCCATAGTTGCCTTTAGAACGCCATTTCCGGAACTGACATTCCAGCTGGATACAAGCGGTGAGACTGGAATCGCATGGGTTCAGACGAACCGTTGCGACATAAAGCAATGTGATGCTCTAGTATCAAACAGTGCAAGTGCAGGTAGTGAGGCTACTAGGATTGTACCTAAGGTATGTGGGACATGTTTTAAGTATAGGGAAAGTGTGTAGATAACCAAGACTAAAAGATAGGTTTGAGAAAGAAAGTTTACCAGTGATGACTTGGCCAGTGGCCTCAGCTTCTTCCACGGACATCGTGAAAGCCTGGCGCTTTGGTACATTCCTCCTGGCCTGAGAAGCATTCCTCGGAACGTTCCTTTGAGCTTGATAGAACTGACGAGGAGGTGGTGCAGCTTGTGGTCCTCTGGGTGGTGCAAGTAGTGCGAGTCTTGGAGCAGGTGCTTGGATGACTGGGCGCTGTGGGTAATTGTTTGCTGGCCTGGGTACAGCAACTGGGTTTTGCCTTTAGGGACAAGACCCGATATCATGAGTAGTTGAGCCGCAGACTAAGCAAAGACGATTGGCTCGCCGACAGTCTTTCATCATATGTCCAGCTCTCTTGCAGTAGGTACAAAAGGCTGGGCTGGGACGATAGTTCGGTACTCCGGGTCGCCTTGGCACAATAGGTGTCCTGGATGAGGCTCCACCTGCCATCTGGTTGGCAGGGCGCTTGACTCCTGCAGACTGAGATCTGCCCCTTGCTTTTATCACTGCCTCATAACTGCGAGCAGCTTCCAGGGCATCCTCATAGGTCAGAAATTTTCCGGTGGCTAGAGCAGCCTGAATCTCTGTGTCCAAATCTTGTTGAAAGCGACGGCTCTGATCTCGTCCGTCGGTATCAAATGTGCCGCGAATCTGTTTAGAGATTGTGTTAGCTGTGTAGTATGTGATATTTAAAAATTGAACTATTGCGACATATCTTACCGGATTAGCATGGTGAATTCAGCGTCGTACTCATCTACTGATTTGTCCCACATCGATCCTTATTGTAGATGAATGAACTGCTGCTCCATGGCAAACCTGGCAGTCACAGGAAAGTATTTCGCGTCGAACTTCTCGCGAAAAGTCTTCCATTCAATAGGCTGTACAAGACGGCTTTCTTTCGCCTTCCACCAGTTGCGAGCATTGTCCGTGAGCTGTAGTTTCGCCACACGGACCCAAGCTATGTCTGGCACTTGAGCTGCTGCCAAATCATCTTCTATGCTTTGTGTCCATTTCTCAGCTTCAAGTGGGCTTCCCTTTCTGGAGAACTGCTTGGGATGTAAAGCCCTGAATTGATTTACCCCCGATGCGTCAGTCTCGGGATGGTTCAGGAGTTGTTGCTGTCCCTCAAGAAGGCCGCGGATCGCCTCAAGTAGTACTGTTTGCTCGGTGGGTGGCGCAGGAACAGCTGGTGTGAGAGATAGTGCTGGAGTTGGAGGTGTGTTGTTGACATTGGTGCTGGTGTTGTTCGGGGAATCCATAACCCTGAAGAAAAATTTGGGTTAGGACAGATTCAAGTACATGAAATGATAAGATTCAAGGAATATGAAATTGCAAGATTTAAGGAACATGAATTGTAAAGAATGTTTTAGTTGCTGGTTTTTGTGTTATATTGCTTAGGTTGTTCACGCATAACAGAACTGCATGATAGGGATTCATACAGCTCTGACCTGCATGGGCCACCAACAAAACCTGTCACGCCTCGCTTCCCAGTGTACGGCGAAGGGGACACGACGAGGTCCGCTACGTATATACTTAGAAGTACATACGCTAAGCATATCTAAGCAATATAAAATAAATACACAAAAGACAAGAGATAATAAAAACAACAACTTTTATTTATTAACATTCTTTTGTAATATGCATGAAAAGGAAATACAACTGAAATAAAAGATGCCTAAACAGTAGAATAACAGGAAATGAAAAATAATGAAAGAAAAGTGTACGATGAAACTAAAGTGCAGGGTCTTCGGCAAACTGCTCCAAGTCTTCTTGAGATGGCTCGATCTCTGCCGGGTCCAAATCACCTGATGACATTCGAAGAAGAAAGAAATAGAATGTCGTCAGGGAACAGGTCGCTCAGTAAGTCCCAAAGGTAAGAGGAAAGTAGAATAGACAGAATAAGAATATATCTTTTAAAGTTGTATACTATTGTTGTAATGTTGTGTTAATGCTGTTGTTTATAATTTGGTACAGAAGGATACCAGTGTATACGAGGGGGTCTCTATATGCTAGAGACCAGGGCAAACGGAATGTACAAGGAACCGTTAAGCCACGGTACAACAGCAACGGAATTTAGGTTATGTGTCTTAATCTGACCACCTCGTGCCACCTTTAACACCTTCCGTACCAATCTACACCTTAAACCACGCGATCTCTTGTTTGTATTGTTATCTTGTAAATTGTATTGGTTGTATGAGTGACTGACTGACTGACTGACCGAAACCATGATATCAGGAAATGGTTGTAACCGTAGGATCATGTAAATGGAATAACTGAGAATCATGTAAAAGGAATATATTCATGGTACGGTTCAGTCAAGTGGTATAAATTGATAATTGAATTCATGGATTCATGTGTTCATATTGAATTGGAATATTGTAGATTGTAGATTGACTTGAATCATATTCAAGTCAGATTAATCAGACTCAAACCTGAGTCAGACAGTCAGGAATGTAAATCGAAGTCTTATAATTTCTAGGGTCCTTAGGGTAATTTATAAAACTTGAGGGGGTTTTATATAAAAATACTTTTATATACTTTTCAAAATACACCTCAAGTATTCATTATTCGTCTTTAGAGTTGTAATGAAGGTGGATTTTATATTGTGATATTTCTAGTGAAAATATCCTAGTTTTTATAAATAAAGGTATTTATCTATAATATTGATTTATTTGAAGTTCATGGTATTTTAGTGTAAAATTTATTCTTGTGATTTTTAGAAAAAGGTAGAATATTTAGATTATAATAAAATAGATATTTAAATGATAAATATACATATTTTTATACAAAAATAATTTTTAATAAATATTTTATATTCCAAAAATCTCATTTTCTTAAGATATCGTATTTTAAACCTTTCGAGACCGAATGCTCCTTGCGGAGGTCTGAATCTCGCACTACTAAGCCCGAGGATGTGCGATAATTTGCACCATCCCGAATGGGTTCCCCAAAAATGGGTTGTAGCGGCGCTTTGCAAAGATTGTAAAATACTAAATCCTTTAGAAAACGGTTTTATAAACTAAAAGGTATTTATTTGTAAAAATGTCAATTTTCCGTATTTTAGATTTTAGGGTTTCCTAAGTCAACTAGCCTATTTCTAAATGGTCTAAACGACAAGTCGTTAGATGCCTCAAATCGGCTCTTCACCGCCAATTGTGGCCAGGTAAGTACAAATGAGGAAAGGAGAGATCCGCTCACGAATCACCGTGAGACGGGCCTTTTAAAGTTACATTTCTCACTTGCCAAGCCTAGACACCACAAAGTCAGGTTTAGATAAACGATCGATGTCCACAACTTATCGTGTTTTCCTAATAAGAGGTATTTATTTAAAAGTGTATCAAAGCTAAAACTTTTAGGAATGGTTTTATTAAAAATATGGTATTTAAATGAAAGTATTGTTTTATCGTATTCTAAGTTTTTGATGATATCGTTTTAGGTTGTATATGCGTGTGTGTGGAAATAGTTCATTACCTCGTGTTCTAATTTAAATGTATAGCAAAATTAAGGGGATTAAATATGATATCGAAATATTGTAGTATTTAAGTGAAAAATACGATAATTTGAGAACGCTATCATTTCATGTGATGAAACTTGTTCAAATTGTTTGTTAAATGTTTAATAGTCAACATAAAGATATTTAAGCATGAATGTATTGGTGAGAAGTGAAATTTTATAGAAAACCGAATCGGAAATCGGATTTGTTCCGATTCCGTCGGGTTTTGTTATTTCGTATTTTAGAGAATAAGAAAGAGAGATAGAATGGGACTTACGGGTTTAGATTAAGCAAAAGAGTGAGGGGGGACTAAAGGGGTTGCCGAAGCGTTGCTTCGTCGCCGGTTGTTCCTAAAAACGTCGCATGAATTTCCGCCAGAATTTCGTCGGAGTTTCGCCGCGAATTTGTTTTCAAAGTACACAACTCTTGAGAAGATTTTGAGAGAGTGGGCTCAGGATTTTGGGATGAGAAGGTAGAGGGTAAGGGGTGTATTTATAGGGTAGGCTAGGGGTAGGGTAGATGAAGGGTTTTTAATTAAAAAAATGTAAAAATTATAGAAAATTCATTAAAATTTGGGTAATTAGGTGTTAATGGGTATTTTGGAACCGATCCATTATTTTAAAGTGTGCACGGGGGTTAGGAAGGCGAAGAGCCCCAACTTTCATATTGGGGACTCGGCCGTCCGGCCGAGTCCTGCCGGCGGCGCGGGTCCGAGTCGGGCCGAGTCGGGGTGCCGGGAGGTGGCAGGTCTCGTGGGGTAAGCACTGGTATATTTAGTTTTTAAAGTTTAGTTTAAGTTTTGGGAGTTATGGAGTGTGGACTGTTAGGCTTCCAAAGGATTTAAAACAAAAACAATATAAAAATAATATGGGGCAAGGGATTTGAACTCTGGTGGCTTGGTTCAGCAGTGCAAGGTGTTACCAATGAGCTACAAGCTCCTTCTTGTAATTATTGTGGGAAAATAACTACTTAAAGTGGTAACAGCAACATTAAATATCCCAAGTATACTTCAAATTTAAATCAATTTTATGAATACAAAAATTGGAGTTGTTACACTATAAGACGAAGTCTTTAATAAAAGAAGGGAGATCATAGATCTCCTCCACATCTAAGAGTTTAGCTCTCACATCTGAAGAATTTAGTTCTTCTTCCGGATCTCAGATTTATAAGACGAAGGGAGGACCAAATTTCTCAGAGAATTGAATTGGGCAAAACAAAAAACTCAGTGCTTAGCACTAAAATCTGGCACTCAGCGTCGAGCGCTCCACGTGCTCCTCACGTCGGCGCTATTTAATAAGAAGTGCTTAGCACTCAAATCTGCCGCTCAGCACCGAGCGCTCCACGTGCTCCTCACGTAGGCCCTGCTCAATAAGAGCGCTTAACACTCAAATGCTGGCGCTTAGCGCCAAACGCTCCACGTGATCCTCACGTGGGCGCTGCTCAAAATAAAAAGAGCGCTTAACACTCAAATGCTGGCGCTCAGCGCCAAGCGCTCCACATGCTCCTCACGTGGGCGCTGCTCAAAATAAAAAGAGCGCTTAGCACTCAAATGCTGGCGCTCAGCGCCAAGCGCTCCACGTGCTCCTCATGTGGGCACTACTTAACACAGAGCGCTCTACGCTCCCCAAGAAGAGCACTCTATAAATAGAGCCCAGCACCATAAAGAGTGTTCAACACTCAATAAAAGAGAAAACAACAAAGAAGAAGGGTGTCAGAACCCAAAACAATACTCAGTATTGTTGAACAAAAGAGGACCAGGCTCAATCAAGTGTTCAACATTTTATTCAAAACTGAGTGGACTGAGTCCAATTTGGCCACAAGTCCTTAATTCAGATCAACCAAGCCCATGTGATCACAATTTCTCTAATTGGTCCTAGTCCCAAACCTGACTATAGATCTTCCAACCAACATTGGTTCAAGGGTATATCTCTTCACACCTCTGATATGTGTCGTTGTAATTCTTCAACGTCTTCATAGAGGTGGTAGGTCCCGGTAACCAAAGACTCCATGGACTATGATTCCTTAAACCCAATGGACCGCAACGTCCCTAAACTAAACCCTACAGACTATAATGTCTTTAAACCCCACAGACTATGATGTCTTTAAACTCCACAGACTATGATGTCCTTAAATCTAATGGACCGCAATGTCCCTATAAACCAAAGAAAATCTTGTTGAGTAGATCTTAGTCTAAAATTAGACTAATGTATCCTCAATAAACGTTTGAGTTGATCTTAATCTAAAACAAGATTAACGATTCTTAAACCAACCCAAATCCAAATCTAAAAAAATATGGATTTGGACTAATCAACGCCCTACGGGCGACAACATAAATTAGTCTCCGTATACAATCCACGGGCAACAAAAAATAAAACAAACACACACGACACGAAGTGACCATCTAGAGAAAGAGAAAGTGGTTACCGTGATGCGGTAGCGTAATTAACTGCATGGGCTTGCATCTGCAAGGAAGAGCATCCCCACAATAAAAAAAACCCTAAAACCAGGGGGAATCTGATGAAGTCGGTTACAACGGCCGCATCTGTCTAAACCTCTGATACACGGTGCCATAAATCAACTTGGCATCTTCGGAGAGGTGGACGGTTAAAACCCAAATAGCATCTGCCCCCAAAATTCAGGCCAGACGTCCCAACAGATTCTGGCACACCCGGTAGGACCTTTTCCTCTTTCCACTCCACACTTCTTGTGTCGTGTTCGCGAACAAATCGCGGTTTAACATGGTTGCCCCTGGATTCGAGGTACTAAGATTTGGTGTCTTTCTCCCGTGCAGAGAAAATGGCTTCCAACTGACCAACTGCAACAGCAACTCCTACTCCGTCCTCGCTGGAGGAGTGACCTATGGGCCCCATGTGGCTTCCATCTTCGCCATGTCAGTGGAACAGGTGACTCAGGCCACCACTGGACTGTTCTTTAGGACCATGATCCCATCGGCAAGCTTCAGCGTCCCAATACCGTCACAGGAAGCTCCGAAGAAGTCGGTCTTCGATCGTCTTACAACTACCATGGCCCCTCTCAACGGGCCGTCCAATTCCAAGTCTATTGCCTCGGTCTTTAACAGTCTAAGACAAAGCTCAAGTAGGTTCATGAAGAAGCCTGTAATACCTGAACGAGTCATCCCGAAGCGGATAGCCATTCCAACTCCGACGGACGAAGTCGTCAAAAGGGCTTCTCCTGCTAAGGGAACGGTTTTTGCGAGACTGGCTATCCCAATTCCTGCTTCGGATGAGGTCGTCCAAACTACTTCATCTGCCCAAAGGTTAGTCTTCGACAGGTTGGACGTTTCTTCTCAGTGGATGTCAGTCTTTGATAGGCTGGCACCAACAGCAACCATTCACCAGAACAGGGGGCATGATGAAGCCACCCCTGGAACTGAGCCAGTACCGTATGCAAGACATGCTCGACGTCGCCATTGGCGCCGAGTGAGGAAAGCTGGGGGCATTTCCCCTTCTGGAATTACCCCATCAGCTCCTATGGTGGAAGTTGATGCTGCTGTTCCAACTGAGAACAGCTTTGAGCCACTCAGGAGGGTGCGCAAGAACTCTCCAACTACCGTGTTGAAAAGGTCTCCTTCGCCTGCTGAAAACATCACAAAGGAGAAGTCGGAACAGCCCCCTCAGCGGCTGTCCTCTAAAATCCACAGGGTCTGGCGAAGAGTTCAAGACTCTGTGATCGACAAGGACTACTCCCACCGACAGAAGAAAACAAAAGCTCGGCAAGAGGAGGACCGTCCCGTCGCCGTATCGCAGAAAGTTTCATCTGCAACAGCCCTTTCAACTTCGACCGCCTATAAAAAGAGAAGGGTGAAGAAGATCTTTATGCTTGGGACGAATGTTAAGGGCACTAAACCAAGACGCTCCAAGTCTGGGGGTATGGTGGTGCAAACTGTTTATATGGCTTCTGGGAAGGAGGAGAGCCGCGCTTCCGGGGGTCATCGACCACTCACCCGATCCGTAACAAAGGCCCAGGAGCAACAACAGAAGCTCTAGGAAATATTAACAAAGATGGCCGCACTCACCGGGCTAAAAGAAAACCCGGAAACATCTTCGGAGCAGCGCGAGGAATAGGAAACCGGCGCCGAGTTCCTTCGAAGAATGCTCGAGAAGAAAGACAAAGAGGCCGCGGAACAAGCGGCCAACATAAAACAAATGGCGCTCTTGTTCTAAGATATGGTCGGGATGATGATACAGCCAGATCCTCCAGCTGAAGACCCTCCAATAATCCTTGAAGATGACAGAGGAAAGACATCAAACCCTCTTCCGGCTCTATCAGCAGCCAAGGAAGAGACCATCTCCAAAGCCGCCCTTAACGATTATATAGCTCAACAGATACGAGCTCACCAGGCGAGCGAAGCCGCTGGCCAAATCGTCAAGACTGGACGACCCTATCCGAGTTGGTACGATCAAATAAAGTACCCGCCAGGATATACGATCCCTAAATTCCATGTGTATAAGGGGATGGGTAATCCACACCAGCACGTTGCTCAATTTAGGGCTCTGTGCGGTAATACTGGGGTGACGACAAACTGCTGCTTCGCCAGTTTGTTGGCAGTTTATCGGAGACAACATTCGAATGGTACTCCGAGCTCCCGAATGACTCTGTCAAGACATTTGCAGAAATGGAGCTACTGTTTACACAAAGATTCGCGAGCGCTAGCGAGCGCATCCCGATCACCGCATTAATTAATGCTAGAGTGAAGCTGGGAGAAACCTGGGTTCAATACGCCATTCGGTGGCGAAATCTGTGGTCAAAGTGTGAACGGCGTATAGAGGAAGCTCCTGCAGTGGGCATGTTCGTGGGGACCCTTGACCCTCAGGCAACCATTTCCTAATTCATGATGTTCTTCAAGCCGACCACTTTCCAGGCCTTGATCGACAAGCTGACCCAAATGGACCAAATGGCTCATAGACCGTTCTCCTCAAAGACGGATCCTCGAAATGAAAAGGAGAAAGGGAAAGTGACCTTCGTCGCCAATACTCAGCAACAGCCGACTGGTCCAAAACCAGCTGATCGCCAAAATGATAGACATCGATTCTTCAATGGAAAGTTAAGACGTCCTTACTTGTTTCCGCGGGAGAAAATAAAGAGACAGTTCGAACTGGCGATACGCAACAGGCTCATCAATCTGCCAGATCCGAGACGTCCATTGCAGCCCGGTGATATCAACAATCCCAATTACTGCCCTTATCACCTAGTAGTAGGCCATCCAATAGAAGATTGCTTCATCTTCAAATGCTAGATTGAGGAACAATACCAATAGGGCAAATTCGCATTGTCCAAGAATTGGAAAGTAAGCCCGCCCCAGCCGCATGCTCTTAAAAAGATGGACACACCAGGGGCATCATGCTCTTTTATAGAAGAAGCTCCATGGGAGGTCGCGCTTTCAGCCAAAATGAAAAGAATGCTGAAGGATCTCCAAACTTGCCCGGCGATCAGGTGGAAAAGTCTACTGGAACCCGAGGTCATCGAGGAAATGCTGAAGCCGCGCCCGACGCCAAGAATTGGTAGCGATAGTCAAAAAGTCCATTCCCAGCCGTCATAATCTTCAAAGAAGAAGAAGAAGACCAAAAAGCCCGTAAAGCCTGATGACAAGCACACAGACCTGTAAAAACATATTGACGCGCTGGAGAAATATAACCAAAAGGCGCGAACCCCGTTCACACTCCAAGAATTTCTCAACAATATCCTTGAGAGCGGTGATAACGATAATAATGACGGAGATGACTCGTCAGAAGAATCTGAGGATTATATGGCAAGTTGCCACATGATCTCTCATTCGGCACTAACTAACGAAGAAGCTCACTTGGCGTTAGAAGACAATATAAAGGAGCTGGGGGCAGGATCGAAGCCAAAACCCTCAGAACCGTCTAACGAGATGATCGACCTGCTGCTGAACGAAGCCCGTCAGAAGAGCAAGGATGATCAAGAACGCGAAATGGCCATATTCGAAAAGTCCAGGAGTCGGCATCAATTTGAAGAAGTCATGGGTCAAGAAACACTCCAACTAGATCAAAGCACATCCACGGCAGACAAAAGCAAGCTTAAGGTAAGGAAACGGTTCGCTAAAGCCCTGTCGATGGGAATGAATCTGCCACCTTTTAAAGGAAATACTCCTGGCAGCATACACCTTGACGAAGCGGATGCACATCCAACCTATTGCTTATACCATCAGAGGATTGCACATCCTACCGAAGAGTGCATGGCCTTTACAAAATGGTGGCAAGGATATGTCGCTCACAGGCAACACTTTAAAAGGATGAAGCGTAAAGCTCATCGACAGCGAAAAAGTGCGACAGACGAACGTGGAAGAACAACCGGCAACCGTCACATGGTCGAATCCGGGGGATCACAAGTTCTCACCTTCGAAAGCGACTCTGACGAAGAAATAGCTCTCGGTCCTCTCTTCAAGGAATCCACCCCCGGGACAGAAGAAAAGAAGACCTGCGAGAATATTTAGCTGCGCAGTTGCCTACAAAAATCTCGGACCCGCAAACATAGGGACGAACAAGAAAGATAAAGGGAAGGAAAAAGTCCCTGAAGATAGCGCCCTCGATGATCGAGTCGTCGAAAAGCTTGCAGCCAAGGACCCGCTTAAGAAAAGCATGGTGGATTACAATGTTCTAGCGCATTTGAGAAAGATACCCTCACAATTGAGTATCTTGGATGCCCTCCTCCTATCCAAAGAGGCGCGGGATTCCCTGATAAGATGTTACAAGAGCCCAACTAGTTTCAAGCCTTCCTGGCAGAAGAAAAGATGAAGAACGAGCTGGAAGAAGTCCACACGGCCGATATCACCTTCAGCGATGAAGACCTCCTTCTCGGGATGTGCGAGCACAATCGCCCCCTATATGTCACTGGGTACAGCCACGACATTAAGATAGGAAAGATTCTAGTTGACAATGGGTCCTCTGTCAATCTCCTGAATGTCAGAGTTCTAAAAGAAATTTTCATGAGCGTTCAGCACCTAACTCGGGATAAAATTACCATCTCCGGTTTTGAATCCCAATCATCACGGATGCTCGGGTCCGTAATACTGACGTTACGCTTTGGGTCGCTCATCAATGACATCATGTTTCACGTCATTGACGCCAAGACTTGCTACAACGCTTTACTCGGCAGGCCGTGGTTTCACGAGTACAATATCACCCTTTATACACAACATCAGTGTATGAAGTACTTCAAATATGGTCTCGAGTACACTGTGACGGGGGAACTAAACCCATTCTCCGTGAACGAAATCCGCAAATATGAAGATGCCAAGTATTTCCTACCAGACTTTGAAGACACGAAAAGATGCCATAAACCAGAGAACAAACAAAAAGCTATCACCACTATTCTGGTCTTCGGGAGCGATACCGAGGAGGAAGAAGAGATAGTCTATTCGGGGCCGCCCCAATGCAACAAGCTGGGACCATCTTTCCCTATTCTGGTTTTTGGCAGTGACTCTGAAGACGAAGCCAACGCAGTGTTCTCGGTCCGTCCATCGGTGCAGGCCCTCACTGGTGATGATTAGAGTTTGCAGATCACCATGATTCCGCGGCAGCGCTACAGAGAGCTTGATGCGCTTGAGACATATAGTGTGCAAGAGCTATGGACATTCTACATCCCTCCCAGGCTAAAAGGTGAAAAGGCGATCCTATTCTATCGATCCATGGAGACTAAAGTCGAAAGAGAAGTCTGGCATGATGCCGATCCGGCACTCGACAGGCTCCAGCCCATCCGTCTGCCCAGATACTATACAGAAGGATTAAAAAGGCTGATGAGACGCCAAGGCGTACCCTTCAAACAGACTGCTCGACAAGCTCAATTCTACAACAAGATCTGGATCGTCCCCGGAACTCAGTGAAAATTGCCCAACGGGAGAATGGAAACGATCGGGCTTGGATATGTTTAATCCAAGAAACAGGAGCGATCCCATGGCTGCTACGTTATACATGACTTCGATGAAGAAAGAAATGCTCTTTTAAAAGATGCTGACGCTGAGCCTGAACGCCGTCCTGCCATAAAAATGCTGAGTCTATCATTTGAAGAACAGATGGACTAGCCAATAAGGGAAGCGAGTCAAAAGGCTCGAGAAGACCACCGTTGCGAATTGGCCATTTACGAGAAAGCCAAGACGCAACGCCTCCTTCAGCAGGCTACGGAGGACGATGATTCCCTTCACCGTCAGCCCGCCATGCATTCCCAAGACAAGAAAAAGGCCCGACGCAGCGGAAAAAACAAGTCAAAGAACGGAAAAAACATTCGACAGCGGCAAAACGGATCCAAAATGCCACGTGATCAAGAAAAGGTCAGCCGAAATCCGTCTCTAACGAAAAAGATAGGTCGAGCATATTCTTTCCCTCAAAACAAGACAAGGAAGATATTCGACCTTGTCATGAAACATCAGATGATGACGTTACCGGAGTCCAAGCATCCCGAACAAGCAAACGAGGCCTCTCACCCGAATTATTGCTCCTATCACCGAGCGATAGGACACCCTCTCAAAGACTGCTTCACATTCAAAAACTGGGTCGAAGACAAATATCAACTCGGCAGGTTCGCTCTATGCAACAGTTGGAGAGTAGCCCCACCGCAAAAACATGTGCCAAAAGCAACGTATATAGCAAGAGTAGAACCAGGTCAACATCGGTCTTGGAAACGATCCCGTACCTGTCACGTGATAACGCTGTCGGAAGAGGGAGTGTACGAGAATACGGATGACCTCTCTTGGTGCTTCGAAAATAAGGATGAAGACAAGATGATCTCAGAATTTCCACCAGCGCCAAAAGAATTGGAAGACGAGATACATATTACAGCGGACGATCTAAGGAAAATCGACTTAGGGACGGCAAACGACCCGCGGCCAACGTTCGTCAGCGAGCTGCTGTCTAAAGAAAAGGTAGCTATGCTAAAAAACGTGCTCATGCAATATAATGACTGTTTCGCATGGAACTATTCTGAGATCCCGGGACTAGATCCAGAAATCGCAGTGCATAAATTGGAAATATCTCCAAATGTCAAGCCAGTCAAACAAGCACCTAGAAGGATACGGCTCGAACTTGAAATGAGCATCAACGCAGAAGTTAAGAAGCTAATCGACTCCGACTTCATCCAAGAAGTTCAATACCCCGAATGGATCGCCAACATTATCTCAGTGATGAAGAAAAATGGGACGGTACGCATCTGCGTGGACTTTTGGGACCTCAACAAAGCCTGTCCGAAGGATGATTTTCCCGTACCGGTTACCGAGTTGATGATAGATAACACATCCACTCACGAAGTCTTCTCCTTCATGGACGGCTCATCAGGGTACAATCAAATAAAGATGCATCCCAAAGACCAGAAGCATACCACTTTTCAGACTCCTCTGGGCATATTCTGCTACAAAGTGATGTCTTTCGGCCTGAAGAACGCCGGCGCTACCTATCAAAGGGCCATGACAAAGATCTTTGATGACCTCATACACGAGATTGTTGAATGCTATATTGAAGACCTCGTGGTGAAAAGCAAATCATATGAGGAACACTGGGGGCATTTGAAAATAGTGTTCCAGCATCTTTGAAAGTATAATCTGAAGATGAACCCTCTCAAATGTTCGTTTGGAGTTTCCTCGGGCAAATTTCTGGGGTTCATCATCCGATACTGAGGCATTGAATTAGATCCATCAAAGATCAAGGCGATTATGGAAATACCTTCGCTAAGAACTCTCAAGCATTTGCGGTCTTTCCAAGGAAAGCTCGCGTATATCCGGCGGTTCATAGCCAATCTTTCCGGCAAATGACGCCCCTACAGCCATTTAATGAAGAAGGGAACGCCGTTCGTTTGGGATCGCAAATACCAAAGTGCACCGGACGAAATCAAGCAATACCTGCAGAATCCGCCGGTACTGACCGCCCCGATCAAGGGAAAGCCCCTCATCTTGTACACAACCGCCCTTGAAGGTTCTTTAGGCGCGCTATAGGCACAGGAAAATGACCAAGGGAAAGAGAGCCCTCTACTATTTGAGTCGAGTTCTTCTGGGGGCAGAAAACAATTACTCCCCTATCGAAACACACTGCCTAATGATAATCTTCGTGATAACGAAGCTCAGACACTATGCTTTGGCGCATGGGGTCCATATCATATCAAAGATAGATCCTCTCAAGTATTTGATGTCAAGAGGCATACTAACAGGATGACTCGCTAAATGGGCCCTTCTCTTGATGGAGTTCTCGATAATCTATCGACCCCTCAAAGCAGTGAAAGGCCAGGCCATTGTCGACTTCCTCGCTTAGCATCCGATACCTGCCGATTCACCCCTAAATTGTGAACTGCTGGACGAGCACGTGTTTGACACGATCGACAGGGAGAGATGAGGGAGTAATGCTCGATGGGAAATCTACTTTGATGGGGCATCTTCCATGAAGAAGTGAAAGCATAACTCCCCTATAATCAAATCTGGGGTAGGCCTCATCTTCGTGACTCCACAAGGAGGGATGATGCGCTTTGCCTTTTCCTTGACAGAGCCAAGGACAAACAATGAAGCGAAATATGAAGCTTTGATAGCAGGTCTTGAGATCGTTGTCAATATGGGAATCCAAAACCTCCTCATATACGGGGACTCCTAGCTAGTCGTTAGTCAAGTAAACGGCGACTATCAAACGTGTAAACCAGAGTTGGTAAAGTACGGTGAGAGAGTGCAACAATTGCTGACTCAAATCCTTTCCTACGCCCTGGAAAGCATATTGCGTGCAAAAAATGGCAAAGCGGATGCATTAGCCAAACTCGCTAAAGAACTGGCTGACGAAAACCTCGATGACGTAAGGATCATTGTATAAAACCATCGAGTTCTTACACTAGCGGAAATATCTCCGGAGTCGTTTGAAGAAAGGGAAGCGACCAAGCAAACGACCCTACAAATAGGGGACCAAGAAAAGGCTAAGGATTGGAGAGAAGTCTTTATAGACTACTTCAAATCGTGTCAAACGCCGAAAGATGCATCCTCAAAACATCAACTCATGAAACGAGCTCTGTCTTTCGCCTTCGTCAATGATACTCTATATAAGAGATCGTTCGAGTCTCTATGGCTGAGATGTCTGGGACTGGAAGAAGCAAGAAGAGTCGTCCAAGAAACCCACGATGGACTCTGCGGTTCTCATCAAGCCGGGCCAAAGATGAAGCTGAAGATTAAAAGGATGGGTTACTATTGGCCCACGATGATTCGGCACTGCCTTGAATACGCGAAGCGATGCTATTCGTGCCAGATTCATGGAGACTTCATCCACCGGCATCCAAACCCGCTACACCCAACAGCGGCTAGCTGGCCGTTCGAAATGTGGGGAAACGACATAATCGGGCCCATCGAGCCAGTATCATCCAGAGGACATCGGTTCATATTGGCGACAACCGATTAGTTTTCTAAGTGGGCAGAAGCAGTACTGCTAAGGGAAGTGAAGACGGAGAATATCTTCCATTTCTTCAAGACTCATGTTATCTATTGGTTCGGCACTCCACGACGGATTATCTCTGATAACGAGCCGGCTTACAGAAGTCACAAAATTAGCCGTTTCACACAGCAGCATAATATAGACTGGAGATACTCTTTGGTCTATAATCCCCGAGCTAATGGTCTAACTGAGGCTTTCAACAAGACCTTAAGGAAGATTATAAAGAAGACGGTGTTCAAAAATAAGAAGTACTGGAACGAGAAACTTCATGAAGCTCTCTGGGCGTATCGAACCACGTTCAAAACGGCCACAAACACAACGCCATTTGCATTGGTATTCGGCACAGAAGAAGTACTCCCCTTGGAGATAGAGCTGCCCTCTCTACGAGTGACGGTTCATTATGAGTTAACAGATGAAGAGAATGCTCATCTTCGACTTGACGAGCTCAATGCCCTCGATGAAGCTCGTCTCATGGCGCAACAAAACCTAGAAGCTTACAAAGCAAAGATGACGCGCTCATACGAAAGATTGACCAGGCCGAGGAGATTTCGCCAGGGTGAACTCGTGCTACTGGTCAAGAGGCCTATGATCCCCAATCATGCCAAACGGGAGAAATTCGAACCGAACTATGAGGGCCCGTACATCATAGACAAATTCTACCAAGGTGGGGCTTACTTGCTCATGGATATGCATTGCGAAAGACCCTTCAGGCTAATCAACGGCCGGTTCCTGAAAAAATACAACACCTGACGAATCACAGCCCAGGTCAACGATAGATGATGACGCCTATGTCCACTCGCTATCTTCCCAAGCCCAATCTCTATAAGTAGTATCTATCGAAACCGTTGTCTCCAAAATGGCAACGATGGACCGAAACGTCCTTAAACTAACAACGGACTGAAATGTTCCTAAACTAATAAGGGACTGTAACGTCCTAAAGCTAATAAGGGATCGCAACGTCCTAAAACTAACGATGGACTGAAACGTACTTAAACTAATAATGGACCGAAACGTCCCTAAAACTAATAATGGACCGTAATGTCCTAAAACTAGCTATGGACCGCTATGTCCTAAAACTAGCCATGGACCGAAACGTCTCTAAAACTACTACAAACCGCAACATCCTTGGGCTGACGCAAAAAAAACGGTACGTCCATAAGCAAGATGGGCACGGAGGAAAACCCGAAAGGGCTCCGTGAGTAAAAACAGCAAGGCTACCGACGATATTTGTGAAAACCCGAAAGGGTACAGACTCGTAAAAAAACGGTATGTCCATAAGCAAGATAGGCACGGATGAAAACCCAAAATGGCCCCGTGAGTAAAAACAGCAGGGCTACCAGCGAGTCTGTGAAAATCCGAAAGGGCGCAGACTCGTAAAAAATTCATGCACACTGGAAAGGTCCTTTCGACCTTGTAAGGAGAAAATACCTGCGTGAGATCCCTACGACTCACAAAGGAGCGACACACTTAGAGATCCCCACGATTTCTAAGGAGAAATTACACTTACGAGATCCTCACAACTCATAAGGAGAACCCTCTTATGCGACCCTCACGGTTCGTAAGATTCAAGAGCCTTAAGCTAAAGGGATCCGAACCTGTTCTTAAGCCATCACATTTCCCAGACTGCCTTACAGGCGGTTCAATACTGACCCTTGTATACGATCCTCGGGCACAAATAATCATTTCCCTCACCAAGTCCCACCAACGATGAGGAATGTCCTCATTTGGTGAACAAACACTTGTAAGTCCTCTCGACTTATAAGGAGAAAACACTCTTGTAAGTTCCTTACGACTTATAAGGGAACACACACTTAAGAATCCTCACGATTCTTAAGGAGAAAACGCACCTACGAGATCCTCACGACTCGTAGGGAGTAACATCTTTATGAGACCCTTATGGCTCATGAGGTTAAAAGCCTTAGTTAACAGGATTCTAACCCTGTTTGCTAAGCCATCTTTGTTTAAATTGACAAAGGCAAATAATGATTCGCTCCTGGCAATATCGCAGTTGTAGCGATGCTGATGCCTAAATCGGTATCAAATTCTAAGTCCTTTCACGTCAAATGATGATTCGCTCATGGCAATATTCCAGTCGCAGCGATACTGATGCTAAGATTGGCACCAGATTCCAAGTTCCATACTCGGCGGCGAAAAGTCGGCAAGCCATAAATGCATATGAAAACGCCGAAATGATAGGGCAACTTGCAACAAAATCAGCAAGTAAAAGATATGCATAAAAAAATAGTCGAAATGATTGGGCAACTCGCAATAAAAAGCAGCGAGTAAAACGAAAAATAGCCAAAATGATTGGGCACCGTGAAAAATAGCCGAAATGATTGGGCAATCGTGACTTTCGCGATATAAAAGCTGAAATGAAAGAATGAAACTTTTGCCCTACAGGTAAGTCTGTACTGACCCCTCTATACAATCCATGGGCGTAAAGTGGACCACATTTCCCCACCAGACCTTGTCAAAGGGAGAGTCAGATCTTGACGGCAACATCTGCATCCCAGGAGATCAACACGGCGCTCCTTCTCAACTCCAGCAGGATGTAGACGTGACGTCAACAACCGACCTCAGGGTCACAACGAAGCGGAGCCATGGCAAAGTCCCTAGTTCCAAATCTCGACGGCCACATCTACAGCCTAGAGAACAACAACGGCGTTCTTCCTCGTTCCAGAAGGATTCGGGCACAACATCACCAATCGGAGCCACGGCAAAGTCCCCAGTTCCAAGACTCTATGGTTCACAGGCAACCTAGAGTCATCCAATGACCCCGCCACGGAAGTACGTCAGCAAATGACCCTGTCGCGGAAATACGTCATCAAATGACCCCATCACGAAAATACGTCATCCAATGACCCTGTCTCAGAAATACGTCAGCATATGACCCCATCGTGGAAATACGTCATCCAATGACCCCGTCGCGGAAATACGTCATCCAATGACCTCATCTCGGAAGTACGTCAGCAAAATGACCCCGTCACGGAAATACGTCATCTAATGACCCCGTCTCGGAAATACGTCAGCACATGACCCCGTCACGGAAATACGTCATCCAACAACCCCGTCTCGGAAACACATCACCCAATGACCCCGTCGTAGAAACAAGTTATCCAATGACCCCGTCGCGGAAGTACGTCATCCAATGACCCCGTCGCGGAAACACGTCAGCAAATGACCCCGTCACGGAAACACGTCAGCAAATGACCCCGTCTCGGAAATACGTCATCCAATGACCCCATCTCGGAAATACGTCAGTCAATGACCCCGTCTCGGAAATATGTCATCCAATGACCCCATCGCGGAAACACGTCAGCAAATGACCCCGTCGCAGAAACACGTCAGCAAATGACCCCGTCTCGGAAACACGTCATCAAATTACCCCGTTGCGGAAATACGTCAGTCAATGACCCCGCCTCGGAAATACGTCAACCAATGATCCCCTCATCGGAGCAGTGCTTCGACTCGGGAACGGGTCAACTCATCAACCACTTACGAGTCCTCTTGACTTGTAAGGAGGAAAATTCTCTTATGAGATCCTTACGACTCTCAAGAGAAAGCACACTTAGGAATCCTCACGATTCCTAAGGAGAAAATACACCTACGAGATTCTCTCGATTCGTAGGGAGAAAAGTCTTTACGAGACCCTACGGCTCATAAACTTGAAAAGTCTTAGGCAACAGACCTAAACCTGTCTCCTAAGCCATCATTTCCCTGCAGGGAGATTAAGATAGACTGCTATCTACTATCCTCAGGCCACACTTGTCAAAGTTACATGCCACTGAAATAGAGGTGCTACTCAAGAGTACGTAAATTACTTTGCGCCAATTCGAAACAAAAAGACATAACCCATGGATGTCGACCATATACTGTGCGAGGCAATAAAGAGAACATTTGATTTGCATCCAATTAAGCGTTCGAAGCGTACCCACTTATATATATGCGAAGAGGATTAATGCATAAAATAAACGCATAGAAAGGAAAAATTTGTTATTCATACCCCAAAAAATTCTTACATTGATGAAAACAGTAAACAAAAGCATCATTAAAATGTTTACAATGGTAAAACATTAAATCCAGGACACGGATTAAGAAATTCAGAAGTAAAGCTGTCTAAAATGCTTCTGGCCTCCCTGACCATTCTCGTGTGCATCCTCTCACGAAGGCAAGCGTCAGGATCCTCGATGATGTCGTCCATCCGCTGATAGGCAGAGATTATCGTCGTCTGTTGAAAAATTTGATGCAAGATATCAACAAAATTATCTCGCCGCCTTTTCGAGATCAGGCTTATCAGATATACTGAGTGCACCTTGTCTTCAGCATCATCCAGTGCCTTAAGCGGCATGGCTTTGTAAAATCCGTGAAGTGTGTTCCAAATCGCTCTCACGATGAGCTTCAAAAGAGCGGAGCGACGAGGAAGTAGTCGACCATTGTATTCATTAAAGCGACTCATAATCTCAGCACATCGAGCATCCGTAAACTTCTGGTTTTGACAACGGCCTTGTGTGCGAATGTCTCCATAAGAAATAATTTCGTCAAGATCATACAGATGAGTGGCCATAGTGTCTAAAAGGAAAATCGGTGAGAGTTTAGTGGTCAAACTGATCAAGAAAATGCTTATTTAAACAAACGGGGGAATTTAAACAACTCTTGATATCCTCACGGAGAAAACAAGTTCGTGAGAAAACAAATTCTGATTAAGACACCCAACAAATTCAAATTTGTGCAAATAAAAGAGAAATCCTAAAAGGATTCTCATTTAATGAGAGGCCCCTCGGGCCAAGGAGTTAAACTATTTTGAGAGCAACGCTCTGCAACAGAAATGACATATGTCAAAATTAATGATGAAGGGAATAAAAATTCCCCCAAAAATTTTAAGAGCTATGATCTGTGAAGACGATGGAGTAGTCCATCAAAACCCTAAAAATACTCAATAAAGAGCGCTCTGCGCTCCCCAAGAAGAGCACTCTGTAAATAGAGCCCGGCGCCATAAAGAATGTTCAACACTCAATAAAAGAGAAAACAACAAAGAAAAAGAAGGGTGTCAAAACCCAAATCAATGCTCAGTATTGTTGAACAAAAAGGGACCAGGCTCAATCAAGCGTTCAACACTTTATTCAAAACTGAGTGGACTGAGCCCAATTTGGCCACAAGTCCCTAATTCAGATCAACCAAGCCCATGTGCTCACAATTTCTCTAATTGGTCCTAGTCCTAAGCCTGACTATAGATCTCCCAACCAACATTGGTTCAAGGGTACATCTCTTCACACCTCTGATATGTGTCGTTGTAATTCATCAACGTCTTCAGAGAGGTGGTGGGTCCCGATAACCAGAGACTCCATGGACTATGATGTCCTTAAACCCAATGGATCGCAACGTCCCCAAACTAAACCCTGCAGACAATGATGTCTTTAAACCCCACAGACTATGATGTCTTTAAACTCCACGGACTATGATTTCCTTAAACCCAATGGACCGCAATGTCCCTATAAACTAAAGAAAATCCCGTTGAGTAGATCTTAGTCTAAAATTAGACTAACGTATCCCTAATAAACCTTTGAGTTGATCTTAATCTAAAACAAGATTAACGATCCTTAAATCAATCCAAACCTAAATCTAAGAAAATACGGATTTGGACTAATCCACGCCCTACGGGCGACAACATAAATTAGTTTCCGTATACAATCCACGGGCAACTAAAAATAAAACAAACACACACGACACGAAGTGACCATCTGGAGAAGGAGAAAGTGGTTACCGTGATGCGGTAGCGTAATTAACTACATGGGCTTACGTCTACAGGAAAGAGCGTCCCCACAATCAAAAACCCCTCAAACGTGCGGGAATCTGACGAAGTATTCTACAACGGCCGCATCTATCTAAACCTCCGATACACGGTGCCATAAATCAACTTGGCATCTTCGAAGAGGTGGACGGAGGAAACCCAAATAGCATCTGCCTCTAAAATTCAGGCCGGACGTCCCAACGTCCTGGTCGCGTCTTTTCGGCAGAGAACAGGGTCCTAGTCAAGTTCAACCTGTCATTATCCTGATTGCATTAGACCCACCCGCACAGACCCTTGACAAGGTCGAACGACTGTCCTAACCAATCCACATTTTCATGCGACAGAAAAGTATTACAGATCTACCGCACACTACGCCTCGGCAAGGCACGACAAACATAGCACGAATACTAAGCAATACTAATCTGAAATGATGGAGGGCTACGGCTTGTTTTTGGCGAAAAACCTTTAACGTAATGAACTTGATACGTTGAAGGAACCGAGTGGTTTTTACAAATATATAGTGGCGAAAACTTTTGCTAAAGAGGTCACTCCCTGTGAAGAGATCTCGGCTCTTTCCTCATCGAATGAGGTGCAGGATATCCCAAACTGAATACCACGATGCAAAGCAAACGAATCGGATATAGTGAAGTTATTACGCCGACGCAAACTTTTGCTCAAGGGGTCACTCCCGATGAAAGGATCTCGGCCCTTGCCTTATCGAATGAGGTGCAGGATATTCATAACCGAATACTACTGTGCAAAGTAAAAGAGAACGTTTGTAATGTCAATTTTTTTAAAAAACTTGGTTCCAACACCATCATATATAGGTTTTCTTTATCCTTGCATTGATCAAAATCAACACAGTCCTATCGATTAATCACACCAGAAAAGAACGAAAATATGATGTACGTATATGCCATTCGCATTCGCCACTGGGTCCCGTCATCACTCGTTACGTTACTTAACTAACGATAGAGCGGGGACTGGACTAGTGCGGGTGAAAAACATATACAGCATCTACTAGTATATATATAAATATATATAACAATTGTACCAGGCATGATATAAAGCAACATCACAGAAGCATCACAGAACCAACACAGAATGGTGGATAATCTTGGAGCCTCGGGTTTCATTTGATCCGCAAATGAGACCCGACGTTCCCCTATCGTGTGGATGGCTTGTGCAATGAAAACCTAGACCCTTACGAGTGCGACAAGTTACCCGCCAATCCCAAAAGCGAGGCAACCCCAATCAACAACGTGAATGGGCCACCCAGCACTTCACGGAATCCGGTAACTTGGGCACCTCTCCGTGGGTCAACCTATACCCCCTACGAGTGCGGCGAATAGCCCGCCAATTCTAGAGTAAGGCCCCCTCCATCTCAATGCCATGAGATGCGGACCCGTTGCCCTCTAGAACCCGGCTATTCGTGCACTCCACCGTGGGGCAATCCTAGTACAGAAAAGAAAATAATATACAAGGGTGACATCGACCTCAACCCGGTCGTGCCCCAAACAAACAATATACAAACTGGTAGTGACGGCAGTCCACATGTCGAAGCTCGCCCTGCAATATCAAATGTACAAATGAAACTAAACTGTACTAAAATTGCACCCAAGCTATCCACCACGACGATCCAACCACAACACAGCACAACACAGAACATCAACGTGAATGTCACGTTCGCCTAAAAGAACATATAACAATTAGACGAGTTGTACCGCTCGAATGACATTTACAGTCGCAGATAGTAATGCTTGTACTATAAACATTTAAACAGTGTTAAATTATCGACTTCGAAACACCCCGAATTTCCCCTGAACAAAATATAAAATAATTTCCAAAATGGGCAAAACAAGCAATGCCACTGAACCAATATTCCAGAGACTAGACCACACCAAAAATTTCAAGCCCAAACTCCAAATTTGGACCGATCTCACCCGTTTTTTTATCAAATCTCGCCAATTCAAATCCGGCGGATGGTGCTCGTTTTTGTAGTGTGTTCTAGTGGTTACTCAGCTAGCTTTCTGCAATTGCTTAAAATTTTTTTGAAGACTCTGAAAAATTGACAGAACCTGGAATATGCAGTGTACTGTTTTGTGGTTGTTTCGGTTTTGATACTTTAACATTGTCTAAAACTGCTGGTAAGGGGTTTACGGGTTGGCTCTGATACATGTTGGGTTACGGCAGTGCCCCGGCCATCAAACTGTGGCCAAACGCGGAACAAAAATTTACAAAACTGGCGCTACCATGACCCGATGCCCGGATATACCCTAAAACCTAAACTAGAAAGCTAATTAAGGAGATAAGAATGGTTATACCGAGTTGATCCATCTCCTTCGATCTTCAACCTTCATCCCAAGCTCCTAGTGGTTGTGGATCGAGTTTGGTTGCCGGTCTTCCTCCATCTACGATGATCCACCTGAGGGAAATGGCGCAAGCTTTAGCCTCGCCATGCGAGGCAACCGACGCTCCAAGGTTGCTAGCAATGGAGAGTGCAGGTGTAGGATTATCTCACTATATTTTTCTCTCATATCAAATGCTCCATGAGCGACTCAAGAAGATGAAGAAGGAGGTGAGGAAACATGTGGCCTGAGCAACTAAAGAAATGGCTAAGTCTCCAAGTGAGAAGAGAATGCAAGCAAGTGAAGAAAACAATTAAGCAAGGCATTTCAAGAATGTGGCTGCCCCACCTCTCTCTCAATCACACAAAATATCTCATCTTATTTTTCAATAAAATAAACAATACCCATACCTTTCTACATGCCTCACCATGCTCATGCCAACTCACCCCTCCACCTCATTTCCCAAATGATTTTCTAAAAAGGAAATCAAATAATGAGGTGGCCATCTTCTAGAAACTATTCCGTATAAATACGGAATGCAACCCGGTATACGTATCGAAACACATATACGCGCGTTCGTACAAAAATACGAATAGCCAAGAGAGAAAATGAATAGTGAACAATAATACTAGAATACATATATATAAATACATAAATAAATTATTAAATCAAAACTTGATTTAATAATCCAGCTTAATCCTAAGCCGCTAGTATTATCAACCGTCCGATTAAAGTCTGTGCAGCCTGTACACATATTTAATCGGACACCTGTATGTACCAACATACGTCATCTACACCATATCGTCTGAACCGTGAAAACCCTCTGTGTGGGACTCTAAAGACTCGTCAATATGCTGGCAGTGGGTTTAACCATAAACACATCAGCAGCACTAGCTGTACGTAACGGCTACCCAGGTGTTGAGCGAAAAGAATGCCGACGAGCAAACTCATCCAAACCCCTACTGATCCTGACAGTGACAATATCCGTACAGTCCGATCTGTTCGTATAAGAGAATCGCATATCTAGTCTAGGGGGTGGATAAAATCAGACCCCTACTGACGCGATAATTCGTGTCGGCATAAAACCCATCACCTCCTGAGAAATTATCGATCCTAGATCGGTAATTCTCGTCTATCTCAGCTGAGGATTTCTGGTGATGGCCACCTGTGCACAACGCGACATCAACCCCCAATACCGAGAGAGTTGAATCCCCGACGATCCGCTCACTGCCTCCATGTGGCTCGGAGCTGTACCCAACTAAAACCAGTTTGCACGACTCCTTTGAACCATGTTAGGGTAGTAATCAAAGCATAGTGGGAACTCACATGAGACAAATGATGATATCAGGTCGACAGACTAACTTGTACACATCTCACCTGGGAACTGCTATCTGACAATAGGTATAATACTAACTAGCAGGTTCCCGGCGAGTTCATCCAGTGTACTCATAACCCAATGAGCACCTGTATACTATCTTAGGTGAAAAAACTAACACCAATGGCTTGTGAGACCGGCCACCGACCCTTGTCGGGGTCTCGATCAATATACACTGGTCCACTCTGGAGTATCGATGCCCAGTCTTGAAACTCTCATGACTAGGGACATTTAAGGATTTGCTTATAGACCACTCAGCTCCCACGTATATGATCGCCATCATAATGCTGGTAGTCAAGAAAGAATCTTATGGGCTCTATCAACATGTAATAGTGATCTGTAATACTACATAAAGAATGTACTTGACGATAAAGACAAACCAGATAGCATACTATCATCTCGAGTAAGACTGTTCTACCGGTATAGGTCCTCCCTCAATCATCATGATCACTTGCCTGCGACTATGATAATTTCCTTAAGGGCACTATAGCCAACAATGCGCTAGACTCTGCAGCATATTTATTGAATATGGTTCCGACCAAATCAGTGTCTACCACCCCATATGAAATATGGGAAGGGAATAGACAATACCTTAATTTTGTTAAGGTATGGGGATGTCCAGCTTATGTAAAGAAGCGGAACCTGACCAAACTCGAGACACGATCAGTTTTGTATAAGTTTGTAGGATATCCTAAACATTCGATAGGATATCAGGAATAGAAGATGTTTGTTGCTCTCCACGCCGTCTTCTTAGAGAAGGAATTTCTTGCAAAAGAAATTTGTGGGTGCACAGTAGAACTAAAAGAAATTCTAGAGGGACAAACTATAACTGAAGATTTGGTAGAACCTCTAGATTCAGAAATCCCAGACGAACCTCAACTACTTCGCAGATCTAGTAGGATTTCTCATCCGTCCGAGAGATACTCCGGTTTTCTCATAGACGGGGATCGAGAGGATTGCATCTTGGAAGAAGATGATCCTACTAGTTTCAGACAGGCCATTATCAGTAGAGACTCTGATAAGTGGCTGGATACTATGCGATCCAAAATGGAGTCCATGTACACCAATAAAGTATGGACCTTAGATATTGCTCCACCTGGGATAAAAACCGTTGGATGGAAATGGATCTACAAAATGAAATTTGGTGTAGATGGGCAGGAGGAAACCTATAAGGCTAGACTTGTTGCAAAAGGTTTTCGTCAAGGATCAGGCGTAGACTATGACGAAACCTTTTCTCCAGTGGCTATGCTCAAATCCATTTGGATCCTATTTTCCATTGCTGCCTTTCATGACTATGAGATCTGGCAGATGGACGTAAAAACAGCTTTTCTGAACGGAAGTTTAGAAGAGTGCATTTATATGAATCAGCCAGAAGGTTTTGTAGACAGTGAGAGCAGCGGGAAGGTGTGCAAGTTGCTTAAATCCATTTATGGATTAAAGCAGTCATGGCGGAGCTGAAACATCTATTTTGATGAAACAGTCAAGGGTTTCGACTTCATCAAAAACGAGTATGAGCCTTATATATGTAAGAAGATTGTAGGCTGAACTGTCGTATTTCTAGTCTTGTACATGGATGCCATTCTTTTATTGGAAATGACATTCCTATGCTATGATCGGTCGAGCTGTTCTTGTCACAAAGGTTCTCCATGAAGGACCTGGGTGATACCTCATACATTCTGGGGATTAAGATCTACAGAGATAGATCCAAAAGATTACTGGGACTTTCACAGTTCAGGTACATAGAGACCGTACTAAAGAGATTTAGTATGGAAAATTCCAAGTGCGGTAACATACCCGCATTGCACGGAATCATCCTCTCCAAAGAGATGTCTCCCAAGACTGATAAGGAGAGGGTTCGCATGAGCACTATACCCTACGCTTCGGCGGTAGGATCTATAATGTATGCGATGCTATGTACTCGACCAGATCTAGCTTACGCGCTTAGCGTGGTGAGCCGGTATTAGTCTATCCCAGGTGAGAACCACTAGACAGCTGTTAAGAACATTCTGAAGTATCTGAGAAGGACTAAAGAACCGTTCTTGGTATTCGGTAATGGGGAACTTCAGGTGGAGTCTTTTACCAATTCGAGCTTCCAGAGTGACAAGGATGACAGCAAGTCTGTCTCGGGTTTTGTGTTTACCCTCAACGGAGAGGCGGTCTGTTGGAAGAGTTCCAAACAGGACACCGTCGCAGACTTGACGATAGAGGCTGAATACATTGCTGCCAACGATGCCACAAAGGAAGTTGTCTGGATTAAGAAGTTCATTATTGAACTTCAAGTGGTTCTTTCCATTGTTAACCTAATACCTGTGTATTGCGACAACAATAGAGCAATGGTTTTAGCAAGGGAACCACGGTCCTATCAGAAATCTAGGCACATCTTGAGGCGGTATCACCTGATCAGGGAGATCATTGATCGCCGGGAGATCATTGATCGCCGGGAGATCAAGGTGCGAAGAGTGGACACAAAAGACAACACTGCAGATCCATTCACCAAGGCCTTTCCTCAAGCACAGTTCGAGAGACTTTTTGAGATGTTAGGTATGCGGTACGCCAACAGTCGGCCTTAGAGTAGAAGTTGGGTATTCAGTACGCCAATTTATATGTCCTTAGTGCAGGTGGGAGATTATTGGATATGTATGCCCTAGAGGCCATTATTGTATATGTATACATATGGATGCTTGGACATGTATATATACAGGACAGTCTTGCTCGATATGATAGTATGCTATCTGGTTTGTCTTTATCTTAACATGTGCATATGTTTTACTTGCTATTACGTATCATTCATACATGTTGATTGTCACACCCCGCTTCCTGATATACGGGCAGAGGACGTGACGAGGCCGCCACGTATCTACTCTGAAGTAAATACGCTAAGCGTATCTAAGCAATATAAAAGAATATACACAAGAGACAAATGTAATGAAACGGCAACTTTATTTATTAACATTCTTTTGTACAATGCTTGGAAAAGTAAATACATCTGAATGAAAGTAATGCCTAAACAATGGCATAACAGAAATGGAAAGTACTGAAATGAAATGGAAAATGTACAAGTAAAACTACAGCTCGGGATCTTTAGTAAACTGGTCCAAGTATTCAGTGCTGGGTTCGATCTGTGGAAGGTCCGAAACACCTGACGACATTCAAAGAAGAAGAAAGAGTTTTTTTTCAGAAGATATTGGATCTGATGCTGAGCAGGGCTCAGGAGAGGAGCAGAGCTCCGAACAAGAGCAAGGCTCAAGAATTAAAACCAAGACAGAATAAAATTGTTCAAACTTACCAAGTCTTATTTATATAAACAGGAGCAAGGCTCCAAAGTACAGTAGTTATCAGAGAAATATTACAAGAGTGAGAGGGAGAGAGGAAGATTATTTCGCGATGCCTTCTGAATGCAAAGGCCTCCCTTTATATAGAGGGAGAACGGGCTCTATGAGTGCCTCATTGATTGGGGGTGAGCTGTCCTCTATGATTGAGGGTGAGCTGTCTTCAATTATTGCTCTGCACTGTAGCTCTATTATTGCTTTGCACTGTTGGCGCGCTGTCATCTTGTGCAACGTGGTTGCGCTTCTAGAAGTTGCGTTCAGTGGCGCAAGTGTACTGTGGCGCAAGTGTACTGTTCTTCTGGTTTTATAAAAACCTTGGGCCGAGAATACTGACTCCCGTGTGCTAGAATGCTGCAGTCGTCTGCTTCAGTATCGGCTCTTACTGTAGATCGCGCAGTTACTGTGGACTGCGCAGTACTGTAGCAGTACTGTAGATCGTGCAGTTTTTGCTTGCGCAATTTATACTGTAGACTGCGCAGCTTATGATTGCGCAGTTTAATTCATCGGGCCCTTTCCTTTATCTTGACTCAATTTTGAGCCCATGAGATCCTCCCAGAGCTGGTCTGCTGTCTTCAGATCTTCCTCTGGATCTTGGGAGTGCCCTTGAAAGCATTCTTTCATTTCTACCGATCTGGTAGTTTCTTCAGACTTTGAAGAACTTGTGTCCGTATTATCGAACGTCTGCTCAAACTGCTTCTTGATATGTTCTAAGCAGCGTTTCATGAGATCTTCCTCAGAGATGTTAGGATACTTTCTTCTGAAGGAAGCCTTTAATTTTAGCATCGGATTTTCCGTTGCTAATTCTTCATTAATTTTACTATCTAGAGCTTTATTATTGCTCTTAATGGCTGCTTTTATCTCAGCCGTTTTTTCTTCTTCATTAATTCCAGACCACCATTTTATGAGAAATTTTCTGGAAAGAATAAGAATGTTCTTTTTATTGAACTCAGAGATGATGGCCCATCTGAATATAAATGGCATCTCATTTTCTATAAAATAATGGAGAGTGCTTTCTCCCTCCATGATGGATTCATCATGAGTATTATGAAATCTTGGATGTGATTCTATCCAAGGAACAAATAGATTAAAAATAGATTTTGGCAGTATGGCTAGTTCTGCCCCAATTTTTTGCCATAGTTGGATAAACCAAACTGGTATACCTGCTTTTATAACCTCAGGTTTTATGATTATAAACCAAGAATGCTTTTTCGCTGGGTTTTCATAATATAAAAACTTTTCAAAAGCTTGGATATAATCCCAATAATTGCTTTCGTGTCGCTCATCCCCTACTTTGAACGACCTCGCCCTATTAGGGTGTAAAGCCCATTCATGTGGGCTAAGAATCTTTCTAATAATAGCTTTGGAGAAGTTTATAATTTCTCCACCTTCTTTTCCATTTGGATAGTAGTGTTTTATTTCTACTGATCCAGAAACTATTAGCAAGGCTTCATATACTTGCCTTGTTTTTCCTGCTGATGCAGCAAAAGAAATGGTCTCAATATATTTTTCTTTTAAGGACCACGGATCATGCATCTTAGGAATATCATTCCTTTCCAAACATATAATTTGTTCAGAGCTATCTTTTGAGGTATAACTGTCATTAGCATCTTCAATCGCTTTTTTAAAGGATTGTCCAGGAATATTTCCTGTTGAAGATGTCTCAGCCTCGCTCTGAGGACTGTAAATACTCATATTAGAAGTATTTTTATTCGCCTTTTTCTGAGGCGTTTTCCATTCTGATGGGGCGTATGACGCCTCTGATTCCATGTCTATTTGCATGGATTTTGGCTTTTGCATTCTAAGCCAGTTTGCATAAGGGGAGTTGTTAGGAGTATTACTCCTTCCCCTTCCTCGCCCTCTGTCTGGGCCTCGTCCCCTCATCGGGGTCTGCATCTGCAGTATCCTGCAGAAATTCCCTGGTCAAAAAATCAGGAAGACAATTATTAGTTCCTTTGATATAATCAATATCAAAATCAAAGACAGCTAATTCAGCTTGCCATCTAGCAAATATTTGCTTTGATGTTAAATTTTTAACATCCTTCTGTAACACAGATTTAGCTGCTCTACAATCAATTCTCAATAAGAATTTTTGATTCAACAAATCATCTTGGAATTTATAAATACATTTTATGATAGAAAGAATTTCTTTCTTGATAGTTGAATAATTCAACTGAGCTGGGTTCCATTTTCCAGAAGTAAATCTTACAAGAATCTCCTTGTTATTAGAAGGATCAACTTGTTTGAGAATTCCTCCGTACCCAATATTTGAGGCATCAGTCTCAACTATTTTCTTCCAATTAGGATAAGTAATATGGAGACATGGTAAATTCTTTACTGTCTCTTTAATTTTTTGAATAGCTTTAGTATGACTATCTGTCCAAGGAGATGGGTTTTTTCTGAGCCTACTGTATAAAATGGCTGCATCAGTAGCTAGATTTTTATAATAATCTGCTACATAATTCAAAGCGCCCAAAAATCTTTGGAGCTGCTTAACATTATAGATATAATCTGGAAATTTAGAAGCAAATTCAATACTTCTTTCAATTGGAATAATAGTTCTATTGTTAATATTATGACCCAAAAATCTTATGGATGTTTGGAATAATTTCATTTTCTGGGCTGATATAACTAAGCCATTTTTTATAATAAGATGTTTAAACACATTTAAATGTTTAAAATGTTGATCTGTATTTTCTGAATATATCAGAACATCATCTATGTATGACAAGATGAATTCCGTATAAGGATTAAAAATTGAGTTCATGATATTCTGGAATTCAGATGGCGTATTTTTCAATCCGAATGGCATAACATTCCACTCAAAATGCCCAAAAGGTACTGCAAAAGCAGTTTTGTACTTGTCAGATTCATGAATCTGTATTTGCCAATAGCCTGACTTTAAGTCAAACTTAGAAAATACTTTGGCCTTGTTTATTCTATTAAGCAGATCCCTTTTATTAAGAAGAGGATACCTTATCCATTTAAGCACTTTATTTAAAGGCTTATAATTTATAACAAGGCGTGGTACCCCCCGCTCTTGTTCAGCAGCATTATTTACATAAAATGCTGTACAACTCCATGGAGAAGATGATTTTCTTATTAGCCTTTTGTCTATAAGACTGCTAATTTCTTTTTTACAAAGTTCAAGATATTCTTGATTCATCTGGCATGGTCTTGCCTTGGTAGGAATATTTTCCTCAGAAAAATCTTCTATATAAGGAAGATTGACAATGTGCTGTTTTCTTTCCCAAAATGCATTAGGAAAGTTACTGCATGTTTGAGTTATAAACTCATTTTCTAGATTTTTAATTCTAGTTTTTATTATACTAGAATCAAGTTGTTTGTTTATTTGTAAAGAAGCTATTTCTTCTTTAATAAAGTTTATTTGATTTTCTTTTAGGTAAATATCTTTTACCTCATTTATGATTTTCATCATAGGATCAGTTATAAACTGAAATATTATCTCTTTTCCTTTATAAGAGCTATAAATGCCTTGCGAGTCTATTTTATTTATAGGCATTATTTTGGTGAGGAACGGTGTTCCGAGTATCACATGTTGTGATATCTCCTTTACTATAATCAAAGGAGAGGGAATACAAATGTCGTTATTGCAAATATTTGCATTAGACACCTTATAAGGTGTAGTAAGAGTACTATTATCAGCTGTACTCAAGGTTTGTGTAGTTCTTTCACAATACCTTATAGGAATAATTCCTTCTTTTATGCAGTTTAAATATGCACCACTGTCAACCAGTGCAATAAGATTGGGTATAACCAGATCATTATTTATTATAAGGGTAATTCGAATATACCATTTTTGATTTAATACTAAATCAATGGTTTGTAAGAATTTATCTGGGACAACTTCCTCAGTAAATTCATCTTCATTATGTGAAGATTCACCTTGTATAATGGTGTTTCCTTCGATAATAGATATTCTTTGCAAAATATCTTTATTTTGAACTTTTAGTTCTATAATTTCGGTTTTGAGGTTATTAACCTCTTTCTGTAAAACTGCAATTGTTACAGGCTTACTTTCTCTTGATTGTTGTCTTTTAAAGACTTCTGATAATCTATAAACATTATCAATAGCAGGAGATTTCTCCTTATCTTCTTTAAGAAGAACTTCAACCAACTTAGATTTAAGCTCTGGCTGAATATGTTCGTCTTGAATGATTTTAAGAATGATCTTTTTGTCATCCTTAGTTATGA
This sequence comes from Agapanthus africanus, assembly GCA_030015575.1. Lineage (NCBI taxonomy): Eukaryota > Viridiplantae > Streptophyta > Magnoliopsida > Asparagales > Amaryllidaceae > Agapanthus > Agapanthus africanus. The sequence continues at coordinate 512,838,468 of CM057347.1, read as the reverse complement.
CATTAATAGTGAGACCGTTCATCTCAACTATAGATTTCCAGTAATTTTCTTCATTGTTGACATTACAACATTTACTAGAACAAATCTTTTCATCATCTGATGAGGAATCTGTTGATTCAGATTCAGAGGATTCAGAAGATTCTGATGAGTTAATCATTATCTTATACAATGATTTTCTTAACTCTTCATCTTCTATTTCATTAATTTTCTTTTTTGTATAACATTTGTTGGCAAAATGACCAACTTTTCCACACTTATAACAAGTGGCTGAAGAAGTAGATTTCTTCTTAAACCTATAAGATTTTTTTCTTTTATCTCCTTCTTCTTTATGTTTAGAAGGTTTATAAGGCCTTTTATACCTCATTTTATAATGAGGTCGTTTAGACTCCGTCCTTTTAGTCGTCCTTTTATCTTTTCGATCCATATAAGGATCTTCCATAGCGAATTGGCTACAAAATTCTCCCAATTCGTATTTTCCAGTCAATCTCTGGCTTTTCAATTGGTTTTTTAACTTTATGTCATTACATAAAGATAAACCTTCTTTAACACAGGTGCTTATTAAGCGACCATATGTAAAAGTATTGTAGGGTATAACCCCATCATTTTGAGTTCTTAGATTAGTTCGAACTCTTTCAGCAAATAGGTTAGGTAAGCCATCTATAAATTTAGCTTTCCAATGAGAGTTATTTGCATCATCTAGTTGCATGACTCTACTAAGAAAGGTATCTTTGTACCATCTAAAATGTGTCAAAGTAGGACATCTTAGATTTTGTAACAAAGTTCTAACTTTCTCAGCTTGATTACTTACATCCCCTGTGAAATGATCGAGGATCGTAAGTATAAGTGTATAAACAGCATCAGAAACAGGAGTATTGTTCTCCATTTTTGCTGCACTCCAAATTTCAACCTTTTGTGCTGGGGATAAGCAATGATCCCACCAGCCTTTCAGGATTCCAGTAAATCCACATGATATAAATCTTGCAACATCAGCATCAGAATTTCCTTGCTGTTTTGATACTGTTGCATACATCATCATACGATGTAAGGTGTCATGGATTTGCTTGTCAGGCATTCCATCAATATTCCATTCATAAATGGAACGTCCTGAGTATGAATTTGTAGTTAGAGCTTCGCTCTCTTCATACAGGACATCTAAAGGAGTTGGCCTTTTATAATAATGCTTGTCCAACGTCCTTAAAGGATATTTTATCGTATTTACGATATTATTGTCAGACATATAAATCTGACTTTCTGACGACTCATTTATTTCTGAGTCTTCTTCTGAGATTTCAGAAGGTTGTCCATCAATGATATTCAACTTTGCACTGCTGAACTTTTTCTCCAGAGCATTTATAATATCTGAAGATATATCTTTATTTTTGGATAATTTGTATCCAGAGATTTCTAAAGCTGGTTTTATAGGAATATAATTTTTCTCGTTCACAGCTTTAATAACAGGGGTTTCTATAACTCCCATAGCCTGTAGTCTATTATTCAGGCTTTCTAGAGCAGATTCTACTCTGGTTAATTGTTGACCAATCACTTAAATGTAGATATTAGAAAAATTATTTTGTTTGAAAACCTTTTGAAGTTCTTTCAAAGTGTTTTCTATTTTGTCATCAATAAGAGGCTTTATAAAAGCGGTTGCCTCTAAATTAGAGGTAGAAACACCAGATAACCTTAAAGGTTCTGTTGGTGGATAAATTGATCTCACAGTTTTACCAGTTTGAGTGGTCCACTGTTTGTAATGTTCTTCTAATATATTAATTTTACTTTCTTGTTCATTAAGAAAGTGTTCAACAAACCAGTCTATGAAATATTTCAGACATTGGTTTTCTTCAAGATGTTTATAATACTGATCTTTATAATGATACATTTGTTCTGTAGAAAAGGTTTTTCCAAACCATTCTCTAAAAGCAGTATGCTTTTTATTCATAAATTCCTTATTAAGGAATTTTCTCAGATCACTATCTGGTCTTAAATCCATAAAATTATATATGAAAACTCATCTCTGATGAGGTAGGAGAAGTAGGAGAAGTTTTATTTTCCTTCTCATAAATGGGATGAGAAATATTATCTTGGGAAATATTAATTCCTTTAACATCTCTATAAGAGGTGCTTGGTCTGGAGAAAGATCTCCTTAAAACAGAAGAACTGGAACTACATTCCATATAAGGTTTTCCTGATATTCTGGCTATATTATTAGAGCCGAATTTTACTTCAATATTTCCATCGTCAGTCTGTATTATCTGATCGATGTCCGTATCTATTATTGGTGCAGGTGGAACCGCTGAGGTTATAACCCAAGATTCTGGAAAGTCAATTTCTTCCCATTTTATAATTCTATTGGTAGCAACACCAGAGGATAAAAGATTTGTTTCAATAACTGTGGTTTTACCATTCTCAGTTTTTGCTTTTACCTTGGGTGCCATGGTAGACAAAACTTTATAATGGATTCTGTAAACTATTGATATAGTTTCAGATCCTTTCATGAAATTGTAACCATGAGTCTTCAGGTTCAAAGTTACTGCCTCAAGTATATTGGGGTCAGTCAAAGATAGGGTTAAATTGGGATAAACATCGAAATAAACTGGTCCATGACAAAGGCTTGTTTGCATAATTCCCATTAGGGAAGGGATCCAGTCTAAGCATCTAGCATCTCTGAGAGATGTTAATATGGAGGCATTTAAGCCTTGAAGAGTAAGTGGTTTGAATGCCACTTGAATTAAACCAATATGAAGGTATTTGTATTGTTTTTCAAATCTGTAAACATCCTTTTCAGAAAGGAGTAGGATAGTCTGTTCTGTGCTATCCACAGAGATGGTTTTTTCCATACTCTTGATGGAAAGTCTGGACGATAGATCAAACGTCCCAATATTATAAATTTCTTTTGCTGAAACATTTGGAATTGTCCATTTGTTCAGCTGTTCTTCATCTGAAGGATACTCGAGTAAATTCGAGTTCTTAATATGTTTGCTCTTATTACGAGCAATTTTGGTAGATATAGCAGTTGATGAACTGGGGGTAGTCATGAAGATTTCTTTTTCAAGATTTCGATCTCATTAACTTACAAGTTAAAAGATGTTCTTCTATTACATGCAATTCTGTATATTCTTCTTTTAGGTTGTTACTCTGGAGATATCTGACTGCAATTTTAATTATACGACTGTCAACGATTTACGGGCTACCATCACGCCATTTTCGAATTACCCTTATAATAAATAATGATCTAGTTATACCCAATCTTATTGCACTGGTTGACAGTGGTGCAGATTTAAACTGCATAAAAGAAGGAATTATTCCTATAAGGTATTGTGAAAGAACTACACAAACCTTGAGTACAGCTGATAATAGTACTCTTACTACACCTTATAAGGTGTCTAATGCAAATATTTGCAATAACGACATTTGTATTCCCTCTCCTTTGATTATAGTAAAGGAGATATCACAACATGTGATACTCGGAACACCGTTCCTCACCAAAATAATGCCTATAAATAAAATAGACTCGCAAGGCATTTATAGCTCTTATAAAGGAAAAGAGATAATATTTCAGTTTATAACTGATCCTATGATGAAAATCATAAATGAGGTAAAAGATATTTACCTAAAAGAAAATCAAATAAACTTTATTAAAGAAGAAATAGCTTCTTTACAAATAAACAAACAACTTGATTCTAGTATAATAAAAACTAGAATTAAAAATCTAGAAAATGAGTTTATAACTCAAACATGCAGTAACTTTCCTAATGTATTTTGGGAAAGAAAACAACACATTGTCAATCTTCCTTATATAGAAGATTTTTCTGAGGAAAATATTCCTACCAAGGCAAGACCATGCCAGATGAATCAAGAATATCTTGAACTTTGTAAAAAAGAAATTAGCAGTCTTATAGACAAAAGGCTAATAAGAAAATCATCTTCTCCATGGAGTTGTACAGCATTTTATGTAAATAATGCTGCTGAACAAGAGCGGGGGGTACCACGCCTTGTTATAAATTATAAGCCTTTAAATAAAGTGCTTAAATGGATAAGGTATCCTCTTCCTAATAAAAGGGATCTGCTTAATAGAATAAGCAAGGCCAAAGTATTTTCTAAGTTTGACTTAAAGTCAGGCTATTGGCAAATACAGATTCTTGAATCTGACAAGTACAAAACTGCTTTTGCAGTACCTTTTGGGCATTTTGAGTGGAATGCTATGCCATTCGGATTGAAAAATGCGCCATCTGAATTCCAGAATATCATGAACTCAATTTTTAATCCTTATACGGAATTCATCTTGTCATACATAGATGATGTTCTGATATATTCAGAAAATACAGATCAACATTTTAAACATTTAAATGTGTTTAAACATCTTATTATAAAAAATGGCTTAGTTATATCAGCCCAGAAAATGAAATTATTCCAAACATCCATAAGATTTTTGGGTCATAATATTAACAATGGAACTATTATTCCAATTGAAAGAAGTATTGAATTTGCTTCTAAATTTCCAGATTATATCTATAATGTTAAGCAGCTCCAAAGATTTTTGGGCGCTTTGAATTATGTAGCAGATTATTATAAAAATCTAGCTACTGATGCAGCCATTTTATACAGTAGGCTCAGAAAAAACCCATCTCCTTGGACAGATAGTCATACTAAAGCTGTTCAAAAAATTAAAGAGACAGTAAAGAATTTACCATGTCTCCATATTGCTTATCCTAATTGGAAGAAAATAGTTGAGACTGATGCCTCAAATATTGGGTACGGAGGAATTCTCAAACAAGTTGATCCTTCTAATAACAAGGAGATTCTTGTAAGATTTACTTCTGGAAAATGGAACCCAGCTCAGTTGAATTATTCAACTATCAAGAAAGAAATTCTTTCTATCAGAAAATGTATTTATAAATTCCAAGATGATTTGTTGAATCAAAAATTCTTATTGAGAATTGATTGTAGAGCAGCTAAATCTGTGTTACAGAAGGATGTTAAAAATTTAACATCAAAGCAAATATTTGCTAGATGGCAAGCTGAATTAGCTGTCTTTGATTTTGATATTGATTATATCAAAGGAACTAATAATTGTCTTCCTGATTTTTTGACCAGGGAATTTCTGCAGGATACTGCAGATGCAGACCCCGATGAGGGGACGAGGCCCAGACAGAGGGCGAGGAAGGGGAAGGAGTAATACTCCTAACAACTCCCCTTATGCAAACTGGCTTAGAATGCAAAAGCCAAAATCCATGCAAATAGACATGGAATCAGAGGCGTCATACGCCCCATCAGAATGGAAAACGCCTCAGAAAAAGGCGAATAAAAATACTTCTAATATGAGTATTTACAGTCCTCAGAGCGAGGCTGAGACATCTTCAACAGGAAATATTCCTGGACAATCCTTTAAAAAAGCGATTGAAGATGCTAATGACAGTTATACCTCAAAAGATAGCTCTGAACAAATTATATGTTTGGAAAGGAATGATATTCCTAAGATGCATGATCCGTGGTCCTTAAAAGAAAAATATATTGAGACCATTTCTTTTGCTGCATCAGCAGGAAAAACAAGGCAAGTATATGAAGCCTTGCTAATAGTTTCTGGATCAGTAGAAATAAAACACTACTATCCAAATGGAAAAGAAGGCGGAGAAATTATAAACTTCTCCAAAGCTATTATTAGAAAGATTCTTAGCCCACATGAATGGGCTTTACACCCTAATAGGGCGAGGTCGTTCAAAGTAGGGGATGAGCGACACGAAAGCAATTATTGGGATTATATCCAAGCTTTTGAAAAGTTTTTATATTATGAAAACCCAGCGAAAAAGCATTCCTGGTTTATAATCATAAAACCTGAGGTTATAAAAGCAGGTATACCAGTTTGGTTTATCCAACTATGGCAAAAAATTGGGGCAGAACTAGCCATACTGCCAAAATCTATTTTTAATCTATTTGTTCCTTGGATAGAATCACATCCAAGATTTCATAATACTCATGATGAATCCATCATGGAGGGAGAAAGCACTCTCCATTATTTTATAGAAAATGAAAGAATGCTTTCAAGGGCACTCCCAAGATCCAGAGGAAGATCTGAAGACAGCAGACCAGCTCTGGGAGGATCTCATGGGCTCAAAATTGAGTCAAGATAAAGGAAAGGGCCCGATGAATTAAACTGCGCAATCATAAGCTGCGCAGTCTACAGTATAAATTGCGCAAGCAAAAACTGCACGATCTACAGTACTGCTACAGTACTGCGCAGTCCACAGTAACTGCGCGATCTACAGTAAGAGCCGATACTGAAGCAGACGACTACAGCATTCTAGCACACGGGAGTCAGTATTCTCGGCCCAAGGTTTTTATAAAACCAGAAGAACAGTACACTTGCGCCACAGTACACTTGCGCCACTGAACGCAACTTCTAGAAGCGCAACCACGTTGCACAAGATGACAGCACGCCAACAGTGCAAAGCAATAATAGAGCTACAGTGCAGAGCAATAATTGAAGACAGCTCACCCTCAATCATAGAGGACAGCTCACCCCCAATCAATGAGGCACTCATAGAGCCCGTTCTCCCTCTATATAAAGGGAGGCCTTTGCATTCAGAAGGCAACGCGAAATAATCTTCCTCTCTCCCTCTCACTCTTGTAATATTTCTCTGATAACTACTGTACTTTGGAGCCTTGCTCCTGTTTATATAAATAAGACTTGATAAGTTTGAACAATTTTATTCTGTCTTGGTTTTAATTCTTGAGCCTTGCTCTTGTTCGGAGCTCTGCTCCTCTCCTGAGCACTGCTCAGGATTTAATACTAAATCAATGGTTTGTAAGAATTTATCTGGGATAACTTCTTCAGTAAATTCATCTTCATTATGTGAAGATTCACCTTGTATAATGGTGTTTCCTTCGATAATAGATATTCTTTGCAAAATATCTTTATTTTGAACTTTTAGTTCTATAATTTCGGTTTTGAGGTTATTAACCTCTTTCTGTAAAACTGCAATTATTACAGGCTTACTTTCTCTTGATTGTTGGCTTTTAAAGACTTCTGATAATCTATAAACATTATCAATAGCAGGAGATTTCTCCTTATCTTCTTTAAGAACAACTTCAACCAACTTAGATTTAAGCTCTGGCTGAATATGTTCGTCTTGAATGATTTTAAGAATGATCTTTTTGTCATCCTTAGTTATGACATTAATAGTGAGACCGTTCATCTCAACTATAGATTTCCAGTAATTTTCTTCATTGTTGACATTACAACATTTACTAGAACAAATCTTTTCATCATCTGATGAGGAATCTGTTGATTCAGATTCAGAGGATTCAGAAGATTCTGATGAGTTAATCATTATCTTATACAATGATTTTCTTAACTCTTCATCTTCTATTTCATTAATTTTCTTTTTTGTATAACATTTGTTGGCAAAATGATCAACTTTTCCACACTTATAACAAGTGGCTGAAGAAGTAGATTTCTTCTTAAACCTATAAGATTTTTTTTTCTTTTATCTCCTTCTTCTTTATGTTTAGAAGGTTTATAAGGCCTTTTATACCTCCTTTTATAATGAGGTCGTTTAGACTCCGTCCTTTTAGTCGTCCTTTTATCTTTTCGATCCATATAAGGATCTTCCATAGCGAATTGGCTACAAAATTCTCCCAATTCGTATTTTCCAGTCAATCTCTGGCTTTTCAATTGGTTTTTTAACTTTATGTCATTACATAAAGATAAACCTTCTTTAACACAGGTGCTTATTAAGTGACCATATGTAAAAGTATTGTAGGGTATAACCCCATCATTTTGAGTTCTTAGATTAGTTCGAACTCTTTCAGCAAATAGGTTGGGTAAGCCATCTATAAATTTAGCTTTCCAATGAGAGTTATTTGCATCATCTAGTTGCATGACTCTACTAAGAAAGGTATCTTTGTACCATCTAAAATGTGTCAAAGTAGGACATCTTAGATTTTGTAACAAAGTTCTAACTTTCTCAGCTTGATTACTTACATCCCCTGTGAAATGATCGAGGATCGTAAGTATAAGTGTATAAACAGCATCAGAAACAGGAGTATTGTTCTCCATTTTTGCTGCACTCCAAATTTCAACCTTTTGTGCTGGGGATAAGCAATGATCCCACCAGCCTTTCAGGATTCCAGTAAATCCACATGATATAAATCTTGCAACATCAGCATCAGAATTTCCTTGCTGTTTTGATACAGTTGCATACATCATCATACGATGTAAGGTGTCATGGATTTGCTTGTTAGGCATTCCATCAATATTCCATTCATAAATGGAACGTCCTGAGTATGAATTTGTAGTTAGAGCTTCGCTCTCTTCATACAGGACATCTAAAGGAGTTGGCCTTTTATAATAATGCTTGTCCAACGTCCTTAAAGGATATTTTATCGTATTTACGATATTATTGTCAGACATATAAATCTGACTTTCTGACGACTCATTTATTTCTGAGTCTTCTTCTGAGATTTCAGAAGGTTCTCCATCAATGATATTCAACTTTGCACTGCTGAACTTTTTCTCCAGAGCATTTATAATATCTGAAGATATATCTTTATTTTTGGATAATTTGTATCCAGAGATTTCTAAAGCTGGTTTTATAGGAATATAATTTTTCTCGTTCACAGCTTTAATAACAGGGGTTTCTATAACTCCCATAGCCTGTAGTCTATTATTCAGGCTTTCTAGAGCAGATTCTACTCTGGTTAATTGTTGACCAATCACTTAAATGTAGATATTAGAAAAATTATTTTGTTTGAAAACCTTTTGAAGTTCTTTCAAAGTGTTTTCTATTTTGTCATCAATAAGAGGCTTTATAAAAGCGGTTGCCTCTAAATTAGAGGTAGAAACACCAGATAACCTTAAAGGTTCTGTTGGTGGATAAATTGATCTCACAGTTTTACCAGTTTGAGTGGTCCACTGTTTGTAATGTTCTTCTAATATATTAATTTTACTTTCTTGTTCATTAAGAAAGTGTTCAACAAACCAGTCTATGAAATATTTCAGACATTGGTTTTCTTCAAGATGTTTATAATACTGATCTTTATAATGATACATTTGTTCTGTAGAAAAGGTTTTTCCAAACCATTCTCTAAAAGCAGTATGCTTTTTATTCATAAATTCCTTATTAAGGAATTTTCTCAGATCACTATCTGGTCTTAAATCCATAAAATTATATATGAAAACTCATCTCTGATGAGGTAGGAGAAGTAGGAGAAGTTTTATTTTCCTTCTCATAAATGGGATGAGAAATATTATCTTGGGAAATATTAATTCCTTTAACATCTCTATAAGAGGTGCTTGGTCTGGAGAAAGATCTCCTTAAAACAGAAGAACTGGAACTACATTCCATATAAGGTTTTCCTGATATTCTGGCTATATTATTAGAGCCGAATTTTACTTCAATATTTCCATCGTCAGTCTGTATTATCTGATCGATGTCCGTATCTATTATTGGTGCAGGTGGAACCGCTGAGGTTATAACCCAAGATTCTGGAAAGTCAATTTCTTCCCATTTTATAATTCTATTGGTAGCAACACCAGAGGATAAAAGATTTGTTTCAATAACTGTGGTTTTACCATTCTCAGTTTTTGCTTTTACCTTGGGTGCCATGGTAGACAAAACTTTATAATGGATTCTGTAAACTATTGATATAGTTTCAGATCCTTTCATGAAATTGTAACCATGAGTCTTCAGGTTCAAAGTTACTGCCTCAAGTATATTGGGGTCAGTCAAAGATAGGGTTAAATTGGGATAAACATCGAAATAAACTGGTCCATGACAAAGGCTTGTTTGCATAATTCCCATTAGGGAAGGGATCCAGTCTAAGCATCTAGCATCTCTGAGAGATGTTAATATGGAGGCATTTAAGCCTTGAAGAGTAAGTGGTTTGAATGCCACTTGAATTAAACCAATATGAAGGTATTTGTATTGTTTTTCAAATCTGTAAACATCCTTTTCAGAAAGGAGTAGGATAGTCTGTTCTGTGCTATCCACAGAGATGGTTTTTTCCATACTCTTGATGGAAAGTCTGGACGATAGATCAAACGTCCCAATATTATAAATTTCTTTTGCTGAAACATTTGGAATTGTCCATTTGTTCAGCTGTTCTTCATCTGAAGGATACTCGAGTAAATTCGAGTTCTTAATATGTTTGCTCTTATTACGAGCAATTTTGGTAGATATAGCAGTTGATGAACTGGGGGTAGTCATGAAGATTTCTTTTTCAAGATTTTGATCTCATTAACTTACAAGTTAAAAGATGTTCTTCTATTACATGCAATTCTGTATATTCTTCTTTTAGGTTGTTACTCTGGAGATATCTGACTGCAATTTTAATTATACGACTGTCAACGATTTACGAGCTACCATCACGCCATATTCGAATTACCCTTATAATAAATAATGATCTGGTTATACCCAATCTTATTGCACTGGTTGACAGTGGTGCAGATTTAAACTGCATAAAAGAAGGAATTATTCCTATAAGGTATTGTGAAAGAACTACACAAACCTTGAGTACAGCTGATAATAGTACTCTTACTACACCTTATAAGGTGTCTAATGCAAATATTTGCAATAACGACATTTGTATTCCCTCTCCTTTGATTATAGTAAAGGAGATATCACAACATGTGATACTCGGAACACCGTTCCTCACCAAAATAATGCCTATAAATAAAATAGACTCGCAAGGCATTTATAGCTCTTATAAAGGAAAAGAGATAATATTTCAGTTTATAACTGATCCTATGATGAAAATCATAAATGAGGTAAAAGATATTTACCTAAAAGAAAATCAAATAAACTTTATTAAAGAAGAAATAGCTTCTTTACAAATAAACAAACAACTTGATTCTAGTATAATAAAAACTAGAATTAAAAATCTAGAAAATGAGTTTATAACTCAAACATGCAGTAACTTTCCTAATGCATTTTGGGAAAGAAAACAGCACATTGTCAATCTTCCTTATATAGAAGATTTTTCTGAGGAAAATATTCCTACCAAGGCAAGACCATGCCAGATGAATCAAGAATATCTTGAACTTTGTAAAAAAGAAATTAGCAGTCTTATAGACAAAAGGCTAATAAGAAAATCATCTTCTCCATGGAGTTGTACAGCATTTTATGTAAATAATGCTGCTGAACAAGAGCGGGGGGTACCACGCCTTGTTATAAATTATAAGCCTTTAAATAAAGTGCTTAAATGGATAAGGTATCCTCTTCCTAATAAAAGGGATCTGCTTAATAGAATAAGCAAGGCCAAAGTATTTTCTAAGTTTGACTTAAAGTCAGGCTATTGGCAAATACAGATTCATGAATCTGACAAGTACAAAACTGCTTTTGCAGTACCTTTTGGGCATTTTGAGTGGAATGTTATGCCATTCGGATTGAAAAATGCGCCATCTGAATTCCAGAATATCATGAACTCAATTTTTAATCCTTATACGGAATTCATCTTGTCATACATAGATGATGTTCTGATATATTCAGAAAATACAGATCAACATTTTAAACATTTAAATGTGTTTAAACATCTTATTATAAAAAATGGCTTAGTTATATCAGCCCAGAAAATGAAATTATTCCAAACATCCATAAGATTTTTGGGTCATAATATTAACAATGGAACTATTATTCCAATTGAAAGAAGTATTGAATTTGCTTCTAAATTTCCAGATTATATCTATAATGTTAAGCAGCTCCAAAGATTTTTGGGCGCTTTGAATTATGTAGCAGATTATTATAAAAATCTAGCTACTGATGCAGCCATTTTATACAGTAGGCTCAGAAAAAACCCATCTCCTTGGACAGATAGTCATACAGCGAACAAATCGCTCGGTAAGTCCCGAAGATAAGGGAGAAGTAGAATAGACAGAGAGTAAGAGAGATAGTGTAGTTTTTAAAGTTGTCTTATATTGTTATAAAGTTGTATTTAGTATTAACGCTGTTGTTTGTAGCTTGGTACAGAAGGATGCCAGTGTATATGAGGGGAGTCTCTATATGCCAGAGACTAGAGGCAAATGGAAGTACAAGACTCCGTTAGAAAACCTGGAACAACGGCGTGGTATTCAGGTTAGGTGTCTTAAATCTTGCAGTCTCGTGCCACTTCTAACACCTTCTGTACCAATCTATCCCTTAAACCCCGTGAAGTATCGTTTGAATTGTTTGTATTGTATTGCAACTTGTATTGTCTTGTAATATAGATTGTATAATTGGATGACTTGCTGAAACCATGATATCAGTAAATGGAGATAACTGGAGAATCATGGATGTAACTGGAGAATCATGTAAATGGAAGTATATCCATGGTTCGGTTCAGTCAATACAGATTGAATAGATTGAATATATGTATTCATGGATTCATATTGAATTGTAGATTGTACTTAAATCATATTCAAATCAGATTATTTATAATGAGACTCAGTCTGAGTCAGAATAAATAGAAAAGAAATTGAATCCTGAGTTAGGTTTTGATGTTATTGGTAACCGCTGCACATGAGGAGCAGGATTTGTGTCTTTTTCAAAAACGATTACCGTGTTGATAACACCGTTGTTTAGTTGTCTGCCTTAAATACGCAAGCACCCACTTCTCCGGCTCCCTGAGGCTCAAGAGATTGGTCCCGCTTAAACCTATATTTACTAGGGTCCTTATTGTAATGTATAAAACTTGAGGGGGTTTTATATAAAAATACTTTTGTATAATTTTCAAAATACACCCTAAGTATTTAATTATCGTATTTAGAGTTGTCATAGATGTAAATTTTATATTTGTGATATTCCTAGTGAAAATAACTTAATTTCATCATAAAGGGTATTTAATTGTAATATTGAACTTGTATGGAATTCATGGTATTTTAATGTAAAGTGATTTCTTATGATTTTAGAAAAATTTGGAATATTTATATTATATAAAAAATATGTATTTTGATAATACATATATGTTTATATATTTATAAAAATACTTTTTGATTTATTATTTTCTAGAATCTCATTTTCTTAAGATATTCGTATTTTAAATCTCTCGAGACCGAATGCTCCTTGCGGAGGTCTGTATCTCGCACTACTAAGCCCAGTGATGTGCGATAATCCGCACCATCCCAGTCGGGTTTCCCAAAATGGGTTATAGCGACGCTTTGCAAAGATTTATAAAATACGTAATCTTATAGAAACAGTTTTTAATAGTTAGTGGTACTTATATGTAAAGTTTTGTTTTTCCGTATTCTATATTCCCGAAAGGTATTGTGCTATGTCTCATATGAGTGTTGTGAAGAGGTAGGTCATTACCTCGAGATCTATCTAAAGGTATAGCAAGATTAATGATGTTTTAAAGTAGAAAGTAAACTACATGGTATTTTAGTGAAAAAGCGGTAAAATTTACAAAATGAAATATTTTGCTATGAAACTTGTTCAACATGTTTTGTTAATGATTAATAGTCAACATGTAATGGTTTAACATGGTTGTGTTAAGGAAAATTGAACTTTATAAGAAAACCGAATCGGAAGTCGGATTTAACTCTCCTTCCGTCGGGTTTTATTAAAAGAAGTTTTAAAACTAGAGAATAGAAGAGGGAGGTGGGACTTATTAGCTTAGAATCAAGAGAAGAGGTAGAGGAGGAAGTAAGATTCGCCGGTGCGTCATTTCGTCGCCAGAAGCTCCTAGGGTGGTCGTCGAAAGTTCGCCGGAGTTTCGCCTTTCGCTAACTCCACTTGTACACAAAAGTTTTAGGGATTTTCTTGAGAGTTTTGGACAGAAATTTGGAGTAAGGAGGGTGTGTTTAAGGTTGATGTTTATAGGGAAAGATTAGGGTTAGGGTAGGTGAAAGGTTGAATTGAAAATATAATAAAAATTGTATTAAAAATATGGTTTAATGGGGTTTTAAAGAGCTCTATTAAGGTGCAGGAAATTTAAAGTGTACAGAGGATTAGGGAAGACCAAGAAGCAGAACTTTCATGTTGGATAATCGGCGATCCGGCTGAGTCCTGTCGGCAGCGGCGGCCGAGTCGGCCGAGTCGGGCCGGGGCTCGCCGGCACGTGTCCGAGTCGGGCCGGGGCTCGCCGGCACGTGTCCCTCGTCGCTTGGTGTAACCCCTGGGTCAGTTTGTTTTACATGTGTAGTGAGGTTTTTACGAGTTATGCACGTGTAGGCTCTTGGACTTCTAAAAATTCAAAAGAAAACAATATTAAAAATAATGTGGTGGATGTGATTTGAACTCTGGTGGCTTGGTTCAGCAGTGTAAGGTCTTACCAATGAGCTACAAGCTCTTTCTTGCTATTAAAATGCAAAACAAACTTATAACTTATGCTTAGGTAAAAGTACCAATTTCTGTATTTTTTGAAAAATTGTACAGAAAGTTGTACAAGAAATTTAGGGTTGTTACATTGATAAAGCCCGTACGATCATTGCTAGACTACCTGTGTTGTGATGGCGATCATACTTGTGGGTGCTGGATAGTCGGTACGCACATCCTTAAATGGTCCTTAGTCATGGGAGTATCGAGACTGGACATCGATATTCCGGAGTAGACTAGTGTATACGTTTCAAGACCCCAACGAGGGGCGATGTTATGGTCCCGCAACCATTAGTCTTTTTCATCTAAGATCATATACAGGTGCTCACCGGGTGTGAGTACACCGGACGGACTCGTCGAGAACTTCCAGATGGTACTATACCTATCGTCAGGTGGAAGTTCTCAGGTGACATGAGTACAGATTAGTCTTTAGACCTGAGGTCGTCATTTTTCTCGTCTGAGGTCGTCATTCTTCTCGTGTGAGTTCCCACTGTGCTTTGATCACTACCCTACCACGGCTCTACTGAGTCATGAAAACAGGTTTTGGTTGGGTACAGTCCCGAGCTATATGGAGACGGTGAGCGATTGTCGGGGATTCGTCTCTCCCGGTATTGGGAGTCGATATCGCACTATATTCGATTGGTCAGGACCATAAGACCTTAGCCAAGGAAGTTGGGATTTACTGATAGGCTGATCAGTAGTTTCCCAGATTGGTCGTGAGCCGCATCAGTATGAATTATCGGGTTATTAGGGTCTGACGTTTACCACCCCCTAGACCCGGTATGCGATACTTTCAGACGAAGAGAACAGAATGTACGGATATTGTCACGGATAGGCTTCGAAGGGATCCAGATGAGTTTGCTCGTTGGCCTTCCTTTTCGACAAGTACCCGGGTAGCCGTTACGTACAGCTAGTGCCGCTGACGTGCTTGTGGTTATGGATTTATCCAGTAACTCACTGCCGGCGTACTGTCGGGTCTTTAGAGTCCCACACAAAGGGTTTCCCTGGTTCAGGCGAAATGATGTGGTAGCCGTATTGGATACGTGCAGGCTTCCGATCGATTGATGTACTTTGTACCCGGACTTTCGATCGGACAGTTGGTAGTACTAGCCAGCTCAGGTTTGAGCCAGATTATTAAATCAGGTATTGATTTGATAATTTACATATATGTATTTCGATATGTATATTCTAGTATTACGTTCTTCGTGTTATTCTATCTCTTTGGGAATTCATGTTTTTATCCGAATGCAGGTATGTATATACTGTAGACTGTAATCCGTATTTTAATACGAATAATATTTTAGAAGGTGGACACCTCATTAGCTTTTTCCATTTATTAGATAAATGAAAATGAGGTGTAAAGTGAAGGAGAGGGGGGGCATGGTGAGAGCCATGGCTTCATTGGTTGACACATGGATTGTTAATTCATTTGTGGCAACTATTGAAGCATGGTTGACATATTATATTGATGGGTATTGTTTTAAAAAACCATTCCCATCTATTTTCTCTCACATGCTTGCTCATTATTTTTCATCTCACCATTTTCCTTCACCTCCTTCTCCTCCTCTTGAGTTCCTCCACCTTCATCATCTTCCTCCTCTCTACACTCTCATGTATTGAGAAACAAGAGAGGAGGAAAGATAGAGATACTAGAACACCTAGAACCTCACACTACATCCTATACTTCTTGGATTAACAACCCAAGTTCTCTAATTTCTTCACTTGTCATTTAGTGTAGAGCTAGAGCCATGGATCATATCTCTCGGGTGGATCATCTACGACAAAAGAGGACCGGAGAGCAAGATCAATCACACAGAACCGAAGGAGCCATCAAAGAAGATCAAACGCGATCATGGTGGCCACTCATAGCAAACGATGAGGAAAGAAGACCGAAGGACTTAGATCGTTTGGTGAGATTTCTTTCATAGTAGCTAGCTCTCTTAGTTTAACTAGATAGGTTTATAGTTAGATCCGGTTTAATTGGTTATTCTAGCGTCGTTTTTACTTTAGTGAGAAAATTTTTGTTCCGCAAACTGCTACGGATGATGGCTAGGGCATTAGGATAACCCAACAATCACCAAGCCGAGCTTCTAAGTACCATCAGCCCAACTGAGCCCCACTTCTCCTCCATCGACTAAGCTCCGCCATCACTACCACTGTCATAGCCCGCTTCCCAGTAGATGGAAACGATGACGTGGGAAGCCCGCGACATATTTATTCAGAGAAAATCATTCCCTAAATAAATATACTAAGCGTATTGAAACAATAATACACAATACAAGAATAAATGGAGACTGTACAATTTTCAACAAATATCTTTATTTACATTCAAACTTGTGATGTTGCAGTTGAATGAAATCTAGGGTTTTCAATAAAGTATTCAACGCAATAGACGGATCCTCAATCGCATCTGTACGTTGAAAGTTATACACAGTTTAACTTCAATATGTCATTTCAGAATCTGTTCTGAACAGTTATACGTTGTGCCCTTTTAAATATAGTTTAAAATAGCAAAAAGCGATGAATCAGAATGGGACCACCAGTTTTTTTTAGCTAACAGAATTATCTCTAATCTACTGTAAAGTTCTGTAACGTACGATTTCAGGAAACACAGTGACGCAGGTCTTTGGACAGAACACAATAATCAGAAACGTTATGGACTGCAGTCCAGAGTCGCGTTCCGATCCAATTAACTTCATGGTTACATAACAGAAATCATCAGAATTTTACATAGGGTTAAAGTTCGTCGAGTCGGCTTCGATTTATGCCCTCGAACGCATCTTTCCAATATGTATATGATTTATGGTGATTTTATTCGTTTTCAGGTACGAGAGAATTCTAGTTTTAACAACATATATGGGGGTATCACTTTTTGTCACGAACAATCGTATTTTTCAGCGAGATTCCTACACTATATTTATCATCCTGCGGGCCAACAGAAACTATCAATTTCCGTCAAAATAAACAATCATTTCCATTGGGATCTTACATCGAACACATACATCACAATATATATCGTTATTCGATAAGTTTATAATTATATGATTTTAAGGTTGTACCACTAATATTTTAGCATGAAGCAAGTAAACACTTGCCTGGAAACGTTTCGGGGTCGTACGGCAGCAGTGTCTTCACGAACGCGTGATATACGCCTTGTATCGGATTCTCGCGAGCCTAGTTCGAAACACGAGTTTTACGTCGGAGTTTCCCGGAGTCGTCTTGCGTGCGCTGGAAGCTTAAGGGTGCTCTGTGGTCCGCCTGAGAAGTGTTGGGGTTGCCGACGGTCAACGGCGTCGCTCCGGCAACGCGCACAGTGAAGCGCTTGCAAATGGGTTTGGGTGATTTTTGAAGAGAGGGAAAAATTGAGCAATAGGGCTACGGAATTATGGTGATGGTGACGATGCTGAGGGGGTGAAGGTCGAAGACGTGGTTCAGGTGCAGTGGGGGCTCGTCGGCGTCGAGAGGGTAAGGTGGCCGAGCTTGGTTGAAGTGGGTTTGTGTGCAGGGGATGACCGGTGGGGGCTCGGTTGATGAAGGGAGGAGTCGTGGAGGGGGAAGGAGGGTGAATGAGTGGCTGTCGTCGACGTGGGTCGAACGACGAGGTGGGATGATCGCCGGCGTTGGAGGTGGCAATGGGTTCGAGAAAATTTGGTGTTCGGTGAGAAATTTTGGAGGATGGAATAAGTTAGAGATTTTTTTAGAAACGAGGGAGGAGAGGGATGAGGGTGTAATAGGAAATGTCGGCAACGTCTCTGCGAGGGCGTGGGCTGCGGCGGGGGAATGGGTCGTGCGCGCGAGTCACGGAAGGTTACCGTTGGGGGAAATTTTTGAAGGAAGATGAACAGGAGGGATCGGGTCGGGTCTGGGATGAGGGATTGGTCACGGGCCATGGGCCGGCAAGAGGAAAAAAAACAATTCCCATTAAAAAAAACTTCATGGGCTGCAGGGAAAATAAAAAAGGATGGGCTGAGGGAAATTAAAAGGGAATGGGCTGAAGCTAAATGATTTAGAGAATTTATTTGGGGAAAAATTTGTGTGGGCTGAGATGAAACGGGCTGGGGAATTTAGTAAGGATTTTTCTTTTGATTGGGCTAAGGAAATTTATGAATTGGTTAATAAAAAAAATGAATGTGTGGGTTAGGGTTTTGGTTGTTAAAATTTTGGTTTTAGTTCTGGTTTTAACTCTTAGGGTTTGCAAAGTATAAATATTGGGCTTAAACAACCACTTAAAAATATGAAGGAAAGGAAAGAAAAGAAAAGACCTACTGAAAATCAGAGAATCGGAAACTTTTATTAGAATGGAAACGGGGATTTATGTGGTAGGCTTGTGACAGCCAACGGAAAACTTTGTCACATTCTATGACATGAACCATTATAAGAATATCGTTGGGGCGTCCCCTACTCAGCGACGCGCTACATCGGATCCCGGGTGTAGTGTTAAATATGCAAGGGCTTGGTCGTCGTCCAGATGCGGCGCGCTACATCGGACCCCGGGTGTAGTGACAAATAAGCAAGGGTCGTCGTCTAGAGACGGCGCGCTACATCGGACCCCGGGTGTAGTGACAAATAAGCAAGGGTCGTTGTCTACAGACGGCGCGCTACATTGGACCCCGGGTGTAGTGACAAATAAGCAAGGGTCGTCGTCCAGAGACGGCGCGCTACATCGGACCCCGGGTGTAGTGACAAATAAGCAAGGGTTTCATAGGATCCGTCTAGCTTCCTGGAACATAGGTTCCCTTACGGGTAGACTAATAGAATTAGTGGAGGTGATGATTAGGAGGAGAGTTGGTATTATGTGTTTGCAAGAAACTAAGTGGGTAGGTGAAAATAGTAGAGTCGTAGAGCCTTGGGGTTATAAGCTTTGGTATACGGGTAGAGATAAAAATCGTAATGGGGTAGGTATAATCATAGATAGACGGTTGCTTGAGGATGTAGTTGAGATTAGGAGAAAAGGTGATAGAATTTTACTGGTTAAGCTTATTCTAGGTGGAGAGATCTTTAATGTTATTAGTGCTTATGCACCACAGATAGGTCTTGATGACGCTAGTAAGCGTCTATTCTGGGAGGATTTAGACGAGGTGGTGCAAAGTATACCTAGTGGAGAGAAGTTATTTATTGGTGGTGATCTTAATGGACATGTAGGTACTAGTCGTAGTGGGTTTGATACTATCCATGGAGGTTTTGGTTTCGGACAAAGGAATGATGTAGGTGACTCGATTCTAGATTTCGCTTTATCTTATGACTTGATCTTAGCAAACACCTGGTTTAGGAAAAGAGAGTCCCACCTTATCACTTTTAGGAGCGGATCAAATGCTAGTCAAATAGACTTTTTTCTGACGAGAAGAATAGATAGAGGTTGTTGTATCGACTGTAAGGTAGTGCCAGGTGAGAGTGTAACTACTCAACATAGACTTTTAGTTCTAGATTTTCGATTTAGAAGAGAACCTAGGAAGATTAGACGTAAGGTAGAGCCTAAAATTAAATGGTGGCGATTGAAAGAAGGTAATCAAAAGGCTTTTATAGATCGTATAGTACAAGAAACGGATTGGCAGTCGGAAGATGATCCAGACAAAACATGGAACAAAATGGCTAGTTGTATCAAGAAAGTAGCTAGAGATCTACTTGGTGAGTCGAGAGGTGGTGCTCCACCATCTAAGGACATATCATGGTGGAATGAAGATGTAAAGGCTGCTATTAAAATTAAAAGGGATTCTTATAAAGATTTGAAGAAAAGTAGAGATGTGGAGAGATTTGAGAAGTACAAAATGGCTAAAAAGGAAGTTAAGAGAGCTGTTCGGGAAGCTAAATCTAAGGTCTACAAGGAGGTGTACGAGAAATTAGACACTAAAGAGGCTGCAAATGATATATACCGGATTGCTCGAATGCGGGAAAGGAAGACTAGAGACTTATGTGCGGTGAAGTGTGTCAAAAATGAAAATCAGAAGGTTTTAGTTCGAGATGAGGATATCAAGGAAAGATGGAGAGATTATTTTGACAAATTGTTCAATGAAAGTTTTACTAAGAATTTGGATGGACTTGTCATTCAATCTCAAGATATAAATCGTGATTTCATGCGTAAAATAAGACTTACTGAGGTTAAGGAAGCTTTGAACAGAATGGGTTTAAGAAAAGCGGTTGGTCCTGACGGGATTCCTATCGAGATTTGGAGATGCTTAGGCGAAATAGGCGTTAAATGGCTGACAGATCTGTTTAATAAGATTTGGCTGACAAAAAAGATGCCAAATGAATGGAGGAAAAGTATCCTTGTACCTATCTACAAGAATAAGGGTGACATTCAAAGTTGCTCAAACTACCGTGGAATAAAACTAATGTGTCACACCATGAAACTTTGGGAGAGGGTGATTGAACACAGGCTAAGGAAGGATATTAAGATAACAGAGAACCAATTTGGGTTCATGCCTGGACGATCGACGACAGAGGCGATTCATTTGCTTCGTCAACTTGTCGAGCGCTTTCGAGAGAGGAGAAGAGATTTGCATATGATATTTATTGATTTAGAAAAAGCGTACGACAAGGTACCTAGAGAGGTATTATGGGGGACAATGATGAAAAAGGGGGTCCCCGTCAAGTATATTGACATAATCAAGGATATGTACGACGGAGTAGTGGCAAATGTCAGAACTTGCGGTGGCTTAACAAGTGATTTTCCGATTACTATTGGTTTACATCAAGGATCTGCATTAAGTCCTTTCCTGTTTACCATCGTGATGGATGAGCTTACTAGAACTATCCAAGATGAAGTCCCTTGGTGCATGCTATTCGCTGATGATATTGTTCTAGTAAATGAGACGAAAGCAGGGGTTAATGCCAAATTGGAATTATGGAGACAAACATTGGAATCTCGGGGATTCAGATTGAGCAGGTCCAAGACAGCATATATGCACTGCAAATTTAGTAGCCAGAGAAATCAAAACCTTATTGGTATAACATTGGAAGGGCAAGAGATATCACCGAGCGACCAGTTTAGATATCTAGGTTCCATCATTCAAAGGAATGGGGAGATCGATAATGATGTTAATCAAAGGATCCAAGCTGGTTGGTTGAAATGGAGGAGTGCAACAGGGATTTTGTGTGATCGTAATTTTCCGTTAAAATTGAAAGGGAAGTTTTATCGGAGCGCTATTCGGCCTGCCTTATTATATGGTACAGAATGCTGGGCTCCTAAGAAGCATCATACACAGAAGATGCACGTAGCGGAGATGCGTATGCTTCGTTGGATGTGCGGTAACACTAGAAAAGATAAGGTACGAAATGAGGATATTCGTGCAAAAGTTGGTGTAGCACCCGTGGAGGAGAAGATGCGGGAAAACCGGCTTAGATGGTTTGGTCATGTGCGACGCAGACCTATGGAAGCACCGGTTCGACGAATAGATACTCTCGATATGGGCAATGGCAAAAGGGCAAAAGGGAGACCGAAGAAAACATGGATGGAGGTGATACGAAACGATATGGTTGCCAAAGGACTCAATGAAAGTATATTGTTCGATAGAAGTGAGTGGAGACAGAGGATTCATGTGTTGGACCCAGCGTGATTCTCATGTTGGTTCATGTAGCCTACCCCTTATGCTTGGGATAAAAGGCTCAGTTGTTGTTGTTGTTTGAAACGGGGATTTACATCATACCCCCCTTAACAGAAATTTTGTCCTCGAAATTTGACAAGGAGGCAAGAATACAATGTGCTAAACAAAGAGATGTGGATAACGATCACGGATATCTTCCTCCCGCTCCCAGGTTGATTCTCCTGGGGAACGACCGCCCCAAGACACTCGGACTAACGGAATGACCTTATTCTTCAGCACTTTCTTTCTGCGGTCGAGAATGGTAGTAGGCTGCTCCTCGTACGATAAGTCAGTACCCAAGACTAGCTCTGAATGGTCCAGGACATGACTCTCATCCTGGACATAACGCCGCAACTGTGACACGTGGAAGGTATTGTGCACACCAGCTAGCGATGGAGGCAAGGCCAGTCGATAGGCCACCTCTCCTACTCGCTCTAGCACCTCAAAAGGTCCGATAAAACGGGGACTAAGTTTTCCCCGACTTCCGAATCTGATCACTCCACGAGTAGGGGAAATCTTCAAGAACACATGATCTCCGACTTCGAATTCTAGTGCCCTTCTGCTGGTATCTGCCCAACTCTTTTGTCGATCCTGAGCCGTCTTAATACGCTGCCTGATCATTTGGACCTTGTCTACTGTCTGAACAATGAGTTCGGGACCCAGTAATCTTCGTTCTCCCACATCATCCCAACATACTGGGGATCGACACTTCCGCCCGTATAGTGCTTCAAAAGGAGCCATCTGAATACTAGCCTGATAACTATTGTTATAAGAGAACTCGACTAGATGCAGATGGTCCTCCCAGGAACCCTGAAAGTCCAACATACAGGCTCTCAACATATCCTCGAGCGTCTGAATCGTACGCTCGGATTGTCCATCCGTCTGTGGGTGATAAGCTGTGCTGAAATTAAGGCGGGTTCCCAAACTCTCCTGTAAGCTCTTCCAAAAGTGCGACAAGAATCTCGTGTCCCGGTCTGACACAATGCTGACTGGAACACCGTGAAGTCGTACAATCTCTTGCATATATCTTTCTGCCAATGATTCTGTCGACTGTCCCACTCGGAAAGGTAGGAAGTGTGCAGCTTTTGTGAGGCGATCGACGATAACCCAAATAGCGTTATTGCCTCTAGGGCTCCGTGGTAAGGCTGTCACAAAATCCATAGTAATGTGCTCCCACTTCCATTCAGGTATCGGCAATGGTTGTAACAATCCTGCTGACCTCTGATGTTCCGCCTTCACCTGCTGACATACCAAGCACCTGGATACGAACCTCGCAATTTCCCGCTTCATTCCGTTCCACCAAAAGTGCTGCTTTAGGTCCTGATACATTTTTGTACCTCCTGGATGCACAGAATAAGCTGAACTGTGTGCTTCAGCCAAAACTTCTTCTCGTACATCTCCTTTAGGTACGCAGAGTCTGCTACCGAATCTCAGAGAGCCATCTTCATGTATAATCAAATCCGTTCTCAATCCGGCTTCCACTTGCTCTCTGAACTTTTGTAATCGGGGATCACCCGCTTGTGCAATCTTGATACGATCCATTAGGGAAGATTGCACCTGCAGTTGCCAAAATTGACTAAGTGCGTCGTAACAACCTCAAGTTCAAGTCTCTGTAAATCCTCAATAATGCTCCTCTGATCGGTCAACATCATGACCGCTGGCTTACGACTGAGTGCATCTGGTACCACATTCACCTTCCCCGGGTGATACTGAAGGTCTAAGTCATAATCTGCCATCAGCTCTAGCCATCGGCGCTGCCTCATATTTAGTTCTTTCTGGGTGAAAACATACTTCAAACTTTTATGATCCGTGTAAACCTCCACTTTCTCACCTAATAGATAGTGCCTCCAAATCTTCAATGCAAAGACTACCGCGGCTAACTCCAAGTCATGCGTGGGGTAGTTCTTCTCGTGGTTTCTGAGTTGTCGAGAGGCGTAAGCAACCACTCGGCCATGCTGCATCAAAACACAGCCTAAACCCTTCCCTGAGGCATCACTGTATATTACTAAACCACCTGAATCATCTGGCACAGTAAGTATAGGTGCCGTAGTTAACTTCTGCTTTAGTGTGTCGAATGCCTGAGTGCATTCCTCTGTCCATATAAACGGCACATCCTTTCGTGTCAGCCTCATCAATGGTTCCGCGATTCTTGAGAAATCTTGGACGAATCTCCGATAATAACCTGCCAATCCCAGAAAGCTCCTGATCTCGGCTACTGACTTCGGCGTTGGCCAATCTCTGACCGATTCTATCTTCGCCGGGTCCACCGAGATACCTTCGCCCGAAACAATATGTCCCAAAAACTGAACTTTGTCGAGCCAGAATTCACACTTGCTCAGCTTCGCATACAGCTTCTCTTCCCGAAGAATTTGTAGGACCGTGCGCAAATGCTCAGCATGCTCTTCCCAGGTCTTCGAGTAGACAAGTATGCCGTCGATAAACACAACGACGAACGTGTCCAAGTATTTTGCGAACACCCTGTTCATTAAATCCATGAATATTGCTGGGGAATTGGTAACACCGAACGGCATCACAAGAAACTCGTAATGTCCGTATCGGGTCCTGAAAGCCGTCTTGCATACATCCTCGGCTGCTACTCTGATTTGATGATATCCAGAACGGAGGTCCAACTTCGAGAAAACCATAGCTCCACTTAGCTGATCAAATAGGTCGTCAATGCGCGGTATTGGGTACTTGTTCTTTATTGTGACCTTGTTCAGCTCCTGATAATCTATACACATTCGCAACGATCCATCCTTCTTCTTTACTAAGAGAACTGGTGCACCCTACAGTGAAGCGCTCGGCCGAATAAATCCCTTTTCCAAAAGTTCTTCAACCTGCTTCTTCAATTCCGCCAACTCAACTGGTGCCATTCTGTATGGGGCTCTGGATACTGGGGCTGTACCTGGAATCAAATCGATTGAGAACTCCAAAATTCAAGGAGGTGGTAGACCCGGTAGATCTTCGGGAAAAACATCCAGAAAGTCCCGAACAATTTCTGGAACTGGGCTCTTATCAATCTCCATAGCTGTCAGTTCCTTAGGCTTTGCTCTGTACTTAGCTGGTTCCAAAGATTCGCTTCCGCCCTCGAAAATAAACTCCGGGTGATTGGGGATGCGGAAGATCACCTTCTTTGCACGACAATCGATAACTGCGTGGAAAGTGCTCATCCAATCCATCCCGAGAATTGCGTCGTAACTGCCTGTCCCGATCAGAAGGAAATTTGCATAGAATTCCCTGCCACACACTACAATTGGGCATAATCTACATTCTCGACTGGATATAATAATGCCATTACCCGTATGAATTTCCCATCCCTTGGTTAGTGGTTCATGTGGTATTGAGTGTGTATTTGTGAAATGCTCAGACAAGAAACAATGCGATGCTCCCGAATCAAATAGTACTCTAGCTGGCAAGGAGTGTACAAGTAGAGTACCTGTGACCACGTCTCCTGACGCCTCTGCCTGCTCGGCGGTCAAGGTGAAAGCCCGTCCCTGACCGCGACCTGTAAATGGTTGTCTCTGTTCCTGCGGCCTCTGCTGTGGCGGTCCAGAACCTTCCTGTATCTCTGCTCTCTCAGGGCAACTGTTAATCCTGTGCTGACTGGAACCGCAAATCAAGCACTGTCCCTTGGCACGGCGACAGTCCTTCTGAGTATGTCCTCCTCTACCGCAATAGCCGCACGTTATGCCCTTCCTCTGGGGGAGATGCTGTGGTACAAACGGGCGCTTCATTTGCGTCGTTCCCGCTCTGTGAACCGGTATGGCTCCTCGAGAAGGCGCGTGGGTACGTGCTGGATCGACCGGGGGTCTCCTGAACTTGTTAATCAATTGCTCCTGAACTCTCGCCGCGTTGAGTACCTGTGCGAAAGTCTGTAGATCCAACGATGCAATCAGCTGCTGCAACTCAAAATCTAACCCCTGAAGGAAACGCCTGGCCCTGGTAACTTCTGATTTGACCATGTATGGAGCAAAGCGGCTCAGACGGTTGAACTCTGCCGCATAAACGTCCACTGGGCGTCCATTCTGCTTTAAAAGAATAAACTTTTCCTCCATTTCTGCCTTGGCTGTGGGAAGAAAATAATGATCTAAGAAGAACTCCTTAAACTTGCTCCATTCGATCGGCCCTTCAAGTCTGCTTTCTTCCACCGACCACCATGTACGGGCCTCGTTTTCTAATTGTATCTTTATCACATCCACTCTGTCTTCCTCTGGAACCCTGGAGGCTGTCAATAAATTTTCCATGTTTACCAGCCATTGTTCAGCCTCAAGGGGTTCAGCTAGCCCTGTGAACGCAGCTGGGTGTAACCGTCGGAAGTCTGACACAGTACCAGCCCTAGCCTGATAAGCTGGTGGAGTAGCGCCCTCGGGGGCGGTAATAAGTGCGGAGGGTCCTCCTGCAGTGGTAATCGCCCTGAGTCCCTCAGTAAGCAAATCTGTCTTCCTCTCCTGAGCTTCCGCGAGAGTGGTCAGTGCACTGAGTATTCTTTCCGTGCGGTCCTGAGAGCTGGAGTCCGAGGAGGGGTCGTTCGGGGACGTCATATCACTGGAAAATTCAAAAGCATAAGATTAGATTCAAGGATAAAAATTGAGAGTAGTGAAACAAGGATAACGTAATACAGTATAGTTAATGTTATTCCTTGATACTAAACACAGGCTCTGATACCAACTAAACCATGTCACGCCCCGCTTTCCAAAATACGGAAAACGAGGGATGACTAGGCCAGCCATGTTCCTACGGTCAAGGAATCATCCCGCCGTAGTCACACTTCGGCTTCTAGCATTACATGGTAATCAGTAAATAAAGCACAGTATTAAAGGAATCACATCACTAATTTATTACATTAAAATTCCATTGTTCACAAATTACAGATAATAAGAACAATAACTAACCAAGTTCAATATCACGATCACTCTAAGAAAACAATAAAGATAGGGAGTACACCAGACTATATCTCTGTGAACTCGAAGGGTAGATCCGTCTCCTGTGCTGGTCCTCCCGCGGAATCTGAGCATGCATACTCAGGTCGTCAGAGCGACACAATAATAATATTGTTATAATCAGATGAAACAGGTAAATGAGGTAATACTGGTATGAGAATGATGCAAGTAATCACTATGTCACAATATGATGCAGAATATGTTATGTGTCCCTATCGGTCTCTAGGTCATGTTTGAAATCACATAGTGGAAGGAGGATCATGTTTAACAGGAGTCTCGTACATACCCGAGACAACGGCCCACATGCCCGGGACATAACCCTGTCAGCCGGATCGCTAGATCCTGTCCTACACGTATAAGTATCACGGTTCGAATGATCATCCTCTAAACACGGTCCCGCTAAATACGATACTCTTTCCACTTTGATTTCCCCTTTTTCCCCAGGTTACACTATTTATGTTATTGATCTAGTTGTGTACAAGTATACCAATGGCACGGTTTCATCACTGTCCACTGTATCAATCACTGTCACGAATATTCACTTTCCATTGGTGTACTCGTCACTACTAAACCAACATCTATCACGCACGATAATGCAATATCCACACGCGCTAACACTGTGTATATGACAAGGGTATGATATATGTATTGTATGCTACCAATAAGCTCTGTATGTTATGAATTAACATGCATGTCATGAACTAAAATAAATTGCACAAATTAATATGTTACGAATTCAGCAAAAATGATGTAATTAAGATATATAGATCAATCAGTCGGTAATTCATCAAAAAAATTTCCAGTTCAATCGGGATTTCGGTTTTCAAGATATAGCGGTTTCAGTTTAAGTACTCACGGCTGGAATTTTAGTTTCAGAACTGAACGTCCGTTTCGCGCAACGAATTTCACCCAGTTGGGCTCAGAATCTAGTGATGTTGAAGTTGAATGAAATCTAGGGTTTTCAATAAAGCATTCAACGCAATAGACGGATCCTCAATCGCATCTGTACGTTGAAAGTTATAAACAGTTTAACTTCAATATGTCATTTCAGAATCTGTTCTGAACAGTTATACGTTGTGCCCTTTTAAATATAGTTTAAAATAGCAAACAGCGATGAATCGGAATGGGACCACAAGTTTTGTTTAGCTAACATAATTATCTATAATCTACTGTAAAGTTCCGTAACGTACGATTTCAGGAAACACAGTGACGTAGGTCTTTGGACAGAACACAATAATCAAAAACGTTATGGACTGCAGTCCAGAGTCGCGTTCCGATCCAATTAACTTCATGGTTACATAATAGAAATCATCAGAATTTTACATAGGGTTAAAGTTCGTCGAGTCGGCTTCGATTTAAACCCTCGAACGCATCTTTCCAATATGTATATGATTTATGGTGATTTTATTCGTTTTCAGGTACGAGAGAATTCTAGTTTTAACAACATATATGGGGGTATCACTTTTTGTCACGAACAATCGTATTTTTCAGTGAGATTCCTACACTATATTTATCATCCTGCGGGCCAACAGAAACTATCAATTTCCGTCAAAATAAACAATCATTTCCATTGGGATCTTACATCGAACACATACATCACAATATATATCGTTATTCGATAAGTTTATAATTATATGATTTTAAGGTTGTGCCACTAATATTTTAGCATGAAGTAAGTAAACACTTGCCTGGAAACGTTTCGGGGTCGTACGGCAGCAGTGTCTTCACGAACGCGTGATATACGCCTTGTATCGGATACTCGCGAGCCTAGTTCGAAACACGAGTTTTACGTCGGAGTTTCCCGGAGTCGTCTTGCGTGCGCTGGAAGCTTAAGGGTGCTCTGTGGTCCGCCTGAGAAGTGTTGGGGTTGCCGACGGTCGACGGCGTCGCTCCGGCAACGCGCACAGTGAAGCGCTTGCAAATGGGTTTGGGTGATTTTTGAAGAGAGGGAAAAATTGAGCAATAGGGCTACGGAATTATGGTGATGGTGACGATGCTGAGGGGGTGAAGGTCGAAGACGTGGTTCAGGTGCAGTGGGGGCTCATCGGCGTCGAGAGGGTAAGGTGGCCGAGCTTGGTTGAAGTGGGTTTGTGTGCAGGGGATGACCGGTGGGGGCTCGGTTGATGAAGGGAGGAGTCGTGGAGGGGGAAGGAGGGTGAATGAGTGGCTGTCGTCGACGTGGGTCGAACGACGAGGTGGGATGATCGCCGGCGTTGGAGGTGGCAATGGGTTCGAGAGAATTTGGTGTTCGGTGAGAAATTTTGGAGGATGGAATAAGTTAGAGATTTTTTTAGAAACGAGGGAGGAGAGGGATGAGGGTGTGATAGGAAACGTCGGCAACGTCTCTGCGAGGGCGTGGGCTGCGGCGGGGGAATGGGTCATGCGCGCGAGTCACGGAAGATTACCGTTGGGGGAAATTTTTGAAGGAAGATGAACAGGAGGGATCGGGTCGGGTCTGGGATGAGGGATTGGTCACGGGCCGTGGGCCGGCAAGAGGAAAAAAAACAATTCCCATTAAAAAAACTTCGTGGGCTGCAGGGAAAATAAAAAAGGATGGGCTGAGGGAAATTGAAAGGGAATGGGCTGAGGCTAAATGATTTAGAGAATTTATTTGGGGAAAAATTTGTGTGGGCTGAGATGAAACGGGCTGGGGAATTTAGTAAGGATT
The DNA here is from genome assembly GCA_030015575.1 of Agapanthus africanus. Lineage (NCBI taxonomy): Eukaryota > Viridiplantae > Streptophyta > Magnoliopsida > Asparagales > Amaryllidaceae > Agapanthus > Agapanthus africanus. The sequence goes on along the minus strand of CM057347.1, from coordinate 512,808,998 downwards.
TTTCTTTTGATTGGGCTAAGGAAATTTATGAATTGGTTAATAAAAAAAATGAATGTGTGGGTTAGGGTTTTGGTTGTTAAAATTTTGGTTTTAGTTTTGGTTTTAACTCTTAGGGTTTGCAAAGTATAAATATTGGGCTTAAACAACCACTTCAAAATATGAAGGAAAGGAAAGAAAAGAAAAGACCTACTGGAAATCAGAGAATCGGAAACTTTTATTAGAATGGAAACGGGGATTTACAGGTGGTATATATAATCTGAAAGAAAAAAGAAGTTAAGTTAATGCTGAGTAGTTATCTGGTCGTAATTCTCCTCTGTAGCGTCCACTTCTTCCGTCTTGACCGTATCTAACGAACATTCCAAGAAAACAAAGGTGGGTTGAATGCCCATCAGCGAACTAGCGCTGGATAAGTCCTAAAGATAGAGGAAGAGTAACATGTGATAAGTATATAAAGAAATAATGTAAATGACCCGTGAAAATGTGTAGATATGCATATGGGTATATATATCTATAAGTTTCTATATGGTTATTATGTTAACGTTAAGTTCTAAGTATGAATGTCAACGCAACCGTTGAAATATTCACGAGCTCAAAAATGGGGCCCTAGGAGGAAAGAAACACGGGCCCATTTCATGTGTTAGCATCGGGACTCCAAGCTGTGGAGGAACCGATTCGACTGAGATTCGAGTAAATGAAAAAATGGCTTAATACGGGACTCTTGAAGCTCCGTTAGATTCACACAAGAAACTATCCCTAACACCCCGAATATAATATTTTATAACATTAAGATATCCTTAGATGATTTGGTTGGTTGATTATAATATGTCTTGATCAAAATCATAGATAACAAAAGTTGAAGAACGAAGTCGAGTAAGTCGAGTAGAATGTGAGTCATGTCAATTGCAATCTTGAGTCGAGTCAAGTTAGTCGAGTAGATTGATTTCAAGTTCACATTCAAGTTTAGATTCGAGTTGGATTAGAGTTCGAGTTTGGATTAGAGTTCGAATTTAAATTCAAGTTTGGATTCAAGTTTGTATTCGAGTTATAAACATTTCTTGTAAATGGATTTAACTGTTGAAATTCTTAAATTCAGAAGTAATCGGACAACTGCTGCACATGGATGGCAGGATTTGTGTTTTTTCCAAGACAATTTCCATTTGATAACCCCGTTAATTTATTGTATAACCTGAATAGACAAGCACTCACTTTCTCTAGCTCTCTGGGGTTCATGAGAAATGATACCGCTTAAACCTATATTAATCTAGAGTCCTTAGAGATTTAATATTGTTTTTTACATTTTATTTATATTGTTTTCATTCCTCGTGGGGGGTTTTTGAAAAATATTTTAATATCGTTTAAAAATAAATCTCGAGGGTGATTTAGAATGTTAAGAGTTTTTATGAACATGTATTTTAATTTTAGTGATATTTTAGCGATGAAACCTAGCTTTTAAAAGATTATGGTATTTTAATGAAAACTACTTCTTTTGTAAACTTGGTGGTATTTCATTAAAATTTTAATCTTTCATTTTAAAAGATAATTTTCACCATTTATTTTTATTGAAAATATGGATTCATAATTATATATAATTTTCCAAAGTTAATTTGTTTCAAAAAATCGGATTTCTTTTAAATCGTATTTTCATTCCTTTCGATACCAAATTCTCCGTGAGGAGCTCTGTATCTCGCTGTACTATCCCAAAGACGTGCGATAATCCTATCCACAAACGGGTCCCCTAAAAAGAGTTGTAGAAACGTAATTGCAAAAGGTTTTCAAATATCGATTAAAAACATATTTTTATAAAGTGGTGGTATTTTATTGCAAATTGTTTCATTTAGATGAAAAAGTTCTAACTAAATATCGTGGTATGAATCCAAAGTTTGCGTGTGGGGTAGGTCATTACCCCGTGAATTTTCTAGAAGTATACATGCTAGTTATCAAAATAAGGGTTATATTAAAGTTCATGGTATTTTTATGAGAAAGTTCGTTATATGATTATTTCACATGGAATTTTGGTTACAAAAAAAGGAAAATGATGTGAATATTAATTTGAAATGATATTATGGTAATTGTGTGACATATTGACATATCAATAATGATAAAAACATTTAAAAGAAAAGATTTTCAATGTTAACTCTACTTGTCGATATCTTTTTAGAAATTGATTTGAGATGAAAAGAAAGAGAGAGAGGGAGAGAGAGAGAGAAGGGACTTACTGTTTTACAGCATTAACAAGAGAGGAAAAGATGGAGGGGAAGCCTTCGGGGATCGTGGTATCGTCGGGAAAGCTGCGGTCGTCGAGATTTGATCGCTACTCCTCTTGGCTTGCTTTACTCTACTTTGTATTTAGAGAGTTTTGAGAATATTTTATAGGAAATTTCAGAATGCGAGAGAGTTAGGGAATGAGATGGTATTTATAGTGAAATTTGAGAGTATAGGAATTTAATATATGAATTAAAAAGAATTAAAATGATGTTAATGGAGAATTTGAATGGTCTCTGTTAAATTGCACAGTAATCAAAAACTACAAGGGAGTAGAGGGGAGTCAAAAAGACGCGTGAGTGAAGCATGGAAGCGATTGGCCAAGATTGGACTGCCGGTAGCGACCAAATGGGCAAAACGGGCGGTCAGATTTGTACCGTCTGTCTCAAATTTCATGCTATGTGCTTTAATCTGTGTTTACTCCTCATTTATCCCGTTTTATTTTTCTGAAACTTTTCGATTCTCCGTGTAATACACGTGCAACTCTTGGGCTTCCGAAAAGTAAAAAAGGAAAACACTAAAAATAATTGGGATTGAGGGGATTCAAACATGATTGTTGTGAAAAATTGAGACTTTGTGTTTCCTAATTACCGCAATCATTAACGGTGTCGCAAATAGCTAACCGATAGTGAGTACGGTCATTCACAGGAAGATAATGAATTACTTATCTTGTTTTAGACGAGTTAATGGAAGAAAGGTTGAATTTTTATCGTTTATACTAAAGAGATTTGAAAATTTTATAAGAGAAAGGTTTGTAGAGTTTTTCGGATTGGGTAGTTTAAAAGATGTTTTTTTTATAAATATATTCTTTTTATCTTTTTAATTAATTAATGCTAAATAATAACGATGAATGTGGATTAGGGTGCTAAGATGGGTACTAGGGATTCTCTCTATTTACCCCTGTCCCTCCATTGATTGTTATTATACTAAAACCCTCAATCAAAACAATCTTAGCTAAACTCAAATCGAGGTCGCAATTTTCATGAATTGAGGGTGCGCCCAAATAAGAGAGTTAAGATTCCCTTTGATTAACGTTTATAAAGAATTAAACATAATAAAGAGAATTGAAATTAAATTTCCATCAAATAAACTACCCATACCTTAAAATCCTAATAGGTGAGGAAATTATTAGCTCATTAGGTTAGAAAAAAAAGGGGAGAAAGAGGAGAAATTATGAAGAAGAATATGTATGCTAACTGCTAGGTCTCTCATGAAAGCAAGAAACAACCTTCGAGTATCTCGCATATAAATCAAGGAAAAGGAAGAAGAAATAAGAAAATCATAAGAAAACCATCAACTAACTAAGTCTTTCCCACGGAGCGTAGAAGGTATGACCTGTCAAGAACGTCGAAACCAAGGAGCCAGGGATACTCATCTTCTATTAAAATTAAAAGCGAAAAAAGTAATTGCGAAAAATTAAAATTGCAGAAAGTAAGTGTGAAAATGTAAGAGGAAAAAAATTAAAGAACTAATCTAGCTTTTATTAAAAGGAACTTGAATTATAAAATTTAAATGGTTAAAAGAAAAACTAAACATAAAAAACCCTAGATGCCCTTTCTTCATTGCTGCTCGGTTCTTTTATATAGGACTTGGATTACAAAACCCTAACTCTAATATTGATGTACTTGCAGTGACGATCATGACCCTGAAATTTCACCTCTGTTAGTGTATATGCCCTAGAGGCCATTACTGTATCATACTAGTATGTATATTACTTAATGGAAGCTTGGGATATTCACTTTGTATTGACAATCTTGCTCAAAATAGTGGTATGCTACTTGGTTTGTTTCTACTTTAATATGTGCATGTGTTTCTTTTAGCATATCGCTTATACATATTAGTAGAGCCCTTAGGATCTTTGCTTGATTACCAGCGTTGTGATGGCAGTCACACTCGTGGGGGCTGGGTAATCTATAAGCACATCCTTATGCAGGTCCCTAGTCGCAGGACTATCGAGATAGGGTATCGATACTCCGGAGTAGACTAGCGTATGCGCTTCTTATCCCAGTTCGGAAGACGGTCTATCCCACAGCCGTCAGTACGTCGTACTTAAGATAGTATGCGGGTGCTCGTTAGGTTACGAGTACATTGGACAGGACTCGTCGGGAACTGTTGGTTGGTATTATACCTATCATCAGTTATCAGTTCCCAGGTGATATGAGTATAGCTTAGTCCGCTGACTTGACACTGTCACTTCGCCTCAAGTGTGTTCCCACTGTACTTTGATTACTACCCTACAACGGCTCAAAGGAGCCATGCAAACAGGTAGTTTTTGGGTGCAGTCCCGAAGCACTTGGAGGCGGTGACGGTTAGACAGGATTCGTCTCTCCCGGTATTGGGGGTTGATATCGCGCTGTGTCTAGGAGAGCCATTACACGAGTAGTCCCTGGCCAGGGCAAGCGAGATATACTGGTAGGTTTCCAGTGTTATCTCAGGGTGTTCTGGGCTTCACTCCGACACGACTTGTACCGCTATTAGGGGAATGACGTTTACCACCCCCTAGGCCCGCCATGCGATGTATCAGACGAACAGACCGGACTGTACGGAGATTGTCATATTCAGGCTCAGTAGGAGTTCAGATGGGTTTCACCTCGTCAGTCTTCTTGTCGGCATCTACCTGGGGACCGTTACGCACAGCTAGTGCCGCTTGCGGTCTGTGGTTAAAGCCACTGCCAGCGTAGTGTCGAGTCTTTAGAGTCCCACACAGAAAGCTATTCGCCTTCAGGCAAAAGAGTAGAGGTCGCATGGTTTTGCGACAGGTCGCATGGTTTTGCGACAGGGTTCGGTCACATCTGTGCACTTGTGCACGTTTAGTTTCCGGACAGTTAACACTAGCGGGCTTTGGTTTAAGCCAGATCCTAGTGTACGTTTTGGGATTGGTTTTATCTCGTATGTATTCGTGTTCCTCGGAACGCGGATGCGGGTGTGTATGCACAGTTGACAGAGAGATGGAGGCAGAGGATTCTCATTAGGATTGTTGACTGTTGACCGTTGACTTTTTGCTAAACTCTAATGAGAATATGAAACGTAATTAGCAATAATATTAATTAAGTATTATAGTGACATGGTTGTTGAGGGGTTGACTTTGTTGACTTGTTGACTTGTTGACCGGTTGACTAGGTTAGACTAGTTGACCATCATCATCACAATGGTTGTCATTTTCATGCAAAGCTTTTGCTTGCTTGTTGTGGTTTGAAAAATGAGTGCATGGAAATGATAATGCTTTTGACATGATATGAACCATCATATAATACTTGATTAACATTATGGCTCATGATGCTTTTGGATATGAGAGGGTGAAAGAGAAAAGAGAGGCCCATTCTTTCATTGTCTTTCTCTCTCTTGGTTTTGAGCTCTCTCATTCTCTTGCTCTCACCCTCTTCCTCTTGCTCTCTCTCTTGTCTATGGTTCACTTGTCTCATGTGTTGAGAAGCAAGAACCATAGAGAAAATCCCATCACACTCTCCTCTACTCACTCTAGTTCACAAGGTTTAGCAAACCAAGTGAATTAGTTTCTTCAAAGTTCGAAGAAGAAGCCAAAGGTAGAAGCTTTCGGGTGGATCGATCTTCGGCGCAAGGAGACGACGGGGTGAAGCCGATCCGTACACTATCAAGAGATGAAGACGAAGGAGTTCAAGAATGAAAGGTATAACCCCCTAACCGAGTAGTCCACAACTCGTAGTTAGGTTGTTAGGTAGATAGTTTAACAAAGATCCGTTCTGAGTCCATGTTACCGCCTCTAGAAAATCGTTTTTCATCAAATTCCGCAAGCCCGTAAATACCAGGAGAGATAGCATAGACTTACAGTTGTATCAGAGCCTAATTAAACACTATCTAACATGTTAGCATAGTAACTAGAAATTCGATCGGAGAAAAAGTCACGAAATACACCCAAAAATCTAACTTGCTGTCGATTTTCAAAGTTCTGTAAAAGTAATATATCATGCTTTAAAAATCGACTCAGGGTTTTTAGAGTATACTGTAGAAAGACGGTCATGTGATCTCATCAAAGCGCCGCGGAAACGCGGCAATAGCTTGCTATTGCCGCGATTCCGTGGCCTTATTGGCTCTTCTCTGGATCTTCTTTGCTACAGTATATTCAGTGGGGTATTTTGGGAATTTTGGTATATGTTTTTTCAGCCCAGATTTTCCAGAAAGAAAATTTTGTTTTTGGGGCTTTAAAAACCGTATTTTGATCGAGTTTCTAAAGACTGAGGCTAACGGGTTTATATCTGTGATGTGATATTTGTATTGAACGCCTGCTAATCGCTATATGTCGATTAGTGGGGGTTATACAAATCTGTGATCTGTAATGTTATTGGTTTGTGTATATGAATTCATTGGATTGTCGCGGGTGAATAGCCGGGGGTTGTGAGACGAGAGTTTTCTTTTCTTTCAATTCATGTAAATTTGTAAATTGATGTAATATTATTTGTTTGGCCGCACAACCGGGTCGGGGTTGTAGCCGTCATTGTATAATTTCTTTTTACTGTTTTTGCTCCTAGGATAAACCCATGGAGGGGGTGCACAAACTACCGGGTATCCCGAAGTGCCGAGTGGCCTACTCACGGAGTTGAAGGAGGTTGCTTCGCTTTGGGTACTTGGCGGGTAGTTTGCCGCACCCGTAGGGGTCTTGGGTGGGGTATTGGCTATTCACCGCGACCGTGTAATCTGCTTTTCGTTACAGGCTCGTACGAATTGCGGGTTCCTAGTATATCCAATGTGTTCATCTATGATCTGAAATGGCTATCATTGCAATATATCTATATATGATATTATTTAGGTGTTGCTTATGTTACACAGCCGTGCTAGCCCAGCCCCCGCTCTGTCGTTAGTTAAGTAAACTAACGGGTAATGATGGGGCCCCGTGGCGAATGCGAATGGCATAAGCGTACGTCATATTTTGGTTGTTTTCTGCAATGGTAGGATTAAATGATGGAACGCATTAAAAGCACTAATGCAAGAATAACACGCATTAAAAGAACTAATGCAAGAAAATAAACCAAGTAATAGTCGTTGGAACACTTTCGAAAAACCACTCGGTTCTTTTCAAAACCAACTTTTAAATGCGGAGCTTGAGCCACTCCTTTTAAAAGCTATCTCGTTCCATCGATTATATCAAGTTCACTACGTTCAAGGTTTCACCAAAACCATTCATAGCCCTCCGTCGTTTCATATGAATATTGAACAGTATTCAAGCTGTGCTTGTTGGCCTTAGTCAAGGCACAGTGATTGGTAGCTGGTGGATATTCATATGTTGCATAGATAGATGCGTTAGTTTGGGAAAGTCGTATTACTTTGTTGGCCATAGTCAAGGGTATATACGGATGGGTTCAAATTAACCTGGACAACGACGGGTAGAACTTGACATGCGACTTATGATTTGTTGGCCTTAGTCAAGGTCATAAGAGCATGGGGCAAAAATCCACATCGGGAGTTTCAAAAGAACTGAAACTTGCTAGCGTTGCATACCATTTGGAGTGTGATGATTCTGGTAGGATTCCTTCACTTTTGTCACGCGATGATATTTGGATCCCGATCCTACTGTGAGTATATGCTACTCCTCGGGAAATTTCTCACTTAACGATCAATGCTATAAACCAAGTAGGTGTCTAGAAAGGTGTTAGCGGGGCTACGCCCACAGGGAAAAGAGGTTATTTAATTAAGAAACTTCGCGAAAGCGTTGGAAAACCTCCCTCGAAGTACCGACACCAGCCTGGCCGAACGGTTAAGCAAGAATTGTACGGTGAGATTGATCCTGACTAATTCTTCCTTTTTGGTTTGAGGAGGGATTTGAGAGACAGTGGGAGCCATCCTGTTTAGACAAATTAAAAACCACTCTAAACTTGCAAGAGCATCATGCTGAGTGTTTTCTTCTCTCTCTTAATTGCAGCGACTAAGTGACCGCACCTAGGTTACATCTAGATAATAAAATGACTGAATCTGACTGTTATGACTGGCAAAGGTCTGTCCAGATGTCCATTGCCCATGACAAGCTGGGACACCTCTTAACTAATCAAACCCCTGCCGTCTCAGGTCCAGTTTCCCCTGTCACAGATATTTACATCCGCAGGACATCGGAAAAGGATTGTGCGAAAGCCAAGTGCCTCGTGTTAGCCTCAGTTGATGGTGCATACCAGGGGCAGCACGAGAAGATGGACTCAGTTTCTATCTTCCTCCATAACAAAGATTTATATGGAGAGCACTCTCGCATCGCAAGATATGAGACCTCGAACGAATTGCTTCAAGCGAGGTTGGCTGTCGGGTCATCTGTAGGGGACAACGTCCTTACAGAGACCAGCTATTTTGAGCTCACGGACCTGGAGACCACGTTGGAGAATGGGTCAAGTACTGACTTAATTCTACAGTCCCTGCCCTCTGCTTATACCCTGAAGGAAACCAGGGAAGAAGAAGGAAAAGCAAGGGCAAAAGTTTCAGGACTGGATGCAGTGAATGAGGGACGTTCCTATTGTAACGGGAATGAACATTGGCAGAAAGATTGCAGGGCTTGCAAAGCCAGTAGCCAGAATTCGAAGCATGTTGTGGCTTCGGCTTCGAGTGTGTTAGTAATTGAGAACTGTATGTCAGTTAACCCTACTTCCTGGGTATTGGATACTGGATCAAGATCTCATATCTGTAATTCGTTACAGGGTCTGAGAAACCGTAGGGTTATCGGGAAATGTGATATGTCTCTCAGGGTTCTAACGGAATGAGCATGTATGCTGAATCCGTAGGGGAATATCATCTAGGACTGACAACTGGGCAGATATTGATTCTGCGTGACTGTTTTTATGTACCAGGTACGACTTGTAATATCATATCTGTATCCTTACTTTCTAAGGAAGGATGTGGTTTTACTTTTGTAAACGATGTAGTAAACATCCACCTAAATCAAGTTTTGATTGGGTCAGGTACATTGAAGAACGGTATATACGTTTTGAATCAAGCTCAGGTCTTCAGTGTCCAGAACACACTTAAAAGAAAGTCTCCGGAATTAAATAAGGCTTTCTTATGGCATTGTAGACTGGGTTACATCAATAAAACACGGTTGACAAAGTTACATAAAGAAGGATACTTGGATCCGTTCGAGTACCAGTCTTATGCCACTTGTGAATCTTGTCTTATGGGAAAGATGACAAAGACTCCGTTCACTGGACACGGAGATAGAGCGAGCGAGCTCTTGGGACTCATACACTGTGACGTGTGTGGTCCAATGTCTACACATGCGCGAAGTGGTTATTCATACTTCATTACTTTCACAGATGATTTCTCTAGGTATGGACATGTCTTCTTAATGAAGCACAAATCCGAGGCCTTTGAGAAATTTCGGGAATACAAGAATGAAGTTGAAAACCAAACAGGCAAAAGTATCAAGACACTGAGATCTGATCGAGGTGGTGAATACTTGAGTGCCGAGTTTCTGGGCTACTTAAAAAAGAATGGAATTCTCTCTCAGCTTACTCCTCCATACACACCACAACACAACGGTGTATCGGAAAGGAGGAATCGAACCCTATTGGATATGGTTCGTTCCATGATGAGTAAGGCTGAGTTACCGCGATCTTTCTGGGGTTATGCACTAGAAACAGCTGCATATCTCTTGAACCAAGTTCCTATTAAGACAGTGCCTACCACACCATATCAGATGTGGAGTGGGAAGAAACCCTGTCTTAAACCCTTTAAGACATGGGGATGTCCAGCTTTTGTAAAAAAGCAGCATGCGGACAAGCTCGAGGCACGTTCAGTACAGTGCAAGTTTGTGGGATACCCAAAGAACTCCAAGGGGTATCTTTTCTATTACGCAGAGGAGCAAAAAGTCTTTGTTTCTCGTCATGCCCGCTTCTTGGAAACTGAGTTTTTAGAAAATCAGATAAGTGGGAGCGCAATAGAACTGGAAGAAATTCGAGAACCACAAGCTATTACTGAAACCTTAGTAGAACCAGAAGGTTCAGGGGAACCAGACATTCCTGCGCCGCTCCGCAGAAGTAGTAGGCAGTCTCATCCGCCCGAGAGATACTTCGGTTTTCTCATAGACGGGGATAGAGAGGATTGCACAGTTGATTATGATGAGCCTACTAGCTTCCAGCAAGCCATTCAGAGCGGTGATTCGGTAAAATAGCTGGATGCAATGCGGACCGAGATGGAGTCCATGTACACCAACAAAGTATGGACTTTGGACTTTGCTCCAGAAGGGGTAAAACCTGTAGGCTGTAAATGGATCTTCAGAAAGAAGATTGGTGTAGATGGGCAGGTTGAAACCTATAAAGCTAGGCTTGTTGCAAAGGGTTTTCGTCAAAGACCTGGTTTGGACTATGACGAGACCTTTTTTCCGGTTGCCATGCTCAAATCCATTCGGATCCTTCTTGCCATTGCTGCCTTCCACGATTATGAAATCTAGCAGATGGACGAAAAGACGGCTTTTCTAAATGAAAATTTGGAAGAATGCGTCTATATGGATCAGCCAGAGGGATTCATTCAAAGTGGGAGCAGCGGTAAAGTGTGCAAGTTGCTCAAGTCCATCTATGGACTCAAGTAGGCATCGCGGAGTTGGAACATCTGCTTTGATGATACTGTCAAAGAATTCTACTTTGTCAAAAACCCAGATGAACCATGCATTTACAGTAAGATTGTAGGGAGAAATGTCGTATTCCTCGTCTTGTACGTCGATAACATTCTCCTAATAGGAAATGATATTCCTATACTACAGTCAGTCAAAGGATTCTTGTCGCAGAGGTTCTCCATGAAGGACCTGGGCGATGCCAACTACATTCTGGGGATCCAGATCTATCGTGATAGATCTAAGAGGATGTTGGGACTTTCACAGTCAAGGTACATCGACACCATACTGAAACGATTCAGTATGGAAGATTCCAAGCACGGTAATCTACCGGCTTGTCACGGAATCACCCTCTCTAAAGAGATGTCTCCCAAGACTGATTTGGAAAGGGCTCGCATGTCATCAATACCCTACGCATCTGCGGTAGGCTCTATTATGTATGCGATGTTGTGTACCAGACCAGATGTAGCATACGCATTGAGCGTTGTAAGCCGGTATCAGTCGAACCTAGGGGAGAAACACTGGATAGCAGTAAAGAACATTCTCAAGTACCTGAGAAGGACTAAGGAGATGTTCTTGGTGTATGGCGGAAAAGACCTCCAGATTGAGGCCTTTGCTGACTCCAGCTTCCAGAGTGACAAGGATGACTCCAAGTCCATGTCGGGTTATGTCTTTACCCTCAATGGAAGGGCGGTTTGCTGGAAGAGTTCCAAGCAGGAAACCGTTGCTGACTCAACTATGGAAGCGGAGTACATAGCTGCTTGCGATGCCGCAAAGGAAACTGTCTGGATAAAGAAGTTCCTCACGGAACTTCAGGTGGTTCCTACCAGTGTTGATCTAATACCGCTGTATTGTGACAACAACGGCGCTATAGCTTTAGCGAAGGAACCCAGGTCCCATCAGAAGTCCAGGCATATTTTGAGGCGGTACCAGCTGATCAGGGAGATCGTTGATCGCCGGGAGATCGAGGTGAAGAGAGTAAATACGGAAGATAACACTGCTGATCCACACACGAAGGCCTTACCCCAGACTCAGTTCGAGCGGCTGATCGAGATGATAGGTCTTCGATACGCCAGTACATGGCCTCAGTGCAAGTGGGAGATTGTTAGTGTATATGCCCTAGAGGCCATTACTGTATCATACTAGTATGTATATTACTTAATGGAAGCTTGGGATATTCACCTTGTATTGACAATCTTGCTCAAAATGGTAGTATGCTACTTGGTTTGTTTCTACTTTAATATGTGCATGTGTTTCTTTTAGCATATCGTTTATACATATTAGTAGAGCCCTTAGGATCTTTGCTTGATTACCAGCGTTGTGATGGCAGTCACACTCGTGGGGGCTGGGTAATCTATAAGCACATCCTTATGCAGGTCCCTAGTCGCAGGACTATCGAGACAGGGTATCGATACTCCGGAGTAGACTAGCGTATGCGCTTCTTATCCCAGTTCGGGAGACGGTCTGTCCCACAGCCGTCAGTACGTTGTACTTGAGATAGTATGCGGGTGCTCGTTAGGTTACGAGTACACTGGACATGACTCGTCGGGAACTGTTGGTTGGTATTATACCTATCGTCAGTTATCAGTTCCCAGGTGACATGAGTACAGATTAGTCCACTGACTTGACACTGTCATTTCGCCTCGAGTGTGTTCCCACTGTACTTTGATTACTACCCTACCACGGCTCAAAGGAGTCATTCAAACAGGTAGTTTTTGGGTGCAGTCCCGAAGCACTTGGAGGCAATGACGGTTAGACAGGATTCGTCTCTCCCGGTATTGGGGGTTGACATCGCGCTGTGTCTAGGAGAGCCATTACACGAGTAGTCCCTGGTCAGGGCAAGCGAGATATACTGGTAGGTTTCCAGTGTTATCTCAGGGTGTTCTGGGCTTCACTCCGACACGACTTGTACCGCTATTAGGGGACTGACGTTTACCACCCCCTAGGCCCGCCATGCGATATATCAGACGAACAGACCGGACTGTACGGAGATTGTCACATTCAGGCTCAGTAGGAGTTCAGATGGGTTTCACCTCGTCAGTCTTCTTATCGGCATCTACCTGGAGACCGTTACGCACAGTTAGTGCCGCTTGCGGTCTGTGGTTAAAGCCACTGCCAGCGTAGTGTCGAGTCTTTAGAGTCCCACACAGAAAGCTATTCGCCTTCAGGCAAAAGAGTAGAGGTCGCATGGTTTTGCGACAGGTCGCATAGTTTTGCGACTGGGTTCGGTCACATCCGTGCACTTGTGCACGTTTAGTTTCCGGACAGTTAACACTAGCGGGCTTTGGTTTAAGCCAGATCCTAGTGTACGTTTTGGGATTGGTTTTATCTCGTATGTATTCGTGTTCCTCGGAACGCGGATGCAGGTGTGTATGCACAGTTGACAGAGAGACTGAGGCAGAGGATTCTTATTAGGGTTGTTAACTATTGACCGTTGACCGTTGACTTTTTGCTAAACCCTGATGAGAATATGAAATGTAATTAGCAATAATATTAATTAAGTATTATAGTGACATGGTTGTTGAAGGGTTGACTTTGTTGACTTGTTGACTTGTTGACCGGTTGACTAGGTTGGACTAGTTGACCATCATCATCACAATAGTTGTCATTTTCATGCAAATACTTTTGCTTGCTTGTTGTGGTTTGCAAAATGAGTGCATGGAAATGATAATGCCTTTGACATGATATGAACCATCACATAATGCTTGATTAACATTATGGCTCATGATGCTTTGGATTATGAGAGGGTGAAAGAGAAAAGAGAGGCTCATTCTTTCATTGTCTTTCTCTCTCTTGGTTTTGAGCTCTCTCATTCTCTTGCTCTCACCCTCTTCCTCTTGCTCTCTCTCTTGTCTATGGTTCACTTGTCTCATGTGTTGAGAAGTAAGAACCATAGAGAAAATCCTATCACACTCTCCTCTACTCACTCTAGTTCACAAGGTTTAGCAAACCAAGTGAATTAGTTTCTTCAAAGTTCGAAGAAGAAGCCAAAGGTAGAAGCTTTCGGGTGGATCGATCTTCGGCGCAAGGAGACGACGGGGTGAAGCTGATCTGTACACTATCAAGAGATGAAGACGAAGGAGTTCAAGAATGAAAGGTATAACCCCCTAACCGAATAGTCCACAACTCGTAGTTAGGTTGTTAGGTAGATAGTTTAACAAAGATCCGTTCTGAGTCCATATTACCGCCTCTAGAAAATCGTTTTTCATCAAATTCCGCAAGCCCGTAAGTACCGGGAGAGGTAGCATGGACTTACAACCTCGAACGGCCACGATTCGGCCGCTGATCCGTCGCCAATTTTCCTATTCGGCCGCTGATCCGCCGCCAATTGTTGGGATCTCGTCTCCAATTTTTTCCCTCCTTTTCTCTTGATTTTAAGAAATTTTCTGATGATAAAATCTTGAAAATATTATCTTATTTTTTAAGTTGCGAGAATTTTCAATTTGCTCTTAAATTTGGCAGATTTGATTTGCCAACTCCATTTGATTTGGATCTCCTACTCATTTTTGTAGTCTTGAATTGATTTGTTACTTTAATACCTGCACAATATCTCAAATCAAATCGTTAACAGTATTTATTTTATTAGAGAAAATATTCCAGCAATTTATTCACAAATAAATTACTTAATGGTTAAGAAATTTAAGGATATTTGATATGATATGATATACATATATTATTCCTAATTATATAAAGTATAAGTTAAGAAAAATATGATAAAATCTTTTTCCTCATAAACCCACATATGTTCTTAAATTACAAATAACACCATTTGGTAATTAATAAAAATAGGGAAAATGACCGTAAAAATATGCAAAAAATATGACTGATCAAATACTCCCAAACTTATCTTTGATCGTCCCGAGCAAAATGTTTTATTTTAAAAGAAAATGAAAAACCTAGCACATATTCGTAGGTAACACGATTACACTTAGCTCGTACAACAAGCCTTTAAAGCTCTAGGTGTCCCTAATAGGAGGAGTGCTGTCTCCTGAGGATTTTCAGCGGATTGCACACACAAAATCCCAAAATTTAGAAAATAAAGAAAATACCGAATCAATCTACCTGGGTAGAAGTCAGTAAGTAAGCCAATTTCTTGGAAGGTGCTTTCGATCCGGAAGGTTGATTGACAAAAAAGATTAGGGATAGGCTCCCATTCCAGTACTTGAACTGGCTCAAGGCTAACCAAAATAAGAAAACAAGAATTTTATGAAAAGATAAGAACATATAAAAGGAAAACTTGAAAATAAGAGTTTCGAAATACACTAGCTTTTCAGTTGTCATGAGCTCTATCTTAATGTTCTTGAAAAGATGTCGGAAATCACATCCTCTCTCAATAAAATATTGTCTTTAGTCTTTCTCCCTACCTCTTCTCCAAATATCGATCATATACCCCTTCGTGTATGTACAAATCATCTCTTAACTTGGAGAATTCAATTCAAGCTATATACCTTTTGTTCATATTCCTTAGTAATTTTTTGTCGGTGATATTTTAGATGGATTTGCTCACACATTTTTCATTCGACCGTTAATACTTCTTGAGGCACTAATCAACCGATTACCGACTTTGCTCACTTATTAAGGCGTAATTAGTAATATCCTATTTTTGCTACACCTAAGGTTTAGCAGTGATCCGAAACCGGTTAGTTTAAAGCATTAGGTGATAAGGCACCCTCGCTGTATTTTTTTATATACTGCCTTAAATAATTACAAAACCAGCGTTCCTTTTTCTTTTAAATTTTATTTTATGCACCCTTTATATTTTGTTGATTTATATATTTTTTCATACTAAGATTTCCAGACAAGCGTATTTTAAGCTATTCTCTACTATCCCAAATTTCAAGATTTGTGTACATGCATTTAGTAGGGTATCAACGTTCAGAAATTTGGACTCAAGAATAGGGACTATTTTTTAGACTTATTTCTATTCTCAGATTAGTGACTCTTTTATCGTACAATCCCTTGGGACAACAGTTTATGACCATGTATTACTAGTTTCGTTCTAAAATATCTAATTTTCTTGCATTTCTTAAGTCTCTTCCTCTATTTCATATGTATTTTTCACTTTCTAACTTTCATTTTCAAAATCTTTTAGTTTTTTTTATCCAATGCAAAATTTACATATGTTGTGTGGATACATACAAACTTTCCATACAAACCTTCCCCTAAACTTGGTTGCTGCAGTGTCCTCACTGATATCGTTTTTAAGCTTAAAACTGAAAACCGGAGGAAAAGTTCTTAAAGATTAGTAAATAGCACAAGAGTTAATGACAGTGAAATCCTCCTCCAAATTTGTTCGTGGCTCACAATCGTGCAAAATATTTTGTTTCTGTCAAGAGCCATTTAAAAATATTTTTTCTTTCCCCCTCCAAACTTGAGTTAAATAGTGTTTTCATTACAAAACATTGAAATTCAATATAAGAGGGAGGAAATATTATCAGTCTACATAAAAATTTACAAAGACCAAAAATCAACACCAACCATTCAAATATTTTATCACGGTGACACCATGGTCGGTGAAAGAAACTGAAATGGATGTACGTGAAGAATATTTGAGATTGTGTATGAATGGAACTGATGTTAAATCTCAAGTGGAAACAACGGAAATGAGAGTAGTGATGGGAGATGATGTGGAGGGAAGACAAGAAGTGTATTCGAAAGATTTTACGTCTTGATCGGTGGAGACGAAAAAGTAAGTGTGAATGAAAATGAGAATGTGAAAGATAAGGAATAAGTGGAATAGTCGCATTCTCGTATGTGATAAGAAGAAGGGATGGCGGTTCAACTTTTCCGGCCTCAAACGGAGGCGCATAAAGTTCCGGTGGAGGTTGATTCAGCACAGCATCCAATTCTTTAAGAAACGCGAGTTCTTCGACGAAAATATCTACGAAACTTTCATCGATGTTCCTAATAATGTTCTCATCGGAAAGAAAGGAATCGGTATCCATGTTAGTGGAATATGCAGATTCACTAGCAAGGTTGAAAGTTTCAAGGTCAATGTGTTGCGCACCATGATTCAAAATACTCAATTCATCAAAAATTATTGAGGTAGGAGACTCGAAAAGCTCGTCTACCTCATCCTTAAAAGAATCTAACTCAGACTGTTGTACATCAAGAATCGTAGAATTAGAGATATCAGAGTGTAGTTCAGCAAACTTCAGTGGAAGTGAAAAAAGATGGGAATAAGAACCAAAAAAAGTGTGTAGTGAAATGGGGAAACGAACTTGTGTAATGAGCATTGTTGATCCAGATGTGGAAGATGATGGTTGAATATTGTTTTGCATATCAGACAGGTTAGATGTAAGAATAGCATCGGTTAAATGTACAGAAAGATGTTCACATTCATGGAAGGGACATGATGAGTCGGAGAATCCAATTCTTCCAACATAGCGAGTTCATCTTCAAAGATATTCTAAACACTGATCTCACTAGCATCTTCAGTCAAATCAAACGAATAGTTTTTTAAAAATTCATTAATTATATTATCCTCAATCAATGGATCACTAGGTTCACTTGATGGGAATGAAAGACTAGATATGTCAAGATTAGTCAGATAAGAATAAGTTTGATGTGGAATGGTATAAGGCTCTCTTGCACACTCACGATTAGACAAATCAAACATGTTATACTTGGACACCTCATCAATTAAATTATTAAGCGGTTGATCATCAAATATATTCGGTTGGGGTTCAGGATGGAAGGCGTTGAGATCAAAAGAATTGGTTCTGGTTTGATTTGGAGGAATCACTGGTTCTTTCTCACTACTCAATTCGAACTCTATTTTAAGCCTAGACATAGTTTATAAAGAAGTTTCAATGAAGGATTCTTTTTAAACCGTGGAACTTTTTAATTGATATTCAGAAGCACTGTCTAGATAAGGTGTAAAAGTTGAGTATGGTTGAAATGTGTTTAATTGTTGGCTACGGACGAGTTTAATGTGTTTCGCGATAGAAATAGGTTTACGAATTGCCACATTACCCTCAAGAGAAGTATCAATATGAGAGGGTGTGAAAGTTTGGTATTGTTGATAAGAGTTAGATGATTGGATCCAATTGTCATAAATAGAATTAGAATCAACATTGTCATATGAAGAAGATTGAGATTGGTTGAATTGTTAGCAATTAGGTTTTGCAATTTGCTCAGCAATGGTCATGAGTTTAAAAGTTGTCATATTCGCCTCAAAAGGAGTATCAACTTTTTCATATGGAAATGATTGTAATTGTTGTCCTAGGCGTTTTGGAGTAGTGATAGGTATGAAATTTTGGTTACGGGCTTTCGCAATATGCTCAGCAATGGACATGGGTTTAAAAGTTGCCTCACGAGCCTTAAAAGGAGTATTAACATAAGAAGGCGTTAAATTTTGACAAGGTTGATAGAAATTTGAGTGTAGTGTCAAACTGTTATTTCTAAAGCCTTCTATCCTATCTCTCAAAGGAATGGTGGGGTCGGAAGTTCTACCAAATCAATAACGATATAAAATATATCTGGTTATGTGTAATAAAACTTGCCAAGAGTTGGTCGGTTTGGGTTATCCATCATAAGAGGGTAAAAAGAATTTGAGATGAAAAGAAAAGAGGGTGAAATGGTGAGATTTTTTTAAGCTTTTTTTTTGGATTTTTGAAACTGTTTTGTTTGGAAAGAGAGACTCGACTCAACCAATCATAAACGTGTACAAACAAAACCTAAAATTAGGGTCACCTAAATCAAATCACTAGACCGCTCTTAGACTTTCAAAGGACATGATGTAGGATAAATTCTCTATCACCTCTTTATCAATCTTACAGTCAGATAAGTGGGAGGTATCCGCTATACGAATTATCGAAATAGCGGCGCTAATTAAGTAAACCACTTGTCTTAGTCATACCTGCCTTAGACACCGTAAAATACGGATTAGCAATAGAATACCCACGACCCTTCATTGTCCTAATTGAGTATAATTGTCCTTAGAAGCTTGGTCTAGATTTTTTTAGTAATGTAGGATGATGCGTATACTTGCTTGTGATTTTTTTGGGGCTTAGGAAGGGTAATAAACTCCCCAACTAAACCTGTGTTTGGATTTTTTGCCCCTTAATATCCGTTTTAGATATGCAAAGCAGTAACAATCCAAAATATAAAACACGCAAAAAGTGATTTTTTTATTGGCGGCGTTGTTTGCAAAGAATTCTGCATGTAGAAACAATTTATTGGAGCTTCACAGGAGAAAGGAAGAAGAGAGAATGATACCAGGAAAAATTGGGGGCCTGAATCCACTAATAGGCTGCGGTTCTGCCGCCAAATGCCCTCTTCCGCCGCGGTTCCGCAGCTGTTCTTCGTCTTGAGTACTCTATTTTTTGGTACTGAACTCTACTACCGCTCTACTTCTATTAGACAGCCTCTGAATTTCTGTTGGTTCGCTCCTAATGCTCTAGATTTCATATATAGCTCGCATAAAAATTGTTAAAAATTTAAGATGCGATTTTTATTTTATTTTTATGTTTTTTTTTTTGAAAAAAAATTTGTTTTATTTATAAAAAAATCAACCCGAATAACAAGAAAAATAATACTATCGTCTCTCCGGTAACGACACTATTTGATTGTTGTGAAAAATTGAGTTCTTGTGTTTCTTAATTACTGCAATAAATAACGGTGTCGGAAATAGCTAACCGATAGTAAGTATGGGTCGTCCACAGGGAGATGGTGAATTACTTATATTGTTTTAGACGAGTTAATGGAAGAAAGGTTGTAATTTTATCGTTTATACTAAAGAGCTTTGAAAATTTTATAAGAGAAGAGCTTATAAGGTTTTTCGGATTGGATAGTTTAAAAGATGGTGTTTTATAAATATATTCTTTTTATATTTTTAATTAATTAATACTAGAGGAATAACGATGAATGTGGATTATGGTGCTAAGATGGGTACTAAGGATTCTCTCTATTTACTCTTGTCCCTCCATTGATCGTTATTACACTAAAACCATCAATCAAAGCAACCTTAACTAAACTCAAATCGAGATCACGACTTTCATGAATTAAAGGTGGGCCCAAATAAGAAGGTTAAGATTCCTTTTGATTAACGCTTATAAAGAATTAAACGTAATGAAGAGAATTGAAGTTAAATTTCCATCAAATAAACTACCCATTTCTCAAAACCCTAACAAGTGAGGAAATTATTAACTCATTAGGTTAACAATACGAGGAGAAACAGGAGAAATTATGAAAAAGAATATGTATGCTAATTGCTAGGGCTCTCACGGAAGTAAAAGCAACTTTCGAGTATCATCACATATAAATTAAGGAAAAGGAAGAAGAGAGAAGAAAATCACAAGAAAACTATCAACTAACTAATTAAAATTAAAAGCAAAATAAGTAATTGTAAAGAATTAAAATTGCAGAAAGTAAGTGCGAAAAACTAAGAGGTGAGAATTGAAGAACTAATTTAGCTTTTATTAAAAAGAACTTGAATTATAAAATTTAAATGGCTAAAACAAAAACTAAATATTAAAACCATAGATGCCATTTCTTCATTTCTTCTCGGTCTTTTATATAGGACTTGGATTACAAAACCCTAACTCTAGTATTGATGTATTTGTAATGACGATCATGACCCTGAAATTTCACATCGAATGGCAATTCGGCCGGTGATCTGCCGCCAATTGCTTTATTCGGCCGCTGATCTGCCGCCAATTGTTGGGATCTTGTCTCCAATTTTTTCTCTTTCTTCTCTTGATTTTAGGAACTTTTTCTGAAGATAAAATCTTGAAAATATTATCTTATTTTTGAAGTTGCGAGAATTTTCAATTTGCTCCTAAATTTGGCAGATTCGATTTGCTAACTCGATTTGATTTAGATCTCTTACTCATGTTTTTAGTTTTGAACTGATTTGTTGCTTTAATACCTACACAATATCTCAAATCAAATCATTAGCAGTATTTATTTTATTAGAGAAAATATTCCAACAATTTATTCACAAATAAATTACTTAATGGTTAAGAAATTCAAGAATATTTTATATGATATGATATCCATATTACTCCCAATTATATCAATTATAAGTTAAAAAATATATGATAAAATCTTTTTCCACATAAACCCACATATGTTCTTAAATTACCAATAACACAATTTGGTAATTAATAAAAATAGGAAAAATGACCGTAAAAATATGCAACAAATATGACTGATTAGAATACACAATTTATGTCACATCAGTGTAGAGATTTTATCAGCCAGCTATAAATTGCTTCTTATTTTTATTTAACAAAAATAACTTATAAATTCTTATTAGGCTGAAATACTCGTTCTATATATTAAACAAGTTAATCTTGTGCAGGGGTTTTCAGATTCGTTACAACCACGTTCTTTCAAGGCCAAACCGAGCTCTGTGTCATCGCTATCCAAGTTGTTATCGTCATCGCCGCCGCCGCCGCTACACCAACACGTATCGTCGTAGTCTGAGTCGTGTCTGAGCCACACTCGCATCGCATCGGTGCCATGCTCGTATCGCGCACCGCGTCTCGCTCCGTCTCGTTTCATAGCTGTCTCATGTGTAGAAGCGAACATCTACACGTCTGTGTCATTTCTATTTCAGCGATCCAATTCACCACTTGATTTCTTGCTATTAAATATAGGTTATAATATTTATTAAAATCGAAACGTATTTTATGTTTAATTCATAATGTGATCGAATCAGACATTTATTGCAAACTGTAATTGTGCATAACTTGATGAAGTTAACATATAATGGGTGTAATACCCCGTGTTAAACATATGGAACATACATGGATCAAATCCCGTTCATATCAGTTAATTAAAACTCAAATTTCGATAGTTATATAATTACATGTTAAGTGCTCGATGTGATGTCCTGAACCAAAACCTAATTTGAAATGCTCAAATCTTTTATTAATAGATTCGTTTTTTGTTAACGGACAATTTGTAGAAAATTGGAATCAAAATGATAGGGCATCGAACATGAAATGCCGTCCTCAAAAGACGATGACAAACTTGAACTTTTCTGTATATGTGGCATCGTGAAATTCATGTTAAATCATAGAAAAATCGTATTGTAACGTGTGTGGGCTCGTATCGAAGCTGACCGGAGAATCTAAATATCTCTAATAAATTTTACTAAAATTTGTGTGGTTATGACATTGTGAACTGGGAAGAAATACAGTTTTGAACTGCAGTTCAGAACAGTAATCTTTTTTGACATCTGTTTTTAAACACTGCTATAACCTGTATATACATAGTACTATATCGAGACCCATATGTTTGTGTAGATAATTAAATTGGCTATTATATGACACTGGTCTCAATCATTTTCGTTACTGTTTGATATTTTTAATACATTTTATACTGTCGATATGTTCTGCTGTTTTTTTACTGTGATATTTAAACCCATCGACCTTGCAATGACCATAATTCTCTGCACACACATGATTTTAATGTTCCATCTGTTAAGTTAGAAAGTTAACTTCAAAACCTAAAATTCATTGAACTGTAGCAATCCCATATTCAGAATGTAAATTGAAGTAAAATCTATTCACAGTTGGACTTCCAGTTCTGAAGCCGGAATTCAAGCAGTGATCACCTGTTTTAAAATGAACATATCTCACTATCTAGGATAGATATCGAGACGAAACCAATTTCGCTATTTAACTAAACGAGTCTACTTTCTAGGACTTTCATATTGTTTTCCCTGATTATGAATTTATGTATTTTTAATAAATTTCGTAAGCTGATTAATACTGGTTGTCCATAAACGGTTAGAGTTTAATTGATGTGTTTATACCATATTGTATAAGTGTTTTACGCTCATGTTTAGTACCCTCTTACATGGATATCCAAGTGAATGTATTGCATTGTCGAGTGATATGTGTTAATGATTTGGATTGTGGAAAGCAAGTTAGTGTAAAAGTGATTGAAAGCGAAACTAATACACTTGGAAACGTGAATGAATAAAGGAATTGACAAGTACTTGTACACAATCAACCGGGTCATGAATATATTCTTTAACCACGGGGAAAATACGGAAATCGATAATGGATTCGAACTCGTATTTTGCGAGATTTACTGATTTAGAGGGCAATCATTCAATATTTGTGATATTGATATATTTTAGGTAGTTCCGCCTAGCGGCACGGCTGCAGGGTTATGTCCCGGACACAGTTGACCGTAGTCTCGGACATGCACAAGCTCCTTATTAAACATGAAAACCCTTTTCCACTGTTCGAGTTCAAATGATAGAGAGACTACAGGTTTAGTGACATACATATTACCTTTGACTATATCCACGATTCACATGTTATTCTGTATACATGTTCATGTTATTCCACATCTTCATGTTATTGCTTTATAATTTCTAGTTCTTGCAATTGTTTTGGCAACATATTATATTTTATAATATTATATTGTGTTGCCCTGACTATTTGAGTATGCATGTTCAGAGGAAGAAGTAGATCCAGCCTCAGAGCAGGACCTGCCCTATTTCGACGAGATTACGGAGATCTAGACCGGCGATATTAGCTTTATTGTTTTTCATGCTTTCAATAGAAGAAAAATTGTTATCATTGGTTGGTTGTTTCTTTTACTGTTTAAAAACTTGTATCCGTTGAACTCTTATTTGTTATCATGTAATAAAGTAGTGGCTGTTATTTCTTTTTACTATGTGCTTGATTACTGCTTACCATATAATGTTAGAAACCGAAGTGTGACTACGGTGGAATTATTTCTTGACCGTAGAAGTATAGCTGGTTTAGTCACCCATCGTATTTCTTATTTTAGGGAACGGGGTGTGACAATTTAGCTCTATATCCTTGCTACCAAATAGCTCAGACTTGCTTCTAAACAAGCATTATATCCTATATTTTCAACGAAAAGAATATACATAATCTGGCATCATATACTATCAAACCCGACGTAAATTGAACATGAAATTAATTTGCATGTGAAACTCAGGTTTCGTCGATTAAGGTCGAAGGTAGGCCCCATTTCCAACCGCAAGCAATTAATTAGCCATGTCCGCTTCCCGTTAAAACCATAACCAAAATAAGTGCAATCTAATTAATTCTGTTTAGGGAGCATCCAAATCTTTTTCAAGTATAACTAAAACTCGGATCAATTTAAAAAATGAATTAAAATGTCCTTATATCAGTAAAATACGTGCTACATTTCTATCTAGTTTTAAAAATTAATAAATGCAAATAAATCATGAAGAGGCCTATCGGATCGGGTCAACGAACTACCTACGCCCATTACCCGAATCCATGGTCTCACGATAACATCACCCCGACAGCAAGGAACATCATACTCCCAATCCTATTGGCATTTGGCACCATGCCAGCACCCCGAATCCTTTAAACATCTCCCAGGTCAAGAATTCCACCCAAACAAGCAACAAATTTACCCCCAACCCCCTCCCCCTCAAATTCACCCCAAACCCCCTCCCCCTCAAATTCATCTTCTTTCAAACCCCCTACCGAATAATAAAAATAAAATCTGTACCATGAGCTCTTGGAATTCGACATGGACGAGGCTAGAGAACAAGCTGTTCGAGAACGCCCTTGTGAAATACCCCGAGGGCACGCCGAACCGCTGGCTCTGCGTTGCCCTCGAGGTCCCGGGAAAGTCCCCGGACGATGTGCACGTGCACTACCTGGCGCTGGTGCAGGACATCGAGGCCATAGACGCGGGCGCGGTGGAGCTGCCCGTGTACGATGACGATGACGATGAGGACGAGGGCGGCGACGGATTGGGATCCAGCAGCGGCGGGATTTCGTTCAGGTGGAAGGTGAAGAGGGAGGAGAGAAGGCGGGGCACGCCGTGGACTGAAGATGAGCACCTGTGAGTAATATTATTTTTTATTTGTACATTCTTTGATTTTCATCGCGATTTAATTAAAGGCAAAAATGGGCTGGCTTGGACCTGAACCACACTCACGGCCTTCGCCTTATGAGATGGGTCATGCCTCCCCCGTTTCGCCCTTTTGTCCCCGATACGCCTAGAATTTCGGTGCAGCCTCAGGCATATAACGATTTCTTGATATTTTTGGAAAGACCATAACAATTGACGCAGTCTCATCGTATCGACGCATCTGAAAGAAAAAGGAGATTAATAAAATTTTTAATTTATACTTTTTAAGTATCTTCTTATAACTTTATTTCTTTTTCCTAAATTTTAGGCGATTTTTGGACGGATTGGAGAAGTACGGAAAAGGAGACTGGAGAAACATATCGAGGTGGTCGGTGAAGACGAGAACGGCGACTCAGGTCGCCAGTCATGCTCAGAAGTATTTCCTCCGGCAAGAAAATGCGGGGAGTAAAGAGTCTAAGAGGAAGAGTATACATGATATAACTCAACCCAAACGTAGCATGTAGATGCATTCACGCTGAAGCATTAAAATAGTATAGAATTATCATACGTCGCGCCAAGATTAGGCTATGGGAACCCCCATACTACAAATTTCTCTCCCTCTCTCTATTATTAGTTAATTTGGTTATTTTATGTGGATGCAATTATTTTGATTGGCATTGATATAAGTGGTTAATTAAGCTGTTCATTGAATCTTATAAGTGCATCGCTAGCTATTACCTTGTTTGTTTTGATTGATAAATGTTTATTTGGGATGTTTATTAAATTGCCGGTGGGAATAAATGTAAATATTTAATGTAGAGTTTGTCATTGTGGACGCATCCTTTCATTTGCTGGGTGATGCATGAATTTGACACTAAAGGGTTCATGGAAGGTGGGATAGTTAATTGATCTCCTCTCCTCGAAATTATTCATCCCAGACATGTGAGAAAAAGAGATGGATTTTCCCCTCATCTTTATGATAAGATTGTGGGACCATGTGCTTTTTTCTTTCTCTCTCATGATCAACCTGGTACTTGAAGGAATTTTTCAGTCACGAAAGCATGTTTACATATTACTAATATAAGGGATTGTTGTTTATAGGTGGAGGCAGCAAACAATGACATCAAGTCTGAAGCATCCCAATTTATGATATCCTTGCTTTGCATTTGTGTAACTCATTGAAGCAGCAGTTATGTAAGGAGTACTTTCATCAAACAGAACATGCGCTTATCCAAGCAGACAATAGTTTTAGCGTGTAGGTGCAATTCAGCGATTTTGAATGAGCGTAATCGAAATTTGGATTCCCTTATAAAAAATAATTTGCAGGGACCACAATCAATTTAGGCACCTCAAACGGTCACTTGTTATTTGTTTTCACATAAATTTCACGACATTGCCGAGAACCATTCTTTGGTGATACTTGGCCGAACTATCACCGACGGGCGGTTGCTGTTGATAATTTGGTTAATAGACATGGTAGTATGTCGACAACACATAGATAGGCACACCCCAATGGAGATACATTGAAAACACATAGGTATGTTGTCGCCACCCGAGGAGATGGGGTCGGTGGTCACCCATCGACCGCCGATAGCGTTTATTGTTTTATGGGTGTAACTGGCGGAGGTCGGGATCTCTCTCAGATGTTATCCTCCGTCGATCTTGTTACCAGCGGTGTTGAACGGCTGAGATTAGTGGTGAAGGTTGGTCGTGTGGATCTCAATGAGTTGTTGATGCCGAGCTATTAACAAAGGAAGTCCCAGGATGGAAACCACCATAGGAACCCTCGACGCTCAAGTAAGTACCGAGCAATATTGAGGCAGAGTAGCGGCGTATTGGAATGAGTTCGAGATACCTAAGTCGTCTGGAGGAGGGGGTTTATATAGGGGTCGTATTGGAGCCGTCTGTTACGCCCCTGCATCACGTTCGCGTTGATGGCAGGATACGCCCATTAATTGAGGGATACACTCATTAATGAAAAATACGGTAGCGTGGGTTGCGGGACGTGGAGCGGCGGAGATTTCGTCGTGGCGAGATACATGGAGCCGTTGCGGGACGCTCGGGTTCCATGCTCCCGGTCAGACAGGGGCTGAGGAAGCTCAGCTTTGTAATAGTTCGGAGACGAGCGAGGAGGCTGAGGAAGCTCGACCATAAGATAGCTCGGAAACGAGTGAGGAGGCTGAGGTAGCTCAGCTATAGGATAGCTCGGAAACGAGCCGTTGGCTGGCGGTCAGCCAAAAGGGGAAACGTACTCCGGAGAGGTCCTCCAAAAGGTCAGGTGCAAACTTGGAGGCGGGGCACCGAGGAATGTCCCCAATGCATCATACTTGTTCCATTTCCGTATCCCTCAGGAATCTAGTGGGCTTACGTGGGTGATCTGTCATCTGCCGCGTGTCGTGATCTGGGAAATTCCCTTTTACGAGCGCCATCATTAGCCCCCTACTTTCGTTCCGACCTATTTATTGGCCGGGTTGAGAGTAGTCTGCCCGGTCTTTAATAATTCAGCTTGGTTCTGAGGAACTAGCGCAATGAGTTGTTTGGGAACGACGTGACGTTTGGCGGTTGTGTCTCTTCAATTCCTGAGTCTATGTGGCGGTTCACGAAGCGTCTTAATTTCTGCGCATATCCTTGATGACGTCAGCAGATCGGCGAAACGGTGGAGCCATAAATGGGACGTTGCTTCGCTTGCTCAGGCCGTTGATCTTCAAGCCACGTGGCCGCAACGGAGTGGCGGACCGCGAGACGTCGTATCTGTCGGTTGGATCTTTGTGAGAGATGAAACGTCCAATGGTTGGTTGCCACGTGGCGTCCTCGTGGCCGTGGGGTGCGACGCTTCATTTCAGCGGGAACGGATTTGAGCCGTTGGATGGTTTTTGCCGCGTGTATAAATAGGGGAGGTTATTCCATGGCAGACGTTTCTACTTTAGTTGTCTCCTGTCATCTGAAAATTTCCCGACGCACCATCACTTAAGTCGGATCTTTAGCCCAAAATCCTTTTAAAGCTAGTTTTTTCTTGAATCGGGTTAGATGTCTTCCTCCGAAGTTTCCATTGATGTAGTCAGGGTCGAGTCAGGCGACGAGACTTCAGCTTCTGAAGCCGAGTTCAGTGGGTCGTCCTCTTCCTCCTCGGCTTCCAATAGCTGAGGAAGTTCTTCTTCCTCTTCGTCTTCTTCATCCGCGTCGGGTTCGCCCCCAAGGGGCGGCGACGCCCTTGTCCTTCGTCGTCGAGTGGCAAAGAGGGCCCCCAAGGCGCGCATCGAAAATACCCGCGATGCGCTCTCGATGTTGAAGCCCCTAGACGAGCTTTCTAATATCCAGGCTCGTTTCCATATCCTTCTGGCTATTCACTTCGTCTGGTCAGGGAGGGTGAGCCGGGCAGACTTGGTACAGGGCAATCTCATTGCCCTGTACCTGGAAGCGTTCCGAGCAGGGATGCTCTACCCTTCTCATCCGAGATTTGTGTCATACTCTATTGCTTCCGTCTTACCCCGGGCCAGCTAGCGCCGAACTCGTGGAGAATCCTTCTCGGATTTCTGGTTCGGATGAAAATTGATCGGATCCCTTTCGACTTGAGTCTTCTTCTCTCCTTTCTTTGCTACAAAAATCACCCCGGTGCTTACAAGGAAGGGCCGAGCTTGGTGTACCTCTCTTTTAAAAAACATAAGGATAGGACGGCCGGGTCAAGGGTAGTTGTTGTCCCTTCTTCCATCCATGAGTGGAAGGAGAAGTTTGTTTTCGTCGGTCCTCCGGAGGGAGAGGATTGGCAAGTGCCCACCAAATGGTTCCGGGTGGATTGCCCAAGAGTCAAGCAGTCTAACGTCCCGAGACGGGGATAGTGTCGCAGTGGGAGCCGATCCAGCGGGCCGATGTCCTACTTTCCGAGCAGACTTTGAGCTGGGCGGGACTCAGTCCCGCGCGCTGCGGGGGTAAATTAGGGCTTCACCGACTAATTTAGACTTGGCATGATATTGTCATTCCTGCTGCTGACCTTTTTCTTTCGTTTTCTTCCGCAGAGCCAATGGATCGTTCGAAGATCATGGTTGCCATGGTTTCCAAGGCACAGGGGAGGAAGGGCGGCGGTGCTAGCTCGTCCACACCCACACCAGGCATGGTCCCCCGGCAAGCCCTGTTCATATCATAATTTTGTATTATTATATTCCCCATTCTTATTCATTTTGTAATTAAATAGGTGCTTTTGATCCATATCTGTTGAATAGTTGCAGGTTACAGGTTCTCGGAACAAAACAGTGAAAATTATGAAAAGATGCTACAAAAGTGAGACTACGACCAACAAATAGAAGAATCTTTATCATGCCTACAGTTTGAAGAACAAACGAAGATCAATGAACAATTTTACAAAGTACAAAGGCAGCGCAAGATTCAAGACTTCAACACGAAGCGAACGGTAAAAGTCCACAACGTTCTGCACTGTGGAAATCTGGAAGAAACTAGAAGACGTTCTGAAGAACCAAGTGAAGAAACCAGAAGTAAAATGCAACATGAAAGATACCTGAAGATTTGAGACAGAGACCCCACCATACGGCCGTGGATCCGCGGCCAAACATGGCTTATGACCGCGGTTCCGTGGCCATATAGAGCACATGTCGGTGCCTTTTGTCGGTGGGTGGCGGTGCGTTGACCAGGCTTCTCAGGTTAGTTTTGTAAATGTAGATAGGGATCAGATGTAAACCCTAGGGTTTCTATAATCTATAAATAGGAACTCTACAGCTCTTTTTGGAGCATGCCTCTTTTTAATTCCTAGTTTTAGAATTTTTATTCCTTGTAAATGTTCGAAGAGTGCATCAAATAAAAAGTAAGTTTTTCTTTATCTTGCCTTAGTTTAATTTCTTCTCTGCCCTAGTTATAAATTTTATTTATCTGCCGTAGTTATTAATTTTAATTATCTGCCGTAGTTATTAATTTTATTTATCTGCTGTAGTTGTTAAATTAAAAACAAACAAAAATTCAACTTTAGTTTTTATTGAAAATCAAACCTACCACAATTGGAATTAACTTGTTAGAATAACTAGAAAATACACAAAATCCCTGTGTACCGACCCGTATTCAACCGGCTAGCTACCAAGCGACACCGTTTTTTATTGCAGTTAATTCTTTGATTTCAAAATCTATCTTTCAAAACGCATATGCAAAATAACGTTAAATCAAATGGCGCCGTTGCCGGGGATGGCGTAGTTATTTTCTTTTTGTAATTTCGGGTTGATTAAAAATTAAAAAATCATAAAAACTGAAAAATTTAAAAATATAAAAAATTTATCATCTTGTTATTTTTTGAAGGGTTTTTGTTTGAATTGTGCAGAATCGAAGAGACGAACAGATTCAGATCTGGAAAAATCCAGTGAGCAAAACAGCAAACAGCAGAGCTGAACAAACAGAGGAGAACCACAACAGAGAAACAGAAGAATTTTTGGGAACTGAGCCGACTAGTTGACCGCGGAACCGCCGCAGATAGCACCCGTTGACCGCGAAACGCGGCGTCTTGGTGACGTCAGCACGTGGAAAACCCTCTGTAAGCTCTCTTTTCTTCTCTGTAACCCCCTGATATCCTCTGAAAAATTTTCCTGCAGGGTTCTTTGCACAAAAACTTCTCTCCCTTCCCCAATAACTTGATCTTGTGCAGGATTATTTGCGCCGCAATAAAAATATTTTTGGCAAGAGTGTTTTGTGTGTTTACTGCTTTGCATCTTTAAAAACGGATTTTTAAGGGGTTATAACACCAATCCAGATTGGGTGGAGATTTCATTACCCTTCCTAGGACCCCAAAAATCATAAAAAGCATTTTGCATTAACCTTCGGGTTAATTAAAAAAAGATTAGACGCAGCCTATAAGGACTGTCGCGCTCAATAGGACAAAGGAATAGTTGTAGGCATCGGTCGTTTATCTAAACCAGACTTTGTGGTGCCTAGGCTAGACAAGTGGGAAAGGTAATTTTAAAAGGTCCGTCTCACGGTGATTCATGAGCGGATCCCACCTTTCTTTACTTGTGCTTATCTGGCCGCAATTGGCGGTGAAGAGGCGATTTGAGGATCTCTCAACTTGTCCTTTGGAACAGTTAGGAGCAGTCTAGTTGATCCAGGAGACCCTAGATCTAGGCTTGATTGTGCATATTGTGATTGCTTGAACGTGTGTCTAAGCTTCTTATTAAAAAAATTTTTGCAAAAAGCTCCTTATAAAAAAAACACAAAACAGAAATTTTTTACAAAAACTTACCACTTGTCGCTTGAAATCCATTGCACCCCACTTGCACCCACTTCCTCTCATTGACGTTTTCTTACCCCCACCTCCTGTTTTCACTTTTTGACTACACTACACTTCTTTAGTGTATGTCCAGTTGGACTAGGGACACTAGCGCCCGTTTAGTCCGTGTCTCGTTAGTGCCGACTGACGACGCTTTCGACTCCGAAGTCGAAATTCCCTCCACTTCTTTACCTTCATCTTCAAATTCATCATCTTCTAAGGAGATGTCGGTATTCAATCCTAACAACCCCTTACCTGCGGGACTGATTTCACCTCCACTAGGTGCGAATAACCCACCACACCTTCCTGTCGAAGCGCCCCAGTGAATCGCGCTCCAGGATCTTTTCTATCCCATCCGCACCGCACTTCCCACTTGTCTTTCACTTCCACCGGCTAATGGGGATAACTTCGAGATTAAACCCCACTTCATCAATATGTTGCCCAAATTTCACGGGCTGGAATCTGAAGATGCCTACATCTTCATTAACAAATTCTAGAATGTTTGCGCAATGATGAAGACCACACAACTTTCTGATGATACTATAAGGCTACGTGTCATTCCATTCACCTTATGTGACCTAGCCGAAAAATGGTTATATAGCACAGCATCACACTCCATAAAAAATTGGAAAGAGTTTGTTAAGGCTTTTCTAAAAAAGTTTTACCCACACCACAAGACCGCGAGAATTCACAATGAAATTATTCAATTTTCCCAGCTTCCTTCCGAACCTTTTTGGAAGTGCCTCGAAAGATTTAAGGACCTTCTTGTTCAGTGCCCTCACCACGGTATCGAGAATTGGCAACTTTGCCAAACTTTATACGAAGGACTGAACCCAGCAACTAAGCAGTTGTTGGAAACCATTTGTCAAGGTCACTTTCTTACAAAATCAAGCGAGGAACCTTGGCAATTTCTCGACGATCTTGCTGAACAAATACTTCAGTGGGAAAGCACTAAGACCACCTCATCTACTTCATCAGGTCAGTCTAGGGCAGGCATTCATCAACTTGATATGTCGATTGCAATGAAGGCCGAAATGGCTGCACTTACGAAAAAGCTAGAAGCAATTGAGAGCAAATTCTCATCGCCTTCTCCTGCCCCAGCTTTACCCACTCGCACTATTTGCATTATCATAATTTTGTATTATTATATTCCCCATTCTTATTCATTTTGCAATTAAATAGGTACTTTTGATCCATGTCTGTTGAATAGTTGCAAGTTACAGGTTCTCGGAACAAAACAGTGAAAATGATGAAAAGATGCTACAAAAGTGAGACTACGACCAACAAATAGAAGAATCTTTATCATGCCTACAGTTTGAAGAACAAACGAAGATCAATGAACAATTTCACAAAGTACAAAGGCAGCGCAAGATTCAAGACTTCAACACGAAGCGAACGGTAAAAGTCCACAACATTCTGCACTGTGGAAATCTGGAAGAAACTAGAAAACATTCTGACGAACCAAGTGAAGAAACCAGAAGTAAAATGCAACATGAAAGATACCTGAAGATTTTAGACAGAGACCCCACCATACGGCCGCGGATCCGCGGCCAAACATGGCTTATGGCCGCGGTTCCGCGGCCATATAGAGCACGTGTCGGTGCCTTTTGTCGGTGGGTGGCGGTGCGTTGACCAGGCTTCTCAGGTTAGTTTTGTAAATATAGATAGGGATCAGATGTAAACCCTAGGGTTTCTATAATCTATAAATAGGAACCCTACAGCTCTTTTTGGAGCATGCCTCTTTTTAATTCCTAGTTTTAGAAGTTTTATTCCTTGTAAATGTTCGAAGAGTGCATCAAATAAAAAGTAAGTTTTTCTTTATCTAGCCTTAGTTTAATTTCTTCTCTGCCCTAGTTATAAATTTTATTTATCTGCCGTAGTTATTAATTTTAATTATCTGACGTAGTTATTAATTTTATTTATCTGCCGTAGTTGTTAAATTAAAAACAAACAAAAATTCAACTTTAGTTTTTATTGAAAATCAAACCTACCACAATTGGAATTAACTCGTTAGAACAACTAGAAAATACACAAAATTCCTATGGACCGACCCGTATTCAACCGGCTAGCTACCAAGCGACACCGTTTTTTATTGAGGTTAATTCTTTGATTTCAAAATCTATCTTTCAAAACGCATACGCAAAATAACGCTAAATCAAGCCCCTTCCGCCAAGGCCTCCGCGGCCCCTCCCGTCCCGGAAGAATGCCGTAGCGGAGGGCAGAAGCATGCCCGGGATCCGGCTTCCCGGGCCAGGACGGAAGTTCCGTCCTCTGCCGAGTCTCCGCTCAAGAGGCAAAAGAGAGTGGTTTCCCGGCCACCCATGACCGGGATACAGGTGCAGGAGGACGACTTCTGCATTGAGGTGTCGTCGGGGCTCTCTGTGGTCGACAGCTTGCTGGCGAACATGGAGAAAGCAGCGGGGCCAAAAATTCCTCGGGGCACCATGAAGGCCCAAGTGGCAGCGATAGCTCAGGAGGGATTCCAGGTTGGTAATTTTCAACAAATTTCCAAGTGTTTTCTCTTCTGTTTAGCTTTTAATGAAAATGGTTTTTGTTTCTTTACAAGTCCTCCAGCATTGCGCCCTTCTTACTGCTATGGAGGCTGAGAAAATGGCCCCGGTGATGAAAAAGGCCGGAGAGTCTTTATCGCATGAGGAAGAGCTCCTTACCAAGCTAAAGGAGGCAGAGGGCAAGGCGACCACCCGAGACTTAAGGTTGGTCGCGGAGGGCCTGACGGTCGCGAAGCTGAAGGAGTTTCACTGGCTCCTAACCGAATCTAACCGGGCTATTCAGACCATGATCGATGAGTTCAACGGGCTCTATGACACCATGAAGAGGCAGAGAAACTCGTTCAAGGGGGATGCCCGGACGGCCCACGAGACGGTGAAGCTTACCGAGGGCAGGAAAGAAAAGGCCGTGGAGGAGTAAAAGGCCTCCGACCAATTTTATGTCGACCTTGCTGACTTTGTCGCCGTCGGGTGGCACAACGCTCTCGATGCCGTCAAAGAAGCGATGCTCGGGTTTGACGACCAGGAGCTTCGTGTGAAGTATCCCTTTGCCGAGAAATTACCCCATAGTGGCAGCGTCGCGCCGGCGGAAGGAGGCAAGGCGGCAGGTGGAAGCACCGAGCTGGCGGTCGCTAACGAGGCTCCTGGCGGAGGCGCCGAACAGGGGGACGGTGGGGAGATCTCGGCCGCGAAGGTGATTTGATGTCGCCGTACACCTTGTTCTCCATTTCCTTTTTTCTTTTATTTTTGTAGCCTTCGGGCATTTGTAAAGCTGAGGAGCTTATAATACCTTGTATATAATTTGGAATATCAACAAAGTATTTTTTTCCTCGTCTTTGATGTGCCTGGATGTAATACTTTTGTTCTTGTTTATTTACAAGTGTGGGTAGATCGGTGTCCCTCCTCACCCCGGAGTCGAGACGTCGTAGATTGAGCGAACCCCAAATATAAACCCCAATTACAAATAGGCCGGAGTCCCTCCTCACCCCGGAGTCGAGGCGACGTAGATCGAGCGAACACCAAACGTGAGCCCTAAGTATTTATAGACCTTAGCAGAACTTAGCATGGTTACTCCCTCAAATCCGAGTAGGGTTGGAGTTGCGCTGGCTATAGGCCGAACTCGAGCTTTGTCAACTTGGATCAAGTTAGGAGTTTGTCTACTTCATGCCCGGGAATGGTCGAGCTACCAACTTTGACGTGTGGCATCATGTTTCGCTGTTAAGGTTGAGTAGGAGGTGGCCCAGCGGCCTCGTGAAGAGGGCTTCGGATCCATGTCTTCGTTAGGCAGGAAGCTGTCCATGGAGGATGAACCGAGCATGGAGCTACTCGGTCGCTTCATGATGAGGGCTTTGGATTTACAGCGTTGTCGGGCAGGTAGCTACCCGCTGCGGATGGGCCGAGCAGGAAGATACTCGGCCGCCTCATGACGAGGGCTTTGGATCCACAGCGTCGTTGGGCAGGAAGTTACCCGTTGTGGATGGACCGAACAGGAAGCTACTCATCTGCCTCATGACTATTAGTTATATGTATGCCCTGGAGGCCATTACTGTACATGAGATGTATATTGTAGAGGATGCTTGGACATATATAGGGAGGGCTTTCTTGCTCAACATGATAGTATGCTATCTGGTTGCACTTTATCTTAACATATACACTGATTGTCTCTCTGTTAGGTGTTGATAAAGCCCTTAGGATGTGTACTTGACTATCTGGATTATGATGCAGATCATACTAGTGGGACAAAGGTAGTCCGTGAGTACATCCTTTAATATCCCTAGTCGTGGATGTATCGAGACGGGGCATCGATATACCAGAGTAGACTAGCGTATAGCTTCTCGACCCATGTAGATGGGCGATGGATGATCCCATATCCATTGGTGTTTGACATCAGAGATGGTATACGAGTGCTCAGTAGAGACTGGGTACACAGGACGGACTCGCCGAGAACTCCCAGATGGTATTATACCTCACGTCAGATGGCAGTTCTCTGGTGACACTGGTACAAGTTAGTCTGTCGACCCGAGATCGTCATAGAGTCTTGTGTGATTCCCACCGTGCTTTGATTTCCATCTTACCACGTTCAAGAGAACGTGCAAAACGGTGGTTTTTGGGTACAGTCCCGAGTCACATGGAGGCAATGAGCGATAGGAAGGGATTCGTCTCTCCCGGTATTGGGAGTTGATGTTGCGCCGTGCTCGATTGGCTATAACAGGAAGTCCCTGGCCAGGGCTGCTTTAGAGATATACTGGTAAGTGTTATCAGTAGTTTCTCGACCCGTTATGAGCATCATATCGGCACGACTTATCGAGTTACTGGGGTCTGACGTTTACCACCCCTAGACGAGATATGCGACATATCAGACGAAGAGACCAGACTGTACGGTAGTGTTACTGATTGGATTCGCAGAAGTATGAGCAGGCTTGCTAGTTGATCTTCTGATCGCTTAATACCCGTGTGGCCGTTACGTTTAGCAGACCGCTTGCGGCTTGTGGGTGTTTGATATGATCATCACCTACTGCCGGCGTATTGACGAGTCTTTAGAGTCCTACACAGAGGTTTTCTTGTTCATGTGAAACGAAGTAGAAGCACATATATGATATGCGCGGGACCGAGATTAATGCGCGTATGTGATACCGCATTATGTTCTTACGATTTGTGACATCGGTCGGATATATGTGATATAGCCGGGTTATCGGATCAAGTGTTGATTCGATAAGTTGTTACATTAGATATTAGTCGGTTATATATGATATATGCGGATTATTAAATCAAGTTTTGATTTAATAATTTAATGTATAATTATATATTTGATATATTAATTTATATTAACTAGTATTGGCTCACTTAAGTTTTTTTTTCTCACTTGATTTTGTGCATATGATATATATGTGATATATATTTGTGTACATGTTTTGTGTCATGCTTGATGACACATGTGACTTGGGTGTATGAGACTCACACCATGCTAGATTAATGTAGGGTTTTATTTATTTTAAGTTAAACAAAATTAGGTGGAAATTGGATTGATGGTTGAAGCTTGGAGAAGCTTGTGGAACCATTGACCAAGTCCGCTAATTTTGTCATACTTAAGATATTTATTAACCCAACCATTAGATTAGCCATGGTTAAGTCTCTACATGAGTTAATATGTGATATTAACTCACCCATGGTTCACATTCTTCACTTGGTTAATTTCATGAGTGAATTCATCATCTTCTTCCTCAAGCTCACTAGCTTTTGTGAAATGATGAAAATATTGTGAGAAAAATAAAACTAAAGAGAGCCCATTTCCTACTCCATCATCCTCTACTATTAGCCATTTAGTTTAGAGTGTTTGCTTCACTAGTTTCACCATTAGTGAAGAGGTAGCATGAGCTTGAGTCTCCTCGACGTAGATCATCTTCGGCCTCGAAGACTTCGATGCAAGCTTGTTCATTTCTTTATGGGAGCCTCTCTAAAGTCCGGAGTTCATGATCGCAGCGAAGGGACTACTACACGGAGCTATTGAAGTGAAGGACCGGTCTACAAAGGTTGTATTCCTTGCTCACTTTACTCGCAAAGTGTTTGCATTTCTTTCCGTCGCTTTTTCTGCTAGACGATTCTAGGGTTAGGGTTAGCTAGAACGGCAAAATTTTAATTTGGCATGTATGATGCCTCGCGAAACCTTGCTGCCGTGCTAAGAAACCCTATAATGACGAGGGCTTTGGATCCACAGCGTCGTTAGGCAGGAAGCTACCCGCTTTGAATGAGCGTGGCGAATAAGAGACTATCCGTCGGCCTCAGAACCGAGCATGAATCTACTCGCGTGAGGCCTTAGCTTAGAAACTAAAATAAATTTAGTTGACATAAAACGAGGAATCTCATTATTTGAAAGAGTACAAGTTCATCTGTACAATTTAAGCTTTTCGGCGTTATATGGCCGTGGAAACTCATGTCCCCAAGAATCCTGGAGGCAGTAGGATTCGCCGAGCAATGTCTCAATTATAAGGAAGGGAACGTCCCACTTCGGAGAGAACTTATGCAGCTTCCCTTGGTCTTCGAACTCATTTCGACGTAGGACTAAGTCTCCTGCCTTGAAAGCTCGATATTTAACCCGGAAGTAGTAATATCGGGCGGTCTGTTGCTGATATGCGGCCATCCTCATTTGTGTCCAATCTCTCTTTTTCAATAAGATGTCTAGGTTGCTTCGAAGTGCCAAGACATTGGCCTCGTTGTCGAAGTGTTCGACTTGATCGCTGGGAAGGCCAATTTCTGCGGGGACCGTTGCCTCGGTGCCGTAACATAGGCAAAACGGGGTTTCCCCGTGGGTGTTTTTCTTGATGTTCGCAATGCCCATAACACACGTGGTAGTTCCTTGACCCAGCCACCCAATCTTCCTTCCAGGAGGGCTCTAAGGCCCCGGATGACATCTTGGTTTGCTATCTCGGCTTGCCCGTTGTATTAGGGATGCCCGACTGCGGAGAACCTCATCAATATGTGATAGTCGCTGCAGAATTCTCTGACTTTGTCATTTTCAAAGTTGGTTCTGTGGTCGGTGACGATGCACCTCGGGATTCCAAATTGGGCAATTATATTATTCTGTAGAAACTTCACCGTAGAGGCGGCATCCGGTTTCCTGATCGGCGTGGCTTCGACCCACTTCATAAAGTAGTCTACGGTGATAAGGATGTATTTGTGTCCACCCGTACCGATGGGGAGTTGGCCAACCATGTCCATCCCCCACTGCGTGAATGGCCAAGGGGAACTTGGTGGCATCAACTCGGTAGTGGGTAATCGAGGAATGCTGCCAAAGTGTTAGCAGGTCTTACACCTCCTTACAAGCTTTTTCGCGTCGTGGTGGATAGTCGGCCAATAATACCCCTGCAACCGTGTCTTTTGAACTAGACCGTGGGCCCCTTGATGTGCTTCTTCGACTCCTTCATGTATTTTTCAGAGAATATAATCTGCTTTGTCATGGTCGACACGTCGGAGTAGAGGTTGGATGTACGACTTTTTGTACAGGTTTCCCTTACTTCACATGAAATGACGAGCTTTTATGCGGAGCTGGTGTGCCTTAATTCAGTTCTTGGGGAGTACTCCGTCCTTGAGGAACTCCACTATGGGATTTCTCCAATCCGGGATATCCCCCTGAGCAGTATAGATCCGGTGTATCACCTCTCTATCTTCGATGTTGGGTCGTGGCAGGACGTCGAAGAGAATGTTTCTCTTTTGATTGGCCGAATAAAAAGAGACGAGTTTGCTTAGCGCGTCGCCTCGGCGTTCATGCTCCTGAGAATTTATT
The DNA here is from genome assembly GCA_030015575.1 of Agapanthus africanus. Taxonomy (NCBI): domain Eukaryota; kingdom Viridiplantae; phylum Streptophyta; class Magnoliopsida; order Asparagales; family Amaryllidaceae; genus Agapanthus; species Agapanthus africanus. Next base: position 512,770,308 of record CM057347.1, on the reverse strand, counting down.
CTACTTGGACCTCGTCGAAATTTCTCTGAAGTCTTTTACCTCCGCTAGGTATCTCATCATCAGGGGCTCCCGGGCATCAAAACGTCTGGTCACCGATTGACGACCAGCGCGAAGTCGCTGTGGATCCTGATTGTCTTTAGCCCCACCCCAAAGGCGATTCGTAGCCCAGCCAATAAGGCTTCGTATTCTGCGGCATTGTTCGATGCCTTGAAGCCAAATCTCAGAAAGTACTCCATCTCCGCTTCATTTGAACCATGGATGACCAACCCAGCCCTACTCCCATCCTCCGTGTAGAAGCCGTCCACATAGAGTACCCAGTCCGGAATCGGGCCGAGCGTCTCCTCGACCGAGGGTCGTGGGTCAGGGCCTCATGCCGACACTCCTTCTTTATTGGGAATGGTGCATTCGACCACGAAATCATTTAGGGCCTGTTGTTCCCGCCAAAATTTTTGGTTCAAACTTAGTTGCGGCAGAGTATTACGATATCTCTGTTCCTTTTATAAAAGTAAAGGACGGCCTTAACGTGCAAAGCACGTAAGCACTCACATGCAAAGCATGTGAGTATCGGCTTCAGATAGGATTAAATTCTATGATAGCCCCACGTGTTAAATACGTGTGCACCCACATGCAAAGCTTTCAAGTGCTGCTTCAGATATGATTAAATCATATATTGGTACCTACGTGTTAAACACGTAAGCGTCTCACGTGATATCCGCGTGAGCGCCAGTACTAGCATCTTGGTAGCGCCTCACGTGATATCCATGTGAGCGACCTTGCCAGTCTCTTGGCAGTGCCTCGCGTGATATCCATGTGAGCGCTCTAGACCAGCGCCCCACATGCAATGCACGTGCATATTGTTTTTGGTAGAATTAAATTCAATATAGAATTAAATTCTAGGGGGGATATTTCCCTGATTTTTCTCAAACTAGAAAGATTCTCTCTGTTAAACAAAAGACCCTTGGATCAAAAATCCAATGGTGATTATAAAATCACCAATTAAACCATCTAATAGAATTAAATTCTATTTGGAAAATATTTTCCTGATCTTTCTAAAATAAGAAAGATCTTCTCTATTAAATAGAATTAAATTCTATGGTTAGAAAAATATCTTCCTAATCTTGTAAACTAACAAGATATTCATATGATAGAATAAAATTCTATCTTAGGAAATATTTTCCTAATCTTATTAAAACAAATAAGGAATCTTCTCTGTTAAAAAAAGAGCCTTTGGATTAAAAATCCAACAGTGAATAAAATTCACCGATTGATCTTTAAGATCATTTTGATTGATTATGAAATCAATCATGATCTCTCAATGAGAGATTTTCTCAACAAATTGATTTTTCTCTTCTCCTATAAATAGAAGCGAAGGGATCAAATCTAACGAGAGGAGGAACACCCAAAAACTTCTGTAAAAAAATATACAGAAGGTTCTCACAAGCTTCCACAAAACAACAGAGAATTTAATTCTCAATAAAGAAGATTGTCTCCATCTTAAAAACCCTAGGTAAAGAAAACATCGAGATCAAAATATCTCATTTACCTAACATATCTAAGGTTTAACCTTTCTCAAAAAACTTAGTTCTTTCTCTGGATCTGAGACCCACAAGACAAATCCCCCACAAGTTGAGAATTTAATTCTCATCGGGAAAATCTTGTTCTTGAGAATCAAAAATTCAGGGGAGAACATGGATACAAGAATATGAAGAAGATGGAGTCCATAATACTCCAGGAACTTAGTTCCTTCAAATCCTCAAAATAGTGATCTTGGTGATCGTTAATGGTCAAAATACTATTGACAGAGGTTTAACCTCTCTGAAAACATAAACAGATATCAAATCTCTAAGAACTCAGCCCTCACGTGAAACACACGCGAGCGCTCGAAATCAAGAACTTGGTTCTTAAAGAATCTGATCTAAGATCCTCAAAATAATGATCTTAGTGATCGTTAATAGTCAAAATACCATTAACAGAGATTTAAATTCTCTAAAAACATCAGCAGAGATTAAATCTCCAAAGAACATAGCATCTCACGTGAAACACACGTGAGCGCCAGAAACCCAGTGCCTCACGTGAAACACACATGAGCGCTCAAAAGATGCCAAGTCTGGGCGCCTCACGTGAAATACACGTGAGCGCCCAAAGATCAACACATGAAACCCACGTGAGCGCTAGAGAAAACTAGTGTTTAGCACTATTCCAGCGCCTCACATGAAACACACGTGAGCGCTGTATATCTTAGTGCTTAGCACTGCTGGATAGTACATAAACCCAATCTTAGCCCAAATTAGCTAAGTTTCCTGAAGTTAAACCTTTTTGATTTTAAATCAAGCGAGCCCATATGCTCATGATTCCAAACTGTTCTTAGTCCCATATACGATTAGTGATCTCTCATCGATGATATCCAATATGATATTCATCTCATGTCTTCTAAGGTAATCTTAGTCTTAAATATGACCAACGATTCTTAGGTCTACCATGTTCTTTTCCCTTAAATACGGGATTTGATTCAAGGGTGCATCTTTCCACACCTCTAATATATGTCATTGTAATTCCTCGACGTTTTCAAGGAGGTGGCAGGTCCAAACAACCATTTTGTCGTCTCAAACATGGCAATATTAGACCGAAATGTCCTTAACTAACATTTATCTCAAACATGGTGCTAATGGACCGTGATGTCCTTAAACTAATATGTTTTTCCCTGCAGACTGTCTCCATACTGACTACCACATACTATCCATGGACTATTCATAAACGATCCAATGATCAGTTGAGCCCATATGCTCGCTGTTCATATGTCAATCTTCGTCTCAAATATGACTAACGATACTTAGATCAAACTCAAATCTCCCGTGAATAGATGGACCTCATAAATGTGAGAAATGCGTCCTAAGTTCATTCCTGTTGGCAAACTAAGCTACCAACGTGGACCCTGTCAAGCAAATCCTTGACCCAAACCCAAACCTAAAATATACGGATTTGGACTAATCCGCGCCTGATTGAAAGAATTTCTTGTTGTGTAGTTGGAAAATTGTATATAGAAATCACAACCAAAAATATTTTGACCGCAATCAATAACGGTGTCGAATGTAGCGCGTTAGTAAGTGCGGATCGTCCACAGGGAAAGTGTAATCGTTCGTGTTTCGAATTAGATGAGTTGAAACTTTAAAGAAAAAAAACAAACAACAATTCATGATTTATAAAATGAAGTTCAAGAATTAGAAAATTCTAGATCTAATAACAAGAAAACATTAAAATCAAGAAGTGTCAATTGATGATTTCCAAATCAAATATTAAGAATCGAAATGAGGCTCGTAGGAATCGATCGGATCTATAGATGTGATGAAATCTAGCGATTACGTATTCTTATCCTTCGATGAATTGATACTAGATCAATGATGATCGACGAGAATTAGGGATTTCTTGTGAAACTAGGGTTTCATCATTTATCCCTTGTTCCTTCATCGATATCATTCACATTCTAGCCTCTAGTAAATTCAAGAATCAATCGTGGATCCCTAATTTCGAGCGATCACAATCAAGAAAGTATCGCAACGAAACTAGGTCGTTGATTCTTCAACTTGTTAGGGTTTACAAAACTCGTAGGACTTAATAATCGTTTTAAGATTTGTTACATCATCATTCTATTGATCGTCTCGACTCCTTTACGAGCGGAGTTTTACTCAAACATCACAACAAGAACCGCAATCACAAATTGAGATCGAATCATGATCCAAGAATTTAAAGAAAGCAAGATTAAAGAATTTCACCTTTTATTTATATCAACAATTCCGTTACAATCGCTCAAGAACTACAATAGGAAGAACTCGATCGTCGATTTGGCTTCGCTCGTCTCCTTGAGTCGCGGATCGGCTTGGATCACTTCCTCGATTGAAGATCGGCTCCGCTCCTAAAAGGTTGAAGGCTTCTCGCTTGAATGGTACTCGGGATCTTGAATTTGGTTTTGGATTTTGAAATTAGGGCTACAAGATGTGTCACTCAACTTGTAGGTGAAATGGGGGGAATTGGAGAACAAACATTAACCTTAGATCTAGGCTCCTTTTTATAGACTTTCAAAACCCTAGATCTAGGATTTCAAATTTGAATTTCCCTCCAAAAGTTTGTTATAGGGAGAGGCTTCTAGAAGGAGTTAGTTGGAGGGAGCTTCTAGAAATGGTTTGTTAGGCCGAGCCTTCTAGATGAAGCCACGTGGAGAATCGGGAGTCTTCTGGAAGCTTGGACAGTTACAGGAGCCACGTGTATAAAATTTGAAGCTTTGATGACGTCAGAAGGCCGCGGATCCGCGGCGCCAAGGGGGTTTGGGCCGCGGATCCGCGGTCCTTTAAGGGCCTTGGTGCTTCATATTTTCTGGTAATTCTTCTTATAATATTTGGGCTATTCTCTGATGTGCTGAATCTTGTAATTAGCCCTTGATCACTGCCAGATCTTTAGCCTTTGAGTTGGCGTATTTTATCAGCACTGTTTCATAATTTTGGCTCGGTTTCTGGAATTTTCCTGCACAGACTCCGAAACAAGTGTTGCGCAATACAGGGATGATGCGATGCAATGATAAACACTCAATTTCCCTCAGAAATGTCGGTTTTAATATATAACACATGTAATTTGGTATTTTACGGCTGTTTTGCTAATATGTGCTATATTAATACCGAATACCTCTAGATGAGTGCAAATGGTAGGAAAATTGTCGTGTTAAAAATGCAATATTTTCGACTGATCAAATTCCCCCAAACTTATTTTCGGTCGTCTCGAGCGAACTGTTTTATTAAAAAAAAGGAGGGGAAAATAAAGAAAAAGAAAAACTAACTAGCACACTTTCGTAGGCAACACGATTGCACTGAGCACGTGCAATAAGCCTTTAAACCTCTGGGTGTCCCTAGTAGGAGGAGTGTTGTCTCCTGAGGGTTTTCAGCGGATTGCACCCACAAAATCCAATAATAAAAAGAAGACCATGAAAGTTACATATAAAGAGAAGAATTGTAAAAAAAAAGCTTTGAAAATTAGGGTTTCCAACTAAGCTAGCTTTTCGGTTGCCATGAGCCCTATCTTAATAGTCATGAAAAGATGTCAGAAATCACATCCTCCCTCAATAAAATATCGTCTTATTCTTCATTCCTATCTTTCGTCCAAACATCGATCATATAACCCTACGTGTGTGTAAAGAACATCCCTACACCCGGAGAATTCAATTCAAGTTATCATACTATTATCCTTCCACCTCAGTACTTTTTAATTAATGAATATTTAAATGAATTTGCTCACACACTTTCATGCGACCGTTAATACTTCTTAAGATACTAACCGACCGATTACTCATGTGCTTGCTTATTTGGTGTTTTTCCTCGTCTTGCACCACCTAAGGCTTAGCAGTGACTCCCAGACCAGTTGGCGTTAGGGCACTAGGTGAAGAGGCACCCTCGCTATATTTTTTATTGCTGCCTTGGCGATAACAAAACCAGTGTCCATTTTTCTCACCATTTTATATTTTATTCATTTTTTTTATTTCCTTCATACTTTGGCTTTTAGACAAGAGCATTTCAAGGTATCCTCTACTATCCCGAGTTTCAAGATGTGTGTAAGTGCGAATAGTAGGGTATCAACGTTCAAAATGTTTGGCTTCCAGAATATGAACTATTTTTCAGATTTATTTTTATCCGCAGATTAGTGACTTCTTTCATCTTACTAACCCTTGGGACAACGGCTCATAACTACTTATTACTAGTTCGTTTAAGAAAACTTCTAATTTTCTTGGTTTTCTTAAATTTTTCAAATCTTTTGGATGTAATTTTTCACTATCTAAACTTTTATTATCTTATTTATGTACAAAAATTTTTATATTTTTTTTTTGAAAATTTTTAAATTTTTATAGGTTTTGAAATGTTTTGTGCTTATGCAAAGTATGATGCAAATGATGCAAAAATAAGCACAAACCTCCCCCAAACTTGTTTTCAACAGTGTCCTCACTGTTGCCATCTGCTAAATCTCGAAAAACCTGTAAGCTTGGGAGGAATTTATTAGTGGGGGCAAAATATTTAAGTGAATAACCTCCCCCAAATTTATTCTTGGCTCATCATTTTGTAAAAATTTTCTTTTCAAGAGCCAGAAAAAATGCCCCCCCAAACTTGAGTTATGCAATGTTAATCTTTTGAAAATCACATGAGGGGGTCAAAAATCATTGGTCGATGCCAAGCTTTGCAAAGACCGAAGGTTAACACCAACCATTCAAATTTTTTATCAATGTAGTGCTCTGGTTGGTGGAAGAAGAAGTGGGGAAAGGGTAAGTGGTGGAATAGAATGTGGGTGCGTCTCATTTTGGAGAGACGATGCAGTGAATGTGATGGATTGCTCGCATTCTTTTTACAGTTCAAAGGAAGGGGTGGAGGTTCAATTTCATTGATTGGGAGATGATTCATCTCAACACCCGTGTCATTCAAAAATACGAGTTCATCAGCGAAGATCTCCTCAAAAGTTCCATTAATACCCCGAACAATAATGTCATCACAAATCGCGGGGTGATCTTCAGACTCTACAAGCAATTCATAATCAGTGTTAGTTGTTGATCCGGACATCTCGGTGGAAGAGTCCGTATATGTATGATACATAGTTGGGTCAAACAATAACGTATGAAAAGAGTCTAGATCGGTATCAGGAGGATCATAAAATTCGCTGTTGTCGATATCCATTAAGTCGACAGAACAGACCTGAGCAGTAGGTTCGGAGGGTACACTTCCCAACTTGTAAATGTTCAGCTCTATTGACCTATTCCCGAAGGATAAGGTCATAGAGCCATTACGACAGTTGATGATAGCGTTGGAAGTGGCCAAAAAGGGGCGACCTAAAATCACCGGAATTTGATTCCGTGGGTTAGCTACAGGCTGTGTATCAATTACAATAAAGTCTACAGGGAATACAAATTCCCCGATTTTTATTAACACATCCTCCAGTTCACCCCTAGGTTTGGTGATTGATCGGTCAGCCATCTGGAGAGTTATGCTCGAGGGCTTTAACACTCCGATACCTGGTTGCTCATAAACTGTCACGCCCCGCTTCCCAGTATACGGCGAAGTGGACGCGACGAGGTCCGCTACGTATGTACTCAGAAGTACATACGCTAAGCGTAGCTAAGCAATATAAAATAATCACAAGAGACAAATGATATTGAAATAACAGCAACTTTTATTAATAACATTCTTTGTACAATGCATGAAATGAAAATACAACTGGAATGAAAAAGCAATGCCTAAACAATGGCATAACAGAAATGAAAAATACTGGAAAGAACAAGGTACAGTATCTAGAGCTCTGAATCTTCCTGAAACTGCTCCAAATCTTCACCGGTGGGCTCGATCTCAGCTTGGTCCAACGCACCCGACGACATTCAAAGAAGAAAGAAATAGAATGTCGTCAGCGAACAGATCGCTCGGTAAGTCCCAAAGAATAAGAAGAATGAGAATGACAGAGTAACAGTATTTTCTAAAGTATTATATTGTTGAATATTTGGAACATTGTGTAACGCTGTTGTTTGTAGCTTGGTACAGAAAGATGCCAGTGTATACGAGGGGGATCTCTATATGCTAGAGATCAGGGCAAAAGGAAAGTACAAGGAACCGTTATGCCACGGTACAACAGCAACAGGATTCAGGTTAGGTGTCTTAATCTGACCACCTCGTGCCACCTTTAACACCTTCCGTACCAATCTACCCCTTTAAACCCCGTAGTGTTTTAACAGTAATGTGGTATTGGAATATGTAAGTTAAGTGACTGACCAAAACCATGATATCAGTAAACATGTTGCAACTGTGTAATCAGGTAAATGGAATATCAGGATAATGGATGAATATCCATGGTTTGATTCAGTCAAAATGAATATATTGTTAACTGGATTCCTGGATTCATGTATTCAAATTGTATTGGAATATAAAAGAATATAGATTGACTTGAATCATATTCAAGTCAGAAATTAGTCAGACTCTAACCCGAGTCAGACTAAAAGAAAGATAAATTTGAAGTTCAATATTAGTTATGGGCCTTATTGTAATTTGTGAAACTTGAGGGGGTTTTATGTAAAAAGTACTTTTGTATAGTTTTCAAAATACACCTCAAGTATTTAATAATCGTCTTTATTGTTATAATAAATGTGAATTTTATTTGTGTTATTCTAGTGAATATATCCTAATAAAAGTATTAATTGTTTTATCTGAAATTCATGGTATTTTAATGTAAATTTTAATCTTGTAATTTTTTTAGGAAAATATGGAAACCTTATATTATAATAAAATAGGTGTTTAAATGATAATTATATATATAAACACTTGGATAATTTTTAAATGAATATTTTATTTTCAAAAATCTCATTTTTCTTAAATGTCGTATTTTAAACCTTTCGAGACCGAATGCTCCTTGCGGAGGTCTGAATCTCGCACTACTAGCCTGCGGGTGCACGATGAACCGTACTATCCCTAACAGGTTCCCCAAAAATGGGTTGTAGCGGCACTTTGCTTAGGTTTTATAAACACTTCTCATTTAGGAAAACGGTTTTATAAATATAAGGTATTTATTTGCAAAAGAGTTTAGTTTTCCGTATTTTAGTTACTAGGGTTTCCTAAACCAACTAGCCTATTTCTAAGGTCTAAACGATGAGTCATTAGAAGCCTCAAATCGCCTCTTCACCGTCAATTGCGGCCAGGTAAGTGCCAGGTAAGTGGGAAGGAACCACAGTCGTGGACCTAATTAAAAACCACTAGCCTTAGACACACTTGCCTAGTCACCACAAGACAGCTTAGATAAACGATCGATGTCCATGACCAATCGTGTTTTCATTTTATTAATAGATTTTATCTAGAAATGTTTACAACTTAAAGCTTTCAATAAAGGTTATAAAGATTAGGATATTTTAGTGAAAAGTCCTATAATTTCGTATTCTGTATTTTGATATCTATCAATTAGGGTTATATTGAGTGTGTGTAGAGGTAGGTCATTACCTCATGACTTATTTTAAGTTTTAGTAAAGATTAGAGGTTAAACATGTTATGTTAAACTTGAAGGTATTAAAGCGCAAGAATACGGTATTAGAAAACGTTATCATTTCATATGTGAAATTTCATTCAAATTGGGTTCTACAAGTTTAGTGATCAAGATAAACATATTTAGGAGTGAGGTAATTGATTAAACTAAGAAAAATGAACTTCATGGTATTTTTATGAAAAGAATACGGTTTTGCAAAGAAGCTATCATTTCATGTGAAAAAGTTTGTTTAAATTGGTTTATGGGTGATTAATAGTCAACATGAATATGGGTAGATATTATGTATTAGGTGACAAGTAGAAATTTATAGAAAAGCCGAATCGGAAATCGGTTTGTCCGATTTCCGTCGGGTTCCAAAAAGTCGTATTTTTACATTTATAGAAAAGAGAGATAGAAGATGTGGGACTTACGGGTTTGGACAAGCTAAGGGGGCTAGGGAAGGTGGTGATGGTCGATGCATCGAAAACGTCGCGAAGGTTCTGATCCGGTCGCCGGAATCCGTCGTCGGTTTCGGCAGCGCTTCGCTTCTCGCTCTTCGTACCGAGTTCTCGAGAATTTGGGAGAGTGGACTTAGATTTGTGAGGTGAAATGGTAGAGGGTAGGGGTCTTTATATAGGGTTAGGCTAGGGTTAGGGTTAGAATTAAAAAATATTTAAAAAATTGTAAAAATTCATTAAAAATCATTAAACATAGGATTAAAAGGGATTTATTGGCCAAATCAAAACCGATCCAGGTATAATAAGTGTGCAAGAGGTTTGACCAAGTCAAGAGCCAACTTTTCTCAGTTGGTGGCTCGGCCGTCCGGCCAAGTCCGGCCGGCGGCGCCGGACCGAGTCGCCGGCCGGCGGCGCCGAGTCGGGCCGAGTCAAGGGTCCAATGGCCGGGGGTTTTCCTGAGGAACAACTTGGTATTTTTACTTTTTGTTGTCCAGTACATATTTTGGGAGTTATGGCCTTTTTACCGTTGACTTCCAAAAAAAATTAAAACAAAATAAATACAAAAATAATGTGGGGCATGGGATTTGAACTCCGGTGGCTTGGTTCAGCAGTGCAAGGTATTACCAATGAGCTACAAGCTCTTTCTTGTAATTATTGTGGTTTTTAATTACTTAAACTGATAGCAGAAAGAATAAATACTCCTAGTATTCATTAAATTTAAAGTAATTTCTTGTACACTAAAAATGAAATTATTTAAAAACAAATTAATTAATTATATATATCTTGTGCTCAGAGTAAAATACTCCTTTATGAATTTAAAAAAAAAATTAAAATTTTGTACAGAAAAGTGTATATGAAAATTATGGTTGTTACATAAACCGAGTATGGAAGCAAGTTAACACTAGCGCCAAGGTCTAGTAGAGCATGGTTGATGTGTTTTTCCCCAATAGAAATCGAAATAGTATGACAGCCAGGGTCCTTACGTTTCCTCGGTACTTGTTGGGGAAAAGCCGTGTCTACAGTTTTTGCCATGAATATCTTCTTGGGCACTTGAGTCTTCCTCTTCCTAGTGCACAAGTTCTTAAGAGTTTTCGCATAGGACGGAACTTGTTGGATGGCATCTAGGAGAGGGATGTTGATGTTAACTTGCTTAAACATGTCCATAATCTTCTCCATATGTGGACTCGATGTGTTAGCCCTTAACCGATTAAGATAAGGTGCTTTAGCAATAAGCGCTGGGTCCATCATAGGAGAAGGAAGTGTGTGTGGACTCGATCCCAGAATAGAGGTGGGGATCGTCTGTGGATAACTAGAAGAGATGGGCTGAGGTGGCGAGCCTTGTGGGAAATGAAGAATAGGCTCGCAAGGAGGTGGTGGGGTAGAAGAACTGGGGTTAGAATTAGAAGTAGAAGTGGAAGGAAAGGTCTCAGCCGGGGTATTATCGATAGATTTTTCTGTGTCATCAATCTCATCCCCAACGTGATTGTCAAGCACTCTTCCAGATTTCAACTTGGTGATTGCATCCACATGATGTGAATAGCCAGGATTGGGTAAATGTTGAACTGGAAGTTTCCCTTTCTCTCTTGCACTCATTTCGGCTTTTAATCGTGCAATTTCTGCTTCTATTGATTTGATATTCTCATTTTGAGAGACAATGATCTTCATCACATTCTCGACGAAAGATTGCAAACTTGCCGTCCCTTGGATGGATTGTTTCATGAAAGTATCCAAGGTTTGTGCTAGTGCAGAGGTATTATCTGTACCGGTCAATTGCAAAGAGTTTTCATGTGGTGCAAAAGTGTTGGCCGGATTTTGGAAGTTTTGTGATTGAAAGGGGTGCTGACTCAATTGAAGTGGTGGTTGCTGTTGTGGTGGAGGGACCCTTTGGAAATTGTTTTGGGTTGGAACCGTGTTTTGAGATTGTGATTGGTTCCAAGCAAAGTTAGGGTGATTCCTCCAACCCTGATTATATGTGGAAGAATATGGATCATTTCTAGGTCTTTGAAATGCGACATTGGTATGCTCATGACCTTGAAACGGAGAATTTCGTGGACATTCTTCCGTCAAATGAGAAGGATCAGAACAGCATCCACATACAGTTTTGGAGAGTGACATTTGATTTAGGGCGGCGGCTAAAAATTTGTTTTCCATAGTCTCGAGTTTCTTGTGTATAGCTGAAATGTCAGCTCTAACTCCTATGGAAATATCATTGACATCCCGAGACGATTGACTCACACCCTCCCACTGTAAAGATCTTTCAGCGAAATCTTCTAGGAATTTCCAGGCTTCCCCATCATCTTTGGTCATGAAGTTGCCTTGACACATGGATTCAAGGGTCTGTCTTGTGTTAGGATTAATGCCCTCATAAATGATTCGGCACAGTTCCCATCTGGGGATTCCGTGATGTGGACATTGAACTAATAGATCCTTGAAGCGTTCAAGACATTTTGAAAATGGTTCATTTGGAAGCTGGGTGAATTAATTTATTTCGCTACGGACTCGAGCTGTCTTATGATGTGGGTAGAATTTCTTAAGAAATGCTTTGACGAATTCTCCCCAGTTTGAGATGGAATGTGCGGTTGTGTTATAAAGACACTTCTCGGCTATATCGCACAAGGTGAATGGGAGAAGACGTAGACGCATAGCATCCATAGAAATCTGTGAGTTGCCCATCATTGCGCATACATTTTCAAATTTGGTGATAAAGGCATATGCGTCTTCAGTCTCGAGACCGTGAAATTTTGGTAGAAGGTTGATGTATTGGGGTTTAATTTCAAAATTTTCCCCGTTGGCTGGTGGAATGGAAAGACGGGTCGAAAGAGGACCTCGTGTAGGATAGCACCTCTCCTGGAGAGAGATGCGGGGTGGATTCTGCGCACCAACGGACGGCGGCAGAGTAGTGGTAAAAAAATTCGATGGAGAATCGTCCATCGAAATGGGTGTGGTGGTGGGTAAAGAAGAGGTAAATGTAGAAATACCGACTTTTGGGTCGATCGGGGGAACGCGGACTAAACGGGCACTAGAATCCCGTGTCCAGCCTATCTTGCACTAAAAAGGGTTAGTACAAGTGGCAGCGTGACTTATAATTAGGGGAAATGATGAATGTGGTGTTTTTTTTGAAAATATATGGATTTTTGAAAAAATGATGCGATCACAACAATGCAACAAGCAAAACCCTAAAATCTAGTGGTCAGCTAGGTCAAAGCTCTAGACCGCTCCTAACTGCCAAAAGATAAGCCGCAGGATAAATCCTCCACTGCCTCTTTGTCTCTCCTGTGGCCAGGTAAGTGCCAGGTAAGTGGGAGGTTCTCCACTACGTAAGTAGTGGGCCTAATTAAGTAACCACTAGCCTTCGACACACTTGCCTTAGACACCACAAAAGAAACGCGGATAAGCAATGAATTACCCATGGCCTTTTCTTGTCCTAAGTGAGCGCGACGGTCCTTAGAGTCATTTCTAGATCTTCTTTAGTTAATGAGGGTAAATGCGGATGCAAGTTTGTGATTTTCGGGGCTTAGAAAGGGTAATGAACTCCCCACCTAATCTGGATTTGGTCTTTGCCCCTCAATTTCCGTATTAATATGCAAACAACCAAAAACCAAAAACACGCACAATTTATTTTGCTTTTTGCGGCGCTGCGATTTATTTGCAAAGAAACCTGCAGAAAATTGTTAATTGGAGCAGACAGAGGAGAAGATAAGAAAGTCTAGAGAGTTACCAAAATTTTTGGAACAGTGATGATGCAAGGACGCGGCGGATCCGCGGTTTTAGCTGCCTAATGCCACTGATGCGCGGCCACTTTCACTGTTCACTGAATGAAAATTTTACAGAGGGCTTCTGTTAACTCCCCCAGCTCTCTGGAATTTTCAGAAAAATTTTTCCGCAGCTCCAATGATTCCAGATTTCCTCGCAACAAATCACAACAACACGTTTAGTATTTGCGCGAATTTTGATCTAAAAATTATAATGGAATAAATCTTTCAACTCAAATTTCAAAAAAAAACGAACAATTAGCGCACTTTCCCCGGCAACGGCGCCATTTGATTGAAACGATTTCTTGTTGTGTAGTTGGAAAATTGTATATAGAATTCACAACCAAAAATATTTTGACCGCAATCAATAACGGTGTCGAATGTAGCGCGTTAGTAAGTGCGGATCGTCCACAGGGAAAGTGTAATCGTTCGTGTTTCGAATTAGATGAGTTGAAACTTTAAAGAAAAGAAAACAAACAACAATCATGATTTATAAAATGAAGTTCAAGAATTAGAAAATTCTAGATCTAATAACAAGAAAACATTAAAATCAAGAAGTGTCAATTGATGATTTCCAAATCAAATATCAAGAATCGAAATGAGGCTCGTAGGAATCGATCGGATCTATAGATGTGATGAAATCTAGCGATTACGTATTCTTATCCTTCGATGAATTGATACTAGATCGATGATGATTGACGAGAATTAGGGATTTCTTGTGAAACTAGGGTTTCATCATTTATCCCTTGTTCCTTCATCGATATCATTCACATTCTAGCCTCTAGTAAATTCAAGAATCAATCGTGGATCCCTAATTTCGAGCGATCACAATTAAGAAAGTATCGCAACGAAACTAGGTCGTCGATTCTTCAACTTGCTAGGGTTTACAAAACTCGTAGGACTTAAGAATCGTTTTAAGATTTGTTACATCATCATTCTATTGATCGTCTCGACTCCTTTATGAGCGGAGTTTTACTCAAACATCACAACAAGAACCGCAATCACAAATTGAGATCGAATCATGATGCAAGAATTTAAAGAAAGCAAGATTAAAGAATTTCACCTTTTATTTATATCAACAATTCTGTTACAATCGCTCAAGAACTACAATAGGAAGAACTCGATCGTCGATTTGGCTTCGCTCGTCTCCTTGAGTCGCGGATCGGCTTGGATCACTTGCTCGATTGAAGATCGGCTCCACTCCTAAAAGGTTGAAAGCTTCTCGCTTGAATGGTACTCGGGATCTTGAATTTGGTTTTGGATTTTGAAATTCGGGCTACAAGATGTGTCACTCAACTTGTAGGTGAAATGGGGGGGGGGAATTGGAGAACAAACATTAACCTTAGATCTAGGCTCCTTTTTATAGACTTTCAAAACCCTAGATCTAGGGTTTCAAATTTGAATTTCCCTCCAAAAGTTTGTTATAGGGAGAGGCTTCTAGAAGGAGTTAGTTGGAGGGAGCTTCTAGAAATGGTTTGTTAGGCCGAGCCTTCTAGATGAAGCCACGTGGAGAATCGGGAGTCTTCTGGAAGCTTGGGCAGTTACAGGAGCCACGTGTATAAAATTTGAAGCTTTGATGACGTCAGAAGGCCGCGGATCCGCGGCGCCAAGGGGGTTTGGGCCGCGGATCCGCGGTCCTTTAAGGGCTTTGGTGCTTCATATTTTCTGGTAATTCTTCTTATAATATTTGGGCTACTCTCTGATGTGCTGAATCTTGTAATTAGCCCTTGATCACTGCCAGATCTTTAGCCTTTGAGTTGGCGTATTTTATCAGCACTGTTTCACAATTTTGGCTCGGTTTCTGGAATTTTCCTGCACAGACTCCGAAACAAGTGTTGCGCAATATAGGGATGATGCGATGCAATGATAAACACTCAATTTCCCTCAGAAATGTCGGTTTTAATATATAACACATGTAATTTGGTATTTTACGGCTGTTTTGCTAATATGTGCTATATTAATACCGAACACCTCTAGATGAGTGCAAATGGTAGGAAAATTGTCGTGTTAAAAATGCAATATTTTCGACTGATCAGTGCCCTACTGGCGACGACATAAACTAGTCTCCGTATACAATCCACGGGCAATTAAAATAAACCAAACATAGCACGACATGAAAAAACCTACCGGAGCAAGAGAAAGTTGTTAGCGCAACGTGATAACGTAATTAATTGCAGGGGCTTGCGCCTGCAGGGAAGAGTGTCCCCACAATCAAAAACCCCTCATAAATAAGGGGGAATCTGATAAAATTTGCTATATCGGTCGCATCTATCCAAACCGTCATGCCCTGCTTTTCAGAGTGCGCAAACTACGGCACGTGACAGAGCCAACCATGCTACCTATGGTTAGGAAACATCCCTCCACAGTCACATTACGGCTGTCTATAGGATATCAAGAACATAAAATATAAAATCTATCTAGTACATGTCCATGTGCCACAGTAAATAGAGTCATAAAAAATACATAAGCGGAAATGAATTAAATAAAAAAAACATCTGAACCTTGTCCCAATATGGGCTCACATCAAGAAATAAAACTGCGGAAATAAATAACTAAACTAAACATCTATAATAAACAATCGTTCACTTCCTCATTGCTCGGCTTGATGGCTAAAGTACTCTTGTTCATCCTGCGATAAAGGTAAAGGAACTGGGCCATGTAAAACCCAAACGTCGGTGCGTCATAATATCAAAGAAACAATGACAATCAAGATGTAACGATATAAGTAAACATGAATATAAATGAGTAACACAGGTATGAAACAGTGATGTATGTGTATGTAGGTGATGTGTGATGTGAAACCCTAAACTGTGCTTCTAGATTATCTATTCTAATAGTCTTTGAAATCAATTAATGTAATTCTCATCGTAACCCAACAGAATATATCCCGTTCATTCCCCACGGGATCAAGATAACAAGATTTATTCCGTAACGCACGGAAAAACGACAAACATGTAATTATTCCGTAACGTCCGGAAAAATGTCAAACAGGTAATTATTCCGTAATGCCCGAAAAAATGGCAAACATGTAATAATACCCTCTTGAGTTACATTTCGGTTACATTCTTGATTTCCCCTTTACCCCCGGGTTTGTGTTCAAGTCAGGTATTTCCAATGTAGATCTAATGCCAACACATGATCAAGTATGTACAGTTTTTATCTATGCAGACAACAAGGCATGTCCGTCAAGACAACACGTCAATATCGTTAGTATTAGTAACAAGATCTAAGTAACTAGTCAAGTAGTGTGTCGTGGACATGTCATGTGATGCATATGTATCAATAGATACCCAAATGTGAAATTGTAACGAATATCGGAACACGGTTAATGCACGGATGCACATGTATCTATCTGTATAACCTTTTATACGTCCATGACTACGTATGATGCACACTAGATAACACGTTGTACTGATATATAGTATAATGATATCATGAGGTTCCGACATGCAATTAGATATGCGATTATCAGTACGGATACGAACGGATATCATAAAACTGTAAATCTATAACATTTGTTGTATAATGAAACACATGTATTATTTTATTCATATGGATATAGATATATTAACATAGCATGTTGCAAGTTAAACTTGCCTGATCGGATCTCACGACGGGGTACGTACTTTACTTTCGACGTTGAATAAACGTTGCGATGCAAACTCATGCGCGTGCAAGACTGGACCTGGCTGATCAAGGACGTGCCTACGCTGGATGACGACGATGACTTGGTCATCCGGATCGTCGGCGACGTGCGCTACTTCGGCGAGGCGACCGGAAAACCAAGAAATCAAGAAAAGAGAAAAGAAAGAAAGAAGAAGAAGAAGAAGAGTGTTTACCGCCGAAAACAGAGACGAACCGGGATGGATCTTCTTGCCTGAATTTGGGGGCAGATGGTATTTGGATTTATCCGTCCACCTCTTCGAAGATACTAAGTTAATTTATGGCACCATATATCGGAGGTTTGGACGGATGCGGCCGTTGTAGCGGACTTCGTCAGATTCTCCTTCATTTTATGAGAGGTTTTTGATTGTTGGGACGCTCTTCCCTGCAGGCGCAAGCCCATGCAGTTAATTACGTTACCGCATTGCGATAACCACTTTGTCCTGCTCCGGCAGTTCACTTCGTATCGTGTACATGTTTTGTTTTGGTTTTGGTTGCCCGTGGATTGTATACGGAGACTGGTTTATGTCGTCGCCCGTAGGGCGTGGATTAGTCCAAATCCGTATAGTTTAGATTTGGGCTTGATTTTATTTAAGGACCGTTAATCTAGTTTGAGATTAAGATCAACTTGAATATATATGAGTATTTGGGGCTCAGTTTGTTTTTGACTAAGGATACGTTAGTCCAATTTGAGACTAAGATCAACTTAGCAAGATTTTGAGGACCATTTTTATTTCATATCCAATAACAGAGCATTTGGGCTCGGCTGGATGAAAGACTTCAGAGACCTAGCCAATTTGGGGGCTTGGTCTGCTTAGTCTTTTATTTTATTTTAAAAATGCTAGGAACTTGTTTCCCCCAATCAGAGCAAAACTCTGCTGGAAATTCAAAATTCAAATTTTGAAGCAACGCTTCAGATTTTTTGCGCTGCGCGCAACGCGCCACATGTCAAACGCAGATGCGTTAGCGCAGCGCCCAAGGCAGCGCACCCAATCAGAGCAAAGCTCTGTTTAAAGAAAAATCAAAGGAAGCAATGCTTCAGTTGTGCAAGCACTGCGCTGCGCGACACGTGTTAGCGCAGATGCGCTAGCGCAGTTGCGCTGCGCTGTGCGCTGCGCGACACGTGTCAGCGCAGTTGCGCTGTGCTGTGCGCTGCATGACACGTGTTACGCTCTGGGGCGTCTGCGCCAAACAGAATTAAGATTTCAAAGAAATTTTTCTGTTCTTGTTAAAACAAGAAGATTTTCTTCTGTAAAACAGAAGCCCTTGGATCAAACATCCAACGGTGGGGGAAATTCCCCAAATCACTCAGAGAAAGATCTCTTTAACAAATTTATGAGCACTATAAAAAGGACCCTAGACCTCAATTCAAAATCATCAACATTTTGTGAGAAATTAAATAGAGAGAACTCTGAAGAATTAGAGAGAAATCCTCAAGAACAAAAAAGGTAAAAAGCCTTTAGAAAAAGAGAAAATTCTCTTATGAACAGATCATTGATCTAAAAACAAGATCAATGATCTTTAATAAAAAAAACAAAATAAAAATAGTGCTTTGCACTTTTTATGAACCTCTGGTTCTTGAAATAATAAAAATCTTGTTTTTCTTTGATCTAAATTAGGTCAAGAAATCAAATAGTGCTCTGCACTTCCTTTATGAACTATTGGTTCTTGAATCTAAAAGATTCTCAAATTAATAGTGCTATGCACTTGAAAATTTACACTGTTGCGCTCCTGTGTTGGCGCAAGCCACCAAGGAGCGCCACATGTCAGCAGCGCAACAGCACAGCGCACTGCGCTGTTGCGCTTGCGCTCCTCAGAACGTGACGCGTGTCAGCAGCGCAGCAGCACAGCGCACTGGCGCAGCGCACTGCGCTTGCATGACACGTGTCGTCACCACAAGCGCTTGCGCTCTTTGATTGGCACAAAGCGCCTGAAAATGCAATGCATTTCTTTTGCTTAAGGGCCAGGCCCAAGTTAAAAAGACCTAGCAGGCCAGAATAAATTGCAAAGCAATAAAAAGGGCAGAACCCAAGTAAAATTGATGCTCTGCATCATTTATAAATGGGCAGAGCCCAAAACAAATTGATGCTCTGCATCTTTTAGGGGTAGAGCCCAAATAAAAATAAAATGCAATGCAAAAGCAAATAAAAAGTTGAACATTTTCAACTGGACTTAGCCTAATTTTGGCCGTAAGTCCTCAAATTAAATTGACTGAGCAAGATTGCTCTCTTAAATTAATTTATATTCGGTTCGAGGGTGCATCTCCGAACTCCTCTGACACATGTCGTTGTAATCATTCAACGTCGTCAGAGAGGTGACGGGTCCCGATGACCACACACATCAATATGGACTGCGGGGTCCTTAAACTCGTGGACCGAAACGTCCTTAAACTAATGTTGGACCGAGACGTCCTTAAACTAATGATGGACCACCACGTCCCTAAACTGGAATATGGACCACCACGTCCCTAAACTGGAACACGGACCACCACGTCCCTAAACTGGAACAATAGAGCCTCCAAATGCTTTCTTGCCGGATCTAAACGGTCTCGTTTAAGTTGATCTTAGCCCCAAACACAGCTAACGTATCCTTAAACATTCAAATGGACTATAAAATTCCAAATCAACCTTGGTTCAAGGGTACATCTCTGAACTCCTCTGACACCTATCGTTGTAATCCTTCAACGACGTCAGAGAGGTGATGAGTCCCGACGGCCATATATTAAATGGATCACCACGTTAAGTTGATCTTAGTCTCAGATCAGACTAACGCATCCTTAACGAACGTTTAAGTTGATCTTAGCCTCAATACGGCTAACGTATCCTTAAACTAAAAACACCAAACCCAAATCTAAGTAAATACGGATATGGACTAATCCACGTCCTACGGGCGACGGCATTACTCAGTCTCCGTATACAATCCACGGTCAACCATGAACAAAACAAACACACACGACACTAAGTGAAATTCTGGAGAAGGAGAAAGTTGTTACCGCGATGCGGTAGCGTAATTAACTGCAGGAGCTTGCGCCTGCAGGGAAGAGCGTCCCCACAATCAGAAACCCCTCTAGCGAGGGGGAATCTGACGAAGTCTGCTACATCGGCCGCATCCGTCTAAACCTCCGATACACGGTGCCATAAATCAACTTGGCATCTTCGGAGAGGTAGACGGATAAAACCATATAGCATCTCCCCCCGAATCTCAGGCTAGACGTCCTCGCGTCTCGGCCGCCGTTCGGAGGGGAACAGATTCTGGCACGCCCGGTTGGACCTTTTCCTCTTTCCATTCCACACTTCGTGTGTCGTATTCGCAAACCAATCGCGGTTTGTTAACGGTTGCCTTTGGATTTCAAGTTACTAAGATTTGGTCTTTTGCCTGGCACAGAACTCAAGCATCAATGGCCTCTAACTGCACCAACTGCTCGAAGTGCCACTGCAACGGACGCTCCACCTCCCCCGAAGGTGTAGCATATGGGCCCCAAGCGGCTTTTTTCCTCGCTCTGCCGGTAGACCAGGTGACCCAGGACACCACCGGCCTGTTTCTCGGGACCATGATCCCACCTACAAGCTTCTCTATGCCAATACCTGCACCAGAAGTGAACAAGAAGTCGGTCTTCGACCGGCTCACTGTTACGACGACCCCTGTCAACGGGTCACCAACTACCAAACCAATAGCCTCTGTTTTCGCCAAGCTAGTCAGAACTCTAAATTGGCTGTCCCAAGGAAGGTAATAACTGCTGCTTCAGAAGTCGTCAAGACGGCTTCCCCTGTCAAAGAGTCAGTCTTTTCAAGGCTGACGATTCCTGCTCCTGCCCCTGCTCGAGGATCTGTCTTCGACAGGTTGAATATCATCCCTCAAAAGACAACCTCAGTCTTTAAAAGGTTAACACCAACGGCGCCTCATTCAGACAGGGGGCAAAAAGAAGCTGTCTCAATCTCCGAGCCAGTCCCAACGGCTCGTCATGCCCGACGTCGCCATTGGCGACGAGTAAGGAAGGCAGGGGGCAACTCCCCCTCAGGGCTAACTCCACCGGCTCCAGTGGTGGAAGTCAACGCTGCTGTTCCAACTGGGAACAGCTTTGAACTGCTGAGGAGGGTACGTAAGAATTCTCCAACCGCTACATTGAAAAGATCTCCTCCGCCCGCGGAGAGAGTTCCGGAAACAAAGCAAGAACAGCCCCCTCAACGGCTGTCCTCAAAAATATACAAGGTTTGGCGAAGGGTTCAAGACTCCGTGATCGACCCAGATCATTCTCGTCAACAAAAGAAGACGAAGGTGCAAAAATAAACAGACCGTCCTATTGAACAGCAGAGGACAACAATCGCTAGGGTGCCCACTTCAACGGCCCCCTCCACTTCAACGGCCCACAAAAGAAGGAGGCCGGAGAAAACCCCCACGCCGACGACAAATATCAAAGGTAGTGCACCCAAACGCCCTAAGTCAGGGGGCATTGTAGTTCATACCGTCTATGTGGCGTCTGGTAAAGAGGACAGTCGCATATCTACGGGTCATAGACCGCATACGCGGTCAGTGACCAAGGCACAGGAGCAGCAACAGAAGCTCCAAGAAATGATGAATGCTATGGCCGCACTTACCGGGCCAAAAGAAAACCCTGAAACGTCCTCGGATGAACGCCAAGAAGAAGAAACCGACGCCGAATTCCTTCGTCGAATATTGGAAAAGAAGGACAAAGAGGCTGCTGAACAAGCAGCCAACATACAACGTATGGGCCTCCTCTTCCAAGACATGATAGGAATGATGATACAACAAGATCCTCCGGTTGAAGATCCCCCGATCGTCCTTGGTGACGATAGGGGAGAGACATCAAATCCTCCGCCAGCCCTATCAACAGCTAAGGAGGATACAATCTCCAAAGCTGATTTGGACGAGTACATAGCCCAACAAATATGGGTTCATCATGCGACCGAAGCAGCCGGCCAGGTCGTAAAAACGGGGCGGCCATATCCAAGTTGGTACGACCAAATCAAGTACCCGCCCGGTTACACAATTCCTAAGTTCCATGTCTACAAGGGGACAGGCAATCCTCACCAACATGTTGCCCAGTTCAGGGCACTCTGCGGCAACACCGGCGGTGACGACAAACTGTTGCTTCGCCAGTTTGTTGGAAGTTTATCAGATATGGTGTTCGAGTGGTATTCTGAACTCCCAAACGACTCTATCAAGACCTCCGCAGGGATGGAGCTGCTATTTACTCAGCGTTTTGCAAGCGCCAGTGAACGCACTCCGATGACAGCACTGATTAACGCCAGGGTAAAGCCAGGCGAGACATGGGTTCAATATGCTATATGGTGGCGGAACTTATGGTCGAAGTGCGAGCAGCGCATTGAAGAAGCTCCCGCGGTGGGTATGTTTGTGGGAACCCTTGATCCACAAGCAACCATCTCGCAATTTATGATGTTTTTCAAGCCAACTACCTTCCAGGCCTTGATTGACAAGCTAGCGCAAATGGATCAGATGGGCCATAAACCCCCTCTTCCAAAGCCGGATTCCCGAAATGACAAAGGGAAAGGAAAAGCAATCGTTGTCGCTAATGCTCAACAACAACCGAGCAACTCGAAGCCGGTTGTGCGTCAAAATAATATGCGCCCGTACGTAGACCTTGAGGAGAGGCTAGGACGTCCTTACTCTTTTCCCCGTGATAAAACGAGAAGGTTATTCGAGCTGGCGTTGCGCAGCCGACTCATAAATCTGCCAGATCCAAAACGTCCGTTGCAACCAAGTGATGTCAATGAGCCCAACTACTGTCCTTATCATCGAGTATGGGCCATCCGATCGAAGATTGCTACGTTTTCAAAAATTGGCTTAAAAACCAGTACTGACAGGGCAAATTCGCATTATCTGACAAATGGAAGGTGAATCCCCCGCAGCCCCACACCTCTAAGGGGACGAATACGCCGGGGGCAACATGCTCCGTCGTTGAAGAAGCTCCTTGGGAGGTTGTATTATCGGCCAAGACAAAGAGGATGCTAAATGATCTTCAGACATGTCCAGCGATTAGGTGGAAAAACCCGTTGGAACCGCAGGTCATTGAAGGGATGCTGAAGCCACGTCCAACTCTAAAGACCGATGGTGGTGGCTTAAGCACTTGCAACCAGCCGTCAAAATCTTTGAAGAAGAAGAAAAAGAAATCAAAGAAGCCCGTGAAGCCTGGCGACAAGCGCACGGACTTGCAAAAAAAAATTGACGCGCTGGATGAATACAACCAAAAGGCACGGACTCCCATTACACTCCAAGAGTTCCTCAATCATGTTTTTCAAGAGGAAAATGAAGGAGAAAGTTCATCTGATGAATCTGAAGAATGCGTGGCGAGCTGTCGTGTGATTTCCCATTCGTTCATGAACGATGAGGAGACTTCTTGTACTGAAACGCTGGGGGCAGATCCTGAATCAAAAATTCTGGGGCCATCAGATGAAATGATTGACGCGTTCCTTAACGAAGCTCGATTGAAAAGTAAAGCTGATCGAGAACGCGAGACGGCTATATTTGAAAGGGCCAAACGCCAACGACTTGATGAAAGAGCTGAGACGATCCCGCTGGAGCAAAACACCTCCACCGTCGACAAAAGCCAATTCAAGATGAGGAAAAGGTTTGCTGAAGCCATATCAATGGGCATGAAGCTACCATCCTCCGAAGGAAACATCACTGGAGAAGTAGAAATGCACCCCTCCTATTGCTTATATCATCAGAAGGTTTCGCACCCCACTCAAGAGTGCAAAGCTTTCGATAGATGGTGGCAAAGATACGTTGCTCATCGACAACGCTTTAAGCGGGAGAAGCGCAAAACTCATCGAGAGCGGAAAAATACGACCGAAGAGCTTAAAAGAACTACCGGCGATTGTCGCATGGTTAATACCGGCGGGTCACAAGTGCCTACATTCGGGAGCGATTCTGATGAAGAGCTGGAACTTGCCCCTCTCTTTAAAGAGTCCACTTTGGGAAAAGAAGAAGAGCCGAAGGTTTGCGAAAATATTCGGCTGCGAAATCGGACGCTGCCTGAAAAGAATCTTGGACCCTCAAACAAAAAAGATAAAGGGAAAGAAAAGGTCTCCGAGGATATCACCCTGGATGATCAAGTCATGGAAGAGTTAGCTGCCAAAGACCCGCCAAAGAAAAATAAGGTGGATTACAACGTCTTAGCGCATCTGAGGAAGCTACCCTCACAGCTCAGCATTCTTGACGCTCTTTTGCTATCAAAAGAGGCGAGAGATTCGTTGATTAAGGCACTCCTAGATCCGGAACAATTCCAAGCATGCCTGGCCGAGGAAAAGATGAAGGATGAATTGGAGGAATTGCATACGGCCGATGTCACTTTCGGCGACGAGGACCTTCTCCTTGGGATGTGCGAACACAATCGCCCTCTCTATGTCTCAGGATACTGCCACGATATTAAGATAGGCAAAATCCTGATCGACAATGGATCCTCCGTTAATCTTCTCAACGTGCGGGTGTTAAAAGAAATCTGCATGAGCGTCCAGCACCTTGCTCGGGACAAGATCACCATCTCCGGGTTTAACTCCCAGTGATCAAGAACTCTTGGGTCTGTGATACTGATGCTACGCTTCGGGCTACTCGTCACGGACATTAAGTTCTACGTCATAGACGCCAAGACATGTTATAACGCTTTGCTCGGCCGACCGTGGTTACACGAGTATAACGTCATCCCTTCTACACAACATCAGTGTATGAAATACGCTAAGGATGGTCTCGAGTATACCGTGGCGGGAGAACTGAATCCGTTTTCCGTGAACGAAGTCCGCAAATATGAAGATGCCAAATACTTCTTACCGGATTTCGAAGACACGGAAAGGTGTCACAAGCCGGAGAACAAAGCTAATGCCACCATCTCTGTCTTCGGCAGTGATACCGAGGAGGAAGAGGAGATAGTGTATTCGGGTCCGCCCCAACACAACAAGCCAGGACCGTCTGCACCTACGTTGATCTTTGGTAGCGACTCGGAAGATGAGATCCATACTGTATTCTCTGCTCGACCTTCAATACAAACGTCCGCCGACGAAGAACAAATTCTACAAGTCGCCATAGTGCCATTTAAACACCATAAAGAACTGGATGCACTTAATATTTACGATGTAGAAGAGCTGCAAACGTTCTATATCCCTCCCAGACGAGAAAGCGAAAAAGCAATTCTGTTCTACCGCTCTGAAGAAACCAAGGTAGAAAAAGAAATCTGGCATGGCGCGGATCCTACGCTCGACAGGCTTCAGCCTATCCATCTCCCCAGATATTATACGGAAAGTCTAAAAAAGCTATTGAAACGCCAAGGGATATCCTTCAAGCAGACCGTTCGAAAAGCCAAGTTCTATAACAAAGTCTGGAACGTTCCCGGGACTCAATGCAAACTGCCTAATGGGAGAATGGAGACAAAAGGACTTGGATATATCCGGTCAAAGAAACGAGAGCTACTAAACACCTGTTACGTCATATATGACTTCGATGAAGAAGCGGATGCTCAATGGGAGGACGCTAATCTTAGGCCAGTGAAAGTTCCAGATGCAAAAGTACCTAGTCCGCCGTTCGAAGAACGAATGGACAGACTTATAAGGGAAGCTGATCAAAAAGTCCGAGACGATCATAACTGCGAAATGACCATCTACGAGAAAGCCAAAACGCAACGCCTCCTTCAACAGGCTGTGAAAGATGAAAGTGCCGCCCCCTGTCAACCTGTTATAAAAAAGGCTCGACGTAGAGGCAGAAACAAGTCGAAAGGCCAAAAAAGCGCTCAACAACAACAAAGCGGGGCTAAGAAGCCACGCAAACGGGAGTCGAGCGTTATTGATCTATCCCTCATGAAGAAAATGGGTCGAGCATACTCGTTTCCTCGGGACGAGACGAAGAAGATACTTGATCTTGCTCTAAAACATCGAATGCTTACACTGCCGGAGTCCAAGAACCCCGAAAAAGCAGGCGAAGCCTCTGACCCAAATTATTGCTCTTACCATCGAGTAACAGGGCATCCTCTCGAAGACTGCTTCACCTTCAAGAATTGGGTCGAAGATCAGTATCAGTTTGGCAAGTTCGCTCTGTCTGACAACTGGAGGGTAACGCCGCCACAGAAGCACGAACCTAAAGTCACGAGAACAGAACCAACTCCACATTGGGATCGGAAGCGGATTCGCACCTGTCACATGATAACAATATTAAAAGAAGAGCCCGGGAACATGGATAACCTTCCTTGGTGCTTCAAGAACAGCAATGATGAGGTGGTCTCAGAATTTCCACCGGCGCCAAAAGAACTGGAGGATGGAATACACACCACCGCAGATAACCTCAAGAAAATCGAATTGGGAATGGCAAATGACCCGCGACCGACATTCATCAGCGAGCTGCTATCTGAAGAAAGGGTGGCTGCGTTAAAGGACGTGCTTCTACAGCATAGAAATTGCTTCGCGTGGAACTATTCCGAAATGCCGGGACTAGATCCAGAAATTGCTGTGCACAGATTGGCGATATCTCCGGACATCAAGCCAGTCAAACAGGCACCGAGAAGAATGCGGCTCGAGCTTGAGATGATTATCAATGCCGAGGTCAAGAAGCTGATCGACTCTGGCTTCATCCAGGAAGTTCAATACCCTGAATGGATCGCCAACATCGTCCCGGTGATGAAGAAAAATGGGACAGTGCGCATATGTGTAGACTTCCGGGATCTTAATAAAGCTTGCCCGAAGGACGATTTCCCAGTGCCAGTCACCGAACTGATGATAGACAATACATCTACTCATGAGGTCTTCTCCTTCATGGATGGCTCATCAGGGTATAATCAGATAAAGATGCATCCCGAAGACCAGAAGCACACCGCCTTCAGGACCCCTCTAGGGATATTTTGTTACAAAGTGATGCCCTTCGGTTTAAAGAACGCCGGTGCTACTTATCAGAAGGCCATGACCAAGATCTTCGATGACCTTATACATAAAATCGTCGAATGCTATATCGACGACCTCATGGTTAAAAGCAAATCATACGAGGAACATCTCGAGCATCTGAAGACCGTATTTCAACGCCTTCGACAATACAACTTGAAGATGAACCCTCTCAAGTGTGCATTCGGGGTTTCCTCAGGCAAATTCCTAGGATTCATCATCCAACACCGAGGTATCGAGATAGATCCATCAAAGATCAAGGTGATCATGGAAATGCCTCCGCCAAGGACTCTCAAACAGTTGCGGTCTCTCCAAGGGAAGCTCGCATATATACGGCGATTTATATCCAACCTTTCAGGCAAGTGCCGTCCTTACAGCCACCTGATGAAGAAGGGAACTCCATTCGTCTGGGATCAAAAATGTCAGGGCGCGCTGGACGAGATTAAGCAGTACCTGCAGAACCCGCCAGTGTTGGCTGCTACGGTTAAGGGAAAGCCTCTCATTCTTTATACCACAGCCCTCGAAGGTTCCTTAGGCGCATTATGGGCATAAGAGAATGACCAGGGGAAAGAAAGAGCACTCTACTACTTAAGTCGAGTTCTGCTGGGGGCAGAAAGCAACTACTCCCCTATCGAAAAACACTGCCTGGCGTTGATCTTCGCGATAACAAAGCTCAGGCACTACGCATTGGCACATGAAGTTCGTCTCATATCGAAGGTGGACCCTCTTAAATATTTAATGTCGAAGGCCATATTGACAGGTCGACTCGCTAAATGGGCTCTGCTCTTGATGGAGTTCTCGATAACATATCAACCTCTCAAAGCCGTGAAAGGACAAGCCATCGCCGACTTCCTTGCTGAGCACCCGATACTTGTCGATTCTCCTCTGAATTGCGAGTTCCCAGACAAACATGCGTTTGACGCTATCGATGGGAACAATACCCGATGGGAACTCTATTTTGATGGAGCGTCCTCCATGAAGAAGCGCAAGCAAAGTACGCCAATGATCAAATCGGGGGTGGGCCTCATCTTCGTGACCCCACAAGGAGGAATAATGCGCTTCGCTTTCTCCTTAACAGAGCCGAGGACGAATAACGAAGCCGAATATGAAGCCTTGATAGCAGGTCTCGAGATCGCCATCGACATGGGAATTAAAAACCTCCTCATATACGGAGATTCTCAACTGGTCGTTAGTCAAGTAAACGGCGACTACCAAACGTGCAAACCAGAGTTGGTGAAGTACGGTAAAAAGGTGCAACAACTGTTGACCCAAATTCCTTCCTATACGTTGGAAAACATACCGCGCGCAGAAAACAGCAAAGCAGACGCGTTGGCCAAACTTGCTAAATAACTGGCTGACGAGAACCTCGATGACGTTAAAATCGTGGTACAAAGCCGTCGGGTGCTTGCCCCAGCAGAAATATCTCCGGAATCATCCGAAGAAAAAGGAGCGAGTGAGCAGACGATCCTGCAAGTAAAAAATTGGGAAAATACCGAGGATTGGGGAGAAGCCTTCATAGACTACTTCAAGTCCCACCGAATACCTGAAGAAGCATCCACAAGACATCAGCTCATGAAACGAGCTCTATCTTTCGCCTTCGTCAACGATACTCTGTACAAGAGGTCGTTTGATTCTTTATGGCTGAGATGTCTCGGACCTGACGAAGCGAAAAGGGTCGTTCAGGAAGTTCATGACGGAATCTGTGGTTCTCACCAAGCGGGCCCGAAGATGAAGTTGAAGATCAAACGGATGGGCTACTATTGGCCCACGATAATTCAGGATTGCCTCGAATATGCGAAGCAATGCCACTCATGCCAAATTCATGGAGATTTCATCCACCAGCATCCAAATCCACTCCATCCAACAGTGGCTAGCTGGCCATTCGAGATGTGGGGAACTGACGTAGTCGGCCCTATCGAACCAGCATCGTCCAGGGGACATCGTTTTATCCTGGCGACGACTGATTACTACTCCAAATGGGCAGAGGCAGTACCGCTGAGGGAAGTGAAGACGGAGAATATCCTCCATTTCTTCAAGACGCACGTCATATATCGGTTTGGGACGCCGAGACGGATCATCTCCGATAACGGACCAGCCTACAGAAGCCACAAGATCAGTCGCTTCGCGCAACAGCACAATATAGACTGGAGATATTCCTCGGTTTATAATCCGTGAGCTAACGGTCTAGCTGAGGCCTTCAACAAGACCTTGACAAAGATCATGAAGAAAACGGTGTCCCGAAATAAGAAAGACTGGCATGAGAGACTGCAAGAGGCTCTTTGGGCGTACCGAACTACGTTCAAGACGGCCACAAACACAACACCATACGCATTGGTATTCGGTACGGAAGCAGTACTCCCCCGCGAAATAGAGTTACCCTCTCTGCGAGTGGCAGTCCACTACGAGCTGACGAACGAAGAAAACGCTCACATTCGGCTTGAGAAGCTTGATGCCCTTGAAGAAACACGGCTCATAGCGCAACAAAATCTGGAGGCCTACAAAGCGAAGATGACGCGCTCATATGAAAGATTGATCCGACCGAGGACATTCCGCCAAGGCAAACTTGTGCTAGTGGTCAAAAGGCCTATGATTCCCAATCGCGCTAAGCGGGGAAAGTTTGAGCCAAATTATGAAGGACCGTACATCATAGATAAGGTCCACCAGGGTGGGGCCTATCTACTCATAGATATGCACGGTGAGAGGCCTTTCAGGCCAATAAACGGTCGCTTTCTAAAGAGATACTACGCTTAATGAACCACAACCTAGGTCAATGATAGATGACGACGACTATGTCCGCTCGCTATCTTCCTAAGCTCAAGCTTTATAAGTAGTAGCCAGCCTTCTCGATAGGGAGCGAAACGTCCTTAAACTAATGACGGACCGAAACGTTCTTAAACTAATAGCGGACCGAAACGTCCTTAAACTAATACCGCAGCATCCGTAGGCTGACAAAAAAATACATAAAAAAATATATAAATAAATAAAAACGGTATGTCCATAAGCAAAAAGGGCACGGATGAAAACCCGAAAGGGCGACGTGAGTAAAAACAGCAGGACTACCGGCGAGTGTTCGTGAAAACCCGAAAGGACGCGACCTCGTAAAAAAAAAGAAAAAAAAAGAAGAAAATAAAAAATATATATAAAATAAAAACGGTATGTCCATAAGCAAAAAGGGCACGGATGAAAACCCGAAAGGGCTCCGTGAGTAAAAACTGCAGGACTACCGACAAGTGTTTGTGAAAACCTGAAAGGGCGCAACCTCGTTAAAGGACACTTACAGGGTCCTCTCGACCTTTTAAGGAGAAACCACCCACGTGAGATCCTTACGACTCACAAGGGAGCAACACACTTAGGGATCCCCACGATTCCTAAGGAGAAAATACACTTGCGAGATCCTCACGACTCGTAAGGAGAACTCTCTTATGGGACCCTCACGGCTCATAAGATTTGAAGGTCTTAAGTTACAGAGACCTAAACCTGTGCTTAAGCAACCCCCACAACTTCCGATATTGCCCTACAAGTGGTCTAATACTGGCTCTTGTATACAATCCACGGGCACGAATAAACATTTCCCTAATCAAGTCCCATCCGAGACTAGGGATATGTTCGCATGGTGAACAACCCTTGTAAATCCTCTCGATTTACAATGAGAAAACCCTCCTGTAGGATCCTTATGACTTACAGAGGAACAAACACTTAGGAATCCTCTCGATTTCTAAGGAGAAAATACACCTACAAGATCCTCATGACTTGTAGGGAGAAATACCTTTGTGAGACCCTTACGGCTCATAAAGTTAAAAGCCTTAGTCGACAGGACCCTAACCCTGGTCGGTAAGCCACCTTTGTTTGACATCGACAGAGGCAAATGATGATTCGCTCCTGGCAATATCCCAGTTGTAGTGGTGCTGATGCCGAAATCGGTGTCTAATTCCAGGTTTACGGCGAAAAGCCAGTAGGCCGCACATGCATACGAAATAGCCGAAATGATGGGGCAACTTGCAATAAAAAGCAGCGAGTAAAAAAAACGTATGCACACAAAATAGCCGAAATGATTAGGCAACTCGCAATAAAAAGCAGCGAGTAAAAATAAAATAAATAGCCGAAATGATTGGGCACCGCGAAAAACAGCCAAAATGATTGGGCAATCGCGACCTTCGCGATATAAAAGCTGAAATGATAGAGCATCGCGGAAATAAAAAAAAACTTTGGCCCTATAGTTAAGATCACATCGATCCCTGTATACAATCCAAGGGCGCAAACGAAGAGGGAACCATACTTTCCCAACAGGCTCCGCCAGAAAACGAAGCCAGATCTCGACGATTCATCCCAACTCCGAAGAAACCAGTGTCTTCGGCAAATACCTCAACTCAGGAAAACAAACAATCCTTGACGAAGAAAAACCTGATTCGCGTCGACTCGCAGAGCAACCAGTGCCTCCGTGGGAAATTCTCGACCCGTTTCAACACCAGGGAAACAAATAATCCTTGGCGCTAGGGAAACAAATAATCCTTAGCAAATCTTTCGACTCAGGGAAACAAACAATCCTTGACGAGAGCCTCCTGATCCGCGTCGACTCGCAGAGCAACCAGTGCCTCCATGGGAAATTCTCGACTCGTTTCAACCCCAAGGAAACAAATAATCCTTGGCGCTAGGGAAACAAATAATCCTTAGCAAATACCTCAACTCAGGGAAACAAACAATCCTTGACGAGAGCCTCCTGATCCGCGTCGACTCGCAGAGCAACCAGTGCCTCCATGGGAAATTCTCGACTCGTTTCAACCCCAAGGAAACAAATAATCCATGGCTCTAGGGAAACAAATAATCCCTAGCAAATTCTTCAACTCAGGGAAACAAATAATCCTTGACGAGAGCCTCCTGATCCGCGTCGACTTGCAGAGCAACCAGTGCCTCCGTGGGAAATTCTCGACTCGTTTCAACCCTAAGGAAACAAATAATCCTTGGCGCTAGGGAAACAAATAATCCTTAGCAAATACCTCAACTCAGGAAAACAAACAATCCTTGACGAGAGCCTCCTGATCCGCGTCGACTCGCAGAGCAACCAGTGCCTCCGTGGGAAATTCTCGACTCGTTTCAACTCCAAGGAAACAAATAATCCTTGGCGCTAGGGAAACAAATAATCCCTAGCAAATCCTTCAACTCAGGGAAACAAACAATCCTTGACGAGAGCCTCCTGATCCGCGTCGACTCGAAGAGCAACCAGTGCCTCCGTGGGAAATTCTCGACTCGTTTCAACACCAAGGAAATAAATAATCCTTGGCGCTAGGGAAACAAATAATCCTTAGCAAAATCCTTCGACTCAGGGAAACAAACAATCCTTGATGAGAGCCTCCTGATTCGTGTCAGCTCGCAGAGAAACCAGTGTCTCCGCGGGAAAATTCCCGATTCGTCTCAAATTGCAAGATGAAGCCTCAGGCAACAGGGACTAAAAAAACTTGCTTCCTGAACATTGGGACCCTACAAGTCGTTCTAAAATGGTCTCTTGCATACTATTCACGGGTCTCACCCTCCAAAATCGAGTTTCGACAAGGAGGGAAACAACCGCTTACGGGCCCTCTCGACTCGTAAGAGGGAAAAATTCTCTTATAGGATCCTTACGACTTATAAGAGAAAAGCACACTTAAGAATCCTCACAATTCTTAAGGAGAAAATCCACCTATGAGATCCTCTCGATCCGTAGGGAGAAAAGTCTCTATGAGACCCTCACGGCTCATAGAGTTGAAAAGTCTTAGGCGGCAGATCTGAACCTGCAGCCTAAGCCATCGCTATTTCTTAAAGAAATCAAGATGCTTACTCTATTATATGCTAATTGCGACAACATGCTGATAGTAAGAAAGGAAAAAGCAAAGAAATAGTACAAGACATTGCGAAGAAAAATGTGTATCTTTATTGAATGTAATCAAGTACAACATGAAGCGTACAAAGAATAAAGAATGGATACATATTACTTAAAAAGAAAAAATTTACAAGTGCCTAGATACAAGGAGAATTACTGAGAAGGAAGCATCTTGCATAGCTTTAGCAATTGTTCGCGCAATTCCTTCCCCACTTTCTCCTGATCAGCTACCACCGCCAGCTCCGCCTCCACTTGGGCCCGTTGCTGCAGGACAGACGCAAGCTGCTCCCTGGCAGCCTGATAAGCAGCTTCCCGACCTGGGGTATCGCGCTCAGCTACATCAAGCTTTCGCTTCAAGTTTAGCCCATGGGAGATGCGCTCCAGGAGACCCTCAAAGATAGCCTTCACTTGGGCAGAATTCGCTTCAACCTCAGCACGCAGACGGGCCGTCTCGCTCGAGGTCTCTTGGCATTCCCTTAGCCTTAAAGCCGCTTCTTTTTCCAAGTGGTGGACGTAAGAAGCGCTTCCCTCGATCCATGCTGCTCTTTCATTGCTCGCGGCTAAAGTCTCGGGGGCGGGACGCATCGACTCCAGCTGATGCAGGCGAGCCTCGATCTCCATACAATGGTTAACCCAAGATGCGATGATGCCCTCGTCTTGGAAATTCACGAGTATCACCAGCATCGGGTTAACCACTGTAGCGAAATCCGCAGCAGAAGTAGGGGTCTCGACGTCGAGCACCTCAATGTAGTCGCTCAACATACGCAAGCTGTTCGCGGCGCCTTTCGAAGATGGACATCTCAGGTAAGGACCTGCCGGCATTGTGATGCGAGACTCGAAGGGCGCCGAGACCGGAATGACCGCTGAAAAGAAACAAGATGTGATCAGATAACAGTTCAGGAAATAAAAAAAAGGGGGAGTTATCAATGTGATAGTCGCTGCACCAGCTGAGGCAGGTGGCAAGACCGGAAGGGTCGGCGGCGCAGCCGATCTTTCATCCCCTCCTTCGATTCGCAGCACTGCAGTCGAGATGAGAAAAAAGGGTTTAGAAGTAATTCCATCAATAAAGAAAGAAGGATATCAATGGAAATCATACTCACCAACGCCACCAGAGGAAGAGGCAAGTTCGGATGGGAAGGAGAAGTGTGGGAGCAACACCTGATAAAGATGGTCAAAAAGCACTCCTGAAAGACACAACAGTATGACTTTAGTATACGGATTATATGTCTGAAAAGTGAGATTAATAAGCTGCAAACTCATACCTTCCAACATCTTTGACGGTATGAGATAGGGCTGAGAGGTGACCACCGCCAAGGCAGTAGTTGAAGGTGCTCCCTCGAGCAGTGGGGCATCAGCGCTGGCTACACCTGCGTTACGAAAAAAGGTGAACTTGTCAGAAAGGATTGTAAGGTAAAGAAAGACAGCAACTTGGGATTTACCTGATGAGCTGCCGGCTGAAACGGAGGCGACTCCTTCCTCCATTGACATGAGGCCGCCGCCCGTGGCCTCATCACCCGACTCGATAGGGACCGTTGTCGTGCTCGCAAGACCTGGAAACGGCGGAAGATCATACACGGGGAGGGCAATGATTAGAGCATTGCCGGACTCTTGGGAGGGAGCGGCTAACTCTTCCCCAAGAGTCGTACCCATCTCACCCGTTACTTCTGCGGGCTCCTCGGTCTCCATCGGCTCATCCGCCGTCACCACGAGATCGCCGGTCTCAAGCGCCTCGTCCGCCACTACCCTGGGCTCAGTTGTAATGATCATTTCATCTGCCGCCACTTCAGGCTGGGCATCAATGACCTTCTCGGCTGCAGACCCCTCAACCTCCATCTCAGGCCCCGAAGCCTCAGCGACGTTGCCCACCGTCGGCTCAGGTTCGGTAGGTGCCGCCTCCTCTGTTTCCTTGGGTTCAACGGTCCCCGCCTCCCCCTCGGTCGGACTTGGCCCTATAAGATAAAATATATAAGAACCGATGGCATTATAACTCTTACAACAAAATCTTGGGAGAAATATTACCTGAAGTGGATTTATCATTTGCGCTCCGAGCTGCGCGCGCCACTTGTCTGCGAGCAGTGGATAGGAGGGCGACAGGGGCCTCTTCGGAAGGAGTATCAGCATGAGGGACGGTGCTGGGGCCCGCTCCCATAGCCAAGGCAGCCCTGCGTGCCATTGCTTCGTGCCTCGACCGCTTCTGTTCCTCCCGGGCTGTCGCGATGGACCTCTGTGACGCTTCCTTCAAGGCGTCATCGTCCTCGTTCAGAGATGCCTCCAGAGCCTTTAAGGCATCTCTCATCGGCTCTTCGAGACGGACCCCCTGCGGTGGCCCAGAAGGAGTAGGAACATCGACAGCTGGCAGAGCAGTTGCGTCACTAGGCGGGAACGACATTGAGGTTTCTGCCATAAAAAGGGAGAGGTTAGATCGACCATAACACAAGGGAAATGAAAATTTGATGAATCGAAACTTACTAAGGCCCATGGACGCTCTAAGACATTCCTCTTCTTGAAAGGTCTCAAGGGAAGCGGCAATGGCTTCTTCATCAGTGATGCCTGTTGGAAGAAAAGAAGGGAAAAATATTAGTCAAAGGCAATGAGGAGGATATAATACAATAAAGAAAATGCGACTAGTAGTTACCCGATTGTGCGAGCTTAGCTAGCCATGCGTCACGCTTTGCCAACCACGCTGAAGTTTCGAGAGCGGCCTCCAAGTCTGTATCATCCGGTGGCGGCATGACTAGTCCCTCGTTAGTCCCGTATTCGCTCAGGCCCTCGGCATAGGGAGCGTGGGGTTCTTGACCAAACACGACGTCTACAGCGAAGAGCGGCTTCTTTTTCTTCTGCCCTCCGACCCTAGGTGCACGCGGGATTGACTTCAGTTTAGCAGCCACCTTGGGACGGCGGGTCCCGATGTCTGCACCCACACCAGACTCCGGCGAGGCTATAACTACTGTCTCCACTGGAGCATAGGGCGCTGGCGGTGCATCCGCGAAATCAGGGAGCGGCAATCCGCGTGGAGGACTTTGCGCACGCGATGGTCCGGCCCCGGCATCTTTTAGAGGGGGGACCACCGGGGTCCTTGGCACTAAGGGAGCGTTACGGTCGGTTCCGGAAGGTGCACCTTTACGGTCGATCAACACTCACCTCTCTTCCTTTATACCCCGTCGCATGATTGTACCACTCTTTATATATATTAAGGAGTCGTGGAGCGCAGGCCGGCGCACTGATAAAAAAACGAGAACCCGTGTTCAGGCGCATGAAGTGATGTAACGCGTTCTCCATCCCTTCTTCATTAGCAGCAGCTTCCAGTAAGAAAGCTTCCAAGGGTACCCCTTGATCGTAGCCCAATTGTTGGGCGAAACGATGCGGGTTATATCTCATGAAAATGGCCGCACCGTCCTGCCTGAAGACTAGGAAGCCCGGTTTAATAGAATACAAGTGGAGGGTCTCCCGAGCCGTCAAAACTGAAGCTCCATCCTTAAAGGAGTCCTGTAATGGTCGCACCGCACCGGTGGACGCTTTTCCAATGGTCAATACCTTGTCGATGAAGGACATCCCGACTCCAACAGTGTGAGGGCGAAGCAGTAAACCCCTGGCGTTCCGTGGTGATGGGGTCACAATTGATGCGCCAATCAGTTGTATGATGCGAGGGAAACCACACTTGTCAAAGAACGAGGGCCTTTTGTGCATGCCGAAGACACCCGCCGTGTGTAGCTCGAGCCACGATATAAAGTAGTGCATCGGGAAGACCACATGCAGTACCCAAGGCTCATTAGCATCCGCTGCTCGGCTAAGGCCATGATATAAGTGCGCCAAACCGGCGATCCCAACGACCACCTTTATCCCGATAGTCATCCGGTGGGCTGGGTAAAAAACAGAGGGCCGCATGCGGTGAGAGTGCATTGGAATTGCAAACCAACTCAACCATAACCCGAGAAATCCTAAGAAAAAGGCCTCCTCATTCATTCCAGGGGTCGCAATTTCTGCAAAAGACTTAGTAAGGAAGTCCGGAAGGAAAAAACCCTTTTGATCTATCTCCTTCTCCGGTAGGTTATCCGCACCTAGACCGAAAGGGTCATCCAGAGTAGCGAACTTGGCAGCCTCTGAAGAGAGGACGCTCGGACGAAGAAATCGAGCAATGAAATCCTCAAAGTTAACTCCTCGACTCCCATGTTCGACGAAAAGGGACTCATATATGTTCAACACCTTAATCAAGCTTGGGAACTGGTGTTGAACAGCATTCTCCGGCGTGAGCCCCCTTACCATCGGCTTAGCACCAAAGACGTACTCATCTGTCGGGAGCAACTCCTCATAATGTTCCTCCATGACTGGTAAACCGGATAACTCCGTGAACTCCTCCAAGGAGATTGACACTTCCCGATCCATAGCAAGGAAAGTGTGGGTAGGAATATTCCACTGCTCCAAGAAAGCCTTGAACCACCAGGTGGGGAGCGTGGGATACTGGAAGAGAGAGACATAGATCGCGGTGTACAGTCCTAACCTTATCAACTGCGACTTCTTCGTCAACAGGATGTACCGGGCCCATGGCAGATAGCCAATCGGGTGGCGGGGGATCAGACCAATGTTATATGATTGCCCCCAAGGTCTCGCCTCGTCCTGACAGATACGGCGTCCTAGGATATCCAAGACTATAGGACGCTGGACCGGAACTGCATCCATAGCGGGATGAAGAAAGCTCTTCGCGGTCCAATCCACCATCTCCACGGCATACTGCACCGAGGGTGGGGTAGCATAGTGAATCGCCGTTATGGGTTCTGACGGCACTGCGCATGTGAAACTCCGTCGGCCCATGATGATCTGATTATACCACGACCCCCAAAGGTGGAGTCTCTTGTACTCCGGGTCGTATTCTTTAATCATGGCCAGGACTTCACGGTCCAAGGGCGCCTTGGGAAATCCCTCCTCCGAACGAACAAACGGAAACGAGGTGTCGAGAGACATGATCGCTGCAAAAGAACAATTTTGCCGTTAGTGTTGTAATTCCAACGCTTGGCGTTTAAAAAAAATGCATTAATTAATTAATTAAATTAAAAAATTAATTAAATTAAAATTAATTAATTACACCATACAGCAGTGCAGCGGGTAGGAAACCGAAGGGGGACCCACAAAATCTGGATGACAATACGTCAGTTAATAAGACAACCTCATCATTAGAAGAGATTGTCAGTTGGTCCCCAGGAAAACATTCCCATTAATAATAATAAAAAAAAGAGAATCCCTAGAGACAAGGAGAAAATCTCCTCTTTCAGAGCAAAGCTCTGTCACAGAGTGACACTTGTCAAACTCTGGTCTCAGGAGAATAAGATTCCTTATAAGAGCCTAGCTCTGTGATGATGATGAGAAAATTTATTTAAAACTTCTAAAGAAATTAAAAAATTTTGAGGACTCTTGGAAGTTCTTCACTTCTAGATCAAAAAGATATATTTTTGGATCCATGAGCAAAGCTCTGTTCATGGGTTAAAACCCATGAACAAGATCTCTGTAAATCTATGGATTCATGAGAGCAAAGCTCTGTTGGTGAAACCCCAAATGGGATTTCTTTAGATCAGAAGATCTATGAGAGCAAAGCTCTATTGGTTAATTAAAATTAATTTAACTTAAGATTAATTTTACCTAAAGTTTTCTAACTTGGAAAATGAGAGCAAAGCTCTAAAGTTCTGGAAACGAGAGCAAAGCTCTGAAGTTCTAAGCAAGAGCAAAGCTCTGGAAATCAAAATCTAAAAAATTGTGAAGTTTTCTAAAGGGCCAGAGGTCTTATTTATAAGGCGCTTGCGCCCCTTGAGCTCACCCCTTGATCCAACGGTCAAGAGCTTGCCACCGCTGCACTCACGTGCGCGCCACGTGAGCGCAACGGTGGGGGGGCATTTGTTTCCCCCAATCAGAGCAAAGCTCTGCTGGAAATTCAAAATTCAAATTTTGAAGCAACGCTTCAGATTCTTTGCGCTGCGCGCAACGCGCCACGTGTCAAACGCAGATGCATCAGCGCAGCGCCCAAGGCAGCGCACCCAATCAGAGCAAAGCTCTGTTTAAAGCAAAATCAAAGGAAGCAACGCTTCAGTTGAGCAAGCGCTGCGCTTGCTCAACATGGTCAGCGCAGATGCGCTAGCGCAGTTGCGCTGCGCTATGCGCTGCGCTACACGTGTCAGCGCAGTTGCGCTGCGCTGTGCGCTGCATGACACGT
Organism: Agapanthus africanus; assembly: GCA_030015575.1. Taxonomy (NCBI): domain Eukaryota; kingdom Viridiplantae; phylum Streptophyta; class Magnoliopsida; order Asparagales; family Amaryllidaceae; genus Agapanthus; species Agapanthus africanus. Next base: position 512,731,465 of record CM057347.1, on the reverse strand, counting down.
GTCACTCTCTGGGGCGTCTGCGCCAAACAGATTTAAGATTTCAAAGAAATCTTTCTGTTCTTATTAAAACAAGAAGATTTTCTTCTGTAAAACAGAAGACCTTGGATCAAACATCCAACGGTGGGGGAAATTCCCCAAATCACTCAAAGAAAGATCTCTTTAACAAATTTATGGGCACTATAAATGTCACGCCCCGCTTCCCAAAGTACGCTAGATTGGGCACGTGACATAGCCAACCATGTTACCTGTGGGTAGGAAGTATCCATCCACAGTCACATTACGGCTGTAGAGATATCAAGAACGAGACAAAAACTATCTAAAACATGTCCATAATCCAGAATAACAAGAGTCAATGATAAATAAATGCGGAAGCAAATGATCCAATACAATATCTGAAAGGTATGTCCCATAATGCGGGCTCACATCAGAAAATAAATGCAGGAAATAAAACTAACCACTACAGAACTCACAACTCAGCCTGCTGGCTGAAGTACTCCTGCTCGGACTGCGACAGTGGTATAGAATCTGGGCCATGCAAAACCCAGACGTCAGCGCGTCAAGTCAACAAGTAATATAATATGAACAGTGTAATAGGCAATGCAGAACTAAACATGAATAAAGCAATAATGTGAAACAAGCAGTGCAGGGTAATGTGCAGTGGGTAACTAAACTGTTCTATCAGGTTTCCTAGTCTAAAGTCTTTGAAATCAATTTGGTGAATCGTCGATGTACTCAATAGTATCCCGTACATACCCGGGATCACGGCCACAATATTCTCGGCTGCAGCCGAGACATGCCGCTAGGCACAAAACAGGAATGTGTACACTCGATAGTATCCCGTACATACCCGGGACCACGGCCACAATATTCTCGGCCGAAACCGAGACATGCCGCTAGGCACAAAACAGGAATGTGTACACTCGAACAGGTAGTGAACTGTCGAGTTACAAGTCAGGTTCACCTTTGATTTCCCCATACCCCCAAATTATATGTGTCAGGTCAGGTATTCAGTAATCAAGAACTAATGCCAATACAGGATCAGGTAACAGCAGGTTGTCTGGATAGACAACAGGAATGGTCCATGAGGACTACATGTCAGGTTTGTTGGCATTAGGCACGAAATCAGGTAACAGGTCAGGTCATGGTACATCAGGTCAAGTCAATAGTAAACAGTACCATGTCAGGTGTATCATATAAATACCATGTATGATAATGTCAATCAAGATATAACGATATCGTGGGTGTGCTCGCAAACAGATATATAAGTAGCATCATGTTCAAATCAACGCGTTAAACAATAATCGGATTTATTATCTAACTGTACAATTTTCAATTGTGTTAAATAGATAGTGTCAATATCACGTGAATACAGGACGGCGAACGTAACTGCTGTAATCAGGTTAATAATATATTGAGTGTTCCAAGAATGCCACGACAAGTATGATCTGTTTAAAGAATGCAATTGTAATTTAACCGGTTATGTATATTTGATAAACTAAACTGGAAATAAAGCATCATAGCAGTGAATCAAATGTAATCTATCATGTACGGGTTTATCAGGAAATAATTAATTTGACATGCTACTAGGGTTAAACAGGAAGCAATGTATGTAAGGTGATTTACTAAATAATATGTCATTAAACCACACATGAATATTAAGGCAAGTTATAAAGTAGCAATAGCAAGTAGCAAGTATCGAATACTTGCCTCGACGAAACGATGAACACGAGAACGGAGGCGCGAACCCACGCGACACGATAATAGCAAGGGCTCGGGATGATCTGGACAGAGATGGATGCACTCTCGGCAACCCGGCAGCGAGGCGATCGGTGCCGTCAAGATCACCGGCGGTTCAAGCCGCGATGGTGATGACAACGAGAAGGGTTTCGGTAGAGGTGATCGGGGAAGGTGCAAAATCGGTCGGTAGTGGTGGTGTTGGCGTTCTGGGGGTTTGCTGGGAGGCGAGGAGATGACGGATGGTCGGTGGTGATGGGTCTCCGGCGAGGGTGAGGTTGCAGGCGATGGGTGGTGGGTTGGCGTCCGGGAAGGTGCAAGGTGTGCCGGAAAGAAGAGAAGGAGGAGGTCTCGGGGTGAAGAGAACAGGCGAGGTGATGGTCGGCGGCGCAGGTGGTTGCCAGCGGCGACTTGGCGACTGCAGGGAAATTTGCAGGTGGCCGCGGCTGCGCAGGGTGCTCGGGAGAGAGGAAACAGGGTCGGTTGAGGCGAGAAGGCGGAGGCGAGGGCGACGGTGGCGCTGGCGCCGGCGTCGGGGCTGCGGCGGCGACGGTGAAGGCGGCTAGGGTTAGGGTTCGCGATGGGTTTTGTTTCTGTGGTTGCTACAGTTTCGTGAAGAATGAAAGATGAAGGGATATATATATAAGGGAGAGAGAGAAAGAGAGTTAGAGAGAGATAGAGATAGAGAAAGGTAGAGAGAGAGAGGGACAGAGAAAGAGAGAGGAAGGTATTGGAGGGGGCCCACGGGGATTTAAGCCAACGTGATTGGCCAGGGAAGATGATTCGTGGGTTAAAAGAATTTTTTAAAAGATTTAATAGATTTTAGATTATTAAGCTAACAGTAAGATTGTGAATATATTATGGTTTAGAATATTATATTAATTTGGGATTTTGGCGCTAAATGAAACATTTCCAAATCGCGCCCGGGTTAAGTCTAAAAATTCGAAATTTAAATAATAGGATTTTAAACGGGTTCCAAATTTTAAAATGAAAAGTTTTATGATTAAAAAGCATACCCCCAAGCCGGACACCTGTACGCGCGCGTAGCCGTCCAAACTCGCCCGTTTCACCGAACGGGACGAGAACTCGATGCACGGACGCTGCCACGCGGCTAGGGGTATCGAGTAGGCCAAGATGGATATTTTTAATTTTATTTTAAGTGCTAAAATTTGTTATATGCAGAAATGACCTTTCCAGATAAAATTTCACGGTAAGTGTCAACAGGCAAGTTAAATGAAATGAGTAATATCTAATACTCAACTAGTAACAGAAAAATAGTAGTATTGGGCTCGGGTGTTACAATAAAAAGGATCCTAGATCTCAATTCAAAATCATCAACATTTTGTGAGAAATTAAATAGAGAGAACTCTGAAGAATTAGAGAGAAATCCTCAAGAACAAAAAAGGTAAAAAGCTTTTAGAAAAAGAGAAAATTCTCTTATGAACAGATCATTGATCTAAAAACAAGATCAATGATCTTTAATAAAAAAAAACAAAATAAAAATAGTGTTTTGCACTTTTTATGAACCTCTGGTTCTTGAAATAAGAAAAAGCTTGTTTTTCTTTGATCTAAATTAGGTCAAGAAATCAAATAGTGCTTTGCACTTCTTTTATGAACCATTAGTTCTTGAATCTAAAAGATTATCAAATTAATAGTACTCTGCACTTGAAAATTTGCACTGTTGCGCTCCTGTGTTGGCGCAAGCCACCAAGGAGCGCCACGTGTCAGCAGCGTAACAGCACAGCGCACTGACACAGCATACTGCGCTGTTGCGCTTGAGCTCCTCAGAACGTGACACGTGTCAGCAGCGCAGCAGCACAGTGCAGTGCGCTTGCATGACACGTGTCGTCACCACAAGCGCTTGCGCTATTTGATTGGCGCAAAGCGCCTGAAAATGCAATGCATTTCTTTTGCTAAAGGGCCGGGCCCAAGTTAAAAAGACCTAGCAGGCCAGAATAAATTGCAAAGCAATAAAAAGGGCAGAGCCCAAGTAAAATTGATGCTCTGCATCATTTATAAATGGGCAGAGCCCAAAACAAATTGATGCTCTGCATTCTTTAGGAGTAGAGCCCAAATAAAAATAAAATGCAATGCAAAAGCAAATAAAAAGTTGAACATTTTCAATTGGACTTAGCCCAATTTTGGCCGTAAGTCCTCAAATTAAATTGACTGAGCAAGATTGCTCTCTTAAATTAATTTATATCCGGTTCGAGGGTACATCTCCGAACTCCTCTGACACATGTCATTGTAATCATTCAACGTCGTCAGAGAGGTGACGGGTCCCGATGACCACACACATCAATATGGACTGCGGGGTCCTTAAACTCGTGGACCGAAACGTCCTTAAACTAATATTGGACCGAAACGTCCTTAAACTAATGTTGGACCGAGACGTCCTTAAACTAATGATGGACCACCACGTCCCTAAACTGGAACATGGACCACCACGTCCCTAAACTGGAACAATAGAGCCTCCAAATGCTCTCTTGCCGGATCTAAACGGTCCCGTTTAAGTTGATCTTAGCCCCAAACACGGCTAACGTATCCTTAAACATTCAAATGGACTATAAAATTCCAAATCAACCTTGGTTCAAGGGTACATCTCTGAACTCCTCTGACACCTATCGTTGTAATCCTTCAACGACGTCAGAGAGGTGATGAGTCCCGACGGCCATATATTAAATAGATCACCACGTTAAGTTGATCTTAGTCTCAGATCAGACTAACGCATCCTTAACGAACGTTTAAGTTGATCTTAGCCTCAATACGGCTAACGTATCCTTAAACTAAAAACACCAAACCCAAATCTAAGTAAATACGGATTTGGACTAATCCACGTCCTACGGGCGACGGCATTACTCAGTTTCCGCATACAATCCACGAGCAACCACGAACAAAACAAACACACACGACACTAAGTGAAATTCTGGAGAAGGAGAAAGTTGTTACTGCGATGCGGTAGTGTAATTAACTGCAGGGGCTTGCGCCTGCAGGGAAGAGCGTCCCCACAATCAAAAACCCCTCTAGCGAGGGGGAATCTGACGAAGTCTGCTACATCGACCGCATCCGTCTAAACCTCCGATACATGGTGCCATAAATCAACTTGGCATCTTCGGAGAGATAGACGGATAAAACCATATAGCATCTGCCCCCGAATCTCAGGCTAGACGTCCTCGCGTCTCGGCCGCCGTTCGGAGGGGAACATAACTTATTTGGGCTCTGTTTGTTCAGCCCCCCCTTTCCTTTCATGCCGAAGTGCTAAGCACTTATTTGACCTCTGACGCTCACATATATGACATGTGAAGCATTCAGTCATAGGCGCTGCCCAATGAGCGCTTGGCAAACAACCTTTTTGGCTATTTGCGGAGTGCTATGTACTTTTATTCAGCGCCCACGTGATGAGCACGTGAAGCACTGGCCTTCTGTTTTAGACGCCTGCATGTCTTTCACGTGGGGCGCTGGGCGCTATTAAAATGGGCGCCCACGTGGGAAGCACGTGGGGCGCTAGTCTTTTTCCCTTTTTAAAGATTAATTCTCTGTTAATATTTTCAGAGAGGTTAAAGCTCTATCAATAATGCTTTGACTATTAACGCTCGCTAAAATCACTATATTTGAGGATTTTAGGTTGAGTTTTTGAAGAACTAAGTTCTCGATTTAAAGGAACTAAGTTCCTGGAGTATTATGGACTCCACATTCTTCATGTCCAACCTTGTTCTTCCCTGAATCTTTGATTCTCAAGAACAAAATCTTCCCGATGAGACTTAAATTCTCAACTAGTGGGAGACTTGTCTTGTGGATCTCAAATCTAGAGAAAGAACTAAGTTCTTTGAGAAGGGTTAAACCCTTAGCTATGTTAGGTAAAGGAGATGTTTTTAATCTCTTTTTTTTCCTTTACCCAGGGTTTTTTAGGACGAGGAAAGTCTTCTTCTTTCACGAGAATTGAATTCTCTGTTGTTTTGAAACTTTCTGTGGTCTCTGTATGTCTCTCCTTCTCTATGCGTCCTTCTATCTCTGTCTCTCCCCTCTTTTTTTTTCTTTTTCGAGACTTGAAGTTTCATGTCCTTTATATAGGTAAGGCAAATTGTTGATTAGTTTTGAGAAAATCTCTCATTGAGAGATTCCAATTGATTTAATTGGTCTCAAAATCAATCTGGGAAATTTTATCCACCATTGGATCTTTGATCCAAGAACTTCTGTTTTTACAGAATATAATTTTTGGTTTTTAAAGAGATTGAGAAAATATTTTCCCTATACAGAATTTATTCTGTAAAACGATAATTTTTAATCACCATTGGATTTTTTAATCCAACGGTTCTCTTTTTTTACAGAGAGCAATCGTTCTTATTTAGAAAGATTGAGAGAATATATTCCGGAATAGAATTTTATTCTACAATTGGATCTTTAATCCAACCGAGAGTACCTTTCTTATTTCAGAAAAAATTATGAAATATTTTCTCCCAACAGAATTTAATTCTGTATTTTGATGATTTATAGTCTCCGTTGGATTTTTGATCCAACGGCTATGTTTAACACAGAGTATTATGAATTTAATTCTACCTGAGCGCCAGCGCTCACGTATTATGCACGTGGGCGCTACTTAAGAATTTAATTCTAAAGATGGGTATTCCTATTCTTTGCACATTGGCTCCCGCGTGAGGAGCACGTGCGGCGCCACAATAGGATTTAATCCTAGCGTTGGCACCCTCATGAAGAACACGTGAGGCGCTGCCTTATTTAATTCAAACAGAGCTTTACTATTTTAATAGGTTAAATATTAGGGAAACAAATACCCCTCACTGTTTCTCTCACGTGGCTTACACGTGGGTGTAACGGTGTCACCTTTTCTACCGTTCGATCTCCTAGGGAGTTGAACCATCCTTTCATGTCTTATAAATAGGGCCTTTGGCCCTTAAGATGACTGTCGTTTCATCATCTTCCTTGTTCTTTCTTGAGAATTTAATTCTCTTTTCAGAGCTTAGATCTCTGTCCAAAGAAACTCTCAGAGTTTAAACTCTATTTAAGAAAATTCGTAAGGATTAAGAGCATTTTTCTCTTAAAAGAGACTCATTTTGTCTTGGATTTTTAACCCATTAGTCTACTTACTCGTTTCGGAGTCTGTAGTTTATTCACTCGTTTCGGAGTCTCTAGTTTATTCACTCGTTTCGGAGTCTCTAGTTTATTCACTCGTCTCGGAGTCTCTAGTTTATGCACTCGTTTCGGAGTCTGTAGTTTATTCACTCATTTCGGAGTTTCTAATTTATGTACTCATTTCGGAGTTTATTTGGTTTGTCTTCCTTGGGTTTACAGGCAAACTTGTCCTAACGTTGTATGTAGATAACTCCCATTCTTTACGATGGAGGTCCGTTAGGTTTGTGGTACTAGGGTTTTAGTCCGTGGTACCATCACGTTGGCTGATGTATTCCTCGATATGCAGTCCTTAAGCTGTTATTCGAGTAGCCCCACGACTGTCGTGTCTCTGATCCCTTCGGGGGCTGGACAAGACGTCTTCAAGTAATCTCCTTAGGCTATATTACCGTCTGAGAAGCAAACGTTAGGAATTTACCATGACGTTTTTTTTACTTGATGTTAGGCTCAGTTTGGAGTCCCGATGAGTCATAACCACTCCGCACTGGTGTGGGATGATCTCCGATAGTCTTTTAGGATTTATATGAGTTGCCGTCAAGACCCGAAGCTGAGAATATGCCGTCGCTTTATTTTTGTTTTGATGATGTCGTGCCGTTTCTTTGCTGTAATAGGGTAGACATCTGTAGGACCCCTATGCTGTATGTATCGCAATTGAAGTCTGGAGCTCGGAATATGCCATTGCTCCATTTTTGTTTCGACCCTTGGGTATTTTTGGACGTCGTGTCTGTACCCTACTGGAGTGAGAAGGAATGCCGGGATAGTCTCTAGGTTGTATTTAAACCGTCATGACTTGGAGCAAGGATTTTGCCGTGACTCCATTTTTATTTGATCCTTGGGTCTTTGTTGACGTTGTGTCTGCACCCTGCCGATATGAGGAGAACGTCGGGGTGATCTCTAGGCTTTAGATGTTGCCATTAAGATCTGAAGCTAGGATTTTGCCGTCACTTCACATTTATTTGATTGTTGCGTTCGCATCCTGCTGAAATGAGGAGCACGTCGAGCTAGGATTTTTTGGCCATCACTCCACTTTTGTTTGTTGACGTTGCGTCTACACCTAATTGGAATGAGAAGAACGTCGAACTGATCTCTAGGCTATAGATATTACCGTCAAGATCAGGCTCTCCCTTTGACGAAGCCTGGTGGGAAAATATGGTTCCCTTTCTTTCATTTGTGCCCGTGGATCGTATACAAGAGTCAATATGGACATACTTGCAGGGCTGAAGAAATTATATATATATATATATATATATATATTTGTTTCTGCGATGCTCTATCTTTTCAGCTTTTCATATTGCGAAAGTCACGATTGCCCAATCATTTCGGCCTTTTATCCGCGGTGCCCAATCATTTCAGCTATTTTTTAAATATTTTTTACTCGTTGCTTTTTATTGCGAGTTACCCAAACATTTAGGCTGTTTTTATATGCATATTTTTTGCTCGCTGATTTTTATTGTGAGTTACCCCATCATTTCGGCTATTTCATATGCATATTTTTTTATCGCTGATTTTTGTTGCGAGTTGCCCCATCATTTCGGCTATTTCATATGCATATTTTTTTGCTTGCTGATTTTTGTTGCGAGTTACCCCATCATTTCGGCTATTTCATATGCATTTTTTGCGACTCGCTGAGTTTTATTACGAGTCAGGAACTTGAGATCTGATACCAATCTTGGCATCAGCATCGCTGCAACTGGAATATTGCCAGGAGCGAATCATCATTTGCCTTTGCGAGGACTTGAAATTTGATACCTATTTAGGCATCAGCATCGCTTCAACTGGGATATTGCCAGGAGCGAATCATCATTTGCCTTTGTTAATTTGAACAAAGGTGTCTTAGCAAACAGGGTTAGGATCCTGTCGACTAAGGCTTTTTAACTTTATAAGCCATAAGGGTCTCATAAAGGTATTTCTCCCTATGAGACGTGAGGATATCGTAGATGTATTTTCTCCTTAGGAATCATAGGGATTCCCAAGTGATATTTTCTCTTGTAAGTCGTAAGGATCTTGCAAGAGTGTTTTCTTCTTATAAGTCGAGAGGACTTATAAGTGTCGTTCACCACATGGGGACATTTCTCACCATTGGAAAAACTTGGTGGGGGAATGTTTATTCATGCCCGTGTATTGTATACAAAGGTCAATATTGGATCGTATGTAGGGCAACATCAGAGGAATATGACGGCTTAAGAACATGTTTAGATCTCTGTAGCTTAAGGCTTTTGAATCTTATGAGCCGTGAGGGTCTCATAAGGAGAATTCTCCTTATGAGACGTGAGGATCCTGTAAGTGTGTATTATTATTAATTTTTTTACGAGATTGCGCCCTTCCGGGTTTTCACAAGTTCGCCGGTAGTCTTGCCGTTTTTACTCATGGCGCCCTTTCGGGTTTTCATCCGTGCCCATTTTTCTTATGGACATACCGTTCCGACCGTCCAAGTCGCAAAAATGGCAGAGCCGACCGTCCAAGTTGCTAAAAGGGCAGCACCGACCGTCCACGTCGCTAAAAGGGAAGCACCGACCGTCCAAGTCACAAAAAGGGCAGCACCGACCGTCCAAGTCGCTAAAAGGGCAGAACGAACCGTCCAAGTCGCTAAAAGGGCAGCACCGACCGTCCAAGTCGCAAAAAGGGCAGCACCGACCGTCCAAGTCGCAAAAAGGGCAGAGTCGACCGTCCAAGTCGCAAAAAGGGCAGAGCCGACCGTCCAAGTCGCTAAAAGGGCAAAACCGATCGTCCAAGTCGCTAAAAGGGCAGCACCGACCATCCAAGTCGCAAAATGGGCAGCACCGACCGTCCAAGTCGCAAAAAGGGCAGAGCCGACCGTCCAAGTCGCAAAAAGGGCAGAGCCGACCGTCCAAGTCGCTAAAAGGGCAGAACGACTCACCGGGAAGAAAAAAAAGTCTGGATCCAACAACTGAACAGCGCCAGGAGCAGGAGACCGATACAGAGTTCCTGCGAAGGGTTCTTGAAAGAAAAGACAAGGAAGACGCTGAGCAGGCTGCCAACATAAATCAGATGGCTCTCTTGTTCCAGGACATGGTTGGAATGATAATCCAGCCAGATCCCCCAGCCAAAGATCCGCCGATGATCATCGAGGATGACATAGGGGAAACATCAAACCCTCTTCCGGCATTATCAGTGGCCAAGGAGGAAACGATCTCCAAGGCTGCTCTTGATGATTACATCATACCCCTCGAACAAACTGTTCGGCAAGCTCAATTCTACAAAAAGATTTAGGATATCCCTCGGACCCAGCGAAAGATGCCCAACGGGAAGATGGAGACAACCGGGTTCGGATACGTTCGGTCCAGGAAACGGGAGCAGTTCCAAAGCTGCCGCGTCATAAACAGCTCCAGAGAAGAGGAAAATGCTCATCCGAATGGACCTGGCGTTGAAACAGAGCGAAATCCCGCTCTATGAACGTTAAGTCCGTCGCTCGAAGAACAAATAGACAAGCTAATAAAGGAGGCTTGTCAAAGGAGTCGAGACAACCACATCCGCGAAATGGCGATCTATGAAAAAACCAGAACACAGCGCCTCAATCAGCAACCTGCGGAGAAAGAAGACTACAATGCCCTTTATCCCCAGCTCGTTGTATGTCCTTGCAAAAAGGAAAAATCCCGAAATAGAGGCAAAACAGGACAAAGAGCGTAAACAACGTTCACAAACAACAAGGCAGATCTAAGAAGCCGCGCTATCAAGAAATACTTGGTTGGAACCCGTCCTTTACAAAGAAGAAGCGTCGGAAATACTCTTTCCCTCAAGAAAAGACAAGGAAATTATTCAACCTTGGCATGAAGAACCAAATGATGACGCTCCCGGAGTCTCGGCACCCCGAACAAATAAACGAGGTCCATCATCCGGATTATTGCTCCTATCACCGAGCAATAGGTCATCCCCTTGAAGATTGCTTCACCTTCAAAGACCGGGTCGAAGACCAGTATCAACAAGGCAAATTTGCTTTATCCGACAGCTGGAGGGTAACCCCGCCGCAAAAGCATGGGCCAAAGAAGACCTATACCGCGAGGATAGGACCAGCTCAACATCAAGGATGGAAGCGAACCCATACCTACCATATGATAACACTCTCAAAGGAGGGAGGGCACGAGACTGTAGATGATCCCTTCAAGTGCTTCGCAAATGAAGACGAGAATGAGGTGATCTCAGAGTTTCCACCAGCACCAAAAGAGCTGGAAGACGGGATACACACTACAGAGGACAACCTAAGGAAAATTGACTTAGGGACGGAAAACGATCCGAGGCCAATGTTCGTCAGTGAGCTACTATCTAAAAAATAGTTAGCCACGTTAAAAAACGTGCTCATGTAATATAAAGACTGCTTCGCAAGGAACTATTCGCAAATGTCGAGTCTAGATCCAAAGGTTGTGTACATAAATTGGCCATATCGCCGGATATAAAGCCAGTCAAACAGACGCCAAGAGAATGCGGCTAAACTTTAGAGAAATTATATTCTCAATAGGGTTAAACCCTAGTTTCTTTTCTTAAAGGAATTAAATTCCTGTGAGTTCGAGAGAATTATATTCTCAGTTAGGGTTAAACCCTAGTTCTGTTCATTTTGAAGGAATTAAATTCCTATAATATAGGGTTAAACCCTAACTTTATCTCCAAGGAATTGAATTCCTATCATTTTGTGAGAATTAAATTTTCTAAACTCAGTTCTTCCTCTGCGTTTTAGATATGCATGGCAGGATCTCAACCCAATGAGAATTAAATTCTCAATTCGTGGGGAGATGTGCACTTTGCGGATCCTCAACCAGAGAAAGAACTAAGTTCTCTTTTTTTATATATAAGAGTTAAACTCTTTCGAGAATTAAATTCTCCTTTGAAGCCTCTCTTTTCCCTTCTTACTTAAGGTTTTCCTTTTTGCAGAGAATCAAAGGCTCTCTCTCTCTCTCTCTTTCTGTGTATCAAAAGAAAAGATCCAAAAGTCTCAAGGTTTCAAAAAAGAGTTTTAGAAAAAGGTCTTCAAAAAAAGGGTCCTTTCTCTTCTTTTCTTGGCTCCTATTTATAGGAGAAGGAAGAGAATCAATCTGCTTAGTAAATCTCTCATTGAGAGATTTGATTTGTATGTTGAGAGATTTGATTTATATTTATCATTAATCTGGGCCTTTAGATTGTTAAGTGAATTTTATTCACCATTGGATTTTAAATCCAGAGATATCCCTTTGTTATCTCGGTTAGATTTGGGGGGGGGGAATCTTTCCAAGTCCAAGATTTTCCATAAATTGGTAATATTTAATCACCTTTAGAATTTTAATCCAACGGTTCCAAATAATCATTCTCTGTTTTGGAAAGATTTGAATGATCTCTTCTCAAAATTTAATTCTGTTAAATAATAAGGCTTTTAAAGCCAGTAACGTGTGGCCACGTGACCCCTGGTCACGTGTTGGCACGTGACCCCGGGAACGGGCCTTTCTTCTCCTGCGCTCTGTTCTCTGGCCGCTGCTTAACCATCACATGCCAACATGTGACCACTGGTCACGTGTGAGCATGTGATGCCTCTTCTGAGTCCTTTCCTGATTTTTAATCAGGGAACAAACGTTACGTCTGCATCCTGCTGGAATGAGAAGCATGTCGAGCAGGAGTTAGGATTTTGCCGTCACTCCTTTTTTATTTGGCTCTTTGGAGCCTTTGTTGACGTTGCGTCTTCATCTTGCTGGCATGAGAAGCACGTCGAGCTGGAGTTAGGATTTTGTCGTCACTCCTTTTTTATTTGGCTCATTGGAGCCTTTGTTGACGTTACGTCTGCATCCTGCTGGCATGAGAAACACGTCGAGCTGGAGTTAGGATTTTTCCATCACTCTTTTTTGATTTGGCTCCTTAGAGCTTTTGTTGACGTCGTATCTGCACCTAGAAGGAACGTCGAGCTGGAGCTGGGATTTTGCCATTATTCCTTTTTTGTTTGGCTCCTTGGAGCATTGGTTGACGTTGCGTCTGCATCCTGCCGGTATGAGAAGCACGTCGAGCTGGAGTTAGAATTTTACCATCACTCCTTTTTGATTTTGCTCCTTGGAGCCTTTGTTGATGTCGTATCTTCACCGAGAAGGAACGTCGAGCTGGAGTTAGGATTTTGCCGTCACTCCTTTTTTATTTGGCTCTTGGATCTTTGATGACGTTGCATCTACATCCTGCTGACTTAAGAAGCACGTCGAGCTGGAGTTAGGATTTTGCCGTCACTCCTTTTTTATTTGGCTCCTTAGAGCCTTTGTTGACGTCGCATCTGCACCGAGAAGGAACGTCGAGCTAGAGATGAGATTTTGCCATTACTCCTTTTTTCGTTTTACCCTTGGGTCTTTGATGACGTTGCGTCTATATCCTGCTGGCATAAGAAGCACGTCGAACTGGAGTTAGGATTTTGCCATCACTCCTTTTTTATTTGGCTCCTTGGATCCTTTGTTGACGTCGCATCTGCACCAAGAAGGAACGTCGGGCTGGAGCTGGGATTTTTCCATTACTCCTTTTTTGTTTAACCCTTGGGTCTTAGATGACGTTGTGTCTACATCCTACTGGCATGAGAAGCACGTCGAGCTGGAGTTAGGATTTTGCTGTCACTCCTTTTTGATTTGGCTCCTTGGAGCCTTTGTTGACGTCGCATCTGCACCGAGAAGGAACGTCGAGCTGGAGCTAGGATTTTGCCATTACTCCTTTTTTGTTTGACCCTTAGATCTTTGATGACGTTGCGTTTACATCCTGCTGGCATGACAAGCACGTCGAGCTGGAATCAGGATTTTGCTGTCACCCCTTTTTGATTTGGCTCCTTCGAGCCTTTGTTGACGTTGTGTCTGCATCCTGCTGGCATGAGAACCACGTCGAGCTGGAGTTAGGATTTTTTCATCACTCCTTTTTTTGTTTTGGCCCTTGGGTATTTTGTTGACGTTGCGTCTACATCCTGCTGGAATAAGAAGGAACGCTGAGATAGTCTCTGGGTTGTATCTGAACTTTCAAGATTTGGCTCTCCCTTTGACGGAGTCTGGTGGGAAAATATGGTTCCCTTTTCATTTGTGCCCATGGATCATATACAAGAGTCAATATGGACATATTGTGTCCCAGTTCATGACGATTTGGCAAGCAACTTCACTAGCTTGATGAGCTCATATTTGTTAAGCAATATAATCATCAAGAGCAGCCTTGGAGATTGTCTCCTCCTTGGCTGCCGATAAGGCCGGAAGAGGATTTGATGTTTTCCCTTTGTCATCCTCGATAATTATCGGCGGATCCTCGGCTGGGGGTTCTGGCTGGATCATCATTCCAACCATATCCTGGAACAAGAGAGCCATCTGCTTTATGTTAGCAGCCTGCTCAGTAGCTTCCTTGTCCTTTCTTTCAAGAACCTTTCGCAGGAACACTGTATCGGTCTCCAGCTCTTGGCGCTATTCGGCTGTTGTGTCCGGGCTTTCTTTCTGCCCGGTAAGTGCTGCCATTTTGGTCAGCATCTCCTCGAGCTTTTGTTGTTGCTCCTGAGCTTTTGTCAGCGACCGAGTTTGCGGCCGGTGACCTACGGAAGCACGGCTTTCTTCTTTTCCGGAAGCTATGTAAACCGTGTGTATGATCATGCCCCCAGACTTGAGGCGTTTGGGTCCAGCACCTTTAGAATTTGCCCCAAGCGGTGGGTTTTTCTCCAGCCCCGTCCTTTTGTGGGAGGTCGAAGTCGAAGGAGCCGTTGTAACAAGCACCTGTGTAGAAGAAGTCCCTCACTGTATTGCGGAGGGACGGTCTTTCTCTTGCCGAGCCTTTGATTTCTTCGATCGACGAGAGTAGTCTTTGTTGATCACAGAGTCCTGGACTTTCCGCTAGATACCCTGTGAATTTGGGAGGAGAGCCATTGATGGGGCTGCTCCGTTTTTGCCTGCACTGTGGCTTCTGCAGGTGGGGGCGATTTTTTTAGTACTGCCATTGGAGAGTTCTTGCGTACCCTCCTGAGTAGATCAAAACTGTTCCCGGTTGGAACAGCAGCATCGGCTTCCACCGTTGGAGCTGGTGGGGTAAGTCCAGAGGGGGAGTTGCTCCCAGCTTTCCTCACTCGGCGCCAGTGGCGACGTCGAGCGTGTCTTGTAGAAGAGACCACCTCAGGTTTGAAAGCGGCTTCTTCATGCCCCTGACTTTGCTGAGGGGCTGTTGTTGGCGTCAACCTGTTGAAGACTGACGTCCTTGGCAGGGTTTAAGGAGGCCGGCCAATCTTTCAAAAAACCGACTTTCTGGTAGGGGAAGCACCTTTGACGACTTCGCTCGTAGCAGGAGTTGGGAGGGTTATCCATTTTGGGGCAGCCCTTTCAGGTATCACGAGCCTTTTTGCAGGCCCGTTTGAGTTTTTGCTCAGCCTGTTGAAGACTGAGATACCGGATTTGGACGGCCCGTTGAGAGGGGCCGTTGTAGTCGCCAGTCGATCGAAGACCGGCCTCTTGAAAGCTTCCTCTTGCGCCGCTGAGGCACCGAAACTCACCGGTGGGAAGATGGTCCCGAAGAATAGTCCAGTAGTGACTTGTGTAACTTACCCCGCTGGCATTGAGAAAATTGAGGCCGCGTTGGGCCCGTGATCACTCCTCCAGTTGAGGTGGAGCGAGAGTTGCTGTTACAAGAGGTGCAGTTGGAAGCCATCAATTTTTTCTATGCAGGAGCAAGACACCAAATTTTGGCAACCATAGCGAACCGTGATTTTGTTCGCGAAACACGACACACGAAGTATGTGGTGAAAAGAGGAAAAGGTCCCACCGGGCGTGCCAGAATCTGTTTACCGCCGGAGACGGAGACGAACTGGGATGGATCGTTTTGCCTGAATCTGGGGGCAAATGCTATTTGAATTTATCCGTCCACCTCTCCAAATATACCAAGTTGATTTATGGCACCGTATATCGGAGGTTTGGACGGATGCGGCCGTTGTATCGGACTTTATCAGATTCCCCCTCGTTTGTGAGGGGTTTTTGATTATGGGAACGGTTTTCCCTGCAGGCGCAAGCCCCTGCAGTTAATTACGTTACCGCATTGCGATAACCACTTTCTCCTGTTCCGGAAGTTCACTTCGTGTCGTGTCGTGTTTGTTTTATTTTGGGTTGTTCGTGGATTGTATAAGGAGACTAATTTATGTCGTCGCTCGTAGGGCGCGGATTAGTCCAAATCCTTATATTTGAGATTTGGTTTGGGTCAAGAATTTTGCTTGACGGGGCCCACGTTGGTTTCTTGGTTTGCCAACGGGAATGAACTTAGGACGCAGATCTCACATTTGTGAGGTCAATCGGTTCATGAGATATTTGAGTTTGATTTAAGGATTATTAGCCATATTTGAGACTAAGATCGACTTATGAGCAATGAGCATATGGGCTCAACTGATCATTAGATCATATATGAATAGCCCATGGATAGTATACGGTAGTCATTATGGAGACAGTCCGTAAGGCAAGACATGTTAGTTTAAAGACGTCACGGTCCAACATTCCTTATTTAGGACGAATGTTAGTTTAAGGACATTTCGGTCCAACATTCCCGTTTTGGGGACGAAGGACATTGATCTAACATTCCCATTTTGGGGAAGAATGTTAGTTTAAGGACATTTCGGTCCAACATTCCCGTTTTGGAGACGAATGTTAGTTTAAGGACATTCGGTCCAACAATCAACTTCCACGTACGTGTATTTGTTACGTGGCGGAGTGAACGATGACGACATAGAATGCACCCAATTTGGAGTGTGGACCGATTTGTGGTGTGCACGTCAATTTGGAAGTGCATCAACGTAGGATATATCATTCCCAGTCTTGATGAAGTTTTACATCAAGTTGGGACGAGAAAAGAGTTGTTGGTTGTCGGGACCCGCCACCTCTCTTAAGACGTTGAGTAATTACAACGACATATATCATAGGTGTAAAGAGATGTACCCTTGAACCAAATCCCGTATTTGAGGGAAAAAGGGATTGTGGTGGACCTAAGAATTGTTAGTCATATTTGAGACTAGGATTACCTTAGGAGATATGGGATGAATATCATTTTGGATATCATCAATTAGAGATCAACAGTCATGTTTGAGACTAAGATCAGTTTGGAAATCACGAGCATATGGGCTCGGTTGATTTAAAATCAAAGAGATTTAATCTCAGGAAACTTAGCCAATTTGGGCTGAGATTGGGTTTCTATACAATCCAGCAGCGCTAAGCACTAAGATATACAGCGCTTATGTGTGTTTCACGTGAGACGCATGCATAGTGCTAAGCAATAATATTTTCTGGCGCTCCCGTGCTTTTCACGTGAGGCGCTGGGTTTTTAGTCTTGGGCACTCACGCGCTTTTCACGTAAGGCGCTACAATAGTGCTAATTACTAATTTTCTCTGGCACTCACGTGTGTTTCACGTGAGGCGCTATGTTTTTGGAGATTTAATCTCTATTGATATTTTTAGAGAACTTAAATCTCTGTTAATGGTATTTTGACCTTAACGATAACCAATATCATTATTTTGAGGATTGTCACGCCCCGCTTCCCGGTATACGACGAAGGGGACATGACTGGTCTGCTACGTATTTACTGTGAAGTAAATACGCTAAGTGTATCTAAGCAATATAAAAGTAATCACAAGAGACAAGAGATATAAACTGAACAACAACTTTATTTAATAACATTCTTTTGTACAATACATGAAAAGGAAATACAACTGAAATAAAAGCGATGCCTAAACAATGGCATAACAGGAAATTAAAGATACTGAATAGAAAATGTACAATGTCTAGAGCTCAGGGTCTTCGCTGTACTGATCCAAGTCTTCTGCAGTTGGCTCAATCTCAGATAAGTCCAGATCACCTGACGACATTCAAAGAAGAAAGAAAGAGAATGTCGTCAGCGAACAGGTCGCTCGGTAAGTCCTAAAGATAAGGGAAGAATAGAAAACACAGAATAAGAAAATATCTTTTACAGTTATATTATATTGTAATAATGTTGTTTTAACGCTGTTGTTTGTAGCTTGGTACAGAAGGATGCCAGTGTATACGAGAGGGGTCTCAGTATGCTAGAGACCAGGGCAAACGGAAAGTACAAGGAACCGTTAAGCCACGGTACAACATCAACGGAATATAGCTTAGGTGTCTTAATCTTACTGTCTCGTGCCACTTTTAACACCTTCCGTATCAATCTACCCCTTAAACCCCGTAGTGTTTAGATTGCATTGTTGTATTGTATTGTATTGTATAGATTGTATAGTTGGATGACTGACCAAAACCATGATATCAGTAAACGGATGTGACTGAGATGTAAATGGAATAACTGTAGAATCATGTAAATGGAATGTATATCCATGGTTTGGTTCAGTCAAGTTGTATAGATTGATAACTGGATTCATGGATTCATGTATTCATACTGAATTGTAATACTGTAGATTGTAGATGGTACTTGAATCATATTCAAGTCAGAATATAATCAGACTCAAACCCGAGTCAGACAATTATAAAAGTAAATTGAAGTCCTGATTGTTTTGATATTATCGGTAACACCGTTTGTTAATTGTCTACCTTAGATAGGCAAGCACCCATATCTCCGGCTCCCTGAGGCTCAAGAGACTGGTCACTCCTTAAACCTATATTTACTAGGGTCCTCAGGGCAATTTATAGAACTTGAGGGGATTTTATGTAAAAATACTTTTATATAGTTTTCAAGATACACCCTAAGTATTTATTATTCGTCTTTATAGTTGTAATGAGTGTAAATTTTATTTTGTGATATTTCTAGTGAAAATATCCTATTTTCATAATAAATGATATTTATTTGAAATATTGATTTTCATGGTATTTTAGTGTAAAATGAATCTTGTGACATTTTTAGAAAAAGTCGAATATTTGTTATAATTCAAAATAGATATTTTTAATTTACATATACATATATTTATATGAAAATAATTTTAGTATATATATATAATATTCTAGAAATCTAGTTTTCTTAAGATGTCGTATTTTAAATCTTTCGAGACCGAATGCTCCTTGCGGAGGTCTGCATCTCGCACTACTAAGCCCGAGGATGTGCGATAATCCGCACCATCCCGAACGGGTTCCCCAAATAGGTTGTAGCGGCGCTTTGCAAAGATTTGGATAAATACTAATCATTAAGGAAAAACGGTTTTATTAATTATGGTATTTATTTGTAAAGATGTTGATTTCCCGTATTCTATATTCTAGGGTCTCCTAAGTCAACTAGACTGCTCCTAACTGGTCCAAAGCGACAAGTTGTGAGATACCTCAAATCGCCTCTTCACCGCCAATTGGGCCCAGGTAAGTACAAGTGAAGAAAGGAGGGATACGCTCACGAATCACCGTGAGACAGGCCTTTTAAAGTTACCTTTCTCACTTGTCTAGCCTAGGCACTACAAAGTCAGATTTAGATAAACGACTGAATACCCACAACTTTCCTCTGTTCTAATGAGCGCGACAGTCCTTAATTGGCTGAGTCTAGATATTTTTTTTATTAGCTCAAAAGTTATTTATTTGTAAAGATGTCGATTTCCCGTATTCTATGTTCCCGAGAGTATCGTGCTATGTTGCATATGAGTGTGTAAAGAGGTAGGTCGTTACCTCGTGGTCTACTTAAAGTATAACAAGTTTAATGGTTTAAATGTCGCAAAAGGAACTATGTGGTATTTAAATGAAAAAAATACGGTAAAAGGAACTAGCAATTATTTTGTGATATGAAACTTGATCAATTTGGTTGATTAGTGTTTAATAGTCAACATGAGAGAGTTTAAGCATAGTTGTATTAACTAGAAGTGAAGTTTTATAAAGAAACCGAATCGGAAATCGGATTTGTTCCGATTCCGTCGGGTTTTGTAAATCCGTATTTTAGAAAAGAAAAGAGAGTTAGAATTTGGGGACTTACGGGTTTCGATCAAAGATAAGAGGAAGGTGGATCGGGAGGAGTCGCCGGTGCGTCGTTTCATTTCCGGGAGTTCCTACGGTCGTTGCCGGAAATTCCGCCGAAGAATTCGCTGGAGCTTCGCCTTTCGCTCAATTCGATTGCACAAAAGAGTTCTTGAGAATTTTAGAGAGTTGGATCAGAGTTTGGAATGAGTGGGTAGAGGGTAGGGGTGGTATTTATAGGGTTAGGTTAGGGTTAGGGTAGCTGAAAGGTTAAAATGAAAAATGTATTAAAAGTGGAGTAATTGGGGTTTTAAAAGGGTTCTGGAAATGGTCTGAGGCTAAAATTTTGCAGGTGCATAGGGAATGTGAAAATACACAATTTTCATGTTGGGGTCGTCACCGGAATCGGACGACTGGGGGGTGACTCGGCCGTGACTCGGTCGGAGGACTGAGTCGGCCGAGCCGAGGCCGAGTTGGCCGATTTCCGGCCGAGTCCGACGGCCGGAATCCCCCCCGACGGTTCATCTATCCTTTAGCAATGTTACATTTTTTAGTGTAGTGGGGTTTTTGTGAGATATGCACGTGTAAACCCTTGGTATTCTAAAGGTTTTTAAAAAATCAATATTAAAAATAATGTGGGGTATGGGATTTGAATTCTAGTGGCTTGGTTCAGCAGTGCAAGGTATTACCAATGAGCTACAAGCTCTTTCTTGTAATTAAATTGCTAATTAATTACTTAAGTCTTGTGGTCAGGCAATAAATACACCTTTATGGATTTTTGAAATTTTTTTTGTAAAAACTTGTATAGGAAATTTAGGGTTGCTACAAGGATCTGGGATCATGTTCTTTAAGAACTAAGTTCTTGATTTGAAGAAACTAAGTTCATGGAGTATTATGAACTCCATGTTTTCCCTGTTCATGTTTTCCATGTTCATGTTTTCTGAGAGATTAAACCTCTTTTAATGGTGTTTTGACCATTAAGGATCACCAAGATCACTATTTTGAGGATCTTGGATCGGCTTCTTTAAAAAACTAAGTTCTTGATTTGAAGGAACTAAGTTCCTAGAGTATTATGAACTCCATCTTCTTTCTTTTCAATTTTGTTCTTCCCTGAATCTTTGATTCTCAAGAACAAGATCTTCCCGATGAGAATTAAATTCTTAACTTGTGGGAAACTTGTCTTGTGGATCTCAGATCCAGAGAAAAAACTAAGTTCTTTGAAAAGGGTTAAACTCTTAGATATCGTATGTTAGGTAAAAGAGATATTTTGATCTCTTCTTTTTTCTTTACCTAGGTTTTTTAGGAGGGAAATCTTCTTCTTTGAGAGAATTAAATTCTCTGTTGTTTTGAGAGCCTTCTGTATTTTTACAGAAGCTTATGGGAGCTCTCCTTTTTTCCTCCTCCCTCTTGATTATTCTCTTTGCTCATATTTATAGGAGAAGAGAAAAATCAATTTGTTGAGAAAATCTCTCATTGAGGGATCATGATTGATTTCATGATCACACAAAACGATTTTTTAGATCAATCGATGAATTTTATTCACCGTTGGATTTTTAATTCAAAGGCTCTCTGTTTAACAGAGAAGATTTCTTGTTTGTTTAACAAGATTAGGAAATATTTTCCTAAGATAGAATTTTATTCTATCATATGAATATCTTGTTAGTTTAACAAGATTAAAATTTTATTCCAACATAGAATTTAATTCTATCACATAGAATTTTATTCTATCATATGAATATCTTGTTAGTTTAAAAAAAATAGAATTTTATTTTATCATATGAATATCTTGCTAGTTTATTTTAATAAGATTAGGTATATATTTTCCTAACATAGAATTTAATTTTGTTATATGAATATCTTGTTAGTTTAACAAGATTAGGAAAATATTTTCCTAAGATAGAATTTTATTCTATCAGATGATTTAATTGGTGATATTTTATCACCATTGGATTTTAAATCCAAAATTCTCTGTTAGGTAAAGATCTTTCCATATTAGAAAGATCAAGAAAAATATTTTCTAAATAGAATTTAATTCTATCATTTGATGATTTTAAATCACCGTTGGATTTTTGATCCAACAGATTTCCGTTTAATAGAGAATATTTGATCAGGGAGATATTTTTTCCCTAATAGAATTTAATTCTATCATTTTGATGATTTATTATCACCATTGGATTTTTGATCCAACGGCTCTGTTTAATTGAGAATATCCCACATTTTAGGGAAATATTACCCAAGTAGAATTTAATTCTACCCTCTTTAATTTAGACGCTGACGCTCACGTGTTATGCACGAGGGCACCGCCTAAGAATTTAATTCTTATTTTTGATAGACGCTCATGTGCTTTGCACATTGACGCCCACGTGAGGAGCACGTGTGGCGCCACCATAGGATTAATCCTGCAAGATTGGCGCCGGCGCCCTCGTGAGGGGCACGTGAGGCGCTGCCTCAACAAAATTTTAACAGAGCTTAGCTCTTTTATTGTGTTTAAATATTATGGGAACATGCGCTTCGGTGCTTTGCACATTGGCGCCCACGTGAGCTTCACGTGCGGCGCTACCTGGGGTGATAGTTACATGCTTTGCATGTGGGTGCATGTATTTAACACGTGGAGCTTTCCCTTTATTTTTATAAGGGAACAGCAAGCTCTGAGCCAAAAAAATTTGGCGGGAACACCATCGTGGGTCGATTGACGGGAAGTGTAGAGAAGACAACCAATTGAGCAGTTATCAGGGGCACCGTTGGAGCTTGCCCGAGATGCCTTATTCATTTGTTGGTGTTGATGGTCTTGCCCTCAGATGGAGCAACGGAGAGTCATTCGGAAACGAATTTGTTCTTGGGCTGAGGTGCCTTCGCAACCATGACATTTGGCCTTTTCCCTTTTGAGGCCGGTTTATTCATCACCGGGGCTTGAGGAGCAGAGATGGTGTTTGCTGGCACAAACAGAATAGAGTCAAATGGTAGCGGCGGCTCCTCCCATTATCGTCCGAGACTGGCCGGGAGGACCGTCCTGACGTCCATCTTCATCGTGTAGGAGATGAGAACTGTGTTGAGAGCTGAGTTTGTCCTTGGAGACATTTTGTTGCGTCCGATGATTGAAATTGGAAAATGTTAACCTAAACAAAGAAGCGTGATTTCAGCACATGCAATCGATATATATATTGATTGAGTTCGCATGAATGTTTAACCCGAAATACGGGAGGAAAGATAGGTCCCACCGGACGCGCCAGAATCCGTAGGATGTTTTTCGTCACCCCATTGAGATGGGAATTCACGTCGCTTGTCAGGCGTATACAGATTCCCCCTGTCTAGAGTAGGCCGGGGTTTATTGATTGTGGGGATCCGAATCTCCGGCAGCCGCGGACTAAAACGCCGTTAATTACATTTCGCTTTTGGAGCGAGAGAACCTCCGATTAACGGGTAAAACTGGTCATGCGAACTCAATGCGATGTATTGGTGTGTTTGTTTTTTTATAACAATAGGGACGTGTTCACTTTTTTGTTCCATTTGTGAAAAAAAGATTTTTTTAAACATTTAAATAATCATTTTTTAAAATTTATTTTATTTATTATTTATAATTTATTTGTTTCTTTTTTTAAAAAAAATAAAAATAAAAAATGGGAAGGGGAATCCCCCCCCCACCCACGTGAGGGAGAGTGGGAGCCTCCCCCTCAAGTGAAGGGGGTGGAGAGCTCCCACTTAGTGGGAGCTTCCTCCCCCTCACGTGAAGGGGAGTGGGGAGGGAGCCTCCCCCTCATGTGAGGGGGGAGGAATGGGAGCTTCCCCCCCTTCATGTGAGAGGGAGAGGGGCTCCCACAAGTGGGAACCTCCTTCTCATTTGGGGGCTTAAAAAAAAATTTGAAGGAATTAAACTCCAAAACATTTTATTTAGAGTTAAACTCCCAAAACAATTTTATTTAGAATTAAACACCCAAAGTTTTTATATGGAGTTAAACAACAAAAGAATTTTTATTTTGGGGTTAAACTCCAAAAGGATTTTTATTGTGGAGTTAAACTCCAAAAGATTTTAAATGAAGTTAAACTCCAAAAGAATTTTTATTGTGGAGTTAAACTCCTAAAATGATTTTTATTGTGGAGTTAAACTTCTAAAACGATTTTTATTGTGGAGTTAAACTCCAAAAAATATTTTATTCAGAGTAAAACTCCCAAAAAAATTTATACGGAGTTAAACTTCAAAAACAAAAAAAAAAATATTTTTTGCTCAAGAGGAAGCTCCCACTGAATGGGAGTTTCCCTCCCCCTCACGTGAGAAGGAGGAGTGGCCCCCACTAAGTGGGAGCTCCCTTCCCCTCGCGTGAGGGGTAGTGGGAGCTTTCCCCTCACGTGAGGGGGATAGCTCCCACTCCCCCATGTGAAGGAGCAGTGGCTCCCACTAAGTGGGAGCATCCCCCTCATGTGGGGAAGGAAACCCTCTTAGTGGACTCCAAAACTTTTTCTAAATGGAGTTAAACTTCAAAAGATTTTATTTGGAGTTAAACTTCCAAAACAATTTTATTTAGAGTTAAACTCCTAAATTTTTTATTATTATGGAGTTAAACTCCAAAAAAATAGATTATTGTGGAGTTAAACTCCAAAACATTTTCTCCTTTCTCTTTTGAGAATAAACCCAAAATGGGTTCTGTTCAGTCGAAAATATTGCACATTTGATATAATATTTTCCTTACTTTTGTTAAGTGCTTAAAGGTGTTTATTATAAATATGAAATATATGAGGGTTTATCTGCAAAATATCTATTATCATATGTTTCTATATTATAATGAACATTATGAAGGAAAATATATGCATATAATATTTATATAATATTTTAGTAATTTAAATATGCATATCATATCAAATATCCCTAATCAATATTCTTAAAATATAATATCATATAAAATGGTTAGGATAATATCTCAATAAAAACAAATATTAGTAACATTATTCATTGAGATATTGTGCAAGGTTTAGCTCAGGTCAGGAGATCGAGATATCGAGTGTCGGGAATCAAAAATCTGTCGATGGAGTTAAATAAATCGAAGAATCAATACTAGCAGAGACTCAGAAAAGCAATGAAAATTCTAGACATCAAATAAATCTCTATGTGTCACTGTGAAGCAGCCCAAAAATTTTGAAGCAATATGTCACGCCCCGAAAGTACGGAACATGACCGACACTTAAACTACGAAACGTCTCGAGGCGTACGTAATCTAAGTAAGCCGAAAACCCATAAATCCAAACCAAGAAAAGTAGTAGAGTGAAGGAAAACCAATTTAAAATCAAGTAGTTTTAATAGCATAAGCCGAGTTATACGGTTTCAAAAACATCAAGTATTTCCTGAAAATTTCGGCAGAGTCTCCTTTGTAAATACTGGCTCCCAAATGGGATACAGCATGAATAGTATACGAAATCAATAAAAAGGCATCCCCAAGCGGGAGCTAGCTCTTCGTCAATCGACGGTCACAACCACACAAGCAATATAATATACAACGCCAAGGGCGAGGATCAAAACTCAAAAGGAAACTCAAAACAGCAAGAAATCCATAGAAATACAACGCGCGACTCTAAGGTCGAAAGAATAAACATCACTGGTCTCTATCTGAGATAAATACAAGTTTGATTGATGGAACTTCTAGATACAACTGAATAATAATATACAATGTATAATGATGGGTACGATACAAATAAACCCACCTACTAGCAAGTCACCCGAACGAAACTGTACCCGCAAAGCCGTAAAGAAACCTGTACGGCGAAACCTGCAAGAAACTGGGGCACAACGGGGGTGAGTTGCCAACTCGTGAATAGAAGAACATCTACGAATAGAAATCGCATGTATGACGCAATCATAGGTCATACGATCAATATATATAATCCTCAAATAAAACCAACAGTCTATAACAATGACTAGGGTAAATATCTAACCCGAGTATAATCTCATGTGCCCGTGTCAGTGCCTCAGGTAGCAATATATCATGAATGAGGTATGAATGCATGAAAACAGATTACATGTAAATGAAGAAACTGTTTTCATAATTTAGTGAGATTTCCTTTGTATTTTTAAAATGAGGTATCATAAATGAAATCAGTATCAACAGTGTCTAGTATCGACACAAAACATAAATCTCAAGGTGTCGAAACCTCAGGCTCCGGCTATCCGGACTGGCCTGTATCATCAAATCTCAGTACCTCAATATCTCGAAATCTCAATGTCTCAATCTCAATATCTAGGGCGCCGTCAGTCCAGACCGGCCCCTACCATCCATCTCAAGACCACGACGGTATCCTCCGGATATCCGACGCGTCGGGTAATATCACCGGTCGGTAGTGCTCCCCTGCCAGGCTCAACGTCAACAACACGGCCTTCTCGCCCCGGGGTACCGCACCGGGCCCACCATGTACCCGAAACGGTTCATCCAACTCCTCGAATCGGGTCTCGAAATCCATCAGCAAACTCATGGTGGACGACTCATACATCATGGGAAAACCGCAATTTTATTTAAAAAGAGAGAAAGCGGTTTATATATGTTTTGCGGTTTTCCTCCAAATCCAGAAAATATCATGGAAATCCGAATCATCAATAGCATGTAAAACCATGAATATAAGCATGAGAATGAATAACAGTATGCATGAAGCGACAAGTAATAACTACAATATCTAAGCTGGCATATAAGGTATGTACACTAATATTATGTCAAACTACTGGCTATCAAGCTAAGTTAAGCAATAATATTTTCTAAGGTGTACGTGACATGGCAATTACCGATGAAGATGTGTGTGAGCCGGTAAGTAGGTGTATGTGGTACATACGCATCATCGGTAATGGTGCTGGTGTCCTAACAGCATAATGTCAACAATGCAATATGAAATAACAATGTAAATATGCGATGCGGAGCGAGCAACCAAAATGAGCGGGAGCTAAATATTAAACAATGGCGCCATTTGAAATAACACGAATCGCGGGGTTTTGAAAATAGGGGCTACGGTGGTTTTTAAGAAAGGATACGTCTTTTGAAATATCCGTAGATCCCTTGACCTGTCTTTTAAAATACCCACGATCCGCTAGTTTTGAAATATGTAGGAGTCTAATCTAATCTAACAACTACACTAAACTATACGGCTGAACTAACAAGCTGAACTACAGGTAAGGAAACCGCCTATCATCTGAGTCGATACATATACATACCTGTATATATACAGTCGGTGATCCCGCCTCAATAATATCATATCCGATACCATATCTATAAGCAGGCATCCCAAGTCAAGAGTGCGGATCAATCATCAATATAGCTCGTACGTAAATCCGTCGTACGGCATCCCAAATCTGGGTACGGGCCAATATCACATTCATCATACTATTCACCTGGTATCCTCGTTATCAAATATCATGATCGGGGTACTGATCTACGTCTAGTACAATACTGATACCACCTAAGTATGCATGCACGTGTGTGAACACTACGTCAAGACCCGTTACAACGTCATGTCGTATCTCAAATACGAACCCTGCTATATCACCGATCTCACGGCCTCAAATCAAATCTCATCGACTCATCTTAAATCCCAAGTACTATCCTCATTATCCATGCATGTGTATATGAATGTACATATGCATAGTCCCATACCCACGCATATATACCTATATACACATCCCAATCGGCGGACAAGAAAGTAATGTATGCAAGTCTGTGTGCGCGTATGTAGGTATAACAACTACTCTAGGGTTTCGCAACTAACCCAAAGCTAATCCATGAACACCTAATCATAACATGAATAAACATTCTCGTATCATAAAACACCTATATAAACATATATATATGAGCTACACTACGGACTGCGGGGGTGCTATACGCCATCCACCCGACTTCTCCCCGTAGATATAAATCTACTCACCTGGTCCTCGCTAGCCGATGTCGACGTCGCCACGCGCTTGCTTGTCGTCTCGAAGTCCACATGGGGTACCTACATATCATAACGTACCGTGTCGTATTAAAATCCGACTCATGACCCCAAACGACACGTGAATCCCACATAGGTCAAAACCTATGGTTGCTTTCACAAATCAACCCAAAAACCCTCGAAGTCGGCGTACAAATGCCAAACCATCGAGAAAAACCCAAACACACTCATTTGTATAATTACAAGCACTAATTATAATATAAAATAGCTTAAAACTCACAAAAACCTCAAACTCGCTTTAAAAGCTATTTTTCCGAAAATCTAGCAAGCAAAATTAACCGTTTTAGTACAAAACTCGATGTATAAACGAATCTAGCGGCCAAAATATTCACTAAATATCTTAATTAAGTCATAAAAACAATTCCTATAATTTAATCTCATTAATTTCCATAAACCTTAAAATTCTAGTTCACAAAATACCTAAATTTTAACAATTTTATAGCAAAAAAAGCACAAACTACAATCTAGCTTGGATTTTCATGAACTACAAGCATTAAACCACTCAATATAATCTTTATAATGACATGAAACCTAAATTTGAATTTTATCTCACAAGAATATAATTATTTTCAAAACCTAGTTTACCATTTATATACTTATCACAATTTAAATCAACAAATATGCAACTAGCAACTTAAATTGGATTTAGCATAACCTAATATGTCAAATACATCACACAACCCTAAACTCACAACACAAACCCCAATTTGAATTCAAACCCCACTCTTGAATTTCAAATCATGCACTTGGAATTAAAATGAAAACCTATTTAAACACCTAATTAAGCTAACTTAAAACAATTAACAACAATTTAACACAAAGGTTAGAACTTATACCAAAATAATTTGAAGATCCCACAAGCACACTTAGCCTCCCAAATTGAAATCTAAATCCCTAGATCCATGCTATGGTAGCCAAGGGAAAATGGGTAGGAGGTGGATTTTGATTTGGATTTTTGCTTGATTTTTTGTGGATTTTTCAAGCATTTTTGATGAACTTTTTTTTTTAAAGAGAAGGAGATGAAGAATGAAGGGCTGAAATGGAGGTGGGGGGCTCGGCCAATGCAGCATGAGGAGGAGAGGAGAGAGAGTGAGGTGGGGAAAAGCAAGTGAGGAAAGTTCAAGGTCAACACAAAAGTCAAAGCCCACTATTTATATCATTTTCTATTCTTTTCTTTTCTTTTCTTTTGAAAAAAGAAGTGATTGGAGAGAGGGAGAGGGGGAGGGCTGTCATGGTGGGGCCGGCCACATGTGGAGAGGGTGAGGTGTGGGTGTGTGGGTTAGGAAAAAGATAAATGCTAAACCCCAATTCCCATTAACACTAATTTCACCGAAAAAAGCCTTTTTCTTCGATATTTTCTAAACCGTTTTGGCAAACGATTTTGTTTCAAAAACCACATGATAAAATTTTATTTAATGTTTTATGATGCACAAAATTTGTTTTAACTCATTCCAATTTGTAATTTTCCCTAATTAAATGTATTAGTGACGGCTTAAAATAATAATAAAATAATTTTTTTCAGAAAATTTGAAATTTCACCAGTGGCTCAATAAACACCAAATACTAGCAATTACATAGCTAGAATATGTATATTTAATTTTTATAATAAAATATTTGTATTTTGACTTTTTACAGAAAACCCCCTTATTTTACCTTTTTTCGAAATTTCACCGAAACGATTTTCAAAACGTTACAATCTTCCCCCCTTAAGGAAATTCGGTCCCCGAATTTAAATTAAAACTCCCCCCAAATACTAAAATATTTCAGCCAAAACCATCAAATCGCCGGGGCTCCGAAATCATAAATACATAAACGCATCATAGCGCAATGCATGCGCATGAGTAATGAGTAGATAACTCGAAATCAAAACTCCGTCAAGCATCCCGCAATCATCGGATTCAAGGTGAAGACACGAATGCCAAATCTCAAGCAAGACCGATATGCTATAAATCGGAACTATACATGTAAATATCAGGAGGAAATGCATGCCAAATCCTTTAAGTTGCTGTGCAATGCACATAACACTGCACAGTGGCGGACGTCTATCATAAGAAAATAACTATATACATATATACCTTTGTTGAAATGTACGTTCCGCCGTTTTGGGAAACAATTTAGAAGGGTTTTCCTTATTTTAAACGTTTCGCGTCATATCAGACACGTAGGTAAATACTGAGACTATAGCTCGCTTTTTGGAATTCTTTTCAATAGCTATCAATGCATGCAAAATACATTCAGGTACTGTTCTCTGACTAGTCCTGCTTAGTACGAAAACATATCGCAATTATCATAAAAAAAAAACGTACTGCTCTATAAGAAATCAATCCCAAAATACGCGTATGAATACTACGTGCGTCTGGTGCGCACGACAATCAAAATCCATATACGTGCCATACAAGTGCACAGAAACAAGATCTAAGTGCATCGGGTGTGCACAAGGCATCTGTCGTAGGCAACGTGTGTGCCTGACAGCGAAATCAGGTGCATCTGACATGCACAAAGAATCTCGATTTAGTGCATCTGGTGTGCACCAAAATCGCACCTCAAAACATGCGCCCAACATGCGCGAAAATCCAAATCAGGTGCATCCATAGCGCACGAAATCATGAAATCCAATATCAAGCGCCGAATATGCGCAAAATCAAATCAGGTGCACAAGGTGCACAAAAAAATATCGAGTATCACAATTGAAATCGAAGTCCAGTGCATCTAAGTGCACAAAAGGCGTATCACTGCACTGCAAGCATATATAAACTATACAGAGTGCAGGAACCAAATCGTGTGCGTGCATACGAACAAAATCAACTCAAATGTCTAAAACCGTAAAATCACAAACATGTGAAACCAAAGCACGAAAACGATATCAAGTGCAACACTGTGCAAAGATCGTAAATCCTCAATCATCAAAATCAAATAATGCGAATAAATCGCCCAAAACATCGAAATCAATAATGGCGGAATAGTACCGCTCAAGCACATCCTCTAAGAATCTCGGGCCAACTGTCGCGGTCACTAGTGGGACGTCTCGTCGATGATCATGAACTCTGGCCTGCTGGTGTGCGTAATAATGACCACTCCTGGGTCAAGGTCTTCACTGTGAATTACCAATCTCTCGGTCCATCGGCTCATCGGCCCTGTCAGGTGTGCTAACGGGGATGATTCCGTTCTGGCACTTCTCTGGTCATCTCTCGGTCAATCATCGCGACCACTCGTAAGACAGCATATCACTGGCGTCGGCCTCTGGCTCTCTGAATGTACGTGACACATCTGATCCTGGGTGCAAGTATCATTGCAGCAGTGTCCTGAAAGGAATCCTGCTCACGGTCTCTTCCATGTCTTGTCTCTGCCAACTGTCCGGAAGTCATCGTCCTTTCCTATATCTGCATCTTGCTCTGAAAAGACTGCATACTCATCGCGACTCCTTCTGGAAGGTAAATTCAAGTACAATGCCTCGGCATGCGTACCGCATCTCTGATGTCGGCTGAGTAGAATGTCGCCTCATCAAGGTCTCGTACGAACCTCTTACTCCACTTTTCTCTAACGTTGACTGTTTCGGACTCGTCTCGTCGTGGCTGTATGGACTGAGCTCCAACGGCTATCCTCGTATCTGGAGTCTCCCAAGAATGCATCTCACCACCTAGCATCCGATTGAAGTCGAACCATTCGATCGATTCGTCGAAACCTCATAATCCCCCAAGAGCTCAACATCTTGGTACAGTTTAATAGTATCGAATATATATACCACAGCATCGGTGGTCCAGCCGTAGAAGGGCAAACCCAAGCCTCACTAATGACGCCGTGGAACTGCCGCAAACCCGAAGGTTCAAAGGCTTTCACACGGTCATTATGTCGAGTTAGGGTTTCATTCTTCTAGAGGGACCATAGAATTGCCTGCATGTCTTTCCGAATACTTTAAACTTGGAATAATAGGTTTCCGACATTCGATCGTCTCTGTAAACCCTCACGTCTCTGCGTGAAGTCGTCTCTAGCTGGAATCAATCTATCTGATGACCTCGCATCGGGGTAGCGAATGAACTACATGTCCTAGTCATTCATCCTCGGTGACTAGCGACCTTCTATCATCTCTTAGTACAACTCGTACTGCAATAGCTCCAACATCTGGGGCGATATCTCGTCGTTCGCAGCAATAGCTGGCTCGCTCGTCTGCACGCTGAACAGTGCCTCGACCATCATGAATAAACAATACACCAACGGTCATCAAAATCTGGCTGGCCTCTATCGTTGGCTCAATCCTCTAGTGTCGATCAGCACATCCGAGTAACCTCATAAAGGCGATCCGCCAAACGCTCGTGGCGCGGAAACACAGTAAAAAGACACATCTCTGCAATCGTGTGTCGCCGAAATTTCGCCCTGGTCGGTCATCGTTCGTGACGAGCTCGTGCTGACCACAACTCTAGCTGTAGCTCTCCCTGCCCGTAATCGTGGCAGCAAAACCATAACTGGTACTGATGAGGCTAGATCGGAATAAATATAATACTGAGCAAAAAAATGTACATCCTAAGGCTTCTTAAGTGGAGTAGCGTATCGTAAGTATGCCGCGGAACATACCCACGGTACGTCACTCTACTTTAGTCACCTATTCCATCAACCAAGGGTCATCCTACGCTCCGAAGGTAAAACCAAACGCTCTGATACCAACTTTGTCATGCCCCGAAAGTACGGAACATGACCGGCACTTAAACTACGAAACGTCTCGAGGCGTACGTAATCTAAGTAAGCCGAAAACCCATAAATCCAAACCAAGAAAAGTAGTAGAGTGAAGGAAAACCAATTTAAAATCAAGTAGTTTTAATAGCATAAGCCGAGTTATGCGGTTTCAAAAACATCAAGTATTTCCTGAAAATTTCGGCAGAGTCTCCTTTGTAAATACTGGCTCCCAAACGGGATACAGCATGAATAGTATACGAAATCAATAAAAAGGCATCCCCAAGCGGGAGCTAGCTCTTCGTCAATCGACGGTCACAACTGTAGGGTGTTTTTCGTCACCCCATTGAGATGGGAATACGCGCGCGCTTGTCAGGCGTACTACAGATTCCCCCTGCCTAGGGTAGGCCGGGGTTTAATGATTATGGGGGTTCGAATCTCCGGCAGCCGCGGACTAAGCTGCCGTTAATTACCCCTCGCCTTTGGGGCGAGGGAACCTCCGATTAACGGGTTAAACTGGTCATGCGAACTCAATGTGCGGTGTGCGTGTGTTTTGTTTGAAAAGGGGGTTTGGATATATCGGAAGCCACGCAGAGTTTTTACGGGGGTCCCGCTACCCGGATAGTGGGCTGGGGGTCAAGGGGGCTAGCAGCCCCTTGCGGGGGCCCCGGCCCGAAAATTTTCCTGGAGGGGGAGAATATTGCGGAGTATGTATATGTGTGAATTTGTATACATATGTATATGTATATGTATGTACATAAAAAGAGGGGGGAAAAGGCATCCAAGGGATGCGTGGGGCCAGCGCCTTGAGCGTTGTGCGCTTAGGTGCTGTGCGCTCAGGCGCAAGCACGCCACGTGTCGGCATGTGGGCGCTTTGCGCAAGAGCGCTGCGCGCAGGTGCGCAAGCGCACGCGCGCTCCACGTGTCGGCACGCGGGCGCTTTGCGCAATGCGCGTTGGAGCCCAAGCGCGCGCGCGCCACGTGTCGGCACGCGGGCGCTTTGCGCACTTGCGCAAGCGCGCGCGCCACGTGTCGGCACGCGGGCGCTTTGCGCACTTGCGCTGCGCGCCGGAGCGCAAGTGCGCGCGCCACGTGTCGGCACGTGGGCGCTTTGCGCTCGCGCGCAATGCGCTGGAGCGCAAATGCGCCACGTGTCGGCACGTAGGTGGTTTGCGCTCGAGCGCTAGCGCGCCGGCGAGGATAAGAGGCTTTTAGCCTGAAAAAGGATTTCTCAAAAGAGAAATCAGAGAGGAGTCGGGCTCCTGAATGTGTTTTGGGTTTAATGGAAGTGGTTCTTCTTCTTCCTCCTGTTGCTTGCTGGATCTTGAAGATCAAAAGATGTGAAATTTCAAAATCTCTCCTTTTTAAGATCTGATGATAGATCCAAGTTCCCCTTTGTGGGTTTTGTGGTGGAAGACTACTTGGTTTTGGAAAAAAAGAGTAAAACTCTTGATTTAATTCAAAAGAAATGAAAAGGTTTAGAACCTTGGAGAAGGAGCAGGAGACACAAAAGATCTCAGATCTAAAAAATTTTGTGGAGAGAATGAAAAAGTATATTTTATTCATCATCATGTTGCCTTTTATAGGCTCACATATTTACATATAGCCCCTTGGGCTTTACAAAAATGGCATTTTAGCCATCCCATGGCTCATGTGCCATTTCATTTTTGCACATAAGCCATGGGCTTACAAAATATTGGCTTTATGCCCATTTTGCATACATTCATGTATAAAAAATTACATAAAAATTATTTATTACATGATTTTTTTGTTGGCATGGCGGAAGGCCGGACGCTTCATGTTCGGGCTCGACCTGGGCATTGGCCCACTTGCTTGGGCTTGGGCCTACCTGGCTTGGGGTTGACCTTGACTTTGACTTGGTTAACCGGGGTGCAAATTTTGACTTCAACAACAACCACACAAGCAATATAATATACAACGCCAAGGGCGAGGATCAAAACTCAAAAGGAAACTCAAAACAGCAAGAAATCCATAGAAATACAACGCGCGACTCTAAGGTCGAAAGAATAAACATCACTGGTCTCTATCTGAGATAAATACAAGTTTGGTTGATGGAACTTCTAGATACAACTGAATAATAATATACAATGTATAATGATGGGTACGATACAAATAAACCCACCTACTAGCAAGTCACCCGAACGAAACTGTACCCGCAAAGCCGTAAAGAAACCTGTACGGCGAAACCTGCAAGAAACTGGGGCACAACGGGGGTGAGTTGCCAACTCGTGAATAGAAGAACATCTACGAATAGAAATCGCATGTATGACGCAATCATAGGTCATACGATCAATATATATAATCCTCAAATAAAACCAGCAGTCTATAACAATGACTAGGGTAAATATCTAACCCGAGTATAATCTCATGTGCCCGTGTCAGTGCCTCAGGTAGCAATATATCATGAATGAGGTATGAATGCATGAAAACATATTACATGTAAATGAAGAAACTGTTTTCATAATTTAGTGAGATTTCCTTTGTATTTTTAAAATGAGGTATCATAAATGAAATCAATATCAACAGTGTCTAGTATCGACACAAAACATAAATCTCAAGGTGTCGAAACCTCAGGCTCCGGCTATCCGGACTGGCCTGTATCATCAAATCTCAGTACCTCAATATCTCGAAATCTCAATGTCTCAATCTCAATATCTAGGGCGCCGTCAGTCCAGACCGGCCCCTACCATCCATCTCAAGACCACGACGGTATCCTCCGGATATCCGACGCGTCGGGTAATATCACCGGTCGGTAGTGCTCCCCTGCCAGGCTCAACGTCAACAACACGGCCTTCTCGCCCCGGGGTACCGCACCGGGCCCACCATGTACCCGAAACGGTTCATCCAACTCCTCGAATCGGGTCTCGAAATCCATCAGCAAACTCATGGTGGACGACTCATACATCATGGGAAAACCGCATTTTTATTTAAAAAGAGAAAAAGCGGTTTATATATGTTTTGCGGTTTTCCTCCAAATCCAGAAAATATCATGGAAATCCGAATCATCAATAGCATGTAAAACCATGAATATAAGCATGAGAATGAATAACAGTATGCATGAAGCGACAAGTAATAACTACAATATCTAAGCTGGCATAT
Organism: Agapanthus africanus; assembly: GCA_030015575.1. Lineage (NCBI taxonomy): Eukaryota > Viridiplantae > Streptophyta > Magnoliopsida > Asparagales > Amaryllidaceae > Agapanthus > Agapanthus africanus. Next base: position 512,696,011 of record CM057347.1, on the reverse strand, counting down.
AAGGTATGTACACTAATATTATGTCAAACTACTGGCTATCAAGCTAAGTTAAGCAATAATATTTTCTAAGGTGTACATGACATGGCAATTACCGATGAAGATGTGTGTGAGCCGGCAAGTAGGTGTATGTGGTACATACGCATCATCGGTAATGGTGCTGGTGTCCTAACAGCATAATGTCAACAATGCAATATGAAATAACAATGTAAATATGCGATGCGGAGCGAGCAACCAAAATGAGCGGGAGCTAAATATTAAACAATGGCGCCATTTGAAATAACACGAATCGCGGGGTTTTGAAAATAGGGGCTACGGTGGTTTTTAAGAAAGGATACGTCTTTTAAAATATCCGTAGATCCCTTGACCTGTCTTTTAAAATACCCACGATCCGCTAGTTTTGAAATATGTAGGAGTCTAATCTAATCTAACAACTACACTAAACTATACGGCTGAACTAACAAGCTGAACTACAGGTAAGGAAACCGCCTATCATCTGAGTCGATACATATACATACCTGTATATATACAGTCGGTGATCCCGCCTCAATAATATCATATGCGATACCATATCTATAAGCACGCATCCCAAGTCAAGAGTGCGGATCAATCATCAATATAGCTCGTACGTAAATCCGTCGTACGGCATCCCAAATCTGGGTACGGGCCAATATCACATTCATCATACTATTCACCTGGTATCCTCGTTATCAAATATCATGATCGGGGTACTGATCTACGTCTAGTACAATACTGATACCACCTAAGTATGCATGCACGTGTGTGAAATACTACGTCAAGACCCGTTACAACGTCATGTCGTATCTCAAATACGAACCCTGCTATATCACCGATCTCACGGCCTCAAATCAAATCTCATCGACTCATCTTAAATCCCAAGTACTATCCTCATTATCCATGCATGTGTATATGAATGTACATATGCATAGTCCCATACCCATGCATATATACCTATATACACATCCCAATCGGCGCACAAGAAAGTAATGTATGCAAGTCTGTGTGCGCGTATGTGGGTATAACAACTACTCTAGGGTTTCGCAACTAACCCAAAGCTAATCCATGAACACCTAATCATAACATGAATAAACATTCTCGTATCATAAAACACCTATATAAACATATATATATGAGCTACACTACGGACTGCGGGGGTGCTATACGCCATCCACCCGACTTCTCCCCGTAGATATAAATCTACTCACCTGGTCCTCGCTAGCCGGTGCCGACGTCGCCACGCGCTTGCTTGTCGTCTCGAAGTCCACATGGGGTACCTACATATCATAACGTACCGTGTCGTATTAAAATCCGACTCATGACCCCAAACGACACGTGAATCCCACATAGGTCAAAACCTATGGTTGCTTTCACAAATCAACCCAAAAACCCTCGAAGTCGGCGTACAAACGCCAAACCATCGAGAAAAACCCAAACACACTCATTTGTATAATTACAAGCACTAATTATAATATAAAATAGCTTAAAACTCACAAAAACCTCAAACTCGCTTTAAAAGCTATTTTTCCGAAAATCTAGCAAGCAAAATTAACCGTTTTAGTACAAAACTCGATATATAAACGAATCTAGCGGCCAAAATATTCACTAAATATCTTAATTAAGTCATAAAAACAATTCCCATAATTTAATCTCATTAATTTCCATAAACCTTAAAATTCTAGTTCACAAAATACCTAAATTTTAACAATTTTATAGCAAAAAAAGCACAAACTACAATCTAGCTTGGATTTTCATGAACTAAAAGCATTAAACCACTCAATATAATCTTTATAATGACATGAAACCTAAATTTGAATTTTATCTCACAAGAATATAATTATTTTCAAAACTTAGTTTACCATTTATATACTTATCACAATTTAAATCAACAAATATGCAACTAGCAACTTAAATTGGATTTAGCATAACCTAATATGTCAAATACATCACACAACCCTAAACTCACAACACAAACCCCAATTTGAATTCAAACCCCACTCTTGAATTTCAAATCATGCACTTGGAATTAAAATGAAAACCTATTTAAACACCTAATTAAGCTAACTTAAAACAATTAACAACAATTTAACACAAAGGTTAGAACTTATACCAAAATAATTTGAAGATCCCACAAGCACACTTAGCCTCCCAAATTGAAATCTAAATCCCTAGATCCATGCTATGGTAGCCAAGGGAAAATGGGTAGGAGGTGGATTTTGATTTGGATTTTTGCTTGATTTTTTGTGGATTTTTCAAGCATTTTTGATGAACTTTTTTTTTTAAAGAGAAGGAGATGAAGAATGAAGGGCTGAAATGGAGGTGGGGGGCTCGGCCAATGCAGCATGAGGAGGAGAGGAGAGAGAGTGAGGTGGGGAAAAGCAAGTGAGGAAAGTTCAAGGTCAACACAAAAGTCAAAGCCCACTATTTATATCATTTTCTATTCTTTTCTTTTCTTTTCTTTTGAAAAAAGAAGTGATTGGAGAGAGGGAGAGGGGGAGGGCTGTCATGGTGGGGCCGGCCACATGGGGAGAGGGTGAGGTGTGGATGTGTGGGTTAGGAAAAAGATAAATGCTAAACCCCAATTCCCATTAACACTAATTTCACCGAAAAAAGCCTTTTTCTTCGATATTTTCTAAACCGTTTTGGCAAACGATTTCGTTTCAAAAACCACATGATAAAATTTTATTTAATGTTTTATGATGCACAAAATTTATTTCAACTCATTCCAATTTGTAATTTTCCCTAATTAAATGTATTAGTGACGGCTTAAAATAATAATAAAATAATTTTTTTTCAGAAAATTTGAAATTTCACCAGTGGCTCAATAAACACCAAATACTAGCAATTACATAGCTAGAATATGTATATTTAATTTTTATAATAAGATATTTGTAGTTTGAATTTTTACAGAAAACCCCCTTATTTTACCTTTTTTCGAAATTTCACCGAAACGATTTTCAAAACGTTACACAATGATCACACAAAACGGCCGCGGTTCTACGCCCAAAAAAAGCCATATGCGGCGGATCCACGACCATTATAGGGAATTGGGGTTCTGGATTTTTTGGGTGGAATCCTAAAGACAAGTCACCATATATGGAAAGTCACCATATTAGGAAGTCGCCATATATGGAAAGTCACCATATATGGAAACTCACCATATTAGGAAGTCACCATATATGGTAACTAGGTTTTCTTCTTTGAGTGCTGAAGTTAGAATTCATCAACCTTTTACACGAAGCAAATCACCGTCAAAGAACACGAGATCCACGACAGGTCCAAGATTCGACGTGAGATTTGACGGAGCATCTACTTTCTACAAGGCAGAGATCGAAAGCAACTTCTTCTTCCTCTTGTAATCTAAACTTGAAGGCTTTGTAATTGTGAAGTTGATTAATGAAGGTAGATCGTTATTTAGCATTTATTTTTTGCATTTAAATTATGAATTCTTTCTCTATCCGTTCTTCTTCTATCTCCATCATGCGTGAGTAATTCTCCGCTTGATAGGGCTCGTAAGATTAGGGTAGATTAATGGATGGAAAAATATTTTAACTTCTTTTAAGTCTTATGAAGTTTATAAACTTTAGCAAAATAAATGCTAACATCCTTATCGGGCGCGCTACCAATTTATTGCTAGTTTCGACCGCGATTTGAGATCAGATTAACAATTGTTTTGTTAAGGGTTAGACATGAATAGAGATCAATGAAAGGGCAAGGGTCAATAGTGGGGAAACCCTAGTTTCTTCAAAGAACCATAATCCTCATTCATCACTATCAATCTAGTTTTAAATCTATCAATAGATAAAATGAGTAATCTTTATTAGTCATCCATGACAACTAAATCCTAACGAACCCTACAAGCCCACTTCTGATATAAAATCTACATCCGTTTTTAAACTAGATCTATATTCTACATCCGTGTTTAACGTAGATCTAGATTCTATAACTATTCTTCACTATTATATATTCTTCTTCCTCTTCCTAATCAACACGTCTAAAGAAAGATTAAAAGATTCCACATATCCCTGAGGACGACCCGTACTCATCTCGGTCTAGCTACACGCGACACCGTTATTGATTGCGGTTATTCTACAAACAAAACTCTAAAACATCAACAAATCAAATGGCGCCGTTGCCGGGGATACGTACGTAATTTTTTTATTCTTACTATTTGTGTTGAATTCTTATTCGATATATATCATAAAAATAAAACAAAACCGCATCTTGCATATTTAACGATTAGTGTGCAATTTTTGCGAGAGAATCTGGAGTCACTTTAGCGAGGATATAAAGATTCAGAGACATTCATCAAGACCCAGAGGAGCAAAGGAAGCAACAGTGAAAAAAAATTTAAACAAAGAACCCCTTAAAGCGCGGCGAAACCGCGGTTATTGTGTGCAAACGGCGGCGGAACCGCGGCGGTCTTGGAGAGTTGTACCCTCAAACTTTTCTGGTATCTTTTCTATATCTTTCTCTCTCCTCGGAAAAATCCAATAATATATTTTCTGCAGGATTCTTTGGAAAATATCGTCGCTCAAAAATCTTTTTGCGAGTTTTGTTTTCCGGTTTGATTTTGCATATTTTAATACGAGCATTAAGGGGTAAAGACCAAATTCAGATTAGGTGGGGATTTCATCACCCCTCCTAAGCCCCACAAATCACAAAACGAGTATCCGCATCACCCTACATTAATTAAAAAATATCTAGACCAAGACTTTAAGGACCATCGCACTCAATAAGGACAGAGAAAGGTCGTGGGTAATCTATCGCTTATCCGCATTACTTTTGTGGTGTTTAGACAAGTGTGTCTAAGGCAAGTGGTTACTTAATTAGGCCCGCTATTTTCGGTGATTCGTATAGCGGATACCTCCCACTTACCTGGCACTTACCTGGCCACAAGAGTGATAAAGAGGTGGTAGAGGATTGATCCTGCGGCTTGTCCTTTGGAAGTTTAGGAGCGGTCTAGAGCTTGTCCTAGGTAACCATAGTTCTAGTGTTGTTTGTGCATTTTTTGTGATTTTGTGAGTCAACCCCCAAGTCCACTTTTAAAGCAAAACAATCCAATTTTTTTTTCTTTTCCTTTTTACCCTTCCCCCCTCTTTTCTTCTTATAATGGGTAATCCAAACAGACGAACTCTTATCGAGCTTTGCTATCCACAACCAGATAATTCTTGTCTTCGTAATCGCTTTGGTATACCATCCGACTCTCCCATTTCTTTAAGAGATCGGATAGAACAAGCGAATAGAAACAGTTGGCCATCTAAGTCCAGGTCTTATCAACCGTATCCTAATTCTACATCTGTTTCAGTTGATACTCCGAGCGAGGATACCCCTAGACACATGTCCATTGCTGAGCATATAGCGAGGGCTAACGGCCAAAGTTTTAATCCAGACCAACATCAACCATCACCACCACTTTCTAAAGAAGAATTTCATAATCGGTTTGTGGCATATATGATGTCTATTGAAAATAGCCAACTAACCAACCCATATCAATATCTTCTTATCATAATGTTGATCCTACTCCTGTCCAATTTTCGCAACCATTCTATTCCTATCAGTCTTATCCGACTTTTACACCTTCTCTAGACAGTCCTTCTAATCAGTCATTTGGGAGTTTTAATTATCCACAAGAATTTCAATCTTATACTGAAACACCTTATCGACCCAAGTTTAGTCTTGAGCAGAAATTAGAAGAAGGTGTAGAATCGATGCACCGCTTCAGAAAGGAATTGGCAGAAAGCATGGCTGAGTATAAACGAGCAACTAGTTTTGAACCAGCTCAAAAAATTTCGATGTATGATACGGCCATAGGACAAATTGAGAATTCGGTTAGTGAGAGAGAACGATATACCCTTCCTAATCAAACCTCTCCATCCCAAATTGAAATCCACAACTCCAGTTTCACTGATCTATCGAGTGCACCAATTGAAGATAGAATGTCTGATAAGTTGTGTGACTTTGTAGTGTTTGATTTGCCCGATTGTGAAAGGTCCATTCCAAGTGAAACCACACTCAATCCTTGTAATCTCCACATCTCTACTCTAGAGCCGAAATTGATTGAAAACCATACTTTAGATGAGATGTCTGAGACTTCTAACTTTCACTTGAATGGGATTGACGTTGGGGATATATTGGATGATGAACTCGAAATTTTGGATGAGTTTGCCCCATCAATTCATCAGGTCCTTTCACTCCCGTGTGGTCATCATCTCGAACCTTTAACAATTCTTCCCGAACCCCATATGCATCTTGAAGTTGATGATAATTGTATAACCGAAAAGCAGAACGAAATTCAGCCTTCATTTCCCACATCTGGTTCAGCAATACTAGACACACCAATTTGTTTACCCATTTCATCTCCTACTTTCTCTAGTTCTTCTTCTATTCTTCCTTTAATTTTAGCGAGTGTTGATGAATTACTATCCGATTTTTCGAGTTCGATAATTTTTGAAAGACAACTTGATTTAGACTCTTTTGAGAATGAGGTAGATAAGCTTTTCGAGAATCCTACCTTTATAATTTTTGACAAATCAAGTGTGTTGAATTCTGGCGCGACACTTATTGGCATTGAAACGTTCAATTGGACCATCGATGAAAGTTTCGAAGATATTTTCGCCGACGAACTCACATTCCTAAACGACACGGATTTTGTGATTAATCAACCTCCACCTGAAGAAGTCGAACCACCACCATTTTTTCTTATCCCATACGAGAATGTGACCATTCTTCCCATTCCTAATCATCCACATTCTCGTTTCCGTTCACCATTATTGTTTCGTCTATATTAACCGAGACGTAAACCATACCGCCTCCTATTTCCCAACTTCTTCAAATCTCTGATTTTCCACCAACCAGTGCGTTACAGCGATAAATTTTTGAATGTTTGGTGTTGACTTTTGGTCTTTGTAATGCTTTACTTTGACCAATAACAATAACCCCCTCATAATTTTAAAATACTATTTTACTCAAGTTTGGGGGGGACTATTTTGGCTCTTGAAAAGAAAATTTTTACAAAATTGTGAGCCAAAAATAATTTTGGGGGAGCATTTCACTTTCATTATTTCTTGTCCCCGTTTCTAACTTTTCCTCTCAAGTCTACAGTTTTTTAAGCTCAACAGATGACATCAATGAGGACACTGCTGCAAACAGGTTTGGGGGAGGTTTGTGCTTATTTACGCGTTACTTTGCATTATACTATATATAAGCAAAAAAAAAATTGATAATGAAAGTTTGAAAGTGAAAATTTACCTATGAAAGATATGAATAGTTTGAGAAAAACAAGAAAATTAGATGTTTTCTTAAACGAAACTAGTAATAAGTAGTTATGAGCCGTTGTCCCAAGAGTTAGTAAGATGAAGGAAATTACTAATCTGAGGATAAAATTAAGTCTAAAAAATAGTCCTTATTCTTGACGCCAAACATTTGAACGTTGATACCCTACTATACGCACTTACACACATCTTGAAACTTGGGATAGTAGAGGATACCTTGAAATGCTCTTGTCTAGAAGCCTTAGTATGAAAAAAAGTATAAGTGGTGAAGAAAAAAAATGAACACTGGTTTTGTAATTGCTTAAGGAGGCATAAAAAAAATATAGCGAGGGTGCTTTATCACCTAGTGCCTTAGACTAACTGGTTTGGGAGCCACTGCTAAGTCTTAGGTGTTGCAAAACGAGAAATTACGCCTTAATACGTGAGCACATTTTGTAATCGGCCTATTAGTACATCAAGAAGTATTAACGGTCGAATGAATGATGTGTGAGCAATTTCATCAAAAAAATTCACCGACTAAAAAGTACTTTGGAAGATGGACAAGAATATGATAGCTTGAATTGAATTCTCTAAATGTAGGGATGTCTTTTACACACACGTAGGGGTATATGATCAATGTTTGGAAGAAACATAGGGAGGAAGATTAAAGGCTATGTTTTTTTGAGGGATGATGTGATTTCTAATATTTTTCATGATCATTAAGATAGGGCTCATAGCAACTAAAAAACTGGTGTAGTTGAAAACTCTTATTTTCAAGTTCTTTCTTTCATAATTCTTATCTTTGTATGTAACATTCACCATCTTTCTTTTATTATAGGATTTTGTAGGTGTAATCCGCTGAAAACCCTCAGGAGACAACACTCCTCCTACTAGGGACACCTAGAGGTTTAACGGCTTGTTGCACGTGCTCAGTGCAATCGTGTTGCCTACGAAATTGTGCTAGTTAGTTTTTCTTTTCTTCTTTCTCCCTCTCTTGAATAACTAGTTTGCTCGGGACGATCAAAGTTAAGTTTTGGGGTATTTGTTCAGTTGAAAATATTGCACATTTGATATAATATTTTCCTTACTTTTGTTAAGTGCTTAAAGGTGTTTATTATAAATATGAAACATATGAGGGTTTATCTGCAAAATATCTATTATCATATGTTTCTATATTATAATGAACATTATGAAGAAAAATATATGCATATAATATTTTAGTAATTTAAATATGCATATCATATCAAATATCCCTAATCAATATTCTTAAAATATAATATCATATAAAATGGTTAGAATAATATCTCAATAAAAACAAATATTACTAACATTATTCATTGAGATATTGTGCAAGGTTTAGCTCAGGTTAGGAGATCGAGATATCGAGTGTCGGGAATCAAAAATCTGCCGATGAAGTTAAATAAATCGAATAATCAATACTGGTAGAGACTCAGAAAAGCTATGAAGATTCCAGACATCAAATGAATCTCCATGTGTCACTATGAAGCAGCCCAAGAATTTTGAAGCAATGATCACACCAAACGGCCGCGGTTCTACGGCCAAAACAAGCCATATGCGGCGGATCCACGGCCGTTATAGGGAATTGGGGTTTTGGATTTTTTGGGTAAAATCCTAAAGACAAGTCACCATATATGGAAAATCACCATATTAGGAAGTCACCATATTAGGAAGTCGCCATATATGGAAAGTCACCATATATGGAAACTCACCATATTAGAAAGTCACCATATATGGTAACTAGGTTTTCTTCTTTGAGGGCTATCTAAAGGACCGAGGGCTAAAGTTAGAATGCATCAACCTTTTACACGAAGCAAATCACCGTCAAAGAACACGAGATCCACGACAGGTCCAAGATTCGACGTGATAGAACAACGTGAGATTCGACGGAGCATCTACTTCCTACAAGGCAGAGATCGAGAGCAACTTCTTCTTCCTCTTGTAATCTAAACTTGAAGGCTTTGTAATTGTGAAGTTGATTAATAAATGTAGATCATTATTTAGCATTTATTTTCTGCATTTAAATTATTAATTCTTTCTCTATCCGTTCTTCTTCTATCTCCATCATGCGCGAGTAATTCTCCGCTTGATAGAATTCGTAAGATTAGGGTAAATTAATGGATGAAAAAAATATTTTAACTTCTTTTAAGTCTTATGAAGTTTATAAACTTTAGCAAAATAAATGTTAATATCCTTATCGGGTGCGCTACCAATTTATTGCTAGTCTCGACCGCGATTCGAGATCAGATTAACAATTGTTTTGTTAAGTGCTAGACATGAATAGAGATCAATGAAAGGACAAGGGTCAATAGTGGGGAAACCCTAGTTTCTTCCAAGAACCCTAATCCTCATTCATCATTATCAATCTAGTTCTAAATCTATCAATACATAAAAGGAGTAATTTTTATTAGTCATCCATGACTACTAAATCCTAACGAACCCTACAAGCCCTCTTCTGATATAAAATCTATATCCGTCTTTAAACTAGATCTATATTCTACATCCGCGTTTAACGTAGATCTAGATTCTATAACTATTCTTCACTATTATCTATTCTTCTTCCTCTTCCTAATCAACACATCTAAAGAAAGATTAAAAGATTCCACATATCCCTGAGGACGACCCGTACTCATCTCGGTCTAGCTACACGCGACACCGTTATTGATTTCGGTTATTCTACAAACACAACTCTAAAACATCAACAAATCAAATGGCGCCGTTGCCGGGGATATGTGCATAATTTTTTTATTCTTACTATTTGTGTTGAATTCTTATTCGATATATATCATAAAAATAAAACAAAACCGCATCTTGCATATTTAACGATTAGTGTGCGATTTTTGCGAAGGAATCTGGAGTCACTTTAGCGAGGATATAAAGATTCAGAGACATTCATCAAGACCCAGAAGAGCAAAGGAAGCAACAGTGAAAAAAAATTTAAACTTTTATTAGTCATCCATGACTACTAAATCCTAACGAACCCTACAAGCTCTCTTCTGATATAAAATCTACATCCGTCTTTAAACTAGATTTATATTCTATATCCGTGTTTAATGTAGATCTAGATTCTATAACTATTCTTCACTATTATCTATTCTTCTTTCTCTTCCTAATCAACACGTCTAAAGAAAGATTAAAAGATTCCACATATCCCTGAGGACGACCCGTACTCATCTCGGTCTAGCTACACGCGACACCGTTATTGATTGCGGTTATTCTACAAACACAACTCTAAAACATCAACAAATCATGTTCTCTTGAAACTCCAAGATTTAGATCTTGGATGGTGAAAAGAGACCCCTTTTTTCTCTTGATAGAGTTTTGGGAAGTGGATTTCCCTTCTTCTCTCTCTCTCTCTCTCAAATTGGATCTTGAGGAGGAAGAAGAAGATAGCGAAAATCTTCTCTTTGTTTTAATCGGATATGAGAGTTAAACTCTCCTTCAGTGGGTTTATGGTGAAACTTTATTTAGTTTTGAAAAAAAAAAGAGTTAAGCTTTTGATTTAATTGGAAAATGAAGAGGAAGAGGAAATACTTGAAAGAGTGAGGATGGAGGCACAAACCCTAGAGATTTGATGGGGAATGAATTCTTCTTTTTTTATTTCATCATCATGTTGCCTTATATAGCCTTACAAGTTTACACTTAGCCCATTGGGATTTACAAAATGGCATTTTGCCCATCCCATACCTCATGTGCTTATTTATTTTGCACATGAGCCATGGGCTTTACAAAATTTTGGCTTTATGCCCATTTTCTTACATTTATTCATAAAAATTAAATAAAAATTATTTATTACATAATTTTCATTTTGGTATTGGGTAGGCCGGCCGCGGGGCTCGACTTGAGCATGAGCCCACTTGATCTTGGCTTGGGCCCACCTGGCTTGGGATTGACTTTGAATTTGACTTGGTCAACCGGGGTGTAATTTTTGACCCCAACAGTCAAGACACATGAGACACTAATTCAAGCGTATGACCGGGTTAAGGAAGAGTTCATCAAAGAAAATGAGACTAAAACGACCGAGCCCTGGAAGCATTTTCCTCGCTTCTGAATTTCGTCGTTTTATCAAAGATGTCTATATTTTTTTTTTGTATATTTATGTGTATGTTGTGTTTTTTATGTTTAAGTTCATTGTTGTATGTGTCTAGTTTTTTTTTATAGGTTATGTATTTCTATTTTTTTGTTGATTAATATTATGTATTATATTTTCTTTAACATAAAAGTTTTTTTTAATTTTATTTTCTGCATTACTTGTTAATATATACTTAAAATAAGTTAATATATACCAGTCATCACATTTAGAGATTATTAATACTCCAAACACCAATTTTTAATCCATATAAAGACCACACTGTTTTTCAATAAAAATAGTGCAGGGACGTCTAAATGGACGTCTTATGAGACGCCTATTGGGTATAGGACGTCCCTAGGGACGTCCCAATCGTTCCCTTTTCAGAACCGACGTCCATTCTTGTTAGGATGTGATGTTGGATTTCGCGCCCTTTCATCTAGGACGTCCATTGGAGTCTTATATATTGTCCTATCTCCCAAAACCCTTACTCTCTCACTTCTATTTCTCTCTCTTCCTCCATCTCCTTCCCAAATCACTCAAACCCTATTTTTTTTAATATGGTTCAAACTAAATATGTTGAAAGTGGAGAATCCTCCACTCCCAAGCGTTGTCGACGTTCTTCTCCTCACCCTTAGAACATTGAAGAATCCGAGAATCCCACTTACCAAGAAGAATCCGATAATAGCAATGAAGAAAAATAAGATAGATGAAGACTTTAGATATTGCTTCAATAACGCCAACGCCAAAACACTTTACGATCTTCTTGTCCAACGGAAGATCAATACCGGTTCCATTGTTCGGTTAGGTAAAATTGCCAGCTTCCAGCTTTCCCACTTACTTGAATTCTAAGGTTGGATTCTATTCATGACTTTAGAGTGCAATACTCACCAAACATTCGTATATCTCTTTTATGTCAATCAATCTAGCAATCAAGATGATGTCACTACTCTTAAAACTAAATTACAAAAATAAGTCATACTCATATCTCCAGTATCACTTGCTAAAATTCTTAATGTTCCGAATAATGATGTGGACATTTTTAGACAATCTTTGTCCAATTTCGAACACTTCCCATCAAACGTCACAAAAGATAACGTTTCTCGCCTTCTTCACGATGATGAAAATCCTCACCTTCATGATAATCTCAAAACACAACTCCTTCTACTTCGCGTTCATGTGTTAGCATCTCTTTTAGGTTAAACTATTTATCCGAAGTCCGGTGGAAGAGTTCGTGTAACTTCTACGCATAAACTTTTGACTTATTGCGTTCTTGCCTAAATACCCGTAAATCTCCCTTTATTCCTCATCCATACGATGTGGAATTTGCCAACATCTAAATCAAATCTCTATTATGGCATGAAAATTACAAAAATCATTGAAGATGCCGATATGGATCCATCCCTTGACTCCACGATCCAACTACCCGACAAACACTTCAGCTTCACCAACATTCGCCTCAAGCATTTAGCCGAATACAATGTTCAAGAACCTCCTTCTCCACAAGAACAACCACAGCATCACTTTCCTCCTCCTTCACAAACACCACCACTATCTCATACTCATGACATTCCCGAGATCTCTCAATACATGTATGATTTTCATGAATTTGAAAATCATATGTTTTAGCACATGAGATCTCCATCCTGAGACCCACCAGTATATGGATACTTGCATTCATGACATTCGTACTCATTTTGATACGAGTATTCTAATGTTTGATCGAGGCGATCAACAATCTCCCAGATCAGGTGATACCGTCTCAGAATATGGTCAGGAGAGTTGACACGAAGGACAACACTGCGGATCCACTCACGAAGGCCATACCCTAGATACAATTTGAGAGACTCTTCGGGATATTTGGGTATGAGATACTACAACAGCTGGCCTTAATGCAGGTGGGAGATTGTTAGTTATGTATATGCCCTAGAAGCCATTGTTGTACGTATAATGTATATTATAGTGGATGCTTGGATATATATAGAGAGGACTTTCTTGCTCGACATGATAGTATGCTATCTGGTTTCACTTTGTCTTAACATGTTGATTTGTATTGGTTTACAGTCTTGCTCTCACATGTTGATAAAGCCCTTAGGATATGTACTCGACTACTAGGACTATGATGCATATGGGTCAAGATGCGTATACGCTAGTCTACTCTGGAGTATCGATGCCCTGTCTCGATACACCCTCGACTAGGAACAGTTATAGGATGTACTCTTGGACTACCCTGGCCCCACTAGTATGATCTGCATCATAGTCCTAGTAGTCGAGTACATATCCTAAGGGCTTTATCAACATGTGAGAGCAAGACTGTAAACCAATACAAATCAACATGTTAAGACAAAGTGAAACCAGATAGCATACTATCATGTCGAGCAAGAAAGTCCTCTCTATATATATCCAAGCATCCACTATAATATACATTATACGTACAACAATGGCTTCTAGGATATATACATAACTAACAATCTCCCACCTGCACTAAGGCCAGCTGTTGTGGTATCTCATACCCAACATCCCGAAGAGTCTCTCAAATTGTATCTTGGGTATGGCCTTCGTGAGTGGATCCGCGGTATTGATCGCCGCGAGATCGAGGTCAGGAGAGTTGACACACTTAAGCACAGTTTTAATAATGTTTCAGGTTATTCACATATTGTCTAGGCGAAATTAAAAGGTTCGAATGATTATCAAAAACCCATTTTTCCAAGTTTAACGTATTCAGAAAAACATGCAAGTAATTCGATGAACCGATACATATTATATTAGTCGGTTATTTGTAAATAGCCGGATTATCGGATCATGTGTTGATTCGATAATTTAATGTATAATTATATATTTGATATATTACATTACATTAACTAATATAAGCTCACTTAAATGATTCTTTTTCTCACTTAATGATACATCGATATATACGTGATATATGTTAATTGTATTATTTTCGTTTGTTACATTATATATTATATATGTGATATATAATATCGTAACAGGTTAGGGTTACAAATGCAACTAGGGATTATGAGATTAAACCATGCTAGGGTTTAAATTAGGGTTAATATTTTCTTTCTAGCTAATTCTTTTTGTATTGATATTGTTTGGATATCTTTTCTATCACAGCGATGAACAAAAGGTGTTTAATTCTCGACATGCCGCCTTTTTAAAAAAGGAATTTCAAACAAAACCTAGAATTACGAATACGAAACACTCCGAATTGCCTTTGCTAATTTTGCATGTGATGTTATCTTTTAGCAAAGGCAATTCAGAGTGTTTCGTATTCGTAATTCTAGGTTTTGTTTGCAAATATCTAGCAAAATATCAAGGAGTGTTGACAAAGCAAAAGAATTAGCTAGAAAGAAAATGTTAACCCTAATTTAAACCCTAGCATGGTTTAATCTCATAATAAACGTTGCTTATGTTTTACACCCGCGCTGGTCCCGTCCCGGTATGCCGTTAGTTAAGTAACCTAAACAAGACTGGCCACATCGGACCGTACAGGCTTGAAATTTTTATACTGTTTAAGGCTCTGGGTTTTGATACTTGGATGAAGAAGTTCATAACTGAACTTGGAATGGGATGAAATTTGTATTGGTTTACTGTCCTGCTCTCACATGGTGATATGACATGAACACAGAAGAAATTTGAGGCATTTTTGAAACTTTTTGGCCGGCCATCTCATGCTTAAACAGATAAGTACTAGTCGTGCGACTTTATTAGCTTTCATCAAGGGTCGTGCGGGTGGGTTTAATTCAATCAGGAAATGTACGGGTTGAACTTGACTAGCATCCTATGACCTTGACGAAAGCCAACAAACCATAGGCTGCTAGTCAAGTTCAACCCGTACATTTCCTGATTGAATTAAACCCACCCGCACGACCCTTGACGAAAGCCAACAAAGTCGCACGACTACCCTAACTCAATCACATCATATGCTTTTGCAGATAAGCATAAATAGCTACCGCACACTACGCCTTGACGAAAGCCAACAAACATAGCACGAATATTATGAAGTACTTATCTGAAATGTCGGAGGGCTACGACGGGTTTTTAAGAAAACCCTTTGCGTAATGAACCTTATCTCGTCGTAGAATCGAGTGATTTTAAATAGAGTGCTTTTTTAGGCTTTTACTAGTTTTGCTAAAGAGGTCACTCCCGGTGAAGGGTTCTCGGCTCTTTCCTTATCGAATAAGGTGTGGGATATTTCATAAATACCACCATGCATAGCAAGAACTAGAAAAGCAATCAAAAGACGAACTGATGGTTGTAGTATCTGCTAGTTTCACTAAAGAGGTCACTCTCGGTGAAGGGATCTCGGCTCTTTCCTTATCGAATAAGGTGCTGGATATTCTACAAGAAATACCGCTATGCAAAGCAAGAACTAGAGCTACCTATTTTTTTTAAAATTCGATTCCACAACATCTTTAGATTTCTTTTATTTCATTAATCTCATTAATGAAGTCCCATTTATTATGCTTTCCAAGCATCACATATGAAACGAAAGCAGCAATATTAATTATATCTCATATATATAATATATAGGCATTCGTCTGAACATATCACAATGATCACATCACAGAGCAGCAGAAGATAACATATGAAATATTGGATATACTAGGATTTCCGTGTTTTAAATTAAGCCTGTATAAAACACGGATTCCACGGTCGTGATGAATAGCCAAACCCACATCCCTAGACCCCTACGAGAGCGGCAAGCAACCCTACCAATTCTAGAGTTGGGAGACCCGGTCTCGACTTCTCGAGATGGTCTTCCACTGGACCCTAGAACCCGGTTACTTATGCTCCCCGTCTTGGGTCTATCTTAATGCGGAAAAGTAAATAATATACAATGGTGGCATCATTCTCAACCCGGAAGTGCCCCAATAAAAGAATATTACATGCAATGAATTTTACATGAATGAAAATAAAAACTCTCTTCTCACATAAAACCCCCGGCTATTCAAAACACGACGATCCAATATAACATATCACAACAACACATAACATCACATGTCATCAACGTAAGTAAATATGCATATCCCAATTGTCGTTGACGTATACCAACAAAACCGGCGATACACCACATATTACACTTACGGTCGCAGAAAAGAAAGTGAAAAACTACAACATTTGGAATCCAAAATCATCTTAGATACCGTAAACCCGAAATATCACATATTACGGATTTCATGCCTAACTATATGAATTCCACATATTGTATCACATTCTAGAAAAAGCTAGACGATTTTAAACATTCCGATCGAATCAACAAACACCCAAAATTTCCCAAAATGCTCAACACTTGAGCGTAGTTTAGAAGTATTCGGAAAAACATGCAAGTAATTCTGTGAACCCTCTAGAAGAATGTAATCCCTAACTCTTAGAAGTAAAGTTGTTTACTTGGTGTTTTAGTTTGTTTCTCTGGTTAAAGATCTAAGGTTAGGGTTATCTAGAATGGCAAAAATTTAAACTTGGCATGGATGATGCCTCCCGAAACCTTGCTGCCGTTGTAGGTAACCCAACATATTCAAAATGTCACTTCTCAAATCCAAGAAATTCGTGCGTTTATCTATCACCACTTCGACCATATGTATGCCCAGTCTACGTATTCTTCGGCACCGTCCTTTCGTTACCAGCCACCGATGGATTATGATCAGCCACCATCGCCTCAAAACGATACTTAGTTAGTTTATTTTTATTACTAGTTGGTTATGTATTATGAATGGTTGTATTCAAAATCGATGCTTATGTTACTCATGTGTGATGTACTTCCTATTTATGTGTGATGCAACTTAATGTTTCTTTTAAATTTCGATTCGTCCCATTCTATTTATTTCCTTATAGTTTATATATTTCTACATCCAAGCTTCAAACTTTTTGCTATTTACAAAAAGGGGGAGAACTAATGCACATATTCAGGGGGAGCATATGAATCTATTTATTATTATTTATGTTTTGTAAAATATCAAAAAGGGGGAGATTGTTAATGTATATCTCAAATCCTTTTAGTTTTGATTATTTTACAAAACAACATTTTTTATCTATCCAAATGTTACTAACCATGTAAGAAAAAGTCAATATACTACAGAACTGGGGTTAATCAAGTATAAAGACACTCAAACGCGACAAACAGACATCTCAAACTACCGTCAGAAAAAATCGGACGACTCGGATACTTCGAATTCAATTCAAAGAAGATATCGGAGAAATCAACTAACAGAGATATTCAAGATTTTTCTATTTTTTTGAGTTTAGAGTCGTGTCGATTTTAAATGGTTAGATTCTATTTTCTAATTTTCTATTCATTCTATAAACCCATTTTTCGCAAAACCTAAAACTCAATTTTCAAATTTACAAAAATCTTAAGTCACTGTGTCCGATATCAGACATGGGACGTCCCATAAGACGTCCTTAACAGTTGGCAATTTTTCAAAATTTTGAATTTGGCGTATAAACCGTTTTTCAATGGCCAGTACCTATAAACAACGGTCCTAAAAGTTAGGGGCAGTTATCTTAACTTTCCCAACTACCAATTTATGGTTTTCTATAAATAGAACCAACCCATAATGAGTTTTCAATCAATTTCACTTATTTTACACTCGATTTTTCACTTTCGTTACTCTCGAGTGTTTTGTGAAAAACTCTTTCTTTTCTCTCAATATTCTAAAAGTCTTTACATACCTTTTTTAGAGAGACGGGGTCTTTCTAAAGCCCTTTAGCATTTTCTATTATTTTAGAAAAGAAAATCTCAAATAAATTCAAAGAATCGATTGTTTTGAAAATTTGTTTTTATCTTTAAAACTTCTTCGATTTGATTCTAAATTTTCATTCGTCTCCAAGATACAATCATTTAATCTCCGATACTGGAAAGTTTAATTTATCCTAAATCAATAGAGGATCGTTATAGTTGATTAAAAGACCGTAAAGTCTTTTATTGTAAAATTTAGTGAAGAAAGGTCTAAAATCTTCACATTGTAAAGGTTTTGGACTTGCGCCTTGGAAAATGTTTAGGTGTTCACCACGTGTAAGTGTAAATATTTGGATCTGAGCCTGGATAAAAGATCTGGGTTTCTCCATACGCAAGGAGTCGCTAGATAACGTGTTGAATCCTGAGCAGGAGTTCTGAAGCGGGGATTAGCCACAGGGTTGGTGAAGCTCGATAACAAATCTCTGTGTCTATTTACTTTTTCTGTGATTCTGAGTTATTTATGTGATTCTGTGTTGTGATAGTGTTTGTATTTTAGACTCTGATTTTATATTCCGCTGCATAATTTTTAAATTGTTACAAATTATGTTGAGTTAAGCCTTATTCACCACCCCCACTAAAGTCGTGTTTGTGTGATTTCGTTTTACAGAAACAACCTCCACTCGAGAATCAAATAGACGATCTTTTTAGCACGCGTGTGATGTCCAGATAAAATGATTTTGCATTAAAAATTTACTTTCCTCTTTTTAGATGTCTTTTCAGCCATCACCTAAAGCCTAGTTGCCCTTTTTAATAAAAAAAAAATCCTAATAAAGTCGGAAGTAATTTATATTACACAATTAACCATTAGTTTTCACCCTTTGGGGTTGGTGAATGCACAATGGCCAGTGGCAGAATCATTATTTAATTTAAACGACAAGGTCAATATCAAAGCGACAATGAATTATAAGCTTATCATTTGCGGTTAAAGAACCGAGCCGGAGGCGAAGCAAACGAAGCGGCGCCGGAGCACGACGCCCTCCATAAAAGAGTCAGCCAAAAAAGAAAAGTTTGCGAAAAGGTGAAAAAGAAAGAAAAGTCGCCAAAAAAAAAGGGGAGAAAAAAGAAAAAAACGTCTTTCCTTTTTTCTCTCCCCAAAACCCTAACCCTCTCTTAGCTGCCGTTGCCATGGATTCTCTCTCAACGATTCCTCTCCTCGCTCACTGTAAGCTTCAAAAATCCTAGCCTTTTGTCTGATTCTCACTCGAATTTCGTTTGGCTACTATGAAACCGAGCAATGGCGTCGTGAGAGAGAAAGAGAGCCAAGGGAGTAAATTTGGGGGAAAGGATGGCCTTTCTTATGCTAACATCCTTCGATCGAGGAACAAATTCGCGGATGCGCTCGTTTTGTATGAGAGCGTCCTTGAGAAGGAGAGCAGCAATGTTGATGCTTTGATAGGCAAAGGGATTTGCCTTCAGATGCAGAATATGAGTCGGCAGGCTTTCGAGAGCTTTGGTGAAGCAATTAGGGTTGATCCTCAGAATGCTTGTGCGCATACGCATTGCGGGATTTTGTACAAGGATGAGGGTCACCTGCTAGAAGCTGCTGAGGTATCGAAATTTCTTACAAAATTTTTATTTTTAGCGTGAAAGGACATGTGCTTTCCTATGTCGTCAAATGGGCATATTGGCATCTTATAACTAGTGTTGAATTAGAGGAATTTCGGGTATAGTTAGAGAGATGAAGTTGAGTAATAAGGAATTCTCGGTGTGAATTGCTTATGATAATTTTGTAGCCCCTTTGCACGAGGATAAAAACTAAATTCACCTTGGCTAATTTATTTCAATATCCCAGGCCTCGGGGTCAGTTTTATTTCAGTAACCGTTCATGGTTATTGGATTCAATGGTCACATTCTAGAAATTATTGTTGATTGTGCGTCGTGATAGTTTTACATGAACATGATTGCACACATCAATAAGAAGTGGAATATTTGCGAAAAACAGTTCCCTCTGTCATTTTTTCCCATCTTGGAAAACTCGTTACTTCATCCCTTTTCGTTTTGGATGTAGAATGTTTTTTGGCTAATAAAAAGTAAATGCTTTCCCTTTCTTTGGTTATGTTTCCATTGTGCAATTTTTTTCTTTCAAGGAGTGTTAATCGTGCATCAGGGCTGGTATTTAATTATATTGTCCATATATTTCTTAATAACCTTGGTGACAATAAGTTATCACTTACTCGCATATTCATACTGGTTATTATTTTAACCTTTTGCAGTCGTATCAAAAGGCACTAAAGGCAGATCCTTCATATAAACCCGCTGCAGAATGCCTCGCCATCGTTTTGACAGATATTGGCACCAGCTTAAAACTAGCTGGGAACACAGAGGAAGGAATTCAAAAGTATTGCGAAGCTCTGAAAGTGGATAACCACTATGCTGTAACGTCATCATCATTGCCTCGTTCTATTTTATTGCCCATATTTTTGCATGAATGTGTTTGTGGGTGCTCCTGTTTGGAGTTCCAACTCCACTTCTTCTTCTTATTGATATGTGCTGATGTTTTAAATGCAGCCTGCTTATTACAATCTTGGTGTGGTCTACTCTGAGATGATGCAATATGATATGGCACTTAATTGCTATGAGAAGGCTGCCTTACAAAGACCAATGTATGCGGAAGCATATTGCAATATGGGAGTCATATATAAAAACCGTGGGGACTTGGAAATGGCTATTGCTTGTTATGAGAGGTATTCTGACAATGACATGCATACCATGAATCTATATTTAATGCACCTTCTATTGAATTCAACTGTAAACTATTACCACTCTTGATGATTTCTGTTTCTTAATCCTGTGTTTCAGGTGTTTGTCTGTCTCTCCAAACTTTGAGATTGCTAAGAATAACATGGCAATAGCTTTGACAGATTTGGGTACAAAGGTCGACTTTCCTTGTTTATTTTTACATCAAGCTGGTTTATTGTCTGTTTTGTCACGTTGGAAAATTTGCAATCAAAGTTGTATAGGAACTTATATTAAATGTTGTCTTTACTAGCTTGCTATAGTGTGCTAACTGGATATCTTCTACCTTCTGTACACATTATTATCAGGTGTTCTTGTTTGTATCTGCATGTGCGTATTTTCTTACATTGAAAATAGATCAACACCATCTACTTAGGCATACATTAATCCATTTGATCCAATAATGTTTGCAACATCATCATCTATTCTTCTATACAAATTTCCTCTGTGGAGCCATGATCCAACTGTTTCTGAAACTGTATCTTTGATATTGAAATTGTAGTCGGCCATTTTCTTTTCTTTCTTTTTCTTTGGTATAACGTAAAATATGTACCTTTCTTAATTTTATTATATACTACAATGCAACTATCTTAAATTTTTTAGCATCATGCTATTCTTCTTCCGCTTCGTCTTTTATTTTTTGGTTATTGTCGCCCATAGTGATAATATGTTACTGTTTAAAAAATTTATTATGCTGCAATATACTTCTTTACATGTGCCGATTACTTTTGTACATTTGACCTACTAACCATATGCCCTGGTTTTGTTCAGGTTAAACTAGAGGGTGACATCAACCAAGGTGTGGCATACTACAAGAAAGCATTATATTACAACTGGCACTATGCTGATGCTATGTACAATCTTGGTGTTGCATATGGTGAAATGCTGAAATTTGACATGGTTCGTCCAAAGAATTTCATTTTCCCCTTTATAGTACCATAATCACCTTCTGACCATCTTGTGTTTTGCTTATAATGTTTTTTCATGCTTCTACTGTGTATCCGCTAAATTTATTATTTTACTTGTGATATCTATTATATAGATTACCCTTTAATTTATTTCATTTTGCAAAGGTTTATTCATTGCAACTGATTATTAATTATCTCTATATCAAGGCAATTGTATTTTACGAACTCGCGTTGCACTTCAATCCTCATTGTGCCGAGGCTTGCAACAATTTAGGAGTAATATACAAGGACAGGGATAATCTTGACAAAGCTGTGGAATGCTATCAGGTAAGTTCAATTTCATGAGGTCATTGAAGTTCGATATATAATATCTGGTCTTTCTTTTCTGAAATGATGCTTGTCATTATTTTTTGTATTTCTTGTTTCTGAGGAACCCTTGACACTTAGTCTTGTGTGTTGTAGATGGCTCTGTCAATTAAACCGAATTTCTCGCAGTCCCTAAACAATCTTGGTGTTGTTTATACGGTTCAGGTCTGTAACACATTCATTCACCACTATTTGGTACCATATCCTGTGGAGTTTTTGATTATGAGTTGCATATTTTTAGGGAAAAATAGACGCTGCTTCAATCATGATCGAGAAAGCAATTGCTGCGAATTCTACATATGCAGAGGCATATAATAACCTAGGTAATACGTGGATTCACTTCCTTTTCGTAGTGCATCATTCTTTTCTGTTTATGTTAGTTTTATGTGATGCTACTACATCCTGATTGCTGTCCCAGTCATTTGGATTTCTGATATGTTTCTAGTATTTGCTGCCCCCCCCCCCCCCCGCGCACGCGCACGCATGCGTCTTTTATGTTTATATAGCTAGTTTAGTATATTACTGTTACTGATATAATTTCCCAGCTGACATGAGCCGCAATCAGCCTTCATTCATTAATCATACATAGTTCATGTATTTTCTCTTGGAATTCCATATTCATGCCTTGGTAGCGGATTAAGAACTTTGATGTATATATTTATTATTCATGTTCTTTTATGTTTAGGGGTCCTCTACAGAGATGCAGGCAATATTGCTCTAGCAATAGAGGCATATGAAAGATGTCTTCAAATAGATCCTGACTCACGTAATGCGGGCCAGGTATTGTTATTAATGATTTCATTCTACTGATGAATACAGTTATTTTTTACTTTCAGCTGGCTTTGTACTTTCGACCTTTTTAAAAATAATTTCTCACAAGATGTTTTTCTTGCAATTTTAATTATTAAACCGATGCATAATGCCCTGCTCATTTTAAGCTGTAAGATTCCTTGTTCAAAGTGCTCATCACTTAATAGAAACATGATCTTTATGATTATATAGTTACTTTACTGATGTTCCTCTTGGTGCTTCTACCCTTGGGTTGAGTGATCACTTTGAAGTGTGTGGCTTGGTATAAGAAGCTTGTGTGCTGTTCTGCACTTGATTACCTGCCAGTTGTGCATTCGTTTAATACTAACATTCCTCCATTTAGTAAGGGTCTTCAATTATTGTTATACTATAACCTCTCCATCAAAACATTGGACATAAGATTGTTTGATTTTTTGTACTTTCGAAGTATCCTTAAAGATGTAAGTCAGTAATAAGTCCTCTCATATATAACTGGTTCAGATTTATACACCCTCCAAGTTCACCCTTCAATCTAAGCTTGTGTGAATCTCTCTCTTTTGCTTTCAACCCATAATTCCTTATGTTATAAACTCAAACCAGCATATATTCTTGTCCAACATTCCTCAAGAGACCCATGAAAGTTATGCATCTTCTCAAATTTACTTTTGCTTTCTCATCTTTGCAACATCAAGCTCTCTGCTAGACACTTTCAGTATTTCCCAGAAACATCTAATATATATACTTAAATGTCATATTTCGGTAACTAATATAACTTTTAGAGGAGAATTTCTTTCACTGTCAATTGACTGGTTAAAAATTATAACTATCCTCCAATTAGATGCAATTCGAGTACTTTTTGTCGCCATGTTTTAAATGCTTCTCCTTTGTTAACCCTCTCCTGGAAACTGTATATGGGAATTATTTTAATTTTTTGGGCTGTCATTTACAAGCCCAAGAATGTGCTTTATCAAATTTTCTTACTTGACATCTGGTTTATTCTTATCCCCTTCAAATGAGTTGCCATCACAGATTCACAAACCTTAATTATAACAATCAATATTGCCAAGCTTTAGTGCCTGATTATTGCAATATAAACTCTAATTTTATTCAAGAAATAATTCATTTTCAACTGAATTTTTTTCTTCACACAAGCGGTCGTGTCATTTATTTGATGATCTTCCCTAAAGAATATAGCTGAAATGAAAATGATAAGATGAATCATATATGTGTTGGAGTGCGAAGAATAAGTGTTGGGCTAAAAGCCTAAGACATTGTCAAGCTTGTATAAATTTTATCAATTGGAAACCAAGTCGTTAAGGGAGATGGCATTGGGGCATGCCACAAAGAACTGAGTAGTTTAGAAGCGACCCTAACTGTATTATTTACTAGGAAGTATATGGGATGCATAAAGCCAATTCTGATAGATGCAGGGGGAAGTCCTGAAGCAACTTCTCTACATTTTTTGTGCCAAACCCGAGATACCTACGTATGCTTTGTATCACATTTATATGATTGCCACATGGGAAGTGGTCCTTGTCATGCCTTAATCTTTATCCCAACACCTCATCCAGGAAGCTGCAGCCTTTTTTAGGTACATTGTAACGGATGTGATTCTGCACCCTCTTTATGAGTACCATATTTTACAGGATGAATGAAATATGTTCTTTTTGAATATTAGAGGCTGCTATGCATACACTTACCTTTTTTTCGCTACCATGTAATAACTAAGTTATTCTCTTTCCTTGTTTTTTATTCATATTTCCTACTTAATTTGTGTAAATTGGGTTTCCACAATTTAGCATCACCATAGCAATTCTTTAGTGTTCTTCAACCATTGTGACATGACATATGGTTCTTCTATTTGTAAGTGTTATGAATTAACTATTTACAAAACACCAAGTTTCATGGTATACATGAATCATTTACTATATGCTGGAAGCTATATACAAACTCCTGCAACTGTTCTTAGACATCAACTGTTCACAAAATATCAAACAGTTGGTGGAACTCCTGAACTAAATTATCTCTTGTAATCCAAAATAAAAAAGTAATACTATTTGCAAACTTTGACAATGCATTCTGAAGCTGTCTGCATAATATTATTTTCTTTTTGCAAGTTGAATTTAGCTATAATACACGATCCTTGTGGGACTCTTCTTCCCAGGCTTCTTTTCAATCCTTTAATATTGATATATTTTCTTGCAGAATCGATTGCTTGCGATGAACTACATAAATGAGGGCTCTGATAATAAACTTTTTGAGGCTCACAAGTAAGTTTGACTATGTATATGATACCTACGCATATTGAAGGATTCAACATACATTTTTAGCATTCTGTTTTTTATATACTTTTAACCTGAGATACTTGAGAGTAGTTAGCATTTTGTTTTTGCATACACTTTTAACCTGAGATACTTAAGAGGAGCTGTTTAAAATTTAATTTGGATGATACTTGTTCTGTCTGCCAAATCAGGGAAGAGGCATGACGCCGGATGCTTTATAAAATTTACCGACATGTTAATTTGAACTTAGGATGAATTTCATGCTAGGTGTGTTATATTTGTATGGCTTTGCATATCGGAAATGTGTCTGCTAGTATTATAATGCACTTATGTCCAAATAAAAGTTTCTTTCTTTCTAACAAATGTACCTTTCCAAGCAATCACTTATTGCTTATGAGTATAATATAAAGAATGTCTCAGCATGCTAGAAACTGTTGTATTTCCCTCCCATACAATTGCTTATTCAAGCTATGAACTTAGAGAACAGCAATATAAATATTGTTCTTCTTGAATGCTGTTCGAAGTTTTTTTTGTTGAATGGTATATAGTATCCAATTATTGAAATGTTCTTTTAAAGTATCTCTGCAATCGTAGTTCAAACGGTACACAAGCATACATGACTACTTTTCTGGTAGTTACAAATCCCAGCAAATTTGACTGACTGATGTTCACTGTCACAGGGAATGGGGAATGCGTTTTATGAAGCTATATCCTCAGTACACTAGTTGGGATAATCTTAAAGATACAGAACGGCCACTGATAATTGGATATGTATCACCTGATTATTTTACTCACTCTGTATCGTATTTCATAGAAGCACCTCTATTGTTTCATGATTACACAAATTACAAGGTGGTTGTGTACTCTGGTGTTGTAAAGGTATGGTTTATTTCTCTTTCGCACTTGTCTTGGTTATGTGTAAAATTTCTTAAAGGGTTCTGCTATTTGCATAATCTATGTTCACACCTTTTAAGTCAGTTTCTAGACCACCGTATATGTAGACAAATATTCATTTATTTTACTTTCAATTTTCACTACTCCAATTCTTTCTAGCAAATTAAAGGTGTGTGATTCCTTTAGTTTGTGCAATAACTTGTTGGCTACCTTCCTTCCTTGGCTACCTTTCTTCCTTGGGTTGTTACTATGGAATTGTAGGCAGATGCCAAAACCCATAAATTCAAGGATAGAGTTCTGAAAAAGGGTGGATTATGGAGAGATATATACGGGATTGACGAGAAGAAGGTTGCTGCCATGGTTAGGGAGGATAAAGTAGACATACTGGTGGAGCTTACTGGTCACACTGCAAACAACAAACTAGGCATGATGGCTTGCAGACCTGCTCCTGTTCAGGTATCAGTCAAACCAATTTACTCTATTTACACTTGTTTTTTTTCTCTTGACATGTATATTGCTATTACCTTCTTTGCGGCCCTCTCTTCTATGTTTTTTGGGGGCATTTTGGAAATTTCTGAAGATAATGTCCCTGGCATACTTTATTATTTTTTTTTAAGCAAGAACAGGTGTAAAATGAGCCCATCTCCCGAAAACTATATTAACAAACTCAAAAGAGTTACTGTAGCATTACATTAGCGCAGGTTAAGACTACAAACTGAACCTTGGCGTACTTTATTGTCTCCGTGAAATTTTTGGTTTGCTATTGTGCCGCCCTTCTCCCCTTCATCTTACCCATGAAAACATGCCTCATATGGCATCTAACTTGCCACAGTTGTGCATGTATACCCCTTGAAAATTTTGAAGTTTGTCTATCTTCAAACCCCGAAATTTGATCCGAAGGCCAAGGAAGTGTGTTTGGATGCATGACAAGATAGTTGATTTCATTCTGCAAATTGCGGTAAGGAATCTATTGTTTTGAAGAAAATGTTTGTATAGGATGATTGAATCCTAATTCCCAGAAATGAAATTGTCTACTTTGAGCTGAAATTTCCAATTTCATGATTCATCTGTTCTAGCCATGGTGGTGTTCCCTTGTGGCCTTGTATCCTTGTGGTCTTTCATAGCCAGACAACCTGTTAATTTCCATATCTGTTCATCTTTTCCTTCCTAACCTTAAACTAAAAAAATAAAAAATAAATGATATGATTTTTGAATCCAAACATCCTAATGCATTAACCTAAAATTAACCAGAGAACAATCTCCGCCTCATAGAGGTCCTGATATACATCCCACTATAAACTTATTTTATTCATTCACCTTGGTTTGGAGGGATAGCCTCCAAGTACATGTATGGCAAAGAGTTTCTAATGTTATTATATAGGAAACAAATAAGAGTCAATTTGCTGCTTAAATATTACAAGGCCACAAAAACTTCATTGCCCTGTTCACTAGTTGTGGACAGACTAGGCACTTCAAGCTTAAAAGTTAATAAAGTGAAATTCAATTATCTTTGTATATTATCTGTTTGTACATGTGTTGTCTTACCAGTTCAGCCGCACTTAATTGAAGATCATCTTATTGTAAGAAAAACTTATGGTTTTCTATAACATTCGATCTTCATACTGATGTTGGTCCCTTGATCAGCACCTTAGGGTATATAGTTCATGCTACTGTTTTAAATAAAACTAGGAAAATGCGAATCCATTGGAATATATATCCTCAGTAGGTTTCTGATCCACCTGATCGTCTTTGGTTGAACTTTGTGATCATTAATGGGCACTAGGGTGCAAACCAATCTACATAGAAATGGAGTACTGATAAGCTATTGGCTGCCCTGCATGTAGATGGATCTGGTACATGATCTAGTGCATTTTTATTAGTATCCTGAAGGGGATTCTTTCATATTAGATTAAGTTGTGTGTCCACCGTGATGGTTAATGTGAAAATCAACAATGATGGAGTGCGATGGATAGCTCCAAAGATATGTGTTCACTTATGGTTATACTTTGTTTGAACTACTAAACCGATACCACAATACATCGATTCTCAAGGCTTGAGTGATTGAAAGGAACTCCAACAGTTACTTGACTCTCAAGTTTCGAAGGACCTCAGATTCATCCTAGTCTACTAGAACCACGTTGATTTTGCCCCAAGCTAAACTCAAAAAGGTTCTCTTGAGTAAAAACCATTTGATCATCACTTGTTTAATTTCAATGAGTGGATGTAATGACTCAAAAAAATCTAGAGAAAGAGTTGTCCTTTGGACAAAATTGTGAATAAGTCTAACGAAAGGAAGTCGTTTGATTTAGGGAATACCCATCTGAAATTGTTTTTTCTTTGGGTAAGGAAGAAGATTGCGTTCTGATAAAAAGATGATAATAGAACATTCTCCTGCTGAAAAGCTTTGGAAACTGACTCATCGCTTTTCTATTTGTGGCTTACCTGTATCCTGTGTTTTCCCTTTCATTTCTTGACTTTCTTTTATTTAGTCTCACCTCCAATCCTTTGCCGCCGTAACTTGCATACATGCCTTAAGATGACATACTTCCATGGGCAAGCTCATCCTGCAAGTGAAGAAGATATAACAGAAATTATTCTTCCAGTTGAAGAATCCCCCCCCCCACCCACCCCAAAAACCAAAAAAAAAAGGAAAAAAAAATCAAAACTCAAATGTAGAATCAGTTAATTGCGAAGTTAGTTCTGGAAGTGACCCATCTTTTTCATTAAAGTTTGCCTCTCTTATGAATTTTCTTTTTCACCTATGCTTGCTTAGGCGACTTGGATTGGTTACCCAAATACAACTGGTCTGCCCACAATCGATTATAGAATAACAGATGCACTGGCTGATCCACTTAGAGCAAAGCAGAAGTAAGAATTAAACTTTTTTGACTTATTTATAGTATTCTTGTGGAATTGAGTTAATTGACATGCTGTCACTGTTCTGTTACTTTGCAGGCATGTTGAAGAGTTGGTTCGCTTGCCTGAATGTTTTCTTTGCTATACACCTTCGCCTGAAGCTGGTCCTGTTTGCCCAACCCCAGCTCTTTCCAATGGTTTTATTACTTTTGGAAGCTTCAATAATTTAGCAAAGGTAGTGTTGACTATTAATTTATTTTTTAAATATTCAAGATAAAGTGGATTAAGGCTCTGCTTTATTTATCTTTTTGAAGATAACACCAAACGTATTGCAAGTCTGGGCAAGAATATTATGTGCGGTTCCGAATTCACGGCTTGTGGTCAAGTGTAAGCCCTTTTGTTGCGATAGTGTAAGACAGAGATTTCTTTCAATATTGGAGCATTTAGGACTGGAGCCATTACGTGTTGATCTGCTACCTCTAATTCTTCTCAATCACGACCATATGCAAGCATATTCCCTAATGGATATCAGGTAATGAATTGCCTTCTCCCCCACCCCAACAAAAAAAAGAAAAGAAAAGGCGAAGAAAAAAAATAAAAATAGAAAAAAGAAGTGATATCTTCATTGTGGTTATTGTTGCTCCAGAACTTAGTATTTAATTATCTATATCTTCATTGTGGTTATTGCTGCACCAGAACTTAATATTTATTTATCTACTGTCAGTTATATCGTTACAAGACCAGCTGGGGAAGAAAGAATTACAAGGTCAAATCTAAATGTAGGGTTAAGTCTTTAAATTTATCGTATATATCGGAGAAAGAATTACAAGGTCAATACTAAATGCAGGCATAACGCGTAAAACTACGGTATATATTGTGAGGCTAAATTGCAGGAAACTTGCTTACCTTTTCCGGTATATAGCAAAATGCCACCTCATTTACAAAGCCACACCTAACCCTACTTTATCAATAAATAAAAGTTTGACATGGGGCAGGTCAACAGTATTATTTTTAAAAAGTGGTAATATCTATGTTCATTATATAGATCTGAATTTTTCTTACAGATGTTTATATTGTATTGTCTCATGCTTGCTTGCTGACAATGATCCTTGCTCTGCAGTTTGGATACATTTCCATATGCTGGAACCACTACTACATGTGAATCGCTGTACATGGGGGTTCCGTGTGTCACTATGGCAGGGTCGGTACATGCACATAATGTTGGCGTCAGCCTTCTCAAGAATGTTGGTAAGATCTTAGTGTAACAAGGAATCTATTTTATGCTTGTATTTTATTATAATTATTGTTCTGGTTGCACTGTACATATCATGAAGCCTTTCTCAACAAGAGCAAGCCTGTTATTCTCATGGTTGGTCTATCATACATTCTCTGAAATTCTGATTTCCAAATTCTTTATTTATCTTTATATAAATTTATAACCCTATGAGGTCTCTTCCAGGCAAGTTGAGATTTGCATGTATTATTTTTAGTTATAATTAATCTTCCCCAAAAGAGAACTGTGGGAGTCGATGGCATTGGAGAGAATCTCTCCTAGATTTGTCAAAAAGTCAACTCTCCACAACCTTTTTTGATGATTGGCATCGCCCATCTTGATTGTCATGACCTAAAGCATAGGTGCACCAATTTTCATATGATTTTGTTATTCTTCGACCATTGATTTGGTTATGGGAAATGTTCTTCTATCGGTAAACCACAAAAAAATTGCGGCCCTCCGATGCAAGTAGTATCAGAATTACACAGTTTTTTTCTGTGTGTATATCTTAGAATATGTTGATCAAGATGAATGGTGCCGATCATTAACAATGATTGTTCGATGATTTTTTGACAGACTAGGAGAGATTCTCTCCTATGCCATTGATCCCTACTTTTCTATCCCCAAAAAAGATAGATGTTTTGCTAATTTCTTATTAATCTCAGTTAAGATCCCCCCCCCCCCCCAACCCCCCATATAGATGGTCATTTTTTTGGGTGAGGATAAAAGGCTTGTTTGTCGTTTCTGTAGTAATTGAATGAAAATTTCGATAAAGGTATTATTTCAGTTTATTCAATATTTTTTAATTAGAAAGTCTAATACCAGGATTAATCACTCAACTCCTTTAATGGAGAAAACATAATTTATGAACCGAAAATAGGCGGATCGCATAGAAAAAGCTGACACGTCTGTTTTATATCGCCAAGACATACAACATCCAGCTCATGAATATGGCAAAAAGGGATCTGCAGTGGCCTGACCCAGGGTTATAATTGCAAAAGAACCCTGGGGCCTGCAGGGTCCCAGCAGTGGCCTATCATGATTCTGGTTCAAATTCTGTTCCTCTCAATAGCCTTTGATTTCTGTTAAGTAATCCTATTATTTAGTTGTTTAAATAAACAGTGACATAATATCGTAAAGCTCATTTGTAGCAGCAATGCTGATGTGCCTAGCGTCATGTCAGCTCTTCAATAATCCGAGTCTCATGCCATAATTAGTTTTTACCTTGATCATGAAAATGCATCTTATATTGTATTTACATGATAGTAAATGCATTTTATTGTGAATGCAGGTCTGGAACGTTTGGTTGCCAAAAACGAAGACGAGTACATCCAACAAGCCCTTCGACTGGCATCTGACGTCTCCGCACTCTCAGAATTGAGAATGACACTGAGAGAACTCATGGCGAAGTCCCCAGTTTGCAATGGCGCAAAATTCACTCAAAACCTCGAGTCTGTGTACAGAACCATGTGGCATAGGTATTGCGATGGCGATGTGCCTTCTCTTAAAAACCTGGAAGCTCTTCAAGAACAGCCTCAATCCAGCAAAATCTCCATCCTATTCTCTGATGTTGCAATAATCCCGGCATTGGAAGAGAATCATCAGCCGGTTGTGAAGGTGAACGGTGCAAGTATTTCGAGTTCGCAGGAGAATCAAAATCAAGTTGTGAATGGACTCGGACCTAGTTAGGTATATAGGCTTGTAATAATGTATTATGGGAGTGAAGTTGAGCATTCTTTGGGAAAGGGATCAGGGTCAGGGTTTGATTTGTGTTAAATGCGGTGGTGGGATCTGAACTTGGGAGTATAGGAGAGGTTTGGGCCCCTTGGTGTTGGTCAAGCATATTATAGTGATCATTTTAAATTTGAAAATGAGGTAGGAAAGAGAGAATTTGTAGCGAAAATTATATTTCACATGATGTTTCGGTTGCAATGTCGTGTAATACAGCAGCAGTTGCCCCAGCCTAACGACAGTAGAAAATCTCTGATGGTGAACAACTTCAAGAGTGCTGTGATCAGACTGCATCTGTAAACGAACGTCCGGAGATTCGATATTTGTATGTATACTATTGGGTTTTTTAGCAGTTCAAAGAATTTTCGTTTTAAGGGTTTAGTGAAAAAGAAATTTCAATCCTTTCTACACCTAAACCCCTCGAGCAAGAGTGTTTAAATGGTTGGTTAGCCTGTATTGCTGCAAATAATGGCCCCAACATGTTGCATCTTGTCCCCCAAATATCCAATTTTTCTGGAACCACAGATGTCTGAGAGAGTTTTTATTTCGGTTAAGGTTTTGATGGGGCTTGCATCGAGGCTGCATTTGTGTGACCCAGCCTCTGTGGTTGGGCCTATCCCATTTTAAACCCTGTGCTTCACTTCCCTTGGTTTGCTAGGCTGGTACATCGACACTTATATGGATGTTTAGAAACTTAAATTAAAAAATAAGAGAAGTTGCTGTTGGTTTTGTGGTTTGGAGATGTATCATGGTAAACCGCTATTAAGTTGTGGAAAGAAGAAAATTACGTCGATCTAGATCATTATGCGAGCCTAAAACTGAAATAGCTTATATGGATTGATCTTCCTCGAGCTTCATGTATTATGGAAAAGGGGTTATTTGCACAAAACAACCATGCACCTATGCAATTTAACTTTGTATAGCATTTATATCTTCTCAAGTAATTTATTGCTTACGCTTTCAACAACCAAAAACCTTTTGCATTCAGAATTCTACCATAAACATCAAAACAGTCATCAAGTTCAATTTGAGTGTATTTAAAGGTTTTAGACGATGAGAGAGGGAGTGTTTGTGCTACTAAATCGCTTGAGGTGATATAACTGCTTGAGGTGATATAACTACTGAACGAGGTAAACTTTCTTGGGTTGTTTTGTGCAGTTAACCTTTAACCATGCAACCTTTTTTACTTATCTTTACATTTGTAACTAAAATCCGATCGAACCGGTTGTACGCTGTCATTATATTAGTTTTTCACACAAGCAGTGCTTATGGATGTACGGCAGATATTATATGATTAAAATCAATCTGAAGAGACTAGCAAATAATATAAGGGCCTGTTTGGTTGCAGGATTATGGAATTTGGATTCTAAAATAGTATGGTTGAAATTTCTGGATTTGGTAATTTCTTGTTTGGTTGGTTTTGGATTTCTAGTATTGGATTTGTACATCCTTGTAATATTTGTTTGGTTAGTGAAAAAAATGGGATTTGGATTTGAGGATTTTAGGGAGAGATGGATAGAGAGAAGATTATTAAATAAATAAAGTATACGGGTCTCATCTATAAATACAATGAATAGTACCAAATCCTTAAAAAAATTCAAGAATCCTTGTTTTGTGGTGGACCCACATAAAAAACAAAGGAATCCTAGAAATCCAAATCTATCAACCAAACACAAAATTATGGAATCCCGGATTACACAATCAAAAATCCAAATCCAAATTCATAATCCTGCAACCAAACAGGCCCTGACATACATGCTAAACAAATATGATCTAATATGATCTGTTACTATTACCGCGGGTTTTTGCCGGTTCCGGGTCAATTACCCGCAACTACAAAAACTGAAATCCAAAACAACTCGCTCATTCTCTTCGCTTTTCACTGAAAACAAATTTCGAAGCGAGCGAGCTTCCCCAAAATAAAACTCTAAAATAATAAATTCGAAGTGATTCTTTGGATCCTGCGATCGATCTAGAATGGCGATTCTCTACGCCTTGGTGGCGAGGGGAAATGTCGTCCTCGCCGAGTTCTCCGCCGTCACCGGCAACACCGGCGCCGTCGCGCGCCGGATCCTCGAGAAGCTTCCGCAGGATCTCGAATCGAGGTCGTGTTTCTCTCAGGATCGATACATCTTTCATGTCCTCAGAGCCGATGGCCTCACTTTCCTTTGTATGGCCAACGACACCTTTGGGAGTGAGTCTCTCTCTCGATTCTTGCACTTTTGTTTTGATTTTTTTGCTGTTCTTGATTTTTGCCTCTAAATTTCTTGAATTTCATATTATTTAAATTAGTAAGCAGAAGGGGGGAAAAGCGAAATTTGATAAGGAGGGAAAAAACGGTTTTTTCTTCCATATGAGTTGAAATACAACGTTTTACACCCATATAATCCTCATTGAACCGTGATCTTATTGATGCTAACCAATTTACCCAAAAGCTTAATTTGGTGGCTTGTGAGTGGTAAACCAACGGGAAAAAGTAAACACAAAGCACAATTGTCCGAAGACACGGATAAGGGGTGTTGGGATATCATTATCTATACTAATAGCAGCAGCAGAAACATGCTGATGACTTCTTAAATGCACTTCGCTTGTAGGCTTCACTTCGATGAAGTATTCATTGCTGAATGCTCCACCAAATTGATAACACAATCAAGAGGAATAAAAGAATTCTTAGACTCCTTGGAAAATATTCACACATTCCTCACCATCCATTTGCCCAAACAACTATATCACACTAGACTGACCATTCCATTCAACTCTTATGCGATCTTAAATCCACCTTAGACGGCTACCCATTTTTTATGCTTCTATGAAAAAGAGTCGCACATACCTCGCGAGCCAATTGAGATCTAATAGCACCGAAGACACATTTTAATCTCCAACTGGTCAGAGATTGATCATATCACTAGCAGTGTTCTAAAAAGCGTCCTAGACGTCCGTCTAGGTGGAAGCGGTGTTAAGCCATTCCGATTCAGTCTTAGGCGGCTTAATTAAGCGGTTTAAGCGCTTAACAAGCATGCGCCTAAGCGGGCCCACTTAATGAAGTAAAATATAGCCATTTTTGAAGCATCATGGGCCAAGTTTATTATGTTTTCATTATACATGACCCAAACCCATATTTAATGAAATAAAAGTTAGTCAATTATGCCCCCTTTATTTGAATAATTTTTGAATTATATACCTCAAAATCTATTTTTTGCTGGCTTTTACTGTGAAAAATCAATATGTTAATGGTTATTATGCTGAATTATCAATAAATTTTTGTTTCTACTGCTAAAATTTCAATATGGTACCGTTTTCTATGCTGAAGTGTCAATATACTGCTGAAATTTCAATATGTATATATATTAAATATAATTTTAACTAAAATTAAAAAACCTCCTAAGCGGCGGCTAGATGCTAGGTGGTACCCCCAACCGCTCAGCTCCCCTAGCCCTTTTTACAACCTTGATCGCTAGGCTGCCTCTGAAATCTTAAATTATCATTTTGCACGCCGCTATTGATATAGCTGGTCTGGCTACCTTCCTCTTATTTCATAAAGTATTCGACCTGGTTTAACAGCGGATACACAATATTGAGGGGATCCTTTTCTTGAACCCATAAGCGTTTTCGTAGGTCTTACTGTTATAGGTTCGGGAAATTTGCGTACCTATGTTACTTGGAACGCGGGATGAAAACGGAAACCCGGAACATTACTTATCATGGAACGTGATATAATAAGGGTTAGTTTTGCTTCAATACACTTATACGGAGCAGAAAACGTAGCTCTAGAAATTGGAGAGTTTTTTGTATCGTTTGTATATGTATGTGTATATGTAAGTATGTATTATATACAAGTATAATTTAATACCTTTGCGATCTATTTAAGTTCTTGAAAAAGAATTAATTTTTTTAGTATAATTTTGAGTATTAACACAAAGCCGGCTTTATACCCATTTAACTTAAGTTCTTAATGGGTTAGATCTTCCTATCCGGATTGCTGGTGTTTTTAGATTGGGAACAACCATTCAAAATCACAAGTTGCTAATGAATTAGCAATTTATTTTAACATAGATGCGTACCCATATTTTTCCACCATGATGTACATATCATGTCATTGGTATTTGCCTGATTATACCTGCCAAAACAAATACAATTACTTCTACAAAATATTGTTTTCATTCCTCCTCTGTGTTGCTTACAAAATCTGGTTTTTTAGGGGTTATAGTTGATGGTTTTTTCTTCTCTTAATACCACCCTTACGACAATGGAAACCGGAGCACAAATCAGCAAGAGGAAATTATGACCTAGAGTTCATTCATCACATCACAAGGGTTACAAGTCCTATGTTTATGGTCCTTCCTTCAATCATGTCAATAACATTCAGCTTCCATTTAATAGCCATCATTATACTATTTTCTTTATGGAGGTATTGGACACTTCTAAAGATAAGAAGTAAATAGTTCCCACAAAAAAAATGTGGAAGAGGATTGACCATCCTTCACCATCTACTGTGATCTTCATATTCTAAAATAACATAATAATTCAATTTGCCCTGCCGCCTCTTGTTTAACTATGTCAATTTCATACGCCGTTATCAATGAGAACCTGCTACCCGGCAATAGTCCTTTGACCCCATAGCCTGGTCAAAGTAACTCCACGTGGCCATTTATCAGTCCAAATGTATCAAGAGCTCCGGTTGCCAATCCCAAAATGTAAACCACATTTGAAAATATTAGCATTTAGAAGATGCAGTACTACTTTACCAGAGCTGACAAATTCAGTTTATGCGATGATGAGAATGGTGGAGGAGGTGATATGTTTGGTAATTCTATGGTCGCAGTAGCTCGATCAGTGCGATGGATTGACTATGGAGAGATGGGCAACTGGTGTTTATAATATCTTATTTTCATGATGGGAAACGTCATTGAAGACTGTTACCGTCAACTCTGTAACATTTCATAGTTTATAATTTGGTTTTCGAGTAGCTTTAATTGGGCATACTTCAGAATCATATGCCATATAACACTACAACGTAACAGAGCTGACATAAGATGTTTTTAGATGTAATCATATAGTTTTATTTTGTAGGTGAAAATAGCACGCATAAGAACAGTAAGTATTTGAATGATAATTGTATTTCTACAAAGGTTAAATTCTAGCATTCCATATGACAGCACGCTTGTACTCTTCAACCCCTTTTTCTAAGGTCTGTTTGTTTTTCTTTCTATCCCAAAGGTAGGGCAGTTTAAAATATGCATGACTTGTGGGTTATCTAAAGGGATGATTCATTGATGATGCACCATCTTTAGGTGTTGTTGGAGATTGAATTTTAGCATAAATCTCCATCATTCCGTCTCCTTTCTGTGCTATCATTGGATGTGATATTCTTTATATACTTCATAGAAACTGTTTTATTTTATATCTAGTATAGTATTAAATTCTTAAAATACAGTCTTCTGTGTCCTTAAGTACACATGTCTTAAGTTATTTTATACAGCATATGAACAAGGGGCACTTTGAAATAAAAGATAGTTCTGTGTCATGAAATGGAGATGGCTTCAACATCTCCTTACTCATTGTCTTGTGATTGGGAGATTTCTGGTAGGAGAAACATTTGGTGGAGGGAGATATTCGTCTCCCTTGGCTTTTTTTTTTCTCTCCTTCCTGAAAGCATGGTCAATACCTGTTTACCTAATTACTAGTTGTATTCCTGTTATTTGTCCATCTGGATATTAGGTAATAGTAATTGGCCATCTCCCTGAATGGCTTCGCTATATGATTTATTGCTATGGTCTTCACTATTGTGCCACGAATGATTATAGGACTGGTTCGTGTACGGTCTTTTTTATTAATAAATTTTGCATACCAGTTGCAAGGCCAACTAATTTTATTAAAGTTTACATGGCAAGGAAGATAGTTCACTTACACACAGTATTTAAACTTGAGCTATAAACGAGACTTGTATCATTCATGGAAACCAAATCCAGATCTATCAAGGCATTGCATGATTCGTATGCGACTCCAAGCTCATAAAAAGAGGGTGATCCAGTCTGATGCTATACATAATAAGGTCTTGAATTTTGTTTCAATTTGATTTTCTTGGTAACCACATCATTCAAGAGTATACACTGTGTGGTAGGCCAACTATTTGGCCGTACCATAACATTGAGCAACAGCCTCACATGGAAGATCGTAATACACTTCTCGTTTACAGGTAGAAGACAATGGAGTTTTCTTTAATGTTTGTGGATGGACTTGCACCAAGTATCTTTCACTTCTGGTGCTCGGATGCCATGTTGGTCACAACTTAACCCAAAGGCGTGATATAATGAGTTGTGGTTTAATACTTGGTTTATACAATAACATTTCACATTTTAATATTCATTTAATAAAGTGTTTGTTACTTTATTTTTTAATTATTCAGAGTATGCTAATAGAAACGGAGTTCATATATATTTATCACTAGCAACTACGAAATGAAATTTAAAGGGTGGAACCATAGTGCTGGTCAGGGTGCTCGAATTAATGATTCCATATCTATTAATGTTAGTCTATTAGGTATTTAGATTTTAGAGGGTTCTTAACAGAAATCTATTAATTACGGGAGTTTGAATCGAGTTAGCGTAAGCTTTGTACTTATAGAATGCTATCAGGTCAGCTCTAGTTTAAAAACAACAGCATATTTCCAGTGACACATAAGAGAAATAATATGAAAGCTAACATCACTTTTCACTGTTAATTGAGTAGCTAGACATGTTGTTATGGCTTATTAATAAAGAATTCTTGACTGTAATCCGTCTTTTACTTATTGAAATGTTCAAAAATCATTTTGGCATAGTTATCATCTGCATCTGATATCATTGTGTTTTTCTGTAGGGAGGGTTCCTTTCTCGTACTTGGAGGATGTCCACATGAGATTTATGAAAAATTACGGTAGAATTGCTCATTCTGCCCTAGCTTATGCTATGAACGATGAGTTCTCAAGAGTTCTACATCAGCAAATGGAATATTTCTCTAGCAATCCAAGTGCAGACACACTTAATCGAGTTAGAGGAGAAGTCAGCGAGGCAAGCTTTCTTACATTAAAATAACTCCCCCCCCCCTTTAGAATAGCAATTGCACCGACGCATTAGACCAGCTAATGAATTATGTGCTCAAAGATGGTTGCTAGGTTGAGAATTTATAGAGGATTATATTGCAAATATGATTGAGTTGTGGTCTATCCGCCTTTTTATTGGTATCACCTATGCAAATAAGATCGAGCTAGTCATTTATTCCTTTATTATGTAGTTTGTATATATTATAGTGGCGTTTTTCATAGCTTTAAAAAGGTTTTGACGTTTTGTTTTAATGATTATAAGGTCAAGCTGGTCATTTTTTTTTGTGAAGCTGAATGAGGCATACCAACAACCATCGATAGGAGTTATGGTCTATCGGCCATTTCTATGTTGTAACCTTGTTGTCAAGCTTTGCCACATACCTTTGAGGAAGCATATTTTTTATTCGGAGCATTTTGTGGTTTTCTAATGCAATATTGAGGTCCTGCCTGGATAGGGAATAAGATATTCTTTAGAGACACGCACACACTCACTAATACATATGTATACATGTACGTGTACGTGTGTGTGTGAGAGAGAGAGATACATATATCACACAAACACACACAAAGAAACACACACACACACAGGGGGGAAGGTGCCATAGGAGGGAATATCCTCCTATGGTGTCGAAAAAATACACCCTCCATGATTTTTTTGACGATTGGCATCCATCAACTCCATCTTTATCATCTAAGATGTGGATACATCAAATTTCATGTGGTTCTACCACTTTTTCACCGTTAATTTAGTGGGTGCAAAATTAACGGTTTACCGACTATTGCAAAATTAGCAATGTAAAAAGTTCTATTGTCGGTAAACTGTTAATTTTGCACCCATTAAATTAACGGTGAAAAAATGGTAGAATCACGTTAAATTTGGTGTATCCACATCTTAGATGGTAAAGATGAAGATGATGAATGCTGATTGTTGAAAAAAATGATGTAGGATATAGATTTTTGACGCCACCTAATGAAAAAGCCTCCTAGGTCCTCTTTTCTTCATTATTCTTGTGTGTGTGGGTGGGGTTGGGGGGGAGGGCAAAGTCCTCCCTTTTATTCTTCTTTTGTCAAGTCTTATTCTACCATACCAAAGCTACATCCTTGTTAAGTTAGGTTGACTACTTCAAGTCTTCAAGACTTCTATTCTATAGGGAATGCAGGGGCGGATCCTTTAAGGAGTGAGGATAGGCAGTCGTCCCACCTGGATCTCGGAAGTTGATAATACTTATATATAGAATATGTTACTTTAAAATAGAAACTGAGCTAATATACTACCAAAACCAATGTTGGGTCAGATTAGAAGTCTCTGGTGGAAATTAGGAGGTTGGATGTTTGAGTCTCTCTAAACTCCAATTAATATTTTGAGCGTTAGCTGAACTGTGTAATGTCCACATTTGCATATAGGCCCTTTATATATCTTATATTGTTATAAATAACTTCTTCGCATCAATATTTTTTTTTATCATATATAAATTCGTATGTAACAATAGGAATATAATTATTTGGTCATTGTACTCCATTTTTGGAGTCTTCTTTGTTATAGTCTCTCTAAACAATTTCATAATTTCTCTAAACAATTTCATATTTCTATTTGTATACAATCTCTTAATTATCTTAAATTGTTTCAGATAACTTTTCATATCAATATTTTGATTAGAACTTTCTATTTAAGAACGATGTTCCCTCGTATAAAAAAAAAGAAGAGAAAGGGGAGAAAATTCCCCACAACTCAAACCTCAAACAACCATAGGCCAAATTGGCCTCACGCGTTAAATACGTGAGCGCCCATATGCAAGGCATATGGGCGCCAAATCAGAGAAGCTAAATAAACCTCACGGGGATCTCCTTATGTAGAATTAAATTCTACTCAAACAAGGAACCATTGGACCAAAAATCCAATGGTGATTAAGCATAGAATTAAATTCTATTGGGAAGGATATTTTCTGTTAAACAGAAAGTTGGTGGATCAAAGATCCAAGGAGATGGAAGAAATTTCTCATATCTTTCTAAACAAAGAAAGATTGTGCTTTGTTGAACCGAGCACCCTTGAATTAAAAATCCAATGGTGATAAAAATATCACCGTTCAATAGAATTTTATTCTATATATGGAAGAATATTCCCTCAATCTTGTTAAAACAGGAAAACATATTCTGTAAGACAGAAACACTTGGATCAAAGATCCAACGGTGGATAAAATTTCTCAAATCAACTTTGAGTCCAATTAAATCAATTGGAATCTCTCAATGAGAGATTTTCTCAAAATTAATTAACAAACTTGCCTCCACTATAAAAAGGACCCGAGACTTCAAGTCTCATATAGAAAAAAAACTATAAGCTCCTGCAAAAAAAAATTACAGTGAGCTCTTGAGAGAGCAGAGAATTTTAATTCTCAGAGAAAGAAGACTTTCCTCCTTCAAAAATACTCTAGGTAAATAGCAAAGGAGATTTAAAAGTATCCCTCATGCCTAGTATAATGGATATAAGGGTTTAACCCTTCATACAAGAAATTAGTTCTTCCTCTGGATTGAGATTTGCAAAAACAAATCACTCCACAAGTTGAGAATTTAATTCTCATCGGGGAGATTCTGTTCTTCAGACTCAAAACTTAGGGGTAAGAACTAGGTTAAAAAGAAAAAAAGAACATATGTTCTGGGAATTTAATTTCTCCGAAATTAGGGTTTAACCTTACATAAAGAACTTAGTTCTTATAAAAATAAAAAAAAGAGAACTTAGTTCTCCAATAAAAATAATGATGACGATTCAAGATCTTCAAAACAGATATCTTGATGGTCATCAATGACTAAAATGTCATTAACAGAGATTAATATCTCTAAAAACAAAAAGAACTTGGCGTCTCATGTGAAACACATGTGAGTAAAATTAGTGCTTAGCACTATTATTTTGTCTTATGTGTTTCCCATGTGAATGCTTAAAACAGACAGAAGAAAAACTAAAACGCCTCACGTGCTTCCCACGTGAGCGTCCAAAGGGCAAAGGAAAACCCCTTTGTGTTGATTAGGCAGCCACCAAATAAAGCAGCTCAACACCCCAAAATAAAGCAATCACGTGAAACACTCTTGGAAATCCAAAATCTGGCGTCTCACGTGCTTCACACGTGATCTCCAGCCAAGTGCTTAGCACTTATGTAAAAAATGAGGTGAGCAAATAAAACCTGAAATCAACGCTCAGCACTCACGTGCTTCCCATGCAAAGTGCTTAGCACTCCATGTTCAGTCAAAATGACAGTGCTTAGCCCGGGTTAGGCAGCGTCCATATCTGAGCGCCTCACGTGAAAAACACTTGAGTGCCAGAAAAGATTAGTGCTCGGCACTATGCCAATGCCCCACGTGAAATGCATGTGAGCGCTGCATATATTAGTGTGGTAGTATAGAAACCCAATCTCAGCCCAAATAGGCTAGATTTCCTGAGGTTAAACCTCTTTGTTTTTTTATCAACCAGCCCATATTGCTCATGATTTCCCAAACTGATCTTAGTCTTAAACATGACTAATGATCTATCATTGATGATATCTAAAATGATATTCATAACATATCTCTTAAGGTAATCTTAGTCTCAAATATGACTAACGATTTTTAGGTCCACCACAACCCCTTTTTTCCTCAAATACGGGATTTGGTTCAAAGGTATATCTCTCCACACCTCTGATATGTGTTGTAATTCCTCAACGTTTTCAGAGAGGTGGTGGGTCCCGACAACCAACTCCTCTTTTCTCCTCCCAACTTGATGTAAAATTTCATCAAGACAAGGAATGATACATCTTATATTGATGCACTTCCAAATTGACGTGCACACCTTAAATCGGATCGCACCCCAACTTGGGTGCATTCCATGTCACCATCGTTCACTCTGCCACGTAACAAATACACGCGCGCGCAAGATGAATAACGGACCGAAATTCCTTAAACTAATATTCGTCCCCAAAACGGGAATGTTGGACCGAGATGTCCCTAAACTAAAATTTCGCCTCAAACATGGTGATAATGGACCGAAATGTCCTTAAACTAATATTCGCCCCAAATACGGCGATAATGGACCGAAACGTTCTTAAACTAACATTCGTCCCAAATAGGGAATGTTGGACCGTGATGTCCTAAACTAAAATAATTGAGCCCATACGTTCATTTGCTTCTAAGTTGATTTTAGTCTCAAATATGACTAACGATCCTTAGATCAAACCCAAATATTCCGTGAACTGATGGACCTCATTTATATGAGATCTGCATCCTAAGTTCACTCCTGTTGGCAAACCAAGATACCAACGTGGATCCCGTCAAGTAAATCCTT
The DNA here is from genome assembly GCA_030015575.1 of Agapanthus africanus. NCBI lineage: Eukaryota > Viridiplantae > Streptophyta > Magnoliopsida > Asparagales > Amaryllidaceae > Agapanthus > Agapanthus africanus. The sequence goes on along the minus strand of CM057347.1, from coordinate 512,652,689 downwards.
ACTCAAAACCTAAATATAAAAATATACGGATTTGGACCAATCCGCGTCCTACGGGCGACGACATAAACTAGTCTCCATATACAATCTACGGACAACCAAAACAAACAAAAACACACACGGCACGAAGTGAACTGCCGGAGCAGGAGAAAGTGGTTATCGCAATATGATAGCGTAATTAACTGCAGGGGCTTGCGCCTGCATGGAAGAGCGTCCCCACAATAAAAAACCTGTCATAAAATGAGGTGGAATTTGATAAAGTCTGCTACAACGGTCGCGTCTGTCCAAACCTCCGATATATGGTGCCATAAATCAACTTGGTATTTTCGGAGAGGTGGATGGATAAGTCCAAATAGCATCTGCCCTCAGAATTCAGGCCAGACGTTCCAACGTCTCGGACCCTGTCTTCCGCACGCATGGTGGGACCTTTTCCTCTTTTCATTCCACACTTCGTGTGTCGTGTTTCGCGAACAAAATCGCGGTTCGCTATGGCTGCCTTTGGATTCGAGTTACTAAAATTTGGTGTCTTGCTCCTGTGCAGAAAAAAATCAATAGCTTCCAACTGCACAACATGCAATAGCAACACTTGCTCTATCCCAGCTGGAGGAGTGACCTACGGGCCCAACGCGGCCTCTATCTTTTCAATGCCAGTGGGGCAAGTTACATAAGCCACTATTGGGTTGTTCTTCGGCACCATGCTCCCACCAGTGAGTTTCGGTGCCTCAACGCCGCAAGAGGAAGCTTCCAAGAGGTCGGTCTTCGATCGACTGGCGACCACAACGACCCCTCTCAACGGGCAGTTCAAATTTGGCATCTCAGTCTTCAACAGGCTGAGCAAAAGCTCGCATGGGCCCGCAAAGAGGCTCGTAATACCTGGATGGGCTGCCCCAAAACGGATAGCCTTCCTAACTCATCCTACGGGCGAAGCCGTCAAAAGAGCTTCCCCTATCAGAAGATCGGTTTTTGAAAGTTTGGCCGTTCCTCCTCAAACCCTCCCAAGGACGTCGGTCTTCAACAGGTTAACGCCAACAGCAGCCCCTCAGCAAAGTCGGGGCCATGAAGAAGCCGCTTCTAAATCTGAGGCGGTCCCGTCTGCAAGACACGCTCGACGTAGCGCCGAGTGAGAAAAGCTGGGGGCTACTCCCTATCTGGACTTACCCCACCAGCTCTAATGGTGGAAGTTGACGCTGCTGTTCCAACCGGGAACAACTTTGATCTGCTCAGAAGGGTATGCAAGAACTCTCCAACGACGGTGCTAAAGAAATCGCCCCCGCCTGCAAAAACCACAATGTAGGCAAAGACGGAGCAGCCCCATCAGCGGCTCTCCTCGCAAATTCACAGGGTCTAGTAGAAAGTCCAGGACTCTGTGATCAACAAAGATTACTCTCCTCGGCCGAAAAAATCGAAGGCTCGGCAAGAGAAAGACTATCCTTCCGTCATACAGCGAGGGACTTCTTCTACACAGGTGCCTGTCATAACGGCTCCTTCAACTTCGACCTCCTGCAAAACGATGAGGCCGGAGAAAACCCACCGCCTGCGGCAAATTTCAAAGGTGATGGACCCAAACACGTAAGTCTGGGGGCATGATCGTGCATATGGTCTGCATGGCTTCCGAGAAAGAAGAAAGCCGTGCTTCCGTAGGACATCGACCGCAAATTCGGTCGCTGTCAAAAAGCTCAAGAGAAACAACAAAAGCTTCAGGCGATGCTGACCAAAATGGCAGCACTTACCGGGCAGAAAGAAAGTCCGGACACAACAGCCGAACAGCGCCAGGAGTAGGAGACCGATACAGCGTTCCTGCGAAGGGTGCTTGAAAGAAAGGATAAGGAAGCTGCTGAGCAGGCTGCTAATTTAAAGCAGATGGCTCTCTTGTTCCATGATTGGAATGATGATCCAGTCAGAACTCCCAGCAGAGGATCCGCCGATAATCATCGAGGATGACAGAGGGGAAATATCAAACCCTCTTCTGGTTTTATCAACGGCCAAGGAGGAAACGATTTCTAAGGCTGCTCTTGATGATTAGATAACTTAACAAATAAGAGCTCATCAAGCCAATGAACCGGCTGGCCAAATCGTCAGAACTGGACGACCGTATCCAGGTTGGTATGATCAAATCAAGCACCCGCTGGGATATACGATCCCCAAGTTCCATGTATAAAAAGGGACATGCAACCCCCATCAGCACGTCGTGCGGTTCAGAGTTTTGTGCGGCAACACTGGAGGCGACGACAAACTGTTCCTTCGCTAGTTCGTTGGCAGCCTGTCAGAGATGGCCTTTGAATGGTACTCGGAGCTCCCAAATGACTCCGTGAGAACATTCACAGAGATGGAATTGTTGGTCACACAGTGGTTCGCCAACGCAAGCGAGCGCACCCCGATCACGACATTAATCAATGCCAGGGTAAGGCCAGGAGAAACTTGGGTCCAATACGTGATCCGGTGGCGGAACCTATGGTCTAAAGTGCGAACAGCGCATCGAAGAATCTCCCGCCGTGGGCAAGTTCATCGGGACCCTAGATCCTCAAACGACTGTATCCCAGTTCATGACATTCTTCAAGCCGACCATCTTCCAGGCTCTGATCGATAAGCTGGCCTAAATTGACCAGATGGGCCATGAGCCTTCCTTTTCAAATAAGGACTCTCGAAATAACAAGGGCAAAGGAAAAGCAGCTTTCGTTTCCAACACGCAACAACAACCGAGTGGCCCAAAACTGGCTGCTCGCCAAAACAACGCGTGTCCGCGCCCATCCTTGGAGGAAAGATAAAGACGCGCTTACTCGTTTCACTACGACAAGACGATGCGACTGATTGAATTGGCAGCGCGCAACAAACTTATTACATTGCCAGATCCACGGCGTCCACCACAACCCGGCGACGTCAACAATCCCAACTACTGCTCCTATCATAGAATGGTGAGCCACCCATTTAAGGATTGCTACGTCTTCAAGAACTGGGTCGAGGACCAGTATCAACAGGGAAAGTTCACGCTGTCTAAGAACTGGAGGGTGAACCCACCACAGAAGCACACTCCTAAAAGGGTGGATGCGCCGGGGGTATCATGCTCGCTCGTGGAAGAAACTCCATGGGAAGTCGTTCTTTCAGCTAAAACCAAAAGAATGCTGAAGGATCTACATGCATGTCCGGCAGTCAGGTGGAAAAGCCCACTTGAACCTGAAATCATTGAAGGGATGCTGAAACCGCGTCCTGTACTGAAGATTGTTGATAAAGGACAAAATCCCCAAGTCAAGCCTTCAAAGTCTTCGAAGAAAAAGAAGAAGACCAAGAAGCCTTTGCAGCCTGTCGAGTATGACGACAAGCGTACAGACATACAAATGTACATTGACGCGCTGGAGGAGTACAACCAGAAAGCGCGGAAACCGGTCACGCTCGAAGAGTTCCTCAAGCATATTCTTAAGAACGAAAATAGTGACAACGATGAGGAAAATGGCTCATCAGAAGAAACCGAAGAGTATGTAGCAAGTTGCCACATGGTCTCCCATTCGTTGTTAAATGACGAAGAAACTCTCTCAGCATCAGAAAACAACGCGGAGGGACTGAGGACAGGATCGGCGCTAAAATCCCTGGAACTGCCAGAAAACCCGATCAACGGGCTGTTAAACGAAGCCTTTCGAAAAAGCAAAGTTGGCCGAGAACACAAAACAATCATATACGAAAAGGCTAAGTGACTGCGTCAGGATGAAGAAGCCGCGGTAAGGAGGAGTCGTAAAGTACTCCAACCAAACCAAAGCATACCTGTGATAAATAAGAGCAGGATCAAGACAGAGAAACGGTTCCTCAAAGCCCTGTCAATGGGAATGAAGCTGCCTCCTCTCATAGGAAACACTCCCGGGGTCATATGCCTCGATGGAGAAAATTCACATTCAAATTACTGCCTATATCATCGGAGGGTTACTCACTCCACCGAAGAATGCAGTACCTTCAAGAAGTGGTGGCAAGGATACGTTGCCCATCAAAAACACTTCAAGAGAATGAAGCGCGAAGCTCGTCGACGGCAAAAAAATACGACAGATGCGCGTGAAAAATGACTGGCAACTGTCATTTGGTTGATACCAGTCCGGAAGGGAAAAACCCCAAGTTTTTACCTTCGAGAGCGATTCTGAGAACGAAATACCCCTCAGTCCTCTCTTTAAAGACTCCACCTCCGAAAAAGAAGAAGAGAAAAACTGTGAGAACATGCAGCTGCGTAACCGCATGCTGCTTGAGAAGAATCTCGGACCTACAAACAAAGGTTCGAGCAGAAGAGACAAAGGGAAAGAAAAAATCCCTGAGAAAATTGCTTTCAACGATGGAGTTGTAAAAAAGCTCGTAGCCAGGGACCCGCCTAAGAAAAACAAGATGGATTACAATGTCCTAGCACATCTAAGGAAAATACCTTCACAACCGAGTATATTGGATACTCTCCTCCTGTCCAAAAAGGCACGAGATTCTTTAATCAATGCATTACAAGAGCCTGATCAGTTCCAAGCTTTCCTCGCAGAAGAGAAGATGAAGGATGAGCTGGCAGAGGTCCACACGGCTGACATTCCTCCTTCAAAAACACTTTAGGTAAATAACAAAGGAGCGATTCAAAAACACGGTAAACACTTTAGTATAATGGATATAAGGGTTTAACCCTTCATACAAGAACTTAGTTATTCCTCTGGATTGAGATTTGCAAAAGCAAATCTCCCCACAAGTTGAGAATTTAATTCTCATCGGGAAGATTCTGTTCTTCAGACTCAACTTATGGGGAAGAACTAGGTTAAAAAGAAAAAGAAAAGGAACATATGTTCTGGGAATTTAATTCCCCCGAAATTAGGGTTTAACCCTACATAAATAACTTAGTTCTTATAAAAATAAAAAAAGAGAACTTGGTTCTCCAATAAAAACAATAATGATGATTCAAGATTTTCAAATCAGACATCTTGATGGTCATCAATGACTAAAATGTCATTAACAGAGATTAATATCTCTAAAAACAAGAAAAACTTGGCATCACTCATGAAACACACGTGAGTAAAATTAGTGCTTAGCACTATTATTTTGCCTCATGTGTTTCCCACGTGAGTGCTTAAAACAGACAGAAGAAAAACTAAAACGCCTCATGTGCTTCCCACGTGAGCGTCCAAAGGGCAAAGGAAAACCCCTTTGTGTTGATTAGGCAGCCACCAAATAAATCAGCCCAACACCCCAAAATAAAGCAATCACGTAAAATACACGTGAAATACTTTTGGAAACCCAAAATCTGGCGTTGTAGGTTGTTTCTCGTCACCCCATTGAGATGGAAATACACGCGCGCTTGTCAGGCGTATTACAGATTCCCCCTGCCTAGGGTAGGCTGGGGTTTATTGATCGTGAGGATCCAAATCTCCAGCAGCCGCGGACTAAGCTGCCGTTAATTACCTCTCGCATTTGGAGCGAGGGAACCTCCAATTAACGGGTTAAACTGGTCATGCGAACTCAATGTGCAGTGTTGTGTTTTGAAGGGGTTTTGGATATATCGGAGGGCCCCGCAGAGTTTTTACGGGGACAGTGTCGTGGAGTATGTGTGTGTATGTATATATTTATATATAAAAAAAAAGAAAGGGAAAGGACATCCAAAGGATGCGTAGGAAAAAGCACCAGCGCTAGCGCCCCACGTGTCAACACATGGGCGCTCGGGCGCTAGCGCTCTGGGCGCAAAAGCGCTAGCGCCCCACGTGTCAGCACGTGGGCGCTCGGGCGCTAGCGCTTTGGGCGCTAGCGCCCCACGTGTCAGCACGTGGGCGCTCGGGCGCTAAAAGGGACTTGGTCCCTGCAATGGCAGTTGTACTCCCAGAAAGGAGCACTTATTATTTTTTTTTTGTGTGTATATATATATATATATATATATATATGAGGAGTTAAACTCCTAGGATGTTTTAAAGCTGATGAAGGGCTTCTCCCCTTGAGTCCTAGTTCTTCTCCAAAGTGGGGTTTCTGGAGATGGGTCTCCTTCTTTCTCTTCTGTTGGCAGGATCTTGAAGATCAAGAGATGTGAGATTTTAAAAATCTCTTATTTTTAAGATCTGATGGGAGATCTGAGTTCCTCTTTGTGGGTTTTGTGGTGAAAAACTATTTAGTTTTATAAAAGAAAGAGTAGAACTCTTGATTTAAATCAAAAGAACGAAGAAGGTTTTTAGAACCTTAAGGAAGGAGAAGATCACAGATCTTGATTCTTTTGGAGAGAGAAAAAGTTGTTGAGATATTTTCATTATCCTTGCCTTTATAGGCTATACACTTTACATATAGCCCTTGGGCTTTACAAAAATGGCATTTTGCCCATCCCATGGCTCATGTGCTATTTCTTTTTGCACATAAGCCATGGGCTTTACAAAAATTTGGCTTTATGCCCATTTATGCATAAAAAATTACATAAAAATTATTTATTACATGATTTCATTTTGGGAATGGCGGACGGCCAGCCGCTTCATGTTCGGACTCGACTCGGGCATGAGCCTACTTGATCCGGGCTTGGGCCCACTTGGCTTGGGGTTGACCTTGACTTTGACTTGGTCAACCAGGGTGCAATTTTCGATCCCAACAAAGTGCCCCCATCGATAAATGCACACCACATATGTGGGTCGTGCGCATGAAATTGATGGATCTTCTTTCGCGTGGAGGCGACTTGCTTTGCTTCCCACTTTTTGGGATGCACTACCCTTTTAACGACATGGACGGTCGACGCTTGACGCGTCTCCGAGACAGAGTGTCCGTGGTAGACATTTCCCTGGCCCAATTGATTTAGTAGACGTGCCCCCGGCATGGAGTGTCGCTGGTCGACGTTTCCCCGAGGCGGAGTGTCTGTAGTCGATGTGCCCCCGGCATGGAGTGTCTGCTTGACGTTTCCCCGAGGAGGAGTGTCGGCTGGTTGACGTATCCCCGAGACGGAGTGTCTGTTTGACGTTTCCCCGAGACGGAGTGTCTGCTTGACGTTTCCTCGTTACGGAGTGTCGCTGTTGGACGTTTTCCCGATGCGGAGTGTCGCTGGTCGACGTTTCCCAGGCATGGAGTGTCTGTGTTGGACGTTTCCCCGTTACGGAGTGTTGCTGGTTGACGTGTCCTCAGCACGTTGTGTCTGCTTGACGTTTCCCCGCTACGGAGTGTCGTTGTTGGACGTTTCCTCGATGCGGAGTGTCGTTGGTCGATGTTTCCCCAATCCGGAGTGTCGCTGTTGGACGTTTCCCCAATCCGGAGTGTCGCTGTTGGACGTTTCCCCGGTGCGGAGTGTCTGTTTGTGACGTTTCTCCAGTACGGAGTGTCAGCGTTGGACGTTTCCCCGAGACGGAGTGTCGTTGTTGGACATTTCTTCGGTACGGAGTGTCTGTGTTGGACGTTTCCCCGGTACGGAGTGTTGGCTGGTTGACGTATCCCCGGCACGGAGTGTCTGCTTGATGCTTCCCCGTTACGGAGTGTCTGCGTTGGACGTTTCCGCGAGACGGAGTGTCGCTGTTGGACGTTTCCCCGGTACGGAGTGTCGGCCGGTTGGACGTGTCCCCGGCACGGAGTGTCTGCTTGACGCTTTCCCGTTACGGAGTGTCTACGTTGGGCGTTTCCCCGAGACGAGTGTCGCTGTTGGACGTTTCCCCGGTACGGAGTGTCTGTGTTGGACGTTTCCCCGAGACGGAGTGTCTGTTTGTGACGTTTCCCCGATACGGAGTGTCTGTTGTTTGACGCAGAGATCAATGTTGGAATTGGTTGGTTTGATTTGTTTTGGATTGACATCAGCATCGCTACACTGGAATATGGTACCGGGAGGAATCATCATCTGTCATGAGAGGATTTGGGAATTGGTTTTCTGTCGGCATCTGCATTGCTCCACTGGAATAATGCCAGGTGCAACTCATCATTTGTCCCGGGAGGATTTGGGAATTGGTTTTTGTTTGGCATCTGCATTGCTGCACTGGAATAATGCCAGGAGCAACTCATCATTTGCCCCGGAAGGATTTCGGAATTGGTGGCTTAGGAGACAGGTTTAGATCCCTATCACCTAAGGCTTTTCAATTTTATGGGCCATAAGGGTCCCATAAAAGCATTTTCTCCCTACGAGTCGGAAGGATCTCGCATGTGTATTTTCTCCTTAGGAGTCGTGGGGACTCCTAAGTGTGTTGCTCCTTTATGAGTTGTAAGGATCTCACGCTGGAATTTTTTCCTCACAAAGTCGAGAGGACTTTGTGAGTGCATTTCATCTTTTTTTTACGAGTTTAGGCCCTTTCGGGTTTTCACAAACTTGCCGACAGTCCTGCTGTTTTTACTCACGGAGCCCTTCGGGTTTTCATCCGTGCCCATTTTGCTTGTGGACATACCATTTTTTTCTTTTTTTTCATTTTTTTTACTTATTTTTTTTAAATTTTTGGTGGGACTTTGAATGTGGTCTCACCGGTAGGACTTGGGAGAGATTGGGGTTGTTTTACGCCTGTGGATTGTATACTGTTTTGCAGGATGTATGATCCAGACCGTAGGGCCGGAAAAATTTCGGGACTTTGTCGGCGTCTGTATCGCTGCACTGGAATATGGTATCAGGAGCGACTCATCATTTGCCGTTGGGATTTGCGTTTGGAATTTGGTTGGCGTCTGCATCGCTGCACTGGAATATGGTACCAGGAGCGACTCATCATTGGCCATTGCCTGTTGAGGAGCGATGGCTTAGAAGACAGGTTTAGGTCCCTATCACCTAAGGCCTTTCAATTTTATGGGCCGTAAGGGTCTCATAAAAGCAGTTTCTTCCTACGGGTCGTAAGGATCCCGTAGGTGTATTTTCTCCTTGGGAGTCGTGAGGACCCCAAGTGTGTTTTTCCTTTGTGGGTCGTAAGGATCCCACGAAGGTTTGTTCTCCTCATGCATCGTGAAGACACATGAGTGGGTCTTCCCAATGGACCATAATTCCAAGGGCGGAGACCAGCCGCGTAACTGGTGATTACGGTGGGGCATGAGTATAATGAGAATTATTTGAGCCCGTGGATTGTATACGGTAGTCAATTTAGGGACTGGCCGTAGGGCCGAGGGAATTTTGAAAAATTGGATTTTGGTCGGCGTCTGCATCGCTGCACTGGAATATGGTAGCAGGAACGACTCATCATTCGCCCTTTTTTTGTTTTGTTTTGTTTTTTTACCGCGATTGCTCTTTCATTTCAGCTTTTCTTATCGCGAAAGTCGCGATTGTCCTATCATTTCGGCTTTTTATTCACGGTTGCCCTATCATTTTGGCTTTATTTTTATTTTTATTTTTACCCGCTGATTTTTATTGCGAGTTGCCCCATCATTTCGGCTTTTTATTATTTGTTTTTATTTACACACTTTTTTTATTCACATATTTTTACATTCCCAGTTTAACGACTTAGAGGTCGATTGTTCCCAGTTTAACGACGTGGTGGTCGTTTATTCCCAGTTTAAAGACTTGGTGGTTCATCGTTCCCAGTTTAACGACGTGGTGGTCAGTGGTTTGCTTATCCCAGCTCCTCGAACTTTGATCTTGGCGGGGCTGTGTTGATGACCGTAGCTCTGTGGCTTGTCGGTACATCTGACGACTGTGAGGCTTTCCCGAGTTTGTATTGGTTCTCCACCCAATCTTTAAAAACATAGCAGTCTTCAATGGTATGACTCACCAATCTATGATATGGGCAGTATATGGGATTGCCAGTCATGTTCATCTTATGTGGTCTCTTTGGAATAGGCAGTTGAAGACCGTTGTTCAAGGTGTCCACGAATATTTCGCGGACTTTATCCCTCCTGAAGGAGTATACTTTCTTCTTTCTCTCCATTGGAGGAGGTGCCCTTACTGATGCTGGACCCCGAGGACGACCAGTCTTTGGTTCTCCTACTGTCCGTTTACCACGTTTAGTGTACGCATCGGAGGGACTGGAGGCCGATCGCGTCCGTTTTTCACAAAGGTGTTCCGCTCTTGGGCTGGAGGGAGCATCGGTCGGCTGCTTCCGGATATCAATCCCCAGCTCATGAACCAAAATTTGATTTTGCTGTAATTGCAATCGGGCGACTTGGGTCGTGAGATCCGTCACGACATTTGCCAGCTCGTCGACTTTAGAATGGACCTTGGCCATCTTCTCATCCCTGTCCTGAAGTTGCCTTTGAAGCCATTAGAATAATGCTTGTTCTATAGTTCCGGGTATGACAGCGGGGTACTCCCGACCGCCTGAACTTGATTCAGCATGACCCACGGGTTCCTTTGGCTCAATGGCCTGAGCGAGCTCTTCATCATTTGGATTGGGCCGATGTTGGATGGCAACAACCGTGTCATTGTCATGGTTATAAGGCATAGGAGGACTTGTTCCTCTGAGCTCCATCATATAGACCGTATGGGTTGTGCACCCGTCTATTGCTTCTTCATTGGCAATGTTGCTCGCTTGGCTCTTAGCTTGTTGCCTTGGTCCGCTCTTTTTAGAGAAAGGCAGATGTCTGAGAGAATCAGGTCCCTGAAGGACTTCGGTCTCCGTTTATATGAAGTTGGCGTTCGCAGCTTGATTGTTTGTTAACACACCAGGGGACAATGATATTTCTCCCGCCTTATAGTGTTTCTCGACCCAATCCTTGAAGATGCAACAGTCTTTAATAGCGTGTCCCAGCACTCGGTGGTATGGGCAAAAGTTGGGATGATCAGTCCTGTTCGCTTCATTTAGCCTTTTTGGTTCCGGTAGCCACAGGTCATTCTTCAGAGCATCTTTAAAAATTTTGTGAATCTTGTTCCTTCGGAATGAGTAGACCTTATTTCTTCTTTCCTTCAAAGTTGGCTCTTGAGATTTGTTAGTTTTTGCTCCGCCCGCCCTCTGCTTATTTAGAGAATCGGTGCTGTTAGAACTTTCGCATTTTCGGTTGTCGTCTGTCACGCCCCGCTTCCCAGAGTACGTTAAAATAGGCACGTGACATAGCCAACCATGCTACCTGTGGTTAGGAAAAAATCCTTCCACAGTCACATTACGGCTGTAGAGATATCAAGAACAGAAAAGTGAACTAACTATCTAGTACATGTCCATAAGCCAGAGTAAAAGAGTCAAGAAAAGCTATAGTATGCGGAAGCAAAAGATCAAATAAACACCTGGAAAGTAAGACTGGATACCGACATGATCCCTACCGCTCGATCTAACAGCAGCAAAACTCCTGATTAGTCTGCAACAAAGGTAGAGGATCTGGGCCATGCAAAATCCAGACGTCAGCGCGTCATAACATCAAGCAATAATAAATGAACAGGATACACGAGATATGCAGGCATGAATCATAAATAGTAACAAGTCAACAGGGATGTATAACAGTGAAGTGTATCAGTGTATGTGACGTGCAGTGATCAATCTAAACTGTGCTACTGGGTTGTCTACTCTAAAGTTTGTTTGAAATCAATTAATGTAATCCTCCATGTAACTCAAAGGATATGTCCCGTTACCCCCCGGACCACGGATCAGGAATATATGAACCAAGAGTGGTTCTGTCCCGTTACCCTCCGGGACCACGGATCAAGATGTAAGAGTCACGAATGGCTCTTCCCGTTACCCCCGGGACCACGGATCAAGTAATACCCCTTTAAGTTACACTTTAGTTTACACTGTTGATTTCCCCATACCCCCAAGGTTATGTGTTCAAGTCCGGTATTGCGTAATCTAGAACTAATGCCAACACAGGATCAGGTAGGTGCAGGTTTGTCTGGATAGACAACAAGAACGGTCCGTAAGGACTACATGTCAGGTTTGTTGGCATTAGACACAAGATCAGGTAACAGGTAAAGCCATGGTATATCAGGTCAGGTCAAGTAGTGTATTTAGGTGCCAGGTCATGTCGAGAGTGTACGGTACCGTGTCGGGTCAAGTAATAAGTGTGTAGCAAGTCATGTCAGGGTGTAAAAGATATCATGTGGGTGCTCATAATCAACTAACATAATCATGGTTATAAATAAACAAGCATGGGTATTATCAGAACAGTAAACTGGCACATGTAATATGATATGCGAATAGGTACAAATTAAACTACTTGGATGCACGGTTATCAGTTTGGGTTTAAGAGATAGTTTCAACATTACATGCATGCAGTATAATAAATGTGGATGATAAAATCATATTTATATGTACTAAAACAATCTAAAGATGTGTTTGAATATGAATTAGACTAGATGTATGCAACCGGTCGTCCGATAGGGTATAAACTACAAAAGGGTATTATAGCTATGCAAACAATTGGGATTATGAGATCTAACATATAAATGTGGTTATTAGGTTTAGTAAACTAAATGCGACAGTTAGGTTTCAAGTTCTAGATCTGAAATATGTAAACGGGATATCGTGCTGCTAACTTGGAACTCATGGATTTAGATTCTAATTACAGATTTAATAAGAAAATAGATAAATTAATATAGGAATAGTATGAATAGCATGTAGCAAGTTTCACTTGCATGCACTAGATGTGAAATACATGATACGGATGTAATCGGACATCCGAAAATGATAAAACATGAAAAGTGACAATGCGGGTTGCACAATAATAATTATGGGGTATTATAATTTAAATATACATAGAAGGTAATAGTATAGCATGTAGCAAGATTAACTTGCCTTGACCGGATCACGAAGCGGTATACGGAACGTCACGCGTCGGCGGGAAAAGTCGCGACGCGCGCACGGTACACGGAAAGAGTCCAAACAACGCACGATGGGATCACACGGGTCAGATGTCCTCGCTGGGTCGTCGGCGGCACAGCCGTATTTCGGCAACTAAAAGAACAGTAACCTTTCTAAAGAAGAAAAGTGATAAAAGAAAGAAAGAGAAGAAAGGCAGAGGAAGAAGTGGAAAGAGAACAGGGAAGATGGGTTTTAAAAAATAAATAGGGTTTAAAAATATATATATATATATATATATTTACCCAGAGAGAGAGAAAGAGAGATAGGAGAGAGACAGAGAGAGACAGAGAGAGGAGAGAGAAAGGGAGAGAGATCGTCACGAGGGGGAGAGAGAAAGGGAGAGCAGGGTTAGTTAAATATTAGATTAGAAAATATAAAATATATATTTACGGAGAGAGAGATAGAGAGAAAGAATCAGGAAAGAGAGACGGCCAGAGAGAGGGAGAGAATCAGGAGAGAGAGACGTGAGGGTAGGTAAAAAATAAAGATTTGTGTATATATAAAGGAGAGAGAATAGAGAGAGAAACGGTGAGAGATAGATGAGAGAGAGAGAGAGAAAGGTACGTTAGTTAGGATTTTTAAAAAAATATAAATATAATTATATATTGGAGAGAGAGTCTGTGATTGATTTTATAAAAGAATATAATTTAGTTATAAAAATTAATCATATATATAATAGTTTAATTGTTTAGTTAAGGAATATAATATTCGTCCGTTTTGAGATTTTGGTAAATACAAACTTACTCCAAAACACGTCCGGATCAGGTCCAAAAATTCAGATTTAAAATACGAAAAATATATGCGACGTCCAAATTTCAAAATGAATGCTCAGGTAATAAAAATGCATACCCCCAAGAACGGATGCACATACGTGTGCGTAGCCATCCAAATACGTCCGTTTCATTGAACGGGACGAGAACAAGATGCGCGGATGCTACCACGGGATTAGGGGTATCAAGCAGACCATGAAAAGCAATTTTAATTTATTTTACATGATTTAAACCTTTATATGCAAAAGATGCGATATAGGATAAAATACCAGTATATAAAATTATGAGGTGCACCGGTCCATACAACAAGTCAAGGCAATCCATAATAAGAGTTAAACAGGTTCAAGCAAGCGGGTCGGGTCGAATGCCCAGTAACATGTAAAATACTATTCGCACCCAAACACGCTAAATTAGGAATAGACCATGGATAAGTAAAATACTGAAACTGGAATTGGTATAAATGAACTCGGGTGTTACGTTATACCCAACTACAAAAGAATTTCGTCCTCGAAATTCCAAGAATAAGAAAGGATAATCAATCAAGAAACTATAAGGATAGATGAGAAATCTTCTGTCGGACTTCATCTTCTCGTTCCCAAGTTGATTCTCCATATGAGCATTTACTTCAAGAAAACAATTACAACAGTGATAACCTCGTTCTTAAGAACCTTTTCTCTTTGATCCACAATCGATATCGGTCGCTCCTCAAAAGTCAAATCTTCTCGGACAGTCAGCTCCAAAAGATGCAGCACGTGTGTTTCATCTCGAACATATTTACAGAGTTGAGATAAATGAAACACGTCATGAAATTCTCCAAAGATTTCGGTAACACCAAACGATGCGCCACTTCTCCAATACGCCCCAAAATCTTAAAAAGTCCAACGAATCGAAGACTAAACTTTCCTCGACTTTTGTAACGGATCACCGCTCGAGTCGGTGACATCTTCAAGAATACTAAAACACCAACGGCGAACTCTAGAGGTCTTCTCGATGTAACTGCCCAACTCTTTTGTCGGTCTTGTGCTGCTCTCACATGATTCCGGATAGTATAAACCTTCTCAACTGTCTGCACAACCAAATCTGGTCCCAACAATTTTCGTTCACCGATATCGTCCCAACAACAGGTCGACACTTGCGACCATATAAAGCTTCGAATGGAGCCATCTGTATAGTCGCCTGGAAGCTGTTGTTGTAAGAAACTCCACTAAATGTAGATGATCCTCATATGAACCCTGAAGTCCAACTTGCAAGCTCTCGGCATACTTTCAGGAGTTTGAATCGTTCTCCCAGCCTAGACATCTGTTTGAGGATGGTAAGCTGTACTATTCTCAATCGAGTCCCCAAACTTCCCTGTAAGCTCCTCCCAAAAGTGTGATAAGAAACGAGCGTCACCGTCGGGCACGAAGCTCACCGGTACTCTATGCAATCATACAATCTCCTGTTTGGACCGCTCTGTTAACGCTTCCGTTGATTAACCAACAATCATCAATCACCCAACTGCACTATTGCCCTTTGGACTCCGCGGTAAAGCCTTCACTAATCTATGGTTATGTGTTCTCACTTCTACTGAGGAATCGGAAGTGGTTGCAATAAACCGGTAATCCTTCGATGCTCAACCTTAACTTGCTGACACACCAAGAACTTTGCCACAAACAGGCAATCTCCTGTTTCATGCCTTCCTACCAAAACGCTGTTGTATATCTCGGTACATCTTCGTGCCTCCTGGATGTACGGGATACGTGTAACTGTGCGCCTCCTTCATAACTTCTTCGTGAATACCTCGATTGGCACACACAAACAACTATCACAACGAACCATCTTCATGAATCACCAAGCCCGTTCGAAGTCCAATTTCAACCTGTTCTCGAAACTTCTGCAATCTTGGGTCCTACAATTGCACTGCTTCAATATCCTCGATCAACAATGACTGTACTTGCAGTTGCATCATCTATCCCAAAGAACGTGGTAGCACGATCTCCAACTCGAATCTCCGAAAGTCTTCAATAAGTTCCCTTGGTGCAGTCAACATCAGAATTGCTGACAACCGACTAAGCGCTTCCGGCACAACATTAACTTTCCCGGATGGTACTCAAGATCAAGATCGTAGTCAGCCATCAGCTTCAACCATCTTCGCTATCTCACAATTAGCTCCTTCTGAGCGAACACGTACTTTAGGCTTTTGTGATCAGTGAATATTTCGACCCCTTTCGCCCAATAAGTAGTGTCTCTAAATCTTCAAGCGAAAATCCCAGTCGCAAGCTCCAAGTCATGAGTTGAGTAATTCTTCTCATGGGTCTTCAACTGTCTCAACGCGTAAGCTACAACCTTCTCATGCTGTATCAAAACACATCCCAAACCTTTCCCAGATGCGTCGCTGTGAATCACCAATCCTCCGGAACCGTCTGGTACGGTCAAAACAAAAGCGGTCATCAACCTTGCCCCAACGCCTCAAGGCTGACGCACACTTATTCGTCCACACAAATGGTACTTTCTTGTGCGTAAGCTTGGTCAGAGGCTCAGCCAAACGAGCAAAATTCTCTACTAACCTTCTGTAATACCCGACAAGTCCAAGAAAGTTTCTGATCTCTGCTACGCTCTTCGGGATCGGCCAATCTTGAACTGCTGCAATCTTCTTGGGTAAACGGTGATTCCAACTCCAGCTACAACATGTCCCCAAAACTTCACATCTTCAAGCCAAAACTCGCACTTGCTCATCTTTGCATACAATCTTTCTTACCGCAATGTCTGCAGTGCGATCTTCAAGTGTGCCGCATGCTCTTCAATACTCCCCGAGTAGACCAGAATATCTTTAATGAATACCACCATAAACTGGTCCAAGAATGGCGAAAAGATTCGGTTCATCAAGTCCATAAATATTGCCGGTGTATTCATTACTCCGAAGGGCATCACTAATACTCGTAATGTCCATACTGAGTTCGGAACGCTGTCTTGCAAATATTTTCTGATTTAACTCGGACCTGATGATGTCCGAACCGTAAATCCAGCTTCGAGAATACCCTCACGCCACTAAGCTGCTCAAACACTTCGCCAATGCGAGGGATCGGGTACTAGTTCATAATAATCACTCGGTTTAATTCTCGATAATCAACGCACGCCTTCCCTGTGTCTTCTTTCTTCTTTACTAGAAGAACTGGAGCTTCCCCAGTTAAGTTGCTGCGGCGAACCAACCCTTCTCAAATAATTCAGCAACCTACTTCCTGACTTCTTTCAACTCCACTGGTGCCATCGGGTAATATGCCCTTTGAGATTGGCGCTGCACCAGGAACAAGTTCAAGTGCGAACTCCACGTCTCGCCTCGGCGGTAAACCTGATATGTCTTCAAACACATCCACGAAACTCTCGAATATCGCCGGCGCTTCTTCCTTACCCACTTCCATCGACAAAAGAACATTGTTTGTCGGCCTAGCCCTAAACTCTACTGACCCGACAGCACTGCTTCCTCCAGCAAAACAACCTCCGAATGTCCGGGAATCTGGAGAATCGCTTTCCCTTCCTTACAATCAATATGAGCGTGAAAAGTGCCGCGAAATCCCCTTCCCAAGACAACAACAAACAAGGAAATGCACCAGGATTGAATAATCTTAACGCGGGGAAAAACAAGAACGAGTAAGATACCAAGATGACTTCATCCGAAGTCAAGATACTGAATAGGGTTAACCACGGTAAACATGATTCAAGCTGGCGATGAAATAATAACTGGTAAGCAATGAAACCGAGAGTAACAAGGTAGTACAACGATCATGGAACATGGAAGTGAATCAAGACCAAAACTGCAAGTTACTCAAATAGAGTACCGCATTGTAACCATGCTGCAGTTCATGGGTACAATTGCATAACTCCACTCAAGTCGCCCAGATTCTAGTATCAGAATCAAGGAACAGGGAGGGACAATAGTGAACCCAAAAGGTTTCAAGCCGAGATGCAAAGTCGTTTGCATATCGTCAAGAAAAGGATCAAAAGAAAGATATGATTCAAGAATCACGATAACAAGGAGGAAGGACATGTTCCTAATCACGAGTATTCTGATTCGTGTATTGAGTCCAATACCCAACTACAAAAGAATCAAACCCGATTAACCTATATCCCATGGCTCTGATACCAAAAGAACCATGTCACGCCCCGCTTCCCAGAGTACGCTAAAATAGGCACGTGATATAGCCAACCATGCTACCTGTGGTTAGGAAAAAATCCTTCCACAGTCACATTACGGCTGTAGAGATATCAAGAACTGAAAAGTAAACTAACTATCTAGTACATGTCCATAAGCCAGAGTAAAAGAGTCAAGAAAAGCTATAGTATGCGGAAGCAAAAGATCAAATAAACACCTGGAAAGTAAGACTGGATACCGACATGATCCCTACCGCTCGATCTAACAGCGGCAAAACTCCTGATCAGTCTGCAACAAAGGTAGAGGATCTGGGCCATGCAAAACCCAGACGTCTGCGTGTCATAACATCAAGCAATAATAAATGAACAGGATACACGAGATATGCAGGCATGAATCATAAATAGTAACAAGTCAACAGGGATGTATAACAGTGAAGTGTATCAGTGTATGTGACGTGCAGTGATCAATCTAAACTGTGCTACTGGGTTGTCTACTCTAAAGTTTGTTTGAAATCAATTAATGTAATCCTCCATGTAACTCAAAGGATATGTCCCGTTACCCCCCGGGACCACGGATCAGGAATATATGAACCAAGAGCGGTTCTGTCCCGTTACCCCCCGGGACCACGGATCAAGATGTAAGAGTCACGAATGGCTCTGTCCCGTTATCCCCCGAGACCACGGATCAAGTAATACCCCTTTAAGTTACACTTTAGTTTACACTTTTGATTTCCCCATACCCCCAAGGTTATGTGTTCAAGTCAGGTATTGCGTAATCAAGAACTAATGCCAACACAGGATCAGGTAGGTGCAGGTTTGTCTGGATAGACAACAAGAACGGTCCGTAAGGACTACATGTCAGGTTTGTTGGCATTAGACACAAGATCAGGTAACAGGTAAAGCCATGGTATATCAGGTCAGGTCAAGTAGTGTATTTAGGTGCCAGGTCATGTCGAGAGTGTACGGTACCGTGTCGGGTCAAGTAATAAGTGTGTAGCAAGTCATGTCAGGGTGTAAAAGATATCATTTGGGTGCTCATAATCAACTAACATAATCATGGTTATAAATAAACAAGCATGGGTATTATTAGAACAGTAAACTGGCACATGTAATATGATATGCGAATAGGTACAAATTAAACTACTTGGATGCACGGTTATCAGTTTGGGTTTAAGAGATAGTTTCAACATTACATGCATGCAGTATAATAAATGTGGATGATAAAATCATATTTATATGTACTAAAACAATCTAGAGATGTGTTTGAATATGAATTAGACTAGATGTATGCAACCGGTCGTCCGATAGGGTATAAACTACAAAAGGGTATTATAGCTATGCAAACAATTGGGATTATGAGATCTAACATATAAATGTGGTTATTAGGTTTAGTAAACTAAATGCGACAGTTAGGTTTCAAGTTCTAGATCTGAAATATGTAAACGGGACATCGTGCTGCTAACTTGGAACTCATGGATTTAGATTCTATTTACAGATTTAATAAGAAAATAGATAAATTAATATAGGAATAGCATGAATAGCATGTAGCAAGTTTCACTTGCATGCACTAGATGTGAAATACATGATACTGATGTAATCGGACATCCGAAAATGATAAAATATGAAAAGTGACAATGCGGGTTGCACAATAATCATTATGGGGTATTATAATTTAAATATACATAGAAGGTAATAGTATAGCATGTAGCAAGATTAACTTGCCTTGACCGGATCACGAAGCGGTATACGGAACGTCACGCGTCGGCGGGAAAAGTTGCGACGCGCGTACGGTACACGGAAAGAGTCCAAACAACGCACGATGGGATCACACGGGTCAGCTGTCCTCGCTGGGTCGTCGGCGGCACAGCCGTATTTCGGCAACTAAAAGAACAGTAACCTTTCTAAAGAAGAAAAGTGATAAAAGAAAAAAAGAGAAGAAAGGCAGAGGAAGAAGTGGAAAGAGAACAGGGAACATGGGTTTTAAAAAATAAATAGGGTTTAAAAATATATATATATATATTTATATTTACCCAGAGAGAGAGAAAGAGAGAGAGGAGAGAGACAGAGATAGGAGAGAGAAAGGGAGAGAGATCGTCACGAGGGGGAGAGAGAAAGGGAGAGCAGGGTTAGTTAAATATTAGATTAGAAAATATAAAATATATATTTACGGAGAGAGAGATAGAGAGAGAAAGAATCAGGGGAGAGAGACGGCCAGAGAGAGGGAGAGAATCAGGAGAGAGAGAGACGTGAGGGTAGGTAAAAAATAAAGATTTGTGTATATATAAAGGAGAGAGAATAGAGAGAGAAATGGTGAGAAATAGATGAGAGAGAGAGAGAAAGGTACGTTAGTTAGGATTTTTAAAAAAATATAAATATAATTATATATTGGAGAAAGAGAGTCTGTGATTGATTTTATAAAAGAATATAATTTAGTTATAAAAATTAATCATATATATAATAGTTTAATTGTTTAGTTAAGGAATATAATATTCGTCCGTTTTGAGATTTTGGCAAATACAAACTTACTCCAAAACACGTCCGGATCAGGTCCAAAAATTCAGATTTAAAATACGAAAAATATATGCGACGTCCAAATTTCAAAATGAATGCTCAGGTAATAAAAATGCATACCCCCAAGAACGGATGCACATACGTGCGCGTAGCCATCCAAATACGTCCGTTTCATTGAACGGGACGAGAACAAGATGCGCGGATGCTACCACGGGATTAGGGGGTATCAAGCAGACCATGAAAAGCAATTTTAATTTATTTTACATGATTTAAACCGTTATATGTAAAAGATGCGATATAGGATAAAATACCAGTATACAAAATTATGAGATGCACCGGTCCATGAAACAAGTCAAGGCAATCCATAATAAGAGTCAAACAGGTTCAAGCAAGCGGGTCGGGTCGAATGCCCAGTAACATGTAAAATACTATTCGCACCCAAACACGCTAAATTAGGAATAGACCATGGATAAGTAAAATACTGAAACTGGAATTGGTATAAATGAACTCGGGTGTTACATCGTCCCTCCAAGGTTTCGGTCTGTTTGTGAATTGAAGATCCTGAGCGGACTCGGGCTTTGAGCGTTCCAACATTTAGACTTTCTTGGTCAGCTCTTGGAATGTTTTAAGGCCTGCGGTGCACAGGAAAGGCTTCATCCAATCCTTCAGATTTTCAATAAGAAGACTGACGGATTGGTCTTGCTCCAATGGCGGTTCACATTTGACAGAGAGATTGCGCCATCGGACTATAAATTCCATGTTGCTTTCGTTGTTCTTTGGCTCGGTCCTTACGAGGTCGGCAATGGTGATTTTATCGTTGACCCTCATGAACCTTTGCTCAAACATGGATTCTATTTGAGCGAACGTCGTGATCGGGTCATTCGGTATGCTTGCATACCAATCGAAAGCAACATCGGTCAAGTTATTGACAAACTGGCGGAGAAGGAGCGCATCATTGCCCCCAGTATTGGCGCATGATGCTTTAAATTGGGCAATGTGTCGGTTCGCATTCCCCGTCCCATCGAACCTTTCAAATTTGGGGACGACATAGCCAGTGGGAAACTCCACAAGATCGTACCGAGCAGGATATGGTCTCCCGCTACTGCTGGCATCTTTTTGCTCTCCGGCTTCGGCTACCAATGTTTTGACTTT
Organism: Agapanthus africanus; assembly: GCA_030015575.1. Lineage (NCBI taxonomy): Eukaryota > Viridiplantae > Streptophyta > Magnoliopsida > Asparagales > Amaryllidaceae > Agapanthus > Agapanthus africanus. Next base: position 512,631,496 of record CM057347.1, on the reverse strand, counting down.
ATTGGCAACCAAATCCATGATTTGATCTTGAGTTAGCGGGTTGCTGTCATCGGCCGCCAAGACATTTCCCAAGATAGGATGCGACTGACTTTCATGCGGTTCGCCCACCTTTGGATTTGAGGGAATAGGCGTCGGCTGTCTCGGGACATCGTTTCCCGGTTCATGAGTAGAACCATGCGCTTGATTGGGCGGCTGAGAGGCAACTTGAGCTGTGAGCCGTAAGACGACGTTTGTCAAGTCGTCAATTTTTGAGTAGAGCTTGGCCACCTCCTTGTTTCTACTTCTGAGCTGTTTTCGGAGCTCCTGGAGAAGTTGCTGCTTTGCGGTCTTAGGATGGAAAGTCGGTTCATCTTCGCTTTCCGAGCCCGACTCCTCATGAATTGAGGGCTCTCCCTGCTTATCAGCTTCCCTAGAAGGGTCTTCATAACCTTCCAGAGGAGGCTGATCTTGGAATGCGGCAGCCATATTCATACCAGACTGAATTTGAGATGTAGTGGCCCCTTCCTTGCTCTTGCTGCGTGTGCCTACCGTGTAGACAGTGTGGACCACATATCCAGCCGTCTCTTTATCATTGGCGGGGAGCTCTGAGAAGACACCCGATCGAACAGTTGTTAGGGACACCGCTGGAGCTAGCTCGAGACACCTTGTTGCTTTGTTGGTGTTAATGGCCTTGCCCCCAGCTGGAGCGATGGGGAGACGTTCGGAAACGGATTTGTGTTTGGGTTGGGGCGCCCTCAAGATCACCACATTTGGCCTCTTGCCTTTCGAGACCGGTTTGTCGGTTACCGGAGCTTGAGGTGCAGGAATGGCGTTAGCTGGCACGAACAGAATAGAGCCGAACTGTAGCAGCGGCTCCTCCCACTGTCGCCCAAGACTGGTCGGGAGGACCTGGCCGGGAGGACTGGCCGGGAGGACATCTTTATCGTGTAGGAGATGGGAGCCGTGCTGAGAGCTGAGTTCATCTTTGGAGACATTGTTGGGAAGTGATTGCTTGAAGACCTGCATGAAAGAGCATGATTTTAGTATAATTGTAAACATGTATATTGATTGAGTTCGCATGAACGTTTAACCCGAAATATGGGAAGAGAGATAGGTCCCACCGGGCGTGCCAGAATCTGTAGGGTGTTTTTCGTCACCCCATTGATATGGGAATACGCGCGCGCTTGTCAGGCGCATTATATATTTCCCCTGCCTAGGGTAGGCTGGGGTTTATTGATCGTGGGGCTTCGAATCTTCGGCAGCCGCGGACTAAGCTGCCGTTAATTACCCCTCGCATTTAGAGCGATGGAACCTCCGATTAACTGGTTAAACTGGTCATGCGAACTCAATGTGCAGTGTTGTGTTTTGAAGGGTTTTGGAATATCGGGAGCCCCGCAGAGTTTTTACGGGGGTCCTGCTACCCGGATAGCGGGCTGGGGGTCAAGGGGGCTAGCAGCCCTCTGCTGGGTGCGGGGCAGCGTTCCGTTAGAAAATTTTTTCTAACAGGGACAGTGTCGTGGAGTATGTGTGTGTGTATGTATATATTTATATATAAAAAAAAGAAAGGGAAAGGGCATCCAAAGGATGCGTGGGAAAAAGCAACAGCGCTTTGGGTGCTAGCGCAAGAGCGCCAGCACTCCACGTGTCAACACGTGAGCGCTCGGACGCTAGCGCTTTGGGCGCTAGCGCTCTGAGCGCAAGAGCGCTAGCGCTCCATGCGTCTGCACGTGGGTGCTCAGGCGCTAGCGTTTTGAGAGCAAGGGCGCTAGCGCTAGCGCTTTAGCGCCTCACGTGTCAACACGTGGGCGCTTGGGCGCTAGCGCCCCACGTGGGCGCTCGGGTGTTAAAAGGGACTTGGTCCCTGCAATGGGAGTTGTACTCCCAGAAAGGAGCACTTATTTTTTTTTTGTGTATATATGAGGAGTTAAACTCCTAGGATGTTTTGAAGCCGATGAAGGGCTTCTCCCCTTGAGCCTTAGTTCTTCTCTAAAGTGGGGTTTCTGGAGATGGGTCTCCTTCTTCCTTCTCTGTTGACAGGATCTTGAAGATCAAGAGATGTGAGATTTTAAAAATCTCTTATTTTTAAGATCTGATGGGAGATCTGAGTTCCCCTTTGTGGGTTTTGTGGTGAAAATCTATGTAGTTTTATAAAAAGGAAGAGTAGAACCCTTGATTTAAATCAAAAGAACGAAGAAGGTTTTTAGAACCTTGAGGAAGGAGAAGATCACAGATCTTGATTCTTTTGGAGAGAGAAAGTTGTTGAGATATTTTCATTATCCTTGCCTTTATAGGCTATACACTTTACATATAGCCCATTGGGATTTACAAAAATGGCATTTTGCCCATCCCATGGCTCATGTGCCATTTCTTTTTTCACATAAACCATGGGCTTTACAAAAATTTGGCTTTATGCCCATTCATGCATAAAAAATTACATAAAAATTATTTATTACATGATTTCATTTTGGGAATGGCGGACGGCCAGCCGCTTCATGTTTGGACTCGACCCGGGCATGGGCCCACTTGATCCGGGCTTGGGCCCACTTAGCTTGGGGTTGACCTTGACTTTGACTTGGTCAACCAGGATGCAATTTTCGACCCCAACAGGCGTCTCACGTGCTTCACACGTGAGCTCTAGTCAAGTGCTTAGCACTTATGTAAAAAGGGGGTGAGCAAATAAAACCTGAAATCAACGCTCAACACTCACGTGCTTCCCACGTGAGTGCCATGCAAAGTGCTTAGCACTCCATGTTTAGTCAAAATGACTAAGTGCTTGGCCCGGGTTGGGCAGCGCCCATATCTGAGTGCCTCACGTGAAAAACACGTGAGCGCTAGAAAAGATTAGTGCTCAGCACTATTCCAGTGCCCCATGTGAAATGCACGTGAACGCTGCATATATTGGTGTTTAACCCTACTGGGTGGTACAGAAACCCAATCTCAGCCCAAATGGGCTAAATTTCCTGAGGTAAAATCTCTTTGTTATTTTATCAACCGAGCCGAGCCCATATTGCTCATGATTTCCCAAACTGATCTTAGTCTCAAACATGACTAATGATCTCTCATTGATGATATTCAAAATGATATTCATCCCATATCTTCTAAGGTAATCTTAGTCTTAAATATGGCTAACGATTCTTAGGTCCACCACAACCCTTTTTTCTCTCAAATACGGGATTTGGTTCAAGAGTACATCTCTCCACATTTTTCTCTCAAATACGGGATTTGGTTCAAGAGTACATCTCTCCACACCTCTGATATGTGTCGTAATTTCTCAACGTCTTCAGAGAAGTGACGGGTCCCGACAACCAACGACCCTTTTTTCGTCCCAACTTGATGTAAAATTTTATCAAGACAGGGAATGATACATCCCACGTTGATGCACTTCCAAATTGACGTGCACATCTCAAATCGGTTCGCATCCCAAATTGGGCGCATTCCATGTCACCATCGTTCACTCCGCCACATAACAAATACACGTGCGCGCAAGATAAATAACGGATCGAAATGTCCTTAAACTAACATTCATTCCCAAAAGAGGAATGTTGGACCGAAATGCCCCTAAACTAAAATTTCGCCTCAAACGTGGCGATAATGGACCGAAATGCTCTTAAACTAATATTCGCCCAAAATACGGCGATAATGGACCGAAACGTCCTTAAACTAACATTCGTCCCAAATAAGCAATGTTGGACCGTGGTGTCCTTAAACTAAAATAATTGAGCCCATACGCTCATTTGCTTCTAAGTTGATTTTAGTCTCAAATATGACTAACGATCCTTAGATCAAATCCAAATATCCCGTGAACTGATGGACCTCGTTTATATGAGATCTGTGTTCTAAGTTCACTCCCGTTGGCAAACCAAGCTATCAACGTGGATCCCGTCAAGCAAATCCTTAAACCAAAACCCAAATCTAAAAATATACAGATTTGGACTAATTCACGTCCTACGGACGACGACACAAACTAGTCTCCGTATACAATCCACGGGCAACCAAAACAAATAAAAACACACACGACACGAAGTGAACTGCCGGAGCAGGAGAAAATGATTATCGCAATACGATAATGTAATTAACTTTAGGTGCTTGCGCCTGCAGAGAAGTGCGTCCCCATAATCAAAAACCCCTCATAAAATGAGGGAAAATCTGATAAAGTCTGCCACAACAGTCGCGTCTGTCCAAACCTCCGATATATGGTGTCATAAATCAACTTGGTATTTTCGGAGAGGTGGATGGATAAGTCCAAATAGCATCTGCCCCCAGAATTCAGGCCAGACGTCCCAACGTCTCGGACCCTGTCTTCCGGCGGTGAACAAACGACAACCTCAAAATCATGCAATTATTCTCAAATATAAAAATGGACATCATTTTCTAACATATGACATCAAAATTTAAGTAAAATAAATTTTGAATATGAAAAACTTTCTAACTCTTAAATAATAAACCATTTTTTCATATTTATCTATGTTTGTAAAACAGAAAATTAATTGTATGAATTTTGCCTCACCTGACAAAAGATTCAGGATCCGATCCGCCACTGAGGGGATGAACACCTAAATAAATATGTAAAAAGACGCCTAAAGTGTCCCTTACCGAACTAACCCAAAACTAAACAAAAGGAATTAAAGAAAGTTCTGTTCAAATTTTAGTATGATTCTCCTGCTTTGTTGAGTTAAATTTCCCTAAAAATCATATCATATATCCCCTTTTTTTTTTATACTTTTGTTGACTGCAAAAGTCACTGAATGGGTTCGGTCCGTCTTTTCCTAAATGACCTAAAGGTCATATCCGCCTGACCTATGGCCCAACATAGTATGGAAATATTCTTTTCTTGTATGGTTGTCTAAGCCAATTTGTTTCTATATCGTATTCTGTGTAAGAAACAATGTTAGTTTTCAAGTCAAATTACTTAAAATGTTATTTTACATCATGGTGATTTGAGCTTAATTCTTACCTGTTGGCTTGAAGCTGTAATTTAAGCTTACTCATGTCACATGATGTTTACTCATCAGTTGGGTGGTAACTAAAATTTGTTCTGCAGATGCACACTATCATGGTAGAAAATATAGACAAGATATTAGACAGAGGTGATCGCATTGCACTTCTTGTTGATAAAACTGCTACAATGCAAGATAGCACCTTTCATTTCAAGAAGCAATCCAGGCGCCTTCGCCGAGCAATGTGGATGAAAAATGCCAAGCTCTTGTAAGTGTGATTGTAACTTTATAGCGTTTCCTATTTCAACTACATTTTGGACTCATCAGTAAGCTTAGTGAACTCATGGCACACATGATTTAATTGTCTATCTAGCTAGTACTAGTTTTTTGCATGTGCCATGCATGTGGAAATATGGCAAATCCTAATTGTTTGATAAATTCAAAATGTGCGGCTGATAAAAACAAAATTGAGCGTGACTTAAAATGTTTATTTTTAGAATAATTAACTTGTTAAATAAGAAAGTTCATTCTTTTGATTCTTGTTGGAATCAATTAAAAAATTACAGTTGAAAAATTACCCATCTTTATGTATATAAATAAAAACCAAAGTGGTAAGATTATTTATAAATTTGCTTTGCTTAAATTAATTATGCTTTTTTCAACAGATGAAAAAACTTAAAATTTGATATGTATCATGATAAAATAAATATCGAACATTGCCTTAATTGTGTTTTTTATTCACGTGGAAATATGGTAAACACATTCAATTTATTCTCTTTATTCTCTTTCCTCGCTTTATCTCTCTCTCACACACACTATGTATTTGTTCATAAAAAGTTGGCTTGAATCTCCTAATTCCTGCAACCATAAAACAAAAATAAATAAAAAACTTAATAAATAGTTTCACATATAATATTTTAAAATATCTTAAATAATGGCTATAAAAAATCTTAAATCAACTAATATCATACTTTAATATTACCTTCATTAGATTTGAAGGACATCAAATTTATCAAATTGTCCACTTCTTAAGAACAAATATCAATGATAAGTCCTATTTGGTGCAAAACATCCTCTAAAAAAGAGGATGAATCTGTATACAAAAGCTTGATTATCTTTCACTCCCTGCAACAAAAAATAATAAGAAATAAATAACAATAAACCTCACATATGAATATAATTTAAAATCGTAAAATAAATTAGTAAAGACAATAAAAAGATCGAAAGCAAACAAGATATTATTAGTTTACCATCGGAATTGATTGTATCTTCCAATTTGTAGTACCCTGAAAAGAAAAATGAGATAAAAAGATAAATATTAGTAATGAAAAGAAAATAACTTTATTATATTTAAATCTCATATATAAAAATTAATGAGAAATGAGAGAGAGAGAAGAATACGGATTTATATAGCAACTACAAGAGAACTCTTGGAAAGGAATTGCATAAAATGATTTTAATAATTTGTCTTTTCATGTTTTGTAGTCATTGTCTTTGAACATTCCCGATTAATCTTAAATGGAATTCATTTCTAATCTGTTCATATTCCTAAAACATAATGTATTTGTAAGCTTCCATCCTTAAATATTCCTAAATTAATATGAAAATTAATCTATCATATTGTTTAATTTTAAATCTATCTTCTAAATCATAAGAATCTTATCACTAGAATTAATAAATTAATCTGGTTTCAAAAATATTAAAATAATCTTTCAACATTTTCAGTATAAGTTATTTCTTAATTAAATTTATCATATATAATTATGGCATCCTAGTCATATCAAAGAGCTTAATTACTCATGTAATATATTTTTCTAAAATGTTTTTTTAATAAAATACGTGACTTTTCTACCAATAAAAATTCCCCAAAAAGCATTTAATTAGAATGTGATTTTTTTGAATGAAATATGAGAAGTCTCCTCTAAAATTATGAGATAATGTAATTCATCTTTACTCAATCCTTTTAATAATGACTAATAAATGAGTTTAAATTTTAAAGAATTGTGTAAATCAATAATATGAGAAAGAAAATCATAATAAATGGTGTGATAGATACCATGATATTGCCATCCTTTTTTCTGATGAAAATCTACTCTTACCATCAAATAGCTCTTACATCATATGTGAAAAGGAAAATAAAAATAAAAAGTGTGCATATATCAAAAGAGGACTACCAACCAAAACATTTTTTTAATAGAATATCCGACTTTTCCACCAAAAATAAATATTCCCAAAAAAGCACTTAATTAGAACGTGTGACTTTTTAAATGAAAGATGAGAAGTCTCCTCTTGAATTATGAGATAATTTAATCTCTCTTTAATCATTTATTTTAATAATAACTACTAAACGATCTTAGATTTTAAAGAATTGTGTAAATTAATAATATGAGAGAGAAAACCACAATAAATGGTGCGAGAGATACCATGATATTGCCATGCTTTTTTCTTATAAATTCTACTCTTACCATCAAATAGCTTTTACATCATGTGAAAAACCAAATAAAAATAAAATGAGTGCATGTATCAAAAGAGGAGTACCAAAACCTTTGCACATTTTCATTTAGTAGAGTACTTTAGATTTAGATTTAGATTAGATTATATGTTTAACATGAAAACCCATAAAATATGAAACTCGTGTGCATTCACTAATTCATATTCATTAATATATTATAACATGCTGGAAAATTATCTCGGTAGGTAGGAGTTTGCTTTACTTGTTAAAGGTGTATTCTGATACAGTAAACTAGTTTCTATAATATTTGATGAGGTCGAAAGCTGTTTTCTGTGGACTTTTATTTTTCATGATATTCATAATTGCCTTAAGGGTCTCAATTTCTAGCCCTATATTGATTTACTAATTGAGATCTGCCATCAGGGTTCATGCTTGGAATCTAGATTTTGGGTACAAATTGGACCCATATTGAGCTTGATGTAATGTGTTCTACCCAACCCATCAGCAATCTATTGCTTTATGTCTATTTAGATTAACAAGACGTCAATTTCTTCGAGAAAGCTTTTTTCTTAAAGGTGGATAATTAGACCATCCAAATATCATTAAGCAAGCATTTAATGATCACATACTCCTTCCATAATTCTGTAGAGATATCAGCCTCTTCACAAATAAAAAACAACACAAACAGTTCCATCTATCGCAACATAGTAATTAATTCTTACAACCCAGTCATATATCTCAAAATAACATCAGCAACTGAAATCCATCTCTCAGTAGTCAGAGGCTAACAGTAGCCTCTTTGCCTTCATCAATACTCGAAATCTCATTAGTTGTTGCTTAATTATCTCCATCATTAGCAGTTTGATCCAAAATAGGCATCCTCCTCAATCTAGATCTTGCGGCATCCAGAAGCAATTGCAGCCAGTCATGAACAATAGCAGTAATAGAGGTTATTATAAGCGAATTGAACTTTCTTTCACAAAAAATTCAGTATACAGAGAGGCACTTTTTATAGCCTTGTTACACGAGTATAGGAAGATATGAGGAAAACAATAAAATAAGGAAGTTACAAACAGATTCTAACAGATTTTGTTACAAATAGATTCTAACTAAGCTGAGAAATATCTTACTATTGACTATTTCCAACACTCCCCTTCAAGTTGGTGCGTAGATGTCCATCATGCCCAACTTGCTTATGAGTCTCTCGAACACTGTTTTGAATAGTCCCTTTGTAAAGATATCCGCGGTTTGTTCTTTTGCCGGAATGTAGGGGATACAGATGGTACCGGCATCCAGTTTTTCCTTGATGAAATGGCGGTCGACTTAAATATGCTTCGTTCTGTCATGTTGTGCGGGGTTGTGTGCTATGCCGATGGTAGCTTTGTTGTCGCAGTATAGTTTTAGTGGCTGAGTTATAGGCTGCTTTATTTCCTGTAGTACCCGTTGAACCCACAGAACTTCACAAATATCGTTGGCCATGGCTTGAAATTCTGCCTCCGCACTACTCCTTGCCACGACACTTTGTTTCTTGCTCCGCCATGTAACTAGATTGCCCCACACGTACGTACAATACACTGAAGTTGACTTCCTGTCTACGATGGAACCTGCCCAATCCGCGTTAGTGAATACTTCGACACTGCGAGTCTCACATTTTTTGAAGAATAAACCTCTTCCTGGTGCGCCCTTTAAATACTTCAAAACTCTATATACTGCATCAAGGTGCTCTTCTTGAGATGAGTGCATAAATTGGCTTATCATACTCACTGCAAATGTGATATCGGGACGTGTGTGTGAGAGATAGATCAATTTTCCCACTAACCTCTGGTATTGTGGAATGTCCACTGACGGGCTCTGTGTAAATTCTCCGAGCTTTTTATTCGGATCTATCTGTGTCTCCGCAGGTTTACAGTTTGTCATTCCTATTTCTTTGAGAAGATCGAGAACATACTTCCGTTGAGACACGACAATGCCTTTCTTACTTCGAGCAATTTCCATACCCAAGAAATACTTCAATTCTCCCAAGTCTTTTACTTCGAACTCCTTGGCGAGACTTCCTTTTAACTGGTTGACCTTTTCCTCGTCATCTCCTGTAACAATGATGTCATCAACGTAAACAATTAGTATTGCAATTTTTCCACGTCTGGAGACTCTGTAAAACATGGTGTGATCTGCCTGAGCCTGATTGTATCCTTTCCCTTTCATAAACTGATGGAAACGTTCGAACCAAGCGCGTGGAGATTGTTTAAGACCGTAAAGTGATCTTTTCAATCTGCACACTTTGGAGCCGAACCCTTTTTCAAACCCCGGCGGAGGTTCCATGTACACTTCTTCGTCCAGGTCTCCATTCAAAAACATGTTCTTCACATCTAGTTGTTGAAGTTGCCAATCGAGGTTAACTGCAACTGACAGTAAGATCCGGATCGTGTTTAGCTTAGCCACAGGTGCAAAAGTCTCCGTGTAGTCGATCCCGTATGTTTGAGTGAACCCTTTAGCAACGAGGCTCGCCTTATATCGTTCTAGGGTTCCATCTGCATGAAACTTTGGTGTGAATACACATTTGCATCCTACAGTCTTCTTTCCTCTCGGCAGCTCCTCCATGTTCCAAGTCTGATTTTTCTCAAGTGCATTCATCTCCTCGAAAATCGCCTTTCTCCACTCTGGAGCTCTCAGAGCATCCTGTACAATTTTTAGAATCTCCACAGCAGACACGTTAGAGGTAAAGGCTGAAAAACTGGGTGAGAGATTATTTGAGGGCACAAATTTTGACATTGGATACAAGGGATGAATAGTACATGACCTTGTGGACTTTCGGAGAGCTATGGGAAGATCCAGCTCATTGTGATCCGGTTCTGTTCTCAGGTCGGATTCTTGGTGGGGCTGGACAAAGTCGGCCTCTGCTTCTGGAGAAGGATCTATCTCAATTAAATGCTCCCGTTGTATTTTTTCCAGACCTGTTTCACGTTGTTTCCTTTTGTAAGTTTTAATTTCCACATCAGCTTCTGGTGGATTTAAATCCACGAGGCAAGTTGTTTTAGGAGTCGGTGGTGTGTTCCTATTTTTATCGGATTTTTCCGGATTTTCTAATAAAGGAACCGAGTTTTCAACAGATATATTTTCTGAGTTTTCAAGGACCTTTTTTTGAGTGTCCAGTGAATTTTCACTGTTTTGGTTTGCCAGGTGTTCAAAAGACTGGTCTAAAATGTCTTGATTTAAAAAATCTAGATCTTGTGAATTTGTATGTGGGATTAAGTTCGGTATTTTTGGGAGACTATTTTTTATGGAAACCGAGTCATCACTATTTGTTTCCCTAAACAAAGAAATTTTTTTTCAAAAAAACAACACATCCATTGTGATAAATATTTTATTTGATAAAAGATCAAAGCATTTATACCCTCTTTGATTCGTGGTGTAGCCAATGAAAACACATTTTTCGATTTTGGATCAAATTTACCCCTAGTGGGGTTGTGATCGTGAACAAACACGGTACAACCAAAAAATTTCAATGGTAGATCCGAGATTGCAAGACGGTTTTGAGAGTAAAGAGATTTTAACAAGGCAACAGGTTTTTTAAAATTGAGAATTTTCGAGGGAATAAGATAGGTTGTTAAAATTGCTTCATTCCATAATGTTTTTGGAACATGGTTGGTGAATAATAATGCCTTAGTAATTTCAAGAATGTGTTTATTTTTTCTTTCAGCCACACCGTTTTATTGCGGTGTGTTAATGCAAGAACTTTGGTGAATGATGCCTTTCTTTGCAAAAAAATCTTCCAAGGTTTCGTTAAAAAATTCTCGTCCATTGTCACTTCGAAAATTCTGAATTTTTGTGTTAAACTGTGTTTCAACCATGTCATAAAAGGTTTTGAAAACTTGTTCAACTTCCGATTTTTTCTTTAGCAAAAACACCCAAAGGACTCTTGTATGATCATCAATAAACGAAACAAACCATTTTTTTTCCGAAGACAGATAAAACGCGGGATAGTCCCCAAATGTCATTATGGATTAAGGCAAACGGTGCTGAAGGTTTATAGGGTCGAGGTGGATAAATTGCCCTTTTGTGTTTAGTAAAAGCACATACATCACATTGAAATTGAGAAGGATTTTTATTCCGAAACAACTTTGGAAACAAATACTGCATATAATGGAAACTAGGATGACCTAGACGAAAATGTAACATAATTAATTCATTGTCACGAGAAACAAACATGGATTGAGAACACAAACTAGATGCAGACTTATTGAGATGTGATCCTTCTTCAAGCAAGTAGAGATCTCCACTGGTCTTAGCATTGCCAATCATTGTCCCTGAGTCCAGAACCTGAATTTCACAATGAGAGGGCATGAATTTAACTTGACACTTAAGGTCTTGAGTTAGCTTTATAATGTAAATCAGATTGCAGTAAAGTTTTGGAATATGTAAAATATTAAGAAGGGTTAAGGAAGGAGAGATTGTGATGGTTCCTTGGCCGGCTATGGCAGAATACGAACCACCTGCAGTTTTGACCATTTTGTTTCCTGCACAGGGTGTGTAAGTTGAAAATAATGTGAAGCAACGGGTCATGTGATCAGTTGCTCCAGAGTCAAGAATCCAAGGAAGTTGATTGATACATGAAAAAGAGATAGAGTGATTGTTACCGCTTTGGGCTAAAGAACAGGGGGGTTGTGTTAACGGGTCTGCGGTGGAGTTAAACAACTTGTATAGGTGCTCCAGTTGTTCCTTTGTGAATGAAGGCGATCCTGAGTTGATTCTTGACTTCTGAGAACCATCGGACTCGATCTGTAAAGCCCGTTTTTGTAAAGGACTTTGGTTGGTGTTCCGATCCCCTTCGGTTCCGAACGTGTATGTTGGTTGATACACGGAGGATACTTCAGTCTCTGTGGTGGAGGGCATTATGGCTGGAAAAAAATGAACTGGGATTACTTTTGATTGAGAAAAAATGGTGATTTTTTATTTTTGGAGAGAGTTTTACCGCTCTGATACCATATAAGCGAATTGAACTTTCTTTCACAAAAAATTCAGTAGTATACAGAGAGGCACTTTTTATAGCCTTGTTACACAAGTATAGGAAGATATAGAAAAACAATAAAATAAGGAAGTTACAAACAAATTCTGTTACAAACAGATTTTAACAGATTTTGTTACAAACAAATTCTAACTAATCTGAGAAATATCTTACTGTTGACTATTTCCAACAGTTATAAGAGAGCTAATGCATTTCATTTTGCCCCTAGATATTTGTTCATTTCTGATAGAAAGTTTCGGACTCTTTGTAGCATATTTGCATCCATTCTTTTGAAATTTAGCTGACAAACCCCTGCAATTTCTTTTTCTTTACCGTTTGCAGAGCCTTGTTGACATTTTCAATAGTTCTGCTGCTGTACATCATTATCGCTGCTTGTTGTGGAGGCATCACTCTTCCATCATGTAGATCATGAGTTTGCTGATGCTTGTGAGTTGCACACTGCATCTCTTCTGTGTCTCAATTCAAGTTTGTGTAAAAAGCAGCTCCATGATACCCATTTCCTATATGCTTTGGGCTTGCAAGGATTCTTTGTATAATATCTGTTATATCATTTTCGCGTATTTTCCATGTCGCTCCTTGTGCATGTAACATACTCAAATTGTAAAACGGTTGTTTTGCGGGTTTGTAAAAGAATTTCCCCTTCATATCATGGTTTCATGGTATCATCTTATGACGGTGCGATAAGATCAAGTAGCTCCATTATTACCTCAAAACTTTTGTTTTATATGTTTCATGTAAGGTCTATAGCACCATTTTTGTTTGTGCACTTTGGATTGAGTAGTCTTTTCCAACGAGAGGACAAGAGCTGCTGCTTGCTTTTTTGCAAAGATTTATGAGATCCTTTGGTGCAGTGCACTATTAGAAATGAATTTGGAAGGAGATAACTTTCTGCAAACTTTTTGAGCCCATGGCCTTTTTTATTTTCTGCCAGTTGCCAAGAAAAGATGAAAAGTTTGGAAGAAAAGGACAGATGAAAAGTTTGAAAGAGAAGGATTAAAATGAGAAAATTAAACGAAAGAGCGGTGGTTAATAAAGTCTTTAATCCAACGCATCCCACTCATCAAAATGGCTTTTGCGGATTGGTATTCAGGTCAATTCCTAGTCAATTTATTTTGTATTTTTCATTTCATTTATTTATTTTTAATTCAAAGTGGTTTTTGAGTCTGGTAGCGGCTTATATTCTTTTGGTGGGTAAGTAATTCTTGGTTTTGCTCTATTTAAATTATGTGGTATGATGTATGCTGAATACTTGCATCTGATTTAAATATTTAATTAAGACTTGGTAATTGGTAGTAATAGATTGTCTCTATCAAAGTCTTTGTCCATGAAAATTACAAAGGTAATGCTTTAAATTAAGGCACTAAAGTATTACATCTGTGAAAGTTTAAAGAGGATTTGGGGACCCTTCTGTCATCCTGTGCTATTTTCCCAGTTATTACTAAATCTTGGTCATACATACCAAATCACCAAACAACAACAACAACTGAGCCTTTTATCCCAAGCATATGGGGTAGGCTACATGAACCAACATGAGAATCACGTCGGGTCCAGCATATGAATCCTCTGTCTCCACTCACTTCTATCGAACAATATACTTTCATTGAGTCCTTTGGCAACCATATCGTTTCGTATCACCTCCATCCATGTTTTCTTCGGTCTCCCTTTTGCCCTTTTGTCATTGCTCATATCGAGAGTATCTATTCGTAGAACCGGTGCTTCCATAGGTCTGCGTCGCACATGACCAAACCATCTTAGCCGGTTTTCCCGCTTCTTCTCCTCCACAGGTGCTACACCAACTTTTGCACGAATATCCTCATTTCGCACCTTATCTTTTCTAGTGTTACCGCACATCCAACGAAGCATGCGTATCTCCGCTACGTGCATCTTCTGTGTATGATGCTTTTTAGGAGCCCAGCATTCTATACCATATAATAAGGCAGGCCGAATAGCGCTCTGATAAAACTTCCCTTTCAATTTTAACGGAAAATTACGATCACACAAAATCCCTGTTGCACTCCTCCATTTCAACCAACCAGCTTGAATCCTTTGATTAACATCACTATCGATCTTCCCATTCTTTTGGATGATGGAACCTAGATATCTAAACTGGTCGCTCGGTGATATCTCTTGCCCTTCCAATGTTATACCAATATGGTTTTGACTTCTCTGGCTACTAAATTTGCAGTGCATATATGCTGTCTTTGACTGAATCCCCGAGATTCCAATGTTTGCCTCCATAATTCCAATTTGGCATTAACCCCTGCTTTCGTCTCATTTACTAGAACAATATCATCAACGAATAGCATACACCAAGGTACCTCGTCTTGGATAGTTCTAGTAAGCTCATCCATCATGATGGTAAACAGGAATGTACTTAATGCAGATCCTTGATGTAAACCAATAGTAATCGGAAAATCACTCGTTAAGCCGCCGCAAGTTCTGACATTTGCCACTACTCCATTGTACATATCCTTGATTATATCAATATACTTGACGGGGACCCCCTTCTTCATCATTGTCCCCCATAATACCTCTCTGGGTACCTTGTCGTACGCTTTTTCTAAATCAATAAATATCATATGCAAATCTCTTCTCCTCTCTCGAAAACGCTCGACAAGTTGACAAAGCACATGAATAGCCTCTGTCGTCGATCGTCCAGGCATGAACCCAAACTGGTTCTCTGTTATCTTAATATCCTCCCTTAGCCTGTGTTCAATCACTCTCTCCCAAAGTTTCATGGTGTGACACATCAGTTTTATTCCATGGTAGTTTGAGCAACTTTGAATGTTACCCTTTTTCTTGTAGATAGGTACAAGAATACTTTTCCTCCATTCATTTGGCATCTTTTTTGTCTGTCAAATCTTATTAAACAGATCTGTCAGCCATTTAACGCCTATTTCTCTTAAGCATCTCCAAATCTCGATAGGAATCCCGTCAGGACCAACCGTTTTTCTTAAACCCATTTTGTTCAAAACTTCTTTAACCTCAGGAAGTCTTATTTTACGCATGAAATCACGGTTTATATCTTGAGATTGAATGACAAGTCCATCCAAATTCTTAGTAAAGCTCTCATTGAACAATTTGTCAAAATAATCTCTCCATTTTTCCTTGATATCCTCATCTCGATTTAAAACCTTCTGATTTTCATTTTTGACACGCTTCACCGCACATAAGTCTCTAATCTTCCTTTCCCGCATCCGAGCAATCCGGTATATATCATTTGCAGCCTCTTTAGTGTCTAATTTCTCGTACACCTCCTTATAGACCTTAGATTTAGCTTCCCGAACAGCTTTCTTAACTTCCTTTTTAGCCATTTTGTACTTCTCAAATCTCTCCACATCTCTACTTTTCTTCAAATTTTTATAAGAATCCCTTTTAATTTTAATAGCAGCCTTTACATCTTCAAGTTTGGCTTGTTTAGGGCCGCTAAAAAGTTCCTAATTAGGGCCGCTAAAAAGAACCGAACTTGCACGAGTTCGGCTCGGATCTGGCCCATTCAAGTTTGGCTTGTTTACTAATGAACCGAACTTGGATTGGAAACCCACCTTAGTTAAGGAGCCGAACTTTCCTTATCGGCTCAAGTTCCACTGGTTTAGCAATATATGTGTTCCGAACTTTCTATCCAAACCCACTAATAAAAAATACCCAATATAAATAGAAGATCATAGGCTTTGAGTCCACATTCAATTAAGTAACCCCAAAACCCAAATATTAAAACGAAAGATCCAACGAGCTCACAAATGAGTTATCGAGCTTGCTAGCTCATCAGCGCCCGCTGTCTCGTTAAGAGCTCGGCTCGTTAGCTTCTGATCTGTTATTAAAATGAACTTGAGCCTGGGTTAACTCCGAACTTGAGCTTGCTTTTCCTCCCAGCTCGAGTCTCTGGCTTAGTAAAAGTTAAACGAGTCGAACTTGAGAGAACAGCAGACAGCTCTTCCCACGATTCACAGCGTGAAACGTGCCCCCGCGAACTCGTCCTCTCGCACTTTGGAAAAGTCAACTGTAATGTCCCAGCTTTGCCCTTTCTAAGAGACACCATCCCTTCCAAAAAGGCAAACTATGGTAAGGCTAAAATCGTCATTCTGACTGCATTCCAAATTTACTGAATTCCCAATCCCGTGACTCGCACGTGCGCTGACAGCCATTCCGGCAGGCCTCTGAACGTACGGGAACCTGCCACGTGTCTTTGCTCGTGCCAATTCTCCAATGGGCCCCACTCAGTATACGAAGGTGAAGCATTGGGTGCGTGTGAAAGCGGTGAACAAACTACCGAAAAGGAGCGGTGTCCTTTCACGATAAAATGGCTTAGCAACCTCACAACTTTTTATTTCTCCAAACCCTCGCTTTTTAATATATTTCATTTGCATCACTTCTCTCTCTCTCTCTAAACCCTAGAAATCGATCCCGAATCGAGGCCTTCGATTCCTTTCCCCGATAAAGATCTTCGATTTCACTCAAGGTAAGCATCTCGCGCTGCGTCGATCCCTTTCTTTCGCGGTCTCCTGTTTGATTCGAGGATTTCTTTTTGTGTGATTTCTAGGTTTTTTTTTAAAGCGGGAGATTGATCGGTTTCTAGGGCTATTGGACCGCACGGTATCGATTTGAAACCTTTGTTTTGCAGTAAATTTGTGGTTTTGAGTGGAAAGCTAGGGTTTGTTCTTGGTCTCATGAGAAGTGTTAGGGGGATGCAGAGAGCGGTTTGCGGAGAGAAAAGCTTGCTCGGCTGGAAAGAATCCTTCAGCCAAGGGATTGGAATCACCGCGCCCAAGGTTAGAACACGCGATAAGCCTTTAGGTTCGAACCTCTGAGTTCGATAAAGAAATAGGAATAAAAGAGGGAAAGGCGTCATAAAGTTGAGACCTTTCTTTGATTTTACACGATGACTCGAATTCTAGTCCAGCGAGGTTCTGGTAGCTCTTCGTCGAGTCAGAGCCGGCCGTCGTCAAGTTCAGTGCCTCAGAGCTCTGTGGTTAATGCTGCCTCGACCTCAAAGGAGGAGGAACAAGAAAGGGAAGTGCTTCAGGATCCTGGGGTCTTGGATGAACTTCTAGAACAATCAGAGGGTCTCAAGGATAAATCTGCAGTTAATTACGATGAACCTTTGCCTGAAAGCTCTCAGGGTATAAGCATAAATACCGGGTCTGGTGAAGCTGTTGATTCAATAAAAGATTTGGAATTGAATGATTTAGGAGGTCCGGGATTAGGTTCGTCTCAGATTGTTCTTGGGGGTTCGAATCCACCTCCACCTCCCGTGCCTCCTCCGAAGCCACCTGCTTCAAATACCGGTTCGAGGAGGACGGTGTTGGGTTGCAGTAATGCAGGAAGGGTTGGTTCTCCCAGGAGACAACCAGGATGGCCTGTGGTTTCAACTCGATCGCCTTCTGGGTCTCGACCTTCTTCTCCAAGGTCATATGCTGAGGGGGAAGGTTACAATAGTGCCGATGAACAGGGGCCGTGCTTTGTATCTTCTTATGATGATGCGGTAAGTTTTTTTATAAAAAAAATTCATAAATTGACAGCTTTAGATTAAAAAAGAACTGGAGTTTGCTTCAGAACATGGCTTAAGGTCATGAATGAATTGGATTAATATTTACAATTAGCTATCAACTCGATGTGCTTAGTATCAGCTAGAACCATATACTACAACGATGACGATAACAACAGCCAAACCTTTATCCCAAGCATACGGGAGCTAGAACCATATCTTTGACAAAAATAATATAGCCATGTCATGTGACTTGCACAACATGTTGGATGTAGTTAGATGATTTACATTTTCCTTTAGGTCATTCACTTTAAGCTAATGCACCCAAGAAACGAATCATCACGCTCTTTTAGATGAGGAAGCAGTCAAGAGGAAGAGGCAAGATGGTATGATTTGTTATAGGAATCATTTTCTTCTCTGAAACACAAGATGACAATATAACTTTCTTCAATGATATGCTTTTATAAGTTTCGCAGCGTAAAGGGTAGTTCTTTCATCATCATATCTTCATCTAATCCTTTTCCCCACCAAGATGACTATGAAGCAATGGTCCATGAAGGACGCAAAATTCTATGATTGTCAATCTGATTAAACCCTCTTAATACTCATAATATTTACTATGTATCTGTCTATGCACATCTTAGCCAGGTTCTAAATGGAGGGTGCCGGGTTCATCGTTGTCGGGTATCATGATATCGTGGAGAGTGATTGACCGTAAATTAGTTAGTGGTTACATTTATATATATGCAGATACCTGGATCAATGACCAAAATCTTATCATTTCAAGAAAAAGTGTGTAGTCTAATTGTGAAGTTGTTAAAGACAATGCATTTTTGTGTGATGTAGGAAAGACAACACTGTATCTGATCTTTACATAATAATAATACTAGTAAAGAGTACAAAATTCTAAACGAATGAACAGAAAAAAGCTCATGCTTCCTGTGCGAAATGCCACATTGTGCTATATGTTGGTAATACAGCTAAAAACAACATTCCTTTAGCTTGATATTTCCTTTTCATGGTATTGATCACTTAAAAACAGATGTTACCGGTCATTTGTAATCATGATGGAATATTATGTTTATTTATTTTATATACCACATCGCTCATGTTCATTTACATCTTTGATTATGTTTCAAATTGAAATCCTTTTCTAACACATGAAGGAATTCTTTTGGTAGTGTGGCATGTGCTTCATATTTAGACCCTTGCCATCAAGTCATCAACTGCTCTCTTTGACTTGTATTCCTTATATTTCTTATCTCAACCCCAAGTCTCAAATCATGCTTGTGTGTGCACTTTTGCATGTGCGCTTCTCAACCTCAAGATGTGTATGTGCATACATATTAGGACATCATTGGGTTTAATTTGCAGTATATACTAATGGAAGGTCAAGTTCTTTGTTCCTTTTGTTGGTTTCTAGATGAACTTGTGATACTATACATTTTTTTTGGTTGATGAAATTTGGTGACAAGACAGTTGTTGGAGCGAGTAGCTTATTCTTTTATCCCCCTCGTGGTAGGACCTTAGTTCCTCATCCATAAAGATTAAGTTAGCTTTTATGGCTCTTTGAGATACTGTGCCATTAATTTTTCTTACTTCCACATGTTGATTATCATAGATGTAAAAGCTTGTATTTAATTTTACTGGTTCAATTATGGATTAATATCATGCAGAGTTTTTGTGTTGGTCAATCAAATTGCGATCATACTATCATTTAGTTGGTCAATAATGAAAATTTTAGATTCATATGTGATTACCATTACTAAATATATGTTATGTTGTTTCCAGGAGAGAGAACGAATGTTTGAGATTGAGATCAGAAGAACAAAGGGTTTAGAGGTTAGAAGAATGCTGGAAGATGGAAATTGTCTGTTTCGCGCTGTTGCGGATCAAGTTTATGGTGATCCTGAAGCATATGATATGGCAAGGCAAATGTGCATCGATTACATGGTATATCTTTTCCCATCAGTAGTATCTTAACCGCAGAAAATTGATCAATGTTATTTACTAAAATCGAATTTCTCCTTGCATGCATTGAGGCGAAGGATCTTTCAGTATAGAGGCACTATTGCTTTACTTTGAAGAATATTTTAGTTTTAGGACCTAACGATAGCAATTTTTGGAATTGGCATTGTTTTCTGTCAATTTTTATACAGCTGCAGTAGTTTCACTTTTTGTCTCGACATCTATTAACTAGGGTAGTACTCCTGTCAGCTATACCCTTAGAATTGCTTGTCATAAGACTAAGATTTAGCCATGCTCTTAGGATCGTGTGTCATGAGAGTAAGATAGTTTATATTCAAAATTTGTTGTTTGCACCTAATCTCTTGTACACAATGCTCTACATTTTACATCTGTTTCATGTTTATGGCCGAAGGTTGATGCCTTGAAAATTCTCTGTGTGCACATGATTTTGGTACATATAAATTTAAGGCCATGGAGATAAAGATTGGCAGGTGACCCAGATCATCCAAATTTGGAATTTACTGTCAATATTGGTGTTTTGAATGTCATCCTCTTATGGCACTTGGTTTTAATTATTTTCGTACATATAATATTTTACATGTTTAAGGCAAGTGGAAGAATTCGTAAATCATTAGGTTGCTCGAGCCCATCATGTTGACCAAGACCGCCAAACAAACCTTCACAATTCGCCCCCCCCCCTCCGGCCCCGGGTGTGGGTGTTTAATCCTATATACATATGAGTGTTCCCTGGCCCCTGTAATGACTGTGGAAACATGCATTTGGTTACCTTTTGTTATACTTGGCAACCTTAAACTATGCTATTTGATGTATTCACTTAAACGCGCAGCGAGCTCACACACTCTTACCCATTAGTTTAAAAAGAAAATTTACTTCTCCCCGAAAGTGGACAAGCCAATTAAATTTTTTCATTCTTGATCCAGTTGAAGGTTATGGCTACGTGGCTCCTTAAATTGTCTTTTAATTCAAATGTCAGTCTGATGGCTGTAATTATGCAGTCATAAGGAAGAGATGATTTTTGTTCTGGCAGCACTTGGCTCTTATACTATGGCAGTCACTAATAAGTATATATTTTGGACTGTAGGAAAGGGAGAGGGATCATTTTTCTCAATTCATAACTGAAGGCTTTACATCTTATTGTAAGAGAAAAAGGCGAGACAAGGTATATCTGTTGGTATTTTTACCATTTAGAATTTCTGAAGCGAATTGTTCTTTTGACTTGGTAGATTTTTGAATTCTAACTTCATCAAGTCAAATGTCATTATGGTGGAAGTGTTATAGATTACATTAATATAGTCAAGGCATCATATATATTCTTCAGTGAATAGTTACTCTGACATGTTGGTATATTTCATTCCTCATTAATGTACTCCTGATACCTTCAACATGCAATAGCTTTTCATCTTGAATTGAAATGCTGCATGAAATGTGGCTGTCCTAATGACAGTGAGAATGCAAACTCGTATGGTCCATAGGTTCCCATATACATAATTTACATTTATTGACTCAGAACCGTGCATACCAGTATGATACTTGTTATGACCCTTTGCAATCTTAAATTTATAGGAATAGTTCAGAATTATGAACCGGAAATTTAACGTTAATTTTTTTTTATACATTGTCTCTTTCAAACTATAATCATGATGGCTGTAATAAAATATTTGGGTTGTAGTTTGGCTATAAATGTCTTGGACATGGAGTTTACAAGGTAATCACAAAAAGAAAAGAAAAAACATATTTAATTTTGACTGTGTTGTTATCATTGGATATGTTGAGTGACATTTTCTTATCTCTTCTATTGTTTGTTTCAATTGGATACTTGTAAATCCATGTGTCTTGATTCATGAGTAGGTATGCTGACATCTGTGTTGCTATGAATATCATATCATATGATGTCCTTTCTATTGTGAGTTAATATATTTGATGGTGTAGGTATATGGGAACAATGTGGAGATCCAGGCTTTTTGTGAGATGTACAACCGGCCCATTCATATTTATTGTTATAGTACAGGTGAGATCATCGATTTTATTGCAGTTTTTATTCTTTTTAATTATGAACTATAGGCAATCACCTTCTGTTTTAATAATTTCCAGAACCTATCAACATCTTTCATGGAAGCTATAATACAGACACACCTCCCATAAGGTTAAGTTACCATCATGGCAATCACTACAACTCACTTGTAGATCCACGCAGAATGACCGTAGGTGCAGGCCTCGGATTTAGTAGTCTTCGAGGGGTGAGTTCTTTGAAATGTCTATTATTTCTTCATAGATGTAATTTCGGCAACAATTTAGATCTGTGTATGAATTTCAGACTTCCCATCCCTTTCTATTGAGAATGAGCTAGATCTTAAAATGTTTAAAGGTGCCTAGTTATATGGGATGAGATCATTCTGCTTCATATGAATCGAATTCAGTCAGTCATGGTTTTGACTAGTGTCTGATCTCAAAATGCCTGTGTGGTTTTGATATCTTGTTGCTTATTCAGCTTCTTCTTTTTTATCCGTTATCTTAATATGCTTCTGTTTCTTTTCTAGACAAATATTGATATGGACCGAGTGAAGGCTGCCATCAGAGCCCAACAAGACCAGCAGATTGATAATGTACGTTAATGCTACTATAAAACGCTTTTTCTGTTTATTAATATTGTACACATGTAAATTGGTCATCCACTTTAAAATGTCTTTGGTGTATAATCTTGCGCACATGTAGTACATGTACATGTCCAAAGACACTGCTGATAAATATGTATATTTGTTTGATCTGAGCTCGTCTGCAGAACATGCATGCTCATAGTAGAAAGTAGGGGATAATTATTGTTTGGATAGATGGACGGATGCATAGAGGGAGGGGAATAACTTTTCTCTTTGCTAGATGCACGTGTGAAGGAGACTGGAGGGAGGCATGAATGTCTATTGTATTTATTACCAGTATATATTTGGGATGGAGATGTTAATGTTAATAGTGTATAACAGGATATTTAGGCTAGTTAATTTATAGGCACTGTTTTCCTCCAAATCCATTTGGTCGACCAACGCGCGTAACGCATAAACATAAACGGTATATATATGCATATTCGGATTATGTGTATATATGCTGAAAGAGATCTTGAACACACACACACACACACACACACACAAAATACAGAAAACCCTCAAAAATAAATAAGTAAATAAATAAATAATGTTGATAAGGGAAATAAAGGAAAGACATGAGCCTTTGTTAAAGTTCGGGTATAGATTTTAGATATTTATGGCTATTGTATCCGTGCTGGTCATTGACCTTGTAACCCTATTCCATGTGGTTTCTAGCTGATAACTTGTAAGCTCCGATTAATCGGACTTCTAAACTTTGTTTTACAACACTGGATATAACTTATATGTCCATGACATATGGAAAGGACTTGTGCTTTTCAGTGATATCACTATATTTATTAGGAACTCATCGATGAGATGGACATGAACATGCATCATCCATATAATTGTTTGTATATGATGAGCATCCAGCACGAAACTCGGTGATGAGATGGACATGAACATGCATCACCCACATATTTGTTTGTATAAGATGAGTATCCAGCACAACTCTTCCATGATTGTGCATTTCTAATGAAGATTAACCTGCAATTTGTAGTAGCGACTTAGCTTATATGTCGAGGAACATGTAATGGATATGTTATTAGGAAGAATATGATCAAACAATTTGGGTTTTTTTAATATATACAAACTTTGCTTTACACAAATTTTATGGGAATGTGTTCCTTTTTGCTCTTGGCCTAGTCTCTGTGGCTGGGAGAGTGAGTGGAACACAATTCCTTAATTGAATCGACCGTCTTTCTACCTTTTCTTGACTTTTCTTCCTTATTTCTTCAATATTTCTACTTTTTCTTAACTTTTCTTCCATATTTCTTCAATATTTGGATGACATCAATTGAACACTTTTGATTATGTCAAGTCCCTCTTTATATATTATAAGAGGGGTTTGATTCTAGGTAGCTAATTGATCTTAAATTTTTTATCTTTCATGAAGCCTGCATTATAGCTGAACCCATTTTGATCGGAAAGGCGTAAGGTGGTGATGATGAAATTTTGTTTATAGAATTTGCATTGCCAATTTTTTTATTTTTTTTACTTGTTCACCTCATTGCTCCGCTGTCTTTGCCGCATTACTTTGTCAATATTGCCGCCCTTTACTGTTTGCAGTGGTCTCGGCCGCTTGTTGGCAGAATACATGAGTCATGTATTACCCTTGAGACAATAGTGCTAAATCTGTGTGCTCTCATTCATGCGAATTCTTTTCTTAAGGCTCTCTCTTTATTTGACTTGTGTTCCATGTTGCAATATATGTGATCCATTAGATTACACATTCACCATCATCACTTACCCTTAATTTATCTATTAAAAGGCACTTCTGGCGGAGGGGCGTTTCTACTCTGACTTAGAGCTCACTGAAAAGGAAATGGAGCGCATGGTGATAGAGGCCTCAAGAGCCGAATATCAGCTTGGTTTCAGGGAGTCTTCAACATCAGGAGCCGAACCATCTTCTTCAGGAGCCAGTAAGTCAAATTCTTTCTAACTGTGCTTTCTTAATCAAGTGATTACAAAGAGAGAGGGACTCAAAGGTAGCGATTTTTATTTTTTATTTGGTAAATGTTTGAGCAGGAACAGGGACGTCGCAGAATGTATCCACACAAGAAAAAGAGTCAGTACTCAGCAGCAGCATGCAGATGGTGTTATCAATGGGGTTCAGCTATCTTCAGGTTATTGAAGCCTACAGCATCTTTGGGGACGACGTCGATTCCATGGTTTGCTACCTGCTCGAAACGGGAAGCAGCAGTGCTTCCCCTGGCAGCAGTCGACTCAAAGGGAAAGCAACTGAATGAGTTAATCGCGAGATAGGTTGGATTAGGATTAGTATGGGGATAATAAATGTCCATATGAAGGTAATTATTAATGTGCTCAAGTACTGGACCGGACTCTATTATATGCTAGCATAATAAAAGCTATGTTTTATTATATGCCTGTGGTGATTTCTTCTCGAATAATGCTTTTGAATATCAATCATTCTAGTTTCACTTTCATTTTCGGGGCAAATTCGTGGTCCGCTGGATGGGTGGGTGTGTTGTGTGATTTGATGAGGTTTACGTGCCCGTTTCAAAAAAAATAGAAGTTTTACTTTGGGCTCGACCATGTTAAAATTCAAGCAAATGTTCTTTAATCTTGTGGTAAAGAACAGTGACCCTTTTAAAACGTAGCTAAAATTCTAGCAAATGATCTTTAATCTTGTCGTAAAGAATTTTAAAACGTAGCTCTGTCAAAGTTGGGAGATATTCAATTTGCTTAGCATAATTCGACTATTATAAAGAATAACTCAAGAGGATCAAGTATCCATATCCTATTTTTCCCATTTTTTTTTTTTAAATTTTTAAAGAGAGAGATTCCAAACCTTGTGAAGTTTTAATGGAACATTCCTCCCCTCATCATATATCTTTTGTAAGGGATAATTCTTTTCTCTTCATTTAAAGATTAATTTTTTTATTTTACTGTTCTAGAGTCCCATTTTTTTGTAAGCAAATCTGTATAAAAGAGAATTGCACATCCGCACATGACCCATACTTGTAGATTCTATTAGAATTACAAAATAAATGAGTAATTGCGTTTTTAAGGCTAAAATCCAGAAAACCCCTTCATTTTTTACCGATTAGGTAAATTGAGGGGGTTATCCTGCTAATAGAGAAAAATGGAAGGAGTATTTTCCAATATAACTTTTATTCCAATTTTGTAATCAAACCACTTTGAGGTGATTAACGCTAAATTCTCCTAATTATTGCCCCAATAACAATAATAGCCATCATTTTCTAAAACCTCCCATTTGCCATTCTTAACTCTAATTGATTACATGAAATAAGAAAAGTAATAAAAGAGAAATTTTATAAATATATATTTAAATAAATAGGGTTTTGAGAATAAATTAAATTAAGGATGGAAGGACGAGAGAGAGGGAGAGTCAATGCCTAGCATTAAAATTTTAAGGGTATTTTCTGTAATTTAATTTTCAATGAGTTCAAGTAATTTGGTAAATGTTAACTTATTTTTGGCTTGTATCTCAAGTCGATTGGTTTAATACATATAAAAATAGATTATTGGCATGTACGAATTTGAAAGAATTCTATTTTTGCAAGCAACGGGAATGCAATTTTTTTAGAAGATGGATCATTTTTATATTGCAAAGAAAATTACGTTAAGAGAGTTTTTTGAGTACCGGTATGATGATGAGACAAGGAATCAAACTTAGGACATGTTGCAAGGCAAGATGAAACCCCTGCCACAGGATTGCCTTTCCTTTCCTTTCCTTTCTGAGTAGATCAAGGAGCTTAATATACTATTTATTTCATTATTACAAGTTCATACAAAGATACCATATCTCCTAATTTAGGTAGATCCATTGTCTAATCTTGATCCATCCTCAACCCGTCCCAGTCACAATCTATTATTATTCCAGGCGTAAGAAAATCCATAAAAATATGTCATTTTAGCTATCAAAATTTTAGTATTTGCTTCTTGCTGATGTTCATAAAAATTACTTAGCTTTGCATGGATTGCCTAACGTCCACTGTTCACCGAGGGCATTCTCGCCATTTAATCTCCTGAAAGAGGAGGATATCGGCAATCTCCGGCTTAAAATTCAGCTTCTCACCATCTCTCTCTCAAAAATAAAGCAAAAAAAATAATCCAGGGTTAGGGTGTCACATCGAAAAAAAATGTCGCAAAATGGGAAATTGATTCCCAATCTCGATCAGCAAAGGACGAAGCTCCTCAATCTCACGGTTCTTCAGAGGATCGATCCCTTCGTCGAAGAGATCCTCATGACCGCAGCTCACGTCACTTTCTACGAATTCAACGTTGAGCTCAACCAATGGGTGCGTTGATCGAACAATTCTACTTTTTTTTTTTCATTTATTTTTTGTTTGGGTTTTGATCTGATTAGGGGTTTGGATTGATTTTGTTTGTAGAGCCGGAAGGATGTCGAGGGTTCTCTGTTTGTCGTTAAGAGGTGAGTTGGATTTTGGTTGATTAGGATTTTGTTTATCATGTGATGATTTTGATTTTGGTTTGAGATTATCTTGGATGCTGTGTGCAATTACATGGGGAAAAAAGGAAATTTAATTGCAATTGGATATCAATTATCCAGTTTTTGTATATTGTTATCTTGTGAATTAGCTTTTCGATGCTATTATTTGTCCTTTTCTCAATCTAGGCTGCTGGTATTTTCTGTATAATTTTATGTAGGATTAGTTGTGCGTTCAGTTGATTTCCTTTTGTTTCCTATTAGATTTGATGAAAATGATATTTTTCTCGCAGAAATACCCAACCGAGATTTCAGTTCATTGTCATGAATCGGCGTAGTACAGGTTTGCAACTGAACTTTTGAGTTGTTTTTATGTTTTTAGCTTGGCTATCACATAGTTGCGGTTTGCTTGCGATTTGTCAGCGCACAGAACTTCTGTGTGTAAAGTGGTGTGAAAGAGGGTTTGTTGGATAATGAAGATAGAAGGCTATGTCTATAAATTTTCAGAGTTTGAAATGGTTAAACTTGTTATTATGTTGTTACTACATCCTTCACCTTGCGGACAAGTTCGTCAGGTGGAATAATCTACCTATGGCAAAACACTGTTACCATTCTTATACGTTGAACATATAAATTCGAGTATGAATTATGCAATTATTTATTGCAAGGAAAATTCTATTATAACACTGTGAACAAACATCAGCAAGTATTCGATTTCCCACGTCCTCTTAATAATAGTTAGGAAGCTTCGTGCTACACCTCGTGTTGTTTTCTTATGACCAAGGGGACCTTAACTTGCTACACCTCGCGTTGTTTTCTTATGACCAAGGGGACCTTAACTTGCTACACCTCGCGTTGTTTTCTTATGACCAAGGGGACCTTAACTTGTTCTTCCAATGGAGTTGATTCAAGCTTTATGCTCCTTCGGCGTCATTCCTACTTAGGTCTATGTATTTAGTTCCGTAGTGCTTTTAAAAAAAATATTAATAGAGGAGTATTACCCAACTTGTTGTGTCTTATTTATAGCTAGAGCATAGATGTCAAATATGATCCTCTTGGACAAAGCAGTCTGGAGTTTTGTTCTGGGAAGACTCATAACACGAGCACAATCTCTGAGAAAAACTGACACAAGAACTTGTACATCTCACATAGTCAATGTTTACTTGAGCTTTATTTATTCTTTATGGAGATTTTCATGATCTGCAATTGCTACAATATGTTAATAAGTCCTCTAGTTCAATCTATATGTCAAAGTGTAAACAGAAGCATAATATTTGGAAGGGGGTAAAGAGAACATATGTCCAATTTATATATACATTTATAATCTATGAAGTACGTTCCTAGTATTTTTTCTCTCCTATGAACAGATAATCTGGTGGAGGATCTCTTAGGTGATTTCGAGTATGAAGTCCAGGCTCCTTATTTGTTGTATCGGAATGGATCACAAGAAGTAAATGGTATATGGTTTTACAATTCACAGGATTGTGAAGCTGTTGCAAACCTTTTTAGCAGGTATTGATCATCGTGCATCTCAAATTGTACATAGTTTGCCCATGGGCCAATTAGTTACATGTCTTTCTCGTATTCTTCCGTACCTATTAAAATCTCCTCTTAGTGTATGAGCTAAATTCTAGTTCTGTACTGAATTATGTACTGACTGTCTTGTCATTGAGATATAAGTTGCAGAACCTACTAAGATTCAGCTGATTTTGTTTTCCAGGATCCTTAATGCATTTTCCAAGGTTCCTCCAAAGCCTAAAGGATCTTCAACCAAAAGGTAGTGTATAATTTTGCTTTATTAACCATATAGAATAGGTAGTTTTTTGATTGACTAATCCATCCTGAATATCGACTATTATGTACCTCAAGGATAGACTTTGGTTTTGTATTTGAGAGATAAATAAGAGGCTCTTATCTGCCATCTTCAATTGGCTACATTCCAACATATGCATTCATTTATTTGATGATTTTTTGGGTCTACACACTCAGAATTACTTGTCTTCTGCCTGTCCATTACTGAAAGCAAAAACCTAATCATATTAGAGAATAATGAAGAAAAGAGGCCTTAGGAGGCTTTTACGTTAGGTGGCGTCAAAATCTATATCCTTCACCATTTATTCGACGATCGGCACACATCATCATTATCTTTATCATCTAAGATGTGGATACACCAAATTTCACGTGGTTCTGCCATTTTTTCACCGTTGAATTAGCAATGTAAGAAGTTATATTGTCGGTAAACCGTTAATCTTACACCTACTAATTCAACGGTGGAAAAGTGATGGAATCATATTAAATTTGGTGTACCTACATCTTAGATGATATATATGGAGGTGATGGGTGTGTTGGAAAAAAATCATAGAGGGTATATTTTCTCGACGCCATAGGAGGAAATTCCCTCCTAGGCACCTTTCCTCCATCATCCTCATCATATTAACTATTTTCCTGGATCTGCTGACAGAGCAATACTTAGGTGCTCGATGTACTAGATCTCTTGCTACTTGCTTTCGTATTTTACATGGCAAGCAATATGTATGATAAGCATATTGTCATATGGCCACATTCTTCCCTAATATTTAGGTTTTAAGGAGATGGTATTGTATCATTCTCCAAGCCAACAATTGTATCGGGATCTTTTTCTTACTAATTTAAGTCATGAATTAGATTTGTTAAGACTGACAACCAAATCAAATAGTCAAGCAAGTGGGTTCACCATATGGCAGAAAGTGAGAATATGTCACGTCCCGCTTCCCAAAATACGGAATGCGAGGGGTGACTAGGCCCGCCATGCTCGTACGGTCAGGGAATAATCCCGCCGTAGTCACACTTCGGTTTCGAGCAATACATGGTAGTCAGTAAACAGTACTAGAGTAAAGGAAATCACAACTCATAACTTTATTACATTAAAGTAAAAGAGTTCAAGATACATTTATTTATATAGAAGAAATAACTAACCAACGAAATAACAATACTCTTATAGCAAGAAAGGGAAGGCGCTGATGTCGCGGTCTAAACCTCTGTGATTTCGAATGACGGATCCTGCTCCTGGGCTGGGTCCACTTCGTCCTCTAAGCATGCACACTCAGGGCGACACAATATAACAATAAATATATAATGTGCGTACAATGTTATCAAATATGAAAGGTGTGACAGAATACAGAAACATGAGAATAATGAATATCAGTTGAATATGCACAGCGCGATATATATATCATGTCAGTAAACCAGGCAATGTGTATGTCATACCTATCAGTCACTAAGTCAATGAAATCAATTGGTGGAAAGGATGCTCGTGTTTAACAAGGGTCTCGTGCATGCCCGAGACTACGGTCCATTGTTGCCCGGGACTTAATTCTGCAGCCGTGCTGGTAGGCCCACAACCTAATGTATGTATATATATCACTAATATCGAATGACCATCCTCTAAATCACTGTAACTCGCTAAATACGAGTTCAATTCCATATTGATTTCCCCATTCCCCAGGTTATAGTATGTGTTCAGGTATTAGATAGGTTGTGAACAAATACGTATCGCTTTCATTTTCAATCACGCTTCCACTTATCAATATCACTTTCAATCACTGGTTCGCTATGGTACTTGCCACAACCCAATCACTAACACTTATGTATCAACATGCAAATCAGTAGCTAGGTCTCAATGTAAACGATCACTGTGCAGAAGGTATAAAGCAAACACAAAATAAGGTAGAAATGCACTGAACAGATACTCACTAAGTTATGACAGCCAACGCCATATGACTTACAAAATTCATCATAATTCACACGTATAGAATTGACCAAAACAATACAAATGATGTAGAAGTATACTTGATTATCTAAGCGGTAAAATCAGTTTCATGTCAATAGGAATTTAGGTTAGGAACTTATCATCATTTTAAATTAGCGATCAATTACTGGAATTCCAGTTTCAGAACTGGAAGTTCAACTTCGCACGCGGTTTACTAGGGATTGTGTTTAGATTTAGATGTTGCCCCAGTTGAATAAAATCTAGTTCTATTTGTTAGGTTTCCGACACATCAAGCTGATCCATGATAGCCTTTCTGTACTAGGAGATATGTCCTGTTTAGTGTGAAGGTGAAAGAGGTGTCACTGCAAAAACTGCAGAACACATCGACAGTCTAAAATACAAACAAAATACCAAACGACTGTGAAACTGAATGAGACCAGATCCATATGTTAGCTAACTAAATTATCTACGCGATTATATAGGACTCCGCGCATTTTCAGTTTTATGTTGGGACGTGCAGGCGCTTAAATTCAGGTATCAACACGAAAAACTACAGAAATCATCCATATACATCGATGAAATAAATTATGCAAAAAATATCAACTAGCGGCGCAATTTATTGGAATCAGTCACATAAGAAAGCTAACTGATTTTCCTACGTATCTATATAGGGTTCCGCACATTTGCGAATTTGGACGATGAGTTGCAGGTGTTTGATTTCAGGTATTCGTGGGGATTTTGGTTCAGGGCTGCAGTCCAGAACCACAAATCTCTTCAGTTTCTGCTATCTAAAAGACGTGATATTCAGTAGAAGTCACAGTAGATTTTTAGGTTATACATTCCTCTTCGCAGAGAGTCCAAAAGCGCTATGATCCAATTTCAGTACGATTTATTATGAATTAAAAGGTCTAGCATGTTCGGGAAAATACTGATTTCGCAATGGTTATCGGGGCAACATATTATGGGGGAAACAATATTAAATTGCAACCAAATCTCTGCAGTACATCTGTGAACAGCAAACCGGTTTAACGATCAAAAGTTCCGCCAATTTTAATTAGATTCTGGCTTAAGGTTCCTATCGAACATCTTGGGTAGACATTCGGTTATCGATCGAAACACACGTTTCTTTTAGCCAAACGAATATAGATATTAGCTATATAACTTCTACATGCTATCGACACAGTAATAGGCCCTAGTCGGGCTCCATTCAATAAGACGGCTCTAGGATTTTCCACACAAATTCACTAGTAGTTTATGATCTAATTATATCTATATCTATATATCTAGTTATAGTAAATTGATTTGGTTAATGTTTATAGTAGCATGATGAACAAGTGAAGGTTTTCACATGCTTTCGATCGATGATATAGAAGCGACACCACTAGCGGGCTTCGTTTCGACACACGAGACGATGCGATACTGGACACGGTGCGTGGCGCGAGCGCGATATGTGGAGATCCGGTACTGGGCACAGTGACGACGCGGGTGTGACACGGTAGTGGGTGTGGTCCTGGCTCGGTGCGTGGTGTGGGAGTGGCACGGCGCGACACGGTACCGAACGCGATGCTGGTGCGGGAGTGGGCACGGTGCATGCACTGGATCGGGTACGGTGTGGCACGGGGGCTGGCATGACGTGGCATGGGGACTGGGTACGAGGCGCGACACGTCTGGACATGCGGTGGCGCAGCCGTGGCACGGTGGCAGTGCGGAGGCGGCTTCAATGTGAGCACGGTGGTTCACGGTTGCAAGGTTGTGAGGGAAGATGGAGGTCGATGGGTCGAAGGAGATGATGGCTACGGTGGTGGTCGGCGACGTGGTTGGGCCAGGGGTGTGATGGAGCTTGGTATGCAGGGGATGAGGGCTCGGCTGATGACTCGGTGTTGTGGAGGTGATGAAGAGGAGGGGTAGCTGGCGGTGAGTTGTGGTGAGGTCGACGGCGAGGCTCGTCGGCTAGAGGAGGCAACGGCGATGCTCTGGCGGTGGCCTCGACGACGAGGGGATGTTGGAGCTCGGGTGGTCTAGTGGAGGAGCTCGGGGAAGGTGGTGGTGTAGTCGGAGAAGGAGGAGATGGTCGCGTTTGGGGGAGAGGAACGGATGTGGAGGAGCTTGCGGTTGAGGGTGAGAAGCTTGGGTTGTCGGCGGTGAGGCAGAGGGGCCGGATTTGAGTTAGAGGGAAGATTTTGGGGGTTAGAGAGGGAGAGATATTGAGAGTGAGGGAGAGGTAGGGGAGATCGCAGGGGAGGGGTTGCAAAATCATGGAGGCGGCTGAGACGTGGGCGAGGTCGTGGGGGAGCGGGTCTTGCGGAGGCATTAGCGAGGGGTGAGAGGGGGAGCAAGTGAGGATTTGGGAGAAGGGATCTCGGGGAGATCGTTGGCGAGGGCGTCGCGGAGGTGGATGCGGGTCTTGAGGTGATGGTCACGAGGAAGGAGGAGACGTGAAGAAGGCAGGAAAAGAAGATAAGGAGAAGAAGTCGGGTCGGGTTTAGGTGTTAGGGATTGGGTTTGGGTTTTAGGGGTTAGGGAACAATAAATAAAAAATATAAAAAATATATAAAAATGCAAACAAAAACAAAAATAGGAAATTCTGGAAAAATACGAAAAATATATACATGGAACTGGGGATTTACAGAATACGAGCATGCTTTACGGGACATTGTGGTTTCATGTCTAGATAATGTGATCCGGAATTCAGAAATCTAAAACTTGCACTAATGTAAATCTATGATGTTTAGAATATAGAATATATAATGCATTTCTTTATTGGAAAATTGGCCTTGTTATTTGGACATCTTGGTTTTATCACTTAAGATCGAGATAGATCTGTTTCGAAAATGTATTTTTTATTTTTTAGATACTTCCAAGCTATAAACTTCCATTTTTTTGTATGTGTGGCAGCTAACCAATTGCTGCAATGAATAGGAAATGTTGTATTTAGGGAAAAAATGAGGGTCATGACTCGGAAATGACACGTGATGGGCACTTAAATCACGTGACGTCATTCTAACGTCACCGCAACCAAGTAAGCCGAAAACCAAGATCTTAAAACCTTTTTAAATGAAATAATGGAGTTGAAGTTTTCAAAAGGGTAAACTAAATGGAAAAAGGTGTAGTTGAAAAGATTGTTTGTATAAAAGTATACGCAAGTTTATTTTACAATCTAATTTGAAAACAATTTGTCGTTTTAAATTTGGACAGCACCTCGTTTGTAAATTTTGAATAAAAATATTTACAAAAATATATTATATATAAAAGCATCCCAACAAGAACTAGCTTCCATATCCAAACGGCGGAGTAACCACGCAGTTAATATATGACGCCCAAAACGAAGATCAACACAAACAATACGCAATATATACTAAATAAGCATCATCAAGTCGACTCAATCAAGTTCGACATCCAAAAGAATAATAAAGAGTCTCGACTCGATCTAATACCACAAATATACAAGTTTTGGTGTGATGGAGAGATACTAGATACAAGAAAATATATATAGAAAGGCGGTAACTTCACATCGTAGCCCATCTAGCAAAAGTAATGCAATAACCCAAAAGATGTGCCGATGAGCCGCTAACTATCCGTGCAGTATGTCCTGCAAAAAACTATGGCACAGCAGGGTGAGTTGCCGACTCGATGAGTAGAAATAATTATCATAAGATATGCACATCATATGCATTATATATATGTGTGTGTGTGTGCGTGTGTCAAGCGCATCATTATCGAATCGCGCAAATGGAAACACATCAACTAAATCATCATAAAACCGTGTCAATCATTGACACGTAAAAATCATGTGTTTCTTTAGACACTGTCCTTTGGATCAGTCTTGTCTCTTTCTTTTTCGCACCGGTTGGTATCCTTCGAATAACCGTTGTGCCTAATACCATCATCGGTCGGCCTTATCCTCGCTAGGCTCACATCGTCACCATATATGGGCACCTTGCCTTTCGGTACTGTACCAGTTCCACCATGTATTTGTAATCGGTTCCCCTTGCCTTGATTATGATATTATAACATGAATACAAGAAAACTCATGATGGATTATCAAATCATCATATCAAGAGAAAATAGCGCTTTTGCAAATACAAGCAAGTTTTATAAATTGTTTTACGGCTTCTTGAAATCCATGGAAAACATCAATTCATCATTTATCTATTTAGCAGTTGACAATTTTCGTATACAAATCTATATCGCAGTGTGATTCGTATATCGAAATCATGAAAAGTAACCATTTATACTAGCATGGGTGTCGCTTAATTATAATTAACACGGCGGTTCTAAGTGTCATGTCAATACTAATGATCTGTAATGTAGCATACACGTCTGTGATTGTGCGTCATGTCAATCATTAGCAATTGTGCTTGTGTTCTATCAAGTGTATGTATGTAGGCATAGCAATTCTATGAATGAGTACATATAATCATGTGTTTATAAATAGATACGAAGTTTTGTAAAATTCTGGTAGTCGGGGTGCTATACGCCATCTGCTCGATTTCCCACTTGTAAATGCTCATTTACTCATAAGTATGGCTCGATCTAGTCGAAGCCGACCACCTTTACCTATCTCACCGTGCCGGATCGAATCTACAATCAAAACGATAACAAAATTGTATAATATATAAACCGTAAACTATATTAGCGAACTAAACGTTTAAAGGTTAAAACCATGGATTAACGTGTGCTAACTATGGAACTACCTCTGGAGTCGTCTAAATCCAAAAATATCAAATCGAAGTTTAGAAACCGTTTTAAAAACTCAAACTCAAAACTCTCAAAAACTCTTAAGGACATACGTCTGAACTTATACAAGGCAAACGTCTAACCAAAAGATCATAGTCGCACAGAAAGAAAACAGACGCCTGAATAAGGGGTCCCAGACGTTTGACCAAAAGGTCACTGTCGTACAGAAAGAAAACAGACGTCTGAAAAAGGGGTCTCAGAAGTCTGACCAAAATCAAGATATACAAAAAGATAGGTAGACGTCTGACTACTTGAGCTTCAGATGTATGAAAATCATTAACCATACTCTAACAGACCCACGACAGACGTCCGCAGCTCTAAGAGGCAGGATTCTGAAGAAAGAACCCGCTGATATGAAAATTTTCAAAACTTTAAATTTCTAAAACCTTAAAAATCCATTTTTACACCAAAATACCCTCAACTTCGCACAATAGGGTATAGTCACCAAGTATACCATACTAATATTCACCGCTACTGGTGGTTCACTTAGAAACTAAATTTTTAAAGAACAAGCCCATCAAAATGTGACTTTCTAGCTTGAAACACAGATAACATGATAAGACTTATAAATACTTAATAAAGACGGGATATTTACCTATTTTTGTGTGAGATAAGGGTGATTCAAGCTCTAGAGATGTCCACTTGAAGCTCTTGGAGTTTGTGATGGCTTCTCTTGAAGTCTAAATGGATCCAGATGAAGTATTTTGTAGGATCCATGGGTTTTAGTGGATGAAAGCTAGGATTTTTCATTTGGATGAGGAGTTAGGGTTTTGGTTTGGGATATTTTGAGAGGAGAAATTTTTGGGATGAGAGAGGAGAGAAATGTAAGTGAGAATGAGTGATGAGGAGAGAGGGTGTGTGGGGTGTAGGGTATATGACACACACACTCTCTCTCTCTACAATTAACTTAACCCACTGACACCCAACCATGGTAAAATCCTAACAATTGTAAAATGATAACATATGATTTTGCTTGCCATTTAAAATATCGGTTATTCAGTTTATTTTGCAAACTATACGGATATATTCATAGGGTATTTTGTGAAAACCAAATACGACTCATTTTATAAAATTAATTAAATTTCAAAATAACATTATAATTTTCGAAATGTTACAGGTTGGTGTTTAAGAAGTAGTTCACACCAAATTACTTTATAGGTTAAACAAAGGAGGGAAGAGGATATAAACTTCTCAATGCAGAATTTTATTATGAAAAGCAGATTAATACAGAATCTATCAAATGCATTTAAATAATGCTCTATAAATAACCTGTGTAGATTATAATCTACTGGGAGAAAGAACAGGAGTCATTGTAGTCGGATCACCGTATATGCCAACTTAAATGCTTATCTTCATCTGCTAAATTGAGGAATCATATCACCGTATGACATATTCACGCGCAGAAATGTGTTAATTAATTGTAAACAACATGACCGTAGGGAGTACCAAAGATCCAAACATACCCTGGTTATTTAAATCGGATCATTACAACAAGATACTCAGTACCGCAATGCTTTATACTTTCTAGAGGAAAAAATTAGGAGTCCATGACCAAACATGATATGGTTGAAAGATTAAAAGAAACAAAGCAAGCTTTTGGTAGACGTTGCTTGTAGATGCCTCTGTTTGCAAGGTCATTATTTTAGGATAGATGAATGCTAATAATTCTAGGTGATTGTAGGAGAAAAGAATAGAATAAATGATAATTAAATTAGGTGGTGGGTTTTTTTGGGGGGAAGAAAGGAGGGAAGGGGGATGCTTGCTAGGATATGGCAATGCAGTTGCAAATTTAACTTGATTCTTGGGAAAAAGAAAGCAATTAACATTACTTAAGCTAATGGGAAGTTCTTAGAGTTCAAACAGCGGCAAATTAGTTTTAATATCCCTGTTTGCTCGTTCCAAGGGCTGGAATATACCAAGCAATCCAAACTGTACCTTTTTGCTCGGTGGTGTAGGTTTTCATATTCAGGCAGCAGAGGTGAGCCTGACACTTCTTTTTGCTCAGTGGTATAGCTTTTCGGTATCTAGACAGCAGAGGTAGCAATGTAAAACAAGATTTAGAAGGTTGATTTATCCACGCTTATAAAGGTTCTTGGCGAGAAAATTATATTAAAAGGCCGAATGACCGCATAATTAGTCATATGCAAAATATGCGGCGGAAGACCATTTAACTGAAACATATACGATGTGCATAATCCTCTAAATATCCAAAACATGATGCACAAACTCATTATTCACTTAATAAAGACTTTGTTTTTTCGTTCTCCTCGTTAGCTCCTCTCTCTCTCTCTCTATCTCTGATTTTGTAATTACATATACATGTTAAAGTCTATTTTTGTGTACTGTGTAATCCGATTATATGGTGTATAATCCAATTGTTCGTTTTGCGCTAGCCAAACGAATAGAAAACCAATACTTGTTCTAATACATTGTCGTTGATAATGACTAGATTTTTTGTAGTAAGTTTTATGCTCATCTTGAATGTGGGGCTTGTTTATGGCTTAAAATCGTTAATGACAATGAATGGTGGGTTCTTTTCTTTAGCTGCTTTGGGATGACAAACAAATAAAGTCTCATATTTACTTGTTATCTCTATGGCTGTACATTTAATTCGCAAAATTTACAACATTGAGAAGATCTGGGAAATAATGTCTTTGTCTGAAGGGCTGTTTTGCATCAGATTGAAATCAATTTATTCGTCAGCTCGCAGAGATCAACTGATTATTATGGTTTCAAAAAGTTAATAATGCCATCTCCTTATCTTGATTGCTTTCGTAGCATATTTGAGAGCCAAATTTAATTAGCTTACTTTCAAAGATGCATGTAGGAGTCATAGTGTGACACTTTGATGCATCCTTTCTAACCGTAAGCTTTAGATATTTATATATGCTAACTAGATTCTAATTGTATTTGATTTTGATTAGTGAATTTGAGGAACTGGAAGCAGTTCCTAGTCTAGATGTGATTGAAGGCCCTCTGGAACCACCACGATCTTCTACAGCCACTGCCGTAACTGATGCTCCTGATAGCTCATTCGTGAATTTTTTCAGTGTAAGTACTCATGTTACCAGTTTGCTTTCTTAAAGCGAGGTATCAATTCTTTATCTGCCAATAATCAATGACAATTGTGATAATTTCATGATACAACCCCACCTTCGCCCTCCCACCATAAATGGAGGGGGAAAACATACCAAAACTAACACACATAGATTATACAGAAAAATAAAGTTCATGTCTCAAGTAGCTATTTATTTTCAGGAAGTTCTTCTACTAAATACAAAAGCATCATTTTTGACTTTGAATAACGAGTTACTGATATGATCTATTTCATCATTTGAAGGCGGCAATGAATATCGGAAATGCTCAAAATGTGGCATTGGCAGGACAACCACACCCATCGGCACGAACCATTTCTGTACCTTCTGCCCACATTCCTAATGCTATTCCATCCGCTGTGCCAATTATTCTTCAGTCTGCACCTCCACCGTCTACTTCATCTACTCCTCTAATGCCTCTCCTTGATACTCATGAATCTAGCAACAACAGCAGCCGTTCCACAAATTTAGTTAAACCTTCCTTTTTCTCATCCCCAGCTTCTTCTTCATTGATGATACCACCAATTCCATCTGCTCCCCCTCTGCATCCTTCTCTATATGGAACTCCATTACT
Source organism: Agapanthus africanus (assembly GCA_030015575.1). Lineage (NCBI taxonomy): Eukaryota > Viridiplantae > Streptophyta > Magnoliopsida > Asparagales > Amaryllidaceae > Agapanthus > Agapanthus africanus. Next base: position 512,592,409 of record CM057347.1, on the reverse strand, counting down.
TCAACCCTTTCCACCACCAACTCCGCCTCCATCTTTTACCCCTGTTCCAAGTGGGCCGGTTATCACAAAGGATAAAGTTCGTGATGCATTGTTGCGGCTTGTGCAGGTATTAAATTTTGAATTTTTCTTACTGTACTCGTGTTATTGACTTAAAATTTAGAATATAGTATGTGTATGAATATATATAATGATGTTTGAGTGATATAGCACAATGTAAACTAGGATCACTTGCATATAATGAATGGTGAAGAGGAATCTGACTTAAATGAAACTTATCTTTGCTAAGTTGTACAAAATTGTCAAACTTTGAAACCTGGGTATGACAATCAGGTCTCATTTACATGTAGGATTTTTTATTTTTTATTTTTTATTTTTGTAGTCTGTAGGAAACGTCTACATGGAGGATTTTTTATTTTTTATTTTTGTAGTCTATAGGAGATGTCTATGTATTTAGACGGACTACAGATATTACACTAGGTAAATAAAAAACTTGATACCCAACTGTCTTCTTCTCAATCTTTCAATATGGTTTTCCCCTAGCCTGTATATGATTGGGCGTGCAATTGAGAATCCCGACACGGACTCTCTATAGTCTCCAACTCCAACAGTTCATAATCTTCTTCTCAGAGTAGTAGTTCGCAAAACTTTGGTTCATTTCTGTTTCAAAAGAATTTGTTATGGATGCAGATGCAAATATAGTATTGCAAAGCCGAACCTTCTGATGATACATTGAGGGTAGTTTTTCCTGCCATTCTGTAATTCTGCAGATTAATTGCTAAGGTCCTAACTCCAACCTTTACCCTGCCCTACAAGATTAATCAAACTAATCTTGAATATGTGCTGTACTCTTGATGTTATCATCTAATTTTTCCTAACGTTTCGTAAATGGATGTTATCACACGTTTATAGAGAGAAAGTACTTTAAACGATTTCTCTAATTATTTATGGATTTTGTCGAACGAATTGTGTATAACATCACCATTTTTTTTGGCAGAACAATCAGTTCATTGATATGGTATATCGAGAGGTACTAGATGCACACCACCCATAGCAGACCAAGGAATCAAGGATACATTGCTGATTGGTTCCGTTCATGTACATCTACACCATTTTTAGTGTTCATGTAGCGTCAGCTTTTGTATATTTTCTGTGGGTCAGGTAGTCACCTGGGCTTTTGTTGTATTGGCCCTTCATTTATTTGTTCTTGTGGACTGCTACTGCTGATGACAGTATGAAACACAATGACATTTACAAGTATGGTATCAGGTTTTCCAGTCTTCAGGTGCATCTTCGTTGTTGACGAGTTGAATTTTACTTTTACAATATGTATCTAATAACACAGCCTGCAGAGATTTTGGTTAATTTCCATGTTGGGTTGTTTGTCCACGAACATCGTTATTTTAAGGAGGGTAGGGGTGAAGCTAAGCAGGTCACCCAAAAATAATTCAGAGTCGCACTCACAGATGAAAGAAAATCACTAAATGATCTGTAGATCATAAAGTTGCTGAAATAAAATATAGGTCGATATTCGAGAGCAACACAAATCATTACATAACTGTTCTCTTATCATTCAAGTGTCTAAAGAGGCATGTTTGAAATAAGCCAAGGCAACTGCAGCATGGAGAGCAGCTCCTATAGGAAGTGCGGCCTCATCAATGAAGAAGCGAGGGGAATGCAAAGGGCCGACAGCCCCAATAGACTCGTTTCTGACACCCAAAAAAAATATAGCACTTGGCATCTTCTGTGTGTAGAAACTGAAGTCTTCTGCACCCATGACCATTTCACTCACTTCAACGTTGGCTTTGCCAAGCATGAGTTCGCTCACTTTCTTCGCGTGGTTGTACATTCCTTCATGGTTGATGGTTGCAGGGTATGATGGAAGCTTTTTCTCCATGAAGTCCACCTCAGCTGTGCATCGATGCACGGCTGCTTGGTTCTCTATGACCTGTGGATTTGGTGAGTGTTAAGGCTTGAAGTTGTACAGAAAATCCATGTTCAAGTCCTGCCCTCATTTATAAAGCAAATTATTAAATAAAAAAGGTTACCGCAAAAAGTGTGGTTCAATTAGAAAAAAGACTACATTTAGAATATTAAAAATATATAATTTTAAATTCTCCAACTACGAGTTTTTGTTCAGCGTCGCCACCTTTAAGAAAGCCTCTAAGATGACCCATGGGTCAAAATATGGATTGCAAAAATGGCCAATCTAATATTAATCAAAAATAACTGCCTGTATTAAACCTACCCAGCCCCATAACTAGAACTATTACAATGAATGAGCTATTCAAAATTTGAATGCCTAATCGATTGGTCCAAAATGGTCATAGCTTCTGCGAAAGTTTCAAATAATTTATCTATCCATTTCTTGCAATTCGCTCTTCCCATTCCAAAGATATAGAAAGATAAGGAAGCTTAGTGCATAATGACGACATGAAGAACGCTGATCGGAAACTTCAATAGTGTGTTTGAAGTATTTACCTCTCTGATACGTTTGGTGAGATGAGAGAGACCTTCGGTAGTCATGCTCCTAAAAGTGCCTCCAAATGTCATGGTTTCGGGAATAACATTATATGCTTCTCCACCCTTCACAAATCCTACAGATATTACCTGCAAAATAATTTAATATGTTGATTCTGATTAGGATAAGTTGTGCTTCGGTAATCTGAAAGTGTTTTCTTTAAGATGCGTTGCTGAAATCACAGTATTTAACCAATTTATATAGGATTGAGAAAAAAATTGTGTAGTTTGGTAGCTTACAGGGCTTTAATATTCCTTTTCAACATTCCCTTATCTAGCCTTAGTTAAAGAAGCTAATTATTGAAACCAGGGGGAAGGGAAAAGAGGCTCCTAGCGAAACTTGTCTCGCCCTGCTTCAGTAAGAAGTGCTTGTTAACTTGCTCCGTTCAGCTCGTGCCCGCTCCTCTTCACTTGTTTGCCGGCTTCGCAAAGCGCTGGTAAGGAGATTTTCAAAAGGAAGGTCAACAAAAAAGTACCAAAACAACTGAAGCCTACCAAAAAGAAGGTCTTTCTTCAAACTTTTTGACTTTCTTGGTCTTAGTTACTCTTCGGAGCAGAGTGGAAGAAGAGAAGAGATTCCTTTCTCTACGTCTCAGGGCGATGGATCACCGCCTTTCATAAAAAAGAATTTATCGGAAGGGAGAGACCTCTCGAGTGGGGAACAAAGACTGAGGGCAACCACTCACTGGTTCGGGCTCACTGGCCGGCTTTCTTTCAGTTTCAAGAGAAGGTGGGACCGCCCGCATTTCTTTTGAAGGGGGCCACAGAAATGTCTCCGCCCCTCCCCCATTGTGTTGCGATTGATTCCGTCCGGAGTCTCTTTCTCCACTCATCTTACCGAGGCTCTCTTGTCCGAGCTCAACGGGCTCACCGGGCTCGAACTTCTTGAGGAAGATATAGAAAGATTCTTGCCTTGATTGAATAAAAGTCTTCACTCCCCGATTCCTGTGGATATGGAAGGGGCCTATCCGCCTCGTCACCCTTTTTTGAGAGGGGTTGCAGACAAGAACATGCAACGGCGGAGACTACTTATCCTCTTCTTGTTCCTAGCCGTCTATTAAGAGAATTCCACTACTTTTCTATAGGACGAACGCGACATTGAACTCATTCATTTCTTTTCAGCTGCCAAATCAAGGGAAAAAAATCTTTTGAATTTTACAAATAATCCCGCTGAAGTAATAGGAATTAGACCGCTAAGTCAAAATACTGTGTTAATCAGCCTTCCTTGAATAGAGGAGCTCCCCCTCAATCGCCGGGGGCTCACATCCGCGCAGCCAGAAGGAAAAAAGAGATATTAAGACTGGCCGATCTGCAAAAAAGGATACTTCAATGGAAAAGTCTCTAGCCCTCTCATACAATACATGGCTCATGGAATTTTTTTGTTGGATCCCTATTCTATATTTATCACTCCTTTACCTCACACAACCAGACATATATGGTGGAAAAATTCTAATCGGGCCCCTTCAAGGAACCAAATATCGGCCGATATATTATTTTGGGACCCCTAGCTAAACAATAAATCTGATATAATATCGGACCGAATTTCTTTATTATCTTAGGTTCTTAGTAGTAATCGACGACCTGTTCATTTTTTCCTACAAATAGCATTTTGTTACCTTAATACTTGAAAGTTCTTCAAAAGTATGAGCCGGTAAAATATTGGAAAACTAAAAAATCTGATATTTTTGACATTTCAATGATTTTTCGTGTGTTGTATACATGCAAACTAATGAAAAAGTGAAGAAAACAGATTTTTTTTTTTGAATGCAAAATGCTTAAAATTAAAGAAAAAAAATTTTGAAAAAAATTTGATTTTCGTTAGTTATAAAACCGAAGAATTTTTTTTCGGATTTTTGGAAAATAGTGAAATTTTCACGTGCTATATAGCAAGCAAATAAAAACACGAACAAAATGGAAAATTGAGATTTTTGAAATTTTTACGATTTTCGTGTGTTATATATAACATACAAAAAATTATAAAACCAAATAATTTTTTTTTGAGATTTTTTACAATTTAGTGATTTTCATGTACTATAATAATCAAAATAATGAAAAACGAAAGAAAACAGAAAATTTTGATATTGTTCAAAAGTTTGCGATCTATGTGTGCTATATACAATAAGCAAAATATTAAAACCGAATAAAAACAGAAACTATTGAGATTTTTGAAAATTTCGCGATTTTCTTACCGAAATTATGAGGAAAAGAGATTTTTTTTGAATTTCTAAAAATTCACGGTTTTCTAGTGTATAGTATGCAAAATAATAAGAATTTGAAGTAAAAGGAAAATTGTGGGATTTTTAAAGTTATAGTGATTTTCGTGTGTTATAACAAGCAAAATAGTGAAGATTCGACGAGAATAGAAAATTTCTCGAATTTCATGTGCTATGCAAAATATTGAAAATCAAAGGAAACTATATGTTTTTTAGATTTCTGAAAATTTCACGATTTTCATATGCTATTGTAAGTAATATATTTAACAACTGAAGAAAACAAAAAAGTTTGAGTTTTTTCGTGTAGTAGTGTGCACAATATTGTAAATTTCAAGAAAACAAGTAATTGTGGGATTTTTATAAATTTCGTGATTATTATCAAGTGCCATATTATGCAAAATATTAAAAAACTAAACAAAACATAACAATTTCATATTCTTGAAAATTTCTTGATTTTTGTGTACTAATAATTGGAGGAAGACAATAAAAAAAATTGAGATTTTTTAAAATTTTATAAATTTCACGTGTTATACATGCAAAATATTGAAATTATGAGATGAGAAATTTTTTGAATTATTAAAAAATTTGTGATTTTCCGTATTATATAGCATGAAAAATATATTACAAAATTGAAGAAAACATAAAATTGTGGAATTTTTTAAGTTATCGTAATTTTTGTGTTCTATATAGCAAGCAAAATAGTGAATCCGACGAGCATAGAAATTTTGAGTTTTAAAACTTAACGCGAATTTTAATGTACTGTAACAAGCAAAATATTGAAAAACAAAGAAAACTAAATGTATTTATGATTTTTGAAAATTTCGAGATTTTTATATGCTATTGTGAGAAAAATATTTAACAACTAAAGAAAACAGAAATTTGAAAATTAAGCAATTTTCGTATGATAGTGTGCAAAATATTGTAAATTTTTAAAAAGTAAAACAAGTGATTGTGGGATTTTTATAAATTTCGTGATTATTATCAAGTGCTACGAGCCTATAACATGCAAATTATTTTTTAAAAAACTGAACAAAACAGAAAATTTTATATTCTTGAAAATTTATTGGTTTTCGTGTGTTGTAAAACAAGTGAATTTTTTTGAAAATTTATGATTTTCTTGTGCATGCAAAATAAAGAAAATATGAAGAGCACAAAATGTTTTGATTTTTTTTAAATTTCGTGCAAAATATTGAAAATCAAAGAAAGCTAAATTATTTTGAGATTTTTGATAATTTCACGATTTTTCGTATACTAATGTAAATAAAATATTTAACTGAAGAAAACAAAAAAATTTAAATCTTTTGAAAATTAAGCAATTTTCATGTGGCTGCATACAAAATATTGTAAATTTGAAGAAAACAAGTAATTGTGAGATTTTTATACATTTCGTGATTATCAAGTGCTATAAAATGCAAAATATTAAAAACCGAAGAAAACAGTAAAATTTGATATTCTTGAAAATTTCTCGATTTCGTGTGCTATGCATAATATTGAAAAAAGAAATAAGATAAAAAAATTGAGATTTTTGAAAATCTTATGATTTTCGCATGCTATACATGCAAAATATTGAAATTTTGACGGAAAGATTTGGTATTCGAAAAGTATGAAGCCATTAAGGGTACTTTATATCAAGTAGTAAATATGCTTTGGTAATGAAAAAAGATTCTTGATATTTGTAGAAGGACTGGTATATTGAAATAAAAGAAGATAAAAAATGGATTTGCATTTCAAAACGGAGGGAGTACAAATTTGACTGGAACAAAAAATAGTGGGATTTTTTAAGTTATCATAATTTTTGTGTGCAATAGCATATAAAATATTGAAAATCAAAGAAAACTAAATTTTTTAAAAGATTTTTTATACTTTCGCCATTCTTGTATGCAAATGTTAGTAAAATATTTAACTGAGAAAAAGAAAAAAGTATGAGATTTTTGAAAATTACATAATTTTCATATGGTAGCGTGCAAAATATTGTAAATTTGAAAAAAAATAAGTAACTGTGGGATTTTTATTAATTTTGTGATTACCAAGTGCTATAAGATGCAAAATATTAAAAACTGAACAAATTGGAAAAATTTGAAATTCTTCAAAATTTATTGATTTTCGTGTGTTATATAGCATGTATAATATTGAAAAAATTAAATAATTTTATTTTAGATTTTTATAGTTTTTCGTGTGCTGTTTAACATGCAAAATATTGGAATTTTGAGGAAAAGAGAAGTTTTTTTAGTTTTGAAAGAATTCACAATTTTCGTGTTATAGCATGGGAAATATTACAAATTTGACGGAAATAAAAGATTGCGGGATTTTTTAAGTTGCCGTCATATTTGAGTGCTACATATAGCAAGCGAAATAATGAAAATCCAAAAAGCACAAAAAATTTCGAACTTTAAAAATTTCACGATTTTCAAGCGTAAAGCATGCAAAATATTGAAAATCAAAGAAAACTAAATGTTTTAAAGATTTTTGAAAATTTTCGTATGCTATTGTTAGTAAAACATTTAACAACTGGAAAAAACAGAAAAGTTCGAGATTTTTAAAAATTAAGCAATTTTTGTGTGATAGTGTGCAAAATGTTGTAAATTTGAAGAAAATATTTTGGGACTTTTATAAATTTCGTGATTATTATCAAGTGCTATAACATGTAAAATATTAAAAAACCGAACAAATAAAAAAGAGATGATATTCTTGAAAATTTATTGATTTTCGTGTGCTATATAGGATACGTAATGTTGAAAAATGTAAGAAAATAAAAAATTGGAGATTTTTGAAAGTTTTATGATTTTCATGTCCCATATATAACATGCAAAATCTTAAAATTTTGCGGAAAAGAGAACTTTATTGAAATATTAAAAAATCGTGATTTCCGAGTGTTATAACATGAAAAATATTGAATATTTGAAAGAAAACAGAAAATTGTGGGATTTTTGAAGTTATCGTAATTTTTGTGTCCTAAGCAAAATAGTGAATATCCGAAGAGCAATTTGAGTTTTGAAAATTTGATGAATTTCATGTGCTATATAACATGCAAAGTATTGAAATTAAAGAAAACTATTTTTTTTGGGAATTTTGATAATTTCGCTATTTTCGTATAATGACGCAAGTAAAATATTTAACCAAAGAAAACAGAAAAGTTTGAGATTTTTGAAAATTACGCAATTTCATGTAGTAGCATGCAAAATATTAAAAATTTGAAGAAAACAATTAATTGTGGGATGTTTATAAATTTCATGATTACCAAGTGCTATAACATGCAGAATATTTTTAAAATGAACAAAACAAAAAAATTGATATTGTTGAAAATTTCTTGATTTTCATGCGCGATATTTTTATAGCATGCGTAATATTTAAAAAAGGAAGAAAACAAAAAAAATTTAAAAGATTTTTGAAAATTTTATGATTTCCATGTGCTATATAAAATATTGAAATTTTGAGGAAAATAGTTTTTTAGTTTTGAAAAAATTCACGATTTTCACATGTCATTGCATGGGAAATACTAAAAATTTGATGGAAACGGAAAATTGTAGGGTTTTTGGATTTATCGTAATTTTCGTGTGCTATATAGCAAGCAAAATAGTGAAAATCCGAAGAGCGCAGAAAGTTTTACGTTTTAAAAATTTCATGATTTTCATGTGCTATGGCATGCAAAATATTAAAAGTCAAAGAAAACTAAATGTTTTTGAGATTTTTGACAATTTCGCAATTTTTGTATGCTATTATAAATAAAATATTTAATTGAAGAAAAAAGAAAACCGAGATTTTCTGCAATTTTCATGCGGCGGCGTGCAAAATATTGTAAATATGAAGAAAACAAGTAATTGTAGGATTTTATAAATTTCATGATTATCAAGTGCTATAAAATATTTAAAAACTGAACAAAACAAAAAAATTTGATATTCTTGAAAATTTATTGATTTTCGTGTGCAATTAGAGGAAAATAAATAGATTTGAGATTTTTGAAAATTTTATGATTTTCATTTGCTATACATGCAAAATACTGAAATTTTGAGAAGAGATTTTTTTAATTATTAAAAAAATCGCAATTTTCGTGTATCATAGCAAGCAAAATAATAAAAAAATTCGCAATTTTCATGTTCTATATAACATACAAAATATTGAAAATAATAGAAAACTATTTTTAAAAAGATTCCTGATAAATTCATGATTTTCGTATGGTAATGTACCGAAAAAACAGAAAAGTTTGAGATTTCTGAAAATTATACAATTTTCGTGCGGTAGCGTGTAAAATATCTGAAGATTGAAGAAAACAATTGTGGGATTTTTATAAATTTCATGATTATCAAGTGTTATAACATGCAAAATATTAAAAAAATGAACAAAACATGCAAATTTTATATTCTTGCAAATTTCTTGATCGTGTGTTAGCATGTATAATATTGAAAAAAGGAAGAAAAATGTTTAAGATTTTTGAAAAATATTAGAAATTTGAAGGAAATAGAAGATTTTTGAATTTTTTAAGTTATCGTAATTTTTTCGTTATAGCAAGCAAAATAGTGATAATCCTAAGAGCACAGAAAATTTTTAGTTTCAAAAATTTTTTGATTTTCATGTGCAATATACAAAATATTGAAAATCAAAGAAAAATAATTTTTTAAAAGATTTTTTGGAAATTTCGCAATTTTCATATGCTATTTTGTAAGTAAAATATTTAACCAAAGAAAATAGAAAAGTTTGAGATTTTTAAAATTACTCAATTTTCGTGCGGTGACGTGTAAAATATTGTAAATTAGAAGAAAAGAAGTAATTGTGGGATTTTTATAAATTTCGTGATTATCAAGTGAACATGCAAAATATTTTTAAAAATGAACAAAACAGGAAAATTTTATATTCTTGAAAGTTTATTGATTTTCGTGAGCTATATCATGGATAATATTGAAAAAAAGTAAAAAAGAAAAGAAAATTTGAGATGTTGAAAATTTTATGATTGGATGAAGAAAACAAAAAGAAATTATTTTTTAAAATTTCATGATTTTCTTGTGCTATAGCAAACAAAATATTGGAAAACCTAAAAAACAAAAAAATTGAGATTTTTAAAATTTCACCATATTCATGTTGTGCAAAATGTCCACAATTTGAAGATTTTTTTTGGGGAATTTTGTAAATTTCATGATTCTTGTGTTCTATATAACGAGCAAAATATTGAAAAACTGAAGATTTTTTAAATAAATTTTTTAAAGAAAATTTTGTGATTTTCTTATTCTATAGCAACGAAAATATTGAAAAACTGAAGAAAAATGCCAAAATACTTGTAAATTAATCCTTCATATATCTTATATTTGAAGTTCATAGATATGAGATATTACAATTTACAAATCATATAACAATAAGCTTTTAAACTAATATGATTTATTTTGACTTTGGACTTTGTACCCGTGCATTGCGGAGGCCCTTGCTAGTTAGCGAACATATATTCCCCTTATTACTGTTATTTTTCAACAGAAAGTAATGGATTTTGAGTCGACTTGTGGACTCACGTATATGAATCAGGCATTGCTTACATTAACCCTACCATGACCTGAATATAAAAATTATCCCTTTCAAATATCATATGATTTTATAAATTTTTTTCCAATAAATACTTGTGAAATGAAGTGCTTCATTTCGATAACCCATAGATATAAAATTATCCCTTTCAAATATCATATGATTTTAACATGTTAGTTCTTTTCTCTAACCCCTAATCCTCATGGTCTTTATATTTTTCCGATCATCATCCCTTAAAGGTTTCGCAATTCATTATGATCATTGTGACTGAGCTCTTCACACTACTAAGCTTGAAACTCAATTTTGTAAAGATAGATTCTTTTCGCTATGTGATTCATGAATATATCCACCACGAATCTTAATTCCTGATGTTTTCTTCCTATATATATATATATATATATATATATATATATATATATATATATATATATATATATATATATATATAATTCTAATGACTCCAACGATTCTCGCCGAGAAACTTAAAACAATCTGAGAAAGATATCTCCATCTCATGAAAAAGGAAACACAATAGAGTAGACTAGAGAATCAACTTACTCTGCCCTCAAGAGGATCGGTTTCCCTGGATATAAGCTGCTGCAGGCTTAGTATGGCCAAAGCTGCAGCAAGAAGAGGATCTGTCGCTTTGTGGGGAATTGCTGTATGCCCGCCTCTTCCTTTAATGATCGCAGAAAAACGACCGGCTGCTGCAAGAATAGGACCCGGCCTCGACGAAACCCTTCCACTTGGAACCGACGGATTGACATGCATGCAAAACATGGCCTCAATGTCATCCACAACGCCTTCTTGCATCACATGAGACGCCCCGGCATAGCCCTCTTCGGCTGGTTGGAAAACGAGTTTTACAGTGCCCTATGAATCAAATATGAGTAAACCCCAGATTACTGACCATTACAATATAAAAGTTATTCTTTTAACCCTTACCATAAATTTGGAGAAGTGGTAGGGAAGTTTAGGGGTGTTCAGTTTTAGGAAATAAAACTGCATAGCCCTTTTGGACTGGAATTTACACTAAACATGCAAATCCTGTAACAAAAAGTTGCAAGCATTCAAACAATGCACTGCAACATATTATGCACTTCCCATCGCAGCTAGCCAAGCAACCCTTAATAAGATTAATGAATTTAAATGAAACATATATATGTCTTAAATATAATATTAAAGAAGCTTCTGTCTTGGAAATTAAATAATTTAGGAGCCTGATGTTGTTATCAGAAAAGCTTGTTAAGCTGCAAATTAACATTAAGAAAATAAGATGCATTAGAGACGCCATGCTACGCTTTATTCATTGTTGAAATGGACTGAATATAAACTTTACCTTCAAATCATTCTTTCTGCTATGGAGCAACTTCGCGGCACCAAGGAGCATTGTTACATGAGCATCATGTCCACAACCATGCATCTTCCCACTTACCTTGCTTTTATACTCCCAATCCACTAGTTCCTTCCAAAGAATCAAGATACAGAACCAATATACAAGAGTTAGTGTTTGTTGACTATTTAAGCAACTAGATCAAATACTATTAACAACTAAAGCTGCTTGTCCGCTAGATTACTTTGTCAGACATAACTGTGTATATAAGTAATAAAAGAAACTCAAGATCGATACACAATCCATCGATATATGCTGCTGTTCTATAGGACTTCAATGGAAAAAGATTTTTTTTTTAAGGATAATTCGGTGAACACAAACCTAAAGAAATCAAAACACCAGATATCTTTATAAGTGAAACTGATAAGCAAACCATTGCATCTCTAAATCTGCAGATGAAGGTGAGATAAGCATTGAAGAACCAAAATAATTTATCCATATCATTGAAGAGTCAAATGGCAGATGCCTGTTTAATAACTAGCATGGGTTTCTTGCAATTTACTTGTTGAATTTGCCTCCTATTCTTGATTCCTAGAATTTAAGACAGCTCAGTAAATTCTGAGACGGCTCACAACATGTCTGAAATTACATATTTCTCTCTGTTTGTATGAGACGACTCAAGATAATTTTGAGCCGGCTCAAACGTCTCTCGACAAGTCCATTTAGATTTTTTGGTTTTGGTGAAGATTCGTTTTGGAGATTAATTAGAAAATTTTGTTGGAGAGTTACTTTTAGATTTGGTAGGAGATTTGTGAAAATATTAGTTAGAGATTGTTTAGGAGATTTGATGAGATCCTAATTGGAATAGGTTTAGGAATTTTATGCCTATAAATATATATTGATTAGGGTATTTTGTTTAGCAGAAGAAGAAGAGAAGAAAAAGATTTTGTAATTTGTATTAAGTTGAATAGAAGCAGAAAAGTTGGAAGAATTTCTTGTGTTTGATTGTTTTTCATATTATTATTTTTTCTCAAAAATTCTGTGTTTGTTTCTTGAATTGTTTGGGACCTAAAAATCCTTCCAGTATCAGAGCTTAGTTGAGAGAAGAACGTCGAAGATGGTGACAACTCAAATCAAAATAAAGATAGTGTGCTTAAATAGCACAAACTGGTCGATATAGACGCCAAGGATGGAGGGCATGTTGTGCCTCAACAATTTAGATGTGTCTCTTGCTGGGATTGGCGTCAAACCCGAGAAAATGTTTGATGAAAATTGATCAAGGATGAATCGGAAGGCAAAAGGTCTTATTTGGGGATGGATAGAAGATTCGGTGTTCCACCATGTGTCGTCGGAGAAGACAATAGAGGCATTATAGAAGAAGTTGACAGATCTCTACGAGAGAAAAACGGCTACGAACAGGCTTTTCTAATAAGGGAATTGTTAAATCTGAAGTTCCAGGAAGGTTCCTCAATAGTGGAGTATTTGAACGAAATGCAGAATATTGTGAATCAACTAGCAACCATGAAGATACCGATTGAATACGAGATGCAAGCGCTTATAGTGTTGAGTTCCCTTCCAAATGTTGGAAAACTTTGGTAGTTTTTTTGAACAACTCGTCTCTTGATGAAGTTATTTTGATGAGGGCGGTAACAAATTGTATCTTAAATGAAGAAGAAGAAAATCATCAAGTAGGACGATCTGATTCATCTGCACTTATTGTAAGAGAGGGTCTGAAGTGGAGAAAGGAGTAAAGTAACGATGAAAGAAATCAAAGACCGTGACCTGCAAGAGATGTTTCAAAGATAAGACGTCGTCACTGTAACGAGATGGGTCACATTAAATCTGATTGTCCCAAGTTGAAGGAGGACTTAGATGATCTAAAGAGACTTTGAGAGGAAGCGCAAGTGAACGTGGCTCACGATGCCGAAATGAAGTATGCTATGCTTATGACTGGTAATGGAGAAGTTAAAAAGGAAGAAATGTGGTATATGGATTCAGAAACATTCTTTCACGTGTGTTCAAATAAGGATCAGTTCGATGAGATTGAGGCGAAAAAAGAGACATTAACATTAGTGGATGACTCTGAAGTACAAGTGGAAGGCGTGTGCACCGTAAAGCTAAAGATATTCGATGGGAAGCAAAAAATTCTTGGAGATGTCAGGTATGTCCCAAAACTGAAGACAAATCTAATTTCGCTTGGGAGATTGGATACAAAAGGCTACACAATTATTGCTCAAGGTGGAATAATGAAGGTGTGCCAGAATAACTGTGTCGTGATGAATGGAGTCAAAATCTCAAGCCAACTTATGGGAAAGCTTGTGCCTGGAAGAACAACCTTGGAGTAAAGTAGAGAAAACTTGAGTCAAGGTGAAATATTGTGCAAAACTCAGAAGATGTTGTAGGTGAAAGTTGGGAAGGGAGGATAGAAAATAGCTTGTTGAATACAAGTGAAGGTGGAGATTTGTTGAGTTTGTCTCGTATTATCGATTCCTAGAAGTTGAGACGGCTTAGTAAATTCTGAGACAACTCACAATATTTCTGGAAGTATATATTTCTCTCTGTTTGTATGAGACGGCTCGAGATAATTTTAAGCCGGCTCAAACGTTTGTTGACGAGTCCTTCTAGGTTTTTTGGTTTTGGTGAAGATTCGTTTTGGAGATTAATTAAGAAGTTTTGTTGGAGAGTTATTTGAAGATTTGTTAGGAGATTTGTGAAGAGATTGTTTAGGAGATTTGATGGATCCTAATTGGAATAGGTTTAGGGATTCTAGGACTATAAATATAGATTTTGATTATGGTATTTTGTTTAGCAGAAAAAGAAGAGTAGAAGAAGATTTTGTAATTCATATTAAGTTGAATAGAAGCAGAGAAGTTGGAGAATTTCTTGTGTTTGATTGTGTTTTCATATTATCCTTTCTTTTAAAAAATTCTGTGTTTGTTTTTTGAATTGTTTACAATACCTAATTAAAAACAAAAAGGATTGAAAATTTTCATGAGCAATGCTGAACAACAACTAATCAAATAATTTGGATATATGACAATAAACGAAGCATTGAATTTTCAATTTCAAGAACCTATTCAAAGAATTACCTCGAGAGGCAGGGCATCCATGTCAGCTCTGAGACCAAATATGGGTCCATTTCCAGACCCAATTGAGGCAACAACTCCAGTCTTAGCAACAGGCCATGAGTATTCAATTCCCATCGCACCGAGTTCAGATCGTATAAGCTTACTGGTCTCATGTTCTTCAAAACCAAGTTCTGGGTTCTGATGGATTCTTCTCCTTATGCTCGTTAACCAGTTGAAGAACTCTGGTTCTCGAGCCGATTTTAGAAGCTCTTGAGGGGAAACCGAACCATGGGTTAAACAGATATGGACTGAAGAGATTAAACAACAAGAGAATAGCAGTTTGGGTAGAGATGAAGGCATTTTCTAATGGAATGAACTAAATTTCTAATGAAACAGGGGATGAGAAAAGTCTTCTTCATGCGGCATGGACTGCTTCAAATAGAAAAGACGACCTTTATACTATCTGTAGCTTTCGGACAGAATGTTGGTGTTGGTGTGTGCCAAGAGAATCTATGTGCAAAGTTTATTGAATAATAATGCATAATGGATTTTTATGGTATATATCCTGCAATAACACCTTTTCCATAGTTCGATGCATTTGGCCCACAAAACCATCCATCCGACGTTTCCTTTGACCTTTTCTCAACCATAATTTGGATACCAGGTATATGAATCCTACAAGCTTGGAGAGCCAAAAAAAATATATAATTCAGAGGATGGATAATATATCACTATAAGAATCCTACAAGCATGGAGGACCAAAAATTTGGACAACGCGATAGAGTTATATAATTTTGGAGAACTAAATAAATCTACAGTGTCGGGTACCTTGCTCATTTGACTTGTTCAATCTCAAATCACCTGGTGCCCACCTTTAACAACTGGAACGGGAACTATTTATTTATGAATTTTATTCAAGTATCTAATATATCATTCAAAGGTCATTGAGCTCTGAAATTCTCGTAGAGTAATCAGTTTTCTTTGCATGGTTGTAGATATCTTCGTTGTTGAAAGTAACGGGATATGGCCTGTGTTTCTCTTCCATGAAATCCACAGATTTGGATACGGAGACAGAATTAAAAGATTGAGGTGTGTATGATAGACTTTCCTAAAGGTGATATTGCCCCCACTATGACGATTACAGTGGAATGCAATTGCCTCCGAGATACAACAAGCCATGAAACTCTTACGAGAAAATAACAAAAGTATGAAGAATTTGTGTTTCTTTTATAGAATTGAAAGGGGGCAAACTAAAAAGGTTATGACCGTTAGAAAAACTAGTTGGTAGTTTTTCTGACAACTTTTGAGCTTAAATTTCATATTCAAAAATAGAATTTCAAAATTCAAAAAGTATTTTCTGTTTTACCCATTCAAGCCCAAGATCCTGCCCAATCAAGACCATTAAATTATAAATATTATTGGCCAGCTAGAATGATGCCCATTTGAGATCTAGCCCATTTTACCCAAGTTATCATGACTTACCAGAACTTATTTAAACACTTGCACTTTCTTCATTTTTTCCAATGTGGGAATATTTCCCACATCTAAATACTACCAACATAAACAGGCTACCAACAACAATCCCTCGAGTATTGAGCACACATTTTTCTAGGCCGAAACCTAGACTCTTGCGCAATAGTATATTTCTTTTATTCAGTCCACTAATTTCAAAATATTTATCAAAATAGATTTGAGCCTGGATGACTCTGATACTATCCATGTCGGTACACCAAAACTTTGAAGTGGTGAGGGATTGAGGAAAATCTTCTCATACTCGATCAACCAGGGCAGCCAGTCAACAGTCATTTTGCAGAAAATCTCTTAACCCTCATTATCCTTTACTGAAGTAACTGATACAACCTGGAGAAAAAAGGTATGTCTTAGAGCAACTTTTTTTTAAAAAAAAACTAAGAAATCTTCATGAACATTACCCAAACAATGCTGCTCAAAGCAAATACAAGTTAATAGCGGTTTAACAGAATTTTTTTTCATAAACCCACTATGTTGTGGGTTTTCATTGTTTTTTTATTTTTATTTATTTATTTATTTTGAGAAAATTTATGAGAAATTCACTGTTGCTGATATGTGATATTTCCACAGTTGGAATAGAATAAGATAAAATATAACTCTACAGATGATCGTTAAAAGAAATTCCTAAGAGCGTGCCAACGGCCTTATACTCAATCAATCTAATTAATTTTTTATTCTAAGGATTTGAAGAACTCCAACTCATGCATCGGATGAAACATATGTTGCTATATTGAAAGACGTTCATTTTGCACTCATTCGATATATGTGTTAGAGGTCTTCAAATCTTTTGATTTTTCATACACATTGATTCGAAGGTAGGGTGATCAACTTCAACGGTTCTGATCGTTCAAATATATCGTGGATCGAGAGTTCCAGTTTTTAAAAAACGCAGACCGGATTACAATAGATCACTCCCCTTCAATTAATTGCCATACTTGAAGTTCTTTTAGTAGTAGACTAACTTTATGTATTTCCATTTCTTGAGGGAAGGCTTGGTTCATTAGGTAGTGGGAATCATCTAACTATCTATACAACAACAACTGAGCCTTTTATCCGAAGCATATGGGGTAGGCTACATGAACCAACATGAGAATCACGCCGGGTCCAGCACATGAATCCTCTGCCTCCACTCACTCCTATCAAACAATATATTTTCATTGAGTCATTTGGCAACCATATCGTTTCGTATCATCTCCATCCATATTTTCTTCGGTCTCCCTTTTGCCCTTTTGCCATTGCCCATATCGAGAGTATCTAATCGTCGGACCGGTACTTCCATAGGTCTGCGTCGCACATGACCAAACCATCTTAGCCGGTTTTCGTGCATCTTCTCCTCCACAGGTGCGACACCAACTTTTGTACGAATATCCTCATTTCGCACCTTATCTTTTCTAGTGTTACCGCACATCCAACGAAGCATGCGCATCTCCGCTACGTGCATCTTCTGTGTATGATGCTTCTTAGGAGCCAGCATTCTGTACCATATAATAAGGCAGGCCGAATAGCGCTCCGATAAAACTTCCCTTTCAATTTTAACGGAAAGTTACGATCACACAAAATCCCTGTTGCACTCCTCCATTTCAACCAACCAGCTTGGATCTTTTGATTAACATCACTATCGATCTCCCCATTCTTTTGGATGATGGAACCTAGATATCTAAACTGGTCGCTCGGTGATATCTCTTGCCCTTCCAATGTTATACCAATATGGTTTTGACTTCTCTGGTTACTAAATTTGCAATGCATATATGCTGTTTTGGACCTGCTCAATCTGAATCCCCGAGATTCCAATGTTTGCCTCCATAATTCCAATTTGGCATTAACCCCTGCTTTCGTCTCATTTACTAGAACAATATCATCAGCGAATAGCATACACCAAGTTACCTCATCTTGGATAGTTCTAGTAAGCTCATCCATTACGATGGTACACAGGAATGGACTTAATGCAGATCCATGATGTAAACCAATAGTAATCGGAAAATCACTCGTTAAGCCGCCGCAAGTTCTGACATTTGCCACTACTCCATCGTACATATCCTTGATTATGTCAATATACTTGATGGGGACCCCTTTCTTCATCATTGTCCCCCATAATATCTCTCTAGGTATCTTGTCGTACGCTTTTTCTAAATCAATAAATATCAAATGCAAATCTCTTCTCTTCTCTTGAAAACGCTCGACAAGTTGACGAAGCAAATGAATAGCCTCTGTCGTTGATCGTCCAGGCATGAACCCAAACTGGTTTTCTGTTATCTTAATATCATTCCTTAGCCTGTGTTCAATCACTCTCTTCCAAAGTTTCATGGTGTGACACATAAGTTTTATTCCCCGGTAGTTTGAGCAACTTTGAATGGCACCCTTGTTCTTATAGATAGGTACAAGGATACTTTTCCTCCATTCATTTGGCATCTTTTTTGTCTGCCAAATCTTATTAAACAGATCTGCAGCCATTTAACGTCTATTTCTCCTAAGCATCTCCAAATCTCGATAGGAATCCCGTCAAGGCCAACCGCTTTTCTATAGGAATCTAACTATCTATAAATCTCGATAGGAATCTAACTATCTATAAATAAATAAAAACCATAACTATGACAAAAATTCTATCTGAAAGACTAGAACTAAGCCATTCTTCGCTTCCTCTCAAGGTTCCATAACCCAAAAAACATCAAAGTACTAAAGGCATTTCTCGGCTTTGCAGACAAAGACCAAAAATGTGTATAAAAGAAGCAATATTACTCTGCTTTCAAGAGGATCTGATTCCCTCGATATAAGCTGCTGTAGGCTTAGAATTGCAAAAGACGCAGCAAGAACGTGATCTGTGGCTTGGTGCGGAGGAGCTGCATGCCCACCTTTTCCCCTGAGGGTTGCTAAAAAACGACCTGCTGCTGCAAGATAAGGGCCGGGTTAGAAGAAATGGACCCGGTTGGAATTCAGAATTCTAGGGTTAACATGTATACAAAAGATGGCATCTACGTCGTCCACAGCGCCTTCTTGTAGCACGTGATAAGTGCCAGCTTGGCCCTCTTCAGCTGGTCGGAAAACAAGCTTCACAGTACCCTTTGGACGATAATATCACCAACCAAGATTAACAATCATCAGCGATTTATTATAACCAACCAGGTTTTTTTTAGCACAAGTAATGCACAATAAATAAATTATACTTCTGTACATCAAAAAAGTAATACCTGTAGATTCAGCTTTCTAAGTATGTAACCTTTTTATAGTTATACTGTTCGACCCATATGGGAACCCCTCTCTATTTAATTAGGAGTGTCGGTCATTTCTGACTGGAACTTGTGAGAATCCTGTCAGTTGTCACAATTCTCATCCCTAACCGACCATCCCATCCCTTTGAACTATTTAAGTATATATCATGATTATGCCGAAATTTCTTCAAAGAATCTTGGAAAGGGATATTAGAAAGGATATTGAAATGTATGAAGTGCAAGTCGCGGATTATATTTATTTGCATTGCGATTATTTAAGTGGAGGTCTTGCTCTCCTGGTCCAGTAGAAGGAATATAAAGGGGAGTATAGACAAGAAAGAGGCAAATTTTCTAAGACATAATAAAAGATAGGGGCACATGACATTTGAAGAGTTACCTTCTTTTTCCTTTCAATTGTGCCACCTCTCACTCAAACATTAACTGAGGTAAATTTAAATCCCAATTTGAAACTTTAGCATTAAGAGGAACATTCATGCCTATATATAACATAATAGAGTGAAGGAACAATCCTCAGCATAATCTCTTAAATCGCAAAGCATGAATGATCTGAAAGAACACTTGGACCGTATTTACTCTCATATTAAATACTTGCCTTCAACTCGTTCTTTCTATGCTGCAACAACTTGGCAGCACCGAGGAGCATTGTAACATAAGTATCGTGACCACACGCATGCATTTTTCCACTTAACTTGCTCTTATATTCCCAGTCTACTAGATCCTTCAAAAAGATAATGTATTGGTTAACTATTAGTGTTTATCAATTATATCATAGCGATCAACTGTTAGATACGCCTCATGTTTAGATCCCTGAAGATTTCCTATTTTGAAGATCCGGCATTATCACGAAGAATCCGAAGATTTAGTGTTATCAGCAAGGCAGACGTAACACGTTACGTTTGAAGCTCATGTCAACAGACGTCTGTCTCCGCCTCATACGTGTAACCTTCCCTTATGCAGACGTCTGTCCCGTTGTGTCACGCCTCGCTTCCCAAAATACGGAATACGGATAGCAACGAAGGCCAGCCGTGCTACCTATGCTAAGGAAAAATCCTTCCATAGTCACATAAGCCTGTTTAGCTTAACCTGTCAAAATAAAATCTAATACCAAAAGGGATAATCATGCTGCAACGAAACCACAAGGAATACTAAAAAATGGGTCCACTAGATTATCGATACAATTAAAGATCTGATACAATAGATTCGATATAAAAACAAGATCCAAAAGAGATACATAAGTCCTAATGTCCCATAAGGACGCACATGCTAAAAACTAACAGAAAAGGAAAATAAATCTATAGGTTATTGATCTTCGGCAAAGTCCTGGTAGTCGCTGCGGTCCTGCTCGGCCTGAAAATCTGTCTCTAAACCTGAGATGGCAAATCTCAGGGATGTCAGAATATCCGAGCAAGTACTCAACATATAAAGTGTATGTGTAGTATGATAACATGAATATATGAATGTAGTGAAGTCCGTGTGTGTAAGTAAAAACAGATATATAGATAGATACATTAATACTATGAAACCAACATGTAAAGAGGTCAAGTCATAACCTAACTGGTCACTAAAAGGTAAACTATCCTATCGTAAGCTCGAGTGTGTGTGTCAACCTCTGCAGGAGTTTCCTAACCCAAGAGTGGTGAGGCTAGGAAACACGGGCTCAACTGTGGAATGAACAGGCGACCGATATAGTCCGGCACGAGCTGTAAACAAGCGACCGATATAACCCGGTACGAGCTGTAAACATGCTACCGATATAGCCCGGTACAAACTGTAATAACATGCGACCGATATAGCCCGGTACAAGCTGTAAACATGCGACCGATATAGCCCGGTACGAGCTGCCGGCATGGGACTCCTGAGATCCTGTTGTACGAACGCACACTCAAACCACCCCAACACCCGCGTATTTATAGCTACTATGGTAATAACTAGAATGCTGAAAAGACTGGAACTTATGATATGGTAATTGTATAGAAATGAAACTGGTAAATAGTAGTGTGTCATGTCCTGTAGTTCAGCATCCTAATCAGCGATCTCGTTCATAAAGACTGGAGTATTGAATAGTCATAACTTGTCAAATGTAATTGTTATCTGATAATAACAACTTCATGAAGGCGATGTACAAGCTGGTATGAGTCACAATTGTTATCTTTACCGTTAACTTTAATATGGATATACTAATCACAATCTGGCTAGAAATATATAAATGTGAGATAGGTTAATAACTTTCGAACTTTATTTGTAGTTAAATAAATCTCATTTTAAAACCACACTTGCTAATTATTCTTACTTGTTGCATAAAAGCTGCCTATATATCTTTTGTATGATATAACGAAAAATAGGTACTAACACATTTCTCTTTTGTTTTAACAGGAATGTCGATGCACATCGACCAAAAGTAAAGCAAGAATACTTGTATTGAGGATAAGGATCACGGGAAAGCGATGTACGAAAATGCGAGACACTTAACTCAGTTAAAGTTCGATATGGGACCAGAGTTATATGATCCGCCTAGATTGATTTAGCCATATACAATTGTATATAACCAAACATGCACATTAACAAGCACGTTGTACTATATAACAACAACATGATATAATCAGATTCCGGCATATAACTAGATATGTAATAAACAGTATGAATACGAACGAATATCGGAAAACGGTAAAACGGTAACATGAGATGCACAATGAAATAAACATGTAATATTTTTATTCATATGAATGTAAATATAGCGGCATAGCATGTAGCAAGAGAAACTTGCCTAATTGGATCTCACGACGGGGTGCGTACGCTGCGTCCGAAGTCGGATAAACATCGCAATGCACACACGCGCACACAGAGTAGGATCAAGCTATGCAAGAAGGTGACCATGTTGGCTTGGGACGTCCACTGGATCGTTCGGATCGTCGGCTACGAGCACGGCTCCGGCGATCACCAGAATGGCTTGGGACGTCCACTGGATCGTTCGGATCGTCGGCTACGAGCACGGCTCCGGCGATCACCAGAATCAAGAATCCAAGAAGAGAAAGAGAAGAAAGAAGAAGGAGAAGAAGAAGGGGGGAGAAGAAGAGGATTGTTCTCTGGGCTTGGGTGCTTTGGGGTCAGAGGTGAGGCGAGGGGGTTGTCGATGATGGGTTTCCGGCGATAGGGTTTGCCGGCGAGGTTTCACGGCAAAAGGGCAGTGGGGTGCGGTGTGCAGGCGCGTTCTTGGATGTCGGGTTCGGGTGATCGGGCTTGGTGTAGGGTTTGGGTTGTCGGCAGAGGAGAGAGGGAGGTGAGGATATGGCGTCGACGAGGGGTCGGAGCTCCGGCAACGAGGTTCTTGCAGTGGTCAGGTTTCGTCGAGTATGAGAAAGTTGCAGTGAGGTCGGGGTTCGTCGGAGGTGAAGGGGAGAGGGGGACGAGGTCGAGGAGGAGAGGTGTCGACGAGAGCGAGGGGCGGTCGATGACAGCGAGGGTCGACGGCGAGATGGGTTCCTGGGTTGCGACGGGAATTTGCAGTGGGGAGAAGGAAAGGTGAGCGGAGGAGAAGGTGACGAAGGTGGTGGTGGAGGCGAGGGGATGAAGTATAGGGTCGAGGGTCGGCGAGGGTGTAGGCGGCGGCGACGACGGGGGCGCGAGTTAGGGTTAGGGTTCGCGACGGTGCGAAAACAAGAAGGAGAAGACGAAGTCGTGGGTGTATGGGGTTCTGTGGGTTTAATAAGTATGGGGTTTTAAAAAAAAGATATAATATATAAAGTAATGCATAGAGAGAGAGACAAAGTGGGATTTAGGATTGATTAGAAAATATTTATAAAATATTTTTTTTGTTATAAAATAATAAATGTATATATTAAACGGTTAGAAATATATTAGAATATAATATTTGTTAAATTTAAGTTTTCTGGTTAATACAGAAATACTCCAAAACGTGCCCGGGTCGGGTCTAAATTATAGTTTAAAATACGGATAATATACGTGTTAACCAAAACCAAAATAGGATATCCGAATAACGAAAATGCACACCCCCAAGAACGGATACACGTAGCGATCCAAACGAGTACGTTTCACTGAACGAAACGAGAACAAGATGTACGGATGACATCATAGGGTCTGGGGTATGATGCAGGTCATGCTAGGTATTTTTAAAATATATTATTTGATTATATTTGTAGTCTTAAAAATATATGCAATAGTAGATGTAAGATATATGTATACAGAACATATGTGTGCACGGATCCTTGGGACTAGCAGAGATAAGACGTAATTAAGGACCAAGACGGGTTTCGAGCATGCGGGTCGGGTCGGATACCAAGCACAGGAACCAAAACACTATCTGCACCCAAAAACAAATAAAGTCAAGAAAAAACCACAAGATAAATAGAATAAACAAATCGAACATGGTATAACTGAACTAGGGTGTTACACGTTGAGGTTCAGACGTCTGCCAAGCGCTCTGTTATTTAGATGAGGAATATCAGATGTCTGACGTATCCTTGTTCAGACGTCTGAATAGCGCTCTGGAGTTTCGTGACTATAAAGACAGACGTCTATCAATCTCTTGTGCAGACGTCTGCCGTATGTCTGGACCAGATACTTCTTTTGTTTGGAAATTAGTTATTTGTGGAAATCTTTTGTATGTTATGTATATGATAGCTTATTTTAGACCTTGATCTGATACCATTTGTTAATTTATGAGAACCCATTGATAATTGTGAGAAATCTAGGATTTGAGGGAGATTTATATTCTGTATCGATTTGTACTTCTCCGGATTTTGTTAATTAATAAAACTTTGCCTTCGCCTATTTGTTTTGTGGTTAGTATTCATATTTCTATCTTACCGGTGGTTTGATTTTCTTCTCGTTATTGATTGTGTGTTTGCTTTGTGATCGTCTCGTATACGCAACAAACTGGTATCAGAGCTATTGTTGTGTTGTTGTGGGATTTTTCGTTGAACCATTAGGTCTTTGATTTTTCGATCCAGGTCAACGGTGGGTAACGAATGCTACGTTCTCTTCCACACTTTCTTAAATCATGATTTTAAAGTTTAGGGTTCGTCAGTACTCAAGGTATTTTGATCTCACATCATGTCTTCGACAATCATGAAGTTCGATAGAAATATAAGTTTCTGTTTGTGGTAAGTCCGTATGGTTGCCGTTTTGACTCAAAACAAATTAAAGAAAGTGAATCATGGGAAGGATAAAAAGCCTTCCACTATGACGGGGTAGGAGGAGATGGATGAAAAAGCTCTCACGGCTATCTACTTGCATTTGACAAAAGAAATTCTACAGGATGTCTTGGCGGAAAAGACGGCGGCTGATTTGTGGAATAGATTGGAGTTATATTTAAGGACATCTCTTACGAATCGACTCATGTTGAAGTAACGTCTCTACACATTTCGTATGTTAGAAGGCTTTCCAATAAAATTTCACGTTGGTAAGTTTAATGCGATCATTACGAATTTAGGTAGGATCGACATTAAGATTGATGATGAAAATTAGGCTCTTCTCTTGTTATGTTTGTTGCCACCCTCATATAAGCACATCCGTGACACCATGGTTTATAGACGAGACACGATCTCAATCAAGGATGTCAAGGAGAATTTGATGAATAAAGAGAAGATCAATAAGGAGTTGACTTCTACCGAATCGGATGGTTCATCGTATGGCTTATTTGTTTGAGGGTGAGCGGAGAAGAGAGATCCAGAAGCAAATACGAAGAAGTCGTGGTCAAAATCTAAGACTAAAAACGTTGTCTGCAATTATTGTAAGAAGAAGAAGAGGCACTTCAAGGTTGATTGTTTTAAATTGCAAAACAAGTTTAAGCAGGAAGACAAATCAAAGGAGTCTTCGGCTGAAGTGGATATAGCAGAGGAAGGGATAAGTATAGCAGAAGAAGGGGATCTTCTTGTGGTTCTTGACAACACACAACGATTCAAGGATGGATGGATTATGAATTCGGGTTGTTCTTATCACATGTGTCCCAATAGAGATTTTTTCATCACGTACGAGTCCGTTGATAGTGGAGTAGTTTTGATGGGCAACAATAGCTCGTGCCGGGCTATTGGCAAAGAAACGATCCAAATTAAGATGTTTAACGGTGTTGTGAGAATATTGGCGGAAGTCAGACATACCTGACTTGAAAAAAAAACCTCATCTCTTTAGTTGCACTCGACAACAGTTAGGGTCAAAAATTACACCCCGGTTGACCAAGTCAAAATCAAAGTCAACCCAAACCAAGTGGACCCAAGCTCAGGTCAAAAGGACCGGCCCCATGACAAAAGGAATGAAGCCATAAATTGGTTTAATGTAATTCATTTATATATATATATATATATATATAAAATAAATAAATGTATGTAAAATAAGGGAAAAAACTCATAATTTTGTAAACCCCATGGCTTATGTACAAAAATAGATAAGCACATAAGGCATGGGGTGACATAAGTGCCATTTGGCAAAGCCTAAGAGGTTATATGTAAAGTGTGTAGCCTATAAAGGCAACATGATGAAAAATCAATGAGAACTTTTTTTCTCTCTAAAAAAAATTAGGGTCTGTGCCTCCTTCTCCTTCCTCAAGGTTCTAAAACCTTCTTTCCATTTTTGAATTAAATCAAGAGTTTAACTCTATCTTTTCCAAAAATAAACAGTTTTTCACCATCAAACCCTCGAAGGGGAACTTAGATCTTCCATCAGATCTCAAAAATGGGAGATTTTTAAACATCACCCCCCTTTTTCTCCAAGATCCGGCCAACAGAAGAGGAGGAAGAAGGATACCCACCTCCCAAAATCCCACTTTAGGGAAGATCCAGAGCCAAAGGGGAAAGAAATGGGTCCCCTTCGATCATTTCCAAAGATTTCTTAGAGTTTAACTCCATTCAAGATCTGTTGGAGTTTAACTTCATAAACAAAACCCTTTTAGGAGTTTAACTCCATTCAAGATCTGTTGGAATTTAACTCCATAAACAAAACCCTTTTAGGAGTTTAACTCCAAATCTATACATAATCCATGTTAGGAGTTCAACTCCAAAGACCCTTGGGAGTTCAACTCCCAGCCCAGGGGCTAAGCCTATTTTCCGCTGATGTTTCCAGCAGTTGCGTGCCGCGCACGTGACCTACGGGCGTCCAGCGGTCGCGTGTAGGGCACGTGACCCATGGGCGCTCAGTGCCCACGTGCGTCTCATGTGACCCGCGGGCGCCCAGCGCTCAGCGTTCGCGTGCAGAGCACGTGACCCGCGGGCGCCACGCGCTCACGCGCCTGGCACATGACCCGCGGGCGCCAAGCGCCCACACGCCTGGCACGTGACCCGCGGGCGCCTAGCGTCCATGTGCCAGGCACGCGTCTTTAAGACGATCCTCACCCCTTATTTTCCATGCACTCCACACCTAAAACACGTCCCCTATTGGATTTTTTTTCTAACGGGGCCCTGCCCCGCATCCCGCAAGGGGGCTGCTAGCCCCCTTGACCTCCAGCCCGCTATCCGGGTAGCGGGACCTCCGTAAACACTGCGAGGCCCCGATATATCTAAAACCCTTTCAAAACACAACACACGCACACAGCACATTGAGTTCGCATTATCGGTTTGACCCGTCAATCGGAGGTTCTCTCGTTCAAAAGGCAAGGGGTAACTAACGGCAGCTTATTCCGCGGCCGCCGGAGATTCGGACACCCACAATCAATAAACCCCCGCCTACCCTAGGCAAGGGGAATCTGTAGTACGCCTAACAAGCGCGTACGTATTCCCATCTCATTGGGGTGACGAAAAACACCCTACAGATTCTGGCACGCCCGGTGAGACCTTTCTCTTCTCCCATATCTCTGGTCAAGTGTTCATGCTAACTCATTTAGCATATATACCGATATTTGTACTGAAGTAGTTTTCTTTTCGTACAGCAATCAACTTTCAACGAGGATATCTCCTAAGATGAATTCAGCTTCCGACGCGACCCCGATCGCGTACGTGGTCAAGAGCAATGCCTACGTGGTTTTCCCTGCCAGTCTCAGCCGGCAATGGGAGGAGCCACCCCGTCAATTTGGTTCTGTCATCATCTATCCTACTGGAAGCGCTCATCTGGCAGAGGTCCCGACAAACCAAGCAGCCAAACCGACTTCAAGGGGCAGGAGGCCAAACGTTGTGATCGTCAAAGCATCCCACCCAAAATACAAATCCGTATTCGAACGGCTCTCTACTGTTCCAACTGGGGGCAAGGCCGTCAACACCAATGGGGCCACAAAGCAGCTCCAGCAAGCGCAGACGTTGCCCTTGACGATCGAGCGAGCAGGAATATCCTCTGGACTCTCTGTCATTCGGTCTACGACGTCGTCCCGAAGGGCTGAAGCCTGCCAAGTGCTTAAAACAGAAAGGTTAAGAAAGAAGCGGCTTAGGTATCAAGCCAACAAAAGGGCCAGGACTTCGGCCAAGTGGAATCTTGTGAGGTTCCAAGAGCAGGGTCACCCCGCGACGACGGCTGGGTCGGCCGTAAAAGTCAGCAATTCTTTCGAACCCCTGAAATGGGTTCAGAAAAACGCCATGACCGCTAGAATCAAGGAGACAGCAGTCTGAACGATACTACAAAGAGACGTGTCCTAGCCCCAACAGAAAAAGCATGACACTGTCTCTTCAAGAGTCTATCAGGCACTCTGTGCCGCGCGAAAGCAGCGGGGCAAATACAGAAAAAAAGCACCGACACTACTCAAGAAGTCGGTCAGGCCAGCCATCTTTAATCAATTGTCCGTTGTCAAAACAGAAGGGCCAAAACGGTGTCCACAAAATCATCTAGCAATAATGAAAGGACGGCCGGATATGTTATCCACGTTGTCTATATGGCGGGCACGCGCCCCAGCGACAACCTCCGCAGCAAAAGCAAGTATGGGCCACCACATCCCAAGCCCAATCTGGCTTGAATGTGGTTGCCGCTTCCCAAAATCAGCCGCCTCCGCTGGATGATGAAATCCCTCTCGATGAGACCGATAGACAGAAAGAGCCTTCAGTCAAGGTGGAGTCAAGTTCGGACAGCGAGGAAGAGCCGACTTTCCGCTCCAGGACCGCGGAGCAAGAGTTGCTTCAAGAGCTTCGAAAACAGCTCAGGAGCAAAGATAAAGAGATGGCCAAGCTCTATTCGAAAATTGACGACCTAACGAATGTTATGATGCAGCTTACGGCTCAAATTGCTTGAGCGCCTCCCAATCAAGCATAAGTCTCTACTCCTGAGCCGGATGATGACAACCCGAAGCAGACGATACCTGTCCCTTTGGGTCCATGATTGGTCGATCCGCACGAAAGCCGGCCACATTCGGCTTCTGGGGACGCCTTGGCCCCAGATAGCACTATCCCGCTAACACAAGATTGGATAATGGATTTGGTCACCAGTAAGGTTAAAACATTGGTGGCCGAACCGAAGCTCAGAAAGAAATTGGCAGTAGTGGGCGGCCATATCCTGCACAGTACGATCCGATCGAGTTCCCGAATGGCTACGTCATTCTTAAGTTCGGAAGATTTGACGGGACGGGAAACGTAAATCAGCACGTCGCCCACTTTAAAGCGTCGTGCGGAAATACAGGGGGCAATGATGCACTCTTTTTTCGTCAGTTTGTCAACAGCCTGACTGGTGTCGCTTTCGACTGGTACGCGAGTATACCAGATAGGTCCGTTACTACTTTCGCCTAAATGGAGTCTCTATTTCGGCAAAAATTCATGAGTGTTAGTGACAAAATCTCCATTGTCGACCTTGTGAGAACCAAGTCGGGGAAAAACGAAAGCAACACACTTTATTTCCCGATGGCGTAATCTCACTGTCAAGTGTGAACAGCCGCTAGAGCAGGACCAGTCCGTCAGCCTCCTCATTGGGAACCTCAGCAATTGGATGGTCCCATTCTTGTGTATAGCAGGCCTCAAGACGTTTCAGGAGTTGACCAAGAAAGTCCAAATACTGGAACGCTCAAAGCAAGAGTCTACCCCGGACTCTCAGAGAGACAAGACTTGGAAGAGCAAGAGGGACGACAAGCGTAGAAGCGGGAATTCCAGCAATACTAATGTCTTTAATGCGTCCGACAATGAAGACAAGCGAAAAGCAAGCGAATCCAAAACCAACCGGTCTCGAAAGCCAGTGCTGGGAGGAGAAGGACCTTCCCTAGAGGAGAAAAAGAACAAGATTTACTCTTTCATAAGGGACAAGGTGCACAAGATATTCAAAGACGCCTTGAGCAACGGTCTACAACTGCCAGAGTCGAAGAGACCTCACGAAGCAAAAATGACCGACAATCCTCTATATTGCTCGTACCACCGAGAAGTGAGCCATGCGATCGAGGATTGCTATATTTTCAAAGACTGGGTCGAGAAGCAGTATAAGACTGGAGAGATCAAGTTGTCTAAGAGTGTGTTGGTGAACAATCAAGTTGCAACCACAAACTTTATACAGACAGAAACTGAAGCCTTCTAGGAGCAGACAACTGAACCCGCTGCCCTGAGAAATGAAACCGACTCACCGCAGCCTCCATGGAGTACGTACATATCTAATAAGACGAAGAAGATGATAAAGCTACTTCAGAAAAAGCCCAGAACAGAATGGGAAAGGCAGAAAAAACCCACCATTCCAGCTGCCAATTCGGCTCAATCAGGTTCAAAATCCAAAAAGCTCAAGAAGAAGAAAAGTGTAACTCGACGTGAAAAAGAGTCTGCAGGGAGATCGACCATTCAAAAATATATCGATTCCCTCGAAGACTATGAACAAGAGGAAAAGACTCTAATTCAATTGAAGGAGTTCTTCCCAATAAAAGCGGCTGAGATTCTAGAGGAGTTAGAAGAAGAATCCAATGAAGAGATCCCTATAGTGACCTGCTACACCATCCACCTTGGTAGCGACTCTGAGGAAGACCTATGTTTTCTTGAAGAGGACGAGAAGCTCGCCGCAAAGACCAACCAAATCCAGCTCAGAAGCGGCGGGGCTCTACCACCAAATCAGGGCAACACTCCAAAAGGAAAGGAAAAACAAGTCGTTAATGAAGAAGATGGCAGAGAGCCGGCTCATGAAAACTCAAGTTCTTCCTCAGTGGACTACAATGTCTTGGCCAATCTCCGGAAGCTTCCATCTCTCTTAAGCATCTACGATGCCTTGGTCCTATCTAAGGAACTTAGGGACGTTCTCATTCACGCTTTACAAAACCCCGAGCGGTACCAGGCTCCCTTTGCGGAAATTAATATGAAAGAAGCTCAGTACGCTCTGCATGCCGCCGCAGTCACGTTTAAGGACGAAGACTTACTACTGGGAACGACTGAGCATAATCAGCCGCTTTACGTGACTGGGTACAGTGATGGAGATCGGATTAATCGCATATTGATTGATTCGGAATTCTCGGTGAACATTATGAACTTGCGGACTCTAAAGAGTTTGTGAATGGACGTCCGACACCTGTCTAGGGAAAGGATTGTCATTAAAGGCTTCAATCAAAATTGCTAGCAAGTTCTGGGGTCTATAGCTCTGCCAATCAAATTTGGGGATCTGCAAACCAAAGCTAAGATATACGTGATCGACATTGACACGTCTTATAAAATTCTCTTGGGGCGGCTGTGGCTCCACGATTACGATATTGTTCCGTCAACTCTCCATCAATGCATGAAGTATACTAAAAATGGCGAAAAAAGACGCATTGACGGAGACATTCAGCCGTTCGGTGTGCATGAAGTCCGATATGAAGATTCTCGGTACTTTGTGAACCCCCAAAATGTTAAAGCCACAACTGACCGAGGACAGAGTGGCCCCAAAACTCAAAGGCAAATCTGAGCCAGATGTCACTTTCAAAAGCAAAAACCCCCAAGTGCGTCCGCGTTTCGGCAGTGACACTGATGAGTCTGACGCTGGAAGTCCGTCCTTCCATAAAACTTGCCCTTATTTCGGTAGCGATACGGACGAATCTGAAACTGAAGGCCCATCTGACAGCAAAATCCGCCCTCGTTTAGGTAGCGACACTGAAAAGTCGGAGGAAGAGGACCCGCCTTGCAACAGCTGTGCAGACTGGGCCCCCACGCAACGAGCAAAACTACGAGAAACCTTCGAAATTGTAGAAGGGTCCCTAGCCATCACAAGGGTGCCGGAGCAGATGTGCAAAGAGCTTGATGCATTGTCAGTCTCCACCGTGGACCAGCTGAATACCTTCTACGTTCCCGGGAGAAAGAGTGGGCAAAAGGGCATCCTATTTTATGGGTCAAATCTTGTCGTGCACCCGGACGATTTGTCTGTCACATGCCTTCCCTATGAAAAAAGCATAAGAGCTGTCCTAAATCTCAGATATTATGCGCCCGAGATGCGGGAATATTTTAAAAAGTGCGGATGTCAGTTATATCAAACGGACTCCAAAAGCGAAGTTTTATGAGGGGCTGTGGCACCCGCCTCAGGTTCGAGCACTTATCGATGGACGCATCCCAGATAGACGGGGCATAGGTTTCATTCAACCTGACATCAAAGCATGTTACATAATTCATATTGGTTAAGCCAGCGAAGAGTCAAATGATGAAGACGAGCTCGTCGAGCCAGAAAAGGCCCCTCAAGAGTTTGAAGATGGCGGACAAGCAACCTTCGACGAGCTAACCGAGGTTGATTTGGAAACGCCTGATAACCCAAAGCCGACCTACATCAGCTCACTCTTGTCAGAGGAAATGAAAGAGCAGATAATTGCCCTGCTGCATAAGTTTGCCGACTGCTTCGCGTGGACGTATAAAGAAATGCCTGGCCTATCCCCTGAAGTAGCCGTGCATAAGCTGGCTATATCTCCTGATGCCAAGCATGTCAAATAAGCTCCTCGAAGAATGAGAAGGGAGATGGAAGAAAAGGTCATCGAGGAAACTAGGAAACTTATCGATGCTGGCTTCATCAGGGAAGAGAAGTATGCAGACTGGATCGCATGCACTGTCCCAGTAAAGAAGAAAAATGGTCAGATCCGGGTTTGTGTCGATTTCAGGGACCTTAATAAGGATGCCCTAAAGATCATTTTCCGCTTCCGGTCATGGAAATGATGGTTGATGACACCTCAAATTACGAGCTGTTCACCTTCATGGACGGTTCGTCTGGGTACAATCAGATAAAAATGTCGCATGAGGATGAAAAGCATATAGAATTTTGAACCCCGATCGGCATATACTGTTACAAAGTGATGCCGTTCGGACTGAAGAACACAGGTGCTACATATCAAAGGGCAATAACCAATATCTTTGATAACCTAATCCATAAAGCCGTCGAATGCTATGTTGATGATCTGGTCGTCAAGACTAAAGCCAAGGCCAATCACATCCAAGATCTTAGGACCGTTCTCACTAGACTGAGGGAATACAATCTGAAGATGAATCCTCTGAAGTGCACTTTTGGCGTATCATCGGGAAAATTCCTAGGCTTTACAGTCCGATATCGGGGGATCGAAGTTTACCTATCCAAGATAAAGGCTATCATGGAGATGCCCCCTCCAAAGAGTCTGACGCTGCTAAGATATTTTCAAGGCAAGCTTGCTTATATATGAAGGTTTATCTCAAATTTATCGGGGAGACGTAGGCCCTTCTCAAAGCTCATGAAGAAATAAGCTCCTTTTGTCTGAGATCCCGAATGTCAAGAAGTGTTCGAAAGTATCAAACGGTACCTGTTACACCCTCCAGTGCTTCCTGCCCCTATTCTAAATAAACCGTTGATTCTCTATACTGCCGCGCTAGATGAGTCACTCGGTACGCTTCTTGCCCAGAACAACGAGAAGGGAAAAGAAAATACCCTCTACTACCTTAGTCGAACTCTAGTCGGGGCGGAACACAATAATTCCCTGATCGAAAAGCAATGCCTGGCTCTGATATTCGCTGTGAAGAATCTGAGGCACTATCTGCTCGCTCATCAGGTTATGCTGATCTCTAAGGTCGACCCACTCAAACACTTGATGACCAAAGCAAGCCTAACCGGTAGAATGATGAGATGGACTGTTATGCTGCTTGAATTTGACATAATCTATACTCTCCAGAAAGCAGTAAAAGGGTAAGCTCTCGCTGACTTCCTTGCTGCTCATCCCATACCAGAAGGGTCACCGCTCAATTACGAGTTACCCGACAAACAAGTGCTGCACCTTGTTCCCCTCCGAAAGACGGCGCGACATGGCGTCTTGCTTGAGATTCGGGGCAGATGCTAATTGGTGCTATCCGTCCACCTCTCCGAAGATGCCTAGTTGATTTATGGCACCATGTATCGAAGGTTTAGACGGATGCGTCCGATGTAGCAGACTTCGTCAGATTCCCCCTCGTTTGAGGGTTTTTGATTGTGGGGACGCTCTTCCCTGCAGGCGCAAGCCCCTGCAGTTAATTACGCTACCGCATTGCGGTAACAACTTTCTCCTTCTCCAGATGGTCACTTCGTGTCGTGGGTGTTTGTTTTGTATTTTGTTGCCCGTGGATTGTTTACGGAGACTGAGTTATGTCGTCGCCCGTAGGGCGTGGACTAGTCCAAATCCGTATTATCTTAGATTTGGGTTTGGGGGTTTGGTTTGAGGATACGTCAGCCATACTTGAGGCTGAGATCAACTCAAACGTTTGTTAAGGATACGTTAGTCTAACTTTGAGACTAAGATCAACTTAACGGGATCGTTTAGATCCGACAGAGGAGCGTTTGGGCTCTAATGTTCCAGTTTAGGGACATAGTGGTCCATCGTATGTATGGCCGTCGGGACCCGTCACCTCTCTGACGATGTTGAAGGATTACAACGACGGATGTCAGAGGAGTTCAGAGATGTACCCTCGAGCCAGAGTTAATTGGGGGGATTTATAGTCCACTATGTTTGAAGGTTTAAGGATACGTTAGCCATCTTTGAGGCTAAGATCAACTTAAATGGGACCGTTTAGAACCGACAAAAGAGCATGCGGGGGCTCTATTGTTCTAGTTTAAGGACATTGGGGTCCATGGGTAGTTTAAGGACGTTGCGGTCCATGGGTAGTTTAAGGACATTGCGGTCCATTGTTAGTTTTAAGACATCTCGATCAAGGTTAAGGACGTCGTAGTCCATGGGTTTAAGGACCCCACAGTCCATTGTTAGTTTTAAGACATCTCGGTCAAGGTTAAGGACGTCGTAGTCCATGGGTTTAAGGACCCCACAGTCCATTGCGTGCTCTGGATGCTTCACACGGGTTCACTGCCGTGCTCTGCGAGGACCAGGCTCCGCTCTGGACGTTTTTCACGGGGTCAAAGAGTGACGTTATCCGCGTTCCATGTAACCAGGAATTTTGCATTAAACATGGGTTTAAGGACCCCACAGTCCATATCAATGTGTGGTCGTCGGGACCCGTCACCTCTTTAAAGACATTGAGGGATTACAATGCCAAGTATCAAAGGAGTGAAGAGATGTACCCTAGAACCGGAGTGGATTAAATAGTCCTTGGCCCAATTTGGGATCAAGACGGATTAATTATGTTATGAGCCCTTTAGCCTAGTTGATTACGAATTGAGGACTTATGGCCAGCTTGGGCTAAGTCCAATCAGGAAAGGCTTTGCCTCCATCCATTTAGCCAATTGGGTCAAAGCCTAGTGTTAAACACCACAGAGCAGTCAGTGTTGAACACTGGGAATGAGGTTGACAAGTTAGTGTTTAACACTAAGAGATAATTGGTGTTAAACACCAGCAACAAGGCTTTTCAAATTAGTGTTAAACACTAAAACAGATCAGTGTTGAACACTGCAAATAAAGCTTTTTGATTAGTGTTGAACACTAAGGCCCAACAGTGTTTTAACACTGGGTTCGAGAGTTTTAATTTAGTGTTAAACACTAAGGCAAGAGGGGTCACGTGGCAGCACGTGAGAGCGCCCTCCCTTCATTTATTCTGCTGAGATTATCGCGTCTTTCAGAGCATCACGTGCCATCACGTGATGGGCATTCAAATGCCTATGTATTAGAGCTTCTGCCGAGGGTCACGTGGGTCACGTGGGGTGCTGTCTCAAAGGGGCTTTCTGTAGATCTCTTGGGGGGTCACGTGGTGACACGTGACCCTGCCTCTATGTATATTGTTTTAGAGGATCT
Source organism: Agapanthus africanus (assembly GCA_030015575.1). Taxonomy (NCBI): domain Eukaryota; kingdom Viridiplantae; phylum Streptophyta; class Magnoliopsida; order Asparagales; family Amaryllidaceae; genus Agapanthus; species Agapanthus africanus. The sequence goes on along the minus strand of CM057347.1, from coordinate 512,557,004 downwards.
GTTAATCTTTTCCAGGAATTAAATTCCTAGTAGGGTTAAACCCTGACAGTAATTTCAGAGGAATTAAATTCCTATTTTCTCTTAAAGGTTTATATTCCGAATAGAGTTGGACTCTGAATTTTCCGCAGGAATTAAATTCCTCATTCATGTGAAGAACCAAATAGGGTTAAACCCTAATAAAAGCTTTTTAAGGAATTTGAACTTCCAACCTCTGTTAAATTATGATTAAAGGAATTAAATTCCCGCTGTTTCAACAGAACTAGGTTCTTAATTAGGGTTAAACCCTGTCTCTTTTTGTTCTGAAGGAATTAAATTCCCATGATACAGGGTCAAGCCCTAAGTTTATTTTAAAGGAATTAAATTCCTATAGTTCTGTGAGAATTAAATTCTCGTGCTTGCATTCCCTCTCTATGTTTTGGATCTGCATGGCAAGATCTCAACCCATTGAGAATTAAATTCTCAACTTCAAGGGGAGATGTGCACTTTGCAGATCCTCTATCAAAGAGAGAAGAAATATGTTCTTCTGTTTTATATATCAGAGTTAAACTCTGTTGAGAATTAAATTCTCTTTCTTTCAAAAAGCCTTCCCTTTCTTACCTAGGGTTTTCTTTTGCAGAAGATCCAAGTTCCTCGAAGTATCGAAGCTCTCTTCTTTTTCTTTTTCTCTCCCTGTCTCTGTATATATTTTCTCTGTGTCTCTTGGCTCCTATTTATAGGAGAAGCAGCCGAGTCAATTAGTTTTTTGACGAATCTTCCTTGAGATATTTGATTTGCATCCATTATTTGCTCTGGACCTTTGGATTGTTAGGTGAATTTTATTCACCATTGGATTTCAAATCCAGTGATTCTCCTTTGTGATTTCTGTTAGATTTAAAGGGGAAATCTTTCCAAGTTCGGGATTTTCCCATAGATAGATGATATTCAATCAGCTTTACATCTTTAATTTGATTGGTTCCAGATAATCGCTTTCCTTTGGAAAGATTCGAATCTCTTTCAGAATTTAATTCTGTTAACAAAACGGGCTTTGAAAGCCGGTCACGTGTGACCACGTGACCCATGGTCACGTGTGGGCACGTGACCCCCTTGGAACGAGCCTTCCTCTTTCTTTTTGCGCTCTGTCTTCTGTTTGCTGCTTAACCGTCACGTGCCACCACGTGCCCCTTGGTCACGTGTGAACACGTGACCCCTGTTTGGATTCTTTTTCTTGGTTTAACGGGAGAACAATTCTGATGTTTTGAGCGTCACGTGCCAACACGTGACCCCTGATCACGTGGGAGCACGTGACCTCTTTTGAAGCTTTTTCCTTGATTTGATCAGGGATCCGGTGTGCCCTTGACGCTTGCATTAAATGTCACGTGTCGACACGTGACCCTGGTCACGTGGGAGCACGTGACTCCTTCTGAAGCCCCTTTTCTTCAATTTAGTAAGGAAACTAAACCTGCCTTGATGATGTATTTAGGTGTCACGTGCCAACACGTGACTGCTGGTCACGTGTAAGCGCGTGACCCTCTTCTGAAGCCTTTCCCTGAAGTTTTCCTGATTTTAAATCAGGAAACAAATGCCCCCACAGCGTTGTTCTCACGTGTCAGCACGTGAGTGCAACGCTGTCACCTCTTGCGACCGTTGGATTCCTTTAGGGATCTGGGGAGATGAAACGTTTCCATTGCCTTCTATAAATACCTGTCTCTTCATAGGAGCCTTCACTTTGCTCATCTTCTTCTTCTGAGAACTTTTTCCTTGAGAATTTAATTCTCGCTTCCAGAGCTTAGTTCTCTGTCTTGAAACAATTTTCAGAGTTTAACTCTGTTCGAAAAGAATTCTTTTCCTCAGGTAATGCTCTTGGACAAACGATGGACCTTCTCATTCCTCTGGATTTTAAATCCAAAACAAGGGTTTTTACCGTTTTTTTTCCTGTTTTTCCATAAGAACATGAAACCTTCAAACTGTAGATCTTTTAGGGTTTAGATGATCTTTGGGAAGATGATGATGGCGTTTCAACTCCATGGAATTTAATTCCATCAAAAATGTTTCTGGGAATTTAATTCCCTTCCCTTAATAAGGAATTTTAATTCCAATGAAGGACTTGATTTCTTCATGCGGAGGCTTCCTGGGGTCTCTTGGCCCGAGGTTGTTCTTCTGCAGTTAATGAAATGGTGGTTTTCTAATGATTCTCATGACCTTTATTTCAGGTATCATGGATGCCCATCTGTATGGTCTTGACGAGATCATTTCCTATGGGAATATTCGTGCACTGGGCCGCAGTCAGAACCAGGAGTTCACCGATACTCAATGTGCCGAGATTATGAGCCGCTTTGATGAGTACAACCATCGGCTACTCCCCCGTCGCTCTTCTCTTCTGAGGCTGATCGTGCTGGCGATCAGGGAGGCTTTCCCTCTATTCTGTGCTGGTGTGCCCCTTGGGGCATTGGACGCCGCCGAGGATAAAGTACATTCGGTGTATCTGATGCACTTGATCTCAAAGAGAAGGCGGGATAATCTCATTGATCTCCTGCATCAGATGTTCCAGCAGTCGGCCATACTTGCCGCCTATCGGAGGGTGGAGGACATTCGTGAGGACCCCGATGCTTGTGATCGTGAGAGGAAGCATACTCGGGAGGTTCGAAATGCTTGGAAAATCTTGAATAAAGTTAATTTTGAGTTTCTCAACCCATGTCTCGCATCTGAAGTTTTACCGTTGTAAATGTGTCCTCTGTATTTTGTATAAACCTCTTGAAGTATGAGTGACAGTTGTTATTATGTCTTTCTATGTTTGCATGTCTTTTCTCTGGGATTTTATCATTTTGCTACTGTTGTTGTTGGTGCTTTCAATATACAGGGTGCTACTCCATTTTCTTTTTTTTTTTAGTGTACATCAGGTTTAGGCCTCACGTAGTCTGCACGTGGGGTCCCTTGATGTGGCTGTTCACAAAATCTTCTCATGCCCTGTTTTCGGCGCACAATATTAGACGCAGAAAAAGGGCCTTGGAAATAGTTCCATCTCTTTGATTTTCGATGCCTTTCCTTTTTTGGGCCTTGGAAATAGCTTCACCATGCAAGATCTTCCGCGCACAGCACTTAATGCACTTCTTTATATTCTTGAAGCCATAGCCTATTTTCTCCTCACAGAGAAATACATTCCCATATTGACGTGATTTAATTTGAGGAGTATCTGAGTGCTATGGCCTGCAACCGTCCACACGCTCGTCGACAGCCATGGGAAGTGCCTATCGAGGAGATGATCCCCCGCTTTGCTGCTCGGTTAGTGGATCCACTTCTTACCGACGACGAATGCGACCCAGCCATGCATGAACTCTCGATCCGTAGGGGGTCCCCCCTCCCGATGGGTTCCCTCTGGCTCCGGATGATTCTCACGGCCGTGCTTGCCGACATCCCTCCTCACCCGGCGGAGATGACTCTGGCGATGCTCGACGCGGCGGAAGAAAAGCTCGAGGGCTTTCATGAAGCGTGCCTGATTACTCAGGCTTTGAAGGATTGCTCAATTTATCTGCTGAGCCAGATCAAGGCCCGGCAAGCTATTATGTCTGCTTTCGCGGACGAACACGGCGCCAATCGATGGGGAGCGACTCCTCGTGAGAACCGTCGCTTTGACGTGCTGGAGAAAGCAGAGAGAGAGATGGAGAATTTTGTCCTCTGTTTCATTAACCCTTGTGCCGTTGATCCCATGTTTGGTGACCTTTTCCGTTAGCGTAGAACATTTTTAAATTAGTCCCTCCTTTTTTACGCTTTATGCCGAGATTCCGCGTAGGCTTGGTGCTAGTATGTATGTTTCCGCTTGCATAAATAAACTTTGTATTCTTCTCATGAGAATTTTCTTTAATTGCAAATGCTACCATCACTTTCCTGCGCATCAGACCATTTTGGGTATTATGAACGTTCATGCGATTGCAAACGCTATTATTATTATTATTCCTTTTTTGAATACTCATCTGATTGCGAACGTATGCTTGAAATATGTCGGAAACTTTTCTTGTTGCCTTTCACATCAGGCGATGTGAGCGCGTTTGCTGTGGTTACGAAAGCGAGCTTACGTGGCCTGATAGAGCGATACGTAGCGAACATAAGGTTGTGGCTCTCGATAAAGCTGCCACGTTCACTTGTGAGAGGGTCGAGGCTCATAAGGCCACCGAGAAAGAGCTCGAAGCTCGGCTCGCTTCGTATCAGGCTCAGCAAGCTCAAGCGGAGGCTCGTCTTTTGGAGATCTTGCGTCATGAAGCCGTGGTCCAACAAAAGCAGGATGAGCTGACCAAGCTGCTGAATCGCCCGCCGGCTTGGAACGTTTGTATCTTTTTCTTCCTTTTTGTACATACTCATGGATGAGAGTATTTTCTTTTTGTTGCTTTCATGAATTGTACCTTGTACCCATTTTGGTTTATGAATAAAAGATACATTTTTTTTTCTCAATGATGTGTTTCCTTTTCATTGAATGTATTCTGCGAATATTCTATCTTGATCTCCTTGCAGGACAGTGATGGCTTAGGATTCAGGGTTAAGATCTGCTTCCTAAGACTTTTGCATTTTATGAGCCACGAGTGGTTTCATAAAGAGTTTTTCTCCCTACAGGTCGAGAGGATCCCATAGGTGTAAGCTGCTTCTTAAAGATCGTGAGGATCCTTAAGCGGGTTTTCCCTTGAGAGTCGTAAGGACCTCGCAAGAGAGTTTTTCTTCCTTACAGGTCGTGAGGGCCTGCAAGTGTTGGATGCGGTCACCCTTGTCCGTGTTTTACGGAGTTAGGGGTTTCTCAAGGTATCGTAGTTTAAAGACGTCACGGTCAAGGTTAAGGACCTCATAGTCCGTGGATTTAAGGACTCCACAGTCCGCTGTTAGTTTTAAGACATTACGGTCAAGGTTAAGGACCTCATAGTCCGTGGATTTAGGGACTCCACAGTCCGGTGTTTGGTTGCAGGGACCCGTCACCTCTTTGAAGACGTTGAGGAATTACAACGCCGGGCATCAAAGGAGTGAAGAGATGTACCCTTAAACCAAGACAGAATCCGTAGGGAATCGGGGTGGTTGATCGTTAGTTTTAAGACATCACGGTCGAGGTTAAGGACGTCATAGTCTGTGGATTTTAAGGACTCCACAGTCCGGTATTTGCTCTGGATGCTTCACACGGGTTCACTGCCGTGCTTGGCGAGGACCAGGCTCCGCTCTGGATGCTTCACACGGGTTCACTGCCATGCTCTGCGGGGACCAGGATCCGCTCTGGACGTTTTCCACGGGGTCAAAGAGTGACATTATCCGCGTTCCACGTAACCAGGAATTTTGCACTAGATGCTTCACACGGGTTCACTGCCGCGTTAGGCGAGGACTAGGCTCCGCTCTGGACGTTTTCCACGGGGTCAAAGAGTGACATTATCCGCGTTCCACGTAACCAGGAATTTTGCACTAGATGCTTCACACGGGTTCACTGCCGCGTTAGGCGAGGACTAGGCTTCGCTCTGGATGCTTCGCACGGGTTCACTGCCATGCTCTGCGAGGACCAGGATCCGCTCTGGACGTTTTCCACAGGGTCAAAGAGTGACATTATCCGCGTTCCACGTAACCAGGAATTTTGCCCTAGATGCTTCACACGGGTTCACTGCCGCGTTAGGTGAGGACTAGGCTCCGCTCTGGATGCTTCGCACGGGTTCACTGCCATGCTCTGCGAGGACCAGGATCCGCTCTGGACGTTTTCCACGGGGTCAAAGAGTGACATTATCCGCGTTCCACGTAACCAGGAATTTTGCACTTGATGCTTCACACGGGTTCACTGCCGCGTTAGGCGAGGACTAGGCTCCGCTCTGGATGCTTCGCACGGGTTCACTGCCATGCTCTGCGAGGACCAGGATCCGCTCTGGACGTTTTCCACGGGGTCAAAGAGTGACATTATCCGCGTTCCACGTGACCAGGAATTTTGCTGAATATATCCGCATTTCACGGGATGGAGGTTTGACTATTGGCGATATGTATACCACCGAGCCATAGAACTGGGAATTGCCGCTGTTCCGCTTAGCTTGAAGTTGTGTCCGTTGTTACGAAACGAATGTTGGGCTGATCTCTAGGTCGCTTGTGGCCCGTCGAGATTCGGCTTCTTCTTCTAATGAAACCTGGGGAGGAAGAGTGCGACTCCTTTTTTGTTTGCGCCCCTGGATTGTATACAGGGATTGATGTAGTATCACCTGTAGGGCAGAAAGTTTCATTCTTTTATTTTTTTTATTCTTTCCGCGATGCTCTATCATTTCAGCTTTTTATATCGCGAAAATCGCGATTGCCCCATCATTTCGGCTATTTTTCGCGGTGCCCAATCATTTCGGCTATTTATTTTTTTTACTCGCTGTTTTTTATTGCGAGTTGCCCAATCATTTCGGCTATTTTTCATGCATACATTTTTACTTGCTGATTTTGTTTGCAAGTTGCCCCATTATTTCGGCTATTTCGTATGCATTTTTTTTTTTGGGCTCGCTGATTTTTCTCGCGAGCGTGGAAGTTGGAATCTGGTGCCAATCTCAGCATCAGCATCGCTGCGACTGGAATATAGCCAGGATCGAATCATCATTTGCCGCTGTCGATGTTAAACAAAGGTGGCTTAGCAAACAGGGTTAAGGTCCTGTCGACTAAGGCTTTTGACTTCATGAGCCGTAAGGGTCTCACAAAGGTATTTCTCCCTACAAGTCGTGAGGATCTCGTAGGTGTGGTTTCTCCTTAGGGATCGTGAGGATTCCTAAGTGCATGTTTTCTTGTAAGTCGTAAGGATCTTACAAAAAGGTTTTCTCCTTATAGGTCGAGAGGACCTACAAGGGTTGGACTTTGTTGAGGAAATGTTTATTCGCGCCCGTGGATTGTATATAAGGGTCAGTATTGAGCCTCTTGTAGGGCAATATCGAAGGTTGTGGAGGATTTGCTTAAGAACAAGTTCAGGTTTCTGTAACTTAAGACTTTCAAATCTCATGAGCCGTGAGGGTCCCATAAGAGAATTCTCCTTACGAGTCGTGAGGATCTCGTAAGTGTATTTTCTCCTTAGGAATCGTGAGGATCCCTAAGTGTGCTGCTCCTTTGTGAGTCGTAAGGATTTCACGCAGGTGGTTTCTCCTTACAAGGTCGAGAGGACTCTGTAAGTGTCCTTTAACGAGGTTGCGCCCTTTCGGGTTTTCACAAACACTCGCCGGTAGTCCTGCTGTTTTTACTCACGGAGCCCTTTCGGATTTTCATCCGTGCCCATTTTGCTTATAGACATACCGTTTCTTTTTATTTTTTTTCACTTTTTTTACAAGGTCGCGCCCTTTCGGGTTTTCACGAACACTTGCCGGTAGCCCTGCTGTTTTTACTCACGGAGCCCTTTCGGGTTTTCATCCGTGCCCACTTTGCTTATGGACATGCCGGTTTTTTTTATCATTTTTTTTTTATCTTCTTCTTTTTTTTTATCCATCTCGTCAACCTAAGGATGTTGCGGTAGTAGTTTAGGGACGTTTCGGTCCGTCGATAGTTTAAGGACGTTTCGGTCCGCCGTTAGTTTAAGGACGTTTCGGTCCGCCGTTAGTTTAAGGACGTTTCGGTCCATCGATAGTTTAAATACGTTTCGGTCCGTCGTTATGGGAAGGCCGGCTGCTGCTTGTGAAGTCTGAGCCTAGGAAGATAGTAAGCGGACATAGTCGTCGTCATCTATCATTGACCCAGGCTGTGGCTTATTAAGCGTAGTATTTCTTTAAGAAGCGGCCGTTTATTGGCCTGAGAGGCCTTTCACCGTGCATGTCCATGAGTAGGTAGGCTCCACCCTGGTAGACCTTGTCTATGATGTACGGGCCTTCATAGTTTGGCTCAAATTTTCCTCGCTTGGCGCGATTGGGGATCATAGGTCTTTTGACCACTAATACAAGTTCGCCTTGGCGGAATGTCCTCGGCCTGGTCAATCTTTCGTACGAGCGCGTCATCTTTGCTTTGTAGGCTTCTAGATGTTGTTGCGCTATGAGCCGGGTTTCGTCGAGGGCATCAAGCTCCTCAAGCCGAAGGTGAGCATTTTCTTCGTCCGTCAGCTCGTGGTGGACCGCTACTCATAGAGAGGGTAACTCTATCTCGAGGGGGAGCACTGCTTCCGTCCCAAATACCAGCGCGTACGGTGTTGTGTTCGTGGCCGTCTTGAATGTAGTTCGATAAGCCCTTTAACCTTTCGTGCCAGTCTCTCTTATTTCGGAAAACGGTCTTTTTTATGATCTTCGTCAAGGTCTTATTGAAGGCCTCGGCCAGACCGTTAGCTCGTGGGTTGTAAACCGAAGAATATCTCCAGTCTATACTGTGCTGCTGTGCTAAGCGACTAATCTTATGGCTTCGGTAGGCCGGCCCGTTATCGGAGATAATCCGCCGTGGAGTTCCGAACCGATAGATGACGTGCGTCTTGAAGAAATGGAGGATATTCTCCGTCTTCACTTCCTTTAGTGGTACTGCTTCCGCCCATTTGGAGAAGTAATCAGTTGTCGCCAGGATAAAACGGTGTCCCGGGGATGATGCTGGCTCAATGGGGCCGACTATGTCAGTCCCCCACATTTCGAATGGCCAACTAGCCAGCGTTGGGTGCAGTGGATTCGGGTGTTGGTGGATGAAGTCTCCATGAATCTGGCACGAGTGGCATCGCTTCGCATACTCGAGGCAGTCCTGGATCATCGTGGGCCAGTAATAACCCATCCGTTTAATTTTTACCTTCATCTTTAGGCCTGCTTGGTGAGAACCGCAAAGTCCGTCATGAACTTCCTGAATGACTCTTTCTGCTTCGTCAGGTCCTAAGCATCTCAGCCATAGAGAATCAAACGATCTCTTGTATAGAATATCGTTGACGAAAGCGAAAGATAAAGCTCGTTTCATGAGCTGATGTCTTGAGGACGCTTCTTCGGGCATTCGGTGGGACTTAAAGTAGTCTATGAAGACTTCCCTCCAGTCTTCGGCCTTCTCATGGTCTTTTATTTGTAGGGTTGTCTGCTCAGTCGTTCCCTTTTCTTCGCATGATTCCGGAGATATTTCTGCCGGGGCGAGCACTCGACGGCTTTGTACCACGATTCTGACGTCGTCGAGGTTCTCGTCAGCCAGTTCTTTAGCAAGTTTAGCCAACGCGTCTGCTTTGCTATTTTCCGCGCGTGGTATGTTCTCCAAAGTATAGGAGGGAATTTGGGTCAATAGTTGTTGCACCCTTTCGCCGTACTTCACCAACTCCGGCTTGCACGTTTGGTAGTCACCATTTACTTGACTAACGACCAGCTGAGAATCCCCGTATATAAGGAGGTCTTCAATTCCCATGTCGATGGCGATCTCGAGGCCTGCTATCAGAGCTTCGTATTCGGCTTCATTGTTTGTCCTCGGCTCTGTTAAGGAGAAGGCGAAGCGCATTATCCCTCCTTGTGGAGTTGCAAAGATGAGGCCTATCCCTGATTTGATCATTGGGATACCTTGTTTCTGTTTCTTTATGGAGGACGCTCCATCGAAATAGAGTTCCCATCGGGTGCTTTCGCCGCTAATCGCATCAAATGCATGCTCGTCCGGCAAATTACAGTTCAGAGGAGAATCGGCCGGTATCGGGTGCTCGGCGAGGAAGTCGGCAATGGCCTGGCCTTTTACTGCCTTGAGAGGTTGATACGTTATCGAGAACTCCATCAAGAGCAGGGCCCACTTAGCGAGTCGTCCCGTCAATATGGCTTTCGACATCAAATATTTGAGAGGGTCCACCTTCGAAATAAGACGGACTTCATGTGCTAATGCGTAATGTCTAAGCTTTGTTATTGCGAAGATCAACGCCAGGCAGTGCTTTTCAATGGGGGAATAGTTGCTTTCTGCCCCCAGCAGCACTCGACTTAAGTAGTAAAGTGCTCTTTCTTTCCCCTGATCGTTCTCTTGTGCCCATAATGCGCCTAAAGAACCTTCGAGGGCGGTCGTATAAAGAATGAGGGGTTTTCCCTTGACCGGCGCGGCCAACACCGGAGGGTTCTGCAGGTACTGCTTGATCTCGTCTAGTGCACCTTGACATTTGTGATCCCAAACGAATGGAGTTCCCTTTTTCATCAGGTGGCTGTAAGGACGGCATTTGCCCGAAAGATTAGCGATAAACCGCCGGATGTATGCGAGCTTCCCTTGGAGAGACCGCAACTGCTTGAGGGTTCTTGGCGGAGGCATTTCCATGATCGCCTTAATCTTTGACGGATCTATTTCAATATCTCGGTGTCGAACGATGAATCCCAGGAATTTGCCCGAGGAGACTCCAAAGGCGCATTTGAGGGGATTCATTTTCAAATTATATTGCCGAAGGCGTCGAAATACAGTCTCCAGATGCTTTAAATGATCTTCGTATGACATGCTCTTTACTACGAGGTCATCGATATAGCACTCGACGACGTCGTGTATGAGGTCATCAAAGATCTTTGTCATGGCCCTTTGATAGGTAGCGCCAGCGTTCTTTAGACCAAAGGGCATAACCCTGTAGCAGAATATACCCAAAGGGGTGCGGAAAGCGGTGTGCTTCTGGTCTTCGGGATGCATCTTTATCTGATTGTATCCTGACGAACCATCCATAAAGGAGAAAACCTCGTGAGTGGACGTGTTATCTATCATTAGTTCGGTTACTGGTACTGGGAAATCATCCTTTGGACAGGCTTTATTGAGATCCCTGAAATCCACGCATATGCGTACCGTCCCATTCTTCTTCATTACCGGGACGATATTGGCGATCCAGTCGGGATATTGGACTTCTTGGATAAATCCAGAATCGATCAGCTTCTTGACTTCGGCGTTGATGCTCATCTCAAGCTCGAGTCACATCCTCCTTGGCGCCTGCTTGACTGGCTTGATATCTGGGGATATTGCTAATCTATGCACAGCAATCTCCGGATCTAATCCTGGCATCTCGGAGTAGTTCCACGCGAAGCAGTCTTTATGCCGTAGAAGCACGTTCTTTAACGCAGTCACCCTCTCTTCTGATAACAGCTCGCTGACAAATGTCGGTCGCGGGTCGTCTGCCGATCCCAACTCAATCTTCTTGAGGTTATCTGCAGTAGTATGTATACCATCTTCCAGTTCTTTCGGAGCGGGCGGAAATTCTGAGATCACCTCATCATCGCTGTTCTCAAAGCACCGGGGAAGGTCTTCTACGTTCTCGGGCTCTTCTCCTAATATCGTAATCGTATAACAAGTGCGAACCCGCTCCCTGGACTGAGGTGGACCCGGTTCTGCTCTTGCGGCCTTGGGCTCATGCTTTTGCGGCGGCGTTACCTTCCAGCCGTCGGATAAAGCGAATCTGCCCCGTCGGTACTGGTCCTCGACCCAGTTCTTGAAGGTGAAGCAGTCTTCGGTAGGATGTCCTATGGCTTGGTGATAAGAGCAATAACTCAGATGAGAAGCCTTGCTAGCTTGCTCAGGATGTTTAGACTCTGGAAGCGTGATCATTTGATGCTTTATAGCGAGGTTGAGTAACCTCTCCGTCTTGTCTCGGGGGAAGGAGTACGCTCGACTCATCTTTTTCATGAGGGACAAACCCGAGCCGCTTCTTGATTTATTTCCGTCTCTGCGTCAGGTCTTTCGTACAACGGATTGACGAGGATAAGCGTCTTTGTCTTTTGCAGCACGTTGAGATAGACGTTGCGTCCTGGCCTTCTCGTAGATGGCTATTTCGCGGTTGTGGTCTTCCCGAGCTTTCTGACCCACTTTCCTGATAGGCTTGCCCATTCGTTCTTCGAACGACGGACTCGGCGCTTTAATCGCGGGGTCTAGTTTTGATGGAGGGTTGGCATCTCCTGACAGGGCGTCCTCCTCTTCATCAAAGGTATATATAGCGTAGCTGCTGTGAGCCCATTCCCGTTTTCCGGCTCTTGCGTATCCAAGCCCGAGTGTTTCCATCTTCCCGTTGGGCAATTTGCGTTGAGTCCCGGGGACATCCCAAATCCTGTTGTAGAACCGCGCCTGCCGAACGGTCTGTTCTAAGGGTACTCCTTGGCGCTTCAATAGCTTCTTTAATCCATTTGTATAGTATCTGGGCAGGCGGATGGGTCGGAGCCTGTCAAGTGTAGCATCCGCGCCATGCCAGATCTCTTTCTCTATTTTCGACTCTGAGGATCGGTAGAATAGGATCACCTTCTCACCCCTTCGCCTGGGAGGGACGTAAAATGTTTGCAGGTCCTGCACATTGTGAGCCTGAAGCGTGTCGAGATCCTTGTAGTGTTCTCGCGGTACTATGGTGATTTGCAAACTATGGTCATCGCCAGGGGGTGCTTGTATTGACAGCCGATTGGAGAACACAGCATTAACTTCATCTTCTAAATCACTTCCGAAGACCAACACGGGGGCGGGCGTCCTCAGGTTGTTGCGTTGAGATGGCCCTGCATAAACTATCTCTTCCTCTTCTTCGGTGTCACTTCCGAAAACGGGGATGGTGGCGACGGTTTTGTTCTCCGGGTTGCGACACCTTTCTGTATCCTCGAAATCTGGCACGAAGTACTTCGCATCTTCGTATTTGCGGACTTCGTTCACGGAAAATGGGTTTAACTCACCTGTTACGGTATACTCGAAACCATCCTTAAAGTACTTCATACACTGATGCTGTGTAGAAGGGATGATATTGTACTCGTGTAGCCAAGGACGGCCGAGCAAGGCGTTGTAGCAGGTCTTGGCGTCAATGACATGGAATTTGATGTCTGTGACGAGAAGTCCAAAGCGTAATGTTAGTATCACAGATCCGAGAGTCCGTGACGATTGTGAATCGAAACCGGAGATAGTAATTTTGTCACGAGCGAGGTGTTGCACGCTCATGCAGATTTCCTTCAACACCCGAACATTAAGGAGGTTGACGGAGGATCCATTATCTACCAGGATCTTGCCTATCTTGATATCATGGCAGTATCCGGAGACATATAGGGGACGGTTGTGGTCGCACGTCCCGAGAAGGAGGTCTTCATCACCGAAAATGATGTCGGCCGTGTGCACTTCCTCCAGTTCATCCTTCATCTTTTCAGTGGCGAGGAAGGCTTGGAATTGCTCAGGTTCTTGTAACGCCTTAATTAGTGAGTCTCGCGCTTCTTTTGATAATAGGAGGGCATCGAGAATGCTAAGCTGAGAAGGTAGCTTCCTTAGGTGCGCGAGGATGTTATAGTCCACCTTACCCTTCCTAGGAGGGTCTTTGGCAGCCAACTCTCTCATGGCTTGGTCATCTAAAGTGATATCTTCAGTGACCTTTTCCTTTCCCTTATCCTTTCTACTCGCGGGCCCGAGATTCTTTTCTGGGAGTGTGCGATTGCGCAGCTGAATGTTCTCGCAGGCTTCCGATTTCTCCTCTTTCTCTAAAACAGATTCTTTAAAGAGAGGGCCCAGAGCCATTTCTTCATCAGAGTCGCTCCCGAAGGTGGGAACTTGTGACCCCCTGGCGTTAACCATGTAACAGTTGCCAGTAGTTCTGCTGTGCCCATCGATGGTACTTCTTCGCTCCCGACGGATCTTGCGTTTCATGCGCTTAAAATGTTGCCGACGAGCGACATATCCTTGCCACCATATCTTAAAGGCGTCGCACTCTTCCGTGGGGTGTGATATTTTCCGGTGATATGCGCAATAATTAGGGTGCCTTTCCACCCCATCGTGTGCGTTTCCTTCCGAGGGCGGTAGCTTCATCCCCATTGACATGGCTTTGGCAAACCTTTTTCTCGTCTTGAATATCTCCTTGTCTACTTCGGATGCCTTTCGCTCTGGCAGGGGTAGTTCAACTCTTTCGTTCAGTTGCCCGCATTTGGCTCCATCCGACGTGGTCATCTCACGCTCCTGGTCCGCTTTACATTTTAGACGAATCTCGTCTAGAAAAGCGTCGATCATTTCATCTGTTGGCCATGCACGCTCTGGTACAGGCTCTGCCTCCAGCTTTTTAATTCCAGGAGTTTTCCTATCATCGGTAAACGAGTGGGAGATTACGTTACAACTCGCCACATATCCTTCGGATCCATCCGACGAGCTTTCTCCATCATCTTCCTCTTGAAAGATGTGGTTGAGGAACTCTTGCAGTGTGACAGGAGTTCGCGCCTTTTGATTGTATTCTTCCAACGCGTCGATTTGCTTCTGCAACTTCGTGTGTTCGTTTCCAAGCTTCACGGGCTTCTTGGATTTCTTCTTCTTTTTCTTCGAAGATTTTGACGGTTGGGCGTGAGTATTTGGGTTCTTATCGCGAGTCTTTGTAGTTGGGCGGCGCCTTAGCATCCCTTCGATAATTTGAGGTTCAAGAGGGTCCTTCCATTCGATCGCAGGGCACGCATGAAGGTCTCTCAGCATTCTTTTGGTTTTAGTTGATAGCACGACCTCCCATGGAGCTTCTTCAATATAGGAGCAGGTTGCCCCCGGTGTATCTGCTTTCTTAGGAGTATGCGGTTGTGGTGGGTTCACCTTCCACTTTTCGGACAGTACAAACTTCCCCTGGAGGTATTGGTCTTCAATCCATCCTTTGAAGACGAAGCAATCTTCAATCGGATGGCCTACCGTTTGATGGTAAGGGCAATAGTTAGGGTTATTCGCCTCGGTGGGTTGCAGCGGTCGCCTTGGATTTGGTAGGCTTATAAGTCTGTTGCGTATTGCCAGCTCGAATAACCGTTTCGTCTTGTCTCGTGGGAACGAGTAGGGACGCTTCATCTTCTCATTATAATACCGGCGTCTTTCCTCAAGTTGATCTGCCGGTTTCGGGGCGTTAGGTTGCTGTTGGGCATTCGCAACAAAGGTTGCCCTTCCTTTACCCTTGTCATTCCGCGGTTCCGACTTCGGGGGAGGTGGTCTATGACCCATCTGGTCCATCTGTGCCAACTTGTCGATTAAAGCCTGGAATGTGGTTGGCTTAAAGAACATCATAAACTGGGAGATAGTTGCGTGGGGGTCTAGGGTTCCCACGAACATGCCCACCGCAGGTGCTTCCTCAATGCGTTGCTCGCATCTCGACCACAAATTCCGCCGGCGTATAGCATACTGGACCCAGGTTTCGCCTGGTTTTACCCTGGCGTTAATTAGTGCAGTTATTGGAGTGCGTTCGCTGGCACTTGCGAATCGCTGAGTGAACAACAACTCCATTTCAGCGAACGTTTTGATAGAATCGTTCGGGAGTTCCGAATACCATTCGAACGCAGTTTCTGATAAGCTGCCCACGAACTGGCGGAGCAACAGTTTATCATCACCGCCGGTGTTACCGCAGAGGGCCCGGAACTGGGCGACATGTTGATGGGGGTTGCCGGTCCCCTTGTACATGTGGAATTTTGGTATCGTATAGCCTGGCGGGTATTTGATTTGGTCGTACCAGCTTGGATACGGCCGTCCCGTTTTCACGACTTGACCAGCTGCCTCAGTCGCGTGATGAACCCGGATTTGCTGGGCTATGTAGTCAGCCAAGTCAGCCTTAGAGATCGCCTCCTCCTTGGCCGTTGAGAGGGCTGGTAGTGGATTCGACGTTTCTCCTCGGTCGTCTTCAAGAACGATTGGGGGATCCTCGGCGGGTAAGTCCTGCTGGATCATCATTCCTATCATATCTTGGAAGAGAAGGCCCATCCGTTGTATGTTAGCCGCTTGTTCAGCAGCCTCTTTGTCCTTTTTCTCCAGTGTCTGGCGAAGGAATTCAGCGTCGGTTTCTTCCTCCCGGCGTGCGTCTGAGGACGTTTCTGGGTTTTCTTTTGGCTCGGTAAGTGCGGCCATAGCATTCATCATTTCCTGAAGCTTTTGTTGCTGCTCCTGGGCTTTCGTCACGAATCGGGTTAGCGGTCGGTGGCCCGTAGAAGTGCGGCTTTCCTCTTTTCCAGAGGCCATGTAAACAGTGTGCACCACCATGCCCCCAGACTTAGGGCGTCTGGGCTCAGTGCTTTTAGCCGTCGTTGCATGCTGGGGGGTCTTCTCTGGCCTCCTCCTTTTATGAGCCAGTTGATCAACAGCCTTTTGGGGTTTAGCCTGGTGACCAGCTTCCGGTTGGATTTTCAGCTTCTTGTGCTGGCGGGAGAAGTTTGGATCGATGATCGAGTCTCGGGCCTGCCGCCAAACTTTATAGATTTTGGAAGACAGCCGTTGAGGAGATCGGGGTTGTTCGGGTTTTATTTCCACAACCTTTTTTAATGGGGGAGGAGACCTCTTCAGCACTGCAGTAGCAGAATTCCTTCGTACCTTATTTAGCATTTCGAAGCTGTTCCCAGTTGGAACAGCAGCATTAACTTCTGCCACCGGGGCCGATGGAGTCAACCCGGAGGGGGAGTTGCCCCCAGCCTTCCTTACTTGGCGCCAATGGCGACGTCGAGCGTGTCGAGCGGAGGGCGTAGGGTCAGCGGTAAGAATGGTCTCGTCTTGCCCCCTGTCTGGGTGGGGGGTTGCTGTTGGTATTAGCCTATCAAAGACTGATGTCCTTTGGGCAGCAGGAGCGAGAGCTGAAGCCGTCAATCTTGTAAAGACCGACCTTTTGGCCGGAGAAGCTGCCTTGACGACTTCGGGGGCAGGAGCGGCCACCTTCTTAGAAGCATCCTTCGCTGAGATTGTAGGCCCCATGATGAGTTCGCGGGATTTCTGGCCCAATCTAGAGAAGACCGAGGCGTTGACATTGGACGACTCGTTGAGAGGAGCCGCGACAGGGGTAAGACGATCAAAGACCGACTTCTTGAGAGCTTCCGTTGTCAGCACTGGAGCGGTGAAGTTTGTCGGCGGGAGCATGGTCCCAAAGAACAATCCTGTGGTGGCGCGAGTGACCTGTTCCACGGGCATTGTGAATAGCGAAGCAGCTTGGGGTCCGTAGGCTATACCTCCTGGCGAGGCAGAGCGTTGGTTGCAATTGCAGTCCAAGCAGTTGGAGAATTTCGCAGAAGTAGAAGCCATCGATCCTTTGCTTTCTGCAATAAGCGAGACGCCAATTCTTAGTATCTTGAAACCCAAGGGCAACCATTAGCGAACCGCGATTGGTTCGCGAGTCACGACACACGAAGTGTGGAGTGGAAAGAGGAAAAGGTCCCACCGGGCGTGCCAGAATCTGTTCCCCTCCGAAAGACGGCGCGACATGGCGTCTTGCCTGAGATTCGGGGCAGATGCTAATTGGTGCTATCCGTCCACCTCTCCGAAGATGCCAAGTTGATTTATGGCACCATGTATCGAAGGTTTAGACGGATGCGTCCGATGTAGCAGACTTCGTCAGATTCCCCCTCGTTTGAGGGGTTTTTGATTGTGGGGACGCTCTTCCCTGCAGGCGCAAGCCCCTGCAGTTAATTACGCTACCGCATTGCGGTAACAACTTTCTCCTTCTCCAGATGGTCAATTCGTGTCGTGGGTGTTTGTTTTGTATTTTGTTGCCCGTGGATTGTTTACGGAGACTGAGTTATGTCGTCGCCCGTAGGGCGTGGACTAGTCCAAATCCGTATTATCTTAGATTTGGGTTTGGCGGTTTGGTTTGAGGATACGTCAGCCATACTTGAGGCTGAGATCAACTCAAACGTTTGTTAAGGATACGTTAGTCTAACTTTGAGACTAAGATCAACTTAACGGGATCGTTTAGATCCGACAGAGGAGCGTTTGGGCTCTAATGTTCCATTTTAGGGACATAGTGGTCCATCGTATGTATGGCCGTCGGGACCCGTCACCTCTCTGACGACGTTGAAGGATTATAACGACGGATGTCAGAGGAGTTCAGATATGTACCCTCGAGCCAGAGTTAATTGGGGGGATTTATAGTCCACTCTGTTTGAAGGTTTAAGGATACGTTAGCCATCTTTGAGGCTAAGATCAACTTAAACGGGACCGTTTAGATCCGACAAAAGAGCATGCGGGGGATCTATTGTTCTAGTTTAAGGACATTGGGGTCCATGGGTAGTTTAAGGACGTTGCGGTCCATGGGTAGTTTAAGGACATTGCGGTCCATTGTTAGTTTTAAGACATCTCGGTCAAGGTTAAGGACGTTGTAGTCCATGGGTTTAAGGACCCCACAGTCCATTGTTAGTTTTAAGACATCTCGGTCAAGGTTAAGGACGTCGTAGTCCATGGGTTTAAGGACCCCACAGTCCATTGTGTGCTCTGGATGCTTCACACGGGTTCACTGCCGTGCTCTGCGAGGACCAGGCTCCGCTCTGGACGTTTTTCACGGGGTCAAAGAGTGACGTTATCCGCGTTCCACGTAACCAGGAATTTTGCATTAAACATGGGTTTAAGGACCCCACAGTCCATATCAATGTGTGGTCGTCGGGACCCGTCACCTCTTTGAAGACATTGAGGGATTACAATGCCAAGTATCAAAGGAGTGAAGAGATGTACCCTAGAACCGGAGTGGATTAAATAGTCCTTGGCCCAATTTAGGATCAAGACGGATTAATTATGTTATGAGCCCTTTAGCCCAGTTGATTACGAATTGAGGACTTATGGCCAGCTTGGGCTAAGTCCAATCAGGAGAGGCTTTGCCTCCATCCATTTAGCCAATTGGGTCAAAGCCTAGTGTTAAACACTACAGAGCATTCAGTGTTGAACACTGGGAATGAGGTTGACAAGTTAGTGTTTAACACTAAAAGATAATTGGTGTTAAACACCAGCAACAAGGCTTTTCAAATTAGTGTTAAACACTAAAACAGATCAGTGTTGAACACTGCAAATAAAGCTTTTTGATTAGTGTTGAACACTAAGGCCCAACAGTGTTTTAACACTGGGTTCGAGAGTTTTAATTTAGTGTTAAACACTAAGGCAAGAGGGGTCACGTGGCAGCACGTGAGAGCGCCCTCCCTTCATTTATTCTGCTGAGATTATCGCGTCTTTCAGAGCATCACGTGCCATCACGTGATGGGCATTCAAATGCCTATGTATTAGAGCTTCTGCCGAGGGTCACGTGGGTCACGTGGGGTGCTGCCTCAAAGGGACTTTCTGTAGATCTCTTGGGGGTCACGTGGTGACACGTGACCCTGCCTCTATGTATATTGTTTTAGAGGATCTGTTAATCTTTTCCAGGAATTAAATTCCTCGTAGGGTTAAACCCTGACAGTAATTTCAGAGGAATTAAATTCCTACTTTCTCTTAAAGGTTTATATTCCGAATAGAGTTGGACTCTGAATTTTCCGCAGGAATTAAATTCCTCATTCATGTGAAGAACCAAATAGGGTTAAACCCTAATAAAAGCTTTTTAAGGAATTTGAACTTCCAACCTCTGTTAAATTATGATTAAAGGAATTAAATTCCCGCTGTTTCAACAGAACTAGGTTCTTAATTAGGGTTAAACCCTGTCTCTTTTTGTTCTGAAGGAATTAAATTCCCATGATACAGGGTCAAGCCCTAAGTTTATTTTAAAGGAATTAAATTCCTATAGTTCTGTGAGAATTAAATTCCCGTGCTTGCATTCCCTCTCTATGTTTTGGATCTGCATAGCAAGATCTCAACCCATTGAGAATTAAATTCTCAACTTCAAGGGGAGATGTGCACTTTGCAGATCCTATATCAAAGAGAGAAGAAATATGTTCTTCTGTTTTATATATCAGAGTTAAACTCTGTTGAGAATTAAATTCTCTTTCTTTCAAAAAGCCTTCCCTTTCTTACCTAGGGTTTTCTTTTGCAGAAGATCCAAGTTCCTCGAAGTATCGAAGCTCTCTTCCTTTTCTTTTTCTCTCCCTGTCTCTGTATATATTTTCTCTGTGTCTCTTGGCTCCTATTTATAGGAGAAGCAGCCTAGTCAATTAGTTTTTTGACGAATCTTCCTTGAGATATTTGATTTGCATCCATTATTTGTTCTGGACCTTTGGATTGTTAGGTGAATTTTATTCACCATTGGATTTCAAATCCAGTGATTCTCCTTTGTGATTTCTGTTAGATTTAAAGGGGAAATCTTTCCAAGTTCGGGATTTTCCCATAGATAGATGATATTCAATCAGCTTTACATCTTTAATTTGATTGGTTCCAGATAATCGCTTTCCTTTGGAAAGATTCGAATCTCTTTCAAAATTTAATTCTGTTAACAAAACGGGCTTTGAAAGCCGGTCACGTGTGACCACGTGACCCATGGTCACGTGTGGGCACGTGACCCCCTTGGAACGAGCCTTCCCCTTTCTTTTTGCGCTCTGTCTTCTGTTTGCTGCTTAACCGTCACGTGCCACCACGTGCCCCTTGGTCACGTGTGAGCACGTGACCCCTGTTTGGATTCTTTTTCTTGGTTTAACGGGAGAATAATTCTGATGTTTTGAGCGTCACGTGCCAACACGTGACCCCTGATCACGTGGGAGCACGTGACCTCTTTTGAAGCTTTTTCCTTGATTTGATCAGGGATCCGGTGTGCCCTTGACGCTTGCATTAAATGTCACGTGTCGACACGTGACCCTGGTCACGTGGGAGCACGTGACTCCTTCTGAAGCCCATTTTCTTCAATTTAGTCAGGAAACTGAACTTGCCTTGATGATGTATTTAGGTGTCACATGCCAACACGTGACTGCTGGTCACGTGTAAGCACGTGACCCTCTTCTGAAGCCTTTCCCAGAAGCTTTCCTGATTTTAAATCAGGAAACACACCTCAAGGATAATGTGCCATGTTGGGAGCTCTATTTCGATGGAGCCTCATCAATGAAGAGCTCCGGCAAATCAAGCATCCTGCAGATAAAAGCAGGGATAGGATTGGTGTTCATCACGCTATCGATGGGAACCCTACGACGTTCTTTTTCTCTCACCGAGCCTCGCACAAACAACGAGGCTGAGTACGAAGCCCTAATAGTTGGTATGGAGCTCGCCATAGAAATGGAAATCTTTCGGCTATGGGTTTACGGTGACTCCCAGCTTATCGTAAATCAAGTAAGCGGCGACTATAAGATATACAAACCCGAGTTAGCTCGATATAGAAGCCGAGTGGTGGAACTCATGAAACGGTTCACTCACATTGAACTAATGAGAGTCCCGAGGGCGTTGAATGGAAAAGCCGACATACTCGCTCGCCTAGCTAAAGAGCTAGCTGATCCTGACATGGTCGAAATTCGAATTACGGTTAGAAGCCGGCAAATTCTGCCTCTAGTCTCTTTGCGTGTAGAAGAAAGCATAGAAAAAGAGAACAATCCTGACTAAGAGGCTACGATCATTCAAGACGAGCCCGATTGGAGAGAACCATTCATAGAGTACCTTCGATACGACAAGCTGCCCGAAGAAAAATCTACGAGGATTCAGTTGAAGAAGAGAGCTCTCCGATACGTGTTTGTAAATAATACGCTATACCGCAGATCATATGACCAACTCTGGCTCAGGTGCCTGTCATCGGCCGAAACCCAAAAAGTCATGAAAGAAGTTCACTCGGACATCTGCGGGGCTCATCAGTCCGGTCCCAAAATGCGGCTTCAGATCAAACGGCTTGGATATTACTGGCCCACCATGATAAGGGATTGCGAAGAGCATGCAAAGAAATGCCATCTCTGCCAAATTCATGGTGATTTTATTCACAAGCATCCCAATCCATTGCATCCTACGGTGGCGTTGTGGCCTTTCGAAGTTTGGGGCACCGACATAGCTGGCCCAATTGATCCTCCATCATCCAAAAGCCACCGGTTCATATTGGCCGCAAATGACTATTTCTCCAGATGGGATGAAGATGTCCTGCTAAAAGAAGTCAAGACATAAAATATTCTGATATTCTTCCGGCATAATATTCTATACCGCTTCGGTACACCAAGAAGAATCATTTCTGACAACAGGCCTTCTTTCAAGAGCTTCAAAGTCTCAAGGTTCGCTACTCACAAGATAGACTGGAGATATTCCTCCATCTATAATCCAAGAGCCAATGGGCTAGCCGAACCCTTCAATAAGACTCTATGTAAGCTCCTGAGGAAAAATGCTTCAGCCCACAAGAGAGACTGGAATCTCAAACTTCACGAGCCGTTGTGGACATATCGTACCATGCATCGTACTCCAACTCAGTCCACTCCATACTCATTACTCTTCGGAGTGGAGGCGATCCTCCCTTTCGAAGTCGAAATTCCTAGCTTAAGAATGGTCGTTCAGCACGATTTGACGGCGGAGGAAAATGTGCTCCTTCGGCTCGAAGAGCTCGACGTCCTCGAAGAAAAGAGGCTCGCAGTACAGTAAAATCTGGAGTTGTACCGAGCCCAAATGTCACGGGCCTATGACAAGATGACCCATCTCCATGCTTTTAAGAAAGACGAATTGGTGTTGGTACTCAAAAGACCGATCCCCAATCGATATGCCAAGGGAAAATTCGAGCCAAACTGGGAAGGACCATACGTCATCGAGAAGGTGTTTGATGGAAGGTCCTACCAGCTGATAAATGCCGAGAGAGAAAGGCCCATGCCACCCATCAATGGCCGATATCTCAAGAAATACTATGTGTAAATGCTCCAAGTCGCAGACGAATTGAGCACACCGGCCCTACGGTCTGGATAATATATCCTGTAAAACCATATACAATCCACGAGCATAAACGACCCCTATCTCTCCCAAAGTCCTACCGGCGAGACTACATTTAAAATCCCACCGGCCTTAAAAAACGGTATGCCCACAAGCAAAACGGGAACGGATGAAAACCCGAAAGGGCTCCGTGAGTAAAAACAGCAAGACTGCCGACGAGTTTATGAAAACCCGAAAGGGCGCATACTCGTGAAAAGGGATGAAATACACTCGCAAAGTCCTCTCGACCTTGTGAGGAGAAAATCCCCGCATGAGATCCTTACGACTCACAAAAGAGCAACACACTTAGGAATCCCCACGATTCTTAAGAAGAAATACATATGCGAGATCCTCTCGACTCGTAGGGAGAAAATGCTTTTATGAGACCCTTACGGCTCATAAAATTGAAAAGCCTTTGGTGATAGGAATCTAAACCTGTCTCCTGAGCTATCGCTCCCCAACGGGCAACGAAAAATGATGAGTCGCTCCTGGCATTTCGCTTTAGTGTTAGCGGTGCTGATGCCGACCAAAAACCCAAATCCCAGGTCTTCCCAACGGCAAATGATGAGTCGCTCCTGGTATTACGCTTCAATGTTAGCGGTGCTGATGCCGGTCCAAAACCAAAATCCCAAGTTTTCCTAACGGCATATGATGAGTCGCTCCTGGCATTGCTTAAGTGTTTGCGGTGCTTATGCCGACCCAAAAACTAAATCCCAAGTCCTCCCGGGGCAAATGATGAGTTGCTCCTGGCATTATTCCAATACAGCAATGCTGATGCCGCCCAAAAACCAAATCCGAAGTCCTCCCGGGACAAATGATGAGTTGCTCTTGGTATTATTCTAGTACAGCAATACTGATGCCAGACAAAATCCAAATTCCAAGTTCCTCTCAAATTCAAAAGTTCCGCCAAATAAGGCAGAAATCAAACAGATCAAATTAATGTCCCACCCGGTAGTGCTTCCAAGCTCAAAGTCCCTCTGGACGGGTAGGGAACTCCTAAAATGAATCAAATCAAACAAATCAACCCTGACACCGTACAAAACAGAGAAAGTCAACTTCAACCCCGACACCGCAGAAAGCGGAGCAAGTCAAATCAAATCCCGACACCACAAGAAGCGGAGCAAGCACCGACCGTTAACACGAGAAGGGTCTTCCCTAAAGGAGAAAAGAACAAGGTTTACTCTTTCAGAAGGGACAAGGTGCGCAATATATTCAAAGACGCCTTGAGCAACGGTCTACAACTGCCAGAGTTGAAGAGACCTCACGAAGCAAAAATGACCGACAATCCTCTAAATTGCCCGTACACCGAGTAGTGAGCCATGCGATCGAGAATTGCTATATTTTCAAAGACTGGGTTGAGAAGCAGTACAAGACTGGAGAGAACGAGCTGTCCAAGAGTGTGTTGGTGAACAATTAAGTTGCAACTACAAACTTTATACAGACAGAAACTGAAGCTTTATGGGAGCAGACAGCTGAACCCGCTGTCATGAGAAATGAAACTGACTCACCGCAGCCTCCGTAGAGTACGCGCATATCTAATAAGACGAAGAAGATGATAAAGCTACTTCGGAAAGAGCCCAGAACAGAATGCGAAGGGCAGAAGAAGCCCACCATTCCAGCTGCTAATTCGGCTCAATCAGGCTCAAATCCAAAAAGCTCAAGAAGAAGAAAAGTGCAGCTAGACGTGAAAAAGAGTCTGCAGGGAGATTGACCATTAAAAAATATATTGATTCCCTCGAAGACTATGAACAAGAGGAAATGACTCTAATTCAATTGAAAGGGTTCTTCCCTGTAGAAGCGGCTAACATTCAGGAGGAGTTAGAGGAAGACTCCAATGAAGATATCCCTGTAGTGACCTGCTACGCCATCCATCTTGGCTGCGATTCCGAGGAGGAGCTCTGTTTTCCCAAAGAGGACGAGGAGCTCGCCACAAAAGCCAACCAAGTCCAGCTCAGAAGCGGCAGGGCTCTACCACCAAATCAAGGCAACGCCCCAAAAGGGAAGGAAAAACAAGTCGTTAATGAAGAAGATAGCGGAGAGCCGGCTCATGAAAATTCGAGTCCTTTCTCGGTGGACTATAATGTCTTGGCTCATCTCCGGAAGCTTCCGTCTCTCCTGAGCATCTACGATGCCTTGGTTCTATCTAAGGAGCTTAGAGATGTTCTCATTCAAGCTCTACAAAACCTCTAGCGGTATCAGACTCGTTTTGCGGAAATTAATATGAAAGAAGCCCAGTACGCTCTGCATGCCACCGTCGTCACATTTAAGGACGAAGACTTGTTATTGGGAACGGCTGAGCATAATCGTCCGCTTTACATGACCGGGTACAGCGACGGAGATCGGATTAATCGCATATTGATTGATCCGGGATCCTTAGTGAACATCATGAATTTACGGACTCTGAAGAGTTTGTCAATGGACGTCCGACACCTGTCAAGGGAAAGGATTGTCATTCAAGGTTTCAATCAAAACTGCCAGCAAGTTCTGGGGTCTATATCTCTGCCAATCAAATTTGGGGATCTGCAAACCGAGGCTAAGATATACGTGATCGACGCTGACACGTCTTATAATGTTTTTCTGGGACGACCGTGGCTTCACGATTGCGGCATCGTTCCGTCAACTCTCCATTAGTGCATGAAATATACCAAAAACAGAGAAGAAAAACACATTGATGGAGACATCCAGCCATTCGGTGTGTATGAAGTACGATATGAAGATTCTCGGTACTTTATGAATCTCCGATGTGCTGAGCCATAGCTGACCAAAGACAGAACGGTCCCGAAACTCAAAGGCAAATTTGAGTCGGCTGTCACTTTCAAAAGCAAAAACGTCCAAGCGCGTCCGCATTTCGGCAGTGACACTGATGAGTCCGACACTGGAAGTCCGTCCTTCCGTAAAACTCGCCCTCATTTCGGTAGCGATACAGACGAATCTGATACTGAAGGCCCCATCCGACAGCAAAATTCGCCCTCATTTCGGCAGCGACACTGAAGAGTCGGAAGAAGATGACTCGTCTTGCAACAGCTCTGCAGATTGGGCCCCCACACAACAAGTAAAGCTACGAGAGACCTTTGAAGTTACAGAAGGGTCCCTAGCCATCACAAGGGTGCCGAAGCAGATGTGCAAAAAGCTCAATGCATTTTCAGTCTCCACCGTGGATTAGCTAAAAACTTTCTATGTTCCCCGAAGGAAAAGCGGACAGAAGGGCATCCTGTTTTATGGGTCAAATCATGTTGTGCACCCGAACGATTTGTCTGTCACGTTCCTTTTACTATGAGAGAGGCATAAGAACCGTCCTCAATCCCAGATATTATGCGCCAGAGATGCGGGAATATTTTAAAAATTTCGGATGTCGGTTATATCAAACGGACTCCGAAGCAAAGTTTTATGAAGGGCTATGGCATCCGCCTCAAGTCCGGGTACTCATCGATGGACGGATTCCA
Organism: Agapanthus africanus; assembly: GCA_030015575.1. NCBI lineage: Eukaryota > Viridiplantae > Streptophyta > Magnoliopsida > Asparagales > Amaryllidaceae > Agapanthus > Agapanthus africanus. The sequence continues at coordinate 512,531,208 of CM057347.1, read as the reverse complement.
GATAGACAGAGCATAGGTTTCACTCAACCTGATTCCAAAGCATGCTACATGATCCATATTGGTGAAGCCAGCGAAGAGTCAAATGATGAAGACGAGCTAGCCGAGCCAGAAGAAGCCCCTCAAGAGCTCGAAGATGGCGGACAAGCAACCTTCGATGAGCTAACCGAGATCGATTTGGGAACGCCTGATAATCCAAGGCCGACCTACATCACCTCACTCTTGTCAGAAGAAATAAAGGGGCGGATAATTGCCCTGCTGCATGAGTTCGCCGACTACTTCGCGTGGATGCACAAAAAAATGCTTGTCCTCTCCCCTGAAGGGGCCGTGCATAAGCTGGCTATATCTTCTGATGCCAAGCCTGTCAAACAAGCTCCTTGAAGAATGAGAAGGGAGCTGGGATAAAAGGTCATCGAGGAAACCAAGAAACTCATCGATGCCGGTTTCATCAGAGAAGAGAAATATGCAGACCGGATCGCATGCATCGTCCCAGTGAAAAGAAGAATAAACAGATACGAATTTGCATTGATTTCAGGGACCTCAACAAGGCATGCCCTAAAGAAGACTTTCCGCTACCGGTCATGGAAATGATGGTCGACGACACCTCAAATTACGAGCTGTCCACCTTCATGGATAGCTCATCTAGGTACAATCAGATCAAGATGTCGCCCGAGAATGAGAAACACACAGCTTTCCGAACCCCGATCGGAATATACTGCTACAAGGTGATGCCGTTCGGACTGAAGAATGCAGGCACCACATATCAAAGGGCAATGACCAAAATCTTTGATGACTTAATCCATAAAGTTATCGAATGTTATGTTGATGATTTGGTCGTTAAGACCGAAACCAAGGCCGATCACATCCGAGATCTCAGAACCGTTTTCACCCGACTGAGGGAATACGATCTAAAGATGAATCCTCTGAAGTGCGCTTTTGGCGTGTCGTCGGGAAAATTCTTGGGCTTCATAGTTCGACATCGGGGAATCGAAATTGACCTATCAAAGATAAAGGCCATCATGGAGATGCCTCCTCCAAAGAATTTGACGCGGTTAAGATCCTTTCAAGGCAAACTCGCTTACATTCGAAGGTTCATCTCGAACCTATCGGGGAGATGTCGGCCTTTCTCAAAGCTCATGAAGAAGGGGGCTCCTTTTGTCTGCGACGTCGAATGTCAAGAAGCGTTCAAAAATATCAAACAATGCCTGTTGCACCCTCCGGTGCTTGCTGCTCCTATTCCAAACAAACCGTTGATTCTCTATACTGCCGCGCTAGATGAGTCACTCGGTGCGCTCCTTGCCCAGAACAATGACGAGAGAAAAGAAAATGCCCTCTACTACTTCAGTCGAACTTTAGTCGGGGTGGAACACAACTATTCCCCGATCGAAAAGCAATGCCTGGCTCTGATATTCACTGTGAAGAAGCTGAGGCACTACCTACTCGCTCATCGGGTTATGCTGATCTCCAAGACCGATCCTCTCAAACACTTAATGTTCAAAGCAAGCCTAGCTGATAGAATGGCAAGATGGGCTGCAATGCTGCTTGAGTTTGACATAATTTATACTCCTCAGAAAGCAGTAAAAGGGCAAGCCCTCGCTGATTTCCTTACTGCTCATCCTATATCAGAAGGGTCACTGCTCAATTGCGAATTACCCGACGAACAAGTGCTGCACCTCGAGGATGACGGGCTATATTGGGAGCTCTATTTCGACGGAGCTTCATCAATTAGGACCTCCAGCAAATCAAGTGCCCCACAGATAAAAGCAGGGATAGGATTGTTGTTCATCACGCCATTGATGGGAACCTTACAACGTTCTTTTGCTCTTATCGAGCCTCACAACGAGGCTAAGTACAAAGCTCTGATAGCCGGTGTGGAGCTTGCCATAGAAATGGAAATCCTTCGGCTATAAGTCTACGGGGATTCCCACCTTGTCGTCAACCAAGTAAGCGGTGACTATAAGATATACAAACCCGAGTTAATTCGGTACAGAAGCCGGGTGGTGGATCTTATGAAACAGTTCACCCACATTGAATTGAAGAAAGTTCCTAGGGCGTTGAATGGAAAAGCTGACGTACTCGCTCGCTTAGCCAAGGAACTGGCTGATCCCGATGTGGATGAAATTCTGATAACAGTCAGAAGCCGGCAAATTCTACCTCCGGTCTCTTTGCGTGAAGAGGGAAGCGTAAAACAAGAGAACAATCCTACCGAAAAAGCTCTGATCATCCAAGATGAGCCCGATTGGAGAGAACCTTTTATAGAGTACCTTCGATACGACAAGCTACCCGAAGGAAAATCTATGAGAATTCAGCTGAAGAAGAGAGCTCTTCGATACGTGTTTGTAAATAATACGCTATACCGCAGATCATATGACCAATTCTGGCTCAGATGTCTGTCATCGGCCGAAGCCCAAAATTCATGAAAGAAGTTCACTTAGGCGTCTGCGGCGATTCCCAGCTTGTCATCAACCAAGTAAGCGGCGACTACAAGATATATAAGCCAGAGTTAGCTCGATATAAAGGCCGGGTGCTGAAACTCATGAAAAGGTTCACTCACATTGAACTAATGAGCGTCCCTAAGGCGTTGTATGGAAAAGCCGACGTACTCGCTCGCCTAGCTAAAGCTGGCTGATCCCGACATGGATGAAATTTTGATCACAGTCTGGAGCCAGCAAATTCTGCCCGCAGTCTCTTTACGAGAAGAGGTAAGTGCAGAACAAAAGAGCAATCGTGCCGAAGAAGTTCTGATCATTCAAGAGGGGCCCGATTGGAGAGAGCCCTTCATAGAGTACCTCCGATACGACAAACTGCCCGAAGAAAAATCTGCGAAGGTTCAGCTGAAGAAGAGAGCTCTCCGATATGTGTTTGTAAATAATACGCTATACCGCAGACATATGACTAACTTTGGCTCAGGTGTCTGTCATTGACCGAAGCCCAAAAAGTCATGACAGAAGTTCACTCGGGTGTCTGCGGGGCTCACTAATCTGGCCCCAAAATGCGGCTTCAGATCAAACGGCTTGGATATTACAGGCCCACCATGATAAGGGATTGCAAAGAGCATGCAAAGAAATATCATATCTGCCAAATTCAAGGTGATTTCATTCACAAGTATCCCAATCCGTTGCATCCTACGGTGGCGTCGTGGCCTTTCGAATTTTGGGAAACCGACATAGTTGGCTCAATTGATCCTCCGTCATCAAAAGGCCACCGGTTCATATTGGCTGCAACAAACTACTTCTCCAGATGGGCTGAAGCTGTCGCGCTAAAAGAAGTCAAGACAGAAAATATTCTGACATTCTTCCGGCATAATATTCTATACCGCTTCGGTACACCAAGAAGAATCATTTCTGATAACAGGCCTTCTTTCAAGAGCTTCAAACTCTCAAGGTTCGCTACTCACAAGATAGACTGGAGATATTCCTCCATCTATAATCCAAAAGCCAATGGGCTAGCCGAACCCTTCAATAAGACTCTATGTAAGCTCCTGAGGAAAAATGCTTCAGCCAACAAGAGAGACTGGAATCTCAAACTTCACGAGGCATTGTGGGCATATCGTACCACGCACCGTACTGCAACTCAATCCATTCCGTACTCATTACTCTTCGGAGTGGAGGCGATCCTCCCTCTTAAAGTCGAAATTCCAAGCTTAAGAATAGCCGTTCAGCACGAGTTGACGGAGGAGGAAAACGTGCTCTTTCGGCTCGAAGAGCTCGACGCCCTCAAAGAAAAGATGCTCACAGTACAGCAAAATCTGGAGCTGTACCGAGCCCAAATGTCACGGGCCTATGACAAGATAAGCTGTCTCCGCGCTTTCAAGAAAGGCGAATTGGTGTTGGTCCTCAAAAGACCGATCATCCCCAATCGACATGCTAAAGGAAAATTCGAGCCAAACTGGGAAGAACCATACGTCATCGAGAAAGTATTTGATGGAGGATCCTACCAGCTGATAAATGCCAAGGGAGAAAGGCCCATGCCACCCATCAATGCCCGATATCTTAAGAAATACTACGCGTGAATGCTCCAAGTCGCAGAGCACACCGGCCGTACGGTCTGGATCATACATCCTGTAAAACCGTATACAATCCATGGGCATAACTGACTCTTAGCTCTCCCAAGTCCTACCGGAGAGACTACATTTAAAGTCCTACCAGCAATGAAGATTCATCAATGTAAAAAAAAGAAAGAAAAAAGGGTATGTCCATAAACAAAACGGGCACGGATGAAAACTCGAAAGGGCTCCGTACATAAAAATAGCAGGACTACCAGCGAGTTTGTGAAAACCCGAAATGGCGCAAACTTGTAAAAAAGAGATGAAATACACTCGCAAAGTCCTCTCGATCTTGTGAGGAGAAAATCCCTGTTCCCCTCCGAAAGACGGCGCACAAGACCGCGGTGTCCTGACGCTGAGATTCGGGGCAGATGATATTTGGTTTTATCCGTCCACCTCTCCGAAGATGCCAAGTTGATTTATGGCACCGTGTATCGGAGGTTTAGACGGATGCGACCGATGTAGCAGACTTCGTCAGATTCCCCCTCGCTTGAGGGGTTTTTGATTGTGGGGACGCTCTTCCCTGCAGGCGCAAGCCCCTGCAATTAATTACGCTACCGCATCGCGGTAACAACTTTTTCCTTCTCCAGAATTTCACTTCGTGTCGTGTGTTTGTTTTGTTTGTGGTTGCCCGTGGATTGCATACGGAGACTGAGTAATGCCGTCGCCCGTAAGACGTGGATTAGTCCAAATCCGTATTTATTTAGATTTGGGTTTGGTGTTTTTAGTTTAAAGATACGTTAGCCGTATTGAGGCTAAGATCAACTTAAACGTTCGTTAAGGATACGTTAGTCCTGTTTGAGACTAAGATCAACTTAACGTAGTGATTCATTTAATATATGGCCGTCAGGACTCGTCAGCTCTCTGACGTCGTTGAAGGATTACAACTGCGGATGTCAGAGGAGTTCAGAGATGTACCCTTGAACCAAGGTTGATTTGGAGTTTTATCATTCATTTGAGTGTTTAAGGATATGTTAGCCGTGTTTGGGGCTAAGATCAACTTAAACAGAACCGTTTAGATCCGGCAAAAGAGCATTTGGAGGCTCTATTGTTCCAGTTTAGGGACGTAGTGGTCCATAGGTAGTTTAAGGACGTTGCGGTCCATGTTCCAGTTTAGGGACATGGTGGTCCGCATTCCAGTTTAGGGACGTGGTGGTCCGCATCATTAGTTTAAGGACGTTTCGGTCCATCGCCAGTTTTAGGGACGTGGTGGTCCATCATTAGTTTAAGAACGTTTCGGTCAAATATTAGTTTAAGGACGTCTCGGTCCAATATTAGTTTAGGGACGTTTCGGTCCACGAGTTTAAGGACCCCGCAGTCCATATTCATGTGTGGTCGTTGGGACCCGTCGCCTCTCTGACGTCGTTGAAGGATTACAACGAGAGGTGTCAGAGGAGCTCGGAGATGTACCCTCGAACCGGATATAAATTGATTTAAGGGAGCAATCTCGCTCAGTCAATTTAATTTGAGGACTTACGGCCATGATTGGGCTAAGTCCAGTTGAAAAATATTCAACGCCTTTTATTTGTTTTTGGTCTGTTAGACCTGTGTTAGGGCTTGGCCCATTTTTAAATAATGCATTGCATTATTTTCTATTCTTTTGTTTGGGCTCTGCCTATAAAAGATGCAGAGCATCAATTTATTTTGGGGGATTCACCTTCCATTTGTCAGATAACGCGAACTTGCTCTTTCGGTACTGATTTTCAAGCCAATTCTTGAAAACGTAGCAATCTTCAATCGGATGGCCTAGTACTCGATGATAAGGACAGTAGTTGGGCTCGTTGACGTCACTTGGTTGCAACGGACGTTTTGGATCCGGTAGATTTATGAGTCTGTTGCGCAACGCCAGCTCGAATAACCTCCTCGTTTTATCGCGGGGAAAGGAATAAGGACGTCCCATCCTATCCTCAAGGGGTACGGGCGCATATTATTTTGACGCACGACCGGCTTCGAGTTGCTCGGTTGTTGTTGAGCATTAGCGACGACGATCGCTTTTCCCTTCCCTTTGTCATTTCGGGAGTCCAGCTTTGGAAGAGGAGGTTTATGGCCCATCTGATCCATCTGTGCTAGCTTATCAATCAAGGCCTGGAAGGTAGTCGGCTTGAAAAACATCATAAACTGCGAGATGGTTGCTTGTGGATCGAGGGTTCCCACAAACATACCCACTGCGGGAGCTTCTTCAATGCGCTGCTCACACTTCGACCATAAGTTCCGCCATCGTATAGCGTACTGAACCCACGTCTCGCCGGGTTTTATCCTGGCGTTAATCAGTGCCATTATCGGGATACGTTCACTGACGCTTGCAAAACGCTGAGTAAACAGCAGCTCCATCTCCGCGAAGGTTTTAATAGAGTCGTTCGGGAGCTCAGAGTACCATTCGAACGCCGTATCTGATAAGCTTCCAACAAACTGGCGAAGCAATAGCTTGTCATCACCGTCGGTGTTGCCGCAGAGTGCCCTGAACTGGGCAACATGCTGGTGAGGATTACCCGTCCCCTTGTAGACATGGAACTTGGGAATTGTGTAACCGGGTGGGTACTTGATTTGATCGTACCAACTTGGATATGGCCGCCCCGTTTTTACGACCTGGCCGGCTGCTTCGGTCGCATGATGAACCCGTATTTGTTGGGCTATGTACTCATCCAAATCAGCTTTGGAGATTGCATCCCCTTTAGCCGTCGACAGAGCTGGTGGAGGATTTGATGTCTCTCCCCTATCATCTCCAAGGACGATCGGGGGCTCTTCGGCCGGAGGATCTTGTTGGATCATCATCCCTATCATGTCTTAGAAGAGAAGGCCTATACGCTGTATGTTGGCTGCTTGTTCAGCAGCCTCTTTGTCCTTCTTCTCCAGTACGCGACGAAGGAATTCAGCGTCAATTTCTTGTTCTTGAAGCTCGTCTGAGAACGTTTCAGGGGTTTCTTTTGGCCCTGTAAGTGCAGCCATAGCGTTCATCATTTCTTGGAGTTTCTGCTGCTGCTCCTGAGCCTTGGTCACTGACCTCGTGTGCGGTCTATGACCTGTTGATATGCGGCTATCCTCCTTTCCCGATGCCACATAAACTGTATGAACTATCATGCCCCCGGACTTAGGGCGTTTAGGCTCCTGGCCCGGCCTTTGGCATTTGCCGCGGGCGCGGGGGTTTTCTCCGGCCTTCTTCTTTTGTGGGCCGTTGAGGTTGGAGGGGCCGTTGCAGTGGGCACCCTAGCGACTGTCATCATTTCCTGTTTGATCGGACGGTCCTTTTTTTTTCCACTTTCGCCTTTTTCCGTAGACGAGAGCGACCTGGGTCAATCACGGAGTCTTGAACTCTCCGCCAAACTTTATAAATTTTTTAGGAGAGCCGTTGAGGGGACTGTTCTTGCTTTGTTTCCGGAACTCTCTCCGCAGGTGGAGGAGATCTTTTCAGTGTAGCGGTTGGAGAGTTCTTGCGTACTCTCCTCAGCAGTTCAAAGCTGTTCCCAGTTGGAACAGCTGCGTTGACTTCCACCACTGGAGCCGGTGGAGTTAGCCCTGAAGGGGAGTTGCCCCCCGCCTTCCTCACTCGTTGCCTATGGCGACGTCGAGCATGACGAGCCGTTGGGACTGGCTCGAAGATTGAGACATCTTCTTTTTGCCCCCTGTCTGAATGAGGCGCCACCGGTGTTAACCTCTTAAAGACTGAGGTTGTCTTTTGAGGGGTGATATTCAACCTGTCGAAGACGGATCCTCGAACGGGGACAGGAGCAGGAATCGTCAGTCTTGAAAAGATTGACTCTTTGACAGGGGAAGCCGCCTTGACGACTTCTGAAGCAGCAGCCGTTGCCTTCCTTTGGACAGCCATTTTAGAGTTCAGATTTAGCCTGGTGAAAACAGAGGCTGTCGGTTTGGTAGCGGGCGACCCGTTGACAGGGGCCGTCGTAGCAGTGAGCCGGTCGAAGACCGACTTTTTGTTCACTTCCGGTGCGGGTATTGGCGTAAGAGAGCTTGTAGGTGGGATCATGGTCCCGAAGAACAGGCCAGTGGTGGCTTGGGTCACCTGGTCTACTGGCAGAGTGAGGAAGGAAGCCGCTTGGAGCCCATATGCTACACCTCCGGGGGAGGTGGAGCGTCCATTGCAGTGGCACTTCGAGCAGTTGATGCAGTTAGAGGCCATTGAATTTTGAGTTCTGCGCCAGGCAAGAGACCAAATCTTAGTAACTTGAAATCCGAAGGCAACCATTTAACAAACCACGATTGGTTCGCGAGGACGACACACGAAGTGTGGAGTGGAAAGAGAAAGAGGTCCCACCGGGCGTGCCAGAATCTGTTCCCCTCCGAAAGACGGCTCACAGGACCGCGATGTCCTGACGCTGAGATTCGGGGCAGATGCTGTTTGGTTTTATCCGTCCACCTCTCCGAAGATGCCAAGTTGATTTATGGCACCGTGTATCGGAGATTTAGACGGATGCGGCCGATGTAGCAGACTTCGTCAGATTCCCCCTCGCTTGAGAGGTTTTTGATTGTGGGGATGCTCTTCCCTGCAGGCGCAAGCCCCTACAGTTAATTACGCTACCGCATCGCGGTAACAACTTTCTCCTTCTCCAGAATTTCACTTCGTGTCGTGTGTGTTTGTTTTGTTTGTGGTTGCCCGTGGATTGTATACGGAGACTGAGTAATGCCGTCGTCCGTAGGACGTGGATTAGTCCAAATCCGTATTTACTTAGATTTGGGTTTGGTGTTTTTAGTTTAAGGATGCATTAGTCGCGTTGCGGCTAAGATCAACTTAAACGTTCGTTAAGGATACGATAGTTCTGTTTGAGACTAAGATCAACTTAACGTGATAATCCATTTAATATCTGGCCATCGGGACTCGTCACCTCTCTAACATCGTTGAAGGATTACAACGGCAGATGTCAGAGGAGTTCAGAGATGTACCCTTGAACCAAGGTTGATTTGGAGTTTTATAGTCCGTTTGAATGTTTAAGGATACGTTAGCCGTGTTTGGGGGCTAAGATCAACTTAAACGGGATCGTTTAGATCCGGCAAAAGAGCATTTGAAGGCTCTATTGTTTCAGTTTAGGGACGTAGTGGTCCATAGGTAGTTTAAGGACGTTGCGGTCCATGTTCCAGTTTAGGAACGTGGTGGTCCGACATTAGTTTAAGGACGTTCCGGTCCGACATTAGTTTAAGGACGTTCCGATCCGACATTAGTTTAAGGACGTTCCGGTCCAATATTAGTTTAAGAACGTTCCGGTCCACGAGTTTAAGGACCCCGCAGTCCATATTGATGTGTGGTCGTTGGGACCTGTCACCTCTCTGACGTCGTTGAAGGATTACAACGATGGGTGTCAGAGGAGTTCGGAGATGTACCCTCGAACCGGAGATAAATTGATTTAAGAGAGCAATTTTGCCCAGTCAATTTAATTTAGGGACTTACGGCCAAAATTGGGCTAAGTCCAGTTGAAAATATTCAACATTTTATTTGCTTTTGGCCTTTGTCTGGGCTTTCCCCTTTTTAGAATAATGCATAGCATTACTTAAGGCCATTTATGCCCATTTTGATTGGGCTCTGCCCTTTTTTATTATAATGCAGAGCATTTGTTTTGGTCCATTGGACCTCTCAATTGGGCTCTCCCCTTTTAAATAATGCATAGCATTTTTATTATTTTGTTTGGGCTCTTCCCATTTATAAATGATGCAGAGCATCAATTTAATTAGGCCTGCTTGGTCTTTTTGATTTGGGCCTGGCCCTTTAGGAAATGCATTGCATTTTCAGACGCTTTGCGCCAATCAGAGAGCGCAAGCGCTTGTGATGACGACACGTGTCATGCAAGCGCAGTGCGCTGCGCTAGTGCGCTGCGCTTGCGCTACTGACACGTGGCGCACCTTGGTAAGTTGCGCCAATTACAGAGAGCAAAGCTCTATCTCAAAGCTCATAGCGCAAGTGATTCAGATGTTGACACGTGGCACTTTCCCAAGAGCGCAACAGCGCAGTTTGGAAGTGCAGAGCACTAAGAATCTTTTAAATTCAAGAACAGAAGTGCAAAGCACTATTTGATTTCTTGATCTAATTTAGATCAAAGAAAAATAAGTTTTTCTTTTTATTTCAAGAACCAGAGGTTCATAAAAGTGCAAAGCACTATTTTTTTTATTTTTGTTGTTTTCTTGTTTTAAAGAACCAATGGTTCATAAGAAGTGCAAAGCACTGTTTATTATGTGAAGATCATTGATCTGTTTTTAGATCAATGATTTATTAAAAGAGATTTCTTCTCTCTCGTGAAGGTTTTTACCTTTTTCTTTGGAATTTTCTCAGAGTTCTCTCTCTGTTTGAAACTCTTGACTTTTTTCAAGAAAAATCTTCCTCCTTTGAATTGAGACTTAGGGTCCTTTTTATAGTGCCCATAAATTAGTTAAATTTGTTAAAGAGATCTTTCTCTGAGTGATTTGGGGAATTTTCCCCACCGTTGGATTTTTAATCCAAGGGCTTCTGTTTTACAGAAGAAAATCTTCTTGTTTTAACAAGAACAGAAAGATTTCTTTAAAATCTTTATTCTGTTTTGGCGCAAATGCTCCAGCGCGCGACACGTGTCGCGCAGCGCACAGCGCAGCGCAACTGCTCTAGCGCATCTGCTCTGACACGTGTCGCGCAGCGCACAGCGCAGCGCAACTGCGCTAGCGCATCTGCGCTGACACGTGTCGCGCAGCGCAAAGGCAGTGCTTGCGCAACTAAAGCGTTGCTTCCTTTAATTTTGCTTAAAATAGAGCTTTGCTCTGATAGAGCACGCCTTCTTGGGCGCTGCGCTGACGTATCAGCGCCTGACATGTGGCGCGTTGCACCCGAGATTTGAAGCGTCGCTTCAAAAATTTTGAATTTTGAATTTCGAATTTCAACAGAGCTTTGCTCTGATTGGGCGAAACCCCCTTACGGCTCATAAAATTGAAAAAGCTTAGGTGATAGAGATCTAAACATGTCTCCTAAGCCATCGCTCCTCAACGGGCAACGGTAAATGATGAGTCGCTCCTGGCATTGCTTCAGTGTTAGCGGTGCTGATGCCGACCCAAAAACCAAATCCTCCCAGGGCAAATGATGAGTTGCTCCTGGCATTATTCCAGTGTAGCAGTGCTGATGCCAAACAAAATCCAAATTCCAAGTTCCAAGTTCCTCTCAAATTCAAAAGTCACGCCAAATAAGACAGAAATCAAACAGATCAAATTAATATCCCACCCGGTAGCGCTTCCAAGCTCAAAGTCCCACTGGACGGGTAGGGAACTCCTAAAATGAATCAAATCAAACAAATCAACTCTGACACCGTAGAAAACGGAGCAAGTCAATTTCAACCCCGACACCGCAAAAAGCGGAGCAAGTCAAATCAAATCCCGACACCGCAAGAAGTGGAGCAAGCATCAACCGTCCAAGTCGCAAAAAGGGCAGCACCGACTGTCCATGTCGCAAAAATGGAAGCACCGACCGTCCAAGTCGCAAAAATGGCAACACCGACTGTCCAAATCGTTAAAATGGCAGTATCGACCCTGCACGTCGTCAAAAGAGAACCCAACCAAATCAAGTTCTATATAGAGCAAGATCCATCAATTTCATTCACACAACCCACACGCGCGGTGTGCATTTATTGATGGAGGGCACTTTGTTGGGATCAAAAATTACACCCTGGTTGACCAAATAAAAATCAAAGCCAACCATAATACAAGTGGGCCCAAGCCTAGGTCAAGACCGAGCATGGAAGAGACCGGCCCTATGACAAAAAGAATGAAGCCATAGATTGGTTTAATGTGATTCTTTTTTTTAGAAATAAATGTATGAAAGATGGGCAAAAGGCCAAAATTTTGTAAACTCCATGACTTATGTGTAAAAGAAAATAAACACATAAGGTATGGAGTGGTACAAGTGCCATTTGGCAAAACTTAAGGGGCTATATGTAAAGTGTGTAGCCTATAAAGACAAACATGAAGAAAAAATCAAGGACAACTTTTCATTCTCTCAAAAATTAAGATTTTGTGCCTCCTTCTCCTTCCTCAAGGTTCTAAGCCTCTTTCTTTTTTTTTTGAATTAAATCAAGAGTTTAACTCTTTTTTTTCAAAAAGAAACATGTTTTCACCATAAAACCCTTGAAGGGAAGCTTGGATCTTCCATCAAATCCCCAAAATGGAAGATTTTTAAGTCTCGCCCCTTTTTCTCCAAGATCCAGCCAACGGAGAGAAGGAGGAAGGAGACTCATTTCCAAAAAAAACTAGTTCAGAAAGATCCAAGACTCAAAAGAAGATTTAGGACTAAAGGGGAGAAGAAAGGGGTTTCTTTAATCCTTCCCTTTTCTGGGAGTTTCCAAAGTCCCTCAAGAGTTTAACTCCAAATCCACATCTGATTTATTACATATGAGTTTAACTTCAAATCCAAATCTTTTGGGAATTTAACTCCAAATTTATACCTAATTTATGATTAGGAGTTCAACTCCAAAGCCTCTTAGGAGTTAACTCTCAGTCTAGGGGGTAAGCCCCTTTCTCTGCTGGTGTTTCCAGCGGTCGCGTGCCGCGCACGTGACCCGCTGGCGTCCAGCTGTCGTGTGCCGTGCACGTGACCCTCGGGAGCCCAACACAGTCGCGCAGGGCACGTGACCCGTGGGCGTCCAGCACCCATGTGCCACTCACGCGTCCTTAGGACGCTTTTCAGCCCTTTTTTTATACACTCCATACTCAAAACGCATCCTCCACTAGAAAAAATTTCTAACGGGACGCTGCCCCACACCCCGCAAGGGGATGCTAGTCCCCTTGACCCCCAGCCCGCTATCCGGGTAGCGGAACCCCCGTAAACTCTACGACGCCCCCGGTATACCCTAGACCCTTCAAAACACAACACACGCACACTGCACATTGAGTTCGCATAACCAGTTTGACCCGTCAATCGGAGGTTCTTTCGCTCCAAAGGCGAGGGATAATTAACGGCAACTTAGTCCGCGGCTGCCGGAGATTCGGATCCCCACAATCAATAAATCCCAGCCTATCTTAGACGGAGGAAATCTGTAATGCGCCTGACAAGCGACGTATATTTCCATCTCAATGGGGTGACGAAAAACACCCTACATGGTCGACTTGTGGGATTTTTCTCAAGCACCATAGGCATAAGACAAGGTGATTCTTTATCCCCAGCTGTCTTTATAATTGCTTTTGAATATCTCAGTAAAGGTACTACAAATTTAAATGTAACAGAAAATATTTTACCTTATATAAACAGAGCAAATAATGTAAATGTGTCTCACCTGTTGTATGCTGATGATACTCTTATTTTTACAAATGGAAGTAGAAAGAGCCTAAGAACTCTTTTGAATTTTTATATGTATACGAGGAGCAATCTGGACAGAAGATAAACAAGTCAAAGATGAGTAAAGACTGCCCTCTTCACACTTGTACATCTATACAGTTTATGATTAAGAAAAAGAAAGGGACTTAGCCTTTAATCTATCTTGGAGCCCCGATTTATCATGGAAGATATAGAATCGGTTATTTTGAGCCTCTAATGGAGAAAATTAAAGCAAAACTGCAAGGATGGCAAAACAAGCTCTTATAGCAGGAAGACTTGTTCTCATTAATCATATACCGATTTCAATACCACTTCATATACTAGCCGCATGCAATCCTACTACTACAGTGATTAAAAGAATTACTTCAATTATAGAAAAATTCTTTTGGAATGACAGTGATAGTAATAACCATCATCACTGGGTATCATTGAATAATATATGCAAGCCTCCGGATGAAGGAGGTCTCAATATCAGAATGTTTAGTGAAATATCTGAAGTATACAGTATGAAGAAAGCATGGAAATTCAATAAATATGACAGCTTGTGGGCTAGTTATCTGCATGCTTAATATGTTAAGGAATCATGACCTCATATTACTGCTACAGTCACTACTAATTGGAAAAAGATCTATCATTACCTTCCTATTATCAATTCATTATCCAAGTGGATTATTGGGAAAAGGGAAATTGATTTTTGGGCTACTAATTGGCATGAAGACTTGCCTTCGAAAGATTGTATCATTACTTAAGAAGCTTCTATCCCTATAAACAGATTATTATCTGAATATGGGTGGAACTTTCAGCCTGTGCAGAAGAATATTGCAGAAAAAATTATTGCAGAAATCAAAAGCAAAAACTATTGTCTCGATGATGGCCCAGCTAAATTGATTTGGAAACCCACAAATTCAGGAGATTTCTCTTTAAAATCAGCATGAGAATATTTAGGCAAAATAACTGTTTAGACAGAAATGCAAGATTCCTAAGACTCAGAAATTTGCCTAGCAGAATAATGATCTTTAGCTGGAAGTTACTCAAAAATGCACTGCCACTTGATTCTAAAATTAGAAGTTTGGGTTTCAACATTCTTAGTAAATGTTCATGCTGTTGCAATCACAAACAGGAAGATAAAGGGTATCTTTTTACTAAAAGTGAGTTAGCAGTTCACTGGGATGTTGTGCATGACATGTTTCAAACTGGAAAGAAAGCTAATGTTTTTTATTCTATTGAAGAAATTTTTAATTTCTGGTATAGCTTTACAGCAGATGCTGAGTTTGCAAATGGGTACTCCGCATCATCTGTTGGAACATTTGGAAAACAAGGTGCAAAAATAGATTTCAAGGAGGAAAAAATGACGCTCTCACAGCATGGTATCATATTCTTGCAGAATGTAAGAGTTTTGTGACTGCTGAGCAACTTACTTTAAATGAGAATACAAGTTCTCAAATCTTTTTACAGATGGGACTTTCTAATATTACTACAAGAGGTTCTGCACAACATAGAATCATAATTACATCTTGGGATAAACCTCCAGAAGGAAAGTTCAAATTAAATTCAGATGGAGCAATGAAATATTCTGAAAGCATTTTATACAGGTGGAGTTGTGTTGAGAGATGAGAAAGGGAAAATAATTTTTGCTGCCCAATTTTATTATGGCAAAGGAAGTATACTGGAAGCTGAGTGTAGAACTATATTAGATGGATCATTACAGTGTAAACTTTTGAGAATACATGGGGTGGAGGTAGAATCAGACTCCAATACAATTATAGAATATATCGATGGAGTAAATAAGGTGCAATGGGCTTTATGGTATCTGGTGCAAGCCATTCAAAGAGTTGCAAACGAGATTTGAGCTAGCTTTAAGCATACATACAGAGAAAACAATAAAGTGGCAAATTATCTAGCAGCACAAGTACATCAGAATATATATAGTTGCAGTTATAGAGCTCAAAATTTACTAGAGGACATTAAAAGATTGACATGTTCAGATCTTTCTCACCTGCCAAGACTTTGGGTAAAAAAATCTAAAAGTTCAAGTTTTGAAGATGATTTCAGACTTTGAAAATATAGAATTTGGAGCAGCATATGATTGTTTCGCAAAGAAAGCTCCAGATCTACAAATATTAAACATCAAGGTCTGAAAATTTCTCAAATCTGCAAGAAAGAAATGCCAAGTTAGCATTTTTGAGATGGAAACGAAATATTAACAAAGAAAAATGAAAATTTTACTCATCTGAAGATTATCTGAGTTGTTTTTCATACATTGGAGTATGAACAAAAGGCAGGAAAGCTCACTAAGGGCCTGTTTGGTTGTAGAATTACGGAATAATTTGACTGTGGAATCCAAAATTTTGAAAGAAATACATAATTTTGTGTTTGGTCTGTGATTTGGATTTGTAGGATTTTCTTGTTTTTTAGAGTGGGCCACCACAAAACAAGGATCCTTCAATCCAAAAAAATTTAAAAGAATTTACAAGGATTTTGGCACTATTCGTTGTACTTTTAGAGGGACCCAAATACTTTATTTATTTAATAACACTCTCTCTATCTATCTCTCTCTAAAATCCTCAAATCCAAATCCCATTTTTTTTTCAGCAACCAAACAAAAATTATAAGCATCTACAAATAATATACTATGAATCTAATAGCAACCAAACAACAAATTACCAAATCTAGAAATTTTCAAACGTGCTATTTTGGAATCCAAATTTCATAATCTTACAACCAAACAACCCTTAAGTTTGGATTGTGGAATCCTTAAAAAATCATGGATTCATGAATTTTTTGTTTGGTTGCAAGATTTGGATCTGTAGGATTCCTTTGTTTTTTTTTTCTGGTCCCACTCCAAAACTATGATCCAAGAATCCTAAGAAAAAAAGAGTGTTCATCGTACTTGTTTGGTGAGTCTTATGTACTTTTATGCATAAAAAATCATCTATATTTATCTCTCTCATTAATCCTCAAATCCAAATCTACTTTCTTTTTTCCAACCAAACAAGATTACAAGGATCTACAAATTCAACATTAAGAATTCAATATCAACAAAACACAAAATTAGCTAATCCAAAAATTTTCAATTGTACTATTTGTTAATCCAAATTTCACAATTTTGCGACCAAACAGCCCCTAAGGAACTCAGTTCTGCAGATCTAAGAGCTTCAAGGTTGAAAAGTCGAGTGTTTTCTTATCTCCAGGCAGCAAAGACAGTTCGTGATGGAAGAAATGAAACCTTAGGGCTATCTCTTGTGTATATATGCTATTGAGTTTGGGCTTGTATGGGCTTATAAACTAACAGCAAAACACCAAAAAATAAAAATAAAATAAAAATAAAAACCTAATCTGCGTCCTATTCATTCAAACCAACACAAAATCGAGAAATAATTGGATCAAATAGTAACTCAGGGTTTTTGTGAATTCTTCTCCTTATGGACTTCAACCACTCAAAGAAGTCAGGCCTTCGAGATGATTCTAGAAGCTCTTGACGTGAGAATGAGGCTAGGGATTGTTAAAGAGATGAGAACATAAGTCGGAATTCCCCAGATAATGACACGTGGTAGATGACGTGCCCCGAGGCTTACGGGACAGGAGCAAGCACGATACATTGAAGGCATTCCCCGGGCCTTCGCCCTGAGAATTGACCCAACCTTCAATGGTCTCCCAGAACACTGATATGTTCGCCTTACAAATAACCATCGGCTCGCCCCCGAGCCTTCCTACACGCTAAGCTTCTTCGGCCTCCCGCTCGCCTCCGACCCCCCGCCGAGATAAACCTTTCCGGTTCTACCAAGCAACCAAGAACGCAGAGCCCAAACGCCTCCGTCACGGCTCCGCGTATCTCGCCAGAAGCGAGATATCCGCCACCCAACAATCCCGCGTCCCATGCCGTCGTATCCCCCCATTAACGAACGTATCTCATCATTAATGGTGGGATCCCGTCATTCACGTAGGCATAACGTCAGGGGTGTAACTAACGGCGAAGATCTCATGTCAGCTCGCTCCATGCGACCGCTATAAAAACCCCTCTTCCAGATGACTCGGGTAACACGATTTTAGTCTAACAAGCCGCTACTCTGCTCATTTTCTTCGACTAACTTGATCGTCGGAGGGTCCTACGGTGGTCACCCATCTCGGGACTTCTTTGCAGGTAGCTCGGTTTCACATCAAAATCAACCCATTGAGATCCACACGCCCAAGGAGACAACCTTCAAATCAAATCTCTGGCATTCAACAGCACTCGCCACAGATCGATGGAGGACAGCATCTAAAGAAGATCAGACCTCCATCAGTTGGCGCCGTCTATGGGAAACCAGTTTTTTCCACCCATCGAAAGTTGATCTTCCACTCTCGACTTCATGACGAGCGAAAACCATGACGATCCCGACACAAGCCGCCGCCTTCCCCACAACGGAGGCGCGGACGGATCTACTCCCCCTCCGAACGCCATCCATGCCCTCTCGGCAAGGATCGACAGACTCGCATCCATAGTGGACGCCTTTGTCCGTGTCCAAACGGCGGGCCCACCCCCAGGTCACCGTTCCCCCTTCCAGGGATCACGACCTCTGCAAAGGGACGAATGAAACCTTCTACATTGGCACCACCGAACAACGTCGTGCTCACTCCGGCGACCGCGGCTCCCCCGGGGCGACCAATTCAATGGCCCGATGGACGCCACACGGCTCCATGCCGCGGTCTCGTGAAAGAGCCCATCGCCCCGAAGCCCGTCGCGTTCCCGTCCCTCCCGAGGAGGTATCACTCAGCTCGCCTGCTTCTAAGAATGACCGACACCCTCTCTCTCGACGGGATCACGCGAACGGCACTCACCGCGAAGACTCAAAAAGGACCTCGCCAGGGGACGTAAGGAATTTGATAAAACGGAATCAGAGTCGCAGCCTGGAGCAGACTACAAGCGAGAAGGGCGACCACTCTGACTGTGCCGAATCCTCATGGTATCACGACAGTCTCGATGCCCTCGAAAAGAAAATCGAGAGTATACATTGGGAAGGTGATCCATCCGGTGAAGGGGCCAGGTACGCCACCGACTCACTTACGAAGCCCTTCACCGAGGAGTTACTCGCCATACACGTCTCATCCGGGAGCAAGCCGCCCAAGGAGGCCCTCTTCGACGGGAAGTCTGGCCCGAAGGACTACCTGGACGCATTCACGGCGAGCATGGGCTTCCAGGATAACTCGGACGTAGCCCAGTGCCGAGCTTTCCCGACCACCCTCATTCATGCAGGTCGGGACTGGTTCCGGGGTTTGGTGCTATGCTCTATCTCGGCCTATGACGAGTTGGCCACCCAATTCCTCGGACATTTTATCGGTAACAGGTGACAGAAGAGAACAGTCGACCATCTGTTCACCATAAAGAGCAGGGACAAAGAATCCTTTAAGGGATATGTCACTCGCTTCTACAACGCTCTCCTCGAAATCCCCCATCACCGAGATGAAACTGTCATCACCGCTCTAAAGTCAGGTCTTAGGCACAAAGAGTGACTCCGATCTTTTGCATTAGTGCAACCTAAGACCATGGCCGAGGTAAAAACTTGGACCGAGCGAGAGATCCAACTCGAGTCTGAGGTGAATGCCAACCTGCCCCAGGGCGACCAAGCCGAACAAAAGAAGCGGGGCAGAGAAGAGAAAAAGAGTCGACCGACTAAAACCTTACTCTCCGAAGTTCCAGGAGTACACTCCTCTTAACATCTCCAAGACCGAGCTGCTTCCCTTCCCGGTCCATCTCTGGTGGGTAGATTCCTGCCCAACAACGCTAATGATCAAAAGCCCTCATCTCAAGGCCATCGAGCAGCTTCCCTGCCCGGTCTATCCCTAGCGGGTAGATTCCTACCCACCTACGCTAAGGACCGAAGCCTTCATCACGAGGCCACCAAGCAGCTTTCCTGTCCGGTCCATCCCTGGCGGGTAGATTCCTGCCCATCAACACCAAGGATCAAAGCTCTCATCACGAGGCTACCGAGCAGCTTCTCTGCCCGGTCTATCCCCGGCGGGTAGATTCCCACCCATCTACGCCAAGGAATAAAGCCCTTATAACGAGGCTACCAAGCAGCTTCCTTGCCCAGTCCATCCACAGTGGGTAGCTTCCTGCCCAACTATGTTGTGGATCGAAACCCTCTCCGCGAGGCGACCAAGTAGCTTCCTGCTCGGTCAATCCTTAGCGAGTAACTTCCTACCCACCTACGCTAAGGATCGAAGCCCGCACCAAGAGGCCACTGAGCAGCTTTCCTGCTCGGTCAATTCTTAGCGGGTAACTTCCTACCCACCTATGCTAAGAATCGAAGCCCTCATCACGAGGCCACCGAGCAGCTTCCCTGCCCGGTCCATCCCTAGCGAGCAGATTCCTGCCCATCTACGCCAAGGATCAAAGCCCTCATCACGAGGCCATCGAACAGCTTCCCTGCCTGGTCCATCCCTGGCGGGTAGATTCCTACCCATCTACGCCAAGGACCAAAGCCTTCATAACGAGGCCACCGAGCAGCTTCCCTGCCCGGCCCATCCGTAGTGGGTAGCTTTCTGCCCAACTATGCTGTGGATCGAAGCCCTCCCCGTGAGACAACCGAATAACTTCCTGCTCGATCAATTCTTAGCGGGTAACTTCCTACCTACCTATTCTAAGGATCGAAGCCCTCACCAAGAGGCCACCAAACAGCTTCCCTGCTCGATCAATCTCCGGCGGGTAGTTCCCTACCCACCGACGCCAAGGATCTAAAGCTATCATCAAGAGGCCACCGAGCAGCTTCCCTGCTCGGTCAATCCTTAGCGGGTAGTTTCCTACCCATCTACGCTAAGGATCGAAGCCCTCACCAAGAGACCGCCGAGCAGCTTCCCTGCTAGGTCAATCGCTGGTGGGTAGTTTCCTACCCACCGATGCCAAGGATCTAAAGCCCTCGCCTTGAGGCCACCAAGCGGCTTCCCTGCTCGGTCAATCCCTGACGGGTAGTTCTCTACCCACCGACGCCAAGGATCTAAAGCCCTCACCAAGAGGCCACCGAGCAGCTTCCCTGCTCGGTCAATTCTTAGCGGGTAACTTCCTACCCAC
The DNA here is from genome assembly GCA_030015575.1 of Agapanthus africanus. Classification (NCBI taxonomy): domain Eukaryota; kingdom Viridiplantae; phylum Streptophyta; class Magnoliopsida; order Asparagales; family Amaryllidaceae; genus Agapanthus; species Agapanthus africanus. The sequence continues at coordinate 512,510,847 of CM057347.1, read as the reverse complement.
CTACACTAAGGATCAAAGCCTTCACCAAGAGGCCACCGAGCAGCTTTCCTGCTCGGCCAATCCTTAGCGGGTGACTTCCTACCCACCACGCTAAAGATCGAAGCCCTCACCAAGAGGCCACTGAGCAGCTTCTCTGCTCGGTCAATCCCTGGCGGGTAGTTCCTTACCCACCGACGCCAATGATCTAAAGCCCTCATCAAGAGACCACCGAGTCGCTTCCCTGCTCGGCCAATCCTTAGCAGGTAACTTTCTACCCACCTATGCTAAGGATTGAAGCCCTCACCAAGAAGCCACCGAGCAGCTTCCCTGCTCGGTCAATCCCTGGTGGATAGTTCCCTACCCACCAACGCCAAGGATCTAAAGCCCTCATCAAGAGGCTACCGAGCCGCTTCCCTGCTAGGCCAATCCTTAGCGGGTAACTTCCTACCCACCTACGCTAAGGATCGAAGCCCTCATCAAGAGGACACCGAGCAGCTTCCCTGCTCGGTCAATCCCTGGAGGGCAGTTCCTTATCCACAGACGCCAAGGATATAAATCCCTCATCAAGAGGCCACCGAGCCGCTTCCCTTCTCGGACAATCCCTGGCGGGTAGTTCCCTACCCACCGATGCCAAGGATCTAAATTCCTCATCAAGAGGCCACTGAGCCTCTTCCCTGCTCGGCCAATCCTTAACGGGTAACTTCCTACCCATCTACGCTAAGGATCGAAGCCCTGACCAAGAGGCCATCGAGCAGCTTCCCTGCTCGGTCAATCCTTAGCGGGTAACTTCCTATCCACCTACGCTAAGGATCAAAGCCCCAACCAAGAGGTCACCGAGCAACTTCCTTGATCGATCAATCCTTAGCGGGTAACTTCCTACCCACCGGCGCTAAAGATCGAAGCCCCACGTGTCAAATGACCATTGGAGACGTCCCTTCGGCCGCAGGCGACAGCCTGCCCCATCCACCAATCCACGTCGGACACGTGGCCTGCACCTCAACAGACGTGCGAACGAATCAGTGCCCCCTCTTTAATGCACGATCCTTTTCCTGATCCGCTGATGACATCAAAGATGCGCGCAGAGATCCTAGCGCCCGGAATACGCCATGGGAGCTCATAAATCTGAACGACGCAACTGCCCTACACCGAGTCGCCCCGGAAATCCGCGTCGATAGATTTTTGGCAACAGGGTACGCCCAGAAAACCGATCAGACCACTCTCGACCCGACCTATAAATAGGTCGGGACGATAGTGGGGGGCTAATGATGATACTCATAAGTGGGAATTCCCCAGATCATGACACGTGGTAGATGACGTGTCCCCGGGGTTACGGGACAGGAGCAAGCACGATACATTGAAGGCATTCCCGGTCCTTCGCCTCGAGGATTGACCTGACCTTCAATGGCCTCCCAGAACACTCATATGCTCGTCTTGCAAATAACTATCGGCTCGCCTTCGAGCCCTCCTACATGCTGAGCTTCTTCGGCCTCCCGCTAGCCTCCGAGCCCCCCGCCGAGCTAAGCCTTCCCGATTCTACCGAGCAACCAAGAACGCAGAGCCCAAGCGCCTTCGCCACGGCTCCGCGTATCTCGCTAGAAGCTAGATATCCGCCACCCAATAATCTCGCGTTCCACGCCGTCGTATCTCCCCATTAACGAGCGTATCTCGTCATTAATGGAGGGATCCCGTCATTCATGTAGGCGTAATGTCAGGGGTGTAACTGAAGGCGAAGATCTCGCGCCAGCTTGCTCCATGCGACCACTATAAAACCCCTCTCCCAGACAACTCAGGTGACGCAATTTTTATCCAACAAGTCGCTACTCTGCTCATTTTTCTCGGCTAACTTGATCGTCGGAGGGTCCTACGGTGGTCACCCATCCCGGGACTTCTTTGCAAGTAGCTCGGTTTCACCTCAAAATCAACCCATTGAGATCCACACGTCCAAGAAGACAACCTTCAAATCAAATCTCTGTCATTCAACAGCACTCGCCACAGATCGACGGAGGACAGCATCTAAAGCAGATCAGACCTCCTTCAGAGAGTGGAGAGGAGCAAAAAGAAGTAGAGCAAGAGATGAAATCGAGAAGAAGATGAAGAAGCCATTGGGGGGAGAAAATGGAGAGAAGTGGTGAATAAAACAGTGGTTTGTTGACTTGAATCACCAGCTTTTGTCTTTAGTTTTCGAGAAAATTTACTCATTTGCCCCCTAACAAACTTTGAGTCTGGGCCCACTCTCATGGATGGGACCCACTTGTGTCCACCCCATTTTTGTGAGTTTTTCCCCCATATTAATCCTTATTCAACAAATAATTCCCAAAATAGGTCCGCTATTGTCAATAGCGTTTTCATTTGAAAATATTGATTTTGATTTTGCTCAGGTTGTTTTAGATTTTGATTTTGTTGAAACTGTAACAAAATTTGACAGAGAGTAGATGAAAAAAATATCATAGTTTTTTTAAGAATAGAATAAATTTAGTTAGTATATAGATTTCTATCTATGTGATTTTTTTCATCTACTCTCCATCAATTTTGTTACCGTTTCAATAAAATCAAAATTTAAAACAAGCTTAACAAAATCAAAATCAATATCTTCAAATGATAATGCTATTGATAAAGCGTTTTCATCCCAAAGAAAATGTTATTACCAATAGTGTTTTCTTTTTCGACATAATTTGGGAGGAAATTCCGCTTTTGTTCCTTATATGTTCGATTATTGAAAATAAGCAACGTAAACGTAAGCATGTTATTTATCCTACTTTCTTATGCTCTTGCAAAACAAAATAGAAAAACCAAAAAATTGGATATTTTAGAACAATTCGCTAATTTTAGTGTGCTATAGAATGCGAAAAAATTATAATTTTGAACAAAAATAGAAAATTTGACATTTTTGATAATTTCGTGGTTTTCGTGTGCTATAATCATATTGAAAAATTGGAAGAAAATTATTAATATTTTTGATAAATTTGCGATTTTCTTATACTGTAATATGTAAAATATAGAAGAAAGGAAGAAAACATAAGATATTGAGACTTTTGAAAATTTACCAATTTTCGTATGCTATAACAAATAAAAAAAATTGAAAAACCAAAAAGAGTTATTTTTTGAGATATTTTTGAAGGAAGCAATATATTGGAAAATCGGAAAAAAACAAAAAAAATTAAGATTTTTGAAATTTCATGATTTTCGTATCTTTAGGCGTGCAATATAGTGGAATTTTAAGGTTGATAAAAAAATTTGGATTTTAAAAAATTTTGTGATTTTCGTGTATCATAGGGGTTCCCAGTCTCTCGGAGTCTTAGTCACTCGGACTGTATTTCTTTGTTTCGTTAGCAGTGGCAATCAATAATTTTTTTCTTTTACTTCACTTAACTTTTTTTCTCTTCGTCACTAGAAAGTTTCCCAAAAGTAAGAGCAAGTGGAATATTGGAAAACCGGAAAAAACAGAAAATTCTGAGATATTTGAAATTTCACGACTTTCTTTCGCTATATAAAATGAAAAAAAGGAAGAAAACAAAATGTTTCAGAGATTTTTTGAAAATTTTGTAATTTTCATGTGTTGTACCATCAAAATATTGAAAAGGCGAAGAAAATAGCAAAAAATAGGCTTCTAAAAGTTTTGCGATTTTCATTTATCATTACAAATAAAATGCTTAAAAACCGAATAAAACAAAAAAAATTGTGATGTTTGAAAATATTACAATTTTCATGCTTTATATAACAATCAAAATTAAAAAAACCCACAATACGTTAAATTTTTTGAAAATTTCATGATTTTTGTTAGAATACAAAAAATTGTGAAACCGGAAAAACTAACATTTTAACAATTTAGCGATTTTCATATGCTATGAGAAGCAGAATATTGAAAAACGGAAGAAAACGAATTTTTTTATATTTATTAAAAGTTCGCAATTTTGGTGTGTTATATCAAGTAAATTATTGAACAACCGAATAAAATAAAAAATGTTGAGATTTTTGAAATTTTAACGATTTTCGTGTGCACATGAATGCGGACTATTGCAAATTTGAGGAAAGCTGAAAAGAATATATTTTTATAAAATTCGTGATTTTCGCGTATTATAGCATACAAAATATTGAAATTTGAAAGAAACGGAATTTTTTGGGGTTTTTGAAGATATCGCAATGCGTGTCACATAGCATGCAAAATATTAAAAAATCAAAGTAAACCGAAAATTCATGAGATTTTTGAAGATTTCATGATTTTCATGTGTTATAGCAAGCAAAATATTAAAAAACGGAAGAAGACAAGTACTTGAGATTTATAAAATTTTACAATTTTCATGTGGTGTCGTGCAAAACTAGGCGGCATCACACTTCTATTTGCTCGCCATGTCTGTATCCGATTCTTATCACTATGTTCGTATCCGATTCTTATCACAATGTCCACGGTGTATTGGACACTCCGTTCTATAACGTGTTCGTCACACTTGGACAGTGTTCTTCAAGATTAGACGTGTCTGACTCTTTTACATATCACAAGGTGTTGAGAAATAAGAATATGTATATGTATTGACAACCTGATGCCTTTGAAAATATAAAATATTAAATATATTGAATCTCTACGTTCGTAGTAGATAAGATCTAGAAGTAACGGTTCAAATTAATGCAAATAATAAAGTTGAGCCTATGAAAGTCATCTCCGATTGTTTGTTTTAATTCTAATAATTGTATTTTTGTGTATTTATTTTAGTTGCATACATATATAAATACTCGTTTATGATCAAGAATACTTATAGTTATCGATGAAAGATGTAATCTTAAGTTTTATTTATATCGTACTTTAATATTATACTCTCACATGTTTCTTCTCGTAGTTATTTACATTTTGTCTAATACACATATTATAAAATATATAAACATATTATAAAATATATAAAATAATATAGATGTGTCCATGTGTCCTCTTTTTAACAAATTTACCGTGTCCCATATCTGTGGCCGTTTCCATACCCGTGTCCGTGTCAGTGCTTCATAGGTGCAAAATATTGTACATCTAAACAAAAAATAATTTTAAGGCTTTTGTAAATTTCGCGATTGTCATATTATAGAGCATGCAAAATATTTTAAAACCGAAGAAAACAAAAAAATTGATACTTTTGAAAATTTCATGAATTTTGTACAACGTGCATAATATTGAAAAAAACCCCATAAAATTAGAGATTTTTGAAAATTTTGGATTTTCATATGTTATATCATGAAAAATATTGAAAACCAAAGAAAATAAAAAAAATATTATAGTTTTTGATAAATTTCATGCTTTTCTTATGTTATAGCAAGTAAATTATTGAAAAACTGAAGAAAACAAAATTTTTGAGATTTTTAAATTTTCGCCATATTTGTGATCGTGCAAAAATTTTGAAAAATTAAAGAAAACAAAATAAAAATTGAGATTTTTGTATATTTCGTGATTTTCATGAACAAGCAAAATATTACATAACCAAAGGGATAAAATTTGGATTTTAAAAATTCACGATTTAATATGCTATAGGAAAGAAAATATTGAAAAGCTGAAGAAAACTACCTAAGCATTTGCATATTAATGTTTCATTTATTTTACATATAAGTTCATAAATATGACATATTACAACTACAAATCATATAACAATAAACTTTTAAATTAATATGATTTTTCTTGAGTTTGGACTTCGTATCCCGGGCATTGCGCGGCGGCCCTTGCTAGTTAAACCTTATAACAACAAACCATCCAAATACGACATTGCTACCGCAGCATGAAATGCAGCTCCAACGGGGAGGACCCGCTCGTCGATGAAAAAGTATGGGGAATGCAAAGGGTAAGAACCCTTTAAAGACTCATTTTTTATGCCGATGAAAAAAAGAGCACTTTGCATTTTCTGTCCATAGAAACTGAAGTCCTCTGCTGCCATTAACATAGGGCTCAGATGCACATTAGCTTCCCCGAGAAGTCCCTCGCCAACTCTTTTTGCGTGATTGTACAAAACTTCGTCATTGATTGTCACAGGATAAGGTATGCGATCCTTGTCCATGAATTCCACTGTCACGGTACATTGGTGGACCGCAGATTGTGCCTCTATGATCTGTAGATTGAAAATTTATCAAAATATTGGAGGTTATAATCTATTTGATTGTCGTGACACTTGTATATCAAACTCATGCACATATGGGCCGGACAATCCAAATTGATGATCGGAATAGTATTGCATCAAGTTCTTGCTAGATTATATAATATTCAATGGTCGACAAAATTTTAATCTACTAGATTTCTGAGATAAATGTGTTCATATTCTATGACTTTTTCCACATACATATCGTTCAAGGCATGAAGAATGTGGATTATCGTTGGTACAGTCCATGGTCCACTATGTCGGTTTGGGTGTGAAGATTAGAAGGATGTGTGCACGTGTAGGTTATGATGAGTACAAAGTGCACGGCGATGCATTGATTGTTTGCATATCGTAACATCATCCTAAACAAGGATTTGGGGGGGGGGGGGAGCTTTGGATTTTTTTTTGGGGGGGGGGGGTTTGCCAAGCGGATTGAACAGTTATAGCTACTGAAAAAAACTGATGAGAATAATCAGCCTTCAAAGACTGTTACAGGCTATTTCAATCTGAGTTGAAGGGATGCATTGACTAGGAAGTTTCAAACCACCTGGTTGTTCATGGTACTGGATTTTAGGATGTTTGTATCACAATGAATGGTTCTGATTTCATTTTGGATTCCCATCATGCATTTTTGCATACGTGTGACCTCTTAGGTTACATCCTTATGTGAAATATGTGCCATGTCACGCGCACGCACACATGCGCTCGCGCACAATGCCTACAAGGTTCACATTTAACTGTGGTACTAATTTTAAACCCATGTACGAAATAGATGAAACAGCTTTGCCTGCATTTTAGTAAATTGGAAAGATAAGATTAAACACACTAATTTTTTTTTAATTAGAATTAGAGCACGGTGATCTAACTTTTTTTACTTAGAAATGGATTTTGGACATTCTTTTTATTTAACCAATATAGTAATACCTAACAAGATGAATAAGTTCACATGATGAAGATCAACCATTCTTGATGAATTAGAATCTATTGAGTACCTCCCTAATCCGTTCCCTAAGATAAGATAATCCTTCAGTTGTCATGCTCCTAAAAGTGCCTCCAAAGGTCACAGTCTCTGGGATAACATTATAAGCCTCTCCGCCGTTAACTAATGTTACGGACACTACCTGCAGATGAGGGGGAAATGCAGTGTTACTTATGCTTTCAGGCACAAAATAGAAGTGGAACAGATTTTTCATGTATATTGTTTGTATATAAAGCTTCGACACAAAGTCATGATTGGAATGCAACAGGAAGCATACAATCAGATCACAATTACATAAAGGAATTTTGAAAGTTAGCAAAATGAAATATGCTGAAAATTAGCTCACCCTACTTTCCAAAGGATCCGATTCCCGAGATACGAGTTGCTGAAGGCCTAAAATAGCAAAAGAGGCAGCAATAACTGGATCCACGCTCTGGTGCGGGGACGCTGCATGCCCACCCTTTCCTGTAACAGTTGCTAAAAAGCGACTCGATGCCGCGAAAAATGGACCAGGTCTAGAACCAACTGTGCCAGTTGGCATCGAAGGGCTGACATGCATTCCAAAGATGGCCTCGATATCATCCAAAACACCATCTTTTAGCATATGATAAGCACCGGCATAACCCTCCTCTGCTGGTTGGAAAACAAGCTTAACAGTGCCCTTCAAAAGAATTCAATCAAATGGACTAAGATAGGAAGGCATATAACAACAAATAAAAATAAAATAAAATAAAATTCATGCCAAGTTGGAAATTGTAGGGTTTATGATAACAATGCTCGTTATAATTTTACCTTCATGTAGTCTTTACGACCTTGAAGCAATTTTGCGGCACCAAGTAGCATTGTCACGTGAGCATCATGACCGCATGCATGCATTTTCCCATCTCTCATGCTCTTGTACTCCCAATCTACGAGCTCCTTCCAAGGGGAAGATATTCAGTTAAAAATAGTTAGCAATTTTGTACTCATATTTACTCAAAATACGACGTAATTGGAATACTAGCTCGAAAAAGGATACCATCATTGAAATTCGAATCTTAGTCCATGTTGTGGGATAGAAATTGGGAATTTGTTCTTAGTTTTAACTGTCATATTAGAGTGGTTTATGAATTGGGGAAAAGAATTGGCTTTCTGCTGATGATTCGGTTGGCAAAACATTTTAGCATATATCAGATTACTAATCCTTTGGCTATGGTGAAGTTTTGATGCATTTGGTGGGGACCTAGCAAAAAACTAAAGAATAAAGGTTAGGCAACAATTTGATTTGCCAAGATGCAATTATTGCTAATAGACTAGTTGATGGGTGTTGGAAATCAACAACAACTTGAGCATTATCAAGATTTCTCGAGAACAAAAAAAATCTTATCTCTATAATATAATCAAGTTTTTCGAGAGAGTGCAAGAACTTTCTGGAGCATTCTCGAGATTTCTAGGATTTTCAAGATAACATCTATCATATTTGGAGAAGTATCTAGAAATATCTATACTAATCTTGTTAATTGTAAGATGGTGGAAGATATATGAGGAAAGTCCAAGAATGGCTCTTTATAGAGGCCTCTGTGTTCTAGAGAATATCTATAAATATTCAAAAGCGGAGGCTAAAGGAGTTTGAGGAAAATTCATCGAACATCAACAAATATGATGGAGATAAGAAACTCCATCTACTCTATTGTACCATGTTGCTCCAAATAAACTTTCTATTTTCTTTTCACCCACTTCTATCTAGCATCAATCCTTCTATCAATACTCCTCCACCTACTAAGTCTATTCAATCATTACAATATCGGAGTTAGATATCCTACGAGTGGTATCATAGCTTCCATTTCTAACAAGTGGTGTCATAACAACAAATTTCTAACATTTGGCATCATAACAATAAATTTCTACCATTTGGCATCAGAGCCACAGCTTTAACAAGGCCCTATTTGGGTATAGAGTTAGGCTAACCGGAGTTTATTTTGAAGTGGAGGTAGATGAGATGCAAACTGTAGTTTGCAAAGCCCTACCTCCACTTTAAATTTTAACTTTAATGAGGTGTTTGGCAATAGAGTTATCTAAACACCAAAGTTTTGTTTTGAAGTTTTCTAAACTCCAAAATTTAATGTTTTCTTTTCAATTTTTTGGAGTTTAGAAAACTCTGGTTGGATTGGAGTTTAGTAAACTCCGGTTATATGGTTTTGGAGTTTAGATAACCGGAGTTCTCTAAAGTCCAAAATGAGAGCCAAACATGACGCAGTTAGGATTTCATAGTTAATTTTAGAAAACTTTATGCAACTCCGGTTATCTAAACTCAACTCCATTGCCAAACAAGGCCCAAGGGGCAACGAAGTACAGGAAGGCTTAAAATGTAAAATCATGTAATTTGAGTTATTACAACTCCACCAATACTACAGTTGTTGACATTTCACAAACTATCTCATGAGCGTTATGAATCGAAAACAAGTATGAAACGAGAAATTATCTGAAATCTAAACAATGCAGACAACCCATTCGACGAAATTACCTCAAGAGGGAGCGCGTCCATGTCTGCCCTGAGACCAAACGTGGGGCCTTTGCCAGACCCAATGGTGGCAACAACTCCAGTTTTGGCAACAGGCCATGCGTAGTCGATCCCCATGGCATCGAGCTCGGATCGAATGAGCTCGCTGGTCTCATATTCCTCGAAAGAGAGCTCTGGGTTCTGATGGATTCTTCTTCTTATGGCTTTCAACCAGTTGAAGAATCCTGGGTCTTGCGCTGATTTCAAGAGGTTTTGATGTGAGGTTGAAGCTTGGGGGTTTAAAGAGAGGAGGAGAGTGGAGATAATTAGAGAGGAGAAAAGGATAAATGAAGCCATGAGAGCGGTAAAGATATGGTTAGGTATCCCTGCAGATATTAGCAGGTAGGGGTGTGTGCCAGCGGGTTGGAGGGGTTTTGAGCCTTAAACGAACTCGAACCCGCGTGCACGGATTTTCTAACCGCTTTAAACTCGCCCCATAAAATAAGTAGATAAACCCGAACCCGAACCCAGCGAGTTTGGGATGATTTCGGGCTCGGGTTCTGGTTTTATTAGTTAGGACGGGTTAAATACGGTGTTGGGTAATAGCGGGGTTCACATATTAAATTTGGCATATAATTTATACGATATATAAGATAATGAGGCATAAACTCCAAACTTTCTCCCACTTTTTAATTCCAAAGCATAGTTTTTCTGCTATCTCTTCATCTTAGAAGTTGAAATATTAGTTTGGGTGTAACCGAGTGAGAGATAAAAGATTTGATATTTAATTTACGGAGATGGAAAGAAAAAAGACTAAAAGTAATGCGGCTTAATTAAACTTTAGATTTGAAAAGTAATAAAAAGGCTTAGATAACCTATATATAGATATAGATCTTAGTCATATAATTTAAATTTATCAACGGTTCTAATGTTTATTAAGCAGGCGAGTTCGGGTTGGTTGCGGGCCGGTACGGACTGCGGGCCGGTGTGGTTTCGAGTTCGGACAGACTATAAAAAATTTAAAACCCACCCTAATCAATAGCGGGCGGGTTCGGATTTTGAACCCATCACTTTCGGACATGTTAGAATTGTCATTTTACCCGTCAAAAGCGGACGGGTTCGGGCAGGTGACGGGTCCAAACTGACCCGGTGAACACCCCTATTAACAGGATATATTTTTATTTTTATTAATCCGGACTGGTTTTTCGTCAGAGAAAAAACCGCATAGTGGTTTCTTGTAAAAGGGTCAAACCACAGCATGGTTTTTGGTAAATACCCTTTTATCCAAAGAAAAATGGCAAATCCATTTACCTTTTTATATTATCTGAAAAATACTACTTGAAATCGGTTAAAGAAGCAACCCTCATGATCCGAGCAGACAACTACAATAAAACCACTGATGTATAATGTCGTCGTATATAGCAATTCCGTCTCGTGTAACAATAATCATACTTCTTTGAGGTGAGGTTAAAGCTTATATGATTATGGTTCCACTTTATTAAAAGAGCTATATCCAATTAACATCTTATTTAGTCCATCTTTTCCTGGTGTCATCTTTCTTTCATTTTCTAAATTATATCATTTCATATAAATTGCATTAAATCATAATTTATAGATCTTTTATTCTGCCAGCAATATATTTTGAGAAACGGTTCCGTCCATTAAGGGAATCGATGTTCGGCACCACTTGATATTTCTAGGTCTAAACAACACATGAATATGGATATGTGATTATACCATGAATATATATCAGTGCTCAAGAATTTTTTTTTCTTTCCATAAAATAGATTATCGCATACATCAATCACCCCCACTACCGAGTCCAATTCTTTATTGTTAAAGGCCCACTTAAAGGATCATTTATGATGCATTTTGAGAACTTAATAGTATATTTGAGAGAGAGGTAGTCTACATACTTTGAGAGATTAGCTTTTGCATGTGCCAGATATGTTTAAGAACAGTCCCACTTAGAAAAACCTATCAGAGATGCATGGGGTATGAGAAATAAATGGGCTCCCCACCACCGAGAAGACTTAAGTCTGTTTTGATGGACCCTGGGCATGTACATGTTGAAAGCCCGCTCTCATATAAATAAATATATATAACCATCCCCCCTCGTTTGTATATGTTAAAATCAATTGCTTCAAACAGGAGGGGGTGGGGACCATTGGCTTCAATAATGGGTGGATTAAGGGCATGTTTGGATGAGCTTGTTTTTAAATGATTATTTGTCATAATCACTTATAAGTGATTATTTCGGAAAAAGATGGAAAAATCACTTATAAGTGATTATGACAAATAAGTTATTTAGTATTTGGATGATTTTGTACGAAAAGTGATTATAGGTAAATAATGTGTTTGGATGAAAAAATAGATAAGCGATCATTGAGTGTAAAATGACCAAAATAATGTATCACTTAATGTCATCTTAAAATTTGGATGAAAAGACAAGGGGTGTTATGGTATGTTACTTGGCCAACTCTACTATTCCGTAATCACTCATGGAATAAGCTAGGAGTTCCTAACTTATTTTTAAGTGGGAAAAGATGCCATTTTTAAACTAGTCATGGTGGTACCTATCGTAAAATAATCACTTATTCAATCTTTTATCTAAATAATCATTTGTTGACAAAAGACAATCCAATCCGAACATACGCCCTAAGTGGACCCCTAAGTGGACGGGCTCCACCCGGGATGGCTCTGGAGACTGCAGCCCAATTGTCCTTTGTTTGGACCTTTTTAATATCTAAAAAGACTGTCTTCTTGCCTTTTGTCTTTTATTCTCAGATTCTTCTTTTGTCTGGGAAGAAAGAAAATGCCAACAAAAGTTTGATTGGAACGATGGATTTTTATCTCATAAAAAAACAAAAAAAATATATATATTTTCTTTTTGGAAAGAGGAAAATTTGGATAGCAAATTTTTTTATATTATATCTATCATCTTATTATTTATTTACGGTAGTGGTGATAATTGGAGATTTTCACCAACTTACAACATATATAGAATTAATGGTATATCTAAACTGTTTATTTACATATTAAAGACTTTGTTTACTGATGTTATTTTGAGAGTCAAGGAACCGCTTCTTAGCATGTTTGTTTGTTTTTTTATTTTTTCCATATCCAAGTGCTGGGCAAACTTCCGTTTAATCAAATCGCAAGATATTAAACTTTGTTTTGATTTACAAAAAATATAAAAATACAACTCTCAAAATTAAGTGTGATCAATTTTCTATTTGACATGGCTGATTACTCACACACACACTCTCTCTCTCATCTTTTATTTAATTAAACCTTTTTAAGCAGAGCCACTAGCTCTCTGTATAGCATCAAGTTGTTTACTGCTAGTGAAAGAAGATGCTTTGATATCTCTAGTGCCTCCTAAATTATAAGAAGATCAGATTGGTTTTCATATGGACACTCAAGACTAATTAACATTCTCTGCTCTTAAATTTTTAAAGCTATGGGGAGCAGCTCAGAGTTGCCTGCAATTGCCAGGAAGTAACCTTTGTTTTCCATCTCTTTTCTCCTAATTATAGGCTCTAAGCTTAGTCCTTAATTTCAGTTTTGTTTCCTGATGAAAATTTTGTCGGTTTCTTTGGAATCAGCTGAAGGTTTAGGCTAATTTGATCTAAATGAATGAATTAACTTTCAGAATTCAGATCGGATTGGATCTCATTCTCATAAAACCTCCAAATGCTAACAAAACAAGATCATTTCTATAGATCTCAAACCCAAGTCCCCATTTCCCTGCTCCCTCCTTCTCATTTCGCCACCGATGCCTCCTCTCTCCAACTCGTCGTCATCGCCGGCGCCACCTCCAACTCCTCCTTGTCGCCACCAGAGCCTCATCCTCCTCCTCGCAGATCCTCCCTTCTAATCCTCCTTGTCACCGCTGCGACCAGCTCGAGCTCGAGCTCGTCGCCGACCTCCTCCTAGCCTCCTCGAGCTCGTCGCCGACCCTCCTAGCCTTCCTGCCGATTCCAAGCTCCTCCAAGCCGACCCTCCTCATCGTCGTCGATTCCAAGCTCTGGTCGCCGCCTTCTCCTCCAGGCTCAGGCCATCGTCACCTCCTCCTCCTTCAAGCTCAGGCCGCTGCCGCCTCCTCCTCCCAGCTCAGTTAAGATAATTTTTTAATAATTTTTTTTTTCAATTTCAATTTATGTTTATATATATATATATATATATTTTTGGTTGATGTTCTTATAAGAATTGTTGATAAAAGGGCGACTGTGGTTATGATTGTTTATGTTCTTGTAAAGATTGTTTGTCGGTTGATATATATTATTTTGCTTGATGTTCTCGCCATGTTATTGATTTCAAATAGACAGAGATGTAGAGAGATTATCAATCGGTTTTGGTGTATTGGAGAGAGAAAAGAGATTAGGAATGGAGGAGGTAAGGGGCTGAAGGGAGATGAAGGGATAGGATGTAGAGGGGAAAAAGAATGATTGGTTTTAGATGTATATTTAGAAATTAGAATTAAAAAAACAAACTTTAATTTAATTCTTTGACGATAATTGGTAGAATAAAAATCAAATCTTGAAAATGAAACTATAAACTCTAATCTTGAATCGGAAATCCTAAACATAAAACTTGATGTGAAACCAAAACTATAAGTTGTAATGAATATTTTTTAAATATATGAATTGAACCTGAAACTTCAAAATAATATGAAAATCTTATACTGAGTGTACGAAATTCGATGATAACAGAAAATTTACATGTTATCATCAAGTATCTCACATTCAAAAAACAAAACACGTCTTAGTCCCCGTCTATCGGTTATATATGCAATGGTTTCCATCGTGATATACTGTCACGACCCGCGGGGTACGGAACGTGACTGGCACTTAGGTTACGAAACGTCTCAAGACGTCCGTAAAATAAGTAAGCCAAAGCCCAGAAACCAAAACCAAATAAACAAAAGAGTGAAGAAAACCCAATCAATTGAAAGCGAGTTTATCAAATAAGTCATGTAAAACCCTTTTTTAAAAACAATAACAATTTTTCCGAAAATTTCGGCAGAGTCTCCTTTGTAAATACTGGCCCCCAAAATGGGTACAACAAAAATATATATGAATCCGACAAATAAGGCATCCCCAAGCGGGAGCTACCTCTTCGCCACAAGGCGGTCACAAATCCCACGCAATATAAAGCAACAACATGCGAAATAATCATAATGAAGCATAAGAAAAACAGCATGTCGACTCAAGTGAGCTCGACCCCAAAATACAGCATAAAAGTCCACAAACCTCACAGTCTCATCTCTAGGTCAATATACAATAATACTGGTAGATACAGTAGATGGAGTACTCTAGATACAAAGAATATACAAGGTGGTGCAAAAATAATAATATAACCCACCTAAGAGCAAAATATCGAGTCCAGGCAAAAGAAACAAGAGCGCCCGCCGCTACTGCACTGACGGAGCGGACCTGCAAAAGGCTATGGCACAACGGGGGTGAGTTGCCAACTCGTGAGTAATAAATAACATCTACACAGGCTATCGAATGCATGCACACAAGCATCCTAGCATCTCAAATACAGGTAAGGCAGGACATAATAGCAGGTATGTATGCAATATGAATATACTAGCAGGTATGAATGCAATGCGAATCAACTCGTGATCTGAATGTGTAAGTATAAGAAATCATGTTTTTCCCTTTAAGAATCTCTTTTGAATTACCAGCACAATACCAATAGAATCAATAAGAACCTGTGTCCGGCAACGACACCTCAAAACTATCACAAATCTCATATATCCATGTCATAGTATCTATGGCCTCAGCCATCCGGCTGACCCAGCTCAATATCAAAATCTCATCATCTCGCGGCCACGGTCGGTATCCTCTGGATATCCGCCGTGCCAAACAGTCACCGGTAGGTAATCCGTCCCCTGCCAGGCTCAACGTCAACACCACATTCATCTTGCCCCGGGGTACCATACCGGGCCCACCATGTACCCGTGACGGTTCCTCCACTCCTCGACACGGATCTCGAAAACCACAGCAAACTCATGGTGGACGACACTTTACATCGCTAGAAAACCGTAATTACATATTTTAAAAACATAATAAGTTTAGAAATTTTGCGGCTTTATCCCGAAATCCAGGAATATCATAAAATCTCAAGAAATCCTCATAAGTGCATATATCAATGGTGATGAATGGATATGATATCAATAATTAAGCTACGATGTATGATTAATAGACTAGGCATGAACAAATAATATGATGAGGTACATACACATGAATGGCAATCCTACGATTTCATTTTAAGGAATTAAAGGCAATAGCACAGGTTTAAGCATCGATTAGTAAAAGGTTTCAAATTATAGGTTATCTAGTATGGTGGCATGGCAATTACCAGGGCGTGTGTGTAAGCATGAATAGTGCTCGTGCTGCATATAAAAACCCTGGCAATGGTGCAGGTGTCCTATAAAATGGGTTCGCATATGTATGTCAATATAAGGCATGGATGCAGCAAATAATCATATAAGTATTTCACCCCTAATTACTAACATCACTAAGAATCTTTTAAGTTACTAAAACTATCGGGCGGCTTGCGCCATCCAACGATAGTCCCCCGTAAATGTTACATCTACTCACCGGAATCCCTAGCTAGTCACGTCCAATCACCGCTTTCCCCTTTCGTGCCGCGTCTGACGTCTCCGCGACCGAACCTGGAATTTACATCAATACCAAACATAAGGTTACATATCAAGAACGACGCAAAACCCAAACGAAACTACTAACGTTCATAAGCTAGGTACAACGTGCACAAGGTGCGCGGAACACACGCGAAAATCGCAAAAATCGCCGATTTGGTCGCCCGGCAAAACTAAAACCCGATTACTCAAAAATCCGCACTCACGCATCCTAAATGTCATAGGATAAGCCAACAAAATACTCTAGATATCGCAATTAATTCACCACAATAATATAATAAAAACCTAGTAAGCTAGAAGTTTGCAAAATTGGTGCAAACATCGACAATTTGCGACAAAGTGCACATATTATCACACAAATATCCAAATTAAACCATTAGAAAGCCACTACAATTAAATTAACCCCTTAACCATGCATCAAAACCCACATTCCATACACAAACCTTTTCTTGATTTTCATAATTAGCAATTTCAATCCAAAACTAAACATGACAATACCAAATTAACACTAATTTGAAGCCCACACAAATAAAGTAACCTCATTAACCTAGATTAGCAAACAACTAGATAGCTAATTAGTTTTAATTAACAAAATAATGGTTTTAAGAAACCCTAGTTAACTCAACCATTAACTTTAAACAACACTAGAATGAAAATAGCACTAATTTAACACTAAACAACTAGATTAAAGAATTCTAACCATATTAACTTAAAAGAGTAGAAATTATACCTCAAATTTTTTATAGATCTAGCAAGAAGAATTTGCCTCAATGATGGCCTCATAGCACCATGATTCCAAGCAAGAGAGGTTAAAGAGAAAGGGGATGAAGAATGGGGTTATTTTGTGAGGTTTAAATTTGGAATTTTTGAAGCAACTTAATGAATTTTTTGAAGAAAAATGAAAAGATCAAGGAGATGAAGGGGGCTGCTGGAATTTCGGCCAGAACAAGGGAAGGGGATGGTGTGGGGTGTGTGGGAAAAGTCTTGGTCAACTCCTACCAACCCACAAAAGACCATACCTAATTAACAATTCAAAAACCTTTAAAAATACCCTCATTTCCACACAAGAATAAAGTCAAAGAGCATGGCATTTTTTTTCTGGACCTGATGATGGTGGGGCTGGCCTAGGGCTGAGGGAAGAGAGAGAGAGGGGTTTTACAAAAGAAATTTTATGCAAAAAGACCCCCTACAAGTCAAAAATTGCAAGTTTAAGCTTAAATTCAATAAATTTCGTTTCCTATAATAAAAATTAGTTAAAAATCAAAATAAAATACTAAAAATTTATGTTACAACTGGATTTTAATTAACATAATTTTAAAGATTAAAATTAGCCCAGAAAAATTTGTATTTATCGCTAATTTAATGTATTTTCTTACCGGCTTAAAATAATATTAAAAAATTGAAAAATAGGGAAAATTTTTTAAACGACCAGAATTTCATAAGTAACTCATTAGCTACTAAAAACAAGCAATTACCTATCCATTTTAGGTATAATTAGTCCTAAACTGCAAAATAACAAAAAAGACGGTTTTCAGAAAAATACCAGAATTTTCACCGATTTTCAGGAAAACACCAAAATGACTTTTCAAGGCGTTACATATACAGAATTTAAATTATGTATTAAATATCTTAACTGTGGTAAATTTAATTTCATTTATAATTATATAATTTTACTTAGTTGTTTCTTGAAATCGTTATTGTATATGTATGTTGCATTAGATATTTTTCAGGATATGAGTTCATGACTTGGTCGTGGACATGGACGGACTGAGGAGAACATGACATTCAGTTCATCGAGTCGGTGTGCTGGGAAAAGGGGGCCCATATAGACAAAAGATATATGGGGTCATGGGCCAAAGATCGAGATGCATATATCGGCGACTAAGGATTTCGTTGATTCCAGGGCGAAACAGCTAAAAAATTTCTGTGCCCGAATCTGCAACAACGAAAAACAAATACTATATTGTGTGAAAGTCGGTTCCAGTTATGTCCCGGTGGATAGGACGGCAAAAGCCTTTGAGGCCAAGAAGCAAACGGTCTTAGATGAGAAACGGCAAAAGCCTTTGAGGCCAAGAAGCAAACGGTCTTAGATGAGAAACGGCGAAAGCCTTTGAGGCCAGCTCTGTCAAAAAGGAGAGATTTTTAAAATCTCATACTTCTTGTTCTTCAAGATCTGGCCAACAGAGGAGGAAGAAAGAGATCCATCTCCAAAAATCCCATTTTGGGAAAGATCCAAGGCTCAAGGGAGAAGAAAGGGGTTTCCTTGAGCATTTACAAAGATTTCTTGGAGTTTAACTCCATAAATTAAAGTTTCTGGGAGTTTAACTCAATAAAAAAAAGAAGTCTTTCTTTCTAGAAGTTCAACTCCATAAGTCAAATCGGGAGCACAGCTCCCAGTGCAGGGACCAAGTCCTTTTTCCTGCTGACGCCTAGCGCCCGCGCGCCAAGCATGTGCGAGATCATTAAGAGCTGACTGTAAGGGAGGATTTGACGTATGAAGAACGACCGATGTCGATTGTTGATCGAAGAGAAAAGGTCCTCAAGAACAAAGTTATCCCTCTCGTACTTGTTTCATGGGGGAATCGCTCGCACGGAGAATCGATTTGGGAACGAGAAGACGAGATTCGACAGAAGTTTTAACACCTCTTTTCCTAGATTCATGCTTGTTTGTCTTTTCTTGTTCCGGGAATTTCGAGAACGAAATTCTTTTGTAATTGGGTATAATGTAACACCCTAGTTCATTTATATCAGTTCTGTTTTGGGTATTTCCTTGTCTATGGCTATTCTTGATTTATTACTGTTTTGGGTGCGAATAGTGTAATTGGTATCCGTGTTTGCATCCAACCCGACCCGCATGCTTGAAACCCGTCTTGATTCCTGTTTATGATTTATCCCGGCTAGTTATGAGGATCCGTGTATTTTCATGTTATATATCCTGTATATCCACATTATATCGGGCATCTGTATTTTTATAATACAATTATAATTAAATAACATATTTTAAAAATATCTAGCTTGACCTGAATCATACCTCGATCCTGTGGTAGCATCCGTCCATCTTATTCTCGTTCCGTTAAGTGAAACGGACTCGTTTGGATAGCTACGTGCACGCTACGTGTATCCGTTCTTAAGGGTATACATTTTCGTTATCCGGATATCATATTTTGGTTTTGGTTGACACGTATATTATCCGTATTTTCATACCGTAATTTTAGACCCGACCCGGACGTGCTTTAGACTACTTTTGTTTTAGCCAGAAAACTCAAATTTACTAATATTATATTTTTCATATATTATACGGTCAAGATAAATATTATACACTTTTAAATTTTCTTAACCAAAAATATCTTGAAATATTTACTAACATCCTAAATCTCACCAATCAATCTCACTTGCTCTCTCTCTCTCTCCAGCACTATATATATTTTCTAAATCCTAACCAAAATCTCACAGCACTCTTTCTCTCTCTCTCTTCTCCACACATATATATATTTTATATACTAAAAATTTCAAAACCCCATGTAAACTCCCCACGTTCTCTTCTCCCTCTCTTATCGTTTTCGTTTCCCGCCTCCTCGCGTAGCCTTTGCCCTCGCGCTCGTCCCTCGCCGCCCGCGCCTCACCGCATCGGCATCGTCGCCTCCTTCTTCCTCACCACCTCCTCCTCCCAACACCACAACCACCATCGCTATCACCCGACGCCGCAAATCGCACCCGCACCCATCGCCTTGCCTCCTCACCGTCGTCTCCTCACGCCGACGACCTCCGTCACCACCTTCTCGCCTCCTCCGCTCACCCCTTCGACCCCGCTGCCGTCCCAACGGGAAGAACCCCGACCCGAGTGAACCCTACAACCCATACCCATCTCTTCACTGCCACCTGCAACCTCGCCAGAGTTCGTCTCGTCGTTAACCTCAACCCTTGCCACCTCTTTCCCCCTCTCTCCTCTCTCCTACTCCCCAGACCCGCGCCTCTCTCCCCTGCGCAAGAACCCTGCACACCTGACTTCAAGAACCCACTTTATGGGGCATTTTCCATTCCGATTGAGCGTATGACGCTTCGGATTCCATGTCTAATTTCATGGCCTTAAGCTTTTGCATTTTAAGCCAGTTTGCATATGGGGAGTTATTAGAAATATTATTCCTTCCCCTTCCTCGGTCTCGGCCTAGGCCTTGGCCTCTCGAGGGAGTCTACATGCGCAGAGTCCTGAAGAAATTCCCTGGCAAGAAAGTCAGGAAGACAATTATTAGTGTTTTTAATATATTCAATGTCAAAATAGAAAATAGCCAATTCGGCTTGCCATCTAGCAAATATTTGTTTTGATGTTAAATTTATAACATCTTTTTGTATAACAGATTTAGCTGTACTACTATCGATTTTTAGTAAGAATTTTTGGTTTTATAAATCATCTTGAAATTTGTAGATGCATTTTATAATCAAAAGAATTTCTTTCTTGATAGTTGAATAATTCAACTGAGCTGGATTCCATTTTCTAGAAGTAAATCTTACTAGTATTTCTTTGTTATTATTAGGATTTATTTGCTTCAAAATACCTCCATATTCTATATTCGAGGCATCTGTTCCAACAATCTTTTTCCAATTAGGATTAGCAATATGGAGACATGGTATATATTTTTTACTGTCTTTTTAATCTTTTGAACAGCTTTAATAAGGCAATCTGTCCAATGTGAAGGATTTTTTTCTTAGCCTGTTATATAAAATGGCTGCATCTGTAGCTATATTTTTATAATAATCTGCCACGTAATTTAAAGCACCCAAAAATCTTTGAAGCGGTTTTATATCAGGAATATAATCCGGAAATTTAGAAACAAATTCAATACTTCTTTCTATAAGGATGGTGGTGCCATTGTTAATATTATGGCCCAAAATCTTATACCTGTTTGAAACAACTTCATTTTTGGAGCAGATATAACCAGTCCATTTTTTATAATAAGATATTTGAAAACATTCAAATGTTTAAAATGTTGATCAATATTTTTAGAATAGACAAGAACATCATCTATATATGATAAGATGAATTCTGTATAGGATTAAAAATATAGTTCATAATATTTTGAAACTCTGATGGCGTATTTTTTAAATCAAATGGCATAACATTCCATTCAAAATGCCCAAAGGGTACTGTAAATGCAGTTTTATATTTATCAGATTCATGAATATGTATTTACCAATATCCTGATTTTAAATCAAATTTCAAAAATATTTTAGCTCTGTTTATTCTATTAAGTAAATCCCTTTTATTAGGGAGATGATATCTAATCCATTTAAGAACCTTATTTAAAGGTTTATAATTAATTACAAGACGAGGAACTCCTCGTTCTTGCTCAGCGGCGTTATTAACATAAAACGCAATGCAACTTCATGGAGATGCGGACTTTCTGATTAGTTTTTTGTCTATGAGACTACTAATCTCTCTTTTACATAGTTCAAGATATTCTTGATTCATTTGACAAGGTCTTGCCTTGGTAGGAATATTATCCTCAGGGAATTCTTCTATGTAAGAAAGAGTTACAATGTGTTGGTTTCTTTCCCAAAATGTATTAGGGAAATCACTACACGTTTGAGTTATAAACTCATTTTCTATAGTTTTAATCCTTGCTTTTATGGAGCTAGAATTTAGCTGTTTATTCAGCTGTATGGAAGTTATTTCTTCCTTTATAAAATTTATCTGATTTTCTTTTAAGTAAATATCCTTTACTTCATTTAAGATTTTAACCATAGGATCAGTTATGAACTGAAAAAAGGATTTCTTTACCTTTGTAAATAGTATAAATTCCTTTTGAATTTATTTGTTGAATTGGCATAATTTTACCAAGGAATGATGTTCCTAGTATAATATGCTGCGATATCTCCTTTACTATAATAAAAGGAGAGGGAAGACAAATGTCTTCATTACAGATATTCACATTTAACACCTTATATGGTGTGGTTAAAGTACTATTATCAGCAGTACTAAGAGTCTGAGTTGTTCTCTCACGGTATTTGATTGGAATAATTCCTTCTTTAATGCAGTTTAAATCTGCACCACTGTCTACAAGAGCAATTAAGTTGGGTATAACCAAATCGTTGTTTACTATTAGAGTAATTCTAATTTACCATTTTTGATTTAATACTAAATCAATGGTTTGAAGGAATTTATCTGGAACTACTTCTGAGGCTTCTTCAATAGTATTCTTAGATTCTTCATCCGAAGAATCGCCTTGTAAGAAGGTGTTACCTTCAATAGTAGATATCCTTTTTATAATTTTTAGAATGGACCTTTTGTCATCTTTACTTATGACATCAATACTTAAACCATTCATTTCAACTATTGATTTCCCATAGCTATCTTTTTTGTTTGTATTACAACATTTATTAGAGCAATCTTGGTCTTCCTCATTAAATGATGAGGAATCTGATTTATCAGATTCAGAGGATTCAGATGAATTGATAATTATCTTATATAACGATTCCCTTAATTCGTTATGAACATTCATGTTATAAGTATTTTTCTTTGCCACTTTATGGGGCATTTTCCATTCCGATTGAGCGTATGACGTTTCGGATTCCATGTCTAATTTCATGGCCTTAAGCTTTTGCATTTTAAGCCAGTTTGCATATGGGGAGTTATTAGAAATATTATTCCTTCCCCTTTCTCGGCCTCGGCCTTGGCCTTGGCCTCTCGAGGGAGTCTGCATGCGCAGAGTCCTGAAGAAATTCCCTGGTAAGAAAGTCAGGAAGACAATTATTAGTGTTTTTAATATATTCAATGTCAAAATAGAAAATAGCCAATTCGGCTTGCCATCTAGCAAATATTTGTTTTGATATTAAAATTTTAATATCTTTTTTATAACAGATTTAGCTGCACTACTATCGATTTTTAGTAAGAATTTTTGGTTTAATAAATCATCTTGAAATTTGTAGATGCATTTTATAATCGAAAGAATTTCTTTCTTGATAGTTGAATAATTCAACTGAGCTGGATTACATTTTCCAGAAGTAAATCTTACTAGTATCTCTTTGTTATTATTAGGATCTACTTGCTTCAAAATACCTCCATATTCTATATTCGAGGCATCTGTTTCAACAATTATTTTCCAATTAGGATTAGCAATATGGAGACATGGTATATTTTTTACCGTCTCTTTAATCTTTTGAACACCTTTAGTATGGCAATCTATCCAAGGTGAAGGATTTTTTCTTAGCCTGTTATATAAAATGGCTGCATCTGTAGCTATATTTTTATAATAATCTGCCACGTAATTTAAAGCACCCAAAAATCTTTGAAGTTGCTTTATATCAGGAATATAATCCGGAAATTTAAAAACGAATTCAATGCTTCTTTCTATAGGGATGATGGTGCCATTGTTAATATTATGGCCCAAAATCTTATACCTGTTTGAAACAACTTCATTTTTAGAGCAGATATAACTAGTCCATTTTTTATAATAAGATATTTGAAAACATTCAAATGTTTAAAATGTTGATCAATATTTTCAGAATAGACAAGAACATCATCTATATATGATAAGATGAATTCTGTATAAGGATTAAAAATAGAGTTCATAATATTTTGGAACTCTGATGGCGCATTTTTTAAACCAAATGGCATGACATTCCATTCAAAATGCCCAAAGGGTACTGTAAATGCAGTTTTATATTTATCAAATTCATGAATCTGTATTTGCCAATATCCTGATTTTAAATCAAATTTCAAAAATATTTTAGCTCTGTTTATTTTATTAAGTAAATCCCTTTTATTAGGGAGAGGATATCTAATCCATTTAAGAACTTTATTTAAATGTTTATAATTAATTACAAGACGAGGAACTCCTCGTTCTTGCTCAGCGGCGTTATTAACATAAAACACAGTGCAACTCCATGGAGATGCGGACTTTCTGATTAGTTTTTTGTCTATGAGACTACTAATCTCTCTTTTACATAGTTCAAGATATTCTTGATTCATTTGACAAGGTCTTGCCTTGGTAGGAATATTATCCTCAAGGAATTCTTCTATATAAGGAAGAGTTACAATGTGTTGCTTTCTTTCCCAAAATGTATTAGGAAAATCACTACACGTTTGAGTTATAAACTCACCTTCTATAGTTTTAATCCTTGCTTTTATGGAGCTAGAATTTAGCTGTTTATTCGGCTTTATGGAAGTTATTTCTTCCTTTATAAAATTTATCTGATTTTCTTTTAAGTAAATATCATTTACTTCATTTAAGATTTTAACCATAGGATCAGTTATGAACTGAAGAAAGGATTTCTTTACCTTTATAAATAGTATAAATTCCTTTTGAATTTATTTGTTGAATTGGCATAATTTTACCAAGGAATGGTGTTCCTAGTATAATATGTTGCGATATCTCCTTTACTATAATAAAAGGAAAGGGAAGACAAATGTCTTCATTACAGATATTCACATTTGACACCTTATATAGCGTGGTTAAAGTACTATTATCAGCAGTACTAAGAGTCTGAGTTGTTCTTTCACAGTATTTGATTGGAATAATTCCTTCTTTAATGCAGTTTAAATCTGCACCACTGTCTACAAGAGCAATTAAGTTGGGTATAACCAAATCGTTGTTTACTATTAAAGTGATTCTAATTTACCATTTTTGATTTAATACTAAATCAATGGTTTGAAGGAATTTATCTGGAACTACTTCTGAGGCTTCTTCAGTAGTATTCTTAGATTCTTCATCCAAAGAATCACCTTGTATGAAGGGGTTACCTTCAATAGTAGATATCCTTTTTATAATTTTTAGAATGGCATTTTTGTCATCTTTACTTATGACATTAATACTTAAACCATTCATTTGAACTATTGATTTCCAATAGCTATCTTTTTTGTTTGTATTACAACATTTATTAGAGCAATCTTGGTCTTCCTCATTAAATGATGAGGAATCTGATTTATCAGATTCAGAGGATTCAGATGAATTGATAATTATCTTATATAACGATTCCCTTAATTCGTTATGAACACTCGTGTTATAAGTATTTTTCTTTGCCACTTTATGGGGCATTTTCCATTCCGATTGAGCGTATGACGTTTTAGATTCCATGTCTAATTTCATGGCCTTAAGTTTTTGCATTTTAAGCCAGTTTGCATATGGGGAGTTATTAGGAATATTATTCCTTTCCCTTTCTCGGTCTCGGCCTAGGCCTTGGCCTCTCGAGGGAGTCTGCATGCGCAGAGTCCTGAAGAAATCCCCTGGTAAGAAAGTCAGGAAGACAATTATTAGTGTTTTTAATATATTCAATGTCAAAATAGAAAATAGCCAATTCGGCTTGCCATTTAGCAAATATTTGTTTTGATGTTTGTATAACAAATTTAGCCGTACTACTATCGATTTTTAGTAAGAATTTTTGGTTTAATAAATCATTTTGAAATTTGTAGATGCATTTTATAATCAAAAGAATTTCTTTCTTGATAGTTGAATAATTCAATTGAGCTGGATTCCATTTTCTAAAAGTAAATCTTACTAGTATTTTTTTGTTATTATTAGGATCTATTTGCTTCAAAATACCTCCATATTCTATATTCGAGGCATCTGTTCCAACAATCTTTTTCCAATTAGGATTAGCAATATGGAGACATGGTATATATTTTTTATCGTCTTTTTAATCTTTTGAACAGCTTTAGTAAGGCAATCTGTCCAATGCGAAGGATTTTTTCTTAGCCTGTTATATAAAATGGCTGCATCTGTAGCAATATTTTTATAATAATCTGACACGTAATTTAAAACACCCAAAAATCTTTGAAGCTGCTTTATATCAGGAATATAATCCGGAAATTTAGAAACAAATTCAATGCTTCTTTCTATTGGGATGATGATGCCATTGTTAATATTATGGCCCAAAATCTTATACCTGTTTGAAACAACTTTATTTTTGGAGTAGATATAACTAGTCCATTTTTTATAATAAGATATTTGAAAACATTCAAATGTTTAAAATGTTGATCAATATTTTCAGAATAGACAAGAACATCGTCTATATATGATAAGATGAATTCTGTATAAGCATTAAAAATAGAGTTCATAATATTTTGGAACTCTAATTACGCATTTTTTAAACCAAATGGCATAACATTCCATTCAAAATGCCCAAAGGGTACTGTAAATGCAGTTTTATATTTATCAGATTCATGAATCTGTATTTGCCAATATCATAATTTTAAATCAAATTTCGAAAATATTTTAGCTCTGTTTATTCTATTAAGCAAATCCCTTTTATTAATGAGAGTATATCTAATCCATTTAAGAACCTTATTTAAAGGTTTATAATTAATTAAAAGATAAGGAACTCCTCGTTCTTGCTCACACTAGTAAAATAGGGGGTTGCCCCTACGGATGGAATTATCCGTTGGGGCAGATTTTACTTGGCCCTACGGATTACTCCGTAGGTCTAAAGGGTTGCCCCTACGGGTACTGACGTTCAAGAATTAAAAAATTAATTCTTAATTTGGTATTTGCCCCTACGGTGGCGCAAACAAAGGACCTACGGGTATATCCGTAGGGACAAGTAAATATCGATTTATTAAGACCCCAGACCGATCGCCTACGCTCACTTTCTCTCTCTCTCTCGATCTGGCGCGAGAAAAATCCCCAAATCGCCATGCCGTCGTCGCCACCGTCGTTCTCCTCGTCGCCACCGCCGGTTTCGTCGCCACCGCAGTTCTCGTCGCCACCGCGGTTCAGGTCGTCGCCCCAGCCCCAGCAGCAGCCGTTCAGGTGAGTAAATCTCGAGGTAAATTAAAGAATTTTTGGATTATTTTGGGCTTAGGGTTCATGGCTGGGTCTGGGGTTGCGCGCGAGTTGGGGTTGTGCAGGGGTGGCGGTCGCGGTCGCGGTCGGGGTCGGGGTCAGGGTAGGGTTAGGGTTGGGGTTCGGCTGCTGCTGGGGTGGGGCTGGGGTTAGGGTTTGTCTTAGGGTTGGTGTTGGGGTTTAGCTGGTCGCGGTCGCGGTCGGGGTCGGGGTCAGGGTAGGGTTAGGGTTGGGGTTCGGCTGCTGCTGGGGTGGGGCTGGGGTTAGGGTTTGCCTTAGGGTTGGTGTTGGGGTTTAGCTGGCCACGCTGGGGTTAGGGTTGGGCTGGGGCTGGGGGCTGGGGCTGGGGCTGGGGGCTGGGGCTGGGGCTGGGGCTGGGCCACGCGGGGTTTTGGGATCTTTGTAATTTGCTTGCTCTGTTTGGGGTTTCAGTTGATCCTCATTAAAAAATTGGTGATTGATCTCTTCAATCATATTATTATCTGTATTTAAAATTTTTGTGAAGCCTTCAGAGTTTGGAAAAATCTAGAATTACCGTTGAAATTCTGGCAACATTCAAAAACTGTGTATATGATGTGTGTGTGTGTATGCATGTATATACATTTGAAATTTATCTTTCTTCTATGATATAAAACGGTTAAACCGAAGAAAATTACTGGGGGAATTTTTGCTAAAATGTCTTGAGAGGGGGTTCAAGTGATGGGATAATTTCATTTGGTAATCTTTTACTTAATTTACATCTCTTATTTTTTCATGCAAAAATCTGAATAGGTTTCTTGCAATTTTGCCTATCGATCAATTATTATATTTATTTCTATTTTTTGTGGATGATTTGGATTCAATTGAATGGAAGCGATGATGGCTTGCCCTCAAGCTTCCACTTTTATGAGCTTTATACTTATGAGATTGGCGAGGCAAGCTGGTTTGTAGCCATCTTATTTCTTTTCCTAAATTCAAATCCAAATATAAACTGTCTGATTGAGAGAGAGAGAGTATGGGAGATTATGTATTATTCAATGTGTTTGGAAGCTGGCATGTTCTGAGCGTCATCTCTGCATGAAAGCTATGGTTTTGCAAAGGGTTTGCCCTAACTATTTTCTGTGGGGAAGCTGAAGGCCTGAAGCTTCATCAAACTCAGGATTGGATTCTGGTCGGGTATTGTAAATTCTTATGAAAGTTCCGTTCAAGATTTGTTCAGAGCTTGCATAACATCCTTTTCATCTTTATGAGATCTTTATGCAGTCATTTTTTTGGGTTTATATATTTCTCGAGCCCGTTTGACTTTGGACTTAGGATAACCCCAAATCTCTTTCTTATTTTGATTCCTAAGCTGGCATATCTGAGGCTCGTATTCCAGTATCGTTGCTGGAAAAGCTAGGGTTGCGAACATTTTTGCAACGATAATTTCTGTATGACAGCTTAAGCACACATAAAACTTAAACAATCTTGAAGCACTGCAGTTTTTCACTAAACTACCTAAAAGTTTTTATATTGCTGCAAGCTTCCTTAAAGTGCTGCATCTAAGTGTATTTTAGTGGGAAAACCCTTGAAAGTCAAACTTCATGGGGTTTGCTGTTTGCCTTCTCTGTAGCTAGTTTGAGGTTTATTTAGTTTTGGATTTGTTTTGCAACACTCTCTGAGTTCCAAATCAACAAAAAGCTGAATGTTGAATCACAAGCAAGAAGCAGCCAAACTGGCCCTAAAGTAATCCTGAGTGATGATAATTTTCCAGGGAGTTTAAAATTTATAGAAATGGCGAGGCAACATTGGATTGTCTGCAAGTATTCAAGCAACCTGTTTGCAGCCATCATGCTATTTGTGATCCCAGTATAAAACTCAAACATGCCTCTTAGTTAGTTTACTTTAATTTGTTATTTATGTGTGTGTGTCAACATTGGATTGTCCCAAGTATAAAACCAAACCCACAAAACATCAAAACTGTCTCCGACAATCTTATGGTCATTAGACATAAGATTTATGCATATAGGTAACATCTGCCAATATGCCATATCCAGACCGCAATCTATTTTTGGTCGATGAATGCTATTGCAATGTAGGATGATCAGTTCTATCAATCTTGATCTCAATGGTTTAAAATCATGTTACACATACAACACGAATGCACAACAAACGCATAATTAGAGAGCGACTCAAGATATTCAGGTTAAAACCAATATATGATACTCGATGATAATATGAAACCTTCATATTCCCATCGATACCAATATACGCCTCGATATCTTTCCCTCTCGTTCCCAAAATTTTCTCTCGTTCCCGCGTCTCCAATTTTCTCTTCGTCGCCACCGTGCGCCCTCCGTTCTCAGCCCGCCACCGCCCTCGTTCTTCCTCGTCGAGTTCCTCGTCGCCGATATTTGTGCCTACATTGATGCCTCAAGCAACGAATCAAATGATGTGGATCACAAACTAATTAAATAAATTTTGAATACCAATCTGGACTGGGATTTGAATACCAATCCTAGTTTGCTATATTTTTTTATATATAGTAGATGGTGATACTTCTTTAAGTAAAAACAACCCTACACTTAAGCGAAATCATAAATCGAAACACACATATATAGAATACAACTCATACATGGGTATCCTCAAATCTAACTTTCATTGAATTTGCACGCGCACGTAAAATAACAACTTTTATACTAAAAAAATTATGTATGCCATTACTTAGTAGTTTATGGTTTTAAGACGCAAAAGACATTTGAGAAATACTTTTTCTACCCACTATTAATCCATATTCTCAATATAGTCATTGAATTTGCACGCGCACATAATAAGAAGGAGAAGACAGTAATGTGGCAGAAGGAGAAGATAGTAATGTGGCGGAAGAAGAAAAAATGGCATTTCTCGTTCTCTGTTTCAGCATCAATCTTCTGATATGAACTAATGATGGCTTTCACATAGGCTTCTTAGTGTCCAATGGAAAGCATACATCAGATTTATGCAGGTCGAGTTCTTCTATGACTTTTAAGAGTCTCAACTGATTCTGTAAATTACACCCTAGTTGGGTGATACTTTTACCACTTCTCACTGCAGGTGCGCTCTCTAATATCAATTTTGAATGTAAGTATCGATATTCAAAATGGATATTAGAGAGCGCACCTGCAGTGAGAAGTGGTAAAAGTATCACCCAACTAGGGTGTAATTTACAGAATCAGTTGAGACTCTTAAAAGTCATAGAAGAACCCGACCTGCACAAATCTGATGTATGCTTTCCATTGGACACTAAGAAGTCTCTAATGGGAAAAGCCTATGTGAAAGCCATCATTAGTTCATATCAGAAGATTGATGCTGAAACAGAGAACGAGAAATGTCATTTTTTTCTTCTTCCGCCACATTACTGTCTTCTCCTTCTGCCACATTACTGTCTTCTCCTTCTTATGATGTTCGCGTGCAAATTCAATGACTATATTGAGAATATGGATTAATAGTGGGTAGGAAAAGTATTTCTCAAATGGCTTTTGCGTCTTAAAACCATAAACTACTAAGTAATGACATACATAATTTTTTTAGTATAAAGGTTGTTATTTTAAGTTTTCCCTTATAGAGATATGATCTAACTGCATCTATCAACTATAAGTGTGCAGAAAATTATGATAAGAAATCATAAGAAAGGGTCGTAGTCATGCATAACTGTAACACCCGAGCCCAATGCTACTATTTTCAGTTACTGTTTGAGCATAATGTGGTACTCATTTCATTTAATTTGCTTGTTTGTTGCTTACTGTAAAATTTACCCGGTAAAGTCATTTCTACATATAACAAATTTTAGCATCTAAAATAAAATTGAAAATATTCATCTTGGCCTACTTGACACCCCTAGCCTCGTGGTAGCGTCCGTGCATTGTGTTCTCGTCCCGTTCAGTAAAACGGGCAAGTTTGGATGGCTACGTGCACGCACGTGTGTCCGTTTTGAGAGTATGCTTTTTAATCATAAAACATTTCATTTTAAAATTTGGAACCCGCTTAAAATCCTATTATTTGAATTTCGAATTTTTGGACCCAACCCGGGCGCAATTTGGAAATGTTTCATTTGGCGCCAAAATCCCAAATTTTTAATATTATTAAAACCTTCGCATATATTTTTCTAACTAATCTGATATCTTACTGTTCATTACCTATCTTTTAAATCTTTAAGTTAACCATATAATATTTTTACAATCTTTTATATCCTTCTCAATTTATTCTCTCAGCCAATCACAACCTCCCCTTTAACCCCGTGGTCCCCACTTTCTCTCTCTCCTTCTTCTCTCTCTCCACTTTCTCTCTTTCTCTACCCCTTATATATTCTCTCGTACTTCTCTTTATCATTTTTCTCTTCTTGCTTCATGTCTCGTTTCTCATTTCTTTTAACTGTTCTTTTGTTACCGGAATTCCGTCGTGCCGGTGACGTTTCTCGACGTTCCAGCGAGATACCCCGACCCGTATGGTTCCTTTGTTCGTCGTTTGGGTTCATTCCGTGAACCGTGCGCTGTCGCGAGTTTTCCCCGCCGACGGTTAACGTTCCGTTTTCCCGATTCGCGACCCATCGAGGCAAGTTAATCTTGCTACATGCTATATACTTTTATAATCTTCATTTTATAATATTATACATTTGAAAATCTTATAGTTTACATATGAAATGTCGTTGAAAAATCGGATATGACAAATCTGAAATTTACTGTATACCTTATCTTATAAAATTCATTATAAATCATAGAAAAATCATTAGGATACGTTCTTTAGTTCGTTACGAAGCTAATTCAGAATACTATAACTTTATGACATATTTACTTGCAAAATAAATTGTTTAATTAACGTAAAATGCAAATGAACACGTCTCTAAACTGCTGTCCAGGGAAATTCCAGCAGCAAACTTTCAACTTTGAATATTCATAACTTTTTGTAGGGATAACCTGAGATGCTTATACTTATAAAACTAAAAACCTTATTGAATTATCTTTGTTTTGGTATAAGATACGTCTCTTTTGGAGAACATTTGTTATTTTTAAGCTATTTTACAAATTAGGGTGACGCTAAATTTCTGAGCGGAACCTTCTTGTGCATGGTTAATCAATACATCTTTTATAATTACTAATCGCTTTGAATATGCTATCCATATTAATATTATTATATCACATATTGTTTAGTTGTACATCCCATATTACCATTTTATAGTTTTATAACTTTTCGGATACCCGTTTGCATCCATCGCATTTAAGATACATATAATTGCATCCATAGATCACATCACTACATAATAATGTGATATTAACACTCCATGTTTAATAAATTGTATCCTAATTAATATTGGAACTATAAATGTAACCCTAATCGATAACTGTGCATCCATATCCTTGAAATTATATCTATTGGCATATCATATTACATGTTCCAGTTATTGTTCTGATAGTACTCATGCTTGTTTATTTATACACATGTTTATGTTAGTTTGATTATGAGCACCCACATGACATCTTGTGCTTCCTGACATGACCTGTTACACTTCCTACTTGACATGACATGGTACCGTACACTCTTGACATGACATGACACCTTTATACATTACCCGGTTGACCTGATGTACCATGGCTTTACCTGTTACCTGATCTCATGCCTAATGCCGACAAACCCGACCATCCCTGCTGTCTATCCAGACAGACCTACTCTTACCGGATTTTGTGTTGGCATTAGTCCTTGACTACTGAATACCTGACCTGACATACATAGTTTGGGGGTATGGGGAAATCAAAGGTGAAACCGACTTGTAACTCAACAGTTCGATACATTGTTCTGATCAGTCTTACGGGCTTGGCCAGCTCCGGAGTGTTGTTGCTGACATCACTCATCCATCCTACTACCTTTTACTGCTTAGCGGCACGTCTCGGATTCAGCCCCGAGGATCATGACCGTGGTCCCGGGCACGCACGGGATACTATTGAGTTACATCGACGATTCATCAATTGATTTCAAAGACTATAGAGTAGAAACCTGATAGGACAGTTTAGTTACCACTGCACATTACCCTGCACTGTTATTTCTTAGTACTGCTTTATTCATGTTCATACCTGCATTGCTTATTACCATGTTCATATTATATTGTTGGTTGACATGACGCGCTGACGTCTGGGTTTTGCATGGCCCAGATTCTTTACCACTGTCGACGACTGAGCAGGAGTACTTCAGCCAACAGGCTGATTTGTGAGTTCTGTAGTGGTTAGTTCATTTATTGCATTTTATTTCCAGGTGTGATCCCGCATTACGGGACGTACCTTTCTATTATTGCATTGGATCATTTGCTTCCGCACTTATTTATCATTGACTCTGGTTATTATGGATTTGGACATGTGTTAGATAGTTTATTTATCTTGTTCTTGATAACCTTACAACCGTAATGTGACTGTGGACGGATACGTCCTACCCACAGGTAGCATGGTTGGCTATGTCACGTGCCCAAATCTTGCGTACTCTGGGAAGCGGGGCGTGACATGGTTTTATGGTATCAGAGAACATAGGTTAATTGGGTTGATTCTTTGTAGTTGGGTATTGCACCCGATACACGAATCATAATACCCGTGATTAGGAAACATGTCCAGCCACTTTGACCGTTTTACCACCCTTGAATCATTCTTCCGGATCATGTCGACATGCAAACTTACTTTGCATTGTCAAACTCGAAAATCTAATTTCTTGTTATCTCTAGGACTTAGACGACTTGGGTGGAGTTAAGTAATTGCGGCTATGATACCGCGGCATAGCTACAATGCGGTACTCTATTTAAGTATCTTGGAGTTCTAGCCTTGATCCATATTCAGAATCTATCATCATGCTAATATTGGGTGTTTTGAGTTCAGGATTATGACAGGTAAGAAGTTGAAGACGTACCAGAGGCGTGTGAACGGAGCCGCCATACTTGGAGTGATAAGAGGAATGCTGGAAATCAAAGAAACAGCCCGAGCTGATCCAGCAGCAAGCGGACTCGTTTCAGGAAGGTTTACAGATCGTTCAGCAGTCTGTGAACAAGATTGGAACTAGACCAGTTGACCGAGTAGGGACCGTGGTAGAGTTCAGACGTGTGGGTCCTACTACTTTCACTGGTTTGGAGGAGACATGCCAGCCGAGCAGTGGCTAGTCAGCACGGAGAATTCGCTGATTGCGGCACAGATTCCAGAGGACAAAGGAGTTGATGTGGTGCGCATTCAACTAGTGGATTACGCCGAGAGTGGTGGCTTGTGGAGGAGAACCGTTTGCCCAAGCCAAGCAGTTAGGCGGATTTCTCTAAGAGTTTCCTGGAGAAGTTCTTTCCGCGGACTGCACGGGAGGAAATGGAAGAGAAATTTATTGGGCTGAGGCAGAATGGAGCACCCGTGGACGTGCATGCAGTAGAGTGGACGAGACTCAGCAGTTTCGCTGGACCTTTAGTCGCCAACGATGCAGACAGGGCACGAAGGTCCATGCGCAGCTTGGATGTGGACATCCAAAGGCAAACCGTCTCCCTGGGTTTGACCACTTTCTCACAGGTTCTTACGGCAGCTCGAGAACAGCAGAGCATATCAGGAAAATTGGGAGTTCACAGCAGACAGCAGTTGCGGTAAGGAAGCAGTTCTGTCGGGCCGGTCGAGTTTAGGGCTAGGCCGACAAACAATGTTCTTGCATCAATGGAAGTGATGAAAGTAAAGAGCCGGCTGTTGTTCGTGATTCTATGGACGCGTTTGAAGATATATCGGGCTTACCGCCGAAGCGAGACGTGGAGTTCACGATTGACCTTAGTCCTGGTGCAGCGCCAGTGTCTAAAGCTTACTATCCAATGGCACCAGTGGAATTGGAAGGAGTTAAGAAGCAAGTTGGTGAATTACTTGAGAAGGGTTGGATTCGAAGCAGCAACTCGCCTTGGGAGCTCCAGTTCTTTTAGTAAAGAAGAAGGATGGCACGAGAAGGATGTGCATTGATTATCGAGAATTGAACCGGGCGACTATTAAGAACAAGTACCCGATCCCTCGCATTGGAGGACTTTTGAGCAGCTTAGTGGCGCGAGAGTATTCTCGAAACTGGACTTGCGATCAGGATATCATCAGGTCCGAGTGAAGGCAGAAGACATTTGCAAGACGGCGTTTCGGACTCGGTATGGGCATTTCGAGTATTTAGTGATGCCCTTCGGAGTGACTAATGCGCCGGCAATATTTATGGACTTGATGAACAGGATCTTTTCACCGTTCTTGGACCAGTTTATTGTGGTATTCATTGACGATATTCTGGTGTACTCGAAGAGTCCGGAGGAGCATACTGAGCATTTAAGGATCGCATTGCAGACGCTGAGACAAGAGAAGTTATTCGCGAAGATGAGTAAGTGCGAATTCTGGCTGGAAGAAGTGAAGTTTCTGGGGCATGTCGTGTCGGGCGATGGAATCGCCGTTGATCCCGAGAAGATTGCAGCAGTTCGAGATTGGCCTGTTCCAAAGAATGTTGCAGAGATAAGAAGTTTTCTTGGACTCGCCGGTTACTACAGAAGATTTGTGGAGAACTTCGCTCGTTTAGCTGAGCCGTTAACCAAGCTTACGCGTAAGGAGGTACCGTTTGTTTGGACAGATGGATGTGCATTGGCCTTCGAGACGTTGAAGCAGAAGTTGATAACCGCCCCGATCCTGACCGTACCGGATAATTCAGGAGGACTGGTGATTCATAGCGATGCATCTGGAAAAGGATTGGGATGTGTTTTAATGCAGAATGGGAAAGTCGTCGCTTACGCATCGAGACAGCTGAAGACTCATGAGAAGAATTATCCAACTCATGACTTGGAGCTTGCGGCTGTGATTTTCGCTTTGAAGATTTGGAGACACTACCTTTTGGGCATAAGAGTCGAAGTTTTTACAGATCATAAGAGCTTGAAGTACGTGTTCACGCAGAAGGAGTTGAACATGAGGCAACGCAGATGGTTGGAGCTGACGGCCGACTACGACCTTGATCTTAAGTACCATCCGGGAAAAGTTAACGTCGTGCCAGATGCGCTAAGTCGGTTACCAGCAATTCAGGTATTGACCGCACAAAGAGAGATCATTGCGGATTTTCGGAGATTTGACTTGGAGGTTGTGCTACCACATGCTACAGGATAGTTGATGCAGTTGCTAGTACAATCGTCCTTAGTTGAGAAGATTAAAGCGGCGCAATCGCAGGATCCTAGACTGCAAAAGTTTCGAGAGCAGGTTGGAGCTGGACTACGAACCGATTTACTGATCCATGAAGATGGTTCGTTGAGATATGGTAGCCGTGTGTGTGTGCCAAAAGGAGATGTGCGTGAAGAGCTTATGAAGGAGGCACACAGTTCAGCTTACTCTGTACATCCAGGAGGGACGAAGATGTACCGAGATATTCGACAGCATTTCTGGTGGGAAGGTATGAAACGGGAAATTGCTCGCTTCGTGGCTAAGTGCTTGGTGTGTCAGCAAGTCAAGGCTGAACACCAAAGGGTTGCTGGTTTGTTGCAACCACTTCCGATTCCTCAATGGAAGTGGGAACATATAACCATGGATTTCGTGACGGCTTTACCGCGGAGTCCAAAGGGCAACAATGCAGTATAGGTGATTGTCGATCGGTTGACCAAGGCAGCTCACTTTATTCCTTTTCGGGTTGGTCAATCAATAGAGACTTTGGCAGAGCGGTACATGCAGGAGATCATAAGATTGCATGGAGTACCGGTGAGCATCGTGTCCGATCGGGACACTCGGTTCTTATCACACTTCTGGAGGAGTTTACAGGAAAGTTTGGGGACTCGATTGAAGTTTAGCACAGCTTATCATCCTCAAACTGATGGTCAGTCGGAGAGAACGATCCAAACTCTTGAGGATACGTTGAGAACATGCAGGTTGGACTTCAAGGGGTCTTGGGAGGATCATCTACTTTTGGTGGAGTTGTCTTACAACAACAGTTTTCAGGCAACTATTCAGATGGCTCCATTTGAAGCTTTGTATGGTCGTAAATGCCGTTCACCTGTTTGTTGGGACGATGTCGGTGAACGAAGATTATTGGGACCAGATTTGGTTGTGCAGACAGTTGAGAAGGTTAACCCTATCAGAAATCATATGAAGGAAGCACAGGACCGACAGAAGAGTTGGGCAGATACGTCAAGAAGACCTCTGGAGTTCACCGTGGGTGATTTGGTATTCTTGAAGATATCACCGACTAGAGGGGTGATTCGCTTTGGGAGTCGGGGAAAGCTTGGTTCTCGATTCGTTGGACCCTTCGAGATATTGGAGCGTGTTGGAGAGGTAGCGTACCGTTTGGCGTTACCACAGTCCTTGGCAGGTGTGCACGATGTGGTTCGTGTATCTCAACTATGGAGGTATGTTCGAGATGAAACCCACGTATTGGATCATTCGGAGTTGACCGTACGGGAGGACCTAACTTTTGAAGAGCGACCAGTTGAAATCAAGGATCGAAGAGAAAAGGTTCTTAAGAACAAGGTTACCCCTCTTGTGCTAGTTTCTTGGGGTAATCGATCGCATGGAGAATCCACTTGGGAACGAGAAGATGAAATCCGGCAGAAGTTTCATCACCTTTTCTTGTAGTTATCTATCTTTGTATTCTTGGAATTTCGAGGACGAAATTCTTTTTGTAGTTGGGTATAATGTAACACCCGAGCCCAATGCTACTATTTTCAGTTACTGTTTGAGCATAATGTGGTACTCATTTCATTTAATTTGCTTGTTTGTTGCTTACTGTAAAATTTACCCGGTAAAGTCATTTCTACATATAACAAATTTTAGCATCTAAAATAAAATTGAAAATATTCATCTTGGCCTACTTGACACCCCTAGCCTCGTGGTAGCGTCCGTGCATTGTGTTCTCGTCCCGTTCAGTAAAACGGGCAAGTTTGGATGGCTACGTGCACGCACGTGTGTCCGTTTTGAGAGTATGCTTTTTAATCATAAAACATTTCATTTTAAAATTTGGAACCCGCTTAAAATCCTATTATTTGAATTTCGAATTTTTGGACCCAACCCGGGCGCAATTTGGAAATGTTTCATTTGGCGCCAAAATCCCAAATTTTTAATATTATTAAAACCTTCGCATATATTTTTCTAACTAATCTGATATCTTACTGTTCATTACCTATCTTTTAAATCTTTAAGTTAACCATATAATATTTTTACAATCTTTTATATCCTTCTCAATTTATTCTCTCAGCCAATCACAACCTCCCCTTTAACCCCGTGGTCCCCACTTTCTCTCTCTCCTTCTTCTCTCTCTCTCCACTTTCTCTCTTTCTCTACCCCTTATATATTCTCTCGTACTTCTCTTTATCATTTTTCTCTTCTTGCTTCATGTCTCGTTTCTCATTTCTTTTAACTGTTCTTTTGTTACCGGAATTCCGTCGTGCCGGTGACGTTTCTCGACGTTCCAGCGAGATACCCCGACCCGTATGGTTCCTTTGTTCGTCGTTTGGGTTCATTCCGTGAACCGTGCGCTGTCGCGAGTTTTCCCCGCCGACGGTTAACGTTCCGTTTTCCCGATTCGCGACCCATCGAGGCAAGTTAATCTTGCTACATGCTATATACTTTTATAATCTTCATTTTATAATATTATACATTTGAAAATCTTATAGTTTACATATGAAATGTCGTTGAAAAATCGGATATGACAAATCTGAAATTTACTGTATACCTTATCTTATAAAATTCATTATAAATCATAGAAAAATCATTAGGATACGTTCTTTAGTTCGTTACGAAGCTAATTCAGAATACTATAACTTTATGACATATTTACTTGCAAAATAAATTGTTTAATTAACGTAAAATGCAAATGAACACGTCTCTAAACTGCTGTCCAGGGAAATTCCAGCAGCAAACTTTCAACTTTGAATATTCATAACTTTTTGTAGGGATAACCTGAGATGCTTATACTTATAAAACTAAAAACCTTATTGAATTATCTTTGTTTTGGTATAAGATACGTCTCTTTTGGAGAACATTTGTTATTTTTAAGCTATTTTACAAATTAGGGTGACGCTAAATTTCTGAGCGGAACCTTCTTGTGCATGGTTAATCAATACATCTTTTATAATTACTAATCGCTTTGAATATGCTATCCATATTAATATTATTATATCACATATTGTTTAGTTGTACATCCCATATTACCATTTTATAGTTTTATAACTTTTCGGATACCCGTTTGCATCCATCGCATTTAAGATACATATAATTGCATCCATAGATCACATCACTACATAATAATGTGATATTAACACTCCATGTTTAATAAATTGTATCCTAATTAATATTGGAACTATAAATGTAACCCTAATCGATAACTGTGCATCCATATCCTTGAAATTATATCTATTGGCATATCATATTACATGTTCCAGTTATTGTTCTGATAGTACTCATGCTTGTTTATTTATACACATGTTTATGTTAGTTTGATTATGAGCACCCACATGACATCTTGTGCTTCCTGACATGACCTGTTACACTTCCTACTTGACATGACATGGTACCGTACACTCTTGACATGACATGACACCTTTATACATTACCCGGTTGACCTGATGTACCATGGCTTTACCTGTTACCTGATCTCATGCCTAATGCCGACAAACCCGACCATCCCTGCTGTCTATCCAGACAGACCTACTCTTACCGGATTTTGTGTTGGCATTAGTCCTTGACTACTGAATACCTGACCTGACATACATAGTTTGGGGGTATGGGGAAATCAAAGGTGAAACCGACTTGTAACTCAACAGTTCGATACATTGTTCTGATCAGTCTTACGGGCTTGGCCAGCTCCGGAGTGTTGTTGCTGACATCACTCATCCATCCTACTACCTTTTACTGCTTAGCGGCACGTCTCGGATTCAGCCCCGAGGATCATGACCGTGGTCCCGGGCACGCACGGGATACTATTGAGTTACATCGACGATTCATCAATTGATTTCAAAGACTATAGAGTAGAAACCTGATAGGACAGTTTAGTTACCACTGCACATTACCCTGCACTGTTATTTCTTAGTACTGCTTTATTCATGTTCATACCTGCATTGCTTATTACCATGTTCATATTATATTGTTGGTTGACATGACGCGCTGACGTCTGGGTTTTGCATGGCCCAGATTCTTTACCACTGTCGACGACTGAGCAGGAGTACTTCAGCCAACAGGCTGATTTGTGAGTTCTGTAGTGGTTAGTTCATTTATTGCATTTTATTTCCAGGTGTGATCCCGCATTACGGGACGTACCTTTCTATTATTGCATTGGATCATTTGCTTCCGCACTTATTTATCATTGACTCTGGTTATTATGGATTTGGACATGTGTTAGATAGTTTATTTATCTTGTTCTTGATAACCTTACAACCGTAATGTGACTGTGGACGGATACGTCCTACCCACAGGTAGCATGGTTGGCTATGTCACGTGCCCAAATCTTGCGTACTCTGGGAAGCGGGGCGTGACAATAACTTTGAATCTACATACCAAATCATGCACTTATTGTCACCTTGCCTTAGAATATAAAATATCTTGGAAGACTATAAGCGAGCATTTAAATCTCGATAGCTTTTGACTTCAACATATATTTTTCTCCAGTACCATGAAATATACTTGCTCCGTATAAACCGTTTTCAGGAAGATGGATTAATAATGACAAATTATCCATTGTGGCTCACTAGGTTAGCATTTTCTCTTCTATTGATCATCTTTCTAATCAGCTTGGTAAATTTATTCGGAACCGGCTGCGAATCATTAAAAGACATGCATAAGAAAGAGAACTAAAATACAGATATATAGCATACCGATACATCGAAACTTCATAGTTGCGATGGCAATCCAGAGATATTTATTTCTACACACGTGGTGCGCGTGCGAATGCGTCAGGCATCATGGACAAATATTTCAGAACATGGAAAGTATTATTCGTATAAAGTAATTAAAACTTTTAAACACCTTGGATAGATATTTTCTTAGTTGATGCAATCATATCATGATGACTAAATTTAAGCTATTATACATATGCTTATGTATTTTTCTAACCTAAAATATCACACACGGAGAGAGAGAGAGAGGGGGAGAACACCAGGTAGATAGAGAAATTAGGTAGCAGGATTCTGAAGAAATGGAGTCCATAGCATTGCTCATCATCATCATCCGTGATCCCTTTGAAAAAATATTATCAAAGGGATCATGGATGATGATGATGAGCAATGCTATGAACTCTATTTCTTCAGGATCCTGCTACCTGATTTATTTACCTACCAGGTGTTCTCTCTCTCTCTCTCTGTGTGTGTGTGTGATATTTTAGGTTAGAAAAATACATAAGCATATGTATAATAGCTTAAATTTAGTCCTCATGATATGATTGCATCAACTAAGAAAATATCTACCCAAGGTGTTTAAAAGTTTAATTACTTTATACGAATAATACTTTCCATGTTCTGAAATATTTGTCCATGATGCCTGACGCATTCGCACGCGCACCACGTGTGTAGAAATAAATATCTCTGGATTGCCATCGCAAATATGAAGTTTCGATGTATCGGTATGCTATATATCTGTATTTTAGTTCTCTTTCTTATGCACGTCTTTTAATGATTCGCAGCTGGTTCCGAATAAATTTACCAAGCTGATTAGAAAGATGGTCAATAGAAGAGAAAATGCTAACCTAGTGAGCCACAATGGATAATTTGTCATTATTAATCCATCTTCCTGAAAACGG
This sequence comes from Agapanthus africanus, assembly GCA_030015575.1. Classification (NCBI taxonomy): domain Eukaryota; kingdom Viridiplantae; phylum Streptophyta; class Magnoliopsida; order Asparagales; family Amaryllidaceae; genus Agapanthus; species Agapanthus africanus. The sequence goes on along the minus strand of CM057347.1, from coordinate 512,469,155 downwards.
TTTATACGGAGCAAGTATATTTCATGGTACTTGAGAAAAATATATGTTGAAGTCAAAAGCTATCGAGATTTAAATGCTCGCTTATAGTCTTCCAAGATATTTTATATTCTAAGGCAAGGTGACAATAAGTGCATGATTTGGTATGTAGATTCAAAGTTATGCATGGCTACGACCCTTTCTTATGATTTCTTATCATAATTTTCTGCACACTTATAGTTGATAGATGCAGTTAGATCATATCTCTATAAGGGAAAACTTAAAATAACAACCTTTATACTAAAAAAATTATGTATGTCATTACTTAGTAGTTTATGGTTTTAAGACGCAAAAGCCATTTGAGAAATACTTTTCCTACCCACTATTAATCAATATTCTCAATATAGTCATTGAATTTGCACGCGCACATCATAAGAAGGAGAAGACAGTAGTGTGGCAGAAGGAGAAGACAGTAATGTGGCGGAAGAAGAAAAAAATGACATTTCTCGTTCTCTGTTTCAGCATCAATCTTCTGATATGAACTAATGATGGCTTTCACATAGGCTTTTCCCTTTAGAGACTTCTTAGTGTCCAATGGAAAGCATACATCAGATTTGTGCAGGTCGGGTTCTTCTATGACTTTTAAGAGTCTCAACTGATTCTGTAAATTACACCCTAGTTGGGTGATACTTTTACCACTTCTCACTGCAGGTGCGCTCTCTAATATCCATTTTGAATGTAATATTATAGATATCCATGCATGTTTATGTCAAAATTACTTATATTGTCAATGTTTGATTGTCTAGTTGTTGGTGATGCGTCCATATCAGGGACAGAGGTCACTCCCGTTCCTCCAGGTATGTTTATATATTATATAGGGCAAGTATATTGATTTAGAATGCTATATCATAAATATACACACATTTCTTTTGCTCTTAGTCGTCCAACTCATTATCATGGGCTGCTTGATGAGATTAGATTTGCGCCTGATGATCTACAAGAGCTTGTTCACTCCCTGTCATATGTGTAAGCAGCGCTATATGCGAGTTTACCTTGTTAGTATGTATGTACTGAAATTAATTAATATTATTCAAATTTTGATACATGCAGATACCAGAGGAGCACATCTTCTATCTCTGTAGGTAAGGCTTTGAATTTGTTGATTTTGGTATTTCTTGTCAATTTTATAGACCAGTATGTGCTAAATATAATGTTCTGACAGTTGCTAGGGGGAAGGCAACATTCGAGGCTGCTGACCCCAGTCCTGGACGCCGCACACGGACGGCACCACGGAGGTTTGGAGATAGGCCGAGGACTGGGCTCTAGCAGGGCCCATATGAGGTTGGACTCCACCCCGGTGGTTACTTCCTCCGTCTCCAGTTAGCGACGTATCCAGCAGGAACAGGAGAGCTTGAAGGCCACCGTTCAGGAGTTGAATGGGATGCTGGTATGTATACTACTTAATAGTAAAATATAATGTCATATTATAGATATCAACATATCCAATATCAGTACATAGCCTGAGCTTATTTGGTTGTAGACTTATGTTTTATTAATCATACATACATATGTAATTGAAATAAACAACGCTTTTCCAAACTAGATATCCAAACAGGGTTTCGAAATAACTTAATAATGATACGAATTCGAATAATAAACAGTTCTTACACGCTTCTTACACAAGTTATATCCAGACGCGACAGGGTAGATCGGCCGAGCCTCCACACGCATCTCCTTCGGCTGCGGTTCCGCAGACAGCTCCTGTAGCTCCACCGCCCACTCAGACTCCCGCTCGCGACGAATTGCAGAGTTTATTGACCGAGGAGCAGGACCGAGCTGGACCGAGCTAGGGTAGATTTTTGGTTCTTTTTTTTTGAAACATGTATTTATTTATATCATACACATTGTACTACATTTTGAAACGATATTCATATTGGTTTGTATTTATATCATATTCAGTTTTTGTGTTTCTTTTGTATATTATATATATGCGTGAGATGTGATTATGAATACTGCAATATATGATTTGATTGATGTATACATTATTGTGCACAGGGCAGGAAAAAATCAAGCAGGTCATTTTTTAAAAAAAATTTCAGACAATATGTACCTACGGATTAATCCGTAGGCCTACACGTTACCCCTACGGATATATCCGTAGGGGCTAAATATCAGCAGTAACTGATATTTCCCCCAGATGTCAGTGCCAGGTGTTTGGGAATACCCCTACGGAGATATCCGTAGGGGCCACTGACATTCCCCTACGGCGTTATCCGTAGGGGCACATATCAGGAATCCTGAATTTGTGCCCCTACGGAAAAGTACCTACGAATATATCCGTAGGGGGTAGTACATGCCCCTACGGCTATAGCCGTAGGTCCAAGTAATTTATTAAAATAAACCGTAAATAATATAAAATCTTATATCCTACGGTTTAATCCGTAGGGGAAACTGGACCTACATACATATCCGTAGGGGCAAGAATTTAACCGTAGGGATAAGTTCAGGGCCTCGACTTGCACCTGCGGCCTTTGCACCTACGGGGTATTTTTTCGCCCCTACGTATATAACCGTAGGGGCAGTGGGTTGCACCTACGGATATATCCGTAGGGGCAACCCTTCTTTGTAGTAGTGTCAGCGGCGTTATTAACATAAAACGCGGTGCAATTTCATGGAGATGCGGACTTTCTTATTAGTTTTTTGTCTATGAGACTCCCAAACTCTCTTTTATCACACTTTAGATCATTATTTTTGCATTAATGTCCAAGTATTAAGAGACTACTAATCTCTCTTTTATCACACTACTAATCTCTCTTTTATCACACTTTGGATCTCCATGGAGGTACTGTAAATGCACTAAAAATATTATGCATATATTTTGAGACTACTAATCTCTCTTTTATCACACTTTAGATCTCCATGGAGGTACTGTAAATGCAATTAAGAGAAATTTTAATCACACTTTAGATCATTATTTTTGCATATTATGTCATCATTTGGCAGATTCTTATTACTTAAGATGCACGTACACGTAAATGAAGATTAAATAAGTTTTATAGTAGCTTCATGTGTTGAAGATAGATGAAGAGTATCATGTGCAAATTTAATTTACTTGATGGACATATAGAAAAAGTTATTCTAACATGATTAAATAATTACGGGTAAATTACCTCCTCACCACGCTTTGCACTTTAATTAATATCATATAGTTTTTTCTCACCACTTCAATAATACCTCAATGTTCACCCCTTCAGCACTTTGATATTCTAATGTAAGCCGCAGTTAGCATTTTGTTATATTCTGTCTTTACTGCCGTATCTATTTTGTACCGGTTTATTCATTAAAACCCATTTTCATAATTTTTTGTCTACATGATTCTAGAAATAAAACGACACAAAATAGACACGGCAGTGAAGGCAGAACGTAGTAAAGTGCTAACTGTGAAATGCATTAGGGTATTAAAATGATGAGAAAAAAACTAAATGGTATTAAAATGCAAAATTGGTGAAACATTCATATATTATTAAGCAATTTACCTTTAAATTTAAATATAGACCTGCTTTGACCTATATTCAATTGAGAAATATATCATGTGAAAGTTAATAGGAAAGTTCTCTAAGCAATGATATAATAATATTTATATAACAAAGTCTAGGTATATGAATATCATTTAATAAGAATAAAATGGATGAGAAATCATAAATTCAAGCCTGCATGCATTACAAATAATTTATTGGATTGAATTAACATATGTATAACAGATTTGTTCTCTCACATTTATAAACATTTTATCTATTCATCAAAATCATGATATGATTATTTTTTAATATCTATTTTTAAATAGATGGTTATTGGCTTTATTATTGTATTCATTTACTTCTTTATTTCATTGATAAGGGTATTCCAACTTTTATCTTTCTCCGTTTAAAGCATGTTGTTTTATTATGATTTTACCATGAATAATTTCTTCTAACTACTGCTTGATTTCCCTTTTATACATTAATGTCCGAGTATCGGTTTTGTATGCTGGAATTATTCCGAAAATAGACACACCGAACATATACGGGCACCGTATATTTTCTTTAAATTCTCTTAATTAATTGAATTTTAAGAAAAAGATTTAATTAAAACAAACAGAGCTCAAAAGTTTTTGACAACTTAATTGTTAAACTTGTAAAAAACGTGTGATAGAACGGGCCAAATGCTAGTATGCTATATGCCTATTTGCGCTAAACTGATAACTTTATGAATTAAGAGTTGTTACCAGGATTTTCTATAAATATTTGGTGATCGCAAATTTTCACATTTTGAAAAATCCATATGGGAAAGGTCTCCAGATAAAACTTTGTCGGATTTTCATAAAAGGTTGTCTATGAGAAATCGATTGCTTCCTGTGTTTGATTTTCATGAAGCATAGATGTTAGCTCAACCTAAATCATAAAATGGTAACAAATTACCGTGGAATGCTTAGATGGCCTTCAAAATAAATTTTTGTAAAGTATTTTTGCATGTTTAATAAGGGGGGTAACCGCGATTTCGACCATCAGAAATGCCAAGACCTTTTTTCTTACACGGCAAAGAAATTGTAAGTCTCACACAAGAACAATAGATCATATATAATAATTTTTAAAATTTGAGTTCTTTTATGATATATTCGATCATTCTTGCAATCTATAGTATCATCAAGCATAATTATCAAGGTAGTACAAAGCTTTGTGCGAAACTGGATGATAGAAATGATGTCCAGCGCCGAGATGCTCAAGGGCCGTCCAAACGGTTATATATATATATATACACACACACACACACACTCACGCACACGCGCGCTCTCTCTTCAAAATTTTGATGTTTAAAATGCATGATCTTTGTGCGCTAAATCAAGAAAAATTAAACAGCCGAATAAAAAAATATTTAGATTTTTGACAATTTTGCAATTTTTATATACTAATATCAACAATTTAAAGAAAACCGGTTTTTTTATTTTTGGAAAATTTGAGGTTTCCGTATGTCATATAACATACAAAATATTGAAAATTTGATGAAAACAAAAAATTTAGGATTTTTTTAAGATTTCACAATCGCCGTGTGCTATAGTAAGCAAAATATTGAAAAACCGAACAACACAGAAAATTATGAGTTTTTTGAAAATTTCGCGATATCCGTCCGCTATACAAAATATTGAAAAACCGAAAAAAACTATATTTTTATTTTTGAAAATTTTGTGGGCTTTTTGTGTTGTAGATAGCAAAATATTGAAAAAAAGAAGACAATAAAAAAGTTTGAGAGTTTTGAAAATCTTAACAAAATTTTGAAAAGTTTAAGAAAATAGAAAAGATGAAGATTTTTGAAAATTGTGCAATTTTTGTATGATACAATACATAATATTATAAATTTGAAGAAAAAAATAATTTTGGGGTTTTTGTAAATTTCATTGTGCTATAGAATGCAAAATATTAAAAAACCGAATAAAACAGAAAAATTTGACTTTTCTAAATATTTCATGTTTTCCATTTGTTATAACATGCATAATATTGGGGGAAAAAGAAAGAAAAAAAGAAGATTTTGAAATTTTTCGGAAAAATTGCGATTATCGTGTGCAATGGAAACTATTGAAAAACCGAAAGAAAAAAAATTAGTTTTTCAAAATTTCATGGTCAATTGTGTTATAGTAAACAGAATATTGGAAAACCAAAGAAAACAAACGTTCTAAGATTTTAAAAATTCCGTCGTATTTGTGTGCTCGTGTAAAATGTTGAAGATATGAAGAAAAAAATTGGTATTTTTGTACATTTCATGATTTTTGTGTGCTATATAACAAGAAAAATATTGAAAAACCGAAAAAATAGAAAATTTTGATAATTTAAAAATTCATGTTTTTTGATTTGCTATAACAAGAAAAATATTAAAATGTTGAAGAAAAATGCCGAAATAATTGCAAGTTAATTCTCTTATATATATATATATATATATATATATATATATGAGAATAATGGAGGAGAGATGCCATAAGAGGGAATTTCCTCCTATGGCGTCGAAAAAATACACCCTCCATCGTTGTTGGGGTCAAAATTTGCATCCCGGTTGACCGAGTCAAAGTTAAGGTCAACCCCAAGCCAGGTGGGCCCAAGCCCAGGTCAAGTGGGCCCATGCCCAAGTCGAGCCCGCGGCCAGCCTCCTCCATGCAAAAATATAGATCATATAATAAATAATTTTTATGTAATTTTTTATACATGAATGTATGCAAAATGGGCATAAAGCCAAATTTTTGTAAAGCCCATGGCTTATGTGCAAAAAAAAATGACACATGAGCCATGAGATAGGCAAATGCCATTTTTGTAAAGCTCAAGGGGCTATATGTAAAGTGTATAGCCTATAAAGGCAAGGATAATGAAAATATCACAACAGCTTTTCTCTCTCTCCAAAGAAAAATCTAGATCTGTGATCTTCTCCTTCCTCAAGCTTCTAAACCTTCCTCTCTTTTTTAATTAAATCAAGAGTTTTACTCTTTCTTTTCCAACACTAAATAGTTTTATCACCACAAAACCCACAAAGGGGAACTCAGATCTGCCATCAGATCTCAGAAAGGAGAGATTTTTAGAATCTCATATTTCTTGATCTTCAAGATCCAGCCAACAAAGGAAGAAGAAGGAGACCCATCTCCACAAACCCCACTTTGGGGAAGAACTAGGGCTCAAGGGGGGAAGCCCTTCATCAGCTTCAAAATATCTTAGGATTTTAACTCCTCATATATATATATATATATACATACAGAATAATAAGTGCTCCTTTCTCGGAGTACAACTCCCATTGCAGGGACCAAGTCCCTTTTGTTGCTCGAGCGTCCACGTGCTGACACGTGGTGCGCTAGCGCTCTTGCGTCCAGAACGCTAGCGCCTAGAGCGCTAGCGCCCACGTGCTAACACGTGGCGCGTCAGCGCGCTTGAGCGCAAGCGCCCACGTGTTGACACGTGGCGTGCTAGCGCCCAAAGTGCTAGTGCCCGAGCGCCCACGTGCTGACACGTGGCGTGCTCGCGCTCAGTGCGCCAGCGCTCTTACGCTCAGAGCACTAGCGCCTTAGCGTCCACGTGCTGACACATGGCGCGCTAGCGCCCGAGCGCCCACGTGCTGACACGTGGTGCGCTAGTGCTCAAAGCGCTGGCGCTGGCCCCACGCATATTTTGAATGCCGTTTCCCCCTTTTTTTTTTATATATATACATATATGTATACATATGTACACACACACACATACTGCACGACACTATCCCTGTTAGGAAAAAAATTTCTAACGGGGCGCTGCCCCGCACCCCGCAAGGGGGCTGCTAGCCCTGTTGACCCCCAGCCTGCTATCCGCGTAGCGGGACCCCCATAAAAACTATGCGGGGTCCCCGATATATCCAAAACCCCTTCAAAACACAACACTGCACATTGAGTTCGTATGACCAGTTTAACTCGTCAATCGGAGGTTCTCTCGCTCCAAAGGCGAGGGGTAATTAACGGCAGCTTAGTCTGCGGCTGCCGGAGATTCGGATCCCTACAATCATTAAACCCCGGCCTACCCTAGGCAGGAGGAATCTATAATGCGCCTGACAAGCGCGTGTATTCCCATCTCAATGGGGTGACGAAAAACACCCTACAGATTCTGGCACGCCCGGTAGGACCAATCTCTTCTCCCATATTTCGGGTTAAACGTTCATCCGAACTCAATCAATATGCATACCCATATCTATGCTAAAATAATGCTTTTTCATGCAGGTTTTAAGCAATCACTTTTCAACAATGTCTTCAAAGATGAACTCAGCTCTCAACACTGCTCTCATCTCTTACATGATGAAGATAGACTCCAGGACGGTCCTTCCGGCCAATCTCGGGCGACAATGGGAGGAGAAGCCGCTACCATTTGGCTCTATTATGTTCGTGTCGGCTAACGCCGTCCCAGCTCCTCAAGCTCCGGTAACAGGCAAACCGGTCTCAAAAGGGGAAAAGGCTGAATGTCATGGTCGCGAGGGCGCTCCAACACAAACGCAAGTCGGTGTTTGAACGACTCTCCTTGGCCCCAGCTGGGGGCAAGGCCATCAACACCAACAAAGCAACAAGGCGCCTCGAGCAAGCTCCGGCGGTGCCCCTGACAACTACTCGATCGGGTGTCTTCTCTAAGCTCCCTGCTAATTGACTCACGGTGGCTTCCCAGGAAGCAGATGCCCGCCAAGCCCTTAAAAATTGAGAAGCTAAGGCAGAAAAGGCTCAGATATAGAGCCAACCAAAGGGCTAGGGCTCCTGCTAGGCTGAACCTCATGAGGTTCGAAGAACAGGGTCACCCCGCCAAAGATGAGGAAATGGCTGGATATGTGGTCCACACTGTCTACATGGTGGGCACGCGTAGCAAGAGCAAAGACAGGGCCACCACATCTCAAATCCAATCTGGCTTGAATGTGGTTGCCGCTTCTCAAGAACAGCCGCCTCCGCTGGGTGATGAAAACCCTCTCGATGAGGATGATAGGCAGAAAGACCCTTCGGTCCATGAGGAGTCAGGCTCGGAAAGTGAAGATGAGCCAATCTTCCGTCCCAAGAACGCAGAGCAGCAACTTCTCCAAGAGCTCCGAAAACAGCTCAGAAACAAGAACAAGGAGATGGCCAAGCTCTACTCAAAAATTGACGACTTGACAAATGTCGTCTTACAGCTCATGGCCCAACTTGCCTCTCAGCCGTCCAATCAGGCGCAGGGCCCTCATGAACCGGGAAACGGTGTCCCTTAACAGCCGACGCCCGTTCCCTCAAATCTAAAAGTGGGCGGACCGCATGAAAATCAGTCGCATTCTATCTCGGGAAATGTCTTGGCTACCGATGACAGTAGCCCGCTAACTCAAGATCAAATCATGGATTTGGTTGCCAACAAAGTCAAAACATTGGTAGCCGAAGCCGAAGCGCAAAAAGATATCAGCAGCAGTGGGAGACCATATCCTGCTCAGTATGATCTGGTAGAATTTCCTAGCGGCTATGTCATCCCTAAATTCGGAAGATTTGATGGAACGGGAAATGCGAATCAGCACATCGCCCACTTCAAAGCCTCATGCGGGAATACTGGGGGCAATGATGCGCTTCTCCTCCGCCAGTTCGTTAATAGCTTGACCGATGTTGCTTTCGACTGGTATGCGAGCATACCGGATGGCTCCGTTACTACTTTCGTCCAAATGGAATCTTTGTTTCGACAAAGGTTCATGAGCGTTAGCGATAAGATCACCATTGCCGAGCTCGTAAGGACCAAGCCCAAGAACAACGAAAGCAGCACGGATTTTATAATCCGATGGGGCAATCTCTCCGTCAAATGTGAACCGCTGATAGAGCAGGACCAATCTGTCAGTCTCCTTGTCGGAAATCTCAACAATTGGATGTCCCCGTTTCTATGCACCGCGGGTCTCAAAACATTCCAAGAGCTGACCAGGAAAGTTCAGATGCTGGAGCGCTCAAAGCAGGAGTCCTCCTTGGATTCCCAAAAAAACAATAAGTCCTGGAGAAACCGAAAGGACGATAATCGCAAAGGCGGAAACTCGATGATTCTGAATCTTTCAACACTTCGGCTAACCGAAATAAGCAAGGGATGAGCGGGCCTAGCGCCAACCAGCCTCGGAAGCTAGTGTTCGGAGAGGGAGGAGAATCTCCACTCAAAGAGAAGCTAGATAAGGTTTATTCCTTCAGAGGGGACAAAATCCGTAAAATATTCAAAGACGCCCTGAAGAACGGTCTACAACTGCCGGAGTCAAAAAGACCGCAGGAAGCGAATATGACCGACGACCCCAAATACTATCCCTATCACAGAGTGATAGGTCATGCCATTGAGGAATGCTTCGCCTTCAAAGATTGGGTCGAAAAGTAATACAAGGCAGGAGAGATAGAACTGTCTAAAGGCGTGTTAACAAACAGTCCAGCCGCGACAGCCAATTTCATACAAACGGAGACCGAAATTCTTCGTGAAACTGAGTCTCTCAGACATCTGCCTTTCTCTGAGAACAGTCGACCACTACGTCATTAAACTGGGGACAGTCGACCACCACGTCATTAAACTGGGGACAGTCGACCACCATGTAATTAAACTGGGGACAGTCGACCACCACGTCATTAAACTGGGAACAGTCGACCTCTAAGTCGTTAAACTGTGAATGTAATATATATATATATATATGTAAATAAACAAAAAATGTGTAAATAAAAGAAAAATAAAGAAAAGCCAAAATGATAGGGCAACTCGCAATAAAAATCAGCGAGTAAAATAAAGATGAAAATAAAGCCGAAATGATGGGGCAACCGCGAATAAAAGCTGAAATGATAGGGCAATCGCGATCTTCGCGATAAGAAAAGCTGAAATGATAGAGCAAGCACGGTAAAACAAAAAAAAACAACAAAAACAAAAAAAACGGCGAATAATGAGTCGCTCCTGGTACCATATTCTAGTGTAGCGATGCAGACGCCAACCAAAATCCAATTTCTCAAAATTCTCCCAGCCCTACGGTTAGTCCCCAAATTGACTATCGTATACAATCCACGGGCTCAAATAATTCTCATCACCCACATGCCCCATCGTAATCACCAGTTACGCGGCTGGTCTCCACCTTTGGAATTATGCTCCATTGAGAAGACCCACTCATGTGTCCTCACGATACATGAGGAGAACAAACCTTTGTGGGATCCTTACGACTCATAAAGGAAAAACACACTTAGGAGTCCTCACGACTCCTAAGGAGAAAATACACCTGCGGAATCCTTACGACTCGTAAGGAGAAAATGCTTTTATGGGACCCTCACGGCCTATAAAATTGAAAAGCCTTAGGTGATAGGGATCTAAACCTGTCTCCTAAGCCATCGCTTCCCAACCCCCAAGTGGCAAATGATGAGTCGCTCATGGTACCATATTCCAGTGCAGCAATGCAGACGCCAACCAAATTCCAAATCCCATACCCCAATGGCGAATGATGAGTCACCCCTGGTACCATATTCCAGTGCAGCGATGCAGAAGCCAACAAAATCCCGAAATTTTTCCGACCCTACGGTCTGGATCATACATCCTGCAAAACCGTATACAATCCACGGGCGTAAAACGATCCCAATCTCTTCCAAGTCCTACCGGCGAGACCACATTCAAAGTCCCACCGGCGGGGAAGATTCAAAAAAAAAGGAAGAGAAGAAAAAAGAAGGTATGTCCACAAGCAAAATGAACACGGATGAAAACCCGAAAGGGCTCCGTGAGTAAAAACAGCAGGACTGCCGGCGAGTTTGTGAAATTCCGAAAGGGCGCAAACTCGTGAAAAAGAGATGAAATGCACTCGCAAAGTCCTCTCGACTTTGTGAGGAGAAAATTCCCGCGTAAGATCCTTACGACTCACAAAGGAGCAACACACTTAGAAGTCCCCATGACTCCTAAGGAGAAAATACACTTACAGGATCCTTACGACCCGTAGGGAGAAAATACTTTGTGAGACCCTTACGGCTCACAAAATTGAAAAGTCTTAGGTGATAGGGACCTAAAACCTGTCTCCTAAACCATCGTTTCCTAATAAGCAAACGCAAATGATGATTCGCTCCTGGTACCGTATTCCAGTGTAGCGATACTGATGCCAAGCAAAAACCAATCCCCAAAATCCCAGGGCAAATGATGAGTTGCTCCTGGTATTATTCCAGTGTAGCAATGCAGATGCCAAACCAAAACCGAAATCCTCAATTCCACTCATGGCAAATGATGATTCGCTTTTGGTACCATATTCCAGTATAGCGATGCTGATGTCAACCCAAATCAAATCAAACCAACAACCTCTGCGGCGGAATCATGTTCTGTCCCAGAATTTACCCCGTGTCGAAATCATGCTTTGCCTTGAGGTATCTGCCTTCCCTGTCGGAATTATGCTTCGGCTCGGAATCAACCAGCAAGCTCTGCGTCGGAATCATGCTTCGTCTCAGAACGTGCACCCGTGTCGAAATCATGCTTCGTCTCGGATTATCTGCCTTCCCTGTCGGAATTATGCTTCGGCTCGGAATCAACCAGCGACTTCCACGTCGGAATTAAGCTCCGCCTCGGAATCAAGTCGACTAACAAGCTCTGCGTCGGAATCATGCTTCGTCTTAGAATGTGCACCCGTGTCAAAATCATGCTTCGCCTCGGATTATCTGTCTTCCCTGTCGGAATTATGCTTCGGCTCGGAATCAACCAGCGACCTCCACGTCGGAATTAAGCTCCACCTCGGAATCAAGTCGACTAACAAGCTCTGCGTCGGAATCATGCTTCGTCTCAGAACGTGCACCCGTGTCGAAATCATGCTTCGCCTCGGATTATTTGCCTTCCCTGTCGGAATTATGCTTCGGCTCGGAATCAACCAACGACCTCCTCGTCGTAATTATGCTCCGCCTCGGAATCAAGTCAACCAACAAGCTCTGCGCCGGAATCATGCCCCGTCTCAGAATGTACCCCGTGTCGAAATCATGCTTCGCCTCGGAGTATTTGCCTTCCCCGTCGGAATTATGCTTCGCTTGGGAATCAACCTCTGCATCGAAATTATGCTTCGGTCAGAATGTCTGCCGCTCTTCGGAATGATACTCCGATCCTCGGAATTATGCTCCGATCCCCGAAGTTATACTCTTCGGAATGATGCTCCGATCCTTGGAATCATGCTCCGCTCTTCGGAATGATGCTCTGATCCTTAGAATCATGCCTCTACTCTTCAGAATTATGCTTCGACTCTTCGGAATGATGCTCTGACCTTGGAATTATGCTCCGCAAATCGGAATGATCCTCCGATCCCCGGGAATCATGCTCCCCGAGAGATACTCTGATCTTGGAATTATGCTTCGCAGATCGGAATGATGCTCCGATCCCCGGGAATCATGCTCCCCGAGGGATACTCCAACTCTGGAATTATGCTCCGCAAATCAGAATGATGCTCCGATCCCCGGGAATCATGCTCCCCGAGGGATGCTCCGCCTCCGGAATGATGTTCCACCTCGAAGTCTAACTTCAAGATCCATCAATCTCATGCATACAACTCAAATGTGCGGTGTGCATTTATTGATGGGGGCACTTTGTTGGGGTCAAAATTTGCACCCCGGTTGACCGAGTCAAAGTCAAGGTCAACCCCAAGCCAGGTGGGCCCAAGCCCAGGTCAAGCGGGGTCATGCCCAAGTCGAGCCCGCGGCCAGCCTCCTCCATGCCAAAATATAGATCATGTAATAAATAATTTTTATGTAATTTTTTATGCATGAAAGTATGTAAAATGGGCATAAAGCCAAATTTTTGTAAAGCCCATGGCTTATATGCAAAAAGAAATGGCACATGAGCCATGGGATGGGCAAATGCCATTTTTGTAAAGCCTAAGGGGCTATATGTAAAGTGTATAGCCTATAAAGGTAAGGATAATGAAAATATCCCAACAACTTTTCTCTCTCTCCAAACAAAAATCTAGATCTGTGATCTTCTCCTTTCTCAAGGTTCTAAACCTTCCTCTTTTTTTTAATCAAATCAAGAGTTTTACTCTTCCTTTTCCAAAACTAAATAGTTTTTTCACCACAAAACCCACAAAGGGGAACTCAGATCTGCCATCAGATCTCAGAAAGAAGAGATTTTTAGAATCTCATATTTCTTGATCTTCAAGATCCGGCCAACAAAGGAAGAAGAAGGAGACCCATCTCTAGAAACCCCATTTTCGGGAAGAACTAGGGCTCAAGGGGGGAAGCCCTTCATCAGCTTCAAAACATCTTAGGAGTTTAACTCCATACACACACACACACACACACAGAATAATAAGTGCTCCTTTCTGGGAGTACAGCTCCCATTGCAGGGACCAAATCCTTTTTGCTGCTCGAACGTCCACGTGCTGACACGTGGTGCGCTAGCGCTCTTGCGCCCAGAGAGCTAGCGCCCGAGCGCCCACGTGCTGACACGTGGCGCGCTTGCGCTCAGAGTGCTAGCGCTCGAGCGCCCACGTGGCGCGCTAGCGCTCTTGGGCTCCGAGCACTAGCGCCCGAGCGCCCATGTGCTGACACGTGGCTCGCGAGCGCTCCGTGCGCCAGCGCTCTTACGCCCAAAACGCTAGCGTCCACGTGCTGACACGTGGCGCGCTAGCGCTTAGTGCGCTAGCGCCCGAGCGCCCACGTGCTGACACGTGGCGTGCTAGCGCTCAAAGCGCTGGCGCTGGCCCCACGCATCCTTTGAATGCCTTTTCCCCTTTTTTTTTATATATATACATATAGGTATACATATACACACACACACATACTCCACGACACTGTCCCTGTTAGAAAAAAAATTTCTAACGGGACACTGCCCCGCACCCCGCAAGGGGGCTGCTAGCCCTCTTGATCCCCAGCCTGCTATCCGGATAGCGGGACCCCCGTAAAAACTCTGCGGGGCCCCCGATATATCCAAAACCCCTTCAAAACACAACACTACACATTGAGTTCGCATGACCAGTTTAACCCGTCAATCAGAGGTTCCCTCGCTCCAAAGGCGAGGGGTAATTAACGGCAGCTTGGTCCGCGGCTGCCGGAGATTCGGATCCCCACAATCATTAAACCCCGCCTACCCTAGGCAGGGGGATCTGGAATGCGCCTGACAAGCGCGCGCGTATTCCTATCTCAATGGGGTGACGAAAAACACTCTACAATCGTGTTTTCCGACGATCGGAATGCATCATCTTCGTCGTCATCATCTAAAATGTGGGTACACCAATTTCATGTGATTATACAACTTTTTCACCGTTGAATTAGTGGGTTCAAAATTAACGGTTTACCGACAATAGAACTTTTTACATTGATAAATCAACGGTGAAAAAGTTGTAGAATCACATGAAATTTGGTGTACCCACATCTTAGATTATAACGATGAAGATGATGCATTCCGATCGTCGGAAAACACGACGGAGGGTGTGTTTTTTCGACGCCATAGGAGGATATTCCCTCCTATGGCCTATTTCCTCCATTATTCTCTCTCTCTCTCTCTCTCTCTCTATATATATATATATATATATATATATATATATATAAGGTTAATGGAGGTAAGGTGCCATAGGAGGGAATTTCCTCCTATGGCGTCAGAAAAATGCATCCTCCATGATTGTTTTGGACGATCGGCATACATCACGTCCATATTTATCTTGTAAGATGTGGATACACCAAATTTCATGTGATTATACCATTTTTTCACCGTTGATTTAGTCGGTGCAAAATTAATGGTTTACCGACAATAGAACTTTTTACATAGCTAATTCAACGGTGAAAAAGTGGTGGAATGACATGAAATTTGGTGTATGCACATCTTAGATGATAAAGATGATGATGATGGATGCCGATCGTCGGAAAAATGATGGAGGTTGTATTTTTTCGACACCATAGGAGGAAATCCCCTCCTATGGCCTCTTTTCTCCATTATTCTCTATCTCTCTCTATATATAATCAAATGCTTTTTTCTATTGTGAAAAAAACCCAAGGCTCGAAACAGTCGTCAAAAACCCTCTTAGAATTTTTCTTACAGTATCTATATAGTGGCATGCTATATCTAATCAATACATACGATCTATTTAGATATCGTAGATGGTAGTTTAAATATAACAGACAATTTCTTAGAGATCGCTGGATACTACTTACATATCGCAGAAAACTAAATAAAACAGGCAACTACTAGATATCATAGGTAAGGGGTTTCTTGACAGCTAAAAACTTTTTAAAAATGGTTTTGACTAACATTTCGAGGCCGGAGGGGTTTGGACAACAGAAAAAAGTGCTTGAGGGGTTTTAACAATTTACCCTATATTTTACATACGAAGTTCATCAATTTGAAATATTACAATTTATAAAGAGGATAATCGAGGGAAGGAGCCATTGCAGGGAATTTCCTCTGTCGAAAAACACCCTCCAATTTTTTTTTTGACGATTGACATCCATCATCATCATCTTTATCATGTAAGACGTTGATACACTAAATTTCATGTGATTCCATAATTTTCTCCCCGTTGATGCAGTGGGTGCAAAATTAACGGCACATCACAATAGAACTTCTTACATTGTTGATCCAACGAAGAAAAGTGGTGGAATCATAAGAAATTTGGTGTACGCACATCTTACATGATAAAGATTATGATGATGGACGCCAATCGTTGAAAAAAATGCCGCCTCCCTCTTTTCTTTATTATCCTCATTTATAAATCATATAAATCCAACCTTTTGAATTAATATGACATATCCTGATTTTGGACTTCCTAGCCTCAGACTGCGGAGGCCCGTTTCTGGTACTTTAAGATAAAATGTTAGTGAAAGCTAAACGATACAACCACTATAGTCCACGTCATCAAAGGATTTCTCTCAGTAGCCCATAACATAAGTCCATGGGCTAGGCCCAAATTAGAAGCCGCTGGTAATGTTCCCCCAATAAAATATCAAACCCCCAATCCATCTCCTTCACTATCATTTTCTCCCCCGCTTCACCTCAAATTTTCACAAAAAAGTATCAAATTTTGATGGATTTGCTCTCAGTCCCCGCTTTCCTCTCTCCTTCAAAGCTTCACAAGCCCTCGCCTCTTCGCTGCTCCGCCTCCCTCCGCCGCCCCATTTCCCCCTCGCCCCCCGAACCCCCCAAAAAACGCGAAAACCCCCTCAGGATAATTTCCAAAAACCCCCTACAAACCTCAAACCCTTCTCAAAACCCACCTTCCTCCAATCCTCTCTGGCAAAAGCTCTTTCTCTCTAGCAAGCTCTCCCCTCCTCCTCCTCCTCCTCCTCCCCCAGAACCCTCATCCTCACCCGAACCCGAACCCGAACCCGAACCCGAACCGAACCCGCCGGCGTCGAAGTTCGTGCAGAAAGAGAAGATCTTTGTAGGGAACTTGCCCCTATGGATCAAAAAGAGCGAAATCGCCGAGTTTTTTCGCCAATTTGGGCCTTTGAAGAATGTGATCCTCATCAAGGGGCATGATGACCCTGAGCGCAATGTGGGGTACTGCTTCGTGATCTTCGGTGGGCCCACGGCGGAGGATGCGGCGGCGGAGGCGGCGGAGGCCGATGGGGTCGAGTTCCATGGTAGGGTTTTGACGATTCGGTTGGACAACGGGGGGAGGTCGAGAGAGAGAGAGGAGGAGAGGGAGAGGTGGGTGAAGGGGGAGGTTGATGGTAGGGTTTATAGGAGCAAGTGGCACGAGGAGAGGGACGGGGCCCGCAGGAGGTTTAGGGAGGTAGTGGAGCGGCGGCCGGAGAATTGGCAGGCGGTGGTGTCGGCGTTTGAGAGGATTCAAAAGGTATATAATCTCGTGGATTGCGGATAAATTTTAATTTGTGTCGACTCTTAGCTGTTCTAATTGCTTAAGTTTCTAGGTTAAGTTGAATTCTGGATTCATATTTGTTTGTGATACATATGGAGATGAGTTTTGCTGTTGGCTCATTGTGCATTATCTTAGCTGCTTTTAGAATTCATCGCAAGCCTGTTATAGCGTATCTGTGTTGCAATCCTCGTTTCGGTGCTTCTAAGTTTCACAAAAGGCCAAAGGTGAAGAAATGTGAAGATATGGTAGCTTGATGTTCCAGTTAGTTGATTTCTAATACCTAGGTAATCAAAATTTGGATTTGTTAGGAAACCTAAGCTTAGTTTGTTGGATAGTTTGTGGATCATAGGTGACGCTGAACTCGTGCATGACTCCAAATGAGAGTTCTCAATGTGGAAGTTGATGAACTATGCAAGATGCAACTCACTGTGATTATCTACTGTTGAGATTGCATTATCAAGGAAACTATTGTGGTCTTGGCATAAATCCTAGCTTCCAGGGAAGCTATCTTTTAATTAATTTTGTTATGATGCTACAAAGGATAAACATATAGATTGCTGGATTTTTTTTCCCTTCTCTTGGTCACTTATCAAGAAGAGTTTACCTTTTCGAAAACCAAATAAAATCATAGACGTGAAATCCCTAATTTAACCCTTCATTAATTCTCTTGAAACTTGAATAAGCATAAAGAAAATCCATACTTCATTAGTTTGTTAGGATAGATTTGTAACTCCATATTTAGAGTGCTTTTGTTTTAGAAGTATGACGTAAACATGTTTCTTGATAATCTAAAGAGACAAGTAATTTGAGGGGAAAAAGTGGAAAAAAGGACTAGCATTGTAAAACAGAGGTAGTATATATATAGTCTATGGAATTGGTTAGTATCAATATTTCGTGATACGCTGACTCATGATTTTATTCACTACTGTTCAGCCTTCTAGAAGGGAATTTGGCTTGATGGTTAACTACTATGCACGGAGAGGGGATAAACATCATGCTCGAGCAGCTTTTGAGAACATGAGAGCAAGAGGAATAGAACCGAATTCATATGTTTTTACCAAGTAAGAGAATATTCTTATATGCCCCTTTGCATATTATTATTTTAAGCCCTTTCTCCTCAAGTTTTTACTCTTCATATTAGAGATATTATTATTTTAAGTTCCTTCTCCAGAAGTTTTTACTCTTCATGTTAGACGAGAACATCATTGGGTGATTTCTGTTTATATGCTATAATTATGAATTTACACGATCACATAATTTTCTTTAAGAATATAATTAATTCTGCAAAATAGGTGTTTTGATATACAGAAATTGCATATTACCGGTTGTGAAAGGACTCTATTTAGACTTTCACTGGTGCGCTTTTCAAAAATCCCCCCCAAAGGCCCTCAATATAACAGTAAAAAAAAATTACTTCTTTTTTCCCTTCCCTTTATCTCTAGTAGAAGTTTGAAACGCCAGATATAAAATGATCAGCATTTCTTTTGTTTTCTATTTCATTTTCTTTTTAGAATTGTCTCTTAATTTAATTGATGAAGATATGACTGCATATGTATTTCTTTTTGTGTATTGGGTCACTGATGCAATAATTTGTATGACATTATTCTCCTGTGGATGCTTTAGACAGATACAATTAAATAACGAGAACAAAAACTTGTGATTGTGTTGCTGTAAACATGTGCAGTAAAAAGATGCCCCTTAATCTTATTTTTCTTTCAAAATGCATAATGCGTTATGGTATATGCTATAGATCCCAGATGAATGAAGTAGGAGTTTTCCACTCTCATTTCCCCCCAATTTTCTGTTGTATGCTGAAGATAATTCATTTCACGCAGCCTTGTTCACGCTTATGCAGTTGCTAGAGATATGCGAGGTGCCTTATCATGTGTCGATGAAATGAAAAGAGAGGGCATCGAATTGACTGTGGTGACCTACAGCATCCTCATTGGTGGTTTTGCCAACATTAATGATGCTGAGTGAGTAGTAGATAACATTCAGTTCCCGATTATTTTATTATTATATGGCACACCCATGTTAGGTGTGTCCCTAGCTAGAAAAGTTATTCATTTATTGCTCTCAGTACATTTACATGCACAAACCTTGTGTTTCCAGCATCTCACATTGAGACTTGCTAAATATCATCTCTGTTATTTTGAAAGATCTGCAGATAATTTGTTTATGGAGGCAAAGCAGAACATAACGCCGCTGAATGCCATCATATATAGCAATATTATTTATGCTCATTGGTTAGTACTTTCTTATGGATTACCTATATAATAAACTGCTTTTATTTCTGATTTCTTTCTTTATGTTTTGACAATCATTATTTAGAAATGCAAAACTCAATTAATTTTCTTTGCTCCTCTCTAGCCTTGCATGGTCAAATTCATGCACCTTTTCCTTTTTGGATTACTGCCACCTTCATGGACCCTCTCACATAGTGTACCGGGCCATACGTGGTTTCATCGACATCTTTCAGTCATCTTTACAGAAGTTTATGCAAATTTGTCTATTGGACTAGGACTTTCCTCATATATAGCAATAAAACTTTTACTACACGGTAGTGGGGTCCAAGACATCTGTATGTGTATTGGAAAACTAATCATTCCACTCAATTTGACTGGCTTGTTTGCTGTAAGACAGCCTTCTATTGTCAGATGAACCACTGCAATTGGTTGGAAGAAGTTGATATATCTTTTGCAATGCAGCCAAAAGGGTAACATGGCTCGAGCAGAAGAATTGGTGAGGAAAATGGAAGGAGGAGGAATTGACGCACCTATTGATTTATACCATTCAATGATGGATGGCTACACAAATGTTCGTAATGAGGAAAAGTGTTTGATTGTATTTGAAAGGCTGAAGGTAACTAAACTAGATTTTGTGTGGGTGAGCTAGTTATTTTGTCTTTTTGGAAGGTCAGAACATAAATATGCTATTGTCTTCGCTATAATTCTTAATTCTATGCTTTTGTTATGATGTGATTGATCCCTGCATGTATATTGATTTTTTTTTCTTTCCAAATATTTCTTCAGGAATGCGGTTTCACACCTTCAGTGATAAGTTATGGGTGTCTTATAAACCTGTATACAAAGGTAGACATGTTTCTTTTATTTCAAATTGTGCATATGCGCTCCTTATTTACCCCCCTGAAAAATTGGAATTATATATACCCCTAAAATCTTTTTAAGTTTTTTCGGAAATCTAAAAGAAAAATCAACCCCTTCGGGGATCGAACCTGCAACCTCTCACATTGGATAGGAAATTGGTACCAACTGGCTATAAGCCCAGTTGGTTAAAATCTTTTAAGTTGTCATACGGAATGCTAGAGAGGGTATGTACGATAACCCTTTTTTCACAGCTTTATGCAATCAAAGATATTTAAGATACCATAGATCTTCATTGAAGCTCTAACACAATTGTGATGATGACTTGATGAGCTTCTAGATTTTTGGAAATGACATCGATGTCCTTTCTTCCAGATTGGGAAGGTTTCCAAAGCCTTAGAGATTAGCAATAAAATGGAATCATGTGGCATCGAACATAACAGAAAAACTTACTCAATGTTGATCCATGGCTTTATTCAATTAAACGATTATGCAAACGCCTTCAGCATTTTCGAGGAAATGCAGAAAGCAGGTCTAAAGCCTGATGCAGTCCTCTACAATATTATTATCGAAGCATTTTGTAAGATGGGGAATATCGATCGAGCACGCCATATTGTTGACAAGATGCAGAAAGAGGGACATAGACCTTCATCTCGAACATTTAGACCAATAATATCCTACTATGCTGCAGCTGGAGATAGAAGTCGAGCCTTAGAGATTTTCAGTTTAATGAGACAAACTGGTTCTGTTCCAACTGTAGAGACCTACAATGTTATGATTAGAGGTCTTGCTCGCAAACATCAGGTTGGTTGCATGCTTCTTTTGTACTGCATCAATAATCCAATATGTTGATCAATATAATTCTTCTCAGATGGACAAGGCTGTTGAAGTCATTGACAAGATGGTTTTGGCTGGCATAGCTCCTAATGAACATACATATACAATAATAATGGAAGGCTATGCTTCTGTTGGTGATACGGGTAAAGCTTTTGAGTATTTTACTAAAATCAAAGAGGGAGGTCTGAAGCTTGATGTATATACCTATGAAGCGTTACTCAAGGCATGCTGCAAGGCAGGTCGTATGCAAAGTGCTTTAGCAATTACTAGGGCAATGAGCTCTCAGAAGATTCCTAGAAATATATATATCTATAACATTCTAATTGATGGGTAAGTGATGATAAAATTCAACCTGTTATTTTTGCTGCTATATCGTGTTTAGTTGTGTGGCTTGAATGATATGCACTCTTAGCCCATGGAACATCAAAAAATATATTTGACATCCTATTAGACCATGAGGTTTTGGGTTCAAACTTCAACCGTTTTTTACAATTTTTCTTTAGCCATCCGATTGTTGTGGATTGGATGATGGATAAACCAGCAAGCAGGCCTTTTCACAAGGCCTAAAGGCCTCTAATGAGGGTGATGTATTAATGTTAAGTTTGCTTGATTCAGATTGACCGTACAATCCAACTACATTAGCTCTTTGGGTAAAGTGATTATAGAGTTGTTGCTGGAGGTTACTTCTCTTGAACCGCAATCCAATTTCCATCCATTTGTATTATCTATCATCATAATGGCATTACTTTCTACCGCAACTGATTATAAACTTCTAGATTATAGTTAAACTTTGTTTAAGGTTGACTTGCTATAATATTGATTGAGGATTTTCTTTAAAAGCAATTTCTCCTGTGTGATATTTGATTATTTGCCTTCTCAAGCCTAGTGCTATATTGATCAAAAATTGAATTATTTATTTTCCCATTGCAGATGGGCTCGGAGAGGAGACATGTGGGAGGCTGCTGATTTGATACAACAAATGAAGCAAGATGGCGTTGTTCCCGACATCCACACATACACTTCATTCATAAATGCATGTTGCAAAGCTGGTGATATGCCGGTAATCTTATATATTAATTAAAGAGTTTTAATTAATTTGGTTAGAAAATTGCTTACTGTTCCTTGCATCTATATATGTCCATGTAGTTTGTGTTCATAGGAAGAATCTTATGATGCAATGGTCGGGAATCAAAGTTCTTATGCCTTAAACTCCGTTTACATCAGAGTTCTTATTACGTTAGCATGACATCATTGTATGCCACAAGTTATTAGTCACTTTTTGATTGATGATGTGTACACATTTGTCTCTCTCTCTCTCTCTCTCTCTCTGATGTCTAAACTGGTGTTGATTAGAAGCTGGACTTTAAGTTCACAATATAAAAAGCATATAGTATTACGGACGAAGCTCTTTCTTTTCTATGAAATAAGTCTTATAATTGGTGTTAGGAAGCCGCTTTACCCAAAAGCTTAACTGTTGGGTTGTGGAGTAGCAGTGTAAATCAAGCTCCTGATAGAATCTTAACATATCATAATCAGTGTTTTTATTTTTTTCATAACTCACTAACCACCAACAATTTATTGCCAAACTTTTTGGAGAACTAAATATTTACAATTCATTCTAATAGTGTAATCTGTGTGCAGAGAGCAACAAAGGTAGTTGAAGAAATGGATGCTGCCGGAGCAAAGCCTAACATTAAAACTTATACCACACTAATTAGAGGCTGGGCTCGAACATCGCTCCCCGAGAAAGCTTTGAGATGTTTCGAAGATATGAAATTAGCTGGACTTAAACCAGACAAAGCAGCTTACCATTGCTTAATGACTTCTTTATTATCAAGAGCGGCTGTTGCTGAAGAATACATATATTCAGGAATTTTGGGTGTTTGTAAAGAAATGTTGGAGCATGATTTGACCGTTGATATGAGAACAGCAGTTCACTGGTCAAAGTGTCTGCGTAAGATTGAGAGAAGCGGTGGGGAATTGACTGAGGCATTGCAGAAGACTTTTCCACCTGATTGGAACTCGCGTGAAGTAAGCGAGAGAAATTCTGATCAAAACAGTGGCAATAATGTGAACGCTGATAGTGGTAGTGATGCGAGTGATTATAGCGAAGATGAGAAAGATGGAAGTGAAGGAGAATTTGATAGTCAATGAATTTTTCCAGGCAATCCAGCAAATGAAACTGAGGTTTAGATGGTGAGCCCCACATTGCATTCATTAACCCAAGTTAACATTTCTGGCCAAGGTAAGAGGGTGCTTTCTTTTCATCTTTTGCAAATGCAATATTTTGGTTGTTACGGAATTAAGATGCATGCATTTGTTCCTAAATGTTTCATTTTTCATGTTTCGTTGGCAATTGTGATTTGCAATAAGACCGCAAAAATGCAGCAAAAAACTGCTACCATGCTACAATCCATTAAAAAATAATTAGGATGCTAGATCAGCAATGCCATATCATAATCTATGAATGCAGCTCCTGTTTGACTGTTTCAACTTCCACCTTTTGCACCTAATCTAACATAAGATCTGAATTAGAAATGCAAAAATCCTGAACGAAAAGTTGCAAGCATCCAAAAAATCCTGAACGAAAAGTTGCAAGCGTCCAAATAATGGATTTAGAGCTTATTTCTGCAACAAATGTTGTTCTTGACATATGTTGCATTTTTTGTTGCATTTTTTATTGCAATAAACCAGACACCCTGTTAGTTACCCGTTTCATATTTAAGAAATAATGTTATAAATGACCATTGAACCCATCAAGGAACTTGCATTGACCAATTCTGTTGCAACCAAATTTTCTTAAACACATCATCGAAGGTCTTTTAAGTTTGGATGCCCAGTGATCCGTTGTTTCTTGTATAGCTGCAACTTCATGAGGCAAGCTCTTTATGGTTTGTTCTATGCAATTCATATATCATTTCTGATTGAAATGCAAATGCTAGGGTTGATGCAAATCAACCAAGGTTGCATTGACACAAAGACACGGACATATGATATGATGCGACACGGCGACAAGGCAAAATCCCAAAATATAGGACACGGGAACATGGATATATATAATTATAAGAAATATAATACCATAACGTTACACGAACATTTATTTGATTGTATTTATCATAATTCAACAAAGAACCAAGTTATTTCAACAATTTCCAAAAACAAATATGATGTCAACAATTTTTAAACTGCATTCGATATTAATTTAGCAATCACCATACAACGATCTACTATACTTAACATAATTTTAGTAAAAACATATAATTTCAACATTATTCGTATCAATTTTAGCAAAACCCCCGTATATTTCACCAACTAAATTGAGTAGAATAGCAAGAAAAAGTCTTCAACTCAAGAGTTTCAATAAGATTAGGGTTTTTCTCGCCTTTACTTGAAAAAATAGGGTTGCCGCTACTAAAAAAATCACTTTTTGTGTCGTGGCTGCACTAAAACGTGTTCGACACGTGCAAATCCAAAACCGACTCATTTCGAAGCAGGACATGGAAATTCTGTGTCCGACATGTGTCATGCACGTAACGGGCACAAATCTGTGCCAAACACGGATGCGATAGCGAAAAAGACATGTTCGTGCAACCTCGAAATCAACTTATGACTCTTTCGGTCATTGGTCAAACTGCTACATGTTAATTGTAAGCAGGGACGGGAGGACAAATCACCCTGACCCTCTCAAGTTATTGATTACTATTTTCATTTCCCTTTTGCTAGTGCTGCTATTAACAAAGATCTGCCGCCACCATCATTTTTTATTAAGAGATCGTGACAAGTCAAAATGAATTGCTTTTAGATGCCAAGACTATTGCCAACATAAATTTTATAATTAGTACTATATTCATAGATGCTGGAAATCATTTTATTTAACAGCTTATATTCGTACTTCTAATCGTACTCCATGTGGCTATGCTCTTCTGCATGAAACCACGATATATATTTTTGCAAGTGCAACATGCATGATATTGAAAATAGCTAGTCATAGTTGCATAATACGAACATTTTTTTTCCCAACCTGAGGCAATGTTCTCAGTTAATTTTTGGTGATTAACGGACCAGTCTTTTTATTTACCAGGCTTAAAAATAATGAGATCATAAATAACTTTGATTTTATGAAATGATACGAGTCCACATTCATGCAGGGACACAGTTAATCTGCCTTCAACATCATTTATAGGCACAGTTCAAGCAGGAAGTCTTCTATTGCTCTGTATTCTTCTCATTTTTCCGACATGTAATTCTGGGAGATGTTTGTAAATTTGTTCTTTTGTATTTTGCTTACAAGATAAAAATCAGTTTATGTATACATTTTTACGGCTTCAAGTCATTATTGGTCATGAGAATTGTACATATAGAAATGAAGTCTTGATGCATATTATGTTGGCAGCTATGGTAAATGATTCATCAAAGGTATTATATATTCTGGCTGTAAATTTATTATTTTGTGATTTTGTGGTATGAATTCCTCACGTAGTCACCTGATTTATTTAGAGGAAGGATCAATTCAGATTATGTTTCATATTTATTGCCTTATTGGTATATGGAATGGACAAGCAAATTTGTTTTTGTTTACCAAATGGATATTTCTGTTTTAGTGATTCTGGTAGGATTTACCTTGGGCCTGCTTTGTTTTCTCCTGCTGCGGGTCTGCACAAGCTAATTAGTCGCCGCAAATTGAAGGGTCATTGCCCCATTCCGGAATCAAGTATATCTGAACATAATTATGAAAACACCTTCAATTTTTTCCCCTTTTGGCAAGTTTTTACTTGAAAAAAGTACAAAGAAACTCCGAAAATGTTCATGTTTTTTTCCTTGACAAAGAATGTGTTCTTAGTGAGTTACTGGTTACTGATAAGTACCTTAGGAAGTTGAGGTCAGTAGCTATATAAGATGCATATAATTACATAGGATCTTAATAAATTCTATCAGAAGTTGTCTGGATAATAATATTTGGATGATACTATCACTCTATAAGAAGTTGTATTGTACTCCTGCTAATGTTGTAAATTGTTGCAAGGATCACGTATCCCAACAAACACACAAGATTTACTCCGGTTCGGCGCAACCGGCATCTAATCTTGCAAACTGTGATGAAATTTCCACTATGAAAAATAATTATAAGAGATTTATACCGACTTCTCAACCTCTTTTACAAAATCTCTTACAAAATCCTATGGTAAATAAATGATTGGAGATAAATCCATATTTAAATTATAGATAAATATGAATTTAATTTAGAGATTAGATTTAAATCTAAACTAAATAGATTAGATTTAAACCCTAACCAATCCTCAACTAATCAGAATTTAAATCAAATTTCAATAATTTTCACTTCGATTCAAATCCACCACAATCTCTCACTTTTTGAACATTTTAGAACTCTGTTCTCGTCGCCTTGTGTCCGAAGTCAGCTTAACAATCTACTAGGAAAAACTTGAACCTGCACCAGAACCATATCAGAAACGCATCTTCCGGATCCTGTAGGGTACCAAATTTCGTAAGAGACATTTCCTTCTTCTCGGCCTGCAAGAAGAACACTCCCATCACCTCTGGAACTCCCAAACCCAGCAATCTCCGCAAATCGATGGCCTCCCTAATTGTCTCCATGATGGCTATCAATTCTGTCTCCACTGTCAAGACATCGATACCGGACCGAAACATCGATCTACCTGGCACTGCATCTGTGCTCAACATGTAACCCGTTGTCAATATCCATTTGCCCATATCACCATACACTGTCACGATGCAGCCATCCACACGGTTTCTGCTGAATGACAAGTCGAACCTTTCACTATCTCTCAAGTATCTCAAGATTCACTCACAACCAGTCAATGCTTTCTGCTCAGAATAATCAAGTATCTGCTAACTGCTCCAATTTTCTATGCAATACTCGGTCGCGTGCATCCCACACCAACCTCCAAACTCACATATGACACTAAATACACGTAATCTATGTCTGCATCTGAGCATGATGATAACATTGCCGAAAGCTTGAAGTGCGCCTCTAAGTGAGAAGACATAGGTCGAGTCTGCTTTATTCCATATCGAGCTAGAACATGCTCGATACACTGCTGCAACCAACGCACCTCCTCATCTATGACCTTCTCCATGCCACGAATCAAACGTGCAGACTTTCTGCCTAACTCCCGATTCTCTTGTCTTTGAGACTTGTTTCTAATCACTCTTGTGCTCCGAACTGTGCTCGACCTCTGCACAACTGGCTGTACTGAACTCTTTACCTGAATCGGAGTACTGACCACCTCATCTCTCGTAACCTGGACTGGAACTTCGAACTCCACTTCGCTTGGCGGTATACCCGTTCTCCGTTCACCATCTAATAGAGTCTATCTTCTTGGAAGTATAACAGACTCTACGAATGTCACTCGGCTGATTACACCATTCAAAGTCCTAGAACATCACGACTTGTACCTTTTTGCTCCACCCCTAAAGCCGACAAGAGAACGTCTTTTGATCTTTGGCTTCTCAGTGCACCCAACATCACGAAGCCCTGTGTAATCTCTAGCCCCTCTAGTTCATAACTCGGGGATTCTCATATCTAGCGTCGTCAATGGTGACTGATCGATAAGATACCCAGCAGTAGATATAGCTCCAACCCGAAACTCCTTCGGAAATCCAGCCGTAAGCCGTGAAGTTCTGTTTTTCCCAACTGTCCGAACCATTCGCCCTGCAATTCCATCTGAACGAAGATCTCCCAACGTAATGTACTGATGCACGATCCTTGTCACGCCCCGCTTCCCAGTGTACGGAAACGGTGACGTGGCAAGCCGTGACGTATTTATTTCGAGAAGCTCATTTCTCGGAATAAATACGCTAAGCGTAAAATAAGCAATATAAAATGATAAAGAATAAACATGAGATTTAAATTTCAACAACTTTATTTACATTCAACTTGATTCATTTACAATATATGATATCAACTGAAAGAAAAAAAAATACAAGAATGGAAATGTCTAAACAGGTGTCATACATAAACTGAGAAAAAGATAACTAATCTAGGCCTGGGTCATGATCTATTCGTGCTCTTCCTCGGTAGTGTCCACCTTCTTAGTCTCCACGATATCTGACGAACATTCCAAGAAAACAAAGAAGGGTGGAATGCCCGTCAGCGAACTTTCGCTCGGTAAGTCCCCAAGAAATGAAGTGAAATATAAAGTGTAATGATAAAGAAAAAATGTATATCATGAACAATTGATTATGAAGTGTGGTGTGTCAGCATATCATTTAATGTAAACATACCAAGTTTATTTAGCATGCAGTTCTATATATCAGGGTAATTAACACGAGCAGAGTATAACATGGCCGCGTAGTGTAGGTATAGTGAACATGAAGTGAAATGTAAGTGTCTTAACAGGTCTCTACTTGGATATACTAATTTAACATAAGTTCAAGAGTGAATATCAACCAATCTCAAGAGTGATCTTGTCACGCCCCGCTTCCCAAAATACGGAAAACGAGGGATGACTAGGCCAGCCATACTCCTACGGTCAAGGAATAATCTCGCCGTAGTCACACTTCGGCTTCTAGTATTACATGGTAATCAGTAAACAAAGCACAGCAGTAAAGAAATTACATCACTAAATTATTACATTAAAATCCATTGTTCACAAATTACAAATAGACAAGAAGAGTTACTAACCAAGTTCAATTACACGATCTCTTTTATGGAAAGCAGAAAAGAAAGAAAAGCACTCCAGACCAGATCTCCGTCAGCTCGAAAGGTTCGTATCCTGCGTTGGTTCTTCCACGAGATCTGAGCATGCATACTCAGGTCGTCAGAGCGACGTAATAGCAATTTATATAATAATGATATGAAACAAGTAATTACGGTGATAACAGTGAAAGTAAAATGCGGTTAATCACTATGTCACTAAATAATGCAAAGTATGATCTGTGTCCCTATCGGTCTCTAAGTCATGTTTGAAATCGTATAGTGGAAATGAGGATCATGTTTAACAGGAGTTTCGTACATACCCGAGACAACGGCCCACATGTCCGGGACATAACCCTGTCAGCCGGATCGCTAGATCCTACCTAATATATATATATCACTGCTCGAATGATCATCCTCTAAAACACGGTCCCGCTAAATACGATATTCTTTCCACTTCGATTTCCTCCTTTTCCCCAGGTTTACACTATTTATGATTTTGATTTAGTCGTGTACAAATATACCAATGGCACGGTTTTATCACTGTTCACTGTATTAATCACTGTCACGAATCGTTCACTTTCCATTGGTGTACTCGACACTCCTAAACCAATATCATTCATGCACGATAATGCAATGTCCACTGAACACTAACACGCACTAACACTATGTATATGGCAATTGGGTAAGATATGTGTATGTATGCCATTAACAAGTCATGTATGTTATGAACCAATATGCACGTCATCAACTTACAAAAATTGCATTAATTCATATGTTCAGAATTCAACGAAATGATACAAATACGATAATAATCACACTCTGTCAGCAGTTCATCAAAATTTGTTTCAGTTCAATCGGGTTTCCGGTATTCAAGTTACAGCCGTTTCATTTTAAGTGCTCGCTGCAGGAAATTCAGTTTCTGAACTGAACGTCCGTTTTGCGACATGAATTTCACCCAGTTGGGTTCAGAATTTAGCGACATTACAGTTGAATAAAATCTAGGGTTTTCAATAGGGTTTTCAACGCAACAGACG
Organism: Agapanthus africanus; assembly: GCA_030015575.1. Classification (NCBI taxonomy): domain Eukaryota; kingdom Viridiplantae; phylum Streptophyta; class Magnoliopsida; order Asparagales; family Amaryllidaceae; genus Agapanthus; species Agapanthus africanus. The sequence goes on along the minus strand of CM057347.1, from coordinate 512,439,237 downwards.
GATTCTTAATCGCGTCTGTACGTCAAAAGTTACGCACTGTTCAACACTAGTATGTCAATTCTGATTTTGTTTTGGACTGTTATACATCCTGTACTTTTAAATTAAAGATTAAATAGAAAACGATGCTAAAACGGAATGAAACCACTTGTGTTATTTAGCTAACAGATTCACCTTTAATAAACTGCAGAGTTTCGCAACATACGAGTTCAGGAAACAAGGTGGTACGCATTACGGGACAGTAAACAGTAACCAGAGCCGCTCTGGACTGCAGTCCAGAGCCGCACTCCGACCCAATTATCGTCACAATTTCAGTACAGAAACCATTAAAAACTTGCATAGGGTTACAGTTCGTCGAGTCGGCTTCGATTTGAGCCCTCGAACGCATCATTTCAATATGTACATAATTTATGGTGATTTTAACAATTTTCAGATGCGGGAAATTTCCAGTTTTCACGGGCGTATTTGGGGGTGTTCGTTTTAGTCATTAACAGTCATATTTTCCCGTGAAATTTATACAAAGTATTCATTATCACACGGGCCAGCATAGACAATCCAATTCCGTCAAATTAGATGAATATTTCCATTGGGATCTTACATCGAACAGTTGTATCATATAATTTATCGGGAATGGTAAATATGGAATTTATACGATTTGAGTTTGTAACACGAATAAATTAGCATGTAGCAAGTAAAGTACTTGCCTGGAAACGTTTTGTCGATGCATGGCAGCGACAGCGGCACGAACGCGCGGCGAACGGCGTGGTTTGGTTTCACGGCCTCGGCTCGCGACACGGGTTCGACGTTATAGGTGCCCGGAGATGGCTTGCGCTCGCTGGAAGCGGAGGGGAGGCTCTGTGGATCTCCCGGGGTGTGCTGGGGTCGACGACGGTCGGCGGCGTCGCTCCGGCGATGGCAGCAGTGGTGTTCGGATCTAGGTGGTTAGGGTTGGCTGTTTTGGAGGGAGAGAGAGAGAGTAGGGGCTCGGGTGTGGATTTTGGAGGAGGAGGAGAAAATGCAGAGGGTGCAGAGGTCGACGGGTGTTTCAGGTCAGCGGGGGCTCGCCGATGTCGAGCTTAGGTGGTGGTCGAATGGGTGCAGGGGAGCTTGGCAGGGGGTGCTCGGTCGATGGAGTGGAGTAGTGAAGGGCTCTGTTGGTGGAGGAGGAGGAAGGGAAGAGATTCGTCGTCGAGGGGAGCGGGTGAAGGAGCTGTAGTGGGTTGTGGAAGTTCTCGCGAGGGGAGAAGAGGAGGTTTGAGAGTGAGAATGATGAGGGGGTGAAGAGTAAGGGGAAACGAGGGGAGGAGGTTGAGTGGATCGCGAGGGGTACGCGCGAGTCGTGGGGCAACGGCTCGGCGACGTGGTCGCGAGGAGTTGGCGCGAAATGTGGATCGGGGAAGAGAGACGTTGGGGAAGAGAAGAAGACACTGTAGCGGCCGGGTTTGTGAAGGAGTGGGCACGGGCTGATAGGGTTTTTTTGTGTTGGTTTTAATTTATTAAACTTTCATTTGGGCTAAGGGGAGATGCTGGGCCGGGGGTTAGTGAGGTTTTTATTTTAATAAAAAAAGGAAATGGGCTGAGGAAAAGAGGGTTGGGCTGGGAACTTTTATTAAGGTTTTAATTGAATTTTAATTTTGTTTTGGGTTTATTTGTTGGGCTGGATAAAGTGGTGGGCATAATCAGTGAATTGCGTTTTCTTCACTCGGGATGAGGAAGGAAGTGTATATATTTTGTTTTGGGAGGAATTGTAGGGTTTTAGTTTAATAAACTGTTGGGGCTGGAAAAGGGATATATTTTATGGTTTGGTTTTAAGTTTTGGGTTTTGATTTTTAATTGGTTTTGATTAATCTAAATGTTGGAACTTAAGCAACCAATTACCAACAAAATTCACGAGGAAAATAGGGAAGCAATCGGAAACTAGGAAAATACAGGAAAATTTTATAGATGGGAACGGGGATTTACAGATCTCGAACCCAACAGGCTGTAATACAGGGGTAAGGAACCACGGGCCCGAATCAAGTATTAGTAACGGGACTTCAACCTAGTGTTGAAGTATTCCAAACTCAACAGGCTGTAATCCATGAGTAAGGAAACACGGGCCCTCATGATAGCTTGCTTGTGTTAGTAGACATGGATTCATGATCTAGTGGGACTCATGAGATTTCGTTGGATTCATGCATGAACTACCCTAATACCCTGTATATGCTAAGTTACAGTTAAAAGTACCAGCCTTGCTCGAATCCATGAATACATCAAGTTGCAAGATTGAGTTCATGTCTATATCAAGTATCCATGTATTAATGTCAAGTTGTATTCATGGTTCGAGTCAAGTCATAGTGTTCTAATATTCATGTTTTGATTTAGTCAAGTTCAAGTGTTCTAATTCATGATCAAAGGTCAAGTATACCTGTTTGAGTGCGATATTGATTTCGTGTGTTTAAGTTCATGATCAAGTATTCCTGTTTGTTTGAATTCAAGTATTCATGATCAAGTATCCGTGTTTGGTTTTAGATTCAGATTTGAATTAGACTCAAACTGAGTCAGACACTTGTAACTGATTTTGATCTTGAATTAGGTTCGGGAGTTATCGGTAACTGTTGCACATGGACGGCAGGATTTGTTTCTTTTTCTAAGACAATTACCATTGATAACTCCGTTAAGTTTTCTATCTTAAATAGGCAAGCACTCACTTTCTCCGACTCCCTGGGGCTCGAAAGAATTGATCCCGCTTAAACCTATATTTACTAAAGTCCTTAAATACTGTGTTTATATAACTCGATGGGGTTTTATGAAAAAATATTATAATATAGTTAAAAATAAACCTCGAGAATTTATTTATATTATTTAGGGTTTTCATGGATATGAATTTTAAGGCTTTGAGGTATTTTAGTGATAATTGCTTAGCTTGGAAAGTTCGTGGTATTTTATTGTAAAACTTGTCTTATATTGGTATCTTGATAGCATTTTGGTGAAACTTGTAATTCTTTCATTTAAAAAATGTAAGTTTATTATATTTTGAAAATATATGAATTTTTGTAATTTTTATATAATTATTAAAAATTAAATTTTATTTAAGTAGAAAAATGCGTTTTTCTTAAAAACCGTATGTAACAACCCTAATTTTTCCTATATACTTTCTATACAATAAAAAAATCCATAAAGGAGTATTTTAACCTAAGCACAATATATATATATATATATATATATATATATATATATATATATATATATATAATTATTTTGTTTTTAAATAACTCCATTTTTAGTGTACATAAAATTGTTTTAAAATTAAAGTATACTTGGGGTATTTAATGTTGCTGTTACCACTTTAAGTAATTATTTTTCCACAATAATTACAAGAAGGAGCTTGTAGCTCATTGGTAATACCTTGCACTGCTGAACCAAGCCACCAGAGTTTAAATCCCATGCCTCACATTATTTTTGTATTTATTTTGTTTTAATTTCTTTTGGAAGTCAACAGTCAAAAGGCCATAACTCCTCAAATATGTACTGGACAATAAAAAGTAAATATACCAAATTGTACCCCCGAAGTTTCCCCGACCACTGGAAGCCTGACTCGGCCTGATTCGGTGCCGCCGGCCGGCGAATCGGCCGACTCGGTCCGGCGCCGCCGGCCGGACTTGGCCGGACGGCCGAGTCACCAAAAGAGAAAAGTTGGGTCTTGAAGTGGTCAACCCTCCTACACACTTATTATGCTTGGATCGGTTATGTTTTAGCCAATAAATCTTTTTTACTTCTAGGTTTAATGAATTTTATATAATTTTTATATTTTTATTAAAAACCCTAACCCTACCCTAACCCTATATAAACCCCCCTATCCTCTACCCTCTCATACTAAATCTCTAAGTCCACTCTCTCAAAATTCCAAGAGATCTTGGTACGTCGGAAAACGAGCGAAAGGCGAAGCGCTGACGAAATCGACGGCGACTTTCCGGTGATCGTGCTAGGAGCTCTCGACGACGTTTCGACGCGCCGGCAAACCCTCTACCTCTCTCTTACTCTCTAGCGTTGTCCAAACCCGTAAGTCCCCCTTTTCTACCTTTCTTTTCTTTCATTAAAATACGAATTTAAAAACCCGACGGAAATCGGAACAAACCGATTTCCGATTCGGTTTTCTATCAAATCTCACTTATCACTAATTCCATAATGCTTAAATATCTTCATGTTGACTACTAATCACTTAAAAATCAATTTGAACAAGTTTTCACACATGAAATGATAGATTTTGCAATATATCGTATTCTTTCACTTAAATACCACCATGTTTAGTTTATCACATTTAACCCCTAAACTTTACTATACCTTAAAGTAGATCACGAGGTAATGACCTACCTCCTCACACACTCATATGAAATCATAACACGCTACCTTGAAAACTTAGAATACAATAAAACAAGATTTTTCATTAAAATACCCTTTTCTTAATAAAATCTTTTCTAAAAGTTCTAAGTTTTAATACAATTTTAAAACAATATCTTTAATAGGAAATACGATAAGTTGGGACATCGATCGTTTATCTAAACCTGACTTTGTGGTGTCTAGACAAGTGTGTCTAAGGCGAGTGATTACTTAATTAGGGCCACTACTTGTAGTGGAGAGTCTTCCACTCACCTGGCACTTATCTGGCCGCAATTGGCGGTGAAGAGGCGATTTGAGGCTTCTAATGACTTGTCGTTTAGACCATTTAGAAATAGGCTAGTTGGCTTAGGAAACCCTAGAATCTAAAATACAGAAATTTACACCTTTACAAATAAATACCTTACTTTTATAAAACCGTTTTCTAAATGATTAGTATTTATTAAATCTTTACAAAGCGCCACTACAACCCACCTTTGGGGAACTCGTTAGGGATAGTACGGTTTATCGTGCACCCTCGGGCTTAGTAGTGCGAGATTCAGACCTCCGCAAGGAGCATTCGGTCTCGAAAGGTTTAAAATACGACAATTAAGAAAAAAATGAGATTTTTGGAATATAAAATATTTATTAAAAATTATTCTTGTATAAACATATGCATATTTATCATTTAAACACATATTTTATTATAAGATAAAGTTTCCACCTTTTCCTAAAAATTACAAGATTAAAAGTTACATTAAAATACCATGAATTTCAAATAAATCAATATTACAAATTAATACGTTTATTTATGTAATTAGGATATTTTCACTAGAAATAAGACAAAATAAAATCACACTCATTATAACTATAAAGACGAATAATAAATACTTGAGGTGTATCTTGAAAACTATACAAAAGTATTTTTATATAAAACCCCCTCAAGTTTTATAAATTACAATAATGACCCTAACAAATATAGAACTTCGACTTACATTTCTTTTAGTCTGACTCGGGCTTGAGTCTGATTATTTCTGACTTGAATATGATTCAAGTCAATCTATATTCTTTAATATTCCAACTCAATATGAACACATGAATCCCAGAATCCAGTTCAGAATCTATACAACTTGACTGAATCAAACAATGGATATACATCCATTATCCCGTTATTCCATTTACCTGATTATGCAGTTACAATCCGTTTACTGATATCATGGTTTTGGTCAGTCATCCAACTTACACAATACAATACAACAATACTATCAAAACACTATGGGGTTTAAGGGGTAGATTGATACGGAAGGTGTTAAAGGTGGCACGAGGCGGTAAGATTAAGAAATATAACATGAATCCAATTGCCGTTGTTCCGGGTTGTATAACGGAGCCTTGTACTCTATTTTCCGTTTGCCCTGGTCTCTAGCATATAGAGACCCCTCTCGTATACACTGGCATTCTTCTGTACCAAGTTATAAACAACAGCGTTAATACAACATCACAACAAATAGGATACAACTTTAGAAGATACCTCTTATTCTGTCTTTCTAATTCTTCTTTATCCTTGGGACTTACCGAGCGACCTGTTCGCTGACGACATTCTATTTCTTTCTTCTTTAAATGTCGTCAGGTGTTTTGGACCCGTCAGAGATCGAGCCCACCGGTGAAGACTTGGAGCAGTTTCACGAAGACCCCAAGCTCTAAACATTGTACCTTGTTCTGTTCAGTATTTTCATTTCCTGTTATGCCATTGTTTAGGCATCGCTTTTCATTCCAGTTGTATTTACTTTTCATGCATTGAACAAAAGAATGTTATTAACAAAGTTGCTGTTATTTCTATATCTCTTGTCTCTTATGATTTACTTTTATATTGCTTAGATAAGCTTAGCGTATGTACTTCTGAGTATATACGTAGCGGGCCTCGTCGAGTCCCCTTCGCCGTACACTGGGAAGCGGGGCGTGACACCGTATTTAACACTTTTCGAGACCGATTGCTTCGTGAGGAGGTCTGCATCTCGCTCTACTAGCCCAAGGATGTGCGATAATCTGCACCATCCAATAGCGGGTCCCCTGGAGAGTATTGTAGAGGCATATTCGCAAAGGAATTTAAAATACTGTTTTAAAAGAAAACTGTTTTTAAAGTGAGTGGTATTTTAATGTAATATTTTCTTTGTAACCAAAATTCACATAAAGGCATCGTGTTATGGAACAAGAGTGTATGTGAAGGGTAGGCCGTTAATCCGTGAAATTTTCCAAAAGATATGTTTAAGCGATACTAAAAGAGGTGGTATTTAAAGTTCATGGTATTTTAATGAAAAACTTAAGTTAAAGTTATTTTGCATGGAATTCTAGATTAAAATTTATTCTAAATATTTATAATTCAGATTACAAGTATTTTGTAAAATTTGGATGAATAATATGGAAGAAGAAGGGGAGTTTTTAGGATTTAGCAAATAGATATCTGTATTAACTCCATTTACCGATATTCGTTTTAAAATGAATTTTTAAAGAAGAGAAATGAAGATTGGAAGGTACTTATCGTTTGATTATGTTAAGAAGAGTGGGAGGAAGAGTAGGAAAACTTTGGGGTGTCGCGGGAGCGCCGGAATTAGCTTCGATCGTTGCCGGAAGTTGCTTGCTTGCTAACTCCACTTGCACCTAGAAACTTTTTTAGAGTTTTGGTTAGAAATTTTCAGAATGAGGAAGGGATAGGGCATGTGATAGTATTTATAGTGGGGAATTAGGGTTTTGCAATTGAAAATGTGGATTAAAAAGCATTAAAATGTGGTTTATTTGTGAAATGAAGGGTCTCTGTTTGATTGCAGAGAAATCAAACAGTGCATGAGAGTTAGGGATAGGTGAAGGGGTGTGTGTGCAAAGCCCGAGGGCTTTTGGGCTCATCAAAGCCGTCGGTGCCAGCCAAAACGCATGATCCGTCGGTCGATTTGAGAAGTTGGGTGTTGAGATTTATGCCTCGTGTTTTTGTCCGCGTTTAAACTCTTTCGCACATGTTTGTTTTTTTCCGACTTTTCATTTTTCTGTGTATTGCACGTGCAAACTTTTGGACTTGCAAAAAGTTAAAAGAAAAATCAGAAAAATATAATGTGTCTGGTGGGGTTTGAACACAAGGGTTACGTCACAACAATGCAAAGGCTTTACCAGTGAGCTACAAATTGTTTCTTGTTATTATTTAGTAAAAGTAACTTATAACTCTAATTCAGACTGTGAAACTTTATTCTGTATATTAACAGAAGAATTTCCGTACTAAGATTTCAGAGTCGTTACAGTCCTTTCTGACCTGGATAATCCTGCGAACTTCTGCGAAGCGAACTCTCCGTCTAATCAGAACCGAAAAACCTCTACGCGCTTCCCAAACTGATTTTTTCATGTAAATGGAATCCAACTTGTTCCACAATTCTACTACTATCGTCTCTTATGCCACTTCACAAAGAATCTTCTCGGCCATTGAAAGCAGGATCAAACTGTGAGTTTTGTTCTCTATCTCTTCACTTTCTGCTACAGTGGTCGTCGTCGGAACTTTGTCTTTTGTAAGACAATCTTATGCCCATCTTATTGTTTTAGCAGCGCCGTCATCTTTAATCTCCATAGACCGAGTTTATGGCGCTCATCCAACTTTTCGATCTTGCAACTTGTAAACGCCATCTCCACAATCAACTCTAAAACATGAACTTGATGTTCTGATACCACTTGTTATAAGGATTACGTATATATACGCAGCGGAATTTCAAGACCTTTATTTTAGGATAGATTGAAAAGAACTATTCGACGGGTACCAAATCGCACTAAAAGAACACACCAACAAAATCACACAAGATTTACTCATGTTCGACACAATTAGCACCTAATTCTGCAAACCGCGATGAAAACTTCCACTATGAGAAATAATTACAAGAGATTACACCGACTTTTCAACCTCCTTTACATAGAAATACCCTCTTACAAAATCTCTTTCTATCCGCGACTGTTTGGCCGCCCTCTCTCACTCTAATCAAACCATAGGGTATTAGAGAATTATGCATACCTAAAAATCCTTAGATTAAGCCTCATATTTAGTTAATAAATGCTAGGAGATAAATCCATATTTAAATTATAGATAACTATGAATTTAATTTAGAGATTAGATTTAAATTTAAATTAAATAGATTAGATTTAAATCCAAACTAATCCGAATTTAAATCAAATTTCAACATAAATTAGCGCCCATTTTTCTGCTGTCCCACTACTAATAAAGATTAAAATTAAAGAAGCCCTTAATGTCCATAAATGGCCATCTTCAATTCTCACATTAATCCCCCTCTAATTCCCTGAAAAATATGAGCTGTGACCTTTTGTGTCGTAGTACTTTGGTCTGCTCAAACAATGGAAGTATCATTCAAGTCCCATTACCTTTAGCTAACCCTCAACTACATACATCAACCAACAAACCTTTTTCATTGAACAATGCTCTTTTGAGCCCAATTCTTGTGTACCCAATTGACAAACAATATTGTTCAGCAAGACCGTATCCCACTCCGATATGATCCACGTATCTTAAGAAAGAATGAAAAAAGACGCATACAATTACATGGGTTGAAAAACATTTTTCTATTTTATTTCACAGCAAATGTACTTGTCGACGGTTAGAAAACACATTGTGAAAGCGCACTTGTTAATTACTGTCATAAGTTGGTATACGCTGAAGCACAACCCAGCAATAACCATACAGCTAAATCCAGTTGAACACATATGTTTCGAGTTTAAATCTCGACCAAATCTAGTTATACTCTTCCTTTCTCGTGTTACGCCTTGCTGTTCAACAACAATAATTATACTAATAAAGTCAGTATATATGAATATGATTTAACCTAAAATGAGAACATAACATGGGCTAGTTTGATTGCTATACATAGTAAAAGCATTCTAAGCTATAATTCGATGATGTTGATGATGATGGTGTATATGTATGTAACTAGAATATGCTGAAAAAAATATATTCCGAGATATGCAGTCACTTCAATTAAATTGGAAATAAAGTCTCATTTACTGAAAAGTAGAGTAGTATTAATGTACACACATTTACTAAATGAACAGCAGCAACTCCTTTATTCACATTTAACTTGCTTAGATGCAAAGATTATGCGTCATTAAAACAATTAAAAATCCTATTGAAGCATCTTGAAATGACACGTAAGGGAAAGGAAAGCAGAAGCAACCCATTTGAATGAAAACCTTAAGTGCTCATAAACGAGGCAAGAGAAGAGAGAGATTTATTGCAGCCCAAGAAAATAACTAGTTGGCCACCCCAAGATGGAAGAAGAGTTTGGAGGGTCATTCAAATTTATGAATCTTTTACCCATATGACTGGGGTTCCTCACCGATCTTTTTCGAGTGAAAAGGCCGACCGATAAGGATCGGATCATTCCTCAACTAGATGCATATCAAGTTATGAACTCTCTTTGCTGAAAAGATCTTCGTGCCTACAAAAATACGACAATAAAAGATGTTAAAGTTTCATCATATATATATATATAAAGTTCTTAAAATAATAAGGTCATATCATAATATGTGAAATTGATTACTAACTTCACGGTCTAGCATTTATAAATACATAAATCCATAAAGGATATATACTAATATTTATCCATAATATTTCAATCCTATTCATTTAGAGAAGAAATTTCATGCCGTAATTAATTCTCCTATATACATCAGCATCTTCCAAAATTCCGACAAGGCCTTTGTGCTCGAACAGATTTCATTCATCTTTTTCCGGAGATAAAATAAACAATTATCACATTACTACTATTGGCTTTGATGGAAAGAATAGATATTAATATATTGACAATCTCGAAATTATGCAGCTAATAAAATTCTTTCAGCGTTTACCATAGTTGCGCATCAAGCTAGTTATCAGTGCATGCAAACATTTAGTTTAGAACTTTCTTAGAGTTTTAATCAGTGCTCACGTTTCCTTCAAAGATATATAATAGATGATTCATGTATTTCCTTTCTCACTGCGCTCCTAAACATTTTCTGCTCGAATATCTTTATTGAAGATAATTAAGATGCTTAATTACCCTGCAAAAGAAAAGATATATCAGTGACCCAACAGGAAAATTTAGCAGTCATAAGAAGTTTATAATACATTCAAGACAAAATTGCACAAATGCACCTATAACTTTCACGTTTTTTTGCGATTGATAACATGAACTAATTTAATTACATACCATGAACTATCACCCTCGATTACAACTAAATACCATTAGCTTTTCTTCCATCTGCAAACGTTATAGTTAACTGCCATGTCATCAATATTTGACTTGTTTCCCCCATTTTAACCTTATGTTCTCAACCAATCCTTAAAATTTCGAGGGGTATAATGGTCCATTAAGGCACAAAAGTTAACGTCGAATGATAGTTATGTCAAAAAATAAATTAGTTCATGGTACTAATCTCTAATTGTTAAAGTTTATGGTATCAATCGCAAAAGACAGTTGATGGGTACATTTGTGCAATTTAGCCTACATTCAACTACCAAACAGATCTAAATTCTATTATATAAAAATTATGGAGTAAATTCAATTTATGACTTGGTTCAGAGTTTTGTACAAGTCAAGATCAAGTAATTGCACTTGAATACAATGCCCACTAGCTAGCATATATGAGATACAGGCGATATTATTCTGATCTATAATTTCATTTTCTTATTGTCACAGTTTTCAAGAAGCCCAATGCATAATCTCATTTGCAACATAATATACTTGATGGAAGGATAACAAATTAATTGACAGCATAGCAGATGGCTTCTGGATTTTCATGCACAACTAATTTTTATTTTCTCTAGAGTTTTTCTTTATATTCAAGTTCATTGTATGGTTTTCTCTTCTCTATTTTTCCTTCTCAATATTTTTCCCAGCAATGAATGGATCCCTGCACTTTGCAATCTTTACTACAACTTTTCACAATCCCTCTTCAAACCTTTTGGGACTCTTCCACAATTAATATATTTCCAGTTCTCAATACACCTTACCTTTAATCCAATTCAATTTTCTCTCTTCTTCTCAATACAACAATAGAACAGAGGAAAAAGAGAGGGGGGGGGGGGGCGGTGGAGAGGGGGAGGGGGAGAGAGAGAGAGTAGAAGATTAAGGACACCGTATTAATGAAATCTCATCACTCTCCCTTCACTTCTATAAATTGCCAGAAACTTGCACCACCACCACCACAAAAGCAAATATCAGAAGGTTTTGAGTCTCTAACCTCTAAGAATCAATTCACTCAGAATTAAGCAGCATTCTCTCACACTTGCTATTTTTTTATCTCTGTGACAGTAAAATCTGAAGCAAATCAAGAAAAAATGAGCAACCACACCAGCAAAGGGAAGAGCCTGAAGCGGGATCTGATGCTGAATCTCTCAGTGTTGCCGAGGGGGTGAACCTTCAATTCTTACGATGGAGGTAGATGATGATGACCATGATGATGATATTTCTCCAAATAGATATTCTGCATCTTCATCAGTGGGATCTTTAACTTCACCTCCGAGCTCGTGTGTTTCATCAGAGAATAGCCCTGAGGCTTCGAAGTCAATGGTGTTGGCTGGGTGCCCTCGATGCCTAATGTACGTGATGCTCTCTGAGGATGAAGAGCTCAAGTGCCCTAAGTGTAACAACACTATTCTCCTCCACTTCAATCATGAGAAAAACATGAGGAATGGAAAGTGCTGAAGATAGCATGCTTCCGTTGTAGCTCTGCTGATATTTGTAGTACTCTTCCCTTAGTTCCCTCTCTGTTGGTCTTACTTATGTCTAAGTATGTCTTATTTCTTTGTATCTGTCAAATGTACCAGGCTCGTTGGGGAAAAAAATAGACTTGGCTTAATTTGAAGGGCATTTTATTCTAAATTTAGGATTGAGCTCAAGTTTTCAGCTCCCCAAATCCCAAAGGAAATGTACTTGCATGCAGGTGTGTGATCTTTTGTATTTTGTACAGAATTCAACTACTCTTAGCATACAAAAGCAAGCTGAGAATGCATGCAAGTATGTGAGTAACTCGTGTCTTTTGGTGGAGATTGGGTTTGGACCCGACTATAGGTGGTTAGAGGCACTGACAAGAAAAAACAATCCTTTAGAACCACTGAGATAATATAGGCAGTTGGAAGAAATGAGACGGTTCATGTCAAATATATGTCAAAATGGAACATGTCACACCCACCATGTATCGCATTTTTGAGAGTTTTAAGAGTTAGGACTGAAGTTGCTTGTAAGATACTCAACAATCTGGTTACGGCCTGTTTGGCTTTGGAATTAACTTACGACAATCGAAGTTAATAAAGTTTTCTTCATTCAACTCCAAAATCCCTATAACTAAAGTCCATTTGGCTTTCATTTTGGAGTTTGGAAAACTCTATCTAAACTCCATAGGAAGATAACAGCAGTTTAAGAAACTTCAATCTGACCTCTTTTTCTTCAAACTCTAAAAACCGAGAATAAAACAGTCATTTTGGAGTTTAGATAACTCTACATCAACATTTTTGTAGTTTAGATCACTCCATAGCTATACAACCATCAAAGTGAAACTTTTAAGTGGTGGTAAGGCCTTGCAAATTAGAGCATCATAGCCTATCCATCCACCTAAAAATGAAGTCCGGTTTTCCAAAATCCAAACCTAAACAGACCCTTTGCTATTTGTCATGGAATACTCGGTGACAAATTTCTCAACAAGTCGTGTTCCTCATCTCCATTTGAACTCGTAATATATAGGTACTACATTGGTTCATGCTAAATTGCTGATTGCATCAAAATTTCGTGACTTGGGAGATAGAATGCTGCATGCACCATATATAATACACCACCGTTTCTTTTCAGAATATACAATCAATAAACCATAACATCTCACATGAATAAAAAGGAAATCTAATATAGCTCAGGAGCTATCAGATCCGAGATCAGACATAAGGCTTCTCACAGCTGGAGGCCAGCGATATAAATATTTTTGACTCAAGATCACATCTCCCACAATTGACTTATTAGTGAATGAGGATCAACATGTGAAAAAGTATAAGATCACCGTCAAATTATTCAAGATCATTTCTTCCATTCGTATTCATCCTAATAGACATTTTATTTGAGCCGCAATAGCAGAACTTATCATCCTTCTATATTACTCTTTCACTTAGTCTACTTTCCTATTCAGTTGAAATTATCTATAATTACCTAGATAGACAAACAAAGTAAGGAGTAAGCTTTAGAGGTTACCATATCAAGCTAGGGAGAGATGACAGAAACACAGAAATTTTCCTTTTCGAGCTCAATGTCTGATAGTTTGAAACTTTGAATGATCCACTCCGTTTGACATGCATATCGGACTTGCACGATTGAGATTTTGGGTGTTTAAAATCTGATGGAGGCTGTGATCTTCTTCACATGTTGTCCTCCGTCGATCCTGTGATGGCGGTCTTTGACAATTGAGATTTGGTTTGGGAGGTGTTGAGCGTGTGGATCTCAATGGGTTGGCGTTAACGCTGAGTTATCTGCAAAAGAAGTCCCGGGGTAGGTGACCACTGTAGGACCCTCCGACGATCAAGTTAGTGCCGGAGAATAAGTGCAGAGTAACGGCGTATTGAAAATGATTTCGAATTACCTGAGTCGTCTGAGAGAGGGGTTCATATAGTGGTCGCGTGGAGCGAGCGGGTGCGAGATCGTCGCCATGCATTATCCTCGCATTAATGGCGGGATACGCCTATTAATGGGGAGACGCGCCAGCGTGGGACGCGAAACGTGGGATGGCGGATATCTCGCCCTGGTGAGATACGCGGAGCCATTACGGGGGTGCTTCGGTTCCGCGCTTTCGGTTGATCGGGGAAGCCGAGGAAGCTCGGCCTGTCAGATTGCTCGAAGACGAGCAGTGAGGCCAAGAAAGCTCGGCCAGTCAGATGGCTCGGAGACGAGCAAGGAGGCCAAGAGAGCTTGGCCTGATAGATGGCTCGAAGACGAGTAAGGAGACCGAGGAAGCTCGGAGACGAGCTGTCGGTAGTTTGCTAGGTGAAGGTGGAAAGTACTCAGGAAGGTCTCATGGTAAGTCGGACACTTCCTCGAGACGAGCTCCCAAGGAATGCCCCTAATGCAAGTCATTTATTCCACCTCCGTAGCTTGACACGTCATCCACTACGTGTCGTAATTTGAGGAAATACCACTTGTGAGCATCATCATTAGCCCATCACTCTCGTTCCGACCTATTATGGGTCGGGTCGAGAGTGGCCTGCTCGGTTTTTCCTCGGCTTAGTTTAGCGTCGAGAATCTGTGGATCGCCCGGGAACGACATGGCGTTTGGCAGTTGCGTCGTTTCGATCTTTGGGCCCACGTACCGTCTCGTTGTGCGTCTAAATTTTCGTGCGTATCTTCAATGGCGTCAGCAGATCGGTGAAATGATTGCGCTTTAAAGAGGAGGCACCGTTTCAGTCGATTTGCCGGTTGGGATACGAGCCACGTGTCGGGCGTCGGTTGGCGGAAGCGACGGCTGTCTCTGACTCCTGCAGTTGAAGAGACGTCCCCAATGGCCGGTCGCCATGTGGAGCTTCGACTGCCGTTTGGGCGTGACGTTTCATTTTGGCGGGAGTCAATCTGGGCCGTGGGCTCTTTTGGGGTGTATAAATAGGATGGGACCATCCTAGAACCGACACTTTGCTCTAATTCTCTGTAACACCCGAGCCCAATAATACTATTTATATTACTAGTTGAGGGTTATATATTGCTCATTCCAATTTTCCTGATTTTCTGGTGTTTATTGCTAAATTTTACCCGGTTAAATCATTTTGGCACATAACAAATTTTAACCTCTAAAATGAAATTAAAAGTGTCCATGTTGGCCTACTCGTCGCCACTAGTCGCGTGGTAGCGTCCGCGTGTCGAGATTCCGTTCCGTTTGGCTAAACGGGCCAGTTTGGGCGACTACGCGCGCGTGCAAGTGTCCGACTTGGGGGCATGCATTTTAATCATTAAACACCTCTTTTCGAAATTTGGAACCCGCTTAAAATCCTATAATTTGAATTTGGAACATTTGGGCGCAACCCGGGCGCGATTTGGAAATGTTTCATTTCGCGCCAAAAAGGGCCCATTTAAATTTAATATCATAAAACTAAAATTATATACGAATAATTTCTAACTGTTAAATCCTTCACAAATCCTACGTAAAATCCTTCTCATATTTTTTCCCCCAGCCAATCACGAGCTCCCATTGAGCTCGTGGGCCCCGCCTCGTTTTCCCCAGCTCTCTCTCTCTCTTCCCTCAATCTCTCTCTTCCTCTCTCCAATCTTCCTTTCTCTCTCCAATATCCCTCTCTCTCTCTTCTTATATATTAACAACCCATGCAGCAGCCGCCTCCCTCAACCCTCGTCTCCCATCACGAACCCAACAAACCCTAACCCTAGCCTCGCGATCTCACCGCCGACTTCCCTGCGACCTCGCCGTCGCCGCCCTCGCCACCACGAACCTAACCGCACCTCCATCCCCTCGCTTCTCCCGCTCTTTCCGCACTGCACCCAGCCCCCAACGTCGCCTCCAACCCTGCACAGCCGACGTCGACGCCGCCTCTCGCCGCCGACGCCCCCCACGACTCCCTCTCACCCTCCTCGTCGCGACCTCGTCATCACCTCCCTTCCTCTCCTCGCCGGACCACCAACCCGAGCCTTCACCCATCGCCTACCCCGCTGTTCACCGGAGAACGTGCCGGCGACCTCGCCGTCGTCACCAGGGCCACCTACTTCTCCCCCTCGACCACCAGAGCCGACCCCCCTCTCCTCCAGATCGCCGCAGCCCCTTCTCCTGCACACCCGAGGCCTTTCAGCCTTGCAGCCGCCGCTGCCGTCGCTTCGCCGGCGTTCCAGCGCTGTCGAGCTCGCCGGGGTCACCTGGTATACCTCTCTGTAAGTTTCCTCTTCCTTCCTTTGTGCAAATCATCCCCCTTGCTGGTCGTTATTCGCTTGTATCCTATTGTATTGCTAACTTCGCTACTTTTGTCGTTGCCGGAATCCGACCGTGCCGTCTTGGCGAACCCGACGCTCCAGCGAAGTCCCCTGGTCCGTGTGATCCCGTTGATCTCTGTTGGGACTCGATTCGTGGCCCGTGCTATCTTATCGCGTTTTCTGCCGACATTGCATCCGTGCGTTCCGGTTTGTGAAACCGTCGAGGCAAGTATCCGAATACTTGCTTTAACATGCTACAAACTTAATAATCATGTTATCTGTTATAATCACACGACTTGGTGACATTTGCAATCATCCGTAACGTTAAATCATTGTAGTGGTTACTTGTAGTTAATCGGTATGCTATCAATCCACACTTTAACTAATTAACCAATTGGCACGTCATTGCTTAAATTGCTAGATCATCCTTGTAACTATTATTATGCTTAGTTTAAATTCATGCAACTCCATTACGTATGTTATCGATATTGCTTCACCTTGTGGCTGCACCCCAAAGGTGCGTGAACCGGTTAATATGAGAATACAAACATCACTGTGTTCACATAGAATAATATTGTTAGTTACTGTTCCTGTTGTTGTTCATTATTCGTTACTATACCTGTTATCAGCATATACCTGATTGCATTACATATTGACCGATCTTGATACACCTGACACATGTACTGATACACCGGACACAACACCCTGTACATATCGACTCTACCTGTTGAAAGTAACCTGACCTGTTACTTGATCTCATGCCTAATGCCGACAAACCTGACCATTCCTGCTGTCGATCCAGACAGACCTACTTCTACTTGATTTCGTGTTGGCATTAGTCCTTGACTACTGAATACCTGACCTGACATACATAGCTTGGGGGTATGGGGAAATCAAAGGTGAAACCGACTTGTAACTCAACAGTTCGATACTTGTTCTGATCAGTCTTACGGGCTTGGCCAGTCCGGGAGTGATGATGCTGACATCACTCGTCCATCCTACTACCTACTTTTACTGCTTAGCGGCACGTCTCGGATTCAGCCCCGAGGGCTTTGACCGTGGTCCCGGGTACGCACGGGATACTATTGAGTTACATCGACGATTCATCAATTGGTTTCAAAGACTATAGAGTAGAAAACCTGATAGGACAGTTTGGACCCCATTGCACATTACCCTGCTTGTTATTTCTTGTTACTGCTTTATTCATGTTCATACTTGCATTGCTTATTACCATGTTTATGCTATATACTTGATGTCATGACGCGCTGACGTCTGGGTTTTGCATGGCCCAGATTCCTTACCACTATCGACGACCGAGCAGGAGTACTTCAGCCAGCAGGCTGAACTGTGAGTTCCTTAGAGTTTAGTTTATTTATTTTCATTTCATTTCCAGTTGTGAGCCCGCATTATGGGACGTACTGTTTATTCATTGTATTGGATCATTAGCTTCCGCACTTATTGTTTATTTGATTCTTGTTATTATGGATTTGGACATGTATTAGATTAGCTTTTTTGTCTTGTTCTTGATAACCTTACAACCGTAATGTGACTGTGGATGGATACTTCCTACCCACAGGTAGCATGGTTGGCTGTGTCGCGTGCCCAATCTTGCGTACTCTGGGAAGCGGGGCGTGACATTCTCTTTCATTACTGAAGATTGCCCGACGCTCCACTTTTTAGATCGGATTCTGTTCGTTTTTCCTCGGCGAGTCCCTTCCATTGAATCAGATTAGATGTCTTCATCCGAGATGTCTGTAGAGTTAGTAAGGATAGAGTCGGACGATGAGGCTCCAGTTGCTAAGGCCGAGTCCAGTGGGTCTTCCTCCTCGTCGGCTTCAGATAGCCAAGAGGGTTCCTCTTTTGATACGTCTTCTGTGTCGGGTTCGCCCCCTAGACTCAGGACCGCCCTTGTCACTCGCCGTCGGGCGGCGACAAGGGCTCCCAAGATGCGTAACAGGAACACCCGTGATGCGCCCTCCGTTTTGAAGAGCCTGGACGAACTTCCCGAAATTCGGACTCGATTCCACATCCCCTCTAACTAGTCCATCCGTTTAGCAAGAGAGGGTGAGCGGACAGACCAGGTGCAGGGCAAGGAGATTACCCTGTATTTGGAAGCGTTCCGGGCAGGAATGCGTCTGCCCTTTCTAACCGAAATTTGTGGGGTGCTTCATTGCTTTCGTCTTGCCCCGGGCCAGCTAGCGCAGAACTCGAGGAGAATTCTCCTCGGGTTTCTGGTCCGGTTGAAACTTGATCAGATCCCCTTCAGTTTGACCCTCCTTGTGTCCTTTCTTTGTTATAAGAATCATCCCGGCACCAGTAAGAAAGAGCCGAGCTGAGTGTATTTTTCGTATAAAATGTAAGGGTAGAGCAGCCGGGTCGGGAGTAGTCGTCGTCTCTTCTTCCATCCACGAATGGAAGGAGAAGTTTGTATTCGTCGGGCCACCCGAGGGCGAGGATTGGCATGTGCTTACACAGTGGCACAGAGCCGACTGCCCGAGAGCAAAACAGTCGACTTCCCCCAAGGCGAGGGTGGCGTCCCAGTGGGAGCCGATCCAGTAGGCGGATGTCCTGCTATCCGAGCAGGCACTGAGCCGAGCTGGATTCAGTCTTGGACGTTTCTTAGGTAAGTTAGGGCTTTCGACGACCTGTATAGACTTCGTTAACTTCCTTTGCCTTTTTATTGTCACTAACCCCCTTTTGTTTGTGTGTTCTTTTTCATAAAGCCAATGGACCGATCGAAGATCCTAGCTGCCATGGCTGTCAAGAACCAAGGAAGGAAGGCCGGGGGCACAAGCTCGTCCCGACCTGGTCCGAGCTCGGCCCCGGGGCCAACTCCACCGTCCAAGCCTTCCGCAGCTCTCCGAGCCCCAAGAAGAATGCCGTGGGGGGTTATAAGCACGCGCGGGACCCAGCGCCCCGGACAAGAGAGGCAGAGCCCGCCGAAAACCCCTCAAAAGGCTGAAGCGGACGGTCTCTCGGCCACCTTTTACCGGGATCCCAGTGCAGGAGGGCGACTTCTGCATTAAGGTGCCCTCGGGGCTTTCCGTCGTCGACAGCCTGCTTTCGGACATGGAGCAAGCAGCCGGGGGCAAGATTTCCAGGAGGACCATGAAGGCCCAGGTGGCCGCCATAGCGCAGGAGGCGGTTCAGGTCGGTACTTAACTTTTCTTAAAATTTCTTAAGTCTCGTTTCTTCGATTTGAGCTTTCTAACCAGTTTGCTGCTTTCCTCAGGTCCTTCGTCATTGCGCTCTCCTCGTCGCCATGGAATCCGAGGAGGTAGCCCTGACCATGAAAAAGGCGGGCGAATACTCCTCACGGGAGGAGGAACTCCGCCTCCAACTGCGGTAGGCGGAGAAGACGGATCTCTTCGACACTCGACTGGTCATCGAGGGGTTGACGAACTCTAAGCTGAAGGAGTCTCATCGGCTTCTGGATGACCGGGCTGTCCAAGCCAAGTTGGAGGAAATGAATTGCCTCTACAACGCGCTGAAGAAGTCGAGGGACGCCCTCAAAAGGGATGTCTGGGTGGCTATGGACGCGGTGAAGCACGCTGAGAGCCGGGCGGCCAAGGCCATAGAGGGATATAAGAGTCCAATCAATTTTACGCCGATCTCGACGAATCCGCGGCTGTCGTGTGGCACAGTGCCCTCGACGCCGTCAAGGAGTCTATGCCGGAGTTCGATGCCAACGAGCTCCGCGCTAAGTACCTCATGATCGAGGAAGCGCCGCAAGGGGAAGTCGCCGAGGCGACGGTTGGGAGCGAGGCTGTTGGCGGAAGCGCCGATCCCGAGGTCGCAGTTTTGGTCCCTGATGCCGGCGTCGAGTAGGACGAGATCCTTCCCGAGCGGGCGGCCTGAGCTTTCCCTCTTTGGTTTTTTTTTTCTTTTTCCAAATTTTGTAAGCCTGCGGGCATTTTTGCAAGGCTGAGGAGCCCAGAATACCTTGTATTTATTTTTGGTTATAAATAAAGTACTCCTTTTTCCTTTGCCCAAATGTTTGCTTGCTGCGCAAGTATTTTTAGCTCGTATACTTTTCATTGTTTCAATCTTCATTGCGCAAGTATTTTTAGCTCGTAAGGTTCTTTATCTTGCGAGTGTTAGGCCAGTATCCACCTTTTCTGCGAGTATTTGTAGGCGCGGTAGCCAAGTGTAGGAAGGTCGGGATCCTCCCTTTCCCCGGCGTCGAGGTGGCGATCGCGCATCGAGTATGAATCGATCGATGACCAAGTGCAGGAAAGTCGGTATCCTCCCTTTCCTCGGAGTCGAGGTGGCGATCGCGCATCGAGTATGAATCGGTCGATGGCCAAGTGCAGGAAGGTCGATATCCTCCCTTTCCTCGGAGTCGAGTTGGCGATCGCTCATCGAGTATGAATCGGTCGATGGCAAGTGCAGGAAGGTCGGCATCCTCCCTTTTCTCGGAGTCGAGGAGGCGACCGCGTGTCGAGTGTGAACCGATTGATGGGTCGAACAGGAACCTGCTCGGCGGCCTCGTGAGGAGGGCTTTTAGATCCGCTTCTTTGTAGGGCAGAAATCTATCCACTGCGAATAGACCGAGCAGGAAGCTACTCGGTGGCCTCGGGACGAGGGCTTTAGATCCACAGCGTTTGTTGGGCAGGAAGCTACCCGCTGAGGATGAGCCGTGCAGGAATCTGCCCGGCCGCCTCATAGTGAGGGCTTTAGATCCACAGTGTTTTTGGGGAGGAAGCTACCCACTGCAGATGGACCGAGCAGGAAGCTACTCGGTGGCCTCGTGAGGAGGGCTTTAGATCCACGGCGTTTGTTGGGCAGGAAGCTACCCGCTGAGGATGAGCCGAGCAGGAATCTGCCCGGCTGCCTCGTGGTGAGAGCTTTAGATCCACAACGTTTTTGGGCAAGAAGCTATCCGCTACAGATGGACCGAGCAGGAAATTACTCGGTGGCCTCGTGAGGAGGGGTTTAGATCTACAGCGTTTTTGGGCAGGAAGCTACCCGTTGCAGATGCACCGAGCAGGAAGCTACTCGGTGGTCCTGCAATAAGTTATAGCATGGAAACATAGAGAAGCGGTTCAGATTGCAGAGAAGCAAGAATTTTTATGATTATAGAAAATACAGATTCAACGATTTAATTTAAACTCTCCCGTATCAAATGAACGGATTCGGCGGGTGTCCTCGTTGCTCGGACTTGAGTCAGTTGGTGACGACCATGATCTGCCATATTGTCAGCTCTTCGGCTGTAACTTGGCCGGCTAGCCCCCTATCCGCTTGACGCTTGTCTCGCAGATATTTCGCCAATTGACCGGAGCGGATTAGCTCTTCTATCCGATCGCCCAGCTGTTTACAATCTTCGGTCGCACAATACGGGCCTTGGAGCCGTTTGCCCATGCTTCAGGTTGCCGGCGGGAGCATGAAGAACCTCACGCCCTTAGCTTCCTCCAACAGTTCGGCTTGGGAAATGTTCAGAGAGGTGTACTCCTGAAATCTCGGGGAATAAATTCTCGGACGATCGTCTTTCCTTTTCTCTTCCATGTTGTTCCCTTATAAAAAATATATATGGAAAGAAAGAGGGAAAACTTCCGTTAATACGGGCCTCACATGCCCACACGTGAGCACCTATATGCAAAGCATATAAACGCTACATTTAAGCAATCGATAGGCTCAAATTGAGCCACACGTGTAAGCACGTGAGCGCCTATATGCTTGCATATAGGCGCTGCATTCAAACAAATGGCAAGCCAAAAAGGCTCACGTGTTAACACGTGATACACTCATATGTTGTTGCATATAGGCGAACAAGCTTAATCCCATTAGGATCACGTGCTACACGCGAGTACTCTTAACACCTTCGAAATTGATAGAATTAAATTCTAAACAACAGGATTAAAACTCTATTTGGAAAATATTTCCTTAAATCTTTCTAATATGGAAAAGATGTTTCTCTAACAAAGAATCTTGGATGAACTATCCGATAGAATTAAATTCTATATGGGAAATATTTCCCTGATCTTCCTTAAATTAGAAAGATCTTCTCTGTTAAACGGAGAACCTTTGGATCAAAGATCTAACTGTGATCGTCTGATAGAATAAAATTCTATAAAAGATATTCATATAAATAAAATTCTATGATAGAATAAAATTCTAATCTTGTTAAACTAACGAGATATTCATGTGATAGAATTAGATTCTATCTTAGAAAAATATTTCCTAATCTGGTTATAAAAAACAAATAAGAAATCCTCTCTGTTAAACAGAAAGCCTTTGGATTAAAATCCAATGGTGAATAAAATTCACCGTTTGATCTAAAGATCATTTTTGATCTCTCAATCAGATATTTTCTAAACAAGATTGATCTTTTCTCCTCTCCTATAAATATAAGCAAATAAAGAAAAGAGAGGAAATATAAAATAAAAAAAAGGAGAGGAGAAAAAGAGAGAGAAGATTGCAGAGAGAGAGAGAACTCCCCAGAGACTTAAAGAATACACAGTGAGAGAATTTAATTCTCAAAAGAAAAGACTTGTTCCCTTGAAACACTAGGTAAAGGAAAAAAAACAAAAAGACCGTTCTTTACATCTTTAAGGGTTTAACCTTTCATAGAAGAACTCAGATCTTCTTCTGGTTGAGATCTGCAGAAGCAGATCTCCCCAAGCAGATCTCCCCACAAGTTGAGAATTTAATTCTCATTAGGGAGATTCTGTCATGCAGATTCAAAACCTAGGGGAAAGAATTGAGTTGTAAGAATTTGATTCTTACAAAACACATAAAAACTAAGGTTTAACCCTATAAAAAGAATTTAATTCTTACAAAACAAGAGGCATGAGATCCTCCAAACCTTAGGGTCATTAACATTAGATCGAAATCTCCAAAACACCAAGAAGGAAAGATTGATGATTCTATAACGAGGACCGCAGTCACGTGTTCTGCATGCGATCTCCACTCAAGTGTTCAACACTTATAAAAAAGAAGGGGAGAATAAAACCACGTGGGAACACGTGAGTGCTGAACATACACCAGTACTTAGCATTATGGGAAATCAACTTCAGCCCCAAATTGGCTAAGTCTTCCTGAGGTCGAAACCTTTTTGATCTCCAAATCGACCGAGCCTCTGTGCTCATGTTTTTCTAAACTAATCTCAGTCTCAAACATGACTGATGACCTCTCAACTGATGATATCCAAAACGATATTCATCCCACGTTCCCCCGAGAAAATCTTAGTCTTAAAATACGACTAATGATTTCTGGGTTGACCATTAATTCCTTTTCCCTCAAACACGGGAATTAGTTCAAGGGCACATCTCTCCACACCTCTGATACATGTCGTAATTTCTCAACGTCTTCAGAGAGGTGGCGGGTCCCGACAACCAACTGCTTGTTGTTGCACTTTCCAAACTGACGTGCACACCCCAAATCAAACCACACCCCAAGTTGGGTGCATCACATATCATCGTTGCTTATCCCGTCACGTAATAAATACACGTGCACGCAAGATGATCTACAGACCGAAATATCCTTAAACTAAACCTTGCCTCCAAAATGGCGACATGGACCGTAATGTCCTTAAACTAACAACGGACCGTAACATTCTTAAACTAAAACCTCACCTCAAAAATAGGGATCTACAGACCGAAATGTTCTCAAACTAAACATTGCCTCCAAAATGGCGACAACAGACAGTAACGTCCTTAAACTAAAAGCTCACCTAAAAAATGGTGATCAACAGACCGAAATATCCTCAAACTAAACCTCGCCTTCAAAATGGCGACATGGACCGTAATGTCCTTAAACTAAAAGCTCAACAGACCGTAACATCCTTAAACTAAAAACTCACCTAAAAAATGGTGATCAACAGACTGAAATGTCCTCAAACTAAATCTCTCCTCCAAAATGGCGACATAGACCGTAATGTTCTTAAACTAACAACGGACTGTAACGTCTTTAAACTAAAATCTCATCTCAAAAATGGTGATCTACAGACCGAAATGTCCTCAAACTACAACTTCGCCTCCAAAAACGGCGATAAGGGACCGGAACGTCCTCAAACTAAAATAACATAGCCCAAGTGCTTTCTTATTGAATCTGAAACAAAAATGATCATAACATCCTGTTAAGTATATCTTAGTCTCAAATTGGACTAACGTATCCTTAACAACCAACCGAACCCCAAATGCTCGTATATATTTAAGTCGATCTTGATCTCAAAACAGATCAACGATCTTTAAATCAACCCAAATCCAAATCTAAGATATACGGATTTGGACTAATCCACGCCCTACGGACGACAACATAAATTAGTCTCCGTATACAATCCACGGGCAACCAAAAAAACAAACACACACGACACGAAGAGAACTTCTGGAGCAGGAGAAGTGGTTATCGCGATGCGGTAACGTAATTAATTGCAGGGGCTTACGCTTGTAGGGAAGAGCGTCCCCACAATCAAAACCCTCTCGCAAACGAGAGGGAATCTGACGAAGTCTGCTACAACGGCCACATCCGTCCAAACCTCCAATACACGGTATCATAAATCAACTTGGCATTTTCGGAGAGGTGGACGGATAAATCCAAATAGCATCTGCCCCCAAATTCAGGCAAGACGATCCATCTCGGTTCATCTCTGTTTTCGGTGGTAAACAGATTCTGGCACACTCGGTGTAGACCTTTTCCTCTATCCACTCCACACTTCGTGTGTCGTGTTCGCGAATAAATAGCGGTTTACTATGGTTGCCCCTGGATTCGAGATACTAAGATTTGGTGTCTTGCTCCTGTACAGAGAAAAGAAGACCAATGACTTCCAAGTGTACCTGCAACAACAACTCCCGCTCCCCCCGACTGGAGGAGTGACATACGGGCCAAATGCGACTTGCATCTTTTCAATGCCAGAGGAACAGGTACCTCAGGTCACCACTGGATTGTTTTTCGGGACCATGCTCCCGCCAGCAAGCTTCAGCGCCCCAGTGCCATCACAGGAAGCTCCAAAGAAGTCGGTTTTCGATTGACTTGCAACCACCACGGCCCATCTCAACGGGTCGTCCAAGTCTACCACCTTAGTCTTTAACAGGCTAAGCCAAAGCTCAAGTAGGCTCGCAAAGAGGCTCGCAATACCTGAAGGGGTTATCCCAAAACGGATAGTCGTTCCAGCTCCGGAAGGTGAAGTCGTCAAAGAGACTTCTCCTACTAAAAAATCGGTCTTCACAAGATTGGTCGTTCCAACTCCTGCTACGGGCGAACTCATCAATAGAGCTTCCCCCACCAGAAAGTCGACCTTCGAAAGATTGGCTGTCCCCTCTCAACGGACATTGGTCTTCAATAGGCTGGCACCAGCAGCAGCTCATCATCAAAGCCGGGGCATGACAGAGCCGCTTCCATAACCGAAGCAATCCCATCTGCAAGGCACGCTCGACGTCGCCACTGGCGTCGAGTGAGAAAAGCCGGGGGCAACTCTTTCTATGGGCTTACTCCACCAGCTCTAATAGTGGAAGTCGACGCTGTTGTTCCAACCAGGAATAGCTTAGAGCTGCTTAGGAGGGTGCGAAAGAACTCTCCGACTGTGGTGCTGAAGAAATCTCCCCCACTTGTTGAAAATATGATACAGGTGAAGCCGGAGCAGCCTCCTCAGCGGCTGTCCTCCCAAGTCCACAGGGTCTGGCGGAAGGTCCAAGATTCTGTGATCAATGAAGACTACTCTCGCCGACCGGAGAAAAAGAAGGCTCGGCAAGAGGAGGACTATCCCTCCGCCATACCACGAAGGGCATCGTCCATATGGGTGCCCGTTACAACGGCCCCTCCGACTTCAACCTCCCACAGAAGGAGAAGGCCGAAGAAAATCCCACTGCCTGCGGTGAATTCCAAAGACGCTGGACCTAAACGCCCCAAGTCTGGGGGCATGATAGTGCACACTGTCTACATGGCTTCCGGGAAAGAGAATAGTCGTGCTTCCGTGAGTCTTCGACCGCAAACTCGGTCATTGACAAAAGCTCAGGAGCAACAATAAAAGCTCCAGGAGTCACTCATCGGGCAGAAAGAAAGTCCGGAATCGGCGTCCGAACAGCGCCAGGAGCAAGAGACCGATACGGAGTTCCTGCGAAGGGTGCTAGAAAGAAAAGTCAAGGAGGCCGCGGAACAGAATGCTAATATAAAGCAGATGGCGCTCCTTTTTGAAGACATGGTTGGAATGATGATCCAGCCAGAACCTCCCGCTGAAGACCCACCGATAATTATCGAGGACGACAGAGGGGAAACATCAAACCCTCTTCCAGCTTTATCGACAGCCAGGGAGGAAACGATCTCCAAACCTGCCCTTGATGATTACATAGCTTAACAAATACGAGCTCATCAGGCAAGTGAAGCGGCTGGCCAAGTCGTCAAAACCGGACGACCTTACCCAGGTTGGTACGATTAAATCAAATACTCGCCGGGATATACGATCCCCAAGTTCCACGTATACAAAGGGGCAGGTAACTCACATCAGCACATCGCCCAGTTCAGAGCATTATGCGGCAATACTGGAGGCGATGACAAATTGCTGTCTCGCCAGTTCGTTGGAAGCTTGTCAGAGACGGTGTTTGAATGGTACTTGGAGCTCCCAAATGACTCCGTCAAAACATTCACAGAAATGGAGTTGTTATTCAGACAGCGGTTCGCCAGTGCAAGCGAGCGCACCCCGATCACGGCATTAATCAATGCCAGGGTAAAGCCAGGAGAGACCTGGGTTCAATACACAATCCGGTGGCGGAACCTATGGTCAAAATATGAACGCATAGAAGAAGCTCCTGCCATGGGCATGTTCGCAGGGGCCCTCGATCCTCAGGCGACTGTATCCCAGTTTATGATGTTCTTCAAACCGACCACCTTCCAGGCCTTGATCGACAAGCTGGCCCAAATGGACCAGATGTGCCATGGGCCGTCCTCTTCAAAAACGGATCCTCGGAATGTAAAGAGTAAAGTGAAAGCAGCCTTCGTTGCTAACACTCAACAACAACCAAGTGACATGAAACCGGTTACTCGCCAAGGCAACGCGCGCCCGCACCAATCTCTCGAAGAGAAGCTAGGACGTGCTTATTCGTTTCCCCGTGATAAAACGAGGAGACTGTTCGAACTGGAAATGCGCAACAAACTCATCACGCAACCGGATCCGACACGTCCACTGCAGCCCGGTGACGTCAATAATCCCAACTACTGCTCCTACCACAGAGTAGTGGGCCGCCCAATTGAGGATTGCTACGTCTTCAAAAACCGAGTCGATGACCAGTACCGTCGAGGGAAATTCACGTTGTCCGAAAACTGGCGGGTGAACCCGCCACAAAGGCACGCTCCTAAAAAGGTGGATACGCCGGGGCCATCATGCTCGTTTGTGGAAGAAGCTCCTTGGGAAATTGTCCTTTCAGCTAAAACCAAAAGAATGTTGAAGGATCTTCAAGCATGTCCAGCAATCAAGTGGAAAAACCTGCTGGAGCCCGTGATCATTGAGGGGATGCTTAAACCGTGCCCAATGCCGAAAGCTGGTAACGATAGGCAAGACCTCCAGGCCAAGCCTTCAATGTCTTCGAAGGGAAAGAAGAAGACCAAAAAGCCCGTACAGCCTGACGACAAGCGCACAGACCTGCAAAAATACATCGACGCGCTGGAAGAATACAACCAGAAGGCACAGACCCCAGTCACACTCGAAGAGTTTCTCAACCATATCCTTGAGAACGGAGATAGTGACGATGATAAAGAAAATGACTCGTCGGGAGAAACCGAAGATTATGTGGCAAGTTGCCACATGGTTTCTCATTCGTCGTTAAATGACGGAGAAACTCCCTCAGTGTCGGAAAGCAACGCGGAGGAACTGGGGCAGGATCGGTTTCAAAATCTCCGAAGCTGCCAGAAGACCCAATCGACAGGCTGCTAAACGAAGCCCTTCAAAAGAGCAAAACTGACCGAGAACGTGAAACGGTCATATACGAAAAGGCCAAGCGTCGGCGTTAGGATGAAGAAGCTGCGGTAAGGATGAGTCGTAAAGTACTCCACCTAAGCCAAAACACACCTGCTACAAACAAGAGTAGGATCAAAGTATAGAAGCGGTTCGCCAAAGGCTTGTTAGTGGGAATGAAGCTGCCCCCTCTCATGGAAAACATTCCCGGGAATACGTGCCTCGACGAGGGGGATGTACATTCGAACTACTGCTTATACTATCGGAGGGTCACGCACCCCACCTAAGAGTGCAATGCCTTCAAGAAGTGGTGGCAAGGAAACATTGCTCACTGGTAACACTTCAAGCGAATGAAGCGCAAAACTCGTCGACAACAAAGAAGCGCGACAGACGAGCGTGAAAGAACGGCTGGCAACTGTCATATGATTGATACCAGTTCGACAAAAGGAAAATCCTAAGTTCTTACATTCGGAAGTGATTCTGAGGAAGAAATAACCCTCGGCCCTCTCTTCAAAGAATCCACCTCTGAAAAAGAAGAAGTGGAGAAGAATTGCAAGAACATTCAGCTGCGTAATCGTACGTTGCCTAAAAAGAACCTCGGGCCTACAAACAAAGGTTCGCGGAAAAGAGACAAGGGGAAGGAAAAAATCCCTGAGGAAATTGCTCTCGATGATAGAGTCGTCAAAGAGCTCGCAGCAAAGGATCCGCCTAAGAAAAATAAGATGGATTACAATGTCCTGGTACATCTAAGGAAGATACACTCATAACTGAGCATACTGGATGCTCTCCTTCTGTCTAAAGAAGCAAGAGATTCTCTGATCAAGGCATTACAAGAGCCTGATCAGTTCCAAACTTTCCTTGCGGAAGAAAAGATGAAGGACGAGCTGGCAGATGTTCATACAGCTGACATCACATTCGGCGATGAAGATCTCTTTCTCAGAACGTGCGAGCACAACCGTCCTTTATATGTCACCGGGTACTGCCACGACGTTAAGATAGGGAAGATCCTGGTCGATAACGGGTCCTCCGTCAACCTTCTCAACATGAAAGTGCTGAAGGAGATTTGCATGAACAACACCTGGTCCGAGACAAAATTACCATCTCCGGCTTCGACTCGCAGTCATCACGGACGTTTGGGTCCGTGATATTGACATTACGCTTTGGGATGCTCGTCGCCGATATCAAATTTCATGTCATTGACGCCAAGACTTGCTACAACACTCTGCTCGGCCGGCCTTGATTACACGAGTACCATCCCTTCTACACAACACCAGTGTATGAAGTACTTCAAAGATGGCCTCGAGTACACCATTACGGGGGAGATAAATCCATTCTCCATAAACGAAGTCCGAAAATATGAAAGACGCAAAGTACTTCCTAACAAACTTCCAAGACACGGAAAGATGTCATAAGCCGGAGAACCAACAAAAAGCCGTCGCCACTATCCCGGCCTTTGGGAGCAATACCGAGGAAGATGAAGAGATGGTCTACTCGGGGCAATCCCAAGACAATAGGCCAGGACCATCTACTCCTATTTTGGTCTTTGGCAGTGACTCTGAGGACGAGATTAACACCGTGTTCTCCACTCGCCCGTCAGCACAAACCATTACGGGAGCTGATCAGAGCTTGCAAATCACCATGGTTCGATAGCGACATTATAAAGAACTTCACCATGGTTCGATGCGCTCAATATATATATAACGTACAAGAGCTGTAGACCTTCTACGTCCCTCCTAGGCGAAGAGGTGAAAAGACAATTCTCTTCTATCAGTCTACGGAGCCCAGAGTGGAAAAACAAGTCTGGCATGGTGCCGAATTTGCGCTTGACAGGTTTCAACCAATCCGTCTACCCAGATATTACACAGAAGGATTGAAAAAGCTATTAAGATGCCAAGGCGTACCCTTCAAACAAACCGTTCAACAAGCCCAGTTCTACAAAAAGATTTGGGACATCCTGGGAGTCATCGAAAGATGCCCAACGGGAGAATGGAGACGATTGGGCTCGAATACGTTCGATCAAATAAACGAGAGCGATTCCACAATTGCCGCGTCATAAATGGCTTCGGTAAAGAAGGGAACGTTCTTCCAAATGGTCACAACTTTGAAGCAAAGCGAGATCCCGCCATAAGAACGTCAAGTCCGTCGTTTGAAGAGCAGGTTGCTACGCTAATAAGGAAAGCAGGTCAAAAGGTCCGGGATGACCACAGCCGCGAAATGGCTATTTACGAAAAGGCCAAGACACAGCGTCTCACTCAGCAGTCTGCGGAAAGAGAAGATTATAATCCTCAGCCCGCTATACGCTCTCGTGACAAGGAAAAAGCCCGACGCAGAGGCAACAAGAAGGTGAAGAACGAGAATGACGTTTGATAACAGCGAAGTGGATCCGAGAATCCATGCGATCGAGAAAAAGCCAGTTGGAATCCATCGCTAATGAAAAAGATGGGTCGGGAATACTCTTTCCCTCAAAACAGGACGAGGAAATTATTCGACCATGTCATTAAGCATCAAATGATGATGCTCCCGGAGTCTCGGCACCCCGAACAAATAAACGAGATCCATCACCCGGCTTATTGCTCCTACCACCGAGCAATAGAACATCCTCTTGAAAACTGCTTCACCTTCAAAGACTGGGTCTAAGACCGGTATCAGCAAGGCATGTTTACTCTATCCGACAGTTGGAGGGTAACTCCACTGTAGGGTGTTTTTCGTCACCCCATTGAGATGGAAATACGCGCGCGCTTGTCAGGCGCACTGCAGATTCCTCTTGTCAAGGATAGGCTGGGGTTTATTGATTGTGGGGATCCGAATTTCCGGCAGCAGCGGTCTAAGCTGCCGTTAATTACCCCTCGCATTTGGAGCGAGAGAACCTCCGATTGACGGGTTAAACTAGTCATGCGAACTCAATGTGCAGTGTTGTGTTTTGGATATATCGGGAGCCCCGCGTGTGTATATACATATATATAAAAAAAATAAAGGGAAAGGGCATCCAAAGGATGCGTGGGAAAAAGCGCCAGTGCTTTGAATGCTAGCGCTCTGAGCGCAAAGACGCTGGCGCTCCACGTGCCAGGCTTGTGGGCGCTCGAGCGCTAGCGCTCTGAGCGCAAGGGCGCTAGCGCTTTGAGCGCTGGCGCCCCACGTGCCGGGCACGTGGGCGCTAGTGCTCTGGACGCTAGCGCTCTGAGCGCAAGGACGCTAGCGTTTTGAGCGCTAGCGCCCTACGTGTCAGCACGTGGGCGCTCGGGCGCTAGCGTTCTGAGCGCAAGGGCGCTAGCGCTCTGAGCGCAAGCGCCCCACGTGTCAGCACGTGGACGTTCGAGCGCTAGTGCTTTGAGCGTAAGGGCGCTAGCGCCTCACGTGCCAGGCACGTAGGCGCTCGGGCGGCAAAAGGAACTTGGTCCCTGCAATGGGAGTTGTACTCCCAGAAAGGAGCACTTATTATTTTGTATATATATATATATATGAGGAGTTAAACTCCTAGGATATTTTGAAGTTGATTTTTGGGGCTTCTCCCCTTGAGCCCTAATTCTTCCCCAAAGTGGGGTTTCTGAAGATGGGTCTCCTTCTTCTTCCTTTGTTGGCCGGATCTTGAAGATCAAGAAATATAAGATTTTAAAAATCTCTCCTTTCTGAGATCTGATGGCAGATCTGAGTTCCCCTTTGTGGGTTTTATGGTGAAATACTATTTAGTTTTGAAAAAGGAAGAGTAAAACTTTTGATTTAATTCAAAAGAAAGAAGCTTTAGAACCTTCAAAAAAGGGAAAGAGGCACAAACTCTAGATTTTGAGGGGAATGAAAGTGTATCCTTTATTCATCATCATATTACCTTATATAGGCTTACATATTTACATATAGCTCCTTGGACTTTACAAAATGGTATTTTGCCCATCCCATGTCTCATATGCTATTTCTTTTTGCACATAAGCCATGGATTTACAAAAATTTGGCTTTATGCCCATTTTGTTTACATTCATGCATAAAAAATTACATAAAAATTATTTATTACATGATTTCATTTTGGCATGGGAAGGGCCGGCCGCTTCATGTTCGGACTCGACCTGGGCCAGGCCCACTTGGCTTGGGTTGACTTTGACTTTGACTTAGTCAACCGGGGTGCAATTTTCGACTTCAACAAAGTGCCCCCCATCAATAAATGCACACCACATATATGAGTCGTGTGCATGAAATTGATGGATCTTCTTTCGCGTGGAGGCGACTTGCTTTGGTTCCCACCTTTTAGGATGCACTGCCCTTTTTACGACATGGACGGTCGACGCTTGACGCGTCTCCGAGACGGAGTGTCCGTGGTAAACGTTTCCCTGGCCCGGAGTGATCTGGTTCCTGCTTTGTAGGAAGCCTACACTGCCCGACGGTCGACGCTCTGATCCGGAGCGATTTGATTCCCGATTTGTGGGAAGCCTGCACTGCCCTTTTTGCGACATGGACGGTCGACGCTCTGATCCGGAGCGATTTGGTTCCCGATTTGTGGGAAGCCTGCACTGCCCTTTTTGCGACATGGACGGTCGACGCTCTGATCCGGAGCGATTTGGTTCCCGCTCTGTGGGAAGCCTGCACTGCCCTTTTTGCGACATGGACGGTCGACGCTCTGATCCGGAGCGATTTGGTTCCCGCTCTGTGGGAAGCCCGCACTGCCCTTTTTACGACATGGACGGTCGACGCTCTGATCCGGAGCGATTTGGTTCCTGCTTTGTAGGAAGCCTGCACTGCCCTTTTTGCGACATGGACGGTCGACGCTTGACACGACTCCGAGATGGAGTGTCCGTGGTAGACGTTTCCCTGGCCCGGAGTGATCTGGTTCCCGATTTGTGGGAAGCCTGCACTGCCCTTTTCGCGACATGGACGGTCGACGCTCTGATCCGGAGCGATTTGGTTCCCGATTTGTGGGAAGCCTGCACTACCCTTTTCGCGACATGGACGGTCGACGCTCTATTTGAATTGCTCTGCTTCCTGCAGTGTCAGGGGTGAACTTGACTTGCTCCGCTTCTTACGGTGTCGAGATTGGATTCTGATTTGCTCCGCTTTCTGCGTTGTCGGAGTTGAAGTTGACTTGTTGATTGTAATTTGGGTTGACATCAGCATCGCTATACTGGAATATGGTACCAGGAGCGAATCATCATCTGTCTTTGAGAAGATTTTGGGATTGGGTTTTTTTTGTCGGCTTCTGCATTGTTGCACTGGAATAATGTCAGGAGCAACTCATCATTTGCTCCGGGAGGATTTGGGAATTGGTTTTTGCTTGGTATCAGGATCGCTACACTGGAATATGGTACCAGGAGCGAATCATCATTTGCCCCGGAAGGATTTGAGAATTGGTTTTTGCTTGGCATCAGGGTCGCTACACTGGAATATGGTACCAGGAGCGAATCATCATTTGCGCTTGCTTATCAGGAAGCGACGGCTTAGGAGACATGTTTTAGATCCCCATCACCTAAGACTTTTCAATATTGTGAGCCGTAAGGGTCTCACAAAGCATTTTCCCCCTACGGATCGTAAGGATCACGTAAGGTGTATTTTCTCCTTAGGAGTCGTGAGGACTTCTAAGGGTGTTGCTCCTTTGTGAGTCGTAAGGATCTCAAGCGGGAATTTTCTCCTCACAAAGTCGAGAGGACTTTGTGAGTGTATTTCATCTCTTTTTCACGAGTTTGCACCCTTTCGGTTTTTCACAAACTCGCCGGCAGTCCTGCTGTTTTTACTCATGGATCCCTTTCGGGTTTTCATCCGTGCCCATTTTGCTTGTGGACATACCTTTTTTTTTTGAATCTTCACCGCCGGTGGGACTTTAAATGTGGTCTCACCGGTAGGACTTGGGAGGGATTGGGATTGTTTTACGCCCATGGATTGTATACGGTTTTGCAGGATGTATGATCCAAATCGTAGGGCCAGAAAAATTTCGGGACTTTGTCGGCGTCTGCATCGCTGCACTGGAATATGGTACAGGAGCGACTCATCATTCGCCACTTGGGGTATGGGGTTTGGAATTTAGTTGGCGTCTGCATCGTTGCACTAGAATATGGTACCAGGAGCGACTCATCATTCGCCACTTGGGGATTTGGATTTTGGCCGGCGTCTGCATCACTGCACTGGAATATGGTATCAGGAGCGACTCATCATTCGCCGTTTGGGATTTGAGTTTTGGACGGCATCTGCTTCGCTGCACTGGAATATGGTACCAGAAGCGACTCATCATTCGCCATTGCCTGTTGGGGAGCGAGGGCTTAGGAGACAGGTTTAGGTCCCTATCACCTAAGGCTTTTCAATTTTATGGGCCGTAAGGGTCCCATAAAAGAATTCACTCCCTACGGGTCGTAAGGATCCCGTAGGTGTATTTTCTCCTTAGGAGTCGTGAAGACTCCCAAGTGTGTTTTTCCTTTGTGAGTCATAAGAATCCCACGAAGGTTTGTTCTCCTCATGTATCGTGAGGACACATAAGTGGGTCTTCCCAATGGAGCATAATTCCGAGGGCGGAGACCAGCCGCGTAACTGGTGATTGCGGTGGGGCATGGGTATGCTGAGAATGGGGCATGGGTATGCTGAGAATTATTTGAGCCCGTGGATTGTATACGGTAGTCAATTTGGGGACTAACCGTAGGGCCGGAAGAATTTTGGGGAATTGGATTCTGTTTGGTGTCTGCATCGCTGCACTGGAATATAGTACAGGAGCGACTAATCATTCGCCGTTGTTTTGTTGTTTTTGTTTTGTTTTTGTTTTTGTTGTTTTTTTTTGTTTTACCGCGATTGCTCTATCATTTCAGCTTTTCTTATCGCGAAGATCGCGATTGCCCTATCATTTCGGCTTTTATTCGCGGTTGCCCCATCATTTCGGCTTTATTTTCATCTTTATTTTACTCGCTGATTTTTATTGCGAGTTGCCCCATCATTTCGTCTTTTCTTTATTTTTCTTTTATTTACACATTTTTTGTTTATTTACATATATTTTTTTTACATTCCCAGTTTAACGACTTAGAGGTCGATTGTTTTCAGAGAAAGGAAGATATTTGAGAGAATCAGTTTCACGAAGAACTTCGGTCTCCGTTTGTATGAAATTGTCGGTCGCAGCTGGGCTGTTTGTTAACACGCCTTTAGACAGTTATATCTCTCCTGCCTTGTATTGCTTTTCGACCCAATCTTTGAAGACGAAGCAGTCCTCAATGGCATGACCTATCACTCTGTGATAGGGGGCAGTATTTGGGGTCGTCGGTCATATTCGCTTCCTGTGCTCTTTTTGACTCTGGCAGTTGTAGACCGTTCTTCAGGGCGTTTTTGAATATTTTACGGATTTTGTCACTTCTGAAGGAATATACCTTATCTAGCTTCTCTTTGAGTGGAGATTTTCCTCCCTCTCCGAACATTGGCTTCCGAGGCTGGTTGGCACTAGGCCCGCTCATCCCTTGCTTATTTCGGTTAGCCGAAATGTTAAAAGATTCAGAATCGTCGGAATTCCCGCCTTTGCGATTATCATCCTTTCGGTTTTTCTAGGACCTATTGTTATTTTGGGAATCCGAGGAGGACTCCTGCTTTGAGCGTTCCAGCATCTGAATTTTCCTCGTCAGCTCTTGGAATGTTTTGAGACCCGCGGTGCATAGAAACAGGGCCATCCAATTGTTGAGATTTCCAACGAGGAGACTGACAGATTGGTCCTGCTCTATCGGCGGTTCACACTTGATGGAGAGATTGCGCCATCGGGTTATAAAATCCGTGCCGCTTTCATTGTTCTTTGGCTTGGTCCTCACAAGGTCGGCGATGGTGATCTTATCGCTGACACTCATGAATCTTTGTCGAAACAGAAACTCCATTTGGACGAAAGTTGTGACGGAGCCATCCCGTATGCTCGCGTATCAGTCGAAAGCGACATCGGTCAGGCTATTAACGAACTGGCGGAGGAGAAGCGCATCATTGCCCCCAGTATTTCCGCATGAGGCTTTGAAGTGGGCGATGTGCTGATTCGCATTTCCCGTCCCGTCAAATCTTCCAAATTTAGGGATGACATAGCCGCTGGGAAATTCTACCAGATCATACTGAGCAGGATACGGTCTCCCACTACTGCTGACATCTTTTTGCGCTTCGGTTTCAGCTACCAATGTTTTGACTTTGTTGGCAACCAAATTCATAATTTGATCTTGAGTTAGCGGGCTACTGTCATCGGTAGCCAAGACATTTCCCGAGATAGGATGCGATTGACTTTCATGCGGTCCGCCCACCTTTGGATTTGAGGGAATAGGCGCCGGTTGTTTCGGGACACCATTTCCCGGTTCATGAGCCCCTGATTGGGCGACTGAGAGGAAAGTTGGGCTGTGAGCTGCAAGACGACATTCGTCAAGTCGTCAATTTTGGAGTAAAGTTTGGCCATCTCCTTGTCTTTGCTTCTGAGCTATTTTCGGAGCTCTTGGAGAAGTTGTTGCTCTGCGTTCTTGGGACGGAAGATTGGCTCATCTTCGCTTTCCGAGCCCGGCTCTTCATGAACTGAGGGCTCTCTCTGCCTATCATCCTCATCAAGAGGGTTTTCATCATCCAGAGGAGGCGGCTGTTCTTGGGAAGCGGTAACCACATTCAAGCCAGATTGGATTTGAGATGTGGTGGCTCCGTCCTTGCTCTTGCTGCGCGTGCCCACCATGTAGACAGTGTGGACCACATATCCAGCCATTTCCTCATCTTTGGCAGGGTAACCCTGTTCCTTGAACCTCATAAGGTTCAGCTTAGCACGAGCCCTAGCCCTTTTATTGGCTCTGTACTTGAACCTTTTCTGCCTTAGCTTCTCGATTTTGAGAGCTAGGCGGGCATCCGTTTTCTGGGAAGCCACCGTGAGTCGATTAGCGGGGAGCTTAGAGAAGACACTCGATCGAGTAGTTGTCAGAGGCACCGCCGGAGCTCGCTCGAGAGGCCTTGTTGCTTTGTTAGTGTTGATGGCCTTGCCCCCAGCTGGGGCCAAGGAGAGTCGTTCAAACACCGACTTGCGTTTGAGTTGGAGCGCCTTCGAGACCACCACATTTGGCCTCATGTCTTTCGAGACCGGTTTGTCTGTCACCGGGGATTGAGGAGCTGGGATGGCGTTAGCTGACACGAACAGAATAGAGCCGAATGGTAGCGGCGGCTCTTCCCATTGTCGCCCGAGACTGGCCGGAAGGACCGTCCTGGCGTCCATCTTCATCGTGTAGGAGATGGGAGTCGTGCTGAGAGCTGAGTTCATCATTGGAGACATTGTTGAAAAGTGATTGCTTGAGAACCTGCATGAAAGAGCATTATTTTAGTATAAATATAGACATGTATATTGATTGAGTTCGCATGAACGTTCAACCCGAAATATAGGAGGAGAGAGAGGTCCCACCGGGCGTGCAAGAATCTGTAGGGTGTTTTTCGTCACCCCATTGAGATGGGAATACGCACGCACTTGTCAGGCGTACTACAGATTCCCCTTGCCTAGGGTAGGCTGGGGTTTATTGATTGTGGGGATCCGAATCTCCGGCAGCCGCGGACTAAGCTGACGTTAATTACCCCTCGCATTTGGAGCGAGAGAACCTCTGATTGACGGGTTAAACTGTTCATGCGAACTCAATGTGCACTGTTGTGTTTTAGAGGGGTTTTGGATATAACGGGGGCCCCGCAGAGTTTTTACGGGGGTCCCGCTACCCGGATAGCGGGTTGGGGGTCAAGGGGGCTAGCAGCCCCCTTGCGGGGTGCGGGGCAGCGCCCCGGCCTAAATTTTTTGAAAGGGACAGTGTTGTAGAGTATGTGTGTGTATACATATATATAAAAAAAAAGAAAGGGAAAGGGCATCCAAATGATGCGTGGGAAAAAGCGCCAGCGCTTTGGATGCTAGCGCTTTGAGCGCAAGAGCACTAGCGCCCACGTGCCAGGCACGTGGGCGCTCGGGCGCTAGCGCTCTGAGCGCAAGGGCGCTAGCGTTTTAAGCTCTAGCGCCTCACGTGCCAGGCACGTGGGCGCTCGGGCGCTAGCGCTCTGAGCGTAAGAATGCTAGTGCTTTGAGCGCTAGCGCCCCATGTGTCCGCACGTGGGCGCTCGGGCGCTAGCGCTCTGAGCGCAAGGACGCTAGCGCTTTGAGCGCTAGCGCCCCACGTGTCAGCACGTGGACGCTCGGACGCTAACGCTTTGAGCGCAAGGGCGCTCGGACGGCAAAAAGGACTTGGTCCCTGCAATGGGAGTTGTACTCCCAGAAAGGAGCACTTCTAATTTTGTGTGTGTGTGTGTATGTATGAGGAGTTAAAACTTTTAGGATATTTTGAAGTTGATGAAGAGGCTTCTCTCGTTGAGCCCTAATTCTTCCCCAAAGTGGGGTTACTGGAGATGGGTCTCCTTCTTCTTCCTTTGTTGGCCGGATCTTGAAGATCAAGAAATATGATATTTTAAAAATCTCTCCTTTCTGAGATCTGATGGCAGATCTGAGTTCCCCTTTGTGGGTTTTATGGTGAAAAACTATTTAGTTTTGGAAAAGAAAGAGTAAAACTCTTGATTTAATTCAAAAGAAAGAAGAAGCTTTAGAACCTTCAGAAAAGGGAAAGAGGCACGAACCCTAGATTTTGAGGGGAATGAAAAAGTGTATCATTTATTCATCATCATGTTACCTTATATAGGCTTACATATTTACATATAGCCCATTGGGCTTTACAAAATGGCATTTTGCCCATCCCATGTCTCATATGCTATTTC
Organism: Agapanthus africanus; assembly: GCA_030015575.1. NCBI lineage: Eukaryota > Viridiplantae > Streptophyta > Magnoliopsida > Asparagales > Amaryllidaceae > Agapanthus > Agapanthus africanus. Next base: position 512,400,363 of record CM057347.1, on the reverse strand, counting down.
TTTTTGCACATAAGCCATGGGCTTACAAAAATTTGGTTTTATGCCTATTTTGTTTACATTCATGCATAAAAAATTATATAAAAATTATTTATTACATGATTTCATTTTGGCATGGGGGAGGGCCGGCCGCTTCATGTTCGGACTCGACCTGGGCATGGGGCCAACTTGGCTTGGGGTTGACTTTGACTTTGACTTGGTCAACCGGGGTGCAATTTTCGACTTCAACACCCACCACAAAAGCATGAGCCAAAAACAACTTATATCGCGATAGTAGGGCCAGATCAACATCGGGCTTGGAAACGAACTCGTACCTGCCACATGATAACACTCTCGAAGGACGGAGAGCGCGAGAATATGGATGACTTTTTCAAGTGCTTCGTAAATGAGGACGCGGAGGAGGCGATCTCAGAGTTTTCACCGGTGCCAAAAGAGCTAGAAGATGGGATACACACCATGGCGGACAACTTAAGAAAAATTGACTTAGAGACAGAAAACGATCCAAGGCCGACGTTCGTCTGTGAGTTGTTGTCTAAAACACGGGTGGCCACACTAAAAGACGTGCTTATGCAATATAAAGACTGATTCGCATGAAACTATTCTGAGATGCCAGGACTAGATCCAGAAATAACGGTGTATAAACTGGCGATATCGCCGGACGTCAAGCCAATCAAACAGGCGCCAAGAAGAATACGGCTCGAGCTCGAGATGAGTATCAACGCCGAAGTCAAGAAACTAATTGACTCCGGCTTCATCCAGGAAGTTCAATATCCTGACTGGATCGCCAATATCGTGCCAGTGATGAAGAAAAATGGGACAGTGTGCATCTGCATGGACTTTCGGGACCTCAACAAGGCTTGCCTGAAGGATGACTTCCCAGTACCTATTACCGAGCTGATGATCGATAACACGCCCACTCATGAGGTCTTCTCCTTCATGGATGGATCTTCAGGGTATAATCAAATAAAGATGCATCCCGAAAACCAAAAGCATACTGCCTTCCGGACTCCGCTGGGTATATTCTGATATAAAGTGATGCCTTTCAGTCTGAAGAACGCTGGCGCTACCTATCAGAGGGCTATGACGAAGATCTTCGATGACCTCATCCATGAGATTGTTGAATGCTACATCAATGACCTGGTGGTGAAAAGCAAGTCATACGAGGAACATTGGGAACATCTAAACACAGTGTTTTAGCGTCTTCGGAAATACAATCTAAAGATGAATCCTCTGAAATGCGCGTTTGGAGTCTCCTCAGGCAAATTCCTAGGATTCATCATACGATACCGAGGTATCGAAGTAGACCCATCAAAGATCAAGACGATTATGGAAATGCCCGCGTCAAGAACTCTCAAACAACTGCGGTCTCTCCAAGGAAAGCTCGCGTATATCCGGCGGTTCATAACCAACCTATCCAGCAAATGCCGTCCCTACAGCCATCTAATGAAGAAGGGGACCCCGTTCGTTTGGGATCGTAAATGCCAAAGCGCACTAGACGAAACCAAGCAATATCTGCAGAACCCGCCGGTACTGACCGCTCCAGTCAAGGAAAAGCCCCTCATCCTGTACACAACAGCCCTTGAAGATTTTTTAGGCACGCTATGGGTACTAGAGAACGACCAGGGGAAGGAGAGAGCTCTCTACTATTTGAGTCGAGTTCTTCTGGGGGCAGAAAACAGTTACTCCCCATTGAAAAGTATTGCCTGGCACTGATTTTCGCGATAATGAAGCTTCGACATTATGCCTTAGCACATGAGGTCCATCTCATATCAAAGGTGGATCCTCCAAAATATCTGATGTCAATGGCCATACTAACAGAAAGGCTTGCCAAATGGACCCTCCTCTTGATGGAGTTCTCGATAGTGTATCGACCCCTCAAGGCAGTAAAAGGCCAGGCCATCGCCGACTTTCTCACTGAGCATCCAATACCAGCCGATTCTCCCTTAAATTGCGAATTACCAGACGATCACACGTTCGATACAATCGAATGAGGGAAGGAACGAAATAATGTCCAATAGGAACTATACTTCGATGGAGCATCTTCCTTAAAGAAGCGAAAGCAAAGCACCCCCATAATCAACGCTGGGATGAGCCTTATCTTCGTGACTCCGCAAGGAGGGATAATGCGTTTCCCCCTTTTCTTAACAGAGCCGAGGACAAACAATGAGTCTGAGTACGAATCTTTGATAGCGGGTCTTGAAATTGCTGTCGACATGGGAATCGAAAACCTCCTCATATATGGAGACTCCCAGCTGGTCGTTAGCCAAGTAAATGGCGACTATCAGACGTGTAAACCGAAGTTGGTAAAATATGGCGAAAGAGTGCAGCAACCGCTGACTCAAACTCCCTCTTACATCCTAAAAAGTATACCGCGTGCGGAAAATAGCAAGGCGGGTGCGATAGCCAAGCTCGCTAAAGAACTGGCCGACGAATACCTCGATGACGTAAGGATCATTCTGCAAAGCTGCAGGATTCTCACGCCACCAGAAATATCTCCGGAATCGTCTGAAAGAAAGAAAGCGACCAAACAAGCAACCTTCCAACTAGAGGATGAAGAAAAGGCTAAGGATTGGAGAGAAGTCTTCATAGATTACTTCAAATCCCATCGAACACCCGAAAACGCATCTTTAAGACATCAGCTCATGAAACGAGCTCCGTCTTTTGCCTTCGTCAATGATACTCTATATAAGAGATCGTTCGACAGTTTGTGGCTAAGGTGCTTGGGGCCAGGAGAAGTAAGGAAAGTCGTCCAAGAAACCCACGACGGACTCTGCGGTTCTCATCAAGCCGGACCAAAGATGAAGCTGAAAATCAAAAGAATGGGTTACTACTAGCCCACAATGATTCAGGACTGCCTCGAATATGCGAAGCAGTGTCACTCGTGCCAAATTCACGGGGACTTCTTTCACCAGCATCCAAATCCGCTACATCCAACACTGGCTAGTTGGCCGTTCGAAATGTGGGGAACCGATATAATCGGGCCCATCGAACTAGCATCATCCAAGGGACATCGGTTCATATTGGCAACAACCGATTACTTCTCTAAGTGGGTAGAAGGAGTACCGCTAAAGGAAGTGAAGACGGAGAACATCCTTCATTTCTTCAGGACACATGTCATCTACTGGTTCGGCACTCCGCGACGGATCATCTCGGATAATGGGTCGACCTACAGAAGCCATAAGATCAGCCGCTTCGCACAACAACACAATATATACTGGAGATACTCTTCATTCTATAATCCCCGAGCTAATGGTCTAGCTGAGGCTTTCAACAAGACCTTGACGAAGATCATCAAGAAAACGGTGTTTAGAAATAGAAAGGACTGGCACGAGAGACTACATGAAGCTCTCTGGACATACCGAACCACGTTCAAAATGGCCATGAATACAACGCCATTCGCGTTGGTATTCGGCACGGAAGCGGTACTTCCCTTGGAGATAGAACTACCCTCTCTACGAGTGGCAGTTCGATACGAGCTGACGGATGAAGAAAATGCCTATTTTCGGCTTGAGGAGCTCAATGTCCTCGATGAAACTCGTCTCATGGCGCAGCAAAACCTGGAAGCTTACAAAGAAAGGATGACACGCTCATACGAAAGACTAACCAGGCCAAGAACATTCCGCCAAGACAAATTCGTGCTAGTTGTAAAAAGATCTATGATCCCCAACCGTGCAAAGTGGGGGAAATTCGAGCCGAATTATGAAAGTCCGTATATCATAGATAAAGTCTACCAAGGTGGGGCCTACTTGCTCATGGATATGCATGGCGAAAGACCCTTCCGACCAATAAACGGCCGGTTCCTTAAGAAATACTACACTTGACAAGTCACGACTTAGGTTAATGATAGATGACGACGCTCGTGCCCGCTCGCTATCTTCCTAAGTCAAACTCTAAAAGTATTATCCCACAGAATCTCCGCCCAAAACATGGAGACAATGGACCGAGATGCTCCTAAACTAACAACGGACCGAAATGTCCTTAAACTAACCGTGGCGACAATGGACCACTACGTCCTTAAACTGGCAATGGGCCACTACGTCTGTAAACTGGCAATGGACCGAAATGTCCTTAAACGAGTACTCCCCCTCAAACATGGCGCATCGCTCCAAATACGGCGATATCTTCTCTTGGGATCTATGTTGCAATCAAAGCTCCAACGGCAAGGACTGTAGCCCAAGTCAAAAAAATGGTATGTCCACAAGCGAAATGGGCACGGATGAAAACCCAAAAGGACGCCGTGAGTAAAAACAGCAGGGCTACCGGCGAGTTTGTGAAAACCCGAAAGGGAGCAATCTCGTTGCAAAAAAAATGGTATGTCCACAAACGAAATGAGCACGGACAAAAACCCGAAAGGGCGCCATGCGTAAAAACAGCAGGGCTACCGGCGAGCTTGTGAAAGCTCGAAAGGACACAATCTTGTAAAATTTCCACTTATGAGATCCTCTCGACTCGTAAGGAGAATTCTTCCTATGAGACCCTCATGGCTCATAGGATTCAAAGTCTTAAGTTACAGGGATCCAAACATGTTCTTAAGCCGATGTATTCCCCAAGTTGTCCTACAGGCGGTCCGATAATGGCCCTTATATAAAATCCATGGGCACAAATAAACGATTTCCCCCACCATGTTCCATCAATCACGAGGAATGTCCTCATATGGTGAACGACACTTGTAAGTCCTCTCGACTTTTAAGGAGAAAATGCTCTTATGAGATCCTTACGACTTATAAGAGAGAACACCACTTATAAATCCTCACGACTTCTAAGGAGAACATACACATGCGAGATCCTCACGACTCGTAGGGAGAAATACCTTTATGAGACCCTTACGGCTTATAAAGTCAAAAAGCATTAGTCGACAGGATCCTAACCCTGTTTGTTAAGCCACCTTTGTTCAAATAGACAAAGGCAAATGATGATTCGCTCATGGCAATATCCCAGTTGTAGCGATTCTGATGCCTAAATCGGTATAAAATTCCAAATCCTTTCAAGGCAAATAATGATTCGCTCCTAGCAATATTTCAGTTGCAGCGGTGCTGATGCCAAGATTGGTCTCAGATCTCAAGTTCCATACTCGCAACAAAAATCAGTGAGCAAATATATGCATATAAAATCAGCCGAAATGTTTGGGCAACTCGCAATAAAAAGCAGCGAGTAAAAAGAAAAGAATAGCCGAAATGATTGGGCACCGCGATAAAAGCCGAAATGATTGGGCAATCGCGACTTTCGCGATATAAAAAACTGAACTGATAGAGCATCACGGGGAGAAAAATGAATGAAACTTTTGCCCTGCAAATGAGTTTACACCAACTCTTGTATACAATCAATGGGCACAAACGAAAAGGGAACCATATTTTCCCACCAGGCTCCGTCAAAAGAAGAGCCAAGTCTCGACGGTTCACAAACCTAGAGACCACCTCGACACTCATCTCGTTACAGCAGACATAGTGTCAACAACGGCGTTTCTTCTCACTCCAGCAGGATGCAGACGCGACGTCAACAAACGACCCCAGGGTCAAAACAAAACGGAGTCATGGCAAAGTCCCTAGTTCCAAGTCTCAACGGTTCACAAACAACCTAGAGACCACCTCGACACTCGTCTCGTTACAGCAGACAATGTCAACAACGGCGTTTCTTCTCACTCCAGCAAGATGCAGACGCGACGTCAACAAACAACCTCAGGGTCAAAACAAAGAGGAGTCATGGCAAAATTCCTAGTTCCAAGTCTCGACGGTTGACAAACAACTTAGAGACCATCTCAACACTCACCTCTTTACAGCAGACGCAGTGTCAACAACGGTGTTTCTTCTTACCCCAGCAGGATGCAGACGCAACATCAACAAACGACCCCATGGTCAAAACAAAGCGGAGCCATGGCAAAGTCTTTAGTTCCAAGTCTCGACGGTTCACAAACAACCTAGAGACCACCTCGACACTCATCTCGTTACACAAACGCATTGTCAACGACGACGTTTCTTCTCACTCCAGCAGGATGCAGACGCAACGTCAACAAGCGACCCCAGGGTCAAAACAAAGCGAAGCCATGGCAAAATCCCTAGTTCCAAGTCTCGACGGTTCACAAACAACCTAGAGACCACCTCGGCACTCGTCTCGTTACAGCAGACGTAATGTCAACATCGGCGTTTCTTTTCACTCCAGTAGAATGCAGACACAACGTCAACAAGCAACCCCAGGGTCTAAACAAAGCGGAACAATGGCAAAGTCCCTAGTTCCAAGTCTCAACGGTTCACAAAACAACCTAGATATCAGCTCGACATTCATCTCATTACAACAGACGCAGTGTCGACAAAGGATGCGAAGGCCAAATTCCTAGCTTCAAGGTCTTAATGACAACTCAAATAAAACCCGAAAGATTATCGGAGATCATCCCACACCAGTGCGGGGTGGTTATGGCTCATCGGGCTCCCAAACTGAGCCTAACCTCAAATAAAAAGCGGCATGGTAAAATTCGTACCGCTTACTCTCTCGACGGTAATATGACCTAAGGAGATTACTTGAAGACATCTTGTCCAGCCCCCGAAGAGATCAGAGACACGACAGTCGCGGGGCTACTCGAACAGCAGCGTAAAGTCTGTAGATCGGGGAATGCATCAGCCAACGCGACGGTATGACGGGCAAAAATCCTAGTACCACAGACCCTAACGAACATCTCTCGTAAAGAGCAGGGGTTAACTGTAACGTTAGGACATGTTTGCCTACAAGCCCAAGTGAGGTAAACTAAACAAACTCCGAAATGAGTTCATAAACTAAAGACTCCGGAATGAGTGAATAAACTACAAAGTCCGCAATGAGTATATAAACAACTTTATGCCAAGTCAAGATAGCAAAAGAAAGAAAAGCGCTAGTATGAAGAGAAATATGTCTTTTATTCATGAATCAAAATGAATACAAAATACTCTTATTTATGAATGAATGCAAAAAGAAAAGAATATACAGCGACAAAAATGTTTCAAGTCGGCGGACGGTTCAATAGACCAGCCAGTTCGTCGTTCTTCCGCTGGACTTCGGCTTCAAACTCCACCAGTGCTGCAAGACGAGTCCCTGCCTGGGTCAGTTGATTTTGGTACGAAGCGAACCGACTCTCGAGCTCCTTCTCGGCGACCTTATGGGCTTCAACCATCTCACGGGTAAAAATAACGGTTTTGTCAAGAGCCACCACCTTTGTAATGGCTACTAGAAGCACCCGCCAAATTTCGTACGCACGGGTGGTCTTGGCAGTAAGCCGAGTTTGAAGTTCCCCCAAAGTGTTTAAAGCCAACTCTCTCTCTGAAAACTTCCGATTGAGGCTCTTCTCGCATGACTGGAGAGTGGCTGCACGCCGTTCGATCCATCCTCGGAGGCTCGTTTTTATAGTTAAGATGTCGAAGGGAAGGCGTATGCATTCAATCCCATGCAGGCAGGCCTCCACTTTACTCAACCCAAGTACGCACTAATGCCTCGTCATGATAAGTGGCCAGAATAGATAATGAAGCGTTTGCCTCAGCAGCAAGTTCTTCGGCCGCGACAGAAGTACCAGCGTGAAGATCTTCGATGAGTGCCGCTAAGGAATAAATGCTCCGTTTTGCCATTCTTTTAGATATGCGTCGGACATAAAGGCCTGGTGGCACAGAAATCCGAGACTCTAATAGAATCAGGGCTGACAAAGCTGTGAAGATATATGTGCGGTTAGTTGCCTTTCTAAAATATAGAGTAAACAAAACGATGCCAAGGATAAAACATCACTTACCCACAGTCATGCAAGGCGGGTTTGAGAGATCACCAGGTCCGTCAAGAATCTCGACTTCGTCGTCAGCCTCCAGAACTGTGGTTTAAAATGAAGGGCACGTCAGCATCATTATGAAAATATAAAACCAGAAGGGCAAAGCATACCAACCTTGGCCTAAGAAAAGAACTATGCTTTGAGAGGGTATTGCTTGTGGGGCAGTCATGTCGAGCAAGCGCTAGAAGGTTTTCCTCGGAGAGAGATCCACGATGGAAGCCGCCAATTCCCGTAATTCTGAAGGAAAGAAAATGGTCAGATGACAGAAGGGTCATTAAACAAAATATATATGTATATGAGATTACCTTCGATACTTCGCTCGCCCTGAGCTGGAGGGATGGCAGCCTCAGCGGTCTCCTCCACACCCTCAGGTGCATCACTGAAGATATTTGTAAAATCTATAGCTGGCGTGGTAGTCTTCAATAGAGGGACAAAAGCCGCCGCTGAAGGCTCCAAAGTAAAGATGACGGCTTCAGCAACTTTCTCTACATTCTCCGATACGTCACTAGGGATGTTCATAGGATCATGGCCGATAGGTCAGCTCTGCTAAAGGAGTAAACGCGGAAGGGACACCGGCCACCACCGGAAGCTCCACAGTAAGGATGGCAGCTTCAGTCATCTCCTCTACACCCTTCGGTGCGTCACGAGAGATATTCGTAGAATCCATAGCCATGGCTCAATACGGACTCAAATCCACTTCCGCTGCAGAAGTCCCTACAAAGTTTTCGCAAAAATGAGAAGGCATAAAAGTAATACAAATTACTCGCCAAAAGGAGGATACGAAAAATACGCATACCAATACGCCAGGAAGCCTGAAGTATGGCATTTTCAAGCCGTTGTTCTTTTCTGATTAAATACGCTTGCCGGGCTTAAAGCGCAAATACATGACTGCCCGTCTTCAGTGCAAGCTCGTCTTCGGAGGCAACCGAGATGGGCTGTTTGAGGGCCCGTTCTTCTTCCATTAACCGGGGACCAATGTGTACCCTCCGTAATGATGGGTCAACGTCATAGAATACAACGGGGGTAGGCTTTCTTTGGGGGCGCACGTTTCCAGTCTCATCTTGTGAGCGCCTTAAAGTCTCAGCCAACTGCGCGGCCTCCTCGGCAAACGAACCAGAGAAGATAAGACCGGCGTCTAGCTCCTCCATAGATATCGGCTCGTCCTGAATAAAAGGCTCGGACTCAAGTAAAGTGTCGAGTAGACCGGCGACCGATTTCTTTCTCCTCTTGGAGCCTATGTTAACGCTAGCAGAAGAGCGCTTCCTCCCCTTTGGTGCTTTGGCATGACGCTGCCCAACTTCACCTTTGGTATCGCCTTTTGGTGACACCACCGCTGGTGCTTTATCAAAAACCTTTGCCTGGGCTCTAGTGCGCACCGGCATACCAGCAGTGCGAGAGGTTGATTCTATTCCTGCGGCTTTAGCGCTATCCCTCAGAGTAGGGTGAACCACCGACCGCGGCCGCAATGGGGAGCTGGTGACCTGAGCCGAAACGGGAGCTCTACACTCGAAAAGCACCCTTCTCTCCTCTGCAATAACAGGGCCGACCCGATGGCGATACCGGCCCTTAAAGGACCCCACAGGCTTCGGAATATAGTCGGGCTCCGGGATCATGAAAAGGGAGCCGGTGTTCAACCGCATGAAACGATGGACGACGTCGCGGGTAACCTCCAGAGACAAAGCGGGCTCAATTAGAAATGCCTCGAAAGGGACACCCTGGTTGTAGCCTAACTGCTGGGCAAAGCGGTGCGGATTATACCGCATGAAGAGTGCAGTGTCGTTCTGACGGAACACCAAATAGCCCGGCCTAATTGAGTATAGGTGCATAATCTCCTTAGGCTTTAGAGATAGTGCTCCACCATTTGACAAATCAAACAACTGCTGAATAAGCCCCGCAGGAACAGAATGGACTCGGTCGCTAAAAACCAGTCCACCTTCGTTTAAGTATGGGTTGAGCAGCACACGAAGGGCCCCTAACTGTGTCGAATCGGGAGCGGAGGCATCAACCAACCTCATGATCCGCAGGAAGGTATACGAATCGTAAAAATCCGACGCCGATGCTCAGCGAACGCTCCTAGCACGTGCATCTCGATCCACGACATGAAGTAGTGGAGGGAGAAATTCACGATCTCCGGGCTGGGTTCGAAGTATTAGCCGCAATGCTTAACCTGTGGTATAGCTGCGACAATCCTGCAACGCCAACAGCCAATCGTGCCCCTTTAGCTATGCGGTGAGCGGGGTAGAAGATGGAGGCTCTCATGAAGCGTCGATGCATCGGCATGGCGAACCAACCGAGCCAGACACCGATAAAGCCGACAAAGAAAGTCTCCTCATCCATGTCAGGGGTCGCAATCGCATTGAAAGTCACAGCCGACGATTTCGGAATATAAAACTGCGGCAAGTCTTCCTTTTTGACCGGCAGTTTCTTCAAACCCGAATCCAAAAGGGTCTTCAATGTTCGCGAATTTTGGAGCTTTTTTGGATAAGACATCCTCGCGAAGGAAGTAAGCAATAAAAGCGTCAAAGGTGACACCTTGCCCTTCCGATACCACAAACAGCTTTTCAAAGATACTCAGGGCCTTGATTAGACTCGGGTACTTATGACGAACAGCGTTCTCAGTCAACAGGACGTCAAGCATAGCGGGCACCGTATCAAACACATACTCATCAAGAGGCAATAACTCTTCGTAGTGTTCTCCTCTGATCGGCAACCCGGATATCTCACAAAACTCTTCCAGGGAAATCGAAACCTCACGATCCCCTAGCAAGAACGTGTTGGTGGGAAGATTCCATTGATTCAAGAAAGGTTTAACCCACCAGACGTGAGGGGCGTTGTAAATCCCCGTTTCCGTTCTAAATAAAATTCTCCTTTTTCTAAATTCTAGTGACTTTCTTTTATTCTCCTTCATATAACTGAATTGGTTGTTTAAACTATATATTTATTTTTCCAAACCTAAAAGTTAAAGCCAAGAGTTAAAACCAAAGCCGATTAAACTAAAACCTAAGCTAAAACCCAAAATAAAATATATACTAACATACACTATTCCCCGCAGCCCAAAATCCTTATTAATAATTAAAAGAATTTACCCCCGGCCCATATATCCTCAGCCCACTGCCTTTTAAAGGAATTAATTGTTTTGTTTTTTTGGGCGGCCCACAACTCCGGCCCAGCCTTCCTCCAGAACCCGACCCGACCCAAACCTTTCCTTCCTCCCCACTCCTTTCCCGCTCGTTTCCCTTCCTTCTCGCGACCCCCACGTCCCCGAGCCCCCACGTTGCCCTCGCCGCTGTCCACGTCCCCGCGACCCCCAACCACGTTTCCACGCATCTCGAACTCCCCGTCTCCAACTCCCCGCACGCTCTCTACCCCTCCAACCCACTCCTCTCCCATCACTCAAAAACCCACAGTGAACCCACTTCGAAACATTCCTCTGCACTCCACCCCGACGACGACGACGTCGCCGAAGACTGCAACCCCCTCTTTCATCCTCCCTCGCTCTCCTTCCTCCACCAACAGAGCATCCCTGCAGCCTCCTCCATCTGCAGAACATCCCCTACACGCAACCCAAACTGTTACCGAGCTCGGCCACGTTACACCCCTCGACGCCGGCGAACTCCCCACGACCTCCACTTCCTCAGCATCACCACCCTTATCACTCCTAACCCAAGCCCCCACTGCTCTCTCCCTCTCTCTCTCTCTCTCTCTCCAATAGAGAAACCCCCCGTGCACTGTGCACGTCGCCGGAGCGACCACGGCCGACCACCGTCGACCCCAGCAAGTCCCAAGTGAACCACAGAGCCCCTCTAAGCTTCCAGCGCACGCGAGACGACTCCGGGAAATTCCGACGCAAAATCCGTGTTCGATCGAGGCTCGCGCGAACTTGTTCCGCGGCGTACAACGCGCGTTCGTGACGACGTTGCCTGCCCCGTGACCCCGAGTCGTTACCAGGCAAGTGTTTACTTGCTTCATGCTAAAATATTAGTAGTATAAACCTAAAATATCTAGTTTACGGACTTGCCGAATACCGATACATAATATGACATAAGTGTTCGATGCTGGTCTCTCATGGAAATAATAGTTTATTTTGACGGAAACTGATACCTTCTATTGGCCCACTTGATAATGAATATTGTGTATAAGTATCGCTGGAAAATACGATTGTTTGTAACAAAAATTGATACCCCCAAATATGCCGTTAAAACTAGAATCTTCTCGTGTCTGAAAACGAATAAAATCACCATAAATCATATGCATAATGGAATGATGTGTTCTAGGGCTTAAATCGAAGCCGATTCGATGAAACTTAACCCTATATAAAATCCCTATGATTTCTGTTCTGTAATCATGATGATATCTGGGTCGGAACACGACTCTGGACTGCAGTCCAGAGTGTTTCTGATTATTGTTTCCTGTTCAAAGGACCTGCGTCGCTGTGTTTCCCGAAACCGTACTTCATGGAACTTTACAGTAGATTAGAGATAATTCTTTTAGCTAAGCAAAACAAGTGGTTTCACCCCGATCCATCGCCGTTTGTTATTTTAAACTATTTTTAAAGGGGCAGAACGTATGGCTGTTCAGAACAGATTCTGAAGTGACATATTGAAGTTAAACTGTGTATAACTTTCAACGTACAGATGCGATTGAAGATCCGTCTGTTACGTTGAATACTCTATTGGAAACCCCAAATTTCATGTAACTGTAACGACGCTAAATTCTGAGCCCAAGTGGGTGCAATTCGTGCCGCGAAATGGACGTTCAGTTCTGAAAACTGAATTTCCAGCCGCGCGCACTTAAAATGAAACTGCTATATCTTGAGAACCGGAATCCCGATTGAACTGAAACAAATTCTGATGAATTACTGACTGAGTGCTCTATATATCTTATTTACATCGCTTCGCTGAATTCTTAACATAATAGTTTGTGCAATTTATTTCAGTTCATGACATGCATGTTGATTCATGATATACAGAACTCATTGGTAGCATACATACATATATCATACCCTTGCCATATACTCAGTGTTAGTACGTGTGGACATTGCATTATCGTACGTGACAGATGTTGGTTTAGTTGTGACAAGTACATCAATGGAAAATGAACATTCGTGACAGTGATTGATACAGTGAACAGTGATGAAAATCGTGCCATTGATATACTTGTACATAACTAGATCAAGATCATAACTAGTGAGAACCTGGGGAAAAAGGGGAAATCAAAGTGGAAAGAGTATCGTATTTAGCGGGACCGATTTTAGAGGATGATCATTCGAACAGAGATATCGATACATGTAGGATAGGATCTAGCGATCCGGCTGACAGGGTTATGTCCCGAGCATGTGGGCCGTTGTCTCGGGTATGTACGAGACTCCTGTTAAACATGATCCTCCTTCCACTATGTGATTTCAAACTTGACCTAGAGACCGATAGGGACACATAACATACTCTGCATCATATAGCGACATAGTGATTACTTGCATTGTTCTTACACTAGTATTACTCATATACCTGTCACATCTCATTATAATAATATTGTTATTGTGTCGCTCTGACGACCTGAGTATGCATGCTCAGATCCCGCGGGAGGACCAGCACAGGAGACGGATCTGCCCTTCGAGTTTACGGAGATTTAGACTGGTGTACTTTCTATTTTCTGCTTTCCATAAAAGTGATCGTAAGTTTGACTTTTGATAGTATTTATTCTTGTTATCTGCAAATTGTGAACAATGGAATATTAATGTAATAGATTAGTGATGTGATTCCTTTACCACTGCGCTTTATTTACTAATTACCATGTAATGCTAGAAGCCGAAGTGTGACTACGGCGGGATGATTCCTTGACCGTAGGAGCATGGCTGGCCTAGTCATCCCTCGTTTTCCGTATTTTGGGAAGCGGGGCGTGACATGGTTTAGTTGGTATCAGAGCCAGGTTTAGTATCAAGGGATAACATTAACTATGCCGTATTACGATATTCTTGTTTCACTACTCCTGATTTCCATCCTTGAATCTGATCTTATCCTCTTGAATCTTCCAGTGATATGACGTCCCCGAACGACCCCTCCTCGGACTCTAGCTCTCAGGACCGTACGGAAAGAATACTCAGTGCACTGACCACTCTCGCGGAAGCTCAGGAAAGGAAGACCGACTTGCTCACTGAGGGACTCAGGGCGATTACCGCCACAGGAGGACCCTCCGCACTTATTACCGCCCCCGAGGGCGTTGTTCCACCAGCTTATCATGCTAGGGCTGGTACTGTAGCAGACTTCCGGCGGTTACACCCAGCTGCGTTTACAGGGCTAGCTGAACCCCTTGAGGCTGAACAATGGCTGGTGAACATGGAGAATTTATTGACCGCCGCCCGGGTCCCAGAGGAAGACAGAGTGGACGTGATAAAGATACAATTAGAAGACGAGGCTCGCACTTGGTGGTCGGTGGAAGAGAGCAGACTTGACAGGCCGATCGAATGGAGCACGTTTAAGTAGTGCTTCCTAGATCATTACTTCCCTTCCACAGCCAAGGCAGAAATGGAGGAGAGATTTATTCTTTTGAAGCAGGATGGACGCCCAGTGGATGTTTATGCGGCAGAGTTCAACCGCTTGAGTCGTTTCGCTCCGTACATGGTCGCCTCAGAGGTCACCAGGGCCAGGCGTTTCCTTCAGGGGTTAGATTTTGAGTTGCAGCAGTTGATTGCATCGTTGGATTTACTGACTTTCGCTCAAGTACTCAACGCGGCGAGAGTTCAGGAGCAATTGATTAACAAGTTCAGGAGACCCCCGGTCGTTCCAGCACGTGCCCACACGCCATCTCGAGGAACCATACCAGTTCACAGAGCAGGAACGACACAAATGAAGCGCCCGTTCGTACCACAGCATCGCCCCCAGAGACATGGCGTAACTTGCGGCTATTGCGGTAGAGGAGGACATACCCAGAAGGACTGTCGCCGTGCCAAGGGACAGTGTTTGATTTGCGGTTCCAGTCAGCACCAGATTGGCAGTTGCCCTGAGCGAGCAGAGGTACAGGGAAGTTCTGGACCGCCACAGCAGAGGCCGCAGGAGCAGAGACAGCCCTTTTCAGGTCGCGGTCAGGGACGGGCTTTCACCTTGACCGCCGAGCAGGCAGAGGCATCAGGAGACGTGGTTACAGGTACTCTGCTCATACATTCCTTGCCAGCTAGAGTACTTTTTGATTCAGGAGCATCGCATTGTTTCTTGTCTGAGCATTTCACTGATACACACTCAATACCAAATGAACCACTAACAAAGGGATGGGAAATTCATACGGGTAATGGTGTTATCATATCTAGTCGAGAATGTAGATTATGCCCGGTTGTAGTGTGTGGCAGGGAATTCTATGCGAATTTCCTCTTAATTGGGACAGGCAGTTACGATGCAATTCTTGGGATGGATTGGATGAGCACTTTTCATGCTGTTATCGATTGTCGTGCGAGGAATGTGATCTTCCGCATTCCCAATCACCCGGAGTTCATTTTCGAGGGCGGAAGCGAATCTTTGGAGCCAGCTAAATACAGAGCAAAGCCTAAGGAGCTGACAGCTATGGAGATTGATGGGAACCCAGCCCCAGAAATTGTTCGGGACTTTCTGGACGTGTTTCCCGAGGATTTACCAGGTCTACCACCTCATCGAATCTTGGAGTTCTCAATCGACTTGATTCCAGGTACGGCCCCAGTATCCAGGGCCCCATACAGAATGGCACCGGTTGAATTAGCGGAATTGAAGAAACAGGTTGAAGAACTATTGGAGAAAGGATTCATTCGGCCAAGCGCTTCACCGTGGGGTGCACCAGTTCTATTGGTAAAGAAGAAGGACGGATCGTTGCGAATGTGTATAGATTACCGGGAGCTGAACAAGGTTACCATAAAGAACAAGTACCCAATACCGCGCATTGACGACTTATTTGATCAACTAAGTGGAGCCAAGGTTTTCTCGAAGTTGGACCTCCGTTCCGGGTATCATCAAATCAGGGTAGCAGCCGAGGATGTGTGCAAGACGGCTTTCAGGACCCGATACGGACATTACGAGTTCCTTGTGATGCCGTTCGGCGTTACCAACGCCCCAGCAATATTCATGGATTTGATGAACAGGGTGTTCGCGAAATACTTGGACACGTTTGTCGTTGTGTTTATCAACGACATACTTGTCTACTCGAAGACTCAGGAGGAGCACGCTGAACATTTGCGCACAGTTCTACAAATCCTTCGGGAAGAGAAGCTGTATGCGAAGCTAAGCAAGTGTGAGTTCTGGCTCGACAAGGTACAGTTTTTGGGACATATTGTTTCAGGCGAAGGCATCTCGGTTGACCCGGCGAAGATAGAATCTGTCAGAGATTGGCCGACGCCGAAGTCAGTGGCTGAGATCAGGAGTTTTCTGGGATTAGCAGGCTATTATCGGAGATTCGTCCAAGATTTCTCCAGAATCGCGGAACCATTGACGCGGCTGACACGGAAAGACGTGCCGTTTACATGGACAGAAGAGTGCACTCAGGCTTTCAACACGCTAAAGCAGAAGTTAACTACGGCGCCTATTCTTACTGTACCAGATGATTCAGGTGGTTTGGTGATACACAGTGATGCCTCAGGAAAGGGTTTAGGCTGTGTTTTGATGCAGCACGGACGTGTGGTTGCTTACGCCTCTCGACAACTGAGAAATCACGAGAAGAACTACCCCACACATGACTTGGAGTTAGCTGCGGTAGTCTTTGCATTGAAGATTTGGCGGCACTATCTATTGGGTGAGAAAGTGGAGGTGTACACAGATCACAAAAGTTTGAAGTATGTTTTCACCCAGAAGGAATTGAATATGAGGCAGCGCCGATGGCTGGAGCTGATGGCAGATTATGACTTGAACCTTCAGTATCACCCGGGGAAGGTAAATGTTGTACCAGATGCGCTCAGTCGCAAGCCAGCGGTCATGATGTTGACCGATCAGAGGAGCATTATTGAGGACTTCCAGAGGCTTGCACTTGAGGTCGTTACGCCGAACGCACTCAGTCAACTTTGGCAACTGCAGGTGCAATCTTCTCTGGTGGATCGCATCAAGGCTGCGCAGGCGGACGATCCCCGATTGCAAAAGTTTAGAGAGGAAGTGAAAGCTGGACTAAGAACGGAGTTGATTATACATGAAGATGGCTCTCTGAGATTCGGCAGCAGACTCTGCGTACCTAAAGGAGGTATTCGAGAAGAAGTGTTGGCTGAAGCACACAGTTCAGCTTATTCTGTGCATCCGGGAAGTACAAAAATGTATCAGGACCTCAAGCAACACTTTTGGTGGAACGGAATGAAACGGGAAATTGCGAGGTTCGTATCCAGGTGCTTGGTATGTCAACAGGTGAAGGCGGAGCATCAGAGGACAGCAGAATTGTTACAACCCCTGCCGATACCAGAATGGAAGTGGGAGCACATTACTATGGATTTCGTGACGGCCTTACCACGGAGCCCTAGGGGCAATAACGCCATTTGGGTTATCGTCGATCGCCTCACAAAAGTTGCACACTTTCTACCTTTTCGAGTAGGACAGTCGACAGAATCATTGGCAGAAAGATATATGCAGGAGATCGTACGACTTCACGGTGTTCCAGTCAGCATTGTGTCAGACCGGGACACGAGATTCTTGTCGCACTTTTGGAAGAGCTTACAGGAGAGCTTGGGTACTCGCCTAAATTTCAGCACAGCTTATCACCCGCAGACGGATGGACAATCCGAGCGTACGATTCAGACGCTCGAGGACATGTTGAGAGCCAGCATGCTGGACTTTCAAGGTTCCTGGGAGGACCATCTGCATCTAGTCGAGTTCTCTTATAACAATAGTTATCAAGCTAGTATTCAGATGGCCCCTTTTGAAGCATTATACGGGCGGAAATGTCGATCACCAGTATGTTGGGATGATGTGGGAGAGCGAAGACTACTGGGCCCCGAACTCATTGTTCAGACAGTTGACAAAGTCCAAATGATCAGGCAGCGTATCAAGGCGGCTCAGGATCGACAGAAGAGTTGGGCAGATACCAGCAGAAGGGCCCTTGAGTTCGAAATCGGAGATCATGTGTTCTTGAAGATTTCCCCTACTCGTGGAGTTATCAGGTTCGGAGGTCGGGGAAAGCTTAGTCCCCGCTTTATCGGACCTTTTGAGGTGCTAGAGCGAGTAGGAGAGGTGGCTTATCGACTTGCCTTGCCTCCATCGCTAGCTGGTGTGCACAATACCTTCCATGTGTCACAGTTGCGGCGTTACGTTCGAGATGAGAACCATGTTCTGGACCATTCAGAGTTAGTTTTGGGGACTGATCTGTCATACGAGGAGCAGCCTACTACCATTCTCGACCGCAGAGAGAAAGTGCTGAAGAATAAGGTCATTCCGTTAGTCCGAGTGTCTTGGGGCGGTCGTTCCCCAGGAGAATCCACCTAGGAGCGGGAGGAAGATATCCGTGATCGTTATCCACAACTCTTTGTTTAGTACTTTGTTTCTTTGTATCCTTGTTAAATTTCGAGGACGAAATTTTTGTTAAGGGGGGTATGATGTAAATCCCCGTTTCCGTTCTAAATAAAATTCTCCTTTTTCTAAATTCTAGTGACTTTCTTTTATTCTCCTTCATATAACTGAATTGGTTGTTTAAACTATATATTTATTTTTCCAAACCTAAAAGTTAAAGCCAAGAGTTAAAACCAAAGCCGATTAAACTAAAACCTAAGCTAAAACCCAAAATAAAATATATACTAACATACACTATTCCCCGCAGCCCAAAATCCTTATTAATAATTAAAAGAATTTACCCCCGGCCCATATATCCTCAGCCCACTGCCTTTTAAAGGAATTAATTGTTTTGTTTTTTTGGGCGGCCCACAACTCCGGCCCAGCCTTCCTCCAGAACCCGACCCGACCCAAACCTTTCCTTCCTCCCCACTCCTTTCCCGCTCGTTTCCCTTCCTTCTCGCGACCCCCACGTCCCCGAGCCCCCACGTTGCCCTCGCCGCTGTCCACGTCCCCGCGACCCCCAACCACGTTTCCACGCATCTCGAACTCCCCGTCTCCAACTCCCCGCACGCTCTCTACCCCTCCAACCCACTCCTCTCCCATCACTCAAAAACCCACAGTGAACCCACTTCGAAACATTCCTCTGCACTCCACCCCGACGACGACGACGTCGCCGAAGACTGCAACCCCCTCTTTCATCCTCCCTCGCTCTCCTTCCTCTACCAACAGAGCATCCCTGCAGCCTCCTCCATCTGCAGAACATCCCCTACACGCAACCCAAACTGTTACCGAGCTCGGCCACGTTACACCCCTCGACGCCGGCGAACTCCCCACGACCTCCACTTCCTCAGCATCACCACCCTTATCACTCCTAACCCAAGCCCCCACTGCTCTCTCCCTCTCTCTCTCTCTCTCTCTCCAATAGAGAAACCCCCCGTGCACTGTGCACGTCGCCGGAGCGACCACGGCCGACCACCGTCGACCCCAGCAAGTCCCAAGTGAACCACAGAGCCCCTCTAAGCTTCCAGCGCACGCGAGACGACTCCGGGAAATTCCGACGCAAAATCCGTGTTCGATCGAGGCTCGCGCGAACTTGTTCCGCGGCGTACAACGCGCGTTCGTGACGACGTTGCCTGCCCCGTGACCCCGAGTCGTTACCAGGCAAGTGTTTACTTGCTTCATGCTAAAATATTAGTAGTATAAACCTAAAATATCTAGTTTACGGACTTGCCGAATACCGATACATAATATGACATAAGTGTTCGATGCTGGTCTCTCATGGAAATAATAGTTTATTTTGACGGAAACTGATACCTTCTATTGGCCCACTTGATAATGAATATTGTGTATAAGTATCGCTGGAAAATACGATTGTTTGTAACAAAAATTGATACCCCCAAATATGCCGTTAAAACTAGAATCTTCTCGTGTCTGAAAACGAATAAAATCACCATAAATCATATGCATAATGGAATGATGTGTTCTAGGGCTTAAATCGAAGCCGATTCGATGAAACTTAACCCTATATAAAATCCCTATGATTTCTGTTCTGTAATCATGATGATATCTGGGTCGGAACACGACTCTGGACTGCAGTCCAGAGTGTTTCTGATTATTGTTTCCTGTTCAAAGGACCTGCGTCGCTGTGTTTCCCGAAACCGTACTTCATGGAACTTTACAGTAGATTAGAGATAATTCTTTTAGCTAAGCAAAACAAGTGGTTTCACCCCGATCCATCGCCGTTTGTTATTTTAAACTATTTTTAAAGGGGCAGAACGTATGGCTGTTCAGAACAGATTCTGAAGTGACATATTGAAGTTAAACTGTGTATAACTTTCAACGTACAGATGCGATTGAAGATCCGTCTGTTACGTTGAATACTCTATTGGAAACCCCAAATTTCATGTAACTGTAACGACGCTAAATTCTGAGCCCAAGTGGGTGCAATTCGTGCCGCGAAATGGACGTTCAGTTCTGAAAACTGAATTTCCAGCCGCGCGCACTTAAAATGAAACTGCTATATCTTGAGAACCGGAATCCCGATTGAACTGAAACAAATTCTGATGAATTACTGACTGAGTGCTCTATATATCTTATTTACATCGCTTCGCTGAATTCTTAACATAATAGTTTGTGCAATTTATTTCAGTTCATGACATGCATGTTGATTCATGATATACAGAACTCATTGGTAGCATACATACATATATCATACCCTTGCCATATACTCAGTGTTAGTACGTGTGGACATTGCATTATCGTACGTGACAGATGTTGGTTTAGTTGTGACAAGTACATCAATGGAAAATGAACATTCGTGACAGTGATTGATACAGTGAACAGTGATGAAAATCGTGCCATTGATATACTTGTACATAACTAGATCAAGATCATAACTAGTGAGAACCTGGGGAAAAAGGGGAAATCAAAGTGGAAAGAGTATCGTATTTAGCGGGACCGATTTTAGAGGATGATCATTCGAACAGAGATATCGATACATGTAGGATAGGATCTAGCGATCCGGCTGACAGGGTTATGTCCCGAGCATGTGGGCCGTTGTCTCGGGTATGTACGAGACTCCTGTTAAACATGATCCTCCTTCCACTATGTGATTTCAAACTTGACCTAGAGACCGATAGGGACACATAACATACTCTGCATCATATAGCGACATAGTGATTACTTGCATTGTTCTTACACTAGTATTACTCATATACCTGTCACATCTCATTATAATAATATTGTTATTGTGTCGCTCTGACGACCTGAGTATGCATGCTCAGATCCCGCGGGAGGACCAGCACAGGAGACGGATCTGCCCTTCGAGTTTACGGAGATTTAGACTGGTGTACTTTCTATTTTCTGCTTTCCATAAAAGTGATCGTAAGTTTGACTTTTGATAGTATTTATTCTTGTTATCTGCAAATTGTGAACAATGGAATATTAATGTAATAGATTAGTGATGTGATTCCTTTACCACTGCGCTTTATTTACTAATTACCATGTAATGCTAGAAGCCGAAGTGTGACTACGGCGGGATGATTCCTTGACCGTAGGAGCATGGCTGGCCTAGTCATCCCTCGTTTTCCGTATTTTGGGAAGCGGGGCGTGACAGGCGTGATAATAAAATAACGACGCATACACTGCTTGGTATAGCCTAACCTTCTGTAGATATGCGCGTTGGGCGGAAAGGATATATCGAGCCTAGGGAAGGTAGCCCACTGGGTGGCATAGGGTAACGCCTACCTTATAAACCTGGCCCCAGGACCGAGCTTCACCCTGACATATTCGGCGCCCCAGAATATCAATGGCCACAATGGGTTGGTTGGGTATCCCGTCGTTGACGGCTCAAGTCAGCCCATGTGAGTCCAGTTAGTCGCCTCCACCGCATAAGCAGTCCATGGGCGTTCCATCAGTGATATAGAACGGATGGGTTCTGTCGGCGCTTCACAAGTAAAACTACGGCGTCCCCTGATGATATGATCATACCACGTCCCCTACAAGAGAAGATTAGTACGGTCCCCGTCATGCGCCCTAATCATCGCCATAGCCTCCTCGTCAGATGGCGATTGCGGAAAAGCGACTTCTGATCGAGTGTAGGGGAAGTCGAGAAGTGAGGCCACCGTTCCTAAAAAAACCATTAAAAAATATAATAATAATAAAATAATGGTAATAAGTTAAAATAAAAAACGTGATGTATGTTTCACGAGACCACTGCCTGCAAAACCAATGGACCCAATAAAATCTAAATAGCGGCTCACCAATGATGAGGCAAAATAATCATTGAGAGAATCAAAAAGGATTCTCATCAAACAGTAAAGTTTAAACGACTCTTAAAGAGAGTTCTGTTAAAAAGCACAACAGATTCAAATCTGCATTAGGAACATTAAAACCCTAAAATACTCGAGAACATTAGGGAATAAAACTCCCAAAAAATCTCTTTGAGTCTCTCTTAGAGCCAAGCTATGTGAATACGAAATTAAATTCCTTTAATAAAGAGATTAAATCCCAGAAAACTCCCATGGCCGGAAGGCAAAGAAAATGGAATTAAATTCCAAGGATCTTTAAAAGATCGGTGACAGGGTAAAACCCTAAGAGGAGGATTAACAATCCCCATTGATTCAAGACTTTAAAATCTACAAAAAAAAATATTTCTTGGATTTTTAAGAAATCAATTTAAGAAAAGAGCAACGCTCTGTTGATGGATTTAAAATCCAAGGCAAAAAGCAAGAAAGGGTTCCGTTCATGATCCTTACCAAAAAAAGAGTTTTGACAGAGTTTAACTCTGAAATTTCAGCGGGCAGAGAACTAAGCTCTGAAAAAGAAAATTAAATTCTCAAGGAAAATAAGCAAGAAAGAAGATGAAAGAACAGTGGTCTTCCCAGAGGCAAAAGCCCTGCATTTATAAGACATTATGGGGAGCGGTTCATCTGCCCGTTTCCCTAGGCAATCCAACAGCTGTAAGGGCAGACAGCGTTGCACTCACGTGCAAGCCACGTGAGAGCAACGCTGGGGGCATTTGTTCGCTTATAAAAAATATATATGGAAAGAAAGAGGGAAAACTTCCATTAATACGGGCCTTACGTGCCTACACGTGAGCACCTATATGCAAAGCATATAAGCAATCGATAGGCTAAAATTGAGCCTCACATGCCTATATGTTGCCTACACGTGAGCACCTATATGCAAAGCATATAAGCAATCGATAAGCTAAAATTGAGCCTCACGTGTAAGCACATGAGCGTCTATATGCAAAGCATATAGGCTCTGCATTCAAACAGATGGCAAGCCAAAAGACTCACATGTTAACACGTGATACACTCATATGCTGTTGCATATAAGCGAACGAGCTTAATCCCATTAGGATCACGTGCTACACGTGAGAACTGTTAACACCTTCGAAGCTGATAGAATTAAATTCTAAACAACAGAATTAAAATTCTATTTGGAAAATATTTCCTTAAATTTTTCTAATATGGAAAGATCCTTCTCTAACAAAGAATCTTGGATAAACTATCTGATAGAATTAAATTCTATATGGGAAATATTTCCCTGATCTTCCTTAAACTAGAAAGATCTTCTCTATTAAACGGAGGACCTTTGGATCAAACATCCAACGGTGATCGTCTGATAGAATAAAATTCTATAAAGGATATTCATATAAATAAAATTCTATGATAGAATAAAATTCTAATCTTGTTAAACTAACGAGATATTCATGTGATAGAATTAGATTCTATCTTAGGAAAATATTTCCTAATCTGGTTAAACAAAAAAAACCAAATAAGAAATCCTCTCTGCTAAATAGAGAGCCTTTGGATTAAAATCCAATGGTGACTAAAATTCACCATTTGATCTAAAGATCATTCTTGATTTCTCAATCAAAGATTTGCTAAACAAGATTGATCTTTTCTCCTCTTCTATAAATAGGAGCAAACAAAGAAAAAAGAGAGGAGATATAAAAAAAGGAGAGGAGAAAAAGATAGACGACTGCAGAGAGAGAACTCCCCGAAGACTTGAAGAATATACAGTGAGAGAATTTAATTCTCAAAAGAAAAAACTTGTTCGCTTGAAACACTAGGTAAAGGAAAAAACAAAAAGACTGTTCTTTACATTTTTAAGGTTTAACTCTTCATAGAAGAACTTAGTTCTTCCTCTGGTTGAGATCTGCAGAAGCGGATCTCCCCACAAATTGAGAATTTAATTCTTCTCGGGAAGACTCTGTCATGCAGATTCAAAACGTAGGGGAAAGAATTGAGTTGTAAGAATTTGATTCTTATAAAATATATGAAAACTAGGATTTAACCCTATAAAAAGAATTTAATTCTTACAAAACAAGAGTTATAAGATCCTCCAAACCCTAGGGTCATTAACATGAGATCGAAATCTCCAAAACACCAAGAAGGAAAGATTGATGATTCTATAACGAGGACCGCAGTCACGTGTTCTACATGCGATCTCTAATCAAGTGCTCGGCACTTATAAAAAAGAGGGGAGGAATAAAACCCAGAGAACAGCTCCCACTTTGGGGCGCCTCACGTGCTCACACATGAGCGCCTCCAAAGTTCAGTGTTTAACACTGATTCAGGGCTTCACGTGGGAACACGTGAGTGCTGAACATAACCAAGTGCTTAGCACTTATAAAAGAAAGGGGGAATAGAACCCAGAGAACAGCTCCCACTTTGGGACGCCTCACGTGCTCACACGTGAGCGCCTCCAAAGTTCAGTATTTAACACTGATTCAGAGCCTCACGTGGTAACACGTGAGTTACCTCGTGAGTACTGAACATACACCAGTGCTTAGCATTATAAGAAATCAACATCATCCCCAAATTGGCTAAGTCTTCCTAAGGTCGAAACCTCTTTTGATCTCCAAATCGACCGAGCCTCCGTGCTCATGTTTTCCTAAGCTAATCTCAGTCTCAAACATGACTGATGACCCCTCAACTGATGATATCCAAAACAATATTCATTCCACATTCCCCTGAGGAAATCTTAGTCTTAAAATACGAGTGATGATTTCTGAGTTGACCATTAATTCCTTTTCCCTCAAACACGGGAATTGGTTCAAGGGTACATCTCTTCATATCTTTGATACATGTCGTTGTAATTCCTCAACGTCTTCAGAGAGGTGGCGGGTCCCGACAACCAACTGCTTGTTGGTGCACTTCCCAAACTGACGTGCACACCCCAGATCAAACTACACCCCAAGATGGGTGCATCCCATATAATCGTTGATCATCCCATCACATAACAAATACACATGCACGCAAGATGATCTACAGACTGAAATGTTCTCAAACTAAATCTCGCCTCTAAAATGGTGACAACGGACCGTAACGTCCTTAATCTAAAACCTCACTTCAAAAATGATGATCAACAGACCGAAATGTCCTCAAACTAAACCTCGCCTCCAAAATAGCGACATGGACCATAATGTCCTTAAACTAACAACGGACCGTAACGTCCTTAAACTCAAACCTCACCTCAAAAATGGTGATCTACAGACCGAAATGTTCTCAAACTACAACTTCGCCTCCAAAAACGGCGATAAGGGACCGAAACGTCCTTAAACTAAAACAACAGAGCTCAAGTGCTCTCTTGTTGGATTTGAAACAAAAATGATCCTAACATCATGTTAAGTAGATCTTAATCTTAAATTAGACTAACGTATTCTTAACAACCAACCGAGCTCCTAAATGCTCTTATATATTTAAGTCGATCTTGATCTCAAAACAGATCAATGATCCTTAAATCAACCAAAACCTAAGTCTAAGATATACGGATTTGAACTAATCCACGCCCTACGGGCGACAACATAAATTAGTCTCCGTATACAATCTACGGACAACCAAAAATAAAACAAACACACAGGACACGAAGTGAACTTCTGAAGCAGGAGAAAGTGGTTATCGCGATGCGGTAACGTAATTAACTGCAGGGACTTGCGCCTGCAGGGAGAGCGTCCCCACAATAAAAAACCTTGTAAACGAGAGGGAATCTGACGAAGTGTGCTACAATGGCCGCATCCGTCTAAACGTCCGATACACGGCGCCATAAATCAACTTGGCATTTTCGGAGAGGTGGACGGATAAATCCAAATAGCATCTGCCCCCAGCAAGATGATCCATCCCGGTTCGTCTTTGTTTTCGGCGGTAAACACCTGTCCCTCTTCTTCCGGTCTGCTTGGTCGGCTCGGGACAGGTTTGAGTTTACTTCTGACTCGAGCTGAATTTCTCGCTCGGTCCAGGCTTTCACTTCGGCCATGGTCTTAGGTTGCGCCAATACAAAAGAGCGGAGCCACTCTTTGTGCCTGAGACCCGACCTCAGCGCGGTGATGACCGTTTCGTCGCGGTACTCGGATACCTCCAGGAGGGCATTGTAGAAGCGGATGACATACCCTTTGAAGGATTTCTTGCCCCCGCTCTTGACAGTGAATAAATAGTCGACTGTCTTGCTTTATCGTCGGTTCGACAAAATGACTGAGGAATTCGGTAGCCAGCTCCTCAAAGGTAGAGATAGAGCGTGGTGTAAGCCTCCGAAACCAGTCCCAGCCAGCTCGGATCAAGATGGCAGGAAAACCTTGGCATTGTGCTGCGTCCGAGTTATCCTGGAAGCTCATGCCCGCCGTAAATGCGTATAGGAGGTCCTTCGGGTCAGATTTCCCGTCGAAGAGGACCAATTTTGGAGGTTTGTTCCTGGATGAGACGTGCTCGGCTAGCCGTCTTTCTGTAAAGGGCTTTGTCAGTGAGTCAGCGGAGTACCTGGCCCCTTGGCCGGATGCATGGCCATCCCGCCGTATGGTTTCGATTTTCTTTTCGAGAGCTTCAAGTCGGTGGTGGTATCCCGAGGATTATGCACAGTCGGAGTGGTGGCTGCCCCCACTCCGGGTCTGAGCGACGGTGCGGCTTCGATTCCGCTCTATCAAATTTCTCAAATCCTCGAGCGAGGCCCTCCTCGCGTAGTCCCGGCGTTCACTGTTCGCGCGGCCCTGCAAACGTGGAGGCGACGGTCATGCCTGGAAGCAGGCGAGCTGATCGACACCTCCTCAGGAGGAGAGAACGCGCGGCAGACATCGGAGCGACGGCCCAGTCTTCGGGACGTGGAGCTGTCCGGCGCCTAGCGGGTCATGGAACCAATCGCCGCATGTGGGTCACGGTGGCCGGAGTCGGCACGCTGGCGCTCAGTTACGTTAGGATGAGCACGAGTGAGATCGAGGGCGTGAGCGTGCCTATCCGTTCTTCTGCGAACGTCGTTATCCCTGGAAGGAGGAACAGCGGTCTGGTGGATAGGAACCGCCGTCTGAACGCGAACGAGGGCATCCACCAGCGAAGTGAGCCTGTTTATCCGAACGGATAAGGCGTTGATCACGTTAGGATGAGGAGGAGACGAGCCGCTCCCGCCTCCGTTGTGGCGGCTCGTATTTGGATCGTTGCGGTTGTCGCTCGCCATCGGGTCAAGGGCAGAAGCTCAACTTTTAGGGTGGAGAAGCTTCTGAAGCGAATTTCCACAGACGGCACCAACTGATGGGCGCCATGATCTCCTTCAGATGTTTGTCCTCCGTCGATCCTGTGATGGCGGTCTTTGACGGTTGAGATTTGGTTTGGGAGGTGTTGAGCGTGTGGATCTCAATGGGTTGGCGTTGACGCTAAGCTATCTACAAAAGAAGTTCCGGGATAGTTGACTACTGTAGGACCCTCTGACGATCAAGTTAGTGCCGGGAAATAAGTGCAGAGTAACGGCGTATCGGAAATGATTTCGAGTTACTTGAGTCGTCTGAGAAAGGGGTTCATATAGTGGTCGCGTGGAGCGAGCGGGCGCGAGATCGTCGCCGTCAGTTATGCCCCTGTGTTATCCTCGCATTAATGGCAGGATACGCCTATTAATGGGGGGACACGCCAGCGTGGGACGCGGAACGTGGGGAGGCGGATATCTCGCCCTGGCGAGATACACGGGGCCATTGCGGGGGCGCTTGGGTTCCGCGCTCTCGGTTGATCGGAGAAGCCGAGGAAGTTCGGCCTGTCAGATTGCTCGGAGACGAGCAGTGAGGCTGAGGAAGCTCGGCCTGTCAAATGGCTCAGAGACGAGCAAGGAGGCCGAGAGAGCTCGGCCTGACAGATGGCTCGGAGACGAGCAAGGAGGCCGAGAGAGCTCGGCCTGACAGATGGCTCGGAGACGAGCCATTTTGCTAGGTGAAGGTGGAAAGTACTCAGGGAGGTCTCTGGAAGGTCGGACACTTCCTCGAGACGAGGTCCCGAGAAATGCCCCTAATGCAACTCATTTATTCCACCTCCGTAACCTTCGGGACACGTCATCCGACACGTGTCGTAATCTGAGGAAATACCACTTGTGAGCATCATCAATAGCACAACTCTATTTCCTTTACCATCGTTACTCCTGTATCTTTGGACCTTTAGAACCTCTCACTCCTAGCTTTAGTGTTCCAAGGCATGGCAAAAAATTTAGATGTATATAGGGTGTATGCCACTTTTGTGAAAGGATTAACCAAATTTCATGTTTCAAATCACAGCACTCGACTGCTTCCTACTGGTCAAATATGACAGGCACATAGCAATTAGCATCAACAATCTCTTCAAAGCCAGTCCTTCCTTCGTCAAGTTCAAATCAATTCTTGTGCAATGAGTAGTTTAAGTTTAATTCCTTGACCCAAAAAAAAAACTAGCCCTCTATTCTCTTAACTCAATGCCGATATCTAAATGTGTGCACGTAACATCACGGACCAGTTGGTAAGTTATCAATTAACTACAACAAAAATAACAACAAACATTTATCCGAAACTTTCTTAGGCCGCCTGCATTCAACTACAAGAGATGTTTTCTCAACATATCCTACTTAATCGCCAGAACAGGCCTATTTCTAGTTGTTGCTGCCCTATTACAGTCTAAGATAGAGCCATCATCAAACCTTTGTCATCGCTCGCTAAAATTGCTACCCAAAATACCTTATAAACATAACAAATCTTCACATCATACCAATCAAAGTGAGAGGCATGCACCATTCTCAAAACTAACATGCACAAAACTATTTTTCTTTCTTCTAAACAAATGAAATGAATTATCATGTACTCTATGAACAAAATATTAACACATAAATTCATTTTATTTAACAACACTCCAGTCCAAAGAGCACACCTGCATGCTTCTTCCCACCATCCTTCAAAAAGTACATCTC
Organism: Agapanthus africanus; assembly: GCA_030015575.1. Taxonomy (NCBI): domain Eukaryota; kingdom Viridiplantae; phylum Streptophyta; class Magnoliopsida; order Asparagales; family Amaryllidaceae; genus Agapanthus; species Agapanthus africanus. The sequence goes on along the minus strand of CM057347.1, from coordinate 512,371,419 downwards.
CCTCATCCTCAGGAACGCCTGCCACGTCAGCAGGCTATCGGACCCAGCCTGATGGCACCTCCCCACGACCCGGTCCACCCTCAGCGCCCCCGCCACCCGATCCAACCCCCCAAACAACCCATCGCAATACCTCATCATGTGCTTCATGTCGAAGAACCCCTTGTCCCCGAAGTAAACCCTAACGAGCTCCATAAACTTCCCCAGATTCCTCGGTAAATCGCTGCAAGTCAGGATCTTGATCAGGTACGCGAAATCGTAAGCGCTGTGGAAAGTGATCCAGTTCACGAATTCGTTCATCACCAGCCCCGAGGTCATCAGCAGCCCGGCGAAATCCCTCGAATCGATGCCGCTCACCTTGTTCTTCTCGAAATCGATCCCGTTCGCTTTCAGCAGCTCGATCGATTCGGCGGAGTGGAGGTCGCGATCGACGTCGAAGTCCTTGAAGTTGAACTCCCAGATGTAGCGGGTCTCGGGCCCGGACCCGAGGTCGGGGAGGTTGCCGTCGTGATCCGATAGGGTGAGGCCGAGCTGGATGAGGTTGAGGGAGTCGACATTGGACTTGAGGAGGCCGTAGCGGTCGTCGGCGGTGAGGAGGCGGTGGTGCTTGCGTGGACGGTGGATGACGCCAGGGAACTCGGTGTCCATGGCGGCGAAGGGGAAGCGGTCCACGCAGTCGCGGATGAGGCCGAACTCGGACTCGAGGTTGTGGGCCCACACCGAGCGAATCCTCACTTCGGGCTTGCGGTTCTCGTAACAAGGCATCTTCGTGATCCGATAAGAGATCTCAGCTTCGTGATCCGATAAGAGATTTCGTGATCCGATCAGGTTTTCCTGCTTTGATGCTAGGGTTTGAGGATCCATTGGGGTTTTATACCTATGCGAGGGGGGCGTTCCAAATCAAGGGGGGATGTTTCTTGGAAGGAAAGGAGAAAGGAGAAAGGAGAAAGGAGGAGGCTTGTGGGGCCCGCTGCTAGGATCTTCAGTCCGCTTTGCGTCGCGATTCGTGCGAGATGAGATGGACGGTGGGGAATAGTTTCGAGGTGCTGGAAGATGATTTTGGACCGTTGGATGAACGGGGGTTTTTGATTAATGAGGGTGAGCTTCTGATTTTGGCTGGTAGCCGGAGGAGACGTGGAAACCGCGTGCGAAATTAGAAGCTGGTGGGTCCCACTTAGCAGGGTGTGGAGCTGGGTGTTTGGGAGTTAGGTGGAAATAGATTGTTGTTAGAGAGGGAGGATGAATCATTGACTCGTTCATTTAAAATGAAAAATTGGACTGGTTCATGGTTATGAGAGTGGGCTGATGCTTCTCCACTGGTCAATACACTCGAGTGGCCCTTTTCTTTTCGCAAACGTTTCGGTCTTTTTTTTCTTTTCATTTGGTAACGTCGCATTCTTGATATGTTTAGCCATCTCTTATCACATTATGCATGCATGCAGGACTTCGTCTGCATTCATTTGAGTTGCGTGTACATGTTAAACCGTGGAATGCAGATATCACTACGCTGGATCTCCAATAAACATAATTCATGGTGCTCTTCATCTGGACATGTTCATCGAATGTATTTCCAATCACATATAGTTATCACCGCTGTAATTACTAACAGAACTAAATGAGCCTGCAGTCGGCTGTATCCCGACGACTGTGGTCGGAACACCCAACATCAAGATAGGGTTTCATCCCAACATAACCCCAGGGAGCTACCGGCCTGCTATATCCTCTTGGCGCTGCGGCGATTACAATAAACTAGAACGAATGTAAGAATTTTGGTCTTCAGGGGCAGGCAGAATAAAGACACGGATGCACGAACTTATAAGCTCAACTAAATAATATGGTTAAAAAGGGCAGAGAACAAACTTTAAAATAAAATTGTTAATTTTCTTATATTAGAGGCATATTTGAACCAAGCTTTTCTATATCGGATATCGGAAACGTATCGGAGAGATATTTCATATAGCGGATGTAGTCGATGTATCGTGAGATATCATCAAATCGAAAGATATATCGGCGATATTATATCGGTTTTTTGCATCGCTAGGGGTTCTAAAACGATATATCGAAAAGGGTATATTGGCTGATATGACCGATATTTGTTCAAATCCATCCATCTTCTTCTTGAATAATTAAGTAGCTTACCATCAAAGGCAGACTCGACTCTTGATTTTTATAGCATATATATGTACAAAATATATTCTAAAATGTAACACTTCCTTCCAACCGATGTTAATCTTCTGTTTTTCTAGAAATGTTCAATGGAGCAACTGCCTCTGCTAGGCCCTATATATATAGATCTGTCCTGGCAACGAACTACTGAACTTGATGATGCTCGATATCGTTGATCTCCCAGATCAGGACACGTGGCAGATGACGTGTCCCAGAGCATGCAAAAAAGGACCTGCTGTGGCCGACCAAACCACTCATGTGCTTGTCCTACAAGCAAACGCTGGCTCACCTTCGAGCCCCCAGCACAATTGGCCTTCTCGGTCTCACAACTCGTCTCCGAGCCATCGCAGGCCCGAGCCTCCTCGGCCCTCTCAGCTCGCCTCCGGGCTCGAGCAGAACCAAGATACCTCGGCTCTCCCGCTCCTCCGCGAGCTCTCCCGCTCCTCCGCGAGCTCTCCCGCCGAGGTCATCTTCCTCGGTCTCATCGACCGACCAACAACACCGCTTGCAGGCGTAACCGCCATCCCGCGAATCTCGCCATGAGCGAGATCTCCGCCGGGCATATCCCACGTTCCACGCCACCACGATTCCCCATTAACGAGCATGTTTCGCCATTAATGGGAGGTCCCGCTCATCACACGGGCGTGACGTCGGGAGCGTAACGGCCGGCGTGATTCTCGCGCTTGCCTCGCCTGCTGTCACCGCTATATAAACCCATTCTTCAGACGGTTCAAGTAAGCCATTTTTTCTCCACTAAGCCGTTACTCTGCTCGGATTTCCTCTCTAACTTGATCGTCGGAGGGTCCTCGGTGGTACAACCATCCCGGGACTTCCTTGCAGATAGCTCGGCAACCACAACCTCAAACCCATTGAGATCCACACGCTTCAGGAGCGACAAGCTCCAGATCCAATCTCAGTCATCCATCGCCGCCATCAGCAGATCAACGGGAGGTAACATCTGAAGGAGATTCACGCCTCCTTGCGGCAACCACAACCTCAAACCCATAGAGATCCACACGCTTCAGGAGCGACAGTCTCCAGATCCAATCTCAGTCATCCATCGCCGCCATCAGCAGATCAACGGGAGGCAACATCTGAAGGAGATTCACGCCTCCATCAGAGCTCGACTGCAATGCCATTTATATGACTCTAATTGAAACTACATTTGTTTACATCTTCAACTAAATTGTTTTGGCGAAAAGGATTTCTTTAGCTGCAGTCCCGTTATATGCAGAAAGTTTGATCACCATGAGCAAAGTGGACACAGCAGATTTTATTAAGAAGTTCAACTACAGATGCTACAAAAAAAAAGGAGGAAAAAAGAAACGAAAAATAGACAATAGAATTTTAAATTAATGGTAGATAAAATAAAATATGTTGATGTAAGATAAGCTTATTAGTTATGGATTCAGAGTGACTGTTGTTATTACCCTATACTATTAGCAACTATTAAATCCAAACGGTGAACGAGTGGTACATGGATAAAACAGAAAGGTTTATGGTTTATGTTTGTTGTTCTTAGTATGTATGTATGTATGATTCAGAATTTAATAACGACCCTTTAAAAAATAACAGACTTTTCCGAGGTATATCAGTGCAGCATTTGTTGACGTTAAGCTTCCATGATTGCAAAGTAAACAGAGAAAGGGACCCACTGCCACTTGACTGATTGGTGGTGGCTTCTGAGTGTGAGGGAAGAAGAAGGAGACCTTTTTTCTCATTAATAATTGCTCACATCAATAAACAAAATTGCAGTAACAAAAATAAAATTATTGATTAATTTTTGAATGTTCGTCTCATTTCGTGGCCTTGCAGAACACATTGCAGCCGCCCGAAACTTAGGGGTCGTTGTCAATGGCACCAGGTCAAATTTGGACCAATCAATCAATTATTAAAAGGTCTTCGGTCCACCAAAACACTGGTTGATTCAGTCAATGCATTAATTTATTGCTTTAAATTAGCAACATGTGAGAAGCGAGAACATAAGAAATTTCCAAGTAAACGGGTCGTGGGAACCTCCGTATTTTTTTGACATTTTGTCATTTGTAGAGTATAGTGTATTTCTCAGGTTCAAAACGTTTCTCATTACCCACATGAAAATACGAGCTGGATTATTCTCCTTTACTCCTATGTTTTTTCTCCGTTTGATTTATGATTCATGATTCGACGGATGGATGTATACAGATAGTTATTGATAACATCTCATAGAAAATGGTGATGACATTATCCAATATTTTCCACCACCAAATCAAACCATCCAACATCGTAAATTATGGTAGGAGAAAATTTCCTATCCTCCTGGAACTAGAATAGTCCAACTCAAATAGATCTATACATTTTGAAATGGATAAATTTGCTTTTACTTATCGAGATTATATTGGCTATTTCGTTGATTCAAACAAAAATAAATAAAGATCTTGACCCACTCATTTATCCAACGGGTCTATAAAAAAATGGATCCAATTACAGATCTATCAAAAATCAGGTCGGACCCGTTAACCTGACAATTATTTACTTCTTATTTTTATAAAATAAGTAAAAAAAATATTAGGTAATTTCTAATAAATCAAGTAATATGGATGAAATTGTACTTAAAACATTTCTACTTACAAAGTTCATATGCAAATTATAGTGCATTAAAATTGAAAATAAACTGGTTGGGTCTAAAAGGGTTTGAATTAAGAGACCAGGACACGAAACAGGTCAGGGATGAGTTGGGATGGGTCTGGGTCTGAGTCAAGAGACATCTATACTAGACCCAAATCTTATTATTGGGTTTGGGTCAGGTCTGGATCAAGAGTTTAGATCCGATCAATTGACATGGCTAGACTGAAGAAGTTAAGATTGATGTGGGTGGTAGTGAGTGCAATATGCTTACTGCTTAATGTGAATAATCTTTCTGTGGACGTCCGGTGTTTCATGAAGCTTTGTAAGGAAATTTTGAGTCATGGATACAAGGCCCTTTACATGTAAGACCTATTATTCACGCAATTTGGGATCCTGATTTTGATCAACCAGCAATAGAAGCCTTGAGGGGTTGCTAGGGACTGAGGCACTAATAAACTTGTTAATTATTTCCCCCTTCTTATTCAATTATTTTAAAACAAAAAACCATGTGCAACATCTTTTTTTAATTAAATCTAATCGGAATACAAAATTAAAAAAATATTTATGTTCATGATTGTTTTTTTTAATTTTCAATTTATTGGTGCACTCAACAATGATTTCCTAGCTCCTTCTTGAATATTATAAATAATATTTAGAACAGTCTACTCTTGAAATTTGGCTGTTTTGTAGGAGAAATGGGTTTATCCTGTTGCACACCAACTCCCATTACATAATAAATTAATCTCCTCTTCTTGGTCTTATAACTAATTATCTTATTTAATTAAATTAATACATGGATAATTTGATTAGCCCTGTCATGAATTCAACAATGAAAACTACAAGAATGGGTCTCCTTAGTTCAATTAACAGTTATTATTTACAGTAAAAGAAAGATCAAGGATTCTAGCCTTTTTGGCGCCTCAGATAAGAAAACAAACAAATAATAAATCCTTAATAATAAAATCCCATAGAGTACTACATACACTTCTTGTCACAATAGCACACAAGCACCATTCATGTATCATGTCTGCAATTGGAATTTGGAGGAAACTTGGAAGTTCAAATACTCGGCAACATTTAGACTGTTTTAGGACGATGCTAAGACGATGCTATATATTTATGGGGATTTTCTGAAGACCCGTAAATATTAGAAGAAAGTACCTTCCGGAGGCTGAATGAGTTTGCGGTTGTGGGGTGTTGACATCTCCTTCTTGAGATGAGCGAGTATGTCTTCCATCGTGTACTCCCTCTTCCAGTTCGCCAGCAGTCCGAACTTCTTCGCTTCAACCTGCGCCTAAAGGAATGCTGACCTTTTCATCTAATGCACCAAATTAGCAGAATGATCACTTATAACACGAAAAATAGCCCATACCGAAGCACCCAAATATTCGCAAGTCATCGACTTCATCATTGGACAAAGAATGATTTACACCATATCAGGTACATATAACCTGGTGTTCGCTTATCTGTATGATTCCAGATAATAAATCATGATGTATTTGCATGAGTTTACCATGTTTATAATTTTTTTTTCTATATGATCTGAAAGTTCTGAATGGTTTATGTTGATGCTAAAAGAAGCAAACTCAAACATGGCACACAATCTGCTTTAGGTCATTTCAAAGCTGAAAACTATATTTTAAACTAGTATTTAACGAACACTTCTGTGTCAGAGTTAAGAGAAGATGCTTATCAAACCCGATTACTGAAGCATTATTGTTACCATGATACCAAAACATTGCGCAATCAAGAGGAGGAAAAGAGGCTAATAAATCAAATATTGATAAATACTCAAAGACAAACTCTGCCGTCTGCCATTTCAAAGATACGCAGTAATTACCACTCCAGTATCGTGATTTACGCAAGTCAGGTTGATATTGGAGTGGGGCTTCTCAGGATAATCTTTATCACAGAAGAGCTTTAACTGATATATGTGTCCTTCATGCACAAACTGCGACATAATAACAATGAGAACGCAAAGAAATTAGCAACAGGTACCATCTCCTCCAGTTTTAACACTTTGGGATAAAACCACGCTCAGCATCAGCCTTACACGTTACAATCAGTTTGGAATCAACAGGGCTCAACACACACGCATGCCGAAAGAATCTCTCTCTCTATAACTAGAGTGACTAGTTTCAGTTATTTTGGTTTTAATTTCTCAAAATAAAAGTTTAGTGGTTACTAATTACAAATTTCTAAACCATTTTGTAGTCAGGATAGGCTAAAGAGATTTTTAAATAGGATCTACTGGGGTGTAGCCATGTAGGTTAAAAACTTAAAATATGAAATATCATCTAAAATATCAGCAAATAATAAATATACATCACCTAATGCTCTTCTATCTTTTGATCCACTCATGGGATGATTGTTTGGGGGTCCAGGCCCTCTTCAATACCAGAGAGTCCAATACCCCATAATAACGGTAGAATTAGGATCGTGTCTGATTTTTAAAGGTGGATCTCCATTAGAACCCAGTACTAGATAAGACACCCAACTCGAACAACACCAGAGTCTTGAAATGGGTGTGATTCCAAGTAATTGCAATTCAAATATGTAGTAAGAAAAATAACTAGAGCTTAAAACCATGTAGCTAGAGTTGCTCCCAAATATAATGTAGTCTCAGTACAGTAGTTGAAACAAATATGGTTGAGTGCCTTCAGCTTAGGATTACACCTTCAACTGACGGGACGGTTTGAAATGGTTTCGTGGCAGTGTGAGAAGCATACTTAGCATACATGAAACCTCAGCTTACAATGTAGTTTCAATGGCAGTGGTTAAATCCGCATGCAGTAAAAAATGCGGTACATCTCCAAATACAAGCAATCAAGCATGCCCCTGTTAAAACAGTTTGATGCATCACGAGTGCCACTATCCTAGTAGTGAAACCTCCTTGCAGCAGAGCAAGAGGTCTTGAGTTTAAACCTTGCTTGGATTAGGTTGCGGTCTATTATTCCACAAAAACAAGGAAACAATTTTATGTCTAAAGAAGTTTGTTTGCAAATTGCACATGCCTAGTACCATACTAAAATATTCAAATATCTGCAGAAACAAAAATTAACCAGACTATTTCCACTCACAAACATATACTTGCTAAGAAAAAAGTACCGACTTTGGTATATCAATTTGATTTTACAAAATAACTATGGTCGCTAATAGCATAAACAGAATATGGTCTTTTGAACTGTATTTGAACCCACTTTTAAATGTTATGACAAAAGGAAACAAGATTAGAACACATACATTGTGCGGACCGATTATTGTCCCTGTCCAAGAACGCATATAAATATTGCCTCCATCGTCCATTCCATAGCTGACAGTGTCGTCGCCAATACCCTTCTCTCCACGTTCAAGTTCTTCGAGCAATCTAAAGTTCCGAGGTACTGCTCGCAATACAAGAGATGAAAGAATTCCTTTTTTAAGGAATTTGCATGAGGTAATAATGCATAGACTGTAGAGTTTGCATTTTAGAGTGAATGATAAAAGGTGTTTGGAGAAAAATTATACCCTCATTCATTTATTTGAATCTTTATAGGCTCAATTAAGACTGATTTGCATGCAGAAAAGTACTTTCTGGATGTCTATGAGGAGAACCAACAAGAAGTACAAGCTACTCGGTGTCACTAGCTGAGCTACTCGTAGCATCAATTGCCGATTGCTCTGGGAAAGCTGCATAGTAATTTGGCTAAATAATCACCATAGAGCAAAATTGTTCTTTCTGACTCGATGATTGCATACCAATGCAACATAATGCACGAAGTACAAACCTTAAAGTGCGGCCAAAGGTAACGGATGCTAGGAGCATACAAGCAACGGGTGTCAAGTGTTCATGTGTTGAATAGTGGTAGTGTGAGATGTATATGTACTAAAAGTTCACGATAAGCGACCAATCTGAAAATTTAATGAAATTAATGTGACATTTAAATAACATAGTAGTGACTTAAAATCATTCATATGAAGTGCTATGAACGAAGGGTCCTCGTGCTCGAAGTGTTGTAAAAAAAACTAAAATATGAAGTGTCCAGGTAGCACTGCTAACTATGTGGACAGTCCTGGCTCGCATAGTGTCATGTCCCGCTTCCCAGTAAACGGAAACGATGGCTTGGCAAGCCCGCAACGTATTTACTATGAAATAAATACGTTAAGCGTAATTAAGCAATATAACAAAGAACAAGAATGACAAGAATAATAAAATGAAACAACAACTTTATTTACATTCAACTTTACATACAACTGTCTGAAATAAAAAATACAATAAACAAAGCAATATCTAAACAATGGTATACAGAAATTAAGTGCAGACGGAAAGGAGTTAGTAATCTGGTCGTGCAGCAAGCTGGTCCAAGTCTTCCTGGCTCGGCTCATCTCTTCAGAGTCCGGTCCTCCTGACGAACTTTCCAAAAAAAAAAAAACAGAGAGGAATGTCGTCAGCGCACTAGCACTCGGTAAATCCCAAAGAAAACAAGAGAGAATAATATATCATGTGTATAGAAACTAAAAGAACAAATGATGGGTAAAATTGTATATGATCATCTACAGTTATATGTTATTTATTCTAACGTGATTATTTGTAGTTTGATAAGGAAGATATTCATATATACAAGAGGAGTCCATCTTACCCCGTGAACTATGGTAACATGTAATACGAAGCCCCGTCATAACGCACGGGACAACAGCACGTGAATTCATGTAGGTGTCTTTTAAGTGACCTCTCGTGCCACGATATACGTTCCGTACCAATCTACCCCCTTATCCCCGCGTATTGTATTATATAAATTAAGAATATAGGTCTTGGCCGAATCCATGAATATAAAATGTTCAGGTTCATGTTCAGAATGTAATCATGTGTTCAAGTAGTCATGTTGAGTTCATGTTAAGTTATAACCATGGTTCGGTCAAGTCAAGTCAAGTATACAAGTTTGAATTCAAATATTCAGGTTCATGATCAAGTATTCAAGTTCGATTTTGATTCAGGTTTGAGTTTGGATTCATGTTGAGTCAGACTTGTAACACCCTAGTTCATTTATACCATATTCGATTTGAGTGTTTTCTAATCTTGTGACTATTTCTTGATTATTACTTGTTTTGTGCGCGGATAGTGCTTTGGTATCTGTGGTTAGTATCCGACCAGACCCGCATTCTAGAAACCCGTCTTGGTTCTGGATGACGACATATCCTTACTAGTATGAAGGATCTGTGCATATTTAAATTTGATATTACACGTATATGATATGTTGCATCTACATTTCTTTTAGATAATACAAATTATAACCAAATATAATATTTTTAATGTCTAGCATGGCCTGTTATCATACTCCATATTTTGTGGTTGCATCCTGACATCGTGTTCATGTCCAGTTTAGTGAAACGGACTCGTTTGGATTGCTACGTGTTTTTACGTGTATCCGTACTTGGGGGTATGCATTTTACCTAATCGGATGTCGCATTATAATTTTAACTGATATGTGTATTATTCGTATTTTAAAACTAGATTTTTAGACAGAACCCGGGTATTTTTCAAAGTATATTTGATATTAGCTATAAATCCTATAAAATATATTATAAACCTAACAGTTTCTATACATATATTATATCTATTAAATATATATTTTTAAATTAAATTATTATTTCTATTCTACTCACCCTCGCTCTCCCTCCCTACGATCTCTCTCTCTCTCTCTTCACCCTCTCTCTCTCTCTCTCCCCCCTATATATATATTTATATTAATTAACTTAATATTTTTAACTAAATAACACAGCCTTCTCTCTCTTCCTTACCTTTCTTTTTCGCTGCCGCCACGAAAACCCAACACCCGAACCCTAACCCATGCCTACACCCTCGTCGCCGCCGCCACCCTCGCCCTCGTCCCCTCGTCGGCACCACCACCTCCTCGTCATCCTCACCTCCGTCACCACGTCCATTCTTCTCTTCTCTTTCTTCCCGAGACTGCACACCCAACCCGAGAACCCACGCTTGAGCCCTAGCCCTCGTCGCTGACCATCCCAACCTCACCATCCCTTCGCTCTCGACCACCTCGTCACCTTCTCCCTTCTTCTCGAGCCCTCTTCCAAGAAACCCCGAGCACCGAGAACACCCTGCAACTCATACCCACGAACCTAAAAACCCTCGTCGCCGGCGCTGACCACCACAGATCCCGTCGTCTCGCCACCCTTAACACCACCATCACCACCACCTCCTCCTCTTCCATTCCTGAGCTCATGCACCCCTACACCACAACCTTGACAACTTTCCAGCAACAAAAACCCATAACACCCATCGTCGTTGCCCATCGTCGACGGCTACCCATCGTCGCAGTCGTCGTCTCCTCTGTCCTCTGAGTCGAGAGCCAACACTACAACCTAAACCCCTTTTCCTTTCTCTTCTTCTTTCTTTCTTTTCTTTCTTCTCCTTCTTGATTCCTGCTTTCCGGCCATCACCGGAGTCGCGCACGTCGCCGACAATCCGGGCAACCCAATCGTCATCATCATCCAGCGTGGTCACTTCTTTGAGTAGCCAAGTCTAGTCATGTACGCACGTGTTTCGCATCACGACGTTTACCTGACGTCGAACGTGACGTACGTATCCCGACGTGAGATTCGATCAGGTAAGTTTATCTTGCAACATGCTATATCAATATACTTATATCCATATGAATAAAAATAATACATGTATTTTAATTATGCATCCGATGTTATATATTTATCGTTTTTCGATATCCGTTCGTATCCGTACTAACAATTGCATATCTAGTTGCATGTCCGAACATCAGTATATCATATTACCTCTGTATTAGTGCAACATGCTATCTAGTTGCATCATACGTAGTCATGAATACGTATACAGGTTATTACAGATAGAAACACATGCATCCTGATATCCGTCATGCTTACCGTGTTCAGATATCCATTACAGTATTACATTTAGGCATCTATCTGATACATATGCATCACATAACATGTGCACGACATACTACTTGACTCATTACTTGGATCTAGTTACTAATACCAACAATCTTGATTTGTTGTCCTGACGGATGTTATTTGTTGTTTGCATAGATGAAAATTTGTACCTGCTTGATCCTTTGTTGGTATTAGATCTATATTGGCAATACCTGACGAGATCACAAACCTGGGGTAAAGGTGTCGGGACCCGGTTCTTGCTCACGGAACAAAGTGCCACGCCAAGTGTCATGTTAAGTGGGCGGGGGCCACCTCTTGAATCCGCGGGGACCATCTTTTGAGTCCGTGGGACCCACTGTAGAACAATGAGGACTTTTCGGAATATATTCCGAAAGAGAGTAGGTTTGTACTATAAATGGAATGATGTCACTCATCAATATAGAGGCACCTTTTAAGTGAACTGGCACTACATGAGCTTGAGAACTCCATAGTTAAGCGTGCTCGAGCCAGGAAAGTTCTGGGATGGGTGACCTCCTGGGAAGTGGCCCTTGGTCGGGTCCGGTTCGCCCCGAAGAACAAAACCGTGCAGTTTCGGCCAGAGCGGACAATACTCTCTGTATTGGGGGGTGTGACAGAATGGTATCAGAGCCGGTGCCTCAATAGTAGTTTTGTAGTTCGAGGACGAACCATTGTTTAAAGGTGGGGAGAATGTCGGGACCTGATTCTTGCTCACGAAACAAAGTGCCACACGGAACAAAGTGCCACGCCAAGTGTCATGTTAAGTGAGCGGGGGCCATCTCTTGAATCCGTGGGGGCCACCTCTTGAGTCCGTGGGACCCACTGTAGAACAATGGGGACTCTTCGGAATACATTCCAAAAGAAAGCAGATCTGTACTATAAATGGAATGATACCACTTTTCAATATAGAGGCGCCTTTTAAGTGAATCGGCACTACAGGAGCTTGAGAACTTCGTAGTTAAGCGTGCTCGAGCCAGGGAAGTTCTGGGATCGGTGACCTCCTGGGAAGTGGCTCCTGGTCGGGTCTGGTACGACCCGAAAGACAAAACCGTACGGCTTTAACCAGAGCGGACAATACTCTCTGTATTGGGGGTAGGGCGTGACAAAAGGGGAAATTAAGAATGTAACCGAAACGTAACTCAAAAGGCTATTATTACATATTTGCCGTTTTTCCGGGTGTAACGGAATATTCTGTTTGCCGTTTTTCCGGGTGTTGCGAAATAATCCTTTGCCATTTTTTCAGACGTTATGGAATATCCCGTTTGCCGTTTTTTCGGGCGTTACGGAATATCATGTTTGCCGTTTTTCCGGACGTTACGGAATAATCCTGTTACCGTGGTCCTGTGGAGAATGAACGGGGCATAAACAGATGGGTTACGATAATGATTACATTAATTGATTTCGAAGACTTTAGAATGGAAAACTTAGAAGTCCAGTTTTAGATTACACATCACATTATCACACGTACCTCACTGTTTATATTTATGTTGTGATTTATATTCATGTTTACATATCTTGTTACGTCCTAATTATTACTGCCATTTTGGTATTACGACACACTGACGTCTGGGTTTTGCATTGCCCAGTTCCTCTATCTTTATCGCGGGCTGAATATAAGTACTTTACCCATCAAGCCGAGCGGTGAGAAATTAAACGATTGTTATTTAGAGATGTTTAGTTTAGTTTCCGCAGCTTTATTTCTTGATGTGAGCCCATATTGGGACGTATTTTCAGATGTTGTTTATTAGATATTAATATCGTTTCCGTTTATACATTTTCTTAACTCTTTTATTGTGGTAAATAGACATGTACTAGTTAGTTTTTATATTTTTACTGTTCTTGATATCCTATAAACATTCGTAATGTGACTGTGGAGGGATGATTCCTATCCACAGGTAGTATGGTTGGCTCTGTCACGTGTCGTAGTTAACGCACTCTTGGAAGCGCGGCGTGACAAAACTCTTGTGAACGGATTTAACTCTTGAATTCTTAGATTTGGGAGTAATCGGCAACTGCTGCACATGGACGGTAGAATTTGTGTTTTTTTCCAAGACAATTGCCATTGATAACTCTGTTAAGTTGTCTAACCTAAACAGGTAAGCACTCACTTTCTCCGGCTCTCTGGGGCTCAAGAGAATTGATCCCGCTTAAACCTATATTTAAACTAGAGTCCTTAAAATATTATTTTGCATATCTCGAGGGGGTCTTATGAAAAATATTTTAATATAGTTTAACAAATAACCTCGAGGGTGATTTGTATTGTTTAGGGTTTTCATGAGCATGTATTTTAATTATTGGGTATTTTAATGATGAATACTTAGCTTTTAAAAGTTTATGGTATTTTATTGAAAACTAGCCTTTTTGGTAACTTGGTGTATTTTATTAAAAGTTTAATCTTTCATTTAAAAAAATATAATTTCATAATATATTGAAAATACGGATTTATAATTTTTATATAATTTTAAAAATTAGTTTTATTTAGAAAAGTCGCATTTCTTAAAAACCGTATTTTATTTCCTTTTGAGATTGAATACTCCGCGAGGAGTTCTACATCCCGCTCTATTATCCTAAGGATGTGTAATAATTCGCACCATCCATTAGCGAGTCCCTTAACGAGAGTTGTAGAGGCGTACTTGCCAAGAATTACAAAATACCACTTTAGAAGAAACCCGGTTTTTTAAAAGATGTGGTATTTTATTGTAAAAGTTATTCTTTGAACCAGCTATATGTATATGTAGATATCGTGCTATGAAACCAAGGTGTGCGTGTGGGGTAGGTCGTTACCCCGTGAAGTTTTCCTAAAGGTATTGTTTTTAACAATATCGAAAAGAGGTGATAATAAAGTTCAAGGCATTTTAATGAAAATGTTCGTTTCATATGAAAATTTTGGTTAAACTTGAATCTAAACATTTGTAATTAAAGTTACAAATAGTATGGTAAAATTAGATTGACCAAGATATAAAGAAAAGAAAGTTCTAGGTTTTAAAAAGAAAGGTATCGGGAATAACTCCACTTTACCGATATATGACTAGGAGATGAATTTCAATAAAAAGAAAAAGAGTTGGGAGGGACTTACGGTTTGAAAATATCAAGAAAAAGATAAGGAAGAAGGGAAGGACTTCGTGGCGTCACGGGAGCTCTCGAAATGGCTTCGATCTTCAACGGAAGGAGTTTGGTTACTAACTCCACTTGACTCCATTTGCACTTAGGAACTTTTTGAAAGAATTTTTGCTAGAATTTCATAATGTTGATGAGCTAAAACATGGGATGGTATTTATAGTGAAGAATTAGGGTTTGAGAATTAAAATTTTGGATTAAAAAGTATTAGAAAGATATTAAATGGTAAAATGAAGGGTCTTTATTTGATTGCAGGGAAATCAAACAGTGCAGAGGAGTTAAGGGGAGTCGAAAGGGTGTGTGTGCAAAGCACGGAGCCATTTGGGCTCATCTCAACCGTCGACGCCAGCCTATAGGGCATTTTGGCAGGTCAGATTTGAGGCAATTGCCTCGAAATTCGTGCCACGTGGGTTTTTGGGTGTGTACACCTCATTGCGCCTGTTTGATTTTTCTGAAACTTTTCATTTCCCTGTGTATTGCACGTGCAACTCTTGGGCTTCAAAAATTAAAAAGAAAAAAATCAGAAAAAATAATTGTGTCTGATGAAAATCGCACACACAGGCTACGTCACAGCAGTGTAGAGGCTTTACGAGTGAGCTACAAGTTGTTTCTTGATTTTATTGAACAAATTTAACTTATAACTCTTATACAGGCTGTAATACTCTTTTCTGTACAACAAGAAAATTCTGTACACCGATTTCAGAGTCGTTACACATAGTTTATTATAAAGATAAACTCTTTAAAATCCCAACTTTGCTCTGTTTGGGGCTCATTTTGGAGTTGAGATAACTACAATTATCTCACTTTTGAAAGTGAGAAAACCGCGGTTATCTAAACTCCAATCTGATCTAATTTTAGATAACTTTATTTTTGGAGTTTGAGGCTTTGCAAACCACAGTTTGCATCTCTATCTCCGCTTAAGAATAAGTCATGGTTGTCTAAACTCCATTCCCAAACAGAGCCAAAGAGGGCAAACAAGATCAATATCATAATAATCTCCACCCATGCAATCGTTCAAATATTATGCGAATCGTACAATTAGATTGACCGTATATATAAAAGGCAAAACATTGATGATTTATGCATCACCACAGATGGAACAAAAAAGTTCGACAAATTAGTTCACTAACACAAATTAAATGAAACTAATCTTTAATTTAGCCTCGAAATGCTAAGTCCACTAATTTAACTAAAACAGAAGAAAACTCAAATCGCTAACTTCACCAGTGAAGCAATCCATCAAACATGAATAAGCAGATAAAAAATTGAACAATCAACTGTAACTCGCTAAACTTCGCATCAATCCAAGACTAACCATCAATCAAAACACTTAACAATTATACAAAGAGTAATCTAACCTGAACGCAAATCGAATTCAAATGTCATACTAAATGAAGTAGAGTGATATTACAGACCTTAGATACTCAATCACCCTGATTCCTTCATCATGCCTAAATTAGAAAAATTCAAGGGGGAAAAAAAGGAGCGCGTGAGAGAATTCGATTGATCTAAGGTCTACAGAGAAGATTGAAGTTGTGCAAAATAAAGAGAATTCGAAGGAAAAGGGCACTGAGATAAGGTGAGCGCGAGGAGATGAAAGGAACAAAGGATGACCCAGTCAACCCTGGCATCTTATTATGTTATAACAACTGGGCCACATGTGGGACCCACTGTCTTGATGACCTGGACTACAAGTCATGGTCTTCTTAAGCTAGAAGAAAATTACAGAAACCCTGTATAATCCACTCCCCAATTCTCTTCACCCTCTTCCTTCCTCCATTCCCTCCAATTCTTGCATTCAAAAAACATTCAAGATCTCATTGGTTCCTCAATCTTGATGACAGAACTTGGCTCCAAGCCAACTATCTTTTTAAGCTAGTGCGAAATTTTCATAAACCCCCCATAATCCACTCCCCAATTCTCATCAACCCCCACTCTTCTTCCCTCCATTCTTGCATTTAAATCAAAGAAACCAACATCAAACCCAATCTCCATGGCTCAAGAAATCAACATCCGGAGCGTTTGGGCATCGAACCTCGACCAAGAGTTCAAACTCATCAGCGAATTCATTCAAGATTACCCCTTTGTGGCCATGGACAGCGAATACCCTGGCAGAATCAACAAAGACCCCAGGCATTACTCTCTGCATACCCCTACCTCTCGCTACAAATACCTCAAGCTCGACCTCAACGTCGACAAACTCAAACTCATCCAAGTTGGCCTCACCCTCTTCGATTCAAATGGCAATCTCCCAATTATTGATGAACGCCCCTGCCTTTGGGAATTCAACATGCGCGATTTCGATGTTGAAGAAGACAAACAAAACAAAGAATCGATCGAGTTGCTCAGGCAAAAGGGTATAGATTTTCAAATGTTTCGAGAGTTGGGCCTCGGATTACAAGATTTTGGGGTGTTGATGACATCATCTGGGTTGATCATGAATCATGAAGTGTCTTGGGTTGTGTTTGATAGTTTATACGATTTCGGGTATTTGATCAAGATGTTGAGGGGTGGAGAAGATTTGCCTGAATCTTTGGAGGAGTTCTTGAATTTGGTGAAGGGGTACTTTGGGGATGAAATTTATGATGTGAAGCATATGGGATCTCATTTAGAATACAAGGGTGGGCTTAAAGCAATGGGGAAAATGTGTGAAGTAGAACGAGTTGTAGGGGAAGAACACAATGCTGGGTCTGATAGTCACTTGACTATGCGAGTTTTTATGAAGATGAAGATGCATGAGAAATTCAAGGACGGCATGGGGTCAGTTGTCGGGGTTATCGGTGGCACAAAGTAGTGGTGGATTTTGAGTTTCAGTTCTTAAAGATTTCAGGTAATATGGGCTTGTGATATATGGCAAGATTAATCGTGGTAGTTTTCTTTTCTGTTAATGGAAAGTTTGATCATGGTAGCATTTTGTAAAGATTGTAGGCATTGGACTTTGTAGGTTTTTAATCAAGAGAAGAAGCAATTGGTTGTCAAAGATCTTAGTTCATGCAGTTATGCTTCAGCTTTTCAAGAACAAGATGAAGAAACATAATAAGAGTTTGTATTTATTTCTTGCAGCTATGGATTTTTTTCCAGTGATTAATGATTCATTAATTCATTATCTATTCAACCATCCTCTGTTTGAAGATTTTAGGCAACATAGGTTTGTGATTTGTGGTAGGTTTGTAAAAATTGTAAGCCTCGTGACTTTAGGAGTTTTTTCCCCCATCAAGAAAGCATGCCGATTGATACGTAAAGATTTTAGTTCTTGAAGTTATGCAACAGTTTTCAAGAACAAGAATCAAGAAACAGAGTAATAGAATACTGAATTGGTATAAGTTAACGCTAGTGTATTAATCTCTAGGTTGAGAAACAAGAACTTCATCAAACTCGATATGTGAGATCAATGAAGGTATTAGCTAAATGTCGGTTCTTGATTCCACTGATGTATTGGTCTCCAATTTGCCTATATGCATGATAGGAAAAGGCAGAAAAAGGGCAACTGGCACCCTCTCTAGACTTGGGATACTTATTTACATTTATGGGTTAAATTAATCTTCGACCTTTCTCAAAATTATGACCTACTTGTCATAATTCTCAAATATTTATTCACTGCTATAGCATGTTGCTGGCACTTGGCTCGCCCCGACGCAATATGGTCTGGGCGATCCAAGTTCGGGTCAGGAGCCGAACCAAGACAAATCTGTGAGGTGCGGATGAACCCTAGTTAAGTGGCTAGGGTCAATTATTTGGCTCTATCGGGTTGTTTGCCCTAAGTCTATATATATTGGTAAAAGTGTACATTTTGCAAACAAGCGATAGAAACCTAGAGATGAAGAGACCAGTTGTCACCCTCGTCCTCTTTCACGTATTGCAAGATTGCGCGATGGAAACCTAAGGAGTGTCCATGTAACATGCAATATTCGACCATGTTTACCACCGAAAACCGGTCAAACGAACTGAGATTGAACGTCTTACCTAAATTTGGGGGCAGATGCATATGTTTGATCCATCCACCTCTCTGAAAACACTAAGTTGATTTGTAGCGCCGTATATCGGAGATTTGGAAGGATGCGACCGATGTAGCCGACTTTCAGATTCTCACTCAGGATGAGAGGTTTATTGATTGTGAGGACGAATCTTTCCTATAGGCACAAACCCATGCAGTTAATTACATTATAACGAACGATAACAACTTTCTGCATTCCAGGTTATTAGCTTCGTGTGTCGTATTTTTGTTCGTTTGTTTTTGTTTGAGTTGCCCTTGGATTGTATACGGAGACTAATTTATATCGTCGCCGGTAGGGCACAGATTAGTCCAAATCCGTACATATATTTTCATGATTTGGGTCAAGCATTTACTTGATGGATCCACGTTGGTAACTTAGTTTGCCAACGTGAGCGAACTTAGGTAGCATTTCTCACATTTATGAGATCCGTCAGTTCAGATGAGAGCAAAAACTCTATCTAAATGTCGTTAGTCTCATTTGAGACGGTTGAGAATGTGGTTAACATTTAATCCCACGTTGGAAAAAATATGGGATGCATATGAGTATAAAATATAAAGATAGAATGAACCTCTATAAGGCTTGAGTCTTTTGGATGGAGTCCCACTATATTAAAAAAACCTATATGCATTCATGTGTGGGCCTATATGTTGTGGGTCCAAACTGAGTTTTACATGGTATCAGAGCTCGGGTGTTTATTTGTCCACGTTGCATATAAGGTTTCGGCCCTCACATGTGAAGCCCTCTTTGTCCACGTGCGTTGCATGTAAGAGGGTGTTGAGAATGTGGTTAATATTTAGTCTATATTGGAAAAACTATGAGATGTATATAGGTATAAGATATAAGATAGGATAAACCTCTCAGGCTTGAGTATTTTGGATGAAGTCCCACTATATTAAAATACCCATGTGCATCCATGTGTTATGAGCCCAAACTAAGTTTTACTGAGACTAAGATCAACTTAGATAATTTTGGAGGGTATAGACACTGCCTAGGGACACTTAGTCTCCTTTGAAAACTAGATCAACCAAGGTGGGTTGAGAAATTACTCTCAAATCTTGGCGCATGGCTCACGGCTTGAGTATCGGCTTGCGACTCGGGCGCACGCTCACGTGCATATCACGTGGTGCACAGTAGGAATATTGGCTTGGTGCGGCTCAAACGTATATGCATATCGCGTGGCGTTGGCGCTGCCTATCATTCTTGGTGCTTGGTGCATGTACGTGCATTTCACGTGGCACGGCCCTAGGGTTTTTTAAAGATTAATCTCTGTCTTTTTAAAGAAGGTTAACCTTCCAGAGAAAAGTACTTAGTTTTATGAATTTTAAGCTTCTGTTTAATAGTTTTTGACCATTAAAATAAACAAAATCAACTTTTCATGATCTTAGGCTTTGTTTTGGTCATGGTATATTTCTTTGATGACTGTTTTATGTCTTGTGAAGTTTAAACTTCGTTCTTTCATGGTGATCTTTGGGATCTTGATGATTTTGCATCTTTTGGTGGAGAGATACTTAAGTTTTCCTTCAAAACTCAGATCTTAAGATCGAAAATCTCTCCATAAAAACTTAAGTTTTCATGGAGACGGAGATTTGACTCAAGAATCTATGATCCAGAGGAAGAACTCAAGTTCTTTTTGAAACTTAAGATTCTTGTTTTAATGGAGATTAATCTCCTTACCTAGGATTTTCGAGAAAGGAGAAGAACTTGCAGAGACTTAAGTCTCTTTCTTTTTCTTCACCTTATGGGGGGATTCACTCTCTTTTAG
Organism: Agapanthus africanus; assembly: GCA_030015575.1. Lineage (NCBI taxonomy): Eukaryota > Viridiplantae > Streptophyta > Magnoliopsida > Asparagales > Amaryllidaceae > Agapanthus > Agapanthus africanus. Next base: position 512,350,857 of record CM057347.1, on the reverse strand, counting down.
GGTTTAATTGATGAGGAAGACGAAGATCTTGGCAGAGATTCAAGTCTTTATTATCTTCACCTTATGGGGAGTATTCTCTCTCTTTTAGGGTTTGATTGAGAAGGAAGATGAAATTCTTGGCAAAGCCTTTAGTCTCTTTTATCTCCACCTTATAGGGAGTATTCTCTCTTTTCAGGTTTGATTGAGGAGGAAGATGAAGATCTTGGCAAATGCTTAAATCTCTAATATCTCCATCTTATGGGGAGAATTCTCCTTCTTCGAGTTAATCTTCTCCTCCCCTATTTATAGGAGAGGGGATTGTTAATGAAGTTGAGAGGATCTCTCATTGAGAGATCTTCAATTGATCTTAAAACCAACCGAGGTGTTTAAGTATCGTTCGATCATTGATCTAAAGATTTGACAAGAAAATATCTTTCTGTTTAGGACAGGGAAAATAATTTCCCAAATAGAGCTTAAGCTCTGAGTGAAGCACGCTTCAACCAAACACGCGCTCGCGCTACGTGTTTTGCACATGGTGCGCTTGCTTATGGGATTGGCTTAGGCACCACGTGCTTTGCACGTGGTGTGCTTGCGCAGCCCGGCTTGACGCTTTCACCATCAGTGTTTTTTGCCTTGGTGAAACTTAAGTTTCGAACGCTAAATTTTGCCAGGAACGGACCAGACATGTATATCTCCTAACCGAGTAGATATGCATTTCTAGAAATCATGTGGCTATGGTTTATTGTTTCCACTGTATTGTTTGTAGTATATTGATATGCATCTTGTTAATGCATCTTTTACTTCACTAAAACTAATCTTACGATAGTACAAATTGTCCCTATTATTATCTAAATTGCTTGTTTCTATCTTAAATTCATGATTATTATTTTTATTAAACAATCTATAAAAGTAATTTTTCCATCTTTCTTTAATTTCATTTTCTTCTACTAAAACTCTTTCATCTTCATTCTTAATGCATTTAATATTATCTAAGTCTCTATTTTTTCCCTCTTATCTTAACCCATTTATATATATTTTTCTTCTTTTTTGTTTTTAATTTCATATATAAACTATTATCGGCTTTAGATTTAATTTCAATAACTGTCTTTTTTAGCTTTTTTATTTGCCAATTTATATTTCTGTAAATCTTCTTCATTTTACATTTTTTGTCGATTTTTATAGAATTTTCTTTTCACTTTTATTATCTTCAGAACCTCTTCATTTCACCACCAACTCTCTTTATTAGATATCTCATCTAGAATTACCAGTTGTTTTTAATGCTACTGGTCATATTTCTCTACATAACGCTAGTTTCATCCTTAGAATCCAGTTATCTTCATTTATCATTCTATATTTAAATAAAATTAAGCTCTTATTTTTTAAATTCCACCAAGATCTTCTATTTATTTTAGCATTTTTCATCTTCTAATAAAAATATCAATCTATATTGACTGGTCAAACTCTCTCCTGCAATTATTTTGTAATCTTTATAAATTAACTTATCTGTCTTTCTAGTAAAGACAATCTATCTGGCAAGTATATAATCCGCTTTTAAATAATACCAAATGCTTATCTCTCTTTTAAAAGAAATGTATTTGCTATTACAAAATCGTAGGACACTGCAAAATCCAATACCGTATCTCATATATCGTTTTGTATACATGCTCATGCCCTCCATGCACGTTCTCATATCCACTAGCATTTTTACCAACATGACCGTATAAACCATTTAATTCTCCTCCTTTAAATAACTTCTCATTTGAAAGGATACCCTGAATTACATCATCCATCTTTTTCCAAAAAAAATCTTTTAACGCTCTCCAATAAATCTATTTAAGGTGCATGCGCGTTTAATAGTATTAATTATCTCTTCTCTTAATACAAGTTTTATTAATAGTATTCTATCTTCAATTTTTTTTTACATCAAATACGTTATGTTTCAGTGTTTTTATCCACTAGTATACCTATCTTAATTTTGTTCATTTAATTTCTCGAGTACCGTATTTTATATTCTGTATTTTCTATCTCCTTGGATTTTTAGCCTATCCATTTAGGGTCCAAATGGTAGGTACCTCTTCCCCAAGTACTTATATGGATTACTTTTTATTTTCTTTTTATTTCTTTTTCCAACTCAGAAATAGGAATATGTTGTGTATCGCTCTTAGTTAATTTATGAGGCATAAGTTGAATGCTGCACTACATGAAGTCCATTAATGAAAAAGAAAACAAAACAAAAAGCCCAAATCACTATCTTCACCATTGAAACAATTCATCGAACAAGAAGTGAGCAGATCAAATAGAGATCAACTAACTGTAACTCACTAAACCCATTCACTAATTGAAGTATGCCCATCAATAAAACATAAAAAAAATACACAAAAATTCAACGCAATGAAAAGCGCAAGTTGAATTCAAAATGTTATAACGAACCAAACAAAGTGAGATCACTAACCTACGACACTCGATACCCCCGCTCCAATCGTCATTTCGCAAAATTAGAGTATTTGAAGGAAAATGAGAGAGCGATGAATGATCAAGAGATATATGAAGAGGAGAAGTTGGGGCAAAATCAAAGAGAAATCAAATGAAAGTGACAGAGGGAGAAAAAGTGTGCATGAGGAGATTGGAAGGAATAAAGCTTGACCAAGTCAACCCTGGAATCGTATTTACGTCCTTTAGCTACTGGGCCCACATATGAGAAGCGACCCACCAAAACCGTCTTAAGAAACCCCAAAACTAAATATTTGGATACAAATAACCGGTGTTGCGGTTGGCTCGGTAAATTCGGCGTGGTCCAGCGGGTATGCATGGGTTTCCACCGTATAAGTCATTTGCAAATCCTTGGATGGTTTTGGATTTTGTGTAAGGGAAACCAACCAAGGGCTTGTAAATGACTTGCATCATGCAGACCCTTGCATGGTAGTTTTTTCCGTCCAGCGGGGCCGATGAAGGACAAACAGAAGAGTGGGTCCCGAGCGTTTCATTGGGGAGGGTCTACAAGGAGATGTGCTCATTTTCTTAAGACAACAATTTATATATATATATATATATATATATATATATATATATATATATATATATTTAAAATAACATATCACTCCTTCCTATACACATTAATATTTTGAATCTATACAAAAATAGACATTTTTTTTCTAATTTGTAGGAACTAGTAAGAGCAGGATTCGAATGATTCCGTACCATGAAATTTATTAAAGAACCTTGAAAAAATAAAATACAAAATACAGAACAACTATTGTACTCCTCGTTGAATGATGGTGGAACTAGGTTTCGCTGTGCCAAGAGGATATGGAATACCAAGGCTCCATTCAGAACCCGCATTTTTTTATGGCTTATGGCACATAATCGTATTTTAACAAGGGACAACCTGCTTCAAAGAAATAGTTTTACTCCGCTGCGATGTGTCTTTTGCGATTGTAAAGTGGAGACGGTACACCATTTATTTTTTACCTGTTTGAGAGCGAGGCTTTTATGGGAATGAGCCTCTTCGATGTTTGGGTTATCTATGGTGTTTTTGCGTTTCTGCTCGTGTTGGGATGAAGAGCTATGCCTTGTTTTGTCTTTTGACAGACGATGAGAGTGGTCTCTTTATGTTGCGGCGCTTATTTGGTCATTATTGCAAGATAGAAATAATAAATGCTTTAATGATATTTTAATGATACGAGTTTATCAATTCCTGATTTAAAGTTTAAGATTGTAAATTTGATGAATCTTTAGACAGAGATTGGTAGGCGGCATGGGATACAGAGGATTGGACCGCTTTTTGATACCGAGGGGCCTATGACTGACGAGGGAGTGGAACCGGCTTGACATCGTTGGCGGCTACTGTAGGCATTGGTTTCGCGCTGTCTAAGTCATGGTTGGTTGAGGTTGCGCGAGATGGTGGCGTGCGCTACAAGAAAATTGTATTTATTCCGTCGGTATATACCTGACGGATTAAATTGGTATCCAACGGAATAACTTTATTCCGTCGGACAATACCCGACGTATGAAAATGCGACGTGATATGTTTTATTACGTCGGGTCTTTAACTTATTTCGTTGGCAGAGTTTTTTCCGTCAGCATGATGCCGACGGAAAAAGTTTAAAAAAACTTGGGAAGTTAACTCATTTCCCCCCAGGTTTGACAACTTATTCCGTCGGCTCTTTATTTATTTTGTCGGGTATAGCCCGATGGAATAACTGTTGGGGTTACTAACGCTCTGGCCGCCAACCGCGGCCGCTGCAGAATGAAAAACTTTAACTTTTTATAAAACTGGCGCTAGAAATCACACCCTAAAATCTAACCAAACAATTAAACTAGCAAACTAGAGGAGTCTAGCTACTCTGTTAGAAGGTAATACCAATAGACATGTGTCCTTCGGGTCTTCACTCCTCTTCTTAAGCTTCTTAAAGTTACCTAGATCAAGCTTGACGGCCAGCCTCCTCGGTCCTAGATGATCAACCTGAAGGTTAATTATTCAAGCTCTTATTTAAAAAAGAAACAAACTAAGCAAACTAGTTTGCTAATCTACTTTGCTTAGAAAATATGAAGATGCTTAGTGGTAATTTTCTATCTCAAATCTCTTTGGCTCTTAACACATGAGATTGGTAAGGGAATGAACTCTGGAAAGGAGAGATAATGACAAGTTAAGAGTCATATGAAAAAATGGCTAAGCTTTGAAAATATGAAGCGGTTTTCTTCCATTAAAAATCCAACCATACTTCAATAGCATTCACAATAAATATAAAGCCATGCTTCATGCCATCTCACCCCTTTCCACCTCATTTTCTATTTTCAACAAATAGAAAAAAATATATGATGAGGTGTTAGCTTCTAGAAGGCATTTTGTATAATTACAAAATACTTTCTACCGTATATACATACTCGTATTCGTACCAAAATACGAATACCGAGGAGATAGAATACTACTACCAATATAATACTAGTATTAAATCAATATCTGATTTACCAAACCGGTTTAATCCTAAGTCCGCCAGTATCATTAACCGTCCGATCGAAAACCTGGATAACACTAGAATATACACATCGAAATATGTATATGTAAATTATTAAATCAATACCTGATTTAATGATCTAGTTTAATCCTAAGTCAGCCAGTATTATCATTCGATCGGAACCCTGCACGTATAAACATACGGCCATCACACTGTTTCGTCCGAACCAGAGAAACCCCATATGTGGGATTCTAAAGACTTGGCAGTATGCTGACAGTGGGTTTAACCACAAGCACGTCCGTGGCACTAGCTGTACGTAACAGCTACCCAGCTACATGTCGAAAAGAAAGCCGACGAGCAAGCTTATCCAGACCCCTACTGAGCATATCCATGACAATCTCCGTACAGTCTAGTCTCTTCGTCTAAGAGTATTGCATACCGGGTCTAGGGGATGGTAAACGTCAGGCCCCCTACTGACCCGATAAGTCGTGTCGATGTGGCTCAGGACCAATCCGAGATATTACTGATCCAACTATCAGTAAATCTCAACCGCCTTGGCCAAGGTCTTATGGTTCTGGCCATCAGGACACAGTGCGATATCGACTCCCAATACCGGGAGAGACGAATCCCTGATAATCACTCATTGCCTCCATGTGGCTCGGGACTGTACCCAACCAAAACTTGTTTGCACGACTCGGTAGAACCTTGGTAGGGTAGCGATCAAACTTGTTTGCACGACTCAGTAGAACCATGGGAGGGTAGTGATCAAAGCACAGTGGGAACTCACATGAGACAAATGATGATCTCAGGTCTAAAGATTAACCTGTACCCATGTTACCTGAGAACCGCTATCTGATGATAGGTATAATACCATCTAGAGGTTCTCGGCGAGTCCGTCCAGTGTACTCACCCCCAGTGAGCACCTGTATACAATCTTAGGTGATCACACTAATGGTCGTGGGACCAACCACCGCCCCTCTTCGGGGTCTAGAAATGTATACACAAGTCTACTCTGGAATATCGATGCTCGGTCTCGATACTCCTGTGACTTGGGACCTTTAAGGATGTGCTTATGGACTATCCAGCTCCCACTAGTATGATCGCCATCATAACGCTGGTAGTCAAGCGAAATCTTACGGCCTTTATCACATGTATCGGCCATATGTGATATCGAGTATAACATTTGCACATGTTAAGATAAAGTCAAATTATAATAGTATACTGCTGTATCGAGTCTTTATCAATATGTGTAAGCAATATAAAGCAACAAGAGAAAGAAATACACATATTAAGACAGAGACATCTCAAATAATATACTATATACAACTGAGCAAGATTGTCCTGTACATACATATCCCTAGCATCCCATACAATACAAGCCTCTAGGGCATACATATCCAACAATCTCCCACTTGCATTAAGGCATGTAATTAGCATATAGAATACCCAACGTTTACTCTAGGACCAGTTGTTGGCATATCGCATACCCAACATCATAAAAAGCTGCTCGAATTGCGCTTGAGGGAGGGCCTTGGTAAATGGATCCACCGTTTTGTCTTTCGTATCTACTTTACGGACATCGATCTCCCGGCAATCTACGATCTCCATGATCAGATGATACTGCCTCAAAATGTGTCTGGATTTCTGATGGGATCGTGGTTCCTTTGCTAAAGCCATAGCCCCATTGTTATCACAATACAAAGGTATTGGATTAACAATGAGCGGAACCACCTCAAGTTCAGTAATAAACTTCTTCATCTAGACCGCTTCTTTTGCGACATCGTTTGCATCAATGTATTCAGCCTCCATCGTCGAGTCAGCGACGGTGTCCTTGTTGGGGTCAAAAATTACACCCCGGTTGACCAAGTCAAAGTCAAAGTCAACCCCAAACCAAGTGGGCTCATGCCCGAATAGAGCCCAAACATGAAGCGGCCGGTCTCCCCCATGCCAAAATAAAAATCATGTAATAAATAATTTTGATGTAATCTTTATGGGCATAAAGCCAAATTTTTGTAAAGCCCGTGACTCATGTGGAAAAAGAAATGAGCACATGAGACATGGGATGGGCAAGATGTCATTTTGTAAAGCTCAAGGGGCTATATGTAAATGTGTAAGCCTATATAAGGCAACATGATGACGAAATAAAAGATAACTTTTCCATTCTTTAAAATTCTAGGGTTTGTGCCTCCTTCTCCTTTCTCAAGGTTCTAAAACCTTCCCCCTTTTAAAATTAAATCAAGAGTTTAACTCTTCTCTTTTTCCAAAAAGAAATTGTTTTTCACCACAAAACCCTGGAAGGGGTGCTCGGATCTTAAAAGAGAGACTTTTAAGCCTCACCCCCTTTTCTCCAAGATCCAGCCGATCAAGAGGAGAAAGAAGGAGACCCATCTCCAAAAATCCAACTTTGGACAGATCCAGGGCTCAAAAGAAGCTCCAGGGCTAAAGAGAGAAGAGGAGGGGTCCCCTTTGATCACCTCTGAAGATCTTTGGGGAGTTCAACTCCAAGACCCAAATTATCAACGGAGTTTAACTCCCATTCCAGATCATTTAGGAGTTTAACTCCAAATCTAAATGTTTTGGAGTTTAACTCCACTCAAAATACCTTGGGAGTTCAACTCCTAGCCCAGGGGCTAAGTCCCTTTTCCGCTGGTGTTTCCAGCGGTCGCGTGCCGAGCACGCGACCCGCGGGCTCCCAGTGGTCGCGTGCTGTACACGTGACTCGTTGGTGCCCAGCGGTCGCATGCTGCGCACGTGACCCGCGGGCGCATGCTGCGCACGTGACCCGTGGGCGCCCAGCGCCTACGCGCTGCGCACGTGACTCGTGGGCGCCAAGCGCCCACGCGTCGGGACCCACGCGCCGGGCACGTGACCCGCGGGCGCTAAGCGCCCACGTGCCGCACACGTGACCCGCGGGCGCCAAGCGCCCACACGCCAGGCACTTGACCCTTGGGTGACCAGTGCCCAGTACCATGCACGCGTCTTTAAGACGCTCCTCACCCCTCATTTTTCATATACTCTACACTCAAAACACGTCCCTGCTAGGAAATTTTTTCTAACGGGGCGCTGCCCCGCACCCCGCAAGGAGGCTGCTAGCCTCTTGACCCCAGCCCGCTATCCGGGCAGCGGGACCCCCGTAAACTCTGTGAGGCCCCCCGATATATCCAAAACCCTTTCAGTACACAACACACGCACACTACACACTGAGTTCGCATGACTAGTTGACCCGTCAATCGGAGGTTCTCTCGCTCCAACGGCGAGGGGTAATTAACGACATCTTAGTTCACGGCTGCCGGAGATTCGGATCCCCGCAATCAATAAACCCCCGCCTACCCTAGGCACGGGGAATCTGTACATGCCTGACAAGCGCGCGCATTCCCATCTCAACGGGGTGACGAAAAACACCCTACAGTCATGTTTGGATCTCTTTCAACACACCACCCTTCTATTGAGTGTGAACACAAAACCCGAGACAGACATGCTGTTATCCTTATCACTTTGGAAGCTAGAGTCGGTAAAGGACTCGACCTGGAGGTCTCCATTACCGTAAACCAAGAACATCTCCTTAGTCCTTCTCAGGTACTTGAGAATGTTCTTTACAGATGTCCAATGATTCTCATCTGGGTTCGACTGATACCGGCTCACCATGATAAGCGTGTAAGCTACATCTGGTCTACTACATAGCATCACATATATTATAGATCCTACCGCCGAAACGTAGGGTATATTGCTCATGCGAGCCCTCTCCTCATCAGTTTTGAGGGACATCTCTTTGGAAAGGGTGACTCGGTGCAATGCGGGTATATTACCGCGCTTGAAATCTTTCATACCGAATATCTTCAGGTCTCTATGTACCTGGACTATGAAAGTTTTAACATTCTTTTGGATCTATCTCTGTAGATCTTAATTCCCAGAATGTATGAGGCATCACCTTGGTCTTTCATGGAGAACTTTTATGAAAAGAACAACTTGACCGATTGTAGCATAGTAATGCCATTTCTTATCAAGAGAATATCGTTCACGTACAAGACTAGAAATACAACAGTTCTTTCTACAATCTTTTTGTAGATACATGGCTCATCTTCGTTTTTGATGAAGTCAAATTCTTTGACTGTCTCATCAAAACAGATGTTTCAGCTCCGCGATACCTGTTTAATTCATAAATGGATTTAAGCAATTTGCACACCTTCTCGTTGCTCCCACTGTCTACGAATCCCTCCAACTGATCCATATAAACGCACTCTTCTAAACTTCCATTTAGTAAAACCGTTTTAACGTCCATCTGCTAGATATCATAGTCATGGTAAACTGCAATGGCAAGTAGGATCTGAATGGATTTCAGCATGGCCACTGAAGAAAAGGTTTCGTCATAGTCCACTCCTGGTCTTTGACGCTAAACTTTTGCAACAAGTCTAGTCTTATAGGTTTCCACCTGTCCATCTGCACCAATCTTTTTTTTGAAGATCCACTTGCATCCAACGGGTTTTACCTCAGAAGGAGCAACATCTAAAGTCCAAACTTTGTTGGTGTATATGGACTCCATTTCGGATCGCATAACATCCAACCATTTTACAGAGTCCCTACTGGTAATGGCCTGCTCGAAACTAGTAGGATCATTTTCTTCCAAGGTGCAATTCTCTTGATCCATCTATGAGAAAACCATAGCATCTCTTGGGCGGATGAGAAATCCTACTAGATCTGCGGAGTGGCTGAGGTCCGTCTGGGATTATTGAATCCTGTTGTTCCACCAAATCTTCAGTTATTGTTTGTGTATCTGGAATTTCTTCTAGTGCTACCATGCCACCACAGGTTTCTTTTGCAAGAAACCACCATTCCAAAAATGTGGCATTCTTAGAGACATCAATCTTTTGTTCCTCTGCATGGTAGAAAAGATATCCTCGCGAATGTTTGGAATATCCTAAAAATTTACACAACACTGAACGTGCCTCGAGTTTGTCCGGATTGTGCTTTTTAATATAAGCCGGACATCCCCATATCTTAATGAATTTAAGACATGATTTCTTTCCACTCCATATTTCATATAGAGTCTTAGGCACATATTTTAATGGAACCTGATTCAATAAGTATGCAACTGTCTGAAGCTCATGTCCCCAGAATGAAAGAGGCAACTCGGCATTACTTATTATGGAGCGAACCATATCCAAAAGGATATGATTTCTCCGTTCCGATACACTGTTGTGCTGTGGTGTATATAGAAGTGAGCTGAGAGAGAATTCCATTTTATTTTAATTAGTCAAGAAATTCCGTGTTTAAGTACTCCCCTACTCTATCAGATTGAAGAATCTCGATAGTTTTGCCAGTCTGTTTCTCTACTTCGTTCTTATATTCTTTGAACTTCTCAAAGCTTCATATTTGTGTTTCATGAGAAATACATATCCGAATTTAGAGAGATCATCAGTGAATGTAATGAAGTACGAGAACCTACCCCTCGAATGTATAAATATCGGATCACATACATCACTATGTATGAGTTCCAAGAGCTCTGTAGCTCTTTCTTCGTGTCCGATGAACGGAGATTTGATCATCTTTCCTTTGAGAAAAGACTGACAGGTTTCATAGGATGAAAATTCAAATGGATTCAGATATCCATCCTTATGTAACTTACTAAGTCTTTTCTCACCGATATGACCAAGTCTACAATGCCACAAGTAGGTTTTGTTCGTATCTGAACTTTTCCTCTTGCGTGTGTTCTGCATGTTGAAAACTGTGTTTGATTAAGAACATAGATATCACTACAGAGTGTACCTTCTGCAACCAATACGTGATTAAGGTAAATGTTCATGTTATTTCTATCTAGAACAAAATTATATCCATCTTTATTAAGTAAAGAAACCGATATGATGTTGCAGGGTATGGAAGGTACATAGTAGCAGTTGTTCAAAATCATAGTATTGACGCTTGACAATACTAGATGATATTCATCGACGGCAGCAGCGTAAACTTGCGCTCCGTTCCCTACTCTGAGGGACATATCACCTGTGTTAGTTGTATGTATGCCCTAGAGGCCAGTATTGTACAGATGATGTATATTATATTGGATGCTTGGACATACATAGAGAGGACTTTCTTGCTCGATATGATAGTATGCTATCTGGTTGCACTTTACTTTAACATGTATACTTGTCTCTTTATACTGTCTTATCGTTACATGTTGGTAAAGCCCTTAGGATGTGTACTTGACTACCTGGACTATGATGCGGATCATACTAGTTGGGACATGGTAGTCCATAAGTACATCCTTCAAGGTCCCTAGTCGTGGGTGTATCGAGACGGGGCATCGATATACCAGTGTAGACTAGCGTATACGCTTCTCGACCCATGAGATGGGCGATGGATGATCCCATATCCATTGGTTTTTGACATCAGAGATGGTATACGGGTGCTCAGTGGAGACTGGGTATACTGGACGGACTCGCCGAGAACTCCCAGATGGTATTATACCTCACGTCAGATGGCAGTTCTCTGGTGACACTTGTGCAGGTTCGTCTGTAGACCCGAGATCGTCATAGAGTCTTGTGTGATTCCCACTGTGCTTTGATTTCCACCTTACCACGTCTATGAGGGCGTGCAAAACGGTGGTTTTTGGGTACAGTCCCGAGTCACATGGAGGCAATGAGCGATAGGAGGGGTTTCGTTTCTCCCGGTATTAGGGGTTGATGTTATGCTGTGCTCGATTGGCCGTAACAGGGAAGCCCCTGGCCAGGGCTGATTTAGAGATTTACTGGTAAGTGTTACCAGTAGTTTCTCGACCTGTTATGAGCCTCATATCGGCACGATTTATCGGTTATTGGGGTCTGACGTTTACCACCCCTAGACTTGATATGCGACATATCAGACGAGGAGACCGAACTGTACGGGAAGTGTTACCGGCAGGCTTTTACTGGAGTTGGAGCGGGCTTGCTTGCTGATCTTCTGATCGCTCAATACCCGGGTAGCCGTTATGTCCAGCTAGTACCGCTGACGGCTTGTGGGTACTTGATGTGATCATCACCTACTGCCGGCGTATTGACGAGTCTTTAGAGTCCTACATAGAGGTTTTACTGGCTCAGGCAAAACGAAATAGGAGCACGTATGTGATATGTGCGGGACCGAGAATAATGCGTGTATGTGATACCGTATTCTATTCTCGCGACTCTTTGTATCGGTCGGTTATATATGATATAGCCGGGTTATCGAATCAAGTGTTGATTCGATAAATCGACACAATGAATGTTCGTCGGTTATATGAGATATGACCGGATTATTAAGTCAAGTGTTGATTTAATAATTAAGTGTATAATTGTATATTAGATATACTAGTTTACATTTTCGAACACTTGTTCACTTTAGGTTTTTTCTCACACTTGCACACTTGAATATATATATATGATATATATATTAAAAGTGTTTTCTTTTGTATCATGGTTGATGATACACTAAACTTGGGTGTGTAAGACATACACCATTCTATGTATTATGATGGGTTATGATTATTTAAGATAATTACAAAATTAGTGGAGTTTTGGAATGAGCATGAAGCTTGTAGAAGCTTACTTTGCTTTGACAAAGTCTACTAGCTTTGTCTTTACCTTAGATTTCTTTTAACCTAACCATCACACTTAGCTATGGTAATGTCTCTACATGAGTTAGTATATGATACTCACTCACCATGATTAGTATTCTCACTTGATCATTATACTCATCTCTTTCTTTTCTTCTTCTTCTTCATTGTGAAAAAAAAGCTTGCTAGGGTTTGATCCAAAGTGAGAAAGAGTGTGAGAAATAAAATTCTAAAGAGAATCAATTTCCTATTTCTCCATCCTCTACTAGATTAGCACTTTAGTATAGGGTGTTTGTTTCACTAATTCTCAAGTTAGTGAAGTAGAAGCTTGAGTCGGAATTCCCTCGACGTAGATCATCTTCGGCCTCGGAGACTTCAAGCAAGGTCGCACCTTTCGCCTCGTGAAGCCATGCAAGGGTCCGGGAGAACCACGATTGCAGCGAAAGGACTTCATCAAGGAGCTAAAGAAGTAGAGGACTGATCTACAAAGGTTGTATTTCATATCCCTTTAGAGTAAAGTTGTTTACTTGCTTTTTGTTTTGCCTAAACTCTAGTATACGATCTTGCTTAGGGTTGTTCGGCACCTAAAAAATTTAATTTTGGCATGGTCGATACCTTGTAGAGCCTTGTTAGTGTACCTAGTAACCCTACAGTGGTATCAGAGCCTAGCTAGAGCATTAGGCGATGTGTTAACGAAATTAAAACCCCGATCGAACCCGACAATGTCAAAATTAACCCCTCTCTAGACATTTTTTCAAAACTGTGTTTTTTATGAATTAAAAATACCTGAAAAATACAGCTGGCATTTTTAAGAATTACTGTGCAAAACGAGTACCTAATACCTAATACCCACCGCGGAACCGCGGCCATACTCCTCTTGGGCCGCGGATCCGCAGCTACACTGTAGCTATGGGCTTTTATATTTGCACAGTAATATTTAATTCTGTTGGTGCTGGTTTTTGGGTATTTTGTTATCTGACTCAAGTGTTGTGTAATATGGGGTTTATTTTGTATTCGTTGATTTGATCGGGAATTTTAAATTCTTTATTGTTTTCCGGATAATTTAGAAAATATTAAAATGTTCGAACGGATATCATTAACTCAATTTTTCCCGGCACGAAAAATTTTCAAGTGTTGAATTTTTCTCGAGTTTAAATCTTTCGGAAAAACGTGCATGTGATGCGATGGACCCTCTAGAAGACAACAAACCTTAACTCGATTATGTGACCATCTTGAACTGCCCTTTGAACCTTAGGATTTGGGGCAGTACGGCGTGCCACATGTGAGGCGTTGGCTTGACCCTTCTACAGCTGGACTATTGCTACTGTGACGTATTCCGGAATTTTTGAACTCCGCTCAAGTGTTGAGCTATTTAGGAAATCTTGGGTATTTGATTATTCGATCGGAAAGTTTAATACTGTCTATTTATCTGGAATGTGATACAATATGTGGAATTCACACAGTTAGGCATGAAATGCGAAGTATGTGATATTTCGGATTTACGATGTCTAAAGAGATTGTGGATTCCAAATGTTGTAGTTTTACACTTTCTTTTCTGTGACCGTAAGTGTAATATGTGATATCGCCGGTTTCGTTGCTATATGTCAACGACAATTGGGATGAGCATATTTACTTACGTTGATGACATGTGATGTTATGTGTTGCTGGATATGTTATATTGGATCGTCGCGTTCTGAATAGCCGGGGTTTTTATGTGAGATGAGAGTTTTTTTTATTTTCATTCATGTAAAATTAAATGTATGTAATATTCTTTTATTGGGGTACTTCCGGGATGAGGTTGATATCACCTTTTGTATATTACTTTCTTTTCTGCACTAAGATAGACCCAAGGAGGAGAGCACAAGTAATCGGGTTCTGGAGTCTAGTGGGAGACCAACTCGAGGAGTCGAGTCCGGATCTCCTAACTCCAGAATTGGTAGGGTTGCTTGCCGCTCTCGTAGGGGTCTAGGGGTGTGGGTTTGGCTATTCATCGCGACCGTGGAATCCGTGTTTTATAGAGGCTCACAATAAAACACGGACGTCCTAGTATATCCAATGTTTCATATGTTTCTTCTGCTGCGATATCTGTGATGTGATCATTTGATGTTCTGTGATAAATACTGTATATAGTATATATGATATATTATATAGGCGTTACTTATGTTTTACACCCGCGCTAGCCCTGCCCTGCTCTGCCGTTAGTTACCTAACCTAACGGTGCACGAGGGGACATCGAGGCGAATGCGGATGGCATAAGTGTACGTCGTATTTATCTGTAATGTTTAGGTGACTTAAATGATGGGACTTCATTAATGTGATTAATGAAAGAAAAGAAACCTAAAAGATGTTGTAGAATCAAATTTTTAAAAAAAAGGGTAGCTACAGTTTTGTTTTGCATAGCGGTATATATGATATACCCTGCACCTTATTCGATGAGGAAAGAGCTGAGATCCCTTCACCGGGAGTGACCTCTTTAGCAAAACTGGCAGATACTACAACACTCGGTTTGCTTTTGATTGCTTTTGGAGTTTTGCTTTGCATAGTGATGTATATGCCTGCACCTTATTCCATAAGGAAAGAGCCGAGATCCCTTCACCGGGAGTGACCTCTTTAGCAAAACTAATAAAAGCCTCAAAATCACTCCATTTCAAAATTCACATGATTCTACGATGATATCAAGTTCATTACGCAATAGGTTTTCAGAAAAACCTGTCGTAGCCCTCCGTCATTTCAGATAAGTCCTGCTTAGTATTCGTACTGCATTTGTTGACCTTGTCAAGGTATAGTGTGCGGTAGCTGACCAGTATTTATCTGTTTATGCATATGATGCAGATTGTTTTAGGGTAGTCGTACGACCTAGTTGACCTTGTCAAGGGTCGTGCGGGTGGGTTTAATTCAATCAAGAAATGACGGTTTGAACTTGACTTACGGTCTATGGTTTGTTGACCTTGTCAAGGTCATAGATCGTTTGGGGTAAAATATTATCGGGAATTTCAAGTGTTGAAATTTGCAATGAGATTGCATACCTTCTATGAGATAGTTGGATTCCGATACCCACTGCGAGTAATTGTTACTCCCGGGAGAGTTTTACACAGGACAATTAGCCGATCAAGTAGGTGTCTAGAAAGGTGTCAACGGGGTTACGCCTCTGGAAAAACGAGGTTTACTTTGATTAGGTCTGTGCGAAAGCACGGGGAACCTCCCTCAAAGTACCGACACTGCCCCGGCTGAAAGATTGGCGAAGTTGTAGGGTGTAATTAATCCCGCCTAGTCTTTCCTTTTAGGGTTTGAAAGAAGATTTGATAAAAACAGTGGGAGCCATCCTGATTAGATAAAATAATAACCAATCTGATCTTGCAAGAGCATACGCTAAAGTGTTTTCTTCTCTCTCTCTCCAGGTAGCGACCATATCATGCCTTAATAAAGATAATAATATGGATGTATTGACCGAACCCGCATATTATACTGTGCTGGGGAACGTTGGTTCCGTTCTTTCTTATAAGAGTTATAAGACTGAACAAGATATAGGGGAATACCAGGATTCCTATGCCACCCGAATGAAGAAAGTACATGTTGATGCATTTTCTTCGGGTGTGTTCGTTACAGAGAACCGTTTCTCCATTTCCTCTACGTCCTGGGTATTAGATACCGGGTCAGGATCTCATATATGTAATCAGTTACATGGGCTTAGGAAAGGTAGAGAACTTGGAGAAGGTGATAAAGACATAAGGGTTGGAAATGGTGCAATTGTTGCAGCTAAAATCGTCGGGGAATATCACATTGTATTGCCAACTGGTAATACATTGATTCTGAACGAATGCTATTATATGCCGAACCTGATATGCAATATTATATCGGTTTCTTTGTTGAGTAAAGAAGGATATAATTTTGTATTACAGGATAACGTTATGAACATTTTTCTAAACCAAAAGTTGGTTGGATCAGGCACGATATGCAATGGCATTTATGTTCTAAATCAATCAACAGTTCTGAGCATAACAAACACACACAAGAGGAAGAGTTCAGAACTGAACGAATCCTTCTTGTGGCATTGTAGACTGGGTCACATCAATGCGACATGACTAGCTAAGTTGCATAAGGATGGATATTTAAATCCGTTTGAATTTTTATCTTATGACACTTGCCAGTCATGTCTCAAAGGCAAGATGACCAAAACTCCGTTTACGGGACACGGAGAGAGAGTTACGGAACTCTTGGGACTGGTACATAGTGATGTATGCGGCCCCATGTCTACACATGCCAGGGATGGTTCTTCGTACTTCATTTCATTCACTGACGATCTCTCTAGATTCGGATATGTATTTCTGATGAAACACAAATCAGAAGCTTTTGAGAAATTTAGAGAATATAAACAAGAAGTCGAGAACCAAACCGGGAAAAGTATTAAAATCCTTCGATCTGATCGAGGAGGTGAATACTTGAGCAATGAATTCCTGGACTTCCTAAAAGAGAATGGGATTCTCTCTCAGCTGACTCTTCCATATACACCACAGCACAACGATGTATCTGAACGGAGGAACCGCACCCTATTAGATATGGTGCGCTCTATGATGAGCACAGCTGAGTTACCTATTTCCTTCTGGGGGTATGCGCTGGAGACAGCAGCATACCTATTGAATCAAGTTCTATCTAAATCTGTACCTACCACACCATATGAGATATGGAGTGGGAAGAGACCATATCTTAAACGAGTTAAGATATGTGGTTGTCCGGCCTATGTCAAAAGACAAAATCCGGACAAACTCGAGGCGCGGTCAGTTCTTTGCAAATTTGTGGGATATCCAAAGAACTCATATGGGTATTTTTTCTACCACAGTGAGGAACAAAAAGTGTTTGTTGCTCAACATACCATCTTTTTAGAAAAGGAATTTCTTGTAAAAGAAATTAGTGGCAAAGTGGTAGAGCTGGAAGAGGATCCAAATACACAAACTGCAACTGAAGATTTAGTGGAACCAGAGGATTCGGTAGTTCCCAACGAACCTCAGCCTCTCCGCCGATCTAGTAGGGTTCCTCACCCACCTGAGAGATACTACGGTTTTCTAATGGATGGTGGGAGTGAGGATTGCATCATGGTTGATGATGACCCAACTATCTTCGAGCAGGCCATCACGAGTGGAGACTCAGTGAAATGGCTGGATGCAATGCGGTCCGAGATGGAATCCATGTACACCAACAAAGTATGGACTTTGGAAGATGCTCCTGAAGGGGTAAAACCCATTGGGAGCAAGTGGATCTTCAAGAAAAAACTTGGTGTAGATGGGAAAGTGGAGACTTTCAAAGCTAGACTTGTTGCAAAGGGTTTTCGTCAAAGACCAGGTGTGGACTATGACGAAACCTTTTCTCCAGTGGCTATGCTTAAATCCATCCGGATCATGCTTACCATCGCTGCATATCATGACTACGAAATCTGGCAAATGGATGTTAAGACCACCTTTCTAAACGGTGATTTAGAAGAGTGCGTGTACATGACTCAGCCAGAGGGCTTCGTAGATAGTGGGAGCAGCGGGAAGGTGTGCAAGCTGCTTAAATCCATTTATGGATTAAAGCATGCATCGCGGAGTTGGAACATCTGCTTTGACGTCGTTATCAAAGAGTTTGATTTCGTCAAAAACGTAGATGAACCTTGTATCTACAAGAAGGTGGCAGAGAGTAAGGTTGTCTTCCTCGTATTGTACGTGGACGACATACTCTTGATAAGAAATGACATTCCTATACTGCAATCGGTCAAGCTCTTCTTATCACAAAGATTCTCAATGAAAGATCTTGGTGATGCCTCCTGCATATTGGGAATTAGGATCTATAGAGATAGATCTAAAAGGATATTGGGATTGTCCCAATCCAGGTACATTGCCACCATACTAAAGAGGTTTAGTATGGAAGAGTCCAAACGTGGGTTTTTACCCACGATCTCAGGGCTCACTCTCTCCAAGGAGATGTCTCCCAAGACTGATTTGGAGAGAGCTCGCATGCAAGGGATACCCTATGCTTAGGCTGTAGGCTCTATCATGTATGCGATACTATGTATCAGACCCGATATAGCATACTCACTAAGTGTAGTGAGTAGGTATCAAGCTGATCCTGGAGAGAGTCACTGGACAGCTGTGAAGAGCATTCTCAAGTACTTACGAAGGACTAAAGAGATGCTCTTGGTGTATGGTAACGGAGAACTCCAAGTGGAGTCCTTTACCAATTCGAGCTTCCAGAATGATAAGGACGACTCTAAGTCGCAGTCGGGTTTTGTCTTTACCCTTTACGGAGGGGCGGTTAGCTGGAAGAGTTCCAAGCAGGAAACCGTGGCAGACTCGACGATGGAGGCTGAATACATCGCTGCCAACGATGCTGCCAAAGAGGCTGTCTGGATCAAGAAGTTCATTACTGAACTTGGAGTGGTTCCATCCATTGAGCATCCAATACCTTTGTATTGCGATAAAAATGGAGCGGTGGCTTTAGCCAAGGAACCCAGGTCCCATCAGCGATCCAGGAATATTCTGAGGCGGTATCACCTGATCCGGGAGATAGTTGATCGCCGGGAGATCGAGGTCAGGAGGGTTGACACGAAGAACAATACAGCGGATCCACTCACGAAGGCCATTCCCCAGATACAGTTTGAGAGACTCTTCGGGATGCTTGGTATGCGATACTACAGCAGCTGGCCCTAGTGCAAGTAGGAGATTGTTAGTTGTATGTATGCCATAGAGGCCAGTATTGTACAGATGATGTATATTATATTGGATGCTTGGACATATATATAGAGGAATTTCTTGCTCGATATGATAGTATGCTATCTGGTTGCACTTTACTTTAACATGTATACTTGTCTCTTTATACCGTCTTATCATTACATGTTGGTAAAGCCCTTAGGATGTGTACTTGACTACCTGGACTATGATGCGGATCATACTAGTGGGGACATGGTAGTCCATAAGTACATCCTTCAAGGTCCCTAGTCGTGGGTGTATCGAGACGGGGTATCGATATACCAGTGTAGACTAGCGTATACGCTTCTCGACCCATGAGATGGGTGATGGATGATCCCATATCCATTGGTGTTTGACATCAGAGATAGTATACGGGTGCTCAGTGGAGACTGGGTACACTGGACGGACTCGCCGAGAACTCCCAGATGGTATTATACCTCATGTCAGATGGCAGTTCTCTAGTGACACTTGTGCAGGTTAGTCTGTAGACCCGAGATCGTCATAGAGTCTTGTGTGATTCCCACTGTGCTTTGATTTCCACCTTACCACATCCATGAGGGCATGCAAAACGGTGGTTTTTGGGTACAGTCCCGAATCACATGGAGGCAATGAGCGATAGGAGGGGTTTCGTCTTTCCCGGTATTGGGGGTTGATGTTGCGCTGTGCTCGATTGGCCGTAACAGGGAAGTCCCTGGCCAGGGCTGATTTAGAGATTTACTGGTAAGTGTTACCAGTAGTTTCTTGACCCGTTATGAGCCTCATATCGGCACGATTTATTGGTTATTGGGGTCTGACGTTTACCACCCCTAGACTTGATATGCGACATATCAGACGAGAAGACCGGACTGTACGGGAAGTGTTACCGGCAGGCTTTTACAGGAGTTGGAGCGGGCTTGCTTGCTGATCTTCTGATCGCTCAATACCCGGGTAGTCGTTACGTCCAGCTAGTACCGCTGACGGCTTATGGGTGCTTGATGTGATTATCACCTACTGCCGGCATATTGACGAGTCTTTAGAGTCCTACATAGAGGTTTTACTGGCTCAGGCAAAACGAAATAGGAGCACGTATATGATATGTGCGGGACCGAGAATAATGCGTGTATGTGATACCGTATTCTATTCTCGCGACTCTTTGTATCGGTCGGTTATATATGATATAGCAGGGTTATCGAATTAAGTGTTGATTCGATAAATCGATACAATGAATGTTAGTCGGTTATATGAGATATGATCGGATTATTAAGTCAGGTGTTGATTTAATAATTTAGTGTATAATTGTATATTAGATATACTAGTTTACATTTACTAACACTTGTTTACTTTAGGTTTTTTCTCACACTTGCACACTTGAATATATATATATATATATATGATATATATATTAAAAGTGTTTTCTTTTGTATCATGGTTGATGATACACTAAATTTGGGTGTATAAGACATACACCATTCTATGTATTATGGTGGGTTATGATTATTTAAGATAATTACAAAATTAGTGGAGTTTTGGAATGAGCATGAAGCTTGTAGAAGCTTACTTTGCTTTGACAAAGTCTACTAGGTTTGTCTTTACCTTAGATTCCTTTTAACCTAACCATCACACTTAGCTATGGTAATGTCTCTACATGAGTTAGTATATGATACTCACTCACCATGGTTAGTATTCTCACTTGATCATTATTCTCATCTCTTTCTTTTCTTCTTCTTCTTCATTGTGAAAAAAAAGCTTGCTAGGGTTTGATCCAAAGTGAGAAAGAGTGACATAGCCAACCATGCTACCTGTGGGTAGGAAGTATCCATCCACAGTCACATTACGGCTGTAGAGATATCAAGAACAAGATAAAACTATCTAAAACATGTCCATAATCCAGTATAACAGGAGTCAATAATAAATAAATGCGGAAGCAAATGATCCAATACAAATAACTGAAAAGTGTGTCCCATAATGCGGGCTCACATCAGGAAATAAATGCAGGAAATAAAACTAACTACTACTGAACTCACAGCTCAGCCTGCTGGCTGAAGTACTCCTGCTCGGACTGCAACAGCGGTACAGAATCTGGGCCATGCAAAACCCAGACGTCAGCGCGTCATGTCATCAAGTAATATAATATGAACAGTGTAGCAGGCAATATAATATAAACATGAATACAGCAAGAATAACAATAATATGAATCATACCAGTACAGGGTAGCGTGCAGTGGGTAAACTAAACTGTTCTATCAGGTTTTCTATTCTAAAGTCTTTGAAATCAATTTGAGTAATCCTCCATGTAACTCAAAGGATATGTCCCGTTACCCCCCGGGACCACGGATCAGGAATATGTGAACCAATAGTGGTTCTGTCCTGTTACCCCCCGAGACCACGGATCAGGAAAAACGTAAGAGTCACGAATGGCTCTGTCCCGTTACCCCCCGGGACCACGGATCAAGTAATACCCTTTTAAGTTACACTTTAGTTTACACTTTTGATTTCCCCATACCCCCAAGTTATATATGTCAGGTCAGGTATTCAGTAATCAAGAAACTAATGCCAACACAGGATCAGGTAAACAGGTTTGTCTGGATAGACAACAGGAACGGTCCATGAGGACTACATGTTATGTTTGTTGGCATTAGACACAAGATCAGGTAACAGGTAAAGCCATGGTACATCAGGTCAAGCCAGGTAATGTATAAAGGTGTTATGTCATGTCAAGAGTGTACGGTACCATGTCATGTCAAGTAGGAAGTGTAACAGGTCATGTCAGGAAGCACAAGATGTCATGTGGGTGCTCATAATCAACTAACATAAGCATGTGTATAAATAAACAAGCATGAGTACTATCAGAACAATAAACTGGAACATGTAATATAATATGCAAATAGATATAATTTCAAGGGTATGGATGCACAGTTATCGATTAGGGTTACATTTATAGTTCCAATATTAATTAGGATGCAATTTATTAAACATGGAGTGTTAATATCACACTATTATGTAGTAATGTGATCTATGGATGCAATTATATGCATCTTAAATGCGATGGATGCAAACGGGTATCCGAAAAGTTATAAAACTATAAAATGGTAATGTGGGATGTACAACTAAGCAATATGTGATATAAATATTGATATAATAATATTAATATGGATAGCATATTCAAAACGATTAATAACTATAAAAGTGGTATTGATTAACCATGCACAAGAAGGTTCCGTTCAGAAATTCAGCGTCACCCTAATTTGTAAAATAGTTTAAAAATAACAAACGTTATCCAAAAGGAACGTGTCTTATACCAAAACAAAGACAATTCAATAAGATTTTCATTTTTATAAGTATAAGCATCTCAGGTTGTCCCTACAAAAAGTTATGAACATTCGAAGTTGAAAGTTTGCTGCTGGAATTTCCCTGGACAGCAGTTTGGAGACATTTTCATTTGCATTTTACGTTATTTAAACAATTTATTTTGCAAGTAAATATTTTATAGAGTTATAGTATTCTGAGTTATCTTCGTAACGAACTAAAGAACGTATACTAATGATTTTTCTATGATTTATAATGAATTTTATAAGATAAGATGTACAGTAAATTTCAGATTTGTCATATCCGATTTTTCAACGACGTTTCATGTGTAAACTATAAGATTTTCAAATGTATAACATTATAAAATGAAGATTATAAACTAATTAAAGATAATAATAATAAATATTACGACGATATATATTTTAAATGATATAATTGCAGTATAATGTAATCTAGTATGTCACAAGATAAGTTTTCATGATCTAGATTTAATATGATATAAACGGATGCAAACGGAACATCGAAACGTTATAAAATTAAACATGGGGCACTAGATTTAAACTATAGGTATGGTATTTATTTAAATAGGTATAAAATAAATTATATAGCATGTAGCAAGGTTAACTTGCCTCGATGGGTCGCGAATCGGGAAAACGGAACGTTAACCGTCGGCGGGGAAAACTCGCGACGGGCGCACGGTTCACGGAATGAACCCAAACGACGAACAAAGGAACCACACGGGTCAGGGTACCTCGCTGGAACGTCGAGAAGC
The DNA here is from genome assembly GCA_030015575.1 of Agapanthus africanus. Lineage (NCBI taxonomy): Eukaryota > Viridiplantae > Streptophyta > Magnoliopsida > Asparagales > Amaryllidaceae > Agapanthus > Agapanthus africanus. Next base: position 512,327,590 of record CM057347.1, on the reverse strand, counting down.
GTCACCGGCACGACGGAATTCCGGCAACAAAAAAACAGTTAAAAAAATGAGAAACGAGACATGAAGCAAGAAGAGAAAGAATGATAAAGAGAAGTACGAGAGAATATATGAGGGGGAGATAGAGAGAGAAAAAGTGGAGAGAGAGAAGAGGGAGAGAGGGAAAGTGGGGCCCACGGGGTTAAAGAGGAGGTTGCGATTGGCTGAGAGAATAAATTGAGAAGGATATAAAAGATTGTAAAAATATTATATGGTTAACTTAAAGATTTAAAAGATAGGTAATGAACAGTAAGATATCAGGTTAGTTAGAAAAATATATGCGATAGTTTTAATAATATTAAAATTTGGGATTTTGGCGCCAAATAAAACATTTCCAAATCGCGCCTGGGTCGAGTCCAAAAATTTGAAATTGAAATAATAGGATTTTAAGCAGGATCCAAATTTTAAAATTAAGTGTTTTATGATTAAAAAGCATACCCCCAAAACGGACACACGCACGTGCACGTAGCCATCCAAACTCGCCCGTTTCACTGAACGGGACGAGAACACAATACACGGACGCTACCACGAGGCTAGGGGTGTCAAGTAGGCCAAGATGAATATTTTCAATTTTATTTTAGATGCCAAAATTTGTTATATGTAGAAATGACTTTGCCGGGTAAATTTTACAGTAAGCAACAAACAAGCAAGTTAAATGAAATGAGTACCACATTATGCTCAAACTGTAACTGAAAATAGTAGCATTGGGTTCGGGTGTTACAGTTTGATCCAAAGTGAGAAAGAGTGTGAGAAATAAAATTCTAAAGAGAACCCACTTCCTATTTCTCCATCCTTTACTAGATTAGCACTTTAGTATAGGGTGTTTGCCTCACTAATTCTCAAGTTAGTGAAGTAGAAGCTTGAGTCGGAATTCCCTCGACGTAGATCATTTTCGGCTTCGGAGACTTCAAGCAAGGTCGCACCTTTCGCCTCGTGAAGCCATGCAAGGGTCCGGGAGAACCACGATCGCAGCGAAGGGACTTCATCAAGGAGCTAAAGAAGTGGAGGACCGATCTACAAAGGTTGTATTTCGTATCCCTTTAGAGTAAAGTTGTTTACTTGATTTTTGTTTCGCCTAAACTCTAATATACGATCTTGCTTAAGGTTGTTCGGCACCTAAAAAATTTAATTTTGGCATGGTCGATGCCTTGTAGAGCCTTGTTAGTGCGTCTAGTAACCCTAAAGACGTAGCCCCGTTAACACTTTTCTAGACACCTAATGAGTTAGCTAATTGCGAAGTAAAAAATATCTCCCAAGAGTAATCCTACTCATCAGCGGGATCGGGATCCAACTATAATCGCGTGATAACCTAAACGGAAGCCATTCTATTCACCACACTATAGAAGGTTTGCAACACTAGCAAGTTTTCTGTATATTTGAAACTCCCGATGTGGTTTTTGCCCCTAGGACCCAAGTGACCTGACTGAAGATCAAAATGTCAAAAGATCCTAGTCAAGTTCTACCCATCATTTTCTTGATTGCATTAGACCCACCTGTTTACCGCCGAAAACAGAGACGAAACCGCGTAGGTCGTCTTGCCTGAATTTGGGGGCAGATGCTATTTGGTTTTATCTGTCCACCTCTCCGAAGATGCCAAGTTGATTTATGGCATATCGGAGGTTTAGACTGATGCGGCCGTTATATCAGACTTCGTCAGATTCCCCCTTGTTTACGAGGGGTTTTTGATTGTGAGGATGCTCTTCCTTGCAGGCGCAAGCCCCTGTAGTTAATTACGCCACCGCATCGCGGTAACCACTTTCTCCTTTTCCAGATGTTCACTTCGTGTCGTGTGTGTTTGTTTTGTTTTTGGTTGCCCATGTATTGTATATGGAGACTAATTTATGTTGTCGTCCATAGGGCGTAGATTAGTCCAAATTCGTATTTTCTTAGATTTGGGTTTGGTTGATTTAAGAATCGTTAATCTCATTTGAGATTAAGATCAACTTAAATGTTTGTTAAGGATACGTTAGTCCAATTTTTTGACTAAGATTTACTTAACAAGGTTTTCGTATCATTCAGATCCAACAAAAGAGCATTTGGGCTCTATTGTTTTAGTTTAGGGACATTACGGTCCATTGGGTTTAAGGACATCATAGTCCATGAGTTTAAGGACCTCATAGTTCATAGTTTAAAAACGCCATAGTCTATAGAGTTTAGTTTAGGGACGTTGCGGTCCATGGGGTTTAAGGACACCATAGTCCATGAGTTTAAGGACCTCATAGTCCATGTTTAAAGACATCATAGTCTGTAAGGTTTTAGTTTGACAGTTTGGGGATGCGCCAAAAGTTATTGGTTATTGGGACCCTCCATCTCTCTGAAGACGTTGAAGAATTACAATATGTATCAGAGGTGTGGAGAGATGTACCCTCGAACCAATGTTCCGACTGGAGGGGGAATGGGATGAACATCAGTTTAGATGCCATCAGTTAGGAGCTCATTAGCTGTCTTTTAGGACCGAGATTGGTTTTGGAGACCCTGAGCATTAGGGGCTCAATTGATGGTCCTCGGAAAATTTGGTCTGAGTTTGGCTAATATTGGCCTTTCATAGTGTTCAACACTAGTATATGTTTAGCGCTCACGTGCTCCCACGTGAGGTGCTTGAAATAGTGTTAAACACTAAAAATTTGAGGCGCTCACGTGGGGTCACGTGAGGCGCTTGAAGTAGTGTTAAACTACAAAAATTTGAGGTGCTGTTTCTTCGGGTTTATTCCCTTGTTCTTTTCTGTGCGCTAAGCGCTATTGGATCACGTGAGATCACTTGAGGCGCCCCCCAAAATGGAAACTGCCTTTGATTTATTCCCTTTTTGCTTTGTAAGTGCTAAGCACTACTTTGGGGTCACGTGTGATCATGTGAGCCAATCTCGGTTATCCTCTTTTATTCATCAAAAGAGCTCACGTGGGAGCACGTGATCGGCTGTTATCATGTTGGGTGCCAATCCTTTTACGTGCATGGAGATCATGAGTTTCGAGACTTTCAAGCCCACTGTTTTATAAGAATTAAATTCTTAGGACTTAGTTTTTCTCTTAGATTTGCGATCTGCATGGCAGAATCTCCCCGATGAGAATTAAATTCTCAATTTGTAGGGAGATCTGCTTCTGCAGATCTTTCACTATAAAGAAGAACTAAGTTCTTATATGAAGGGTTAAACCCTTATCTTATCAGAGGAATTAAATTTCTATATACTTTTTGGGAGAATTAAATTCTCTGAACTTAGATCTCCTCCTAGGTTTTGGATCTTCATGGAAAAATCTCCCCGATGAGAATTAAATTCTCAACTTGTGGGGAGATCTGCTTCTGCAGATCTCAACCAGAGGAAGAACTAAGTTCTTTTTAGAAGAGTTAACTCTTATGGAGGTGAAAAAGAGATGCGATATTCTCTGTGTTTTGGTTCCTTCTCTTACCTCGGGTTTTTCTTTCTGTTTTCTCTCTTTTAACTTGAAATTTAGGGGGGTTCTCTCTTTTCTTTCTTCTCTTTTTGGCTCCTATTTATAGAAGAAAGAAAAAAAATCAATTTGTTCAGAAAATCTCTTTTTAAGAGATTTTGATTGATTTTATACTCAACCAAAATGATCTTTTAGATCAATCGGTAAATTTTATTCACCGTTGGATTTTTAATCCAAGAACTACTATCGGTTTAGAATTTAATTCTATCGGTTTAGAAGGCATAGGAGCCCATCACGTATAGCACGTGACCCCACAAAGTTAAGCCCATTAAAGAGCGTCACGTGCTATCACGTGAATTTTTCTGGCCAATTGTTTGTTTTTAGAAGGCGCTTATATACTTTGTATATAGAGGTCACGTGTCTGCACGTGAGGCTCAGTTTCAGCCTTGTTTTGTCAAGCGCAGTGCCTATCACGTGTGGGCACGTGGTGCTCCATTTGGGGACTTTTCCCATTGCTTTTTATATTTATTATTCAGTTTTCACGAGGGAACACCGCCCGTGCGAGCCTTAAGTAAAGATCAAAATGATCACATGACTATCCTAACCAATCACATTAACATGCAATAGAAAAGTATTACATAGCTACCGAACACTACGTCTCGACTAAAGATCGAAATGTGCAGCACGAATACTAAGCACTACCAATCTGAAATGACGGAGGGCTGTTTGGTGAAAAACTCTTTAACGTAATGAACTTGATATCGTTGAAAAAACCGAGTAGTTTTGAAAAAGGGTGGTTTAGGCTCCACTTTTGAAAACTAGTGGTTTTGAAGAAAACCGAGTAATCTACAGTAACATAAACTTTTGCTCAAGTGGTCACTCCCCGTGAAAGGATCTAAGCTCTTACCTCCTCAAATGAGGTGCTGGATATTCCTAACCGAATAGCACTATGCAAAGCGAAAGAATATGACTATAGTTTTTCAAAATTTGTTTCAACATCTTTTAGGTTTCTTTTTTCTTACATTAATCAAAATTAATGCGCTCCTATCAATTAAATTCTATCACACTAGAAAAGAACGAAAATACAATGTACGTATATGCCATCCGCATTCGCCACAGAGCCCCGTCATGCACCGTTAGGTTACTTAACTACCGGCAGAGCTGGAGTTGGACTAGCGCGGATGCAAAACATATACAACATATACTAGTGTGTGTGTGTGTGTGTGTGTGTATGTAACCATTCGTCCCAGGCATGATCTAAGCAACATTACAGAACATCGATAAGCAACATGAAATAGCGGATAATCTAGATGCCCCGGGTTTCATTTGAGCCGCAATTGAAACTCGATGTTTCCCAGTTGTGTGGATAGCCTGTGCAATGAAGAATCTAGACCCCTAAGAGTGCAGCAAGTTACTCGCCAATTCCGGAAGTGAGGCAACCCCAATCAACAGAGTGAATGGGCCATCCAGCACTTCACGGAATCCGGTAACTTGAGCACCCCTTCGTGGGTCTACACCCCCTACGAGTGCGGCAAATAGCCCGCCAATTCTAGAGTAATTCCCCCTCGGTCTCAACGCCATGAGATGGAGGCTCATTGCCTTCTAGAACCCGGCTATTCGAGCACTCCTCCGCTGAGTAATCCTAGTACAGAAAAGAAAAATATATACAATGGTGACATCGACCTCAACCCGGTCGTGCCCCAATAAAAGAATATATAAATTGGCGGAAACGGCAATCCACATGTCGGACGCTCGCGCCGCAATAATGAATATACAAATGAATCTAAACTGTATAACTATCATTGCACTAGGGGCTATCCAATACGACAATCCAAATATACCATCACAGATATAAACATCACAGCAGCAGAAACTAGTATGTGCAACCTCGTCTAAATGACATATAGCAAATAGACGATATTTAAAAAACACATACACCGCATCACAGAGATCAACGATGCAAAAGTTTGAAGTTCTAAACTTTCCAAGTTTCCCAAAAGCAAAGATAACCCAAAGTGAAATCTGGGGTAAATCAAATAAGCCTAAAAGTCCCAATTTCCAAAACCTAAGAGACTGGATGAAAACGAGTTCCAAAGGTCATCCAAAAACCGCCCATAGCGGGCAAATGGAGGATTCTGGCGGTTTTACCATGATGGATTTGCCTTATTTTCTTCGTGTGTCATATACACTTTAAGAGTAAGCCTCTGCACTTGTTTAAAAAAATTCCAGAGACCGAAAAATTTCTTGGACAGAGAGTAGGTTTTGAAACTCGGAATTTTTCGGTTTTGAAAAGCATCGTCTACTATTAGTTTCTAATATTTGGGTGGCTCTGATACCATGTTGGGGTTCGTAGCGCTCTGTCCGCCAACCGCGGCCGTTGCGGAACGAAAAACTTTAACTTTTTATAAAACTGGCGCTAGAAATCACACCCTAGAATCTAACCAAACATTTAAACTAGCAAACTAGAGGAGTCTAGCTACTCTGCTAAAAGGTTATACCGATAGACACGTGTCCTTCGTATCTTCACTCCTCTTCTTAAGCTCCTTGAGATCTCCCAAATCAACCTTGATGGCCGGCCTCCTCGGTCCTAGATAATCCACCTGAAGGTTTTTGATTCAAGCTCTTACTTTTTCTATCTCAAATCCCTTTGGCTATCAAAACATGAGATTAGTAAGGGAATGAACTCTAGAAAAGAGAGAGAATGACAAGTTAAGAGTCATATGAAAAAATGGCTAAGCTTAGAAGATATGAAGCATTTTTCTTCCATTAAAAATCCAACCATACTTTAATAGTATTCACAATAAATACCAAAACTATGCTTCGTGCCATCTCACCCCTTTCCACCTCATTTTCTATTTTCAACAAATAGCAAAAAGCACGATGAGGTGTCATCTTCTAGAAGGTATTTTGATAATTACAAAATAGTTTCTACCGTATATACATACCCGTATTCATACCAAAATATGAATACCGAAAAGATAGAATACTACTACTAATATAATACTAGTATTAAATCAATATCCGATTTAACAAACCGGCTTAATTCTAAGCCTGCTAGTATCATTAACTGTCCGATCTAAAACCTGGATAACAATAGAATATGCATATCGAAATATGTATACGTAAATTATTAAATCAATACCTGATTTAATAATCCGGCTTAATCTTAAGCCGACTAGTATTATCATTCGATCGGAACCCTGCATGTATAAACATACGGCCACCACATCGTTTCGTCCGAACCAGAGAAACCCTCTGTGTGAGACTCTAAAAATTCGACAGTACGCTGGCAGTGGGTTTAACCACAAGCACGTCAGCGACACTAGCTGTACGTAACGGCTATTCAGATACCTGTCGAAAAGAAGGCCGATGAGCAAGCTCATCCGGATCCCTACTGAGCTTATCCGTGACAATCTCCGTACAATCTGGTCTCTTCATCTAAGAGTATCGCATACCGGGTCTAGTGGATGGTAAACGCCAGACCCCCTACTGATCCGATAAATCGTGTCGATGTAGCTTATGACTAATCCGAGAAACTACTGATCTAACCATTAGTAAATCTCAACTGCCTTGGCCAAGATCTTATGGTTCTGGCCAACCGGACACAGTGCGATATCGACTCCCAATACCGGGAGAAACGAATCCCTGAAAATCTGTAACGACCATATTTTCTAATACCTAATAAAATATATTTTATTTATATTTCTACTATCAAATAATTATTTACGTGTTTCTTTTAAATAATAATAATTTTTAAAGTAGTGTTAATAATTTTCAAAGCAGTAAATATGATTAAATGAAATTTCTAAAATCTATTTATTATTATAGGCTTAAAATGTTTTAGAAAGATTTTATAATACCTTAAAATAATCTACATATTTTTATTATCAATAAAAGTAATTAATTCGTAATTCAAAATATTTTAAAGATTAACTAGATATTATATAATTATTATAAATAGTTAACAATTTAGAAATAGATATACTAATTGTTTTTAGCCCAAAAATATTTTTATATTAAAGATAATAATAAAATATATTTTCTGGAATTTTTCCATAATTTTCCCGTATTTCTTACTATTTTTAACTAATTTTTCAAAGCCAAATCAATATTTTAAATAATCTGGTATTTTATTAATTTTTATTTTAAATTTTTAAATCCTTTTAACCTGGACCGTTGGATCCAAGATCCAACGGTCCAGAGCTCTGCGGCGGCGCCCACGTGGCGATCCGCACCCACGGCCACGGGCCAATCGCGTCGCGCCACGTGGCGACCAGGCGGTGCGCTGCGGGCCGTTGGATGCAGATTCAACAGCTAAGGATTTAGGCGGCGGCGGCTAATCATTGGAAATCAATTCTGAGATGATTAGCGGCGCAGATTTTTGGGATTTTTTTGGATTTTCTTATTATTTTTGAACGCTATAAATAGGCACTTTCAAACCTCAATTTCTCACACCTCAGAACTCCAAAAATTCTGAAAAAAATACCGGTGCCTTCGTATCGCCGACGCCGACGCTACGGCTCCATCCAATTGCAGAGGAAAAATCGTGACGCGGAGTTATTAAGGATTTAGTACGGGACTACGTTTTCAGCTCTTCGGCTTTCCGACTCAAACAAAAAGGTAGGATCCGCCTCTCTCTCCTTTTCCTGTCACCTTCTTCTATCTCAATAACCTAGTTCCAACTTCTAATTCTCAACCCCCATTTAAAATGGTGTTATAATATTTGTGCATACCCTTTTTCCTTGTACCCTTAATCATGATAATGTTAACCCACATTTTTAAAACGGTGTTTAAATTTCATCTGTACACAATTATATTGCACACCCATAATACCTGGAATTTGTCATAACCCATGAATTTTCATTTCACCTCTGACATACCCAAACTTTAAAAATGATCTCAAAATATGTTACTTCCATAAGATACCCTCGTTTAAATATTATATTTTAAAATATGTAAAATAAATATTTTAGATACAGTATTCGTATATTTTACTTACAAATATTTTTAAAACCCCCTCAACTTTTCAAGAAAGAAAATATTATTTAAATAACGATATCTTTTCAAAAGGGAATATTTAGTATCTTTTAAAAGGTAATTTTTTAAAACCAATCTAAAATAAAGGAAAGGTTGTACGCATCGATCGTTTATCTAAATCAGACTTTGTGCTGTCTAGACAAGTGTGTCTAAGGCTAGTGGTTATCAATTAGGCCCACTACTTACGTAGTGGAGTACCTTCCCACTTAGCTGGCACTTACCTGACCACAATTGGCAGTGAAGAGGCGATTTGAGGACCTCATAACTTATCCTTTTGGAATATTAGGAGCAGTCTAGATTTTTCAAATAAAAACCCATTGTAAAAGATTTTCAAATAAACACCATAACCTTTTATCAAAAGGATATTTTCTATAAAACATTATGCTTTTCCTAAATAATAAATATCCCAAATATCATGGTTTTCTTGGAAGTAATAAAAGATATTTAAACCTTATTATTTTAACTAAGCTTTCTCTAAAGGACACAAAGTACTTTACAAATTCTAGAAAAATAAAACGAGTGGTTGTGGAAGGCCATATTAAACGAGATCAATACTCTTTCTAAAATTCCAGTTTATGACAACATGACATATACAAAACATGATCCGGTTAGGGTTAGAATGCGCGGACGTAGGTATGGAATACTTTATGAAGATCCCGATATTCCGGGTGACCAGTCCAAAGTGTGGACGACTATACTAAAATGAAGATCCCGATATTCCGGGTGACCAGTCCAAAGTGTGGACGACTATACTAAAATGAAGATCCCGATATTCCGGGTGACCAGTCCAAGATATGGGCGACTATACAATATGAAAATTCCATGCCTAGAAGTATACGCACTAACTCTAATCCGTCCGAACCTTTATACTGAACCACGGGGATGGGTAGTTTGATTAGGCAAGGATAATTCGGAACTCGGATTCCCCTACTACTCGATCATGATCCCGGGAAGTGAAACGGTACATTTCACTTCCCCAGTTGTTGTTCCGTGGTTACAACGGAATAATCACGAGTATCCGGACCCTTGTTTAACAAACTAATACATATTATTACCTTCATCTACATATAACTTACAACATATATAACCTACTCATATTCACATATCCAATTTGTACTTAACCTCATACCTTTATACTCATGTACATCATATCATTATACACACCTGTTCGTTTCTATACCTTTACTATCTTATGAGGCAATCCTACCCGAGTATAACTCGCTGACGGACCTTCCTTTTCTTTCTCTATCTTTGGAATGTCCGTCAGATAAGAATGAGTATTACAGCGAAGATCAAGGTGTGAAGCCAACTTATGAAGATTATGCAGACAGGACAATGGAAGATTAGATAGTTTTAATTTTTGTTGTTGCCCACATGTGTCACGCCCCGCTTTCCAAAATACGCTAAAGTGGGCACGTGACATAGCCAACCATGCTACCTGTGGATAGGAAAAATCCTTCCACAGTCACATTACGGCTGTGGAGATATCAAGAACTAGAAAGTAAACTAACTATCTAGTACATTTCCATAAGCCAGAGTAAAAGAGTCAAGAGATAACAATATGCGGAAGCTAAAAGATACAATAAATGAAACACCTGGAGTGAAACTACATACCGACAGGAACCTCACCGCTCGTCTAACAGCGGCAAAACTCCTAATCAGTCTGCAACAGGGTAGAAAAATCCGGGCCATGCAAAACCCAGACGTCAGTGCGTCAAGTCATCAAGTAATAACATAATAAACAGGCAATGCGAATATAAACATGAATGAAGCAAGAGTAACAATAATGTAAATCAGAGCAGTGCAGGGTAGTGTGCAGTGGGTAAACTAAACTGTGCTATCAGGTTCTCTGTTCTAAAGTCTTTGAAATCAAATTGATGAATCATCGATGCAACTCAATAGTATCCCGTACATACCCGGGACCACGGCCACAATATTCTCGGCTGCAGCCGAGACATGCCGCTAGGCACAAAACAGGAATGTGTACACTCGATAGTATCCCGTACATACCCGGGACCACGACCACAATATTCTCGGCCGAAACCGAGACATGCCGCTAGGCACAAAACAGGAATGTGTACACTCAGGACAGGTAGTGAACTGTTGAGTTACAAGTCAGGTTTCACCTTTGATTTCCCCATACCCCCAAGTTATATGTGTAAGTCAAGTCAGGTATCTCGAAAATCAAGAAACTAATGCCAACACAGGATCAGGTAAATAGGTTTGTCTGGATAGACAACAGGAACGGTCTATGAGGACTACATGTCAGGTTTGTTGGCATTAGACACAAGATCAGGTAACAGATCAGGTCATGGTACATCAGGTCAAGTCAACCAGTGTACGGTACCATGTCGGGTCAATCAATGGCAAGACAGGTCGAGAAGCAAGCGATATCACAGGTGTGCTCACAGTCAATTATATAATCAAGCATGGGTATCAACAACATGAGATAAGCAATGAATTAAACAATAGGCAGATTCATCCAATTAGCAATACCGTTATCAATTGTGTCACAGAGATGTTTTCAAGAATGTAGTAAGACAATTATAGCTATTTAATCATATTAAAGAGTTTTAAACACTTTAGAGATGCAATGATTTATATAAAAGTTCGATACAGCTATTACAGGTTAAAATATATACGGGTGTCCGAATGGAACAAAACTATAGAGATAAATGCCATAAGCTATGTCAATATTAAAAATGTGATTAAACAGGTAAATGTGGTTATTAGGTTCAATTGCAAACTGTAGGTTCCGAGTTTAAGATAAAATGATATATAACAATATTGTACATGAAAAAGTGGGAAATTATCGTACCAAGGTTAAATTTACAGGTTTAGGGTGTCATAATATATATGTAAATATTGTATAGCATGTAGCAAGGGGTGTTTCCTGATTTAAAATCAGGAAAGCTTATGGAAAAAGCTTGAGAAGAGGGTCACGTGCTTACACGTGACCAGCAGTCACGTGTTGGCACGTGACACCCAAAAGTACCGGCAAAGCAAGTTCAGCTTCCTGATTACATCAAAGAAAAAGGGCTTAAGAAAGGGTCACGTGCCCCCACGTGACCAGGGTCACGTGTTGTCACGTGACATTTTAAAGCGGATTCAAAGGCATATCGGTTCCCTGATCAAGTCAAGGAAAAAGAGTTCAGACAAGGGTCACGTGCTCACACGTGACCAGGGGTCACGTGGCAGCACGTGACGGTTAAGCGACAACCAGAAGACAGCGCAAAAAGAAAGAAGAAGGCTCATTCCAAAAGGGGTCACGTGCTCACACGTGACCATGGGTCACATGGTCACACATGACCGGCTTTCAAAGCCCATTTTGTCAACAGAATTAAATTCTGAAAGAGATTCAAATCTTTCCAAAGGAAAGCGACTATCTAGAAACAATTAAATTAAAGGTTCAGAGGTGATTAAATATTTATGGGAAAATCTCGGGTTTGGAAAGATTTCCCCTTTAAATCTAACCGAAATAACAAAGGAGAATCCCGGGACTTGAAATCCAATGATGAATAAAATTCACCTAATAATCCAAAGGTCCAAAACGAATGATGGATGCAAATCAAATCTCTCAATGAAGATTCGTCAAAAAACTGATTGATTCGGCTGCTTCTCCTATAAATAGGAGCCAAGAGATACAGAGAAGAGATATACAAAAAAGAGATAGATATAGATACAGAGACAAGGAGAGAAAAAGAAAAGGAAGAGAGCTTTGATACTTTGAGAAACTTGGATCTTCTGCAAAAACCCTAGGTAAGAAAGGGAAAAGCTCCTTGAAAGAAAAAGAGAATTTAATTCTCAACAGAGTTTAACTCTGATATATAAAACAGAAGAACATATTTCTTCTCTCTTTGATAGAGAATCTGCAAAGTGCACATCTCCCTTTGAGGTTGAGAATTTAATTCTCAATGGGTCGAGATCCTGCCATGCAGATCCAAAACATAGAGAGGGAATGCAAGCACGAGAATTTAATTCTCACAGAACTATAGGTATTTAATTCCTTTAAAATAATATTAGGGCTTGACCCTGTATCATGGGAATTTAATTCCTTCAGAAACAGAAAGAAACAGGGTTTAACCCTAATTAAGAACCTAGTTCTGTTGAAACAGCGGGAATTTAATTCTCTTAATCATAATTTAACAGAAAGTTTTTATTAGGGTTTAACCCTATTCAGTTCTTCACATATATGAGGAATTTAATTCCTACAGAAAATTCAGAGTTCAACTCTATTCCAGAATATAAGTCTTCAAAAGGAAGTAGGAATTTAATCCCTCTGAAGTTTGAAGCTCGAGGAATTTAATTCCTGAGAAAAGGTTAACAGATCCTCTAAATAACATACATAGAGGCAGGGTCACGTGTCACCACGTGACCCCCCCAGAAGATCTATAGAAAACCCCTTTGAGGCAGCACCCCACGTGACCCACGTGACCCTTGACAGAAGCTTTTATACATAGGCATTTGAATGCCCATCACGTGATGGCACGTGATGCTCTGAAAGATGCGATAATCTCAGCAGAATAAATGAAGGGAGGGCGCTCTCACGTGCTGCCACGTGACCCCTCCTGCCTTAGTGTTTAACACTAAATTGAAACTCCCGAACCCAGTGTTAAAACACTATTGGGCCTTAGTGTTTAACACTAATTTGAGGGCTCTGTTGCCAGTGTTCAACACTGATCTGTTTTAGTGTTTAACACTAATTTGAAAAGCCTTGTTGCTGGTGTTTAACACCAATTATCTTTTAGTGTTAAACACTAACTTGTCAATCTCATTCTCAGTGTCCAACACTGATTGCTCTGTAGTGTTTAACACTAGGCTTTGGCCTAATTGGCTAAATGGATGGAGGCAAAGCCTCTCCTGATTGGACTTAGCCCAAGATGGCCATAAGTCCTCAATTTGTGATTAACTGGGCCAACGGGCTCATAACATAATTAATCGGTCTTGATCCCAAATTGGGCCAAGGACTATTTAATCCACTCCGGTTCTAGGGTACATCTCTTCACTCCTTTGATATTTGGCATTGTAATCCCTCAATGTCTTCAAAGAGGTGACGGGTCCCGACGACCACATATTGATATGGACTGCGGGGTCCTTAAACCCGTGTCTAACGCAAAATTCCTGGTTACGTGGAACGCGGATAATGTCACTCTTTGACCCCGTGGAAAACGTCCAGAGCGGAGCCTGGTCCTCGCAGAGCACGGCAGTGAACCCGTGTGAAGCATCCAGAGCACATACCGGACTGTGGGGTCCTTAAACCCATGGACTACGACGTCCTTAACCTTGACCGATATGTCTTAAAACTAGCAATGGACTGTGGGGTCCTTAAACCCATGGACTTATGCGTCCTTAAACTAGCAATGGACCGCAACGTCCTTAAACTACCCATGGACCGAAATGTCCTTAAACTAGAACAATAGAGCCCCGTATGCTCTTTTGTCGGATCTAAACGATCCCGTTTAAGTTGATCTTAGCCTCAAAGATGGCTAACGTATCCTTAAACCTTCAAACAGACTGGACTATGAATCCCTCCAATTAACTCTGGCTCGAGGGTACATCTCTGAACTCCTCTGACATCCGTCGTTGTAATCCTTCAACGTCGTCGGAGAGGTGACGAGTCCTGACGGCCATATATTTAATGGACCACTAGGTCCCTAAACTGGAACAATAGAGCCCAAACGCTCCGTTGTCGGATCTAAACGATCCCGTTAAGTTGATCTTAGTCACAAAGTTAGACTAACGTATCCTTAACAAACGTTTGAGTCGATCTTAGCCTCGAACACGGCTGATGTATCCTCAAACCAAACCCCCAAACCCAAATCTAAGATAATACGGATTTGGACTAGTCCACGCCCTACGGGCGACGACATAACTCAGTCTCCGTAAACAATCCACGGGCAACAAAATACAAAACAAACACCCACGACACGAAGTGACCATCTGGAGAAGGAGAAAGTTGTTACCGCAATGCGGTAGCGTAATTAACTGCAGGGGCTTGCGCCTGCAGGGAAGAGCGTCCCCACAATCAAAAACCCCTCAAACGAGGGGGAATCTGACGAAGTCTGCTACATCGGACGCATCCGTCTAAACCTTCGATACATGGTGCCATAAATCAACTTGGCATCTTCGGAGAGGTGGACGGATAGCACCAATTAGCATCTGTCCCGAATTTCAGGCGAGACGCCACGTCGTCGCCGTCTTTCGGAGGGGAACAGATTCTGGCACGCCCGGTGTGACCTTTTCCTCTTTCCACTCCACACTTCGTGTGTCGTGACTCGCGAACCAATCGCGGTTCGCTATTGGTTGCCCTTGGGTTTCAAGATACTAAGAATTGGCGTCTCGCTTATTGCAGAAAGCAAAGGATCGATGGCTTCTACTTCCGTGAAATTCTCCAACTGCTCAGACTGCAATTGCAACCAATGCGCTGCCTCGCCAGGAGGTATAGCCTACGGACCCCAAGCTGCTTCGCTATTCACAATGCCCGTGGAACAGGTCACTCGCGCCACCACAGGATTGTTCTTTGGGACCATGCTCCCGCCGACAAACTTCACCGCTCCAGTGCTGACAACGGAAGCTCTCAAGAAGTCGGTCTTTGATCGTCTTACCCCTGTCGCGGCTCCTCTCAACGAGTCGCCCAACGTCAACGCCTCGGTCTTCTCTAGATTTGGCCAGAAATCCTGCAAACTCATCATGAAGTCTGCAATCCCAGAGAAGGCTGCTTCTAAGAAAGTGGCTGCTCCTGCTCCCGAAATTGTTAAAGCGGCTTCTCCGGCCAAAAGGTCGGTCTTTACAAGATTGACGGCTCCAGCTCCCGCTCCTGCTGCCCAAAGGACGTCGGTCTTTGACAGGCTAACACCAACAGCGACCCCCCACCTACACGGGGGGCAAGACGAAACCATTCTTACCGCTGACCCTACGCCGTCCGCTCGACACGCTCGACGTCGCCATTGGCGCCGAGTAAGGAAGGCTGGGGGCAACTCCCCCTCCGGGTTGACTCCATCGGCCCCGGTGGCAGAAGTTAGTGCTGCTGTTCCAACTGGGAACAGCTTCGAAATGCTAAATAAGGTGCGAAAGAATTCTGCTACTGCAGTGCTGAAGAGGTCTCCTCCCCCATTAAAAAAGGTTGTGGAAATGAAACCCGAACAGCCCCGATCTCCTCAACGGCTGTCTTCCAAAATCTATAAAGTTTGGCGGCAGGCCCGAGACTCGATCATCGATCCAAACTTCTCCCGCCAGCACAAGAAGCTGAAAATCCAACCGGAAGCTGGTCACCAGGCTAAACCCCAAAAGGCTGTTGATCAACTGGCTCATAAAAGAAGGAGGCCAGAGAAGACCCCCCAGCATGCAATGACGGCTAAAAGCACTGAGCCCAGACGCCCTAAGTCTCGGGGCATGGTGGTGCACACGGTTTACATGGCCTCTGGAAAGGAGGAAAGCCGCACTTCTACGGGCCACCGACCGCTAACCCGATCCGTGACGAAGGCCCAGGAGCAGCAACAAAAGCTTCAGGAAATGATGAATGCTATGGCCGCGCTTACCGGGCCAAAAGAAAACCCAGAAACGTCCTCAGACGCACGCCGGGAGGAAGAAACCGACGCTGAATTCCTTCGCCGGACACTGGAGAAAAAGGACAAAGAGGCTGCTGAACAAGCGGCCAACATACAACGTATGGGCCTTCTCTTCCAAGATATGATAGGAATGATGATTCAGCAGGACTTACCCGCCGAGGATCCCCCAATCGTTCTTGAAGACGACCGAGGAGAAACGTCAAATCCACCACCAGCCCTCTCAACGGCCAAGGAGGAGGCAATCTCCAAGGCTGACTTGGCTGACTATATAGCCCAGCAAATCCGGGTTCATCACGCGACTGAGGCAGCTGGTCAAGTCGTGAAAATGGGGCGGCCGTATCCGAGCTGGTACGACCAAATTAAATACCCGCCAGGCTATACGATACCAAAATTCCACGTGTACAAGGGGACCGGCAATCCCCATCAACATGTCGCCCAGTTCCGGGCCCTCTGCGGTAACACCGGCGGTGATGATAAACTGTTGCTCCGCCAGTTCGTGGGTAGCTTATCAGAAACTGCGTTCGAATGGTATTCGGAACTCCCGAACGATTCCATCAAAACGTTCGCTGAAATGGAGTTGTTGTTCACTCAGCGATTCGCAAGTGCCAGCGAATGCACTCCAATAACTGCACTGATTAACGCCAGGGTAAAACCAGGCGAAACCTGGGTCCAGTATGCTATACGCTGGCGGAACTTGTGGTCGAGATGTGAACAACGCATTGAGGAGGCACCCGCAGTGGGCATGTTCGTGGGAACCCTAGACCCCCACGCAACTATCTCCCAGTTTATGATGTTCTTTAAGCCAACCACATTCCAGGCTTTGATCGACAAGTTGGCTCAGATGGACCAGATGGGTCATAGACCACCTCCCCCGAAGTCGGAACCTCGGAATGACAAGGGTAAAGGAAGGGCAACCTTTGTTGCGAATGCCCAACAGCAACCTAACGCCCCGAAACCGGCAGATCAACTGGAGGAAAGACGTCGGTATTATAATGAGAAGATGAAGCGTCCCTACTCGTTCCCACGGGACAAGACGAAACGGCTGTTCGAGCTGGCAATACGCAACAGACTTATAAACCTACCAAATCCAAGGCGACCGCCGCAACCCACCGAGGTGAATAATCCTAACTATTGCCCTTACCATCAAACGGTAGGCCATCCGATTGAAGATTGCTTCGTTTTCAAAGGATGGATTGAAGACCAGTACCTCCAGGGGAAGTTTGTACTGTCCGAAAAGTGGAAGGTGAACCCACCACAGCCGCATGCTCCTAGGAAAGCGGATACACCGGGGGCAACATGTTCTTTTATTGAAGAAGCTCCATGGGAGGTCGTGCTATCAACTAAAACCAAAAGAATGCTGAGAGACCTTCATGCGTGCCCTGCGATCGAATGGAAGGACCCTCTTGAACCTCAAATTATCGAAGGAATGTTGAAGCCCCGCCCAATTACGAAGATTCGCGATAAGGGCCCAAATACTCACGCCCAACCGTCAAAATCTTCGAAGAAAAAGAAGAAGAAATCCAAGAAGCCCGTGAAGCTTGGAAACGAACACACGAACTTGCAGAAGCAAATCGACGCATTGGAAGAATACAATCAAAAGGCGCGAACTCCTGTCACACTGCAAGAGTTCCTCAACCACATCTTTCAAGAGGAAGATGATGGAGAGAGCTCGTCGGATGAATCCGAAGGATATGTGGCGAGTTGTAACGTAATCTCCCACTCGTTTACCGATGATGGGAAAACTCCTGGCACTAAGAAGCTGGAGGCAGAGCCTGTACCAGAGCGTGCATGGCCAACAGATGAAATGATCGACGCTTTTCTAGACGAGATTCGTCTAAAATGTAAAGCGGACCAGGAGCGTGAGATGGCCACATCGGAAGGAGCCAAATGCGGGCAACTGAACGAAAGAGTTGACCTACCACTGCCAGAGCAAAAGGCATCCAAAGTAGACAAGAAGATATTCAAGACGAGGAAAAGGTTTGCCAAAGCCATGTCAATGGGAATGAAGCTACCACCCTCGGAAGAAAACACACACGATGGGGTGGAGAGGCACCCTGACTATTGCGCATATCACCGGAAAATATCACACCCCACGGAGGAGTGCGACGCCTTTAAGATATGGTGGCAAGGATATGTTGCTCGTCGGCAACATGTTAAGCGCATGAAACGCAAGAGCCGTCGGGAGCGAAGAAGTACTATCGATGGGCACGACAGAACTACTGGCAACTGTTATATGGTTAACGCCAGGGGGTCACAAGTTCTCACCTTTGGGAGCGACTCTGATGAAGAAATGGCTCTGGGCCCTCTCTTCAAAGAATCCGTTTTAGGGAAAGGGGAGAAATCGGAGGCCTGCGAGAACATTCAGCTGCGCAATCGCACACTCCCAGAAAAGAATCTCGGGCCCGTGAGTAGAAAAGATAAGGGAAAGGAAAAGGTCGCTGAAGATATCACTTTAGATGACCAAGTCATGAGAGAACTGGCTGCCAAAGACCCTCCTAGGAAGGATAAGGCGGACTATAACATCCTCGCGCACCTAAGCAAGCTACCTTCTCAGCTTAGCATTCTCGATGCCCTCCTATTATCAAAAGTAGCGCGAGACTCACTAATTAAGGCGTTACAAGAACCTGAGCAATTCCAAGCCTTCCTCGCCACTGAAAAGATGAAGGATGAACTGGAGGAAGTGCATACAGCCGACATCACTTTCGGTGATGAAGACCTCCTTCTCGGAACGTGCGATCACAACCGTCCCCTGTATGTCTCCGGGTACTGCCATGATATCAAGATAGGAAAGATTCTGGTGGATAATGGATCCTCCGTTAATCTCCTTAATGTCCGGGTGTTGAAGGAGATCTGCATGAGCGTGCAACACCTCGCTCGTGACAAAATTACTATCTCCGGTTTCGATTCACAATCGTCACGGACTCTCGGGTCTGTAATACTAACGTTACGCTTCGGACTTCTCGTCACAGACATCAAATTCCATGTCATTGACGCCAAGACCTGCTACAACGCCTTGCTCGGTTGTCCTTGGTTACACGAATACAACATCATCCCTTCTACACAACATCAGTGTATGAAGTACTTTAAGGATGGCTTCGAGTATACCGTAACAGGTGAGTTAAACCCATTTTCCGTGAACGAAGTCTGCAAATACGAAGATGCGAAGTACTTTTTGCCAGATTTCAAGGATACAGAAAGATGTCGCAATCCGGAGAACAAAACTGCCGCCACCATCCCTGTTTTCGGGAGCGATACCGAAGAGGAGGAAGAGATAGTTTATGCAGGGCCATCTCAACGCAACAACCTGGGGACGCCCGCCCCCATGTTGGTCTTCGGAAGTGATTCAGAAGATGAAGTTAATGCCGTGTCCTCCAATCGGCTGTCAATACAAACACCCCCTGGCGATGACCATAGTTTGCAAATCACCATGGTACTGCGAGAACACTACAAGGATCTCGACACGCGTCAGGCTCATAATGTGCAGGACCTGCAAACATTTTACGTCCCTCCCAGGCAAAGGGGTGAGAAGGTGATCCTATTCTACCGATCCTCAGAGTCGAAAATAGAGAAAGAGATCTGGCATGGCGCGGATGCTACACTTGATAGGCTCCAACCCATCCGTCTGCCCAGATACTATACAAATGGATTAAAGAAGCTATTGAAGCGCCAAGGAGTACCCTTAAAACAGACCGTTCGGCAGGCTCGGTTCTACAACAGGATTTGGGATGTCCCCAGGACTCAACGCAAATTGCCCAACGGGAAGATGGAAACACTCGGGCTTGGATACGCAAGAGCCGGAAAGCGGGAACGGGCTCACAGCAGCTACGCTATATATACCTTTGATGAAGAGGAGGACGCCCTGTCAGGAGATGCCAACCCCCCATCAAAACTAGACCCCGCGATTAAAGCGCCGAGTCCGTCGTTTGAGGAACGAATAGGCAAGCCTATCAGGAAAGTGGGTCAGAAGGCTCGGGAAGACCACAACCGCGAAACGGCCATCTACGAGAAGGCCAGGACGCAACGTCTATTTCAACGTGCTGCAAAAGACAAAGACGCTTATCCTCGTCAATCCGCTGTACGAAAGGCCCGACGCAGAGACGGAAATAAATCAAGAAGCGGCTCGGGTTTGTCCCTCATGAAGAAGATGAGTCGAGCGTACTCCTTCCCCCGAGACAAGACGGAGAGGTTACTCAACCTCGCTATAAAACATCAAATGATCACGCTTCCAGAGTCTAGACATCCTGAGCAAGCTAACAAGGCTTCTCATCTGAGTTATTGCTCTTATCACCAAGCAATAAGACATCCTACCGAAGACTGCGTCACCTTCAAGAACTGGGTCGAGGACCAGTACCAACGGGGCAGATTCGCTTTATCCGACGGCTGGAAGGTAACGCCGCCGCAAAAACACGAGCCCAAGGCCGCAAGAGCAGAACCGGGTCCACCTCAGTCTGGGGAGCGGGTTCGCACTTGTTATACGATTACGATATTAGGAGAAGAGCTCGAGAACGTAGATGACCTTCCCCGGTGCTTTGAGAACAGCGATGATGAGGCGATCTCAGAATTTTCGCCCGCTCCGAAAGAACTGGAAGATGGTATACATACTACTACAGATAACCTCAAGAAGATTGAGTTGGGATCGGCAGACGACCCGCGACCGACATTTGTCAGCGAGCTGTTATCCGAAGAGAGGGTGGCTGCGTTAAAGAACGTGCTTCTACGGCATAAAGACCGCTTCGCGTGGAACTACTCCGAGATGCCAGGATTAGATCCGGAGATTGCTGTGCATAGATTAGCAATATCCCCAGATATCAAGCCGGTCAAGCAGGCGCCAAGAAGGATGCGACTCGAGCTTGAGATGAGCATCAACGCCGAAGTCAAGAAGCTGATCGATTCTGGATTTATCCAAGAAGTCCAATATCCCGACTGGATCGCCAATATCGTCCCGGTAATGAAGAAGAATGGGACGGTACGCATATGCGTGGATTTCAGGGATCTCAATAAAGCCTGTCCAAAGGATGATTTCCCAGTACCAGTAACCGAGCTAATGATAGATAACACGTCCACTCACGAGGTTTTCTCCTTTATGGATGGTTCGTCAGGATACAATCAGATAAAGATGCATCCCGAAGACCAGAAGCACACCGCTTTCCGCACCCCTTTGGGTATATTTTGCTACAGGGTTATGCCCTTTGGTCTAAAGAACGCTGGCGCTACCTATCAAAGGGCCATGACAAAGATCTTTGATGACCTCATACACGACGTCATCGAGTGTTATATCGATGACCTTGTAGTAAAGAGCATGTCATACGAAGATCATTTAAAGCATCTGGAGACTGTATTTCGACGCCTTCGGCAATATAATTTGAAAATGAATCCCCTCAAATGCGCGTTTGGAGTCTCCTCGGGCAAATTTCTGGGATTCATCGTTCGACACCGAGGTATTGAAATAGATCCGTCAAAGATTAAGGCGATCATGGAAATGCCTCCGCCAAGAACCCTCAAGCAGTTGCGGTCTCTCCAAGGGAAGCTCGCATACATCCGGCGGTTTATCGCTAATCTTTCGGGCAAATGCCGTCCTTACAGCCACCTGATGAAAAAGGGAACTCCATTCGCTTGGGATCACAAATGTCAAGGTGCGCTAGACGAGATCAAGCAGTACCTGCATGTAACATTTTCAAAAGTATAAAATATTAATTTTAGGAATTTTTATGATTTAATATTATTTATTGATTATTTTAATATTAAATCAATGATTAAATGCAAATAAATAGGAAAAATGTTAGAAAAATTAGGGAAAATTTTTGGAAATTCTAAAATAAGGTAAATTAGTGAATTGTGACATTTTTAAGTTTTTGTGATTAGTTTGACACTAATTTAGTGCTAATCGCGATTAAAATCGCTAATCGGGTTTTTTTTTGGCAATTTTGTGCAAAACTTGCACATATCACTTTTTCTCACACTTGTGCATTTTCCTACCATGTTATTTTGGGATCACTATTCTAGTGAGAAAGGTTTAAGAAAAGAAAAGGGAAAAAGAAAAGAATAAGAAAAGAGAAAAGAATGGGGTTGGTGAGAGAGAGGTATGGGTGAACCATTGACCAAACCCTTAGCCATTTCCCCTCAATTTCCCTCCTTCTTCACTCTCCTCCTGCTGCTGCTCCTGCACCATTTTCCCTCCCTCTTCAACTCCTCACTTCACCTCAAAATCTATCTCAAAACCTCACACTCATTTCATTAAAAAGATGCACAAGCTCGAGATCTACAAGATGGACCAAGAAAGCATGGATTTGGCCACTAGAGGGCAACTCAAGAAAGTTCTTGAGTTGCCAAGTGAGGTAAATTCTGAACCCTTAGCTCAATTGTAGCATTTCCTTTAACCCCAAGTTAAGATTATATCGATATTGTGTGATATTATGGACTTGGTGATAACCTAGTTAGGGTTTGAGAGAAACTTGAGTTGTAATGTGAAATTGAGCTCAGTAGAGGACTTGTAAACACCCTAGTGCATGAATTGAGACCCTAACCTGAAACTAGAACCCATAATACGGATTTTAGAAACCGATATCGGGGAAATTGTGTAATCTGTGAAGGTTTATTTGAATCTGCTATCATACGAGGCACCTGAAAATAATATTGAGTGGATAGAGATATGTGCAGGCACCATAGAACCACCACACCAAACCCTAGCTCCCCACTCCACTTTTTGGCCGCCGAAATTCCCATTCTGGCCGCAATTTGCGGCCAGACCAGGGAGGAATTTCCTCGTTTTGCGTGCATGCCCCCATTTCCTCAATTCTTGGCCCAGGGTACTTCTAGTTTTGACAGATTCTATCTAGGGTAAAATCTGGGACATATATCCTAAGTTGCTATTTGGGTTTCGTGTTTCCGTATTTCTGTATTTTTGATTCTGAAATTATGGATTGTGTTTTGCCTCGACTATTGGGCGTTTATACGACGATATAGAGGATTTGTTGATGGTTTGAAGGCGTGCCATAGGTTCTCACCTATAGGCCCCCTTATCGTATCATTTGGATTTCATGCGCCGTTTTAGCTTGGATTTGGTTTTAATGCGTATATGCGACACTTTGATGTGTAGGTACTCATGAGGACTTCGGGACGACAAGCAAATGCATGGTGACGTCCGCAAATGATGATGCAAGGTGAGTAGATTATATCTACAGGGGGAAGTCGGGTGGATGGCGTATATCACCCCCGCAGTCCGTAGATAGATTACAATGTAGTTTATGTGATAATAGATGAATTATGGATAGTGTAGGGTAGAATTACACCTACACACACACCCTTGCTTATTACTTGTACTTACACGGCGTTTGATGATATGGGATGACTTTGGAGATGAGTCGATGATGTGGGCTTGGTGCCACGAGATCGGTAATTTGATATGATTCATATTTGGGATATGACTTGTGATTCTTGCGGGCTTGGGATATGTGCTTACCCCCGCATGCATATTTTATTGATGGTGTCGATCTGTACTAGATATAGAGTAGTACCCCCAGACTATATGATCTGATGATAGTGATACCTGTTATGTGACGAGATAGTGAGATATTGACCTGTACCCAGCTTTTGGGGATGCCGTACGATGATTTACCGTACGAGCCGATATTGATGATAGATCCGCACTCATAACTAGAGGATGTCCTACGATATGTTCTTGAGGCGGGATCACCGACTATATACCTATGTATATATACATTGACTCAGATTTAGGTGGTTTCCACACCTACCCCTCCTGATTTACCTGATACTTAGATGTAGTTTGCATAGTAGATACTTCACGGTGGTGTCGACTGCTAGATTTCTGCATTTTCATGCTATTCGCATTGCTGGCATATGTTCATTGCTATATTATTATCATGCTGCTAAGACACCAGCACCATTATCGATGATGCGTATGTTTCACGTACACTATTTGCCGGCTCACACACTTCATCATCGATAATTGCCATGCCACTACACTGTAGTATTGTTGCATTCATGATATGATTCTGGCTCGGCATATTGTATACTTATACCTGTACACAAACATAGATGATTCATTCTAAAGGAGCGGTTTCTCTCGACATATGCACATTACTATTCCATGTTGCATGATTTCCGATATGATTACTTTTCTTTACATGTCGCATACATCATGGATTGATTGCATAGCACATCGCATTGGATTTACTTCTTGATGTTGGATTTTCATGTGATTTCTGGATTTGGGAACCGTGCTCTTTTCAAATAAGTAATCATTTAAAAACCCGGTTCCCTTGATATGATATTTGGGGCGTCGCCCCGTGTTTTCTCGGTGCTAGAGGATGTACTGAGAGAGGGATGACCCGGACTGACGGATTCCCGATATATACTCTGATAGAGGGCTGATCCGGAATGACGGATGCCCGATGGATTGATATAGGGCTGACCCGGAATGACGGATGCCCGATGTACTGAGAGAGGGATGACCCGGACTGACGGATTCCCGATATATACTCTGATAGAGGGCTGACCCGGAATGACGGATGCCCGATGGATTGATATAGGGCTGACCCGGAATGACGGATGCCCGATGTACTGAGAGAGGGATGACCCGGACTGACGGATTCCCGATATATACTTTGAGAGAGGGCTGACCCGGAATGACGGATGCCCGATACAGGAGGATTTACGTGTCGATGCTAGGCACGGGTTTCATGATGTTTTTCCATGATTTTGTTTATATCCTCATATTGCATACATGATGCTTATTGTCATTGGGTGACGGGTGGACGGGTTCCACATATATACAGACATAGATCATATACAGATATAGCTCATATACAGACATGGATCATATACAGACTGGATTTACACTGATCATACTTCATTTGTATATATAACAGGGCATGAGGGCGCTGTTATATATACCCTTACACCAATATTAGTGGTATGGGACGCTAATATATGTGTATTGATATCATTGATACTTCATCATATTTACTTCTTGCAGACATACCTTATACTGATGACACGTTATTACCTGAGTACCTAGCACTACATACATGATTAGATGTTACCTTGCCACCTTATTACACTCAGATGTACTCTTGTGGATTATATTACTGATCGTTGACTTAGGTTTATGTCTTGCATTCGGTTTCTGCTTGTAGATGTTTCTATTCACGAGTTGGCAACTCACCCCCGTTGTGCCACAGTTCTTGCAGGTTCTGCCGTACAGGTTCCATTGCGGCATTTCTGGCATACTACCTTCTTGCGGGTGATTTGCTTTTGGTAGGTGGATTCTTTCGCATCAAGAACCACCATTGTATTTGTATCTAGAATTTCCATCAACCAAAACTTGTATATTGTTTCAGACCTAGACTTTAGTGATGTATTATTCGACCTTAGAGTCGCGCTTAGTAGTATTGCGGTTTCTTGTTGCCTTGAGCTTTCTTTGGGTTTGATCCTCGCCACTTGGCGTTGTATATTATATCATTGTTGCATATGTGGTTGTGACCGTCAATTGACGAAGAGCTAGCTCCCGCTTGGGGATGCCTTTATCATTGCATATATATATTGTTATCTTGTTGTACCCCATTCGGGGCCAGTTTTACAAGAGAAAATCTGCCGAAATTTTTAGAAAAGACTGTACTGTTTTAAATTGCACATTCGGCTTAGTTATTCAAAAACCTTGATTGTTAAACATGTAGTTTCTTTACTTATTCTTAAAAAGGGTTTTAGATTTCTGGGTTTTTCGGCTTACTTAGTCGCGTTACGCCTGTAGACGTTACGTGGTTAAGTGCCGGTCACGGGCCAAACTTTGGGTCGTGACAAAGTTGGTATCAGAGCGCCAGGTTGACCTTGGTTCGAGTTTAAGTTTGACTATGTGGAGCCTAGGGAGTTATATATATACGGAACTTAGGCTTGACCTTACGGAACTTAGACTTGGTCGAGGGGGTATTAGGCCCGAACTTTCGTCGTATTAGGATGACCCTTGGTTGATGGAATAGGTGACTAAAGTAGAGTGCCGTACCGTTGGTATGTTCCGCGGCATACTTACGACACGCCACTCCGCTTAAGGAACCTTAGTATGTGCATATTCTTCGAGATCAGTGATTTTCTTTATATCCGGGATTATACATCCATTTGAGATCCCCGATTCTATTAGTTTCATGATCATACCTTCATTGATGCTGTTCCTTCCTATGATCATGTATCCACTTTGGATCTGTTGTTTCCCTTCCGGCCACTGATGTGCTCTCTTTGATACTCGATTGAGGTTCCTGTCACCGTGTTTGAGCGCAGTTTGGGCTGCTGCTAGGGTTACGGCCGGTGTGAGCTCGTTTGGTACGAGAGCCGACCATTGTGTTTTCTGGTGACATGGGAACGTCTCGAGTTAGTGTTGGTGATTGTGACCTCTAGTGGAGGCGAGTGCTTGGATTTGCACCGGATGATCGGGCCATTGTTAGAACTGCCAGTTGAGAGAGGACTGTTGAGGTACAGCATACCTCAGAGATTGTGATGTCGCTTACCGTGCAGACAGATGGACCAGCTGTTGCTGAGATTGACAGGATGTCGCTTTCGGAGCTTACGAGCTGAGATTGCCGGAGCTTTCAGGCAGATATGAGACAGATGATAGCGAGTCGCTAGTCACCTGAGGATGAATGACTAGGGCATGTGGTTCGTTCGTTTACCGATGCGAGGTCATCAGATAGATTGTTTCCAGCTAGAGACGACTTCACGCAGGTTCGTCGAGAGTCGATTGAGACGATCGAATGTCAGGAGCCTATTTTCCAAGTTTAAAGTATACGGAAGGATATGCAGGTGATTCTATGGACCCTCTAGAAGAATGAAACCCTAACTCGACTTAATGACCGTGTGAAAGCCTATGAACCTTCGGGTTTGCGGCGGTTCCGCGGCGCCATTAGTGAGGCTTGGATTTGCCCTTCTACGGCTGGACCACCGACGCTGTGGCATGTACTCGATACTATTAAACTGTACCCGAGATGTGAGTTCTTGGGGAATTTTGAGGATCTGACGAGTCGGTCGGATGGTTCGACATCTTTCGGATATCGTGATGGGACACTGCTTGGGAGACTCCAGATGCAAGCGTAGCCGTCGGAGCGCAGTTCGTGTAGCCACGATGAGTTAGGTCCGAATCAGTCGACATTGAGCAATGTGGAGTAGAGAGTTCGTACGAGGTTTCGACGAGATGACGTCCCACTCCGCCGACATCGGAAATGTTATACGCACCCAGAGGCGTGGTATATGGATATATCTTCCAGAAAGAAGCGCGATGAGTATGCAGCCATTCCGGAATAAGCTTTAGCTTCAGCATTGGATGATGACTTCCGGGCAATTCGGCAGGTATGAGATTTGAGAAAGGAACCTCGACAGGACCCTTCTGGAGAACTATACGAGAAGACCTAGACCCGGGAGTGGTCGTATTGCGCACACCCAGCAGGACAGAGTTCGGCTTTGTCGACGAGGTAGTTGACCAGGTTCGGATAAGGGAACTTACCCAGATGCGTTGCTAATTGATCAGGGACGGGCGAGTGACGAGTATTCCTCCGATGGTTGGGACGTGTTCCCGAGGATCTGTTCGGCCTGACATCTTCTACAGGATGGTGAAGCTACAGAGTACGCGATTTCGAGTCCGTACGAGAGACTTCAGATTGGCCGTGGCCGAGAACAGTGCAGTGCAAGGTAGCTTGGCGTGACGTCATAGTGGACGACGATGGAGACAAGTGGAACCAGAGGTTCGTGTGAGACACTGACGAGCTGTCATTACTTCCCGTCGAGATTAGAGACCTGATATGCTTACAGAGACGTTGGGATGTGACCAGTTTCTGAGAAAACATTGTGCTGAGGACACAGATGTCTCTCAAGCGAGAAGAGGTAGTACAAGAGAGCCAGCCTCTGTACAGATCGGCATAGACATGATTGGAAGAGACCTTGAGCAGGATTCCTTCCAGGACATTGCTGCAATGATGTTTGCACCCAGGATCAGATGTGTGACGTGCATTCAGAGAGCCAGAGGCCGACGCCAGTGATATGCTGCCTTACGAGTGGTCATGAGGATTGACCGAGAGGTGACCAGAGAAGTACCAGAACGGGATCGTCCCCGTTAGCACACCTGACAAGGCCGATGAGCCGTTTGACTGCGAGATAGGTAATCCGCAGAGAAGATAAGGACCCAGAGTCAGAGGACGCCAGACCGTGAGCAAGAGGCAAGTAGATATCTTGCGCTGTTAGCATTGGATGCACCTGGTTTTGCTGTCAGGCACACACGTTGCCTATGACAGATGTTGTGTGCACACCCGTTGCACCTGTATAGTACTTAGGTGGGTTTTGTTTTCCGTGCGCACCTGACGCACGGGGTATTCTTATATACGTCTTAGGATTGATGTTAGAGGAGCCCCGACGATTTGGATTTTTTTGCTAAAATTGTTTTGGTAGTGGGGGTTTAAATTTAAATTCGGGGACCGAATTTCTTTAAGGGGGGTAGATTGTAACATTTTCAAAAGTATAAAATATTAATTTTAGGAATTTTTATGATTTAATATTATTTATTGATTATTTTAATATTAAATCAATGATTAAATGCAAATAAATAGGAAAAATGTTAGAAAAATTAGGGAAAATTTTTGGAAATTCTAAAATAAGGTAAATTAGTGAATTGTGACATTTTTAAGTTTTTGTGATTAGTTTGACACTAATTTAGTGCTAATCGCGATTAAAATCGCTAATCGGGTTTTTTTTTGGCAATTTTGTGCAAAACTTGCACATATCACTTTTTCTCACACTTGTGCATTTTCCTACCATGTTATTTTGGGATCACTATTCTAGTGAGAAAGGTTTAAGAAAAGAAAAGGGAAAAAGAAAAGAATAAGAAAAGAGAAAAGAATGGGGTTGGTGAGAGAGAGGTATGGGTGAACCATTGACCAAACCCTTAGCCATTTCCCCTCAATTTCCCTCCCTCTTCACTCTCCTCCTGCTGCTGCTCCTGCACCATTTTCCCTCCCTCTTCAACTCCTCACTTCACCTCAAAATCTATCTCAAAACCTCACACTCATTTCATTAAAAAGACGCACAAGCTCGAGATCTACAAGATGGACCAAGAAAGCATGGATTTGGCCACTAGAGGGCAACTCAAGAAAGTTCTTGAGTTGCCAAGTGAGGTAAATTCTGAACCCTTAGCTCAATTGTAGCATTTCCTTTAACCCCAAGTTAAGATTATATCGATATTGTGTGATATTATGGACTTGGTGATAACCTAGTTAGGGTTTGAGAGAAACTTGAGTTGTAATGTGAAATTGAGCTCAGTAGAGGACTTGTAAACACCCTAGTGCATGAATTGAGACCCTAACCTGAAACTAGAACCCATAATACGGATTTTAGAAACCGATATCGGGGAAATTGTGTAATCTGTGAAGGTTTATTTGAATCTGCTATCATACGAGGCACCTGAAAATAATATTGAGTGGATAGAGATATGTGCAGGCACCATAGAACCACCACACCAAACCCTAGCTCCCCACTCCACTTTTTGGCCGCCGAAATTCCCATTCTGGCCGCAATTTGCGGCCAGACCAGGGAGGAATTTCCTCGTTTTGCGTGCATGCCCCCATTTCCTCAATTCTTGGCCCAGGGTACTTCTAGTTTTGACAGATTCTATCTAGGGTAAAATCTGGGACATATATCCTAAGTTGCTATTTGGGTTTCGTGTTTCCGTATTTCTGTATTTTTGATTCTGAAATTATGGATTGTGTTTTGCCTCGACTATTGGGCGTTTATACGACGATATAGAGGATTTGTTGATGGTTTGAAGGCGTGCCATAGGTTCTCACCTATAGGCCCCCTTATCGTATCATTTGGATTTCATGCGCCGTTTTAGCTTGGATTTGGTTTTAATGCGTATATGCGACACTTTGATGTGTAGGTACTCATGAGGACTTCGGGACGACAAGCAAATGCATGGTGACGTCCGCAAATGATGATGCAAGGTGAGTAGATTATATCTACAGGGGGAAGTCGGGTGGATGGCGTATATCACCCCCGCAGTCCGTAGATAGATTACAATATAGTTTATGTGATAATAGATGAATTATGGATAGTGTAGGGTAGAATTACACCTACACACACACCCTTGCTTATTACTTGTACTTACACGGCGTTTGATGATATGGGATGACTTTGGAGATGAGTCGATGATGTGGGCTTGGTGCCACGAGATCGGTAATTTGATATGATTCATATTTGGGATATGACTTGTGATTCTTGCGGGCTTGGGATATGTGCTTACCCCCGCATGCATATTTTATTGATGGTGTCGATCTGTACTAGATATAGAGTAGTACCCCCAGACTATATGATCTGATGATAGTGATACCTGTTATGTGACGAGATAGTGAGATATTGACCTGTACCCAGCTTTTGGGGATGCCGTACGATGATTTACCGTACGAGCCGATATTGATGATAGATCCGCACTCATAACTAGAGGATGTCCTACGATATGTTCTTGAGGCGGGATCACCGACTATATACCTATGTATATATACATTGACTCAGATTTAGGTGGTTTCCACACCTACCCCTCCTGATTTACCTGATACTTAGATGTAGTTTGCATAGTAGATACTTCACGGTGGTGTCGACTACTAGATTTCTGCATTTTCATGCTATTCGCATTGCTGGCATATGTTCATTGCTATATTATTATCATGCTGCTAAGACACCAGCACCATTATCGATGATGCGTATGTTTCACGTACACTATTTGCCGGCTCACACACTTCATCATCGATAATTGCCATGCCACTACACTGTAGTATTGTTGCATTCATGATATGATTCTGGCTCGGCATATTGTATACTTATACCTGTACACAAACATAGATGATTCATTCTAAAGGAGCGGTTTCTCTCGACATATGCACATTACTATTCCATGTTGCATGATTTCCGATATGATTACTTTTCTTTACATGTCGCATACATCATGGATTGATTGCATAGCACATCGCATTGGATTTACTTCTTGATGTTGGATTTTCATGTGATTTCTGGATTTGGGAACCGTGCTCTTTTCAAATAAGTAATCATTTAAAAACCCGGTTCCCTTGATATGATATTTGGGGCGTCGCCCCGTGTTTTCTCGGTGCTAGAGGATGTACTGAGAGAGGGATGACCCGGACTGACGGATTCCCGATATATACTCTGATAGAGGGCTGACCCGGAATGACGGATGCCCGATGGATTGATATAGGGCTGACCCGGAATGACGGATGCCCGATGTACTGAGAGAGGGATGACCCGGACTGACGGATTCCCGATATATACTCTGATAGAGGGCTGACCCGGAATGACGGATGCCCGATGGATTGATATAGGGCTGACCCGGAATGACGGATGCCCGATGTACTGAGAGAGGGATGACCCGGACTGACGGATTCCCGATATATACTTTGAGAGAGGGCTGACCCGGAATGACGGATGCCCGATACAGGAGGATTTACGTGTCGATGCTAGGCACGGGTTTCATGATGTTTTTCCATGATTTTGTTTATATCCTCATATTGCATACATGATGCTTATTGTCATTGGGTGACGGGTGGACGGGTTCCACATATATACAGACATAGATCATATACAGATATAGCTCATATACAGACATGGATCATATACAGACTGGATTTACACTGATCATACTTCATTTGTATATATAACAGGGCATGAGGGCGCTGTTATATATACCCTTACACCAATATTAGTGGTATGGGACGCTAATATATGTGTATTGATATCATTGATACTTCATCATATTTACTTCTTGCAGACATACCTTATACTGATGACACGTTATTACCTGAGTACCTGGCACTACATACATGATTAGATGTTACCTTGCCACCTTATTACACTCAGATGTACTCTTGTGGATTATATTACTGATCGTTGACTTAGGTTTATGTCTTGCATTCGGTTTCTGCTTGTAGATGTTTCTATTCACGAGTTGGCAACTCACCCCCGTTGTGCCACAGTTCTTGCAGGTTCTGCCGTACAGGTTCCATTGCGGCATTTCTGGCACACTACCTTCTTGCGGGTGATTTGCTTTTGGTAGGTGGATTCTTTCGCATCAAGAACCACCATTGTATTTACTTTATTCATTGTATCTAGAATTTCCATCAACCAAAACTTGTATATTGTTTCAGACCTAGACTTTAGTGATGTATTATTCGACCTTAGAGTCGCGCTTAGTAGTATTGCGGTTTCTTGTTGCCTTGAGCTTTCTTTGGGTTTGATCCTCGCCACTTGGCGTTGTATATTATATCATTGTTGCATATGTGGTTGTGACCGTCAATTGACGAAGAGCTAGCTCCCGTTTGGGGATGCCTTTATCATTGCATATATATATTGTTATCTTGTTGTACCCCATTCGGGGCCAGTTTTACAAGAGAAAATCTGCCGAAATTTTTAGAAAAGACTGTACTGTTTTAAATTGCACATTCGGCTTAGTTATTCAAAAACCTTGATTGTTAAACATGTAGTTTCTTTACTTATTCTTAAAAAGGGTTTTAGATTTCTGGGTTTTTCGGCTTACTTAGTCGCGTTACGCCTGTAGACGTTACGTGGTTAAGTGCCGGTCACGGGCCAAACTTTGGGTCGTGACACTGCAGAACCCTCCGGTGTTGGCTGCGCCGGTCAAGGGAAAACCCCTCATTCTTTATACGACCGCCCTCGAAGGTTCCTTGGGCGCATTGTGGGCAGAAGAGAACGATCTGGGGAAAGAGAGAGCACTCTACTACTTAAGTCGAGTTCTGCTGGGGGCAGAAAGCAACTATTCCCCCATTGAAAAGCACTGCCTGGCGTTGATCTTCGCAATAACAAAGCTTAGACATTACGCATTAGCACATGAAGTCCGTCTTATCTCGAAGGTGGACCCTCTCAAACATCTGATGTCGAAAGCCATATTGACGGGATGACTCGCTAAATGGGCCCTGCTCTTGATGGAGTTCTCGATAACGTATCAACCTCTCAAGGCAGTGAAAGGCCAGGCCATTGCCGACTTCCTCGCTGAGCACCCGATACCGGCCGATTCTCCTCTGAACTGTGATTTGCCGGACGAGCATGCATTTGACGCGATTAGCGGCGGGAGCACCCGATGGGAACTCTATTTCGATGGAGCGTCCTCCATAAAGAAACAGAAACAAGGTATCCCAATGGTCAAATCAGGGATAGGCCTTATCTTTGCGACTCCACAAGGAGGGATAATGCGCTTCGCCTTCTCCTTAACAGAGCCGAGGACAAACAATGAAGCTGAATACGAAGCTCTGATAGCAGGCCTCGAGATCGCCATCGACATGGGAATTGAAGACCTCCTTATATACGGGGATTCTCAGCTGGTCGTTAGTCAAGTAAATGGTGACTACCAAACGTGCAAACCGGAGTTGGTGAAGTACGGCGAAAAGGTGCAACAACTATTGACCCAAATTCCCTCCTACACTTTGGAGAATATACCGCGCGCGGAAAACAGCAAAGCAGACGCGTTGGCTAAACTTGCTAAAGAACTGGCTGACGAGAACCTCGATGACGTCAGAATCGTGGTACAAAGCCGTCGAGTGCTCGCCCCGGCAGAAATATCTCCGGAATCATGCGAAGAAAAGGGAACGACTGAGCAGACGACCCTACAAATAAAAGACCATGAGAAGGCCGAAGACTGGAGGGAAGTCTTCATAGACTACTTTAAGTCCCACCGAATGCCCAAAGAAGCGTCCTCAAGACATCAGCTCATGAAACGAGCTCTATCCTTCGCTTTCGTCAACGATATTCTATACAAAAGATCGTTTGATTCTCTATGGCTGAGATGCTTAGGACCTGACGAAGCAGAAAGAGTCATTCAGGAAGTGCATGACGGACTTTGCGGTTCTCACCAAGCAGGCCCAAAGATGAAGCTAAAAATTAAACGGATGGGTTACTACTGGCCCACGATGATCCAGGACTGCCTTGAGTATGCGAATCAATGCCACTCATGCCAAGTTCATGGAGACTTCATCCACCAACATCCGAATCCACTGCACCCAACGGTAGCTAGCTGGCCATTCGAAATGTGGGGGACTGACATAGTCGGCCCCATTGAGCCAGCATCATCCCGGGGACACCGTTTTATCCTGGCGACAACTGATTACTTCTCCAAATGGGCAGAAGCAGTACCACTGAGGGAAGTGAAGACGGAGAATATCCTCCATTTTTTCAAGACGCACGTCATCTACCGGTTTGGAACTCCACGGCGGATTATCTCCGATAATGGGCCGGCCTACCGAAGCCATAAGATTAGCCGCTTCGCACAGCAGCACAATATAGACTGGAGATATTCTTCAGTTTACAACCCACGAGCTAACGGTCTGGCCGAGGCCTTCAATAAGACCTTGACGAAGATCATAAAAAAGACCGTTTCCCGGAATAAGAGAGACTGGCACGAAAGGCTGCAAGAAGCCCTTTGGGCTTATCGAACTACGATCAAGACGGCCACGAACACAACGCCGTACGCGTTGGTATTTGGGACGGAAGCAGTGCTCCCCCTCGAGATAGAGTTACCCTCTCTACGAGTAGCAGTCCACCACGAGCTGACAAACGAAGAAAATGCTCACCTTCGGCTTGAGGAGCTTGATGCCCTCGATGAAACCCGGCTCATAGCGCAACAACATCTAGAGGCCTACAAAGCAAAGATGACGCGCTCGTACGAAAGATTGACCAGGCCGAGGACATTCCGCCAAGGCGAACTCGTACTAGTAGTCAAAAGACCTATGATCCCCAATCGTGCCAAGCGAGGAAAATTTGAGCCAAACTATGAAGGCCCGTACATCATAGACAATGTCTACCAGGGTGGAGGCTACCTACTCATGGACATGCACGGTGAAAGGCCTTTCAGGCCAATAAACGGCCGCTTCCTGAAGAAATACTATGCTTAATAAGCCACAGCCTGGGTCAATGATAGATGACGACGACTATGTCTGCTCACTATCTTCCTAGGCTCAGACTTTACAAGCAGCAGCCAGCCTTCCCATATCGACGGACCGAAACGTCCTTAAACTAACGACGGACCGAAACGTCCTTAAACTAACGACGGACCGAAACGTCCTTAAACTAACGACGGACCGAAACGTCCTTAAACTAACGACGGACCGAAACGTCCTTAAACTAACAACGGACCGAAACGTCCCTAAAACTACTACCGCAGCATCCTTAGGCTGACGAGATGGATAAAAAAAAAGAAGATAAAAAAAATGATAAAAAAAAAACGGTATGTCCATAAGCAAAATGGGCACGGATGAAAACCCGAAAGGGCTCCGTGAGTAAAAACAGCAGGGCTGCCGGCAAGTGTTCGTGAAAACTCGAAAGGGCGCGACCTTGTAAAAAAAAAGAGAATAAAAAAAAAACGGTATGTCTATAAGCAAAATGGGCACGGATGAAAACCCGAAAGGGCTCCGTGAGTAAAAACAGCAGGACTACCGGCGAGTGTTTGTGAAAACCCGAAAGGGCGCAACCTCGTTAAAAGACACTTGTAGGGTCCTCTCGACCTTGTAAGGAGAAACCACCTGTGTGAGATCCTTACGACTCACAAAGGAGCAACACACTTAGGGATCCTCACGATTCCTAAGGAGAAAATACACTTACGAGATCCTCACGACTCGTAAGGAGAATCCTCTTATGGGACCCTCACGGCTCATGAGATTTGAAACTCTTAAGTTACAGAAACCTAAATCTGTTCTTAAGCAAATCCTCCACAACCTTCGATATTGCCCTACAAGAGGCTCAATACTGACCCTTGTATACAATCCACGGGCGCGAAAAAACATTTCCCCAGCGAAGTCACACCCGTGACTGGGGATATGTCCATATGATGAGCCACCCTTGTAGGTCCTCTCGACTTATAAGGAGAAAACCCTCTTGTAAGATCCTTACGACTTACAGAGGAACATACACTTAGGAATCCTCACGATCCCTAAGGAGAAAATACACCTGCAAGATCCTCACGACTTGTAGGGAGAAATACCTTTGTGAGACCCTTACGGCTCATGAAGTCAAAAGCCTTGGTCGACGGGACCCTTAACCCTGTTTACTAAGCCACCTTTGTTCAATATCGACAGAGGCAAATGATGATTCGCTCTTGGCAACGTCCCAGTTGCAGCGGTGCTGATGCCGAAATCGGTGTCTAAAATCCAAGCTTGCGGCGAAAAAGCTAGCAAGCCACACATGCCTACGAAATAGCCGAAATGATGGGGCAACTTGCAATAAAAAGCAGCAAGTAAAAATGTATGCATGAAAAATAGCCGAAACGATGGGGCAACTCGCAATAAAAAGCAGCGAGTAGAAAATAAATAAATAGCCGAAATGATTGGGCACTGCGAAAAATAGCCGAAATGATGGGGCAATCGCGACCTTCGCGATATAAAAGCTGAAACGATAGAGCATCGCGGAAAAAGAAATAAAATAAAAATAAAATGTATGCCTTACAGGTGATGTTACATCACACCCTGTATACAATCCAATGGCATAAACAAAAAGGGAACATACCTCCCTCCCCCAGGTTTCACCAAAGAAAGAAGCTAAATCTCGACGGGCCACAAGCGACCTAGAGATCATCCCAACACTCGTCTCGTAACAACGGACACAACTTCAAGCTAAGCGGAACAGCGGCAACTCCCAGTTCCATGGCTCGGTGGTATACATATCGCCAACAGTCAAACCTCCATCCCGTGAAATGCGGATACAATCAGCAAAATTCCTGGTTACGTGCAACGCGGATAATGTCACTCTTTGACCCCGTGGAAAACGTCCAGAGCGGATCCTGGTCCTCGTAAAGCACGGCAGTGAACCCGTGCGAAGCATCCAGAGCGGAGCCTAGTCCTCGCCAAGCACGGCAGTGAACCCGTGTGAGGCATCTAGTGCAAAATTCCTGGTTACGTGGAACGCGGATAATGTCACTCTTTGACCCCGTGGAAAACGTCCAGAGCGGATCCTGGTCCTCGCAGAGCACGGCAGTGAACCCGTGCGAAGCATCCAGAGCGGAGCCTAGTCCTCGCCAAGCACGGCAGTGAACCCGTGTGAGGCATCTAGTGCAAAATTCCTGGTTGCATGGAACGCGGATAATGTCACTCTTTGGCCCCGTGGAAAACGTCCAGAGCGGATCCTGGTCCTCGCAGAGCACGGCAGTGAACCCGTGTGAAGCATCCAGAGCGGAGCCTAGTCCTCGCCAAGCACGGCAGTGAACCCGTGTGAGGCATCTAGTGCAAAATTCCTGGTTGCGTGGAACGCGGATAATGTTACTCTTTGACCCCGTGGAAAACGTCCAGAGCGGATCCTGGTCCTCGCAGAGCACGGCAGTGAACCCGTGCGAAGCATCCAGAGCGGAGCCTAGTCCTCGCCAAGCACGACAGTGAACCCGTGTGAAGCATCTAGTGCAAAATTCCTGGTTACGTGGAACGCGGATAATGTCACTCTTTGACCCCGTGGAAAACGTCCAGAGCGGATCCTGGTCCTTGCAGAGCACGGCAGTGAACCCGAGCGAAGCATCCAGAGCGGAGCCTAGTCCTCGCCAAGCACGGCAGTGAACCCGTGTGAGGCATCTAGTGCAAAATTCCTGGTCACGTGGAACGTGGATAATGTCACTCTCTGACCCCGTGGAAAACGTCCAGAGCGGAGCCTGGTCCTCGCCAAGCACGGCAGTGAACCCGTGTGAAGCATCCAGAGCAAATACCGGACTGTGGAGTCCTTAAAATCCACGGACTATGACGTCCTTAACCTCGACCGTGATGTTTTAAAACTAACGATCAACCACCCCGATTCCTTACAGATTTTGCCTTGGTTTAAGGGTACATCTCTTCACTCCTTTGATGCCCGGCGTTGTAATTCCTCAACGTCTTCAAAGAGGTGACGGGTCCCTGCAACCAAACACCGGACTGTGGAGTCCCTAAATCCACGGACTATGAGGTCCTTAACCTTGACCGTGATGTCTTAAAACTAACAGCGGACTGTGGAGTCCTTAAATCCACGGACTATGAGGTCCTTAACCTTGACCGCGACGTCTTTAAACTACGATACCTTGAGAGACCCCTGACTCCGTGAAACACAGATAAGGATGATCGCATCCGGCACTTGCAGGCCCTCACGACCTGTAAGGAAGGAAAACTCTCTTGTGAGATCCTTACGACTCTCAAGGGAAAACCCGCTTAAGGATCCTCACGATCTCTAAGAAGAACTTACACCTATGGGATCCTCTCGACCTGTAGGGAGAAAAACTCCTTATGAGACCCTCGTGGCTCATAAGATGCAAAAGCCTTAGGAAGCAGGTCTTAACCCTGAATCCTGAGCCATTGCTGTCCTGCAAGGAGATCAAGAAAGAATATCCGCAGAATACATTCAATGAAAAGGGGACACATCATTGAGAAGAAAAATGCATCTTTTATTCATAAACCAAAATGGTTACAAAGTACAATTCATGAAAGAAACAAAAAGAAAATACTCTCATCCATGAGTATGTACAAAAAGGAAGGAAAAGATACAAGTCCTCAAGCCGGCGGGCGATTCAGCAGCTTGGTCAGCTCATCCTGCTTTTGTTGGACCACGGCTTCATGACGCAAGATCTCCAAAAGACGAGCCTCCGCTTGAGCTTGTTGAGCCTGATACGAAGCGAGCCGGGCTTCAAGCTCTTTCTCAGTGGCCTTATGAGCCTCGACCCTCTCACGAGTGAACGTGGCAGCTTTATCGAGAGCCACCACCTCTTTGATGGACTCCTGAAGCACCCGCCAGAGTTCATACGCTTTGTTGGCTTTGGCTGTGAGATTGGCTTGGAGCTCGCCCAGCGCCTTGGAGGCTAGCTCCCTTTCCGAGAACTTGCAACCGAGCCTCTTCTCACATGACGTCATGTTTGCCGCGCACCGTGCTATCAGCCCCCGTAACTCCGCCTTTGCAGCCACGGCCTCCGAGGAAAGGTGAGAACATTCAAGGGCGTGCAGGCAAGCCTCCACTCGCCGGCAGAACTCCACCCAGACTCGCACCACCTCTTCGCTGTGGTAGGTGGCAAGAAAAGGAAGAGAACCGTTAGCATCGGCAGCGAATGCTTCAGCCGTGGTCTTGCTGCCAGCACGAAGCTCCTCGATCAGAGACGACAAGGAGACGAGGCTTAATTGGGCCAAGCGTTCTGAAGCCCGCAAGGCATAAGGGCCGGGTGGCATCACGATGCGCGACTCCAATGCCGTGGAGACTGGCAGAGCTGTTCAAATTTGGAAGACGTCAGCAAAATTCTTAAGCAAAGAACGAGTGAGAGTGCAATGAGATGTCACTCACCGACAGTCGTGCAAGTAGGAGCTGAAGGCTCCCCTGGCCCTTCGAGAACCTCGACCTCATCATCGGCTTCCAGAACTGTAGAAAACATCAATGTCAGTACGCAAAATAACGACGATGCTATGAGAAGGGATGGACGACACCAACCTTGCCCAGACGAGAGGACAATGCGTTGAGGGGAGATCGCCTGCGGAGCTGCCATCTCCAATAAACGCTGAAATGACTGTCGAGGCGACAGATCCGCGATCGTGGCCGCCAAACCGCGCGATTCTGGGAAAGATAAAAGAGTTCAGACTATGAAGGGGTTGCTAAATTAAAACACAGAGGAATACCTTCAACACTCCTCCCATTCTGAGCCGGGGGGATAGCAGCTTCAACGGTCTCCGCCATGACCTCATGCTCCAACAAAGGGAGAGTAGTCCCGACTACCTC
Organism: Agapanthus africanus; assembly: GCA_030015575.1. Classification (NCBI taxonomy): domain Eukaryota; kingdom Viridiplantae; phylum Streptophyta; class Magnoliopsida; order Asparagales; family Amaryllidaceae; genus Agapanthus; species Agapanthus africanus. The sequence goes on along the minus strand of CM057347.1, from coordinate 512,287,799 downwards.
GCTCCCAGCCTTTGGGCCGCCCGCAGTAGGAGTCATTAGGGCGGCGGCCTCCAAAGGAGCCTCCTCCAAAGGGGCAAGCACTCCCTGATCAAGAACCGCCGCTGGAAGTTCCACCATGAGAGGAGCAGCCTCGTCAGCCCCCTCCATATCCAGCAAGGCCTCATTGAGAATTTCGACGGGCTTTAGCTTTAATGGGCCCGTAGGGAGCTCCCCCAGCGTCGAAGATTCTGCACGATTCAAATAAGAATAATGATATATATGCACGGGCATAAATGATCGGAAAAACTACAAAAGAAACACAACATACCTATACGGAAAGAAGCCCTCAGTATGGCTTCTTCAAGCCGCTGCTCCTTCTCAAGGAGGTGGGCTCGCCAAGGTTCGAGAGTGGACTCATGGCCGCCGGTCCATAAAGAAAGTACGTCAGCTGCATCTTCTGAAGTGGCCTGCTTCAAAGCCCTTTCTCCCCATTCCTCCAGAGGACCGATAAATCGCCGCCGAATCCACGAAGGGTCCTCGTAAAAAATTACAGCAGGATAGGACTTCTTCGGAACCTTGGCGTTATGAGACGCGTCTTTTGAACGCCGTATGGCCTCAGCTAACTGTGCGGCCTCCTCATCAGCCGAACTCGGAAAGAGAAGTCCAGCATTTGACTCTTGCAGGGCCAATGGTTCGTCTTCAAGGATAGGCTCAGACTCCACCACTGAATCAAGCGGGGCGGTAGCTGCTTTCCTCCGCCGTTTAGACCCAGAGCCGGTCGCTGAGGATGACCGCTTCCTCCCTCGCGAGGCCTTAGGGCGGCGCTGGCCCACATCGCCCTCAGTGCCCTCATCCCTGTTACTCTCGCTCGGTGCCACAACCGAGGACGACATCTCCATTGTCGACGCCACGGGGGGCGGTGCCGCCACCGGCAGGGGTGCTACCACCGGAGCCCGTTTACCCCGCGATCGAGAACCCAAGGGCATACCAGCTATCGGAGTAAGGTCTACCCCGGACTCCCCTGGAATGAGCGCGGTGCCAATCTCCCTCAAAGGGAAGCGGACCGGAACCCTCGGCCGTAGCTTAGCCCCCGAAACCTGAGGAGGGGCGTCGTGACCAAGAAGCACCCTTCTTTCTTCAAGGATAATCGGACTGATCCGATGAAGATACCAGCCCGTAAATGCACCTACACATCGGGGCATGTACTCGGCTTCAGGGACCATGAAATAAGAGCCGGTGTTCAGCCTCATGAAATGATGAGCGGCATCGCGAACAGCATCGAGCGAAGGGATCGGGGCAACTATAAAAGCCTCGAAAGGAATGCCCTGGTCGTATCCGAGCTGTCGGGCGAATCGATGCGGATTGTACCGCATGAAAAGAGCTGCACTGTCCTGGCGAAACACCAAATAGCCCGGTCTAATTGCATACAAATGCGTGGCCTCCCGGGGCTTCAAAGAAGGTGCGTTGTCTTTCGACTGGTCCCAGAGTTGTTGGACGGGACCCGAAGGAGTAGACAAGACCCGATCAGTAAAAACCAACCCGCCAGCGGTGGCATGAGGAGAAATTAGCACCCGAATAGCCCCGAATTGAGTCGGGTCGGCGGCAGAAGCATCCACTAGCCGCATAAGTCGTGGAAAGGGGTAGGCATCGTAAAATGAGGGCCTCTGATGCATGGCGAAAGCCCCCAATACGTGCATTTCGATCCAGGACGTGAAATAATGAAGCGAAAAGTTTACCACATCCACGCCAGGCGTAGAGGTATTAGCTGCGGTGCCCAATCCATTATAGAGGTGCGCCAAGGCCGGGATGCCGATGGCCAACCGCGTCCCCTCAGCAATACGATGAGCCGGGTAGATGACCGAGGCTCTCATGAAGCGGCGATGCATGGGGATAACGAACCAGCTAAGCCAAACACTGACAAACCCCACAAAGAATGTTTCCTCATCCATACCGGGTGCTGCAACGGACTCAAAAGACATCGGCGACACGATGGGAATATAATATTGTGGCAGGTCCGATTCAGCGGCCGGTAGCTTCTTCGGACCAAACCCAAAGGGGTCTCTGATGTTAGCAAACTTCGGAGCAGTCTTCGATATGATATCCTCACGAAGGAAGCAGGAAATGAAGCTTTTAAAAGTAACACCCTGCTCCTCAGATTCAGTGAACAATCGATCAAAAATACCCAGCGCCTTGATCAAGCTGGGGCGCTTGTGGCGAACGGCGTTCTCAACAGACAAGCCGTCAGCCGGTGCAGACTCGGGCTCAAAGGCGTACTCATCAGGAGGCAACAACCCCTCATACAGTGCACTCCTGATCGGCAATCCCGAGATTTCATAAAATTCTGCAAGAGAGATCGAGACCTCACGATCTCCTAGGATGAAAGTGTTGGTAGGAAGATTACATTGGTTTAAAAACGCCTTAACCCACCAGGCATGCGGGGACTTATAATGGAATAGTGACGCGTATATGGCCTGATAAAGCCCAACTTTCTGCAACCGCGCACGATGGGCAGAAAGGATGTAGCGAGCCCAGAGAAGGTAGCCCGTAGGATGCCGGGGAGTGAGCCCTATCTTATAAATTTGCCCCCACGGGTGGGCCTCACCCTGGCAGATACGCCGCCCCAAGATGTCTATGGCCGGGATCGGATGGTTCGGAATACCAGTCGTCGAAGGCTCGAGCCTCCCCGTTGGAGTCCAGTTGGGCATTTCCACAGCAAAAACTGTCCTTGGAGGATCCATCGGTAAGAATGGGAAAGTGGGCTCCGTCGGCACCGCGCAAAGAAAACTCCGGCGACCCTGAATAATCTGACTGTACCAAGATCCCCATTGAAGAGGGTTGGTGCAGTTCGGGTCATGGACCCGAATCATCGCCATCGCCTCCTCATCAGATGGTGACTGAAGAAAAGCCGCCTCCGAGCGAGAAAAGGGAAAGCGTAGAACAGAAGCCATTGCACCTGAAATCCAATAAAGGGAGACCGTTAAAAGAAAAGTTAGCGATATATATTCATGCATGAACATGAAGACTAGTTGAAGAAAGCAACAGCAAAGTTTCCTGGGACCATTGGCTACAAAACACATGGGCCCCACAGAATCCGGATGACGGCTCATTAATAATGAGACCAAATAGTTACAATAAAACAAAGGGAATATCCCCATTTAATAAAGAATGATGACCATGCACATTTCCCCCAACGGGATCTATCTGGGGCTCTACAAGGAATCCAACAAGATCAAAGGAATTAAATTTCCACAGAAGACATCATTACAAAACCACCATTTCATTAATTGCAGAAGAACAACCTTGGGCCAAGAGACCCCAGGAAGCCTCTGTGTGAAGAAAGCGAGTTCTTCATTGGAATTAAAATTCCTTATTAAGAAAAGGGAATTAAATTCCCAGAAACATTTTTGATGGAATTAAATTCCATGGAGTTGAAACGCCATCATCATCTCTCCAAAGATCATCTAAACCCTAAAAGATCTACAGTTTGAAGGTTAAGCGGTTCTTATGGGAAAACATGAAGAGAAAAGGGCAAAAACCCTTATTTTGGATTTAAAATCCAGAGGAATGTGAAGGTCCATCGTTTGTCCAAGAACATTACCAGAGGAAAAGAAATCTTTTCGAACAGAGTTAAACTCTGAAGATTATTTTAAGACAGAGAACTAAGCTCTGGAAGCGAGAATTAAATTCTCAGAACAAGAAGATGAGCAAAGTGAAGGCTCCTATGAAGAGACAGAGGTATTTATAGAAGGCAATGGAAACGTTTCATCTCCCCAGATCCCTAAAGGAATCCAACGGTCGCAAAAGGTGACAGCGTTGCACTCACGTGCTGACACGTGAGAACAACGCTGTGGGGGCATTTGTTTCCTGATTTAAAATCAGGAAAGCTTATGGAAAAAGCTTGAGAAGAGGGTCACGTGCTTACACGTGACCAGCAGTCACGTGTTGGCACGTGACACCCAAAAGTACCGGCAAAGCAAGTTCAGCTTCCTGATTACATCAAAGAAAAAGGGCTTAAGAAAGGGTCATGTGCCCCCACGTGACCAGGGTCACGTGTTGGCACGTGACATTTTAAAGCGGATTCAAAGGCATATTGGTTCCCTGATCAAGTCAAGGAAAAAGAGTTCAGACAAGGGTCACGTGCTCACACGTGACCAGGGGTCACGTGGCAGCACGTGACGGTTAAGCGACAACCAGAAGACAGCGCAAAAAGAAAGAAGAAGGCTCATTCCAAAAGGGGTCACGTGCCCACACGTGACCATGGGTCACGTGGTCACACGTGACCGTCTTTCAAAGCCCATTTTGTCAACAGAATTAAATTCTGATAGAGATTCAAATCTTTCCAAAGGAAAGCGACTATCTAGAAACAATTAAATTAAAGGTTCAGAGGTGATTAAATATTTATGGGAAAATCTCGGGTTTGGAAAGATTTCCCCTTTAAATCTAACCGAAATAACAAAGGAGAATCCCGGGACTTGAAATCCAATGATGAATAAAATTCACCTAATAATCCAAAGGTCCAAAACGAATGATGGATGCAAATCAAATCTCTCAATGAAGATTCGTCAAAAAACTGATTGATTCGGCTGCTTCTCCTATAAATAGGAGCCAAGAGATACAGAGAAGAGATATACAAAAAAGAGATAGATATAGATACAGAGACAAGGAGAGAAAAAGAAAAGGAAGAGAGCTTTGATACTTTGAGAAACTTGGATCTTCTGCAAAAACCCTAGGTAAGAAAGGGAAAAGCTCCTTGAAAGAAAAAGAGAATTTAATTCTCAACAGAGTTTAACTCTGATATATAAAACAGAAGAACAAATTTCTTCTCTCTTTGATAGAGGATCTGCAAAGTGCACATCTCCCTTTGAGGTTGAGAATTTAATTCTCAATGGGTCGAGATCCTGCCATGCAGATCCAAAACATAGAGAGGGAATGCAAGCACGAGAATTTAATTCTCACAGAACTATAGGAATTTAATTCCTTTAAAATAATATTAGGGCTTGACCCTGTATCATGGGAATTTAATTCCTTCAGAAACAGAAAGACACAGGGTTTAACCCTAATTAAGAACCTAGTTCTGTTGAAACAGCGGGAATTTAATTCCCTTAATCATAATTTAACAGAAAGTTTTTATTAGGGTTTAACCCTATTCAGTTCTTCACATATATGAGGAATTTAATTCCTACAGAAAATTCAGAGTTCAACTCTATTCCAGAATATAAGTCTTCAAAAGGAAGTAGGAATTTAATCCCTCTGAAGTTTGAAGCTCGAGGAATTTAATTCCTGAGAAAAGGTTAACAGATCCTCTAAATAACATACATAGAGGCAGGGTCACGTGTCACCACGTGACCCCCCCAGAAGATTTATAGAAAACCCCTTTGAGGCAGCACCCCACGTGACCCACGTGACCCTTGACAGAAGCTTTTATACATAGGCATTTGAATGCCCATCACGTGATGGCACGTGATGCTCTGAAAGATGCGATAATCTCAGCAGAATAAATGAAGGGAGGGCGCTCTCACGTGCTGCCACGTGACCCCTCCTGCCTTAGTGTTTAACACTAAATTGAAACTCCCGAACCCAGTGTTAAAACACTGTTGGGCCTTAGTGTTTAACACTAATTTGAGGGCTCTGTTGCCAGTGTCCAACACTGATCTGTTTTAGTGTTTAACACTAATTTGAAAAGCCTTGTTGCTGGTGTTTAACACCAATTATCTTTTAGTGTTAAACACTAACTTGTCAATCTCATTCTCAGTGTCCAACACTGATTGCTCTGTAGTGTTTAACACTAGGCTTTGGCCCAATTGGCTAAATGGATGGAGGCAAAGCCTCTCCTGATTGGACTTAGCCCAAGATGGCCATAAGTCCTCAATTTGTGATTAACTGGGCCAACGGGCTCATAACATAATTAATCGGTCTTGATCCCAAATTGGGCCAAGGACTATTTAATCCACTCCGGTTCTAGGGTACATCTCTTCACTCCTTTGATATTTGGCATTGTAATCCCTCAATGTCTTCAAAGAGGTGACGGGTCCCGACGACCACACATTGATATGGACTGCGGGGTCCTTAAACCCGCGTCTAACGCAAAATTCCTGGTTACGTGGAACGCGGATAATGTCACTCTTTGACCCCGTGGAAAACGTCCAGAGCGGAGCCTGGTCCTCGCAGAGCACGGCAGTGAACCCGTGTGAAGCATCCAGAGCACATACCGGACTGTGGGGTCCTTAAACCCATGGACTACGACGTCCTTAACCTTGACCGAGATGTCTTAAAACTAGCAATGGACTGTGGGGTCCTTAAACCCATGGACTTATGCGTCCTTAAACTAGCAATGGACCGCAACGTCCTTAAACTACCCATGGACCGAAATGTCCTTAAACTAGAACAATAGAGCCCCGTATGCTCTTTTGTCGGATCTAAACGATCCCGTTTAAGTTGATCTTAGCCTCAAAGATGGCTAACGTATCCTTAAACCTTCAAACAGACTGGACTATGAATCCCCCCAATTAACTCTGGCTCGAGGGTACATCTCTGAACTCCTCTGACATCCGTCGTTGTAATGCTTCAACGTCGTCGGAGAGGTGACGGGTCCTGACGGCCATACATTTAATGGACCACTAGGTCCCTAAACTGGAACAATAGAGCCCAAACGCTCCGTTGTCGGATCTAAACGATCCCGTTAAGTTGATCTTAGTCACAAAGTTAGACTAACGTATCCTTAACAAACGTTTGAGTCGATCTTAGCCTCGAGCACGGCTGATGTATCCTCAAACCAAACCCCCAAACCCAAATCTAAGATAATACGGATTTGGACTAGTCCACGCCCTACGGGCGACGACATAACTCAGTCTCCGTAAACAATCCACGGGCAACAAAATACAAAACAAACACCCACGACACGAAGTGACCATCTGGAGAAGGAGAAAGTTGTTACCGCAATGCGGTAGCGTAATTAACTGCAGGGGCTTGCGCCTGCAGGGAAGAGCGTCCCTACAATCAAAAACCCCTCAAACGAGGGGGAATCTGACGAAGTCTGCTACATCGGACGCATCCGTCTAAACCTTCGATACATGGTGCCATAAATCAACTTGGCATCTTCGGAGAGGTGGACGGATAGCACCAATTAGCATCTGCCCCGAATTTCAGGCGAGACGCCACGTCGTCGCCGTCTTTCGGAGGGGAACAAGGGGTACTTGCCTCGACGGGTCGCAAATCGGGAAAACGGAACGTAGAATGTCGGCGGGGAAAACTCGCGACGGGCGCACGGTTCACGGAATGAACCCAAACGACGAACAATGGAACCACACGGGTCGGGGTATCTCGCTGGAACGTCGGGTCACGTCGTCGGCATCGTCGGATTCCGGCCGAGGAATGAACAGTGAATGTCAAGACATGGGATCAAGAAAGGAACAGAAAAACAGCGAAGAAAAGATGTAGGATCAGAGAAGGGGTGCTCACGATGATCCGTGGGACGGGGGTGACGGTCGACCTCGTCGACAGAGCTCCGGCGGTGGCCTACGACGGCAGCGACAGAACCTGCAGTTCAAGAAATTTTACAGAGAAGGGAAGGAAAGAGGAAAGGAAAGAGGAGGAGAGGAGAAAGAGAGAAAGCGCTCACCGAGGGTTGCACGAGGCAGGGGAGAACGGAGACGGGGTCACTGGCGGCGACGCACGGCGATGCGACGGTGCGCAGGAGGTTGCAGGTCTGGTCGGGGGTGCACAGGGAGAAGGGAGAAGGAGGTGGAGGCTTGGTGAGGGGAGGATGAGGATGACGAGGATGATGGCGGGAGGCGACGACGAGGTGATCGTCGGCGGCGAGATGCAGGAGCGGGTGCAGGTGGTCGCGGTGAGGGTGCAGGGCGCGCGAGGGTGGATGAAAGTGGTTGTGGGTGAGACGAGGCAGAGGAGGCGAGGGTGCTGGTGTCGGTGTCGTCGGCGTTGGGGTTGCGGCGGCGAGGAGGGAGGCGGCGGTGGCTCGGGTTCGTTAAGGGTTTGGGTTACGTTATTAAAAGAAATGGAGGAGGGAGAGGGATTTTAAAATATGGGAGAGAGAGAAAAGATATGGAAAGAGAGAGAGAGAGGAATACGGGGGAGAGAGAGGAGAGAGATGGAGAGATGGAGAGAGAGAGAGAAGAGAGAGAGATAGAGAGGGATAAGAGAGAGGCGGTGAGAGAGAGAGGAGAGAGATAAGGGAATGGTGGGGCCCACGGGAGAAGAATGGAAGGAGTTGATTGGTTGGAAGGGGATTTTCTGTTTAAGGGAAGAAAAATTAATTAACAGTAAAAATATTGTATGGTTAGTGAAATATATACGTCGGTTTAAAATATATTAAAATTTGGGATTTTGGCGCAAAGTAAAACATTTCCAAATCGCGTCCGAGTCGGGTCCAAAAATTTGAAATTGAAATAATAGAATTTTAAGCAGGATCCAAAATTTAAAATGAAGTGTTTTATGATTAAAAAGCATACCTCCAAAACGGACACACGTACGTGCACGTAGCCGTCCAAACTCGCCCGTTTCACTGAACGGGACGAGGACACGATGCACGGACGCTACAACAGAGTTAGGGGTGTCAAGCAGGCCAAGATAAATATTTTAAATTTTATTTTAGATGCCATAAATTGTGATATGCAGAAATGAATTTGCCGGGTAAAAATTTACAGTAAGTAACAAACAAGCAAGATAAATGAAATGAGTGCCACACTACGTTCAAACAGTAACTGAAATTAGTAGCATTGGGCTCGGGTGTTACAACATGTTTAGGACTTTTTGTTTCTCCTTTGATGTAAATAAACTACTTAGTTTATTTTACTATTTCTTTTGGGATGTAATAAAGTTTGGTCAATGGAAATAAAATGCCTTTCGCTTTTATTATTTTTGTTTTGGTACACATCCTGCATATTAAATATTTATACGCTTAACGTAACTGTATTGAAAAGACCACCTTCAATACAGTTAGGTTGTGGACCTTGCCACGTCTTCCTTCTACTTCTTTTGGGAAGCAGGGCGTGACATATTTTTGTGGTGGCCCATGCAACTCCTCTTGTGTACTAAAATGAAACCATCAACTGATTTATTATATTTGTGAATCTCATCCATCTATACCAATATCATAGTCCCTTGTCCCTTTCTTGACATTCTGTACTCTGACCATGACCTTCCCTTCTGGTCATGGCAAATCTTTCCAACGAAGATGACATGTCCAATATTACTTTGAAGCTACATCTGAAGATTCAGAAGACGAAGTCATAGACTCTCAGACGGTTGTCCCCGCAAGGCACCGTGGGAATGGTCGTACTTTTCTTAGATCAAGGACTTATCATCACTTGTTGAACTCCCGTAATTGAGACTAATAAGTCTTTTTCCTTTCTTTGGCCGAATAAAATGATGTAAGAACATTAAGGGCATGTCCTTACTTCCGGTTGTACTCTCCATATTGAAGTTGGATAATAAAATCTTAGATTCGAACAATAATCTCTCTTGTGTCTCTTGCTCTTCTTAGTCTCTCCCTTGCATTAATTGTTGTTCTTTCATACAAGTTATCTTGTCTCACCTCAGCCGTTTGTAACCTAACATATTCTGATCCTAATCATCAATGGCCGGACGACACTATAACCACAACAGAAAGGGAAATGGAGTCAATAAAGCCACTGCTCATCACGCAGCGATGCTACAAAGGGTGTGAGGATTATTGGAGCAACAGCAGTAGCAGACAGCTGCCCTTCATCAGGAGCTACGAGAAAGTAGGCAGCAGCAAGCAGAGTTTTTAAGTAAAGCACTAACCTCAGTTCCACAAGGTTCGGCGGGAGTGAAGCAGTTCAGATCACTCCACCCTAAGACTTTTTCGGGGAAGGAAACTCCTTTAGAAGCTGAAGAATGGCTTAAGGGAACAGTCAATGATCTCAGTGCCGTCCAAATCCCGAAGGACGCGTGGGTGAACATCGCTAAGCTACAACTTACGGATAATGCCAGGATATGGTGGGAGGCAGAGGAAAGTAGATCGAAGGAGCCCATCGACTGGGAAAGGTTCAAATAGCATTTTGATACCTAGTACTTTCCAGTCGTGGCACACTTAAAAATGGAACGGGAGTTTATACAGTTCCAACAGGGAGTATATGGGATAAATCGGTAGACGAGTACGCTTCGGAGTTCGCAAGGTTAAGTCGGTTTGCGCATCACCTGGTCGAAACCCCGGAGCTATATGCTAAAAGATTCCGACAGGGGCTAGATCTGAAGACGCAGTCCTCCATGTCTTCTGCTACCTTATCAACTTATGATGAAATTTTAGAGGCGGCACGAAACTTTGAAGGCCTTCAGAAACGAATAAGGAAGGATGACCGTTTATCTGGCATTAAGCGACCAGCCAATCAAATTCTTGAGGGATCATCTTCCAGATTCAACGGGAGATCACAACCCCAGAGACCAGCAGGACCAACTATCTTCGGAAAACCAGCCGTTACCTGCAACCATTGTGGTAGGACCGGACACTACATGAGAGACTTTCCATGCATCAAGTGATACACCAACTCACGGGAGCGACACATGCAGCAAAGAAGATTCCTGATAGCGTTACTGATTTCCATGCCTAGTAGTGGCTACTCCTTTGAAAATTTCAAGTATGAAATTATTCTAAGGAGGGTAGATCGTAACTATCACAACCATTCTTGCAATTCTTAGCAAACCCAGAAGTTTAAACATTCACAACGATTTTCGGAAGAGTGACTTGGTAATGTGATGTATCAGCGAGGCAATATAGTTGCATATGCGTCAAGATAACTAACAATTTATGGATGCAACTATTCCTATCCAGAATCAGAACCGACGATGGTAAATGTTCATCTTGAAGACATAGAAACACTACTCTAAGGAGAATATGGGAACACGGATGGTTGAAACACATGAAGCGGATGAGAGAGGTTAAGGTTTTATGGGAGAAGTACCGATCGATTGAGAAGACCCAGAAAATGGAGAATTGGTAAGATAATAAGTAGAAAAAGATGGAAATGGTGATACAATGCAGCGAGCGAAGAAAGATCAGCCCACGACTCATCGGCCGTTTAACATCTTGGGAGAAGACGGTAGGTTTATGTATAACCTACTTTTGCTACTTTCGTTGGAGGAAACCCTAGTCATACTTGGATCATTCCGAGATTACGAAAAGGTTAGCATAACTTACGAGCAGCAACCGGTCGGAATACTAGAAGGATGAAACCTTGAGCGACAAGACAATCCAGCTGGCCAGAGCTATATGAAGGAAGAACTACTAGGCAGACATACACGGAAAGCGAGGAAATGGGATGAGAGTGCGAGACCAAAATATTTAACCGCGATAATCTCTTCTTAGTGATTTCTTTCTTCCTTCCCTTGACCTACCTTCTGAAATTTCGAGAACGAAATTATTTTAAGGAGGGTAGATTGTAACGACCATATATTCTAATACCTAATAAAATATATTTTATTTATATTTCTACTATAAAATAATTATTTACGTGTTTCTTTTAAATAATAATAATTTTTAAAGTAGTGTTAATAATTTTCAAAGCAGTAAATATGATTAAAGGAAATTTCTAAAATCTATTTATTATTATAGGCTTAAAATGTTTTAGAAAGATTTTATAATACCTTAAAATAATCTATATATTTTTATTATCAATAAAAGTAATTAATTCGTAATTAAAAATATTTTAAAGATTAACTAGATATTATATAATTATTATAACTAGTTAACAATTTAGAAATAGATATACTAATTGTTTTTAGCCCAAAACTATTTTTATATTAAATATAATAATAAAATATATTTTCTAGAATTTTTCCATAATTTTCCCGTATTTTTTACTATTTTTAACTAATTTTTCAAAGCCAAATCAATATTTTAAATAATCTGGTATTTTATTAATTTTTATTTTAAATTTTTATATCATTTTAACCTGGACCGTTGGATCCAAGATCCAACGGTCCAGAACTCTGCGGCGGCGCCCACGGGCCAATCGCGTCGCGCCACGTGGCGACGAGCGGCGCGCTGCGGGCCGTTGGATGCAGATCCAACGGCTGAGGATTTAGGCGGCGGCGGCTAATCATTGGAAATCAATTCTGAGATGATTAGCGGCGCAGATTTTTGGGATTTTTTTGGATTTTCTTGATATTTTTGAACGCTATAAATAGGCACCTTCAAACCTCAATTTCTCACACCTCAGAACTCCAAAATTTCTGAAAAAAATACCGGTGCCATCGTATCGACGACGCCGACGCTACGGATCCATCCAATCGCAGAGGAAAAATCGTGACATGGAGTTATTGAGGATTTAGTTCAGGATTACGTTTTCAGCTCTTCGGCTTTTCGACTCAAACAAAAAGGTAGGATCCGCCTCTCTCTCATTTTCCTGTCACCTTCTTCTATCTCAATAACCTACTTCCAACTTCTAATTCTCAACTCTCATTTAAAATGGTGTTATAATATTTGTGCATACCCTTTTTCCTTGTACCCTTAATCATGATAATGTTAACCCATATTTTTAAAACGGTGTTTAAATTTAATCTGTACACAATTATATTGCACACCCATAATACCTAGAATTTGTCATAACCCATGAATTGTCATTTCTCCTCTGACATACCCAAACTTTAAAAATGATCTCAAAATAGGTTATTTCCACAAGATACCCTCGTTTAAATATTATATTTTAAAAATATGTAAAATAAATATTTTAGATACAATATTCGTATATTTTACTTACAAATATTTTTAAAACCCCCTCAACTTTTTAAGAAAGAAAATATTATTTAAATAACGATATCTTTTCAAAAGGGAATATTTAGTATCTTTTAAAAGGTAATTTTTTTAAAACCAATCTAAAATAAAGGAAAGGTTGTACGCATCGATCGTTTATCTAAACCAGACTTTGTGCTGTCTAGGCAAGTGTGTCTAAGGCTAGTGGTTATTAATTAAGCCCACTACTTACGTAGTGGAGTACCTTCTCATTTACCTGGCACTTACCTGGCCACAGTGAAGAGGCGATTTGAGGACCTCATAACTTATCCTTTTGGAATATTAGGAGCAGTCTAGATTTTTCAAATAAAAACCCCTTGTAAAAGATTTTCAAATAAACACCACAACTTTTTATCAAAAGGATATTTTCTATAAAACATTATGCTTTTTATAAATAATAAATATCCCAAATATCATGGTTTTCTTAGAAGTAATAAAAGATATTTAAACCTTATTATTTTAACTAAACTTTCTCTAAAGGACACAAAGTACTTTACAAATTCTAGAAAAACAAAACGAGCGGTTGTGGAAGGCCATATTAAACGAGATCAATACTCTTTCTAAAATTCCAGTTTATGACAACATGACATATACAAAACATGATCCGGTTAGGGTTAGAATGAGCGGACGTAGGTATGGAATACTTTATGAAGATCCCGATATTCCGGGTGACCAGTCCAAAGTGTAGACGACTATACTAAAATGAAGATCCCGATATTCCGGGTGACCAGTCCAAAGTGTGGACGACTATACTAAAATGAAGATCTCGATATTCCGGTTGACCAGTCTAAGATATGGGCGACTATACAATTTGGAAATTCCATGCCTAGAAATATACGCACTAACTCTAATCCGTCCGAACCTTTATACTGAACCACGAGGATGGGTAGTTTGATTAGGCAAGGATAATTCGGAACTCGGATTCCCCTACTACTCGATCATGATCCCGGGAAGTGAAACAGTACATTTCACTTCCCTAGTTGTTGTTCTGTGGCTACAACGGAATAATTACGAGTATCCGGACCCTTGTTTAACAAACTAATACATACTATTACCTTCATCTACATATAACTTACAACATATATAACCTATTCATATTCACATATCCAATTTGTACTTAACCTCATACCTTTATACTCATGTACATCATATTCATTATACACACCTGTTCGTTTCTATACCTTAACTATCTCATGAGGCAATCCTACCCGAGTATAACTCGCTGACGGACCTTCCTTTTCTTTCTCTATCTTTGGAATGTCCGTCAGATAAGAATGAGTATTACAGCGAAGATCAAGGTGTGAAGCCAACTTATGAAGATTATGCAGACAGGACAATGGAAGATTAGATAGTTTTAATTTTTGTTGTTGCCCACATATTTAGGGCTTTTTGTTTCTCCTTTGATATAAATAAACTACTTAGTTTATTTTACTATTTCTTTAGGGATGTAATAAAGTTTGGTTAATGGAAATAAAATGCCTTTCACTTTTATTATTTTTGTTTTGGTACACATCCTGCATATTAAATATTTATACGCTTAACGTAACTGTATTGAAAAGATCACCTTCAATACAGTTAAGTTGCGGACTTTACCACGTCTTCCTTCTCCTTCTTTTGGGAAGCGGGGCGTGACAAAATCACTCATTGCCTCTATGTGGATTGGGACTGTACCCAACTAAAACCTGTTTGCACGACTTAGTAGAGCCGTGGTAGAATAGTGATCAAAGTATAGTGGGACCTCACATGAGACAAATGATGATCTCAGGTCTAAAGACTAACCTGTACTCATGTCACCTGAGAACCGCTATCTAACGATAGGTATAATACCATCTAGAGGTTCTCGGCTAGTTTATCTAGTGTACTTACCCCCTGTGAGCACCTGTATATAATCTTAGGTGATCACACCAATGGCCGTGGGACCAACCACCGCCCTTCGTCGGGGCCTAGTAACGTATACACAAGTCTGCTCTGGAATATCGATACCCGGTCTCGATACTCCTGCGACTTGGAAATTTTAAGGATGTGCTTATGGACTACCCAGCTCCTACAAGTATGATCGCCATCGTAATGCTGGTAGTCAAGTGAAATCCTACGGGCTTTATCAACATGTATCAGCCATATGTGATATCGAGTATAACATATGCACATGTTAAGATAAAGTTAAACCATAATAGTATACTACTGTATCGAGTCTTTATCAATATGTGTAAGCAATATAAAGCAACAAGAGAAAGAAATACACATATTAAGACAGAGATATCTCAAATAATATATTATATACAACCGAGCAAGATTGTGCTGTACATACATATCCCCAGCATTCTATACAATACAGGTCTCTAGGGCATACATATCCAACAATAACTTGGCAACAGAGAAAAAAATGTAAGTCCTACAATTGCTTCGTCGAAAACATTCGATACAAAAAATATATTCCATACTGTATAAACCAGTTCCAAATCCAATTCCAATTCCGAATCCATTTCCATTTCACCAATTCCATTTCAATCCACAACAAAATATATAATCAAATATACGGAACACTAAAATTCATTCAATTACAATTCAAATATATACAAACCGTTAGTTCAATTACAACTACTAAACAGTAGAAAACCAATTCTGAGGTTACAAAAAATGACAAGAATGACGTGGGATTGAGGAAGTATGAGTCTTGCTTAGAGAGAGAAAACGATAAATATGTTTACCGAATATAAAGATTAGAAACATCTCTATCTTCAATAAACGCATTTATCGTTTTCTTTCTCTCGGTTAGACGCATATCTTTCTCGATCATGTGTGTTCATGAGCTCACGGAAGACACTGCCGCCGTCGAGAGAGGGGAGGGGAGGGGGGGGGAAGGTATTAGGATAGTCGCTGAAATCGAGCAACTCCTACAATATTATAAATATACAAGTATTAGAAACGGATATACATGATAACTATATGAAAGATGCATTAGAAATAAAGATTATCAATTAAACTTACATTTGGTATCTCCTTGTCTAATTGTACTGGCCTCCGCATCATCGTTTTCCTCGCCTGCATATTAGCTACGGCTTCTGCTCAGCTCGTATGCCTGGATGAACCCGAAGCCGATGCGGATCCAGATGCATGAGTTAAGAAGACGGATGCTCGATCACCGGCGGGGTATGTGGAGAGCCGTCCTGGTGATATATCGGGCAGACATAGATGAAGATGGGGTTGCAGCGGGTGCGGGTGCCACGGGCTCCTGAATGAATATCCCCGGACACGCACGAGGAGGATGCAAACTTGGACTGGGATGGACGTGGTATACCGTAGGCATGATGTCTTGGCCGCCCATATGAATTCTCCCGTGTCAGTCCGGATTGTGCAGCTGAAAGCTCCTCATCGATCATACGAAGCTCCACGTCTGTAGGCTGTCGATGGTGCGCCGCAACAAATGCAACTCTCGCCCGTCATCTCGCCACTCATCTCGTGATGCTTGCAGTGGCTATTTTGATTCGCTATTAGATGTTGTATTTTGGATGCCTTCTAGCCTTTTTGTTGCATGTTTCTCTGCCCATACTATGGTATCTTCAGGAGTAAAAAAGTTCCACTTTATCCTCTTCTAATAGCAAGCACAATAGACATTCTAATTAACTTACATTCTCTCCCCATCCAAACCATGTTTAGTTCTCTCTCTCTCATTCTCTTCGGTTATTTAATTATCCTCCTTTTTTTCCTTTATTTGCTTAATCATGGATTAACTCGCCCACATTGACAACATCCAAATATATGTTGTTTCTTTAAGTTAATGACAAACAAGTTGTTGTGTTTTGTAAAAATACAAAACGGTTGGTATGATTTATAAATATATCAAGAAAATTGGTGTGTAGAATTTTTTAAAAAAACATAAATTTTTTCTTTAAAAAAACATAATTTTTTTCTATATATTACCTCCAAGGCCTTACAACATTTCGATCGACCCCATGATCATCTAACTTAATATTGTGACTAAACTAATCATAATCAACTTAATTGTATAAAGTTGCAACACTTTTGAAAAATTACCACTCTCATATCTTCTATTAGAAAATATTATAAATAGTTCTGCTTTGTAGCATTAAAAAAGAATGATGCTCATTTACCATTATCCATCTAATTATCATCGACGAAAATGCAATTATTACAGATATCTTAAATATTCTTGGTTTATAAAACCATAGTGAGGGTTTTGATAAAAAAAATACAAATAACATTTGGGGCCTGGTGACAAATGAAAATATGAGATCTGTGGGGTTCCATGCGTAGAAAACCTTATCATCCCTCATTTCATTCGTTCCCCAACTTTTTGATGACTTGGACTCCAAGTCATCATCTATTTAAGCTGGGGGAAAATTTTGGCAGACCCCCACAATCCCCTTCCCTATTCTCTTCAACCCTTCTATCTTTCTTCCCTCCATTTCTTGCATTCAAAAAGAATCCAAATTCACCCTCATCTCCCATGGCTCAAGAACCCGCAACGATCAACATCTGAGGCGTTTGGGCATCGAACCTCAACGAAAAATTCGAACATATCAACGAATTCATCAATAAGTATCCCTTCGTCGCCATCACCCTATCGCTCTTTACCACCAGGTCAAGCAAAACGTCGACAAACTCAAACTCATCCAAGTCGGCCTCAACCTCTTAGATTCAGACGGCAATCTCCCAACAATCGAAGGCCAACCCTGCGTTAATTTGGGAATTCAACTTGTGCAATTTCGACTTCCAAACCGACAGCCAAGACAAAGGGTCCATCAAGTATCTGCAGGAACACAGTATCAATTTCGAAAGGCTGCGAGCGGATGGCATCGAAGCGCGAGCCTTCGAGGAGCAGATAATCCCGTCGGGGCTGGTTTCAAACGGGGACTGGGACATAGGCATGACTTGGGTTGCAATTGATGGTGTGTACGATTTCGCGTATTTGATCAAGGTGTTTATGTTAGAAATTAAACTTGTTTTCGGTTACAAAGAATTGAAGAGACATCGGTTATAAAAGGAAGGGATACCAATTCATGAATAGGTTTAATGAAAGGATATGTAACGGTTATTGTAATCAATTGGTATTATGAAGAGTCATAATGAAGGGGCATGTAAACTCCTATATAAGGAGATGTTTTGTAAAGTTTTTAAAAGAGCAAGGAAAATATAAGAATAGTTTATTGATACTTTCTCCATTCTCTATCCATTCTCTCCTCCAAACACATTCGGCTACATCGTAGAACGAACATAAAGTTGTGAAGATCCTAACAAAGTGGTATCAGAGCAAGGTTCGAAGAAAATGTCGAAGACAACACTCTCGTACAACGCCCCACGCCTCACCAAAGATAACTATGAAAATTGGAGCATCAAAATGAAGACTGTTTTGGGAGCAGTAGGCGCTTGGGATGTGGTGGTCCGAGGCTATGATCGGCCTCAAGATGAAGCTGCACTGACGGCAGCTCAGAGAACGACCCACGAAAAATTATTCGAGAAAGATTGTACCGCAAGATACTTTATCGAGCAAGGTGTCGATGATTCGACTTTCGAGAAGATTTCGGCTGCCACTAATGCAAAGCAACAGTGGGAGATACTTGAGAAAACCTTCCAAGGAGTCGAGAAGGTTAAAAAGGTACGCTTACAATCACTAAGGAGGGAGTTTGAATTGTTAAAAATGGAGGAGAATGAATCGGTGACTGACTATAATGCCCGAGTGCTTACGGTGGTCAACCAAATGAAGAGGAACGGAGAAAAAATGAAGGATGTAAGGGTGATAGAGAAAATTCTTCGGTCACTACCACCGAAGTTTGACTTCATTGTGTGTTCAATTGAAGAGTCAAAGAATCTTGAAGAAATGACGATAGATGAGTTGATGGGTTCACTAAAAGCCCACAAAGAACGGTTCGTGAAAAAGCAAGAACCGATTGAAAAATTACTACAAACACAAGTTAATTTGAAAGGTGATTCGGTTGAAAATGGTCAAAATGACCTTAATCGAGGAAATACACGCGGCCGAAGAAGAGGCCGTGGCCGAGGTCAATTCGGTCGAGGACAAGGTGGTCGAGGAGGTCAAAACAATGACGATAGAAGCCAAAGCCAAAATTTCGGCCGAGGTCGAGGCCGAGGACGATCGACTGGTGGAAGAGGGAGACCGAATGTTCAATGCTATAATTGCAAGAAATTCGGTCACTACGCAGCAGACTGTTGGGGAAAAACAGTCGAGGAAAAATCAAACTTTGTGGAGAAAGAAGATTACAATGACGATGTACTTCTGCTGGCTTTTAAAGGTGACGAAGAAAGTGCCGACACTTGGTATCTCGATTCTGGTGCAAGTAATCATATGTGTGGCAAGCGAAACATGTTCGTAGACTTGGACGAATCGGTGAGTGGCCAAGTCACATTCGGTGACTGTTCGAAGGTACCAGTAAAAGGCAAAGGTAAAATTTTAATTCGACTGAAAGATGGATCACAAAAATATATCGAAAATGTGTATTATGTGCCGAATATGAAAAACAATATCTTGAGTTTGGGACAACTCTTAGAAAAGAATTTCGATATTCATTTAAAAGATCGAACTCTTTTCTTAAGAGATAACCGAATGAAGTTGATAGCAAAAGTGCAGATGACGAAGAATCGGCTATTTTTATTGGATATCAAATATGGTGAAGCAAAGTGTCTAAAATCATCGGTGAAAGATTCGGCTCGGTTATGGCATATGAGGTATGGACATCTCAATTTCGGCGGACTAAACTTATTGGCGAGGAAGAACATGGTCAAAGGTTTTCCGATTATGAATGAACCGAAAGAGTTATGTGAAGGGTGTTTACTTGGTAAACATCACCGAGCAAGTTTTCCAAAAGAAGCCGAGTTTAAAGCCAAGGAGCCATTACAACTTGTCCACACCGATGTATGTGGACCAATTACTCCAAATTCATTTGGTGGAAAAAGGTACATTCTAACATTTATTGATGATTTCACAAGGAAAACATGGGTATATTTTCTAAAAAATAAATCGGAAGTTTTGAAAATTTTAAAAGATTCAAAATGAATGTGGAAAAAGAAAGTGGGTTTTATTTGAAATCGGTCAGGTCAGACCGAGGTGGAGAATTCACTTCAAATGAGTTTGAAAATTTTTGCAAAGAAAATGGGATTCGGCATTTCTTAACGGCCTCCTATTCACCACAACAAAATGGAGTGGCCGAACGAAAAAATAGAACCATATTAGACATGGTGAGATGTATGTTGAGTAGTAAAAATATGCCGAAGGAATTTTGGGCAGAAGCGGTTGCATGTGCTGTGTACATTCTAAACCGATACCCAACCCAGAGTCTACAAAATGTAACACCGCAGGAGATGTGGCATGGTTATAAGCCGAATGTAAGTCACTTTAAAATTTTCGGGAGCATAGCATATGCTCATGTCCCCGAACAAAAGAGAGTAAAACTTGATGACCGAAGTTCTCGGTTGATTTTTATCGGTTATGATCTAAGAACCAAAGGCTACAAGCTGTTTGATCCAGTCAATAAGAAGGTCATTGTTAGCCGAGATGTCGAATTTGATGAAGAAAGCTCATGGAGTTGGAGCGATGAAGCCGAAAGCAGCAAACCGAATGAAGTACTCGGTCAAGAAGAAAAGAAAAGAAATGAAGTCGAAGTTGATGTTCCATCGCCTGCAACAACACCTCGGTTCAATTCGCCTCAAGTCGGTTCTCCACAAACCGAAGCGTCGTCAAGTTCAACTCCACCAAGAAATCCAAGGACGAGGACTATGACCGAGTTATATGAGGTAACCGAAATGCAAAATAATCTAACATTATTTTTTTTGTTTGCCGAATGCGAGCCAATGAATTTTGAAGAAGCGGTCAAAGACCGAAGGTGGAAAGAAGCAATGGACGAAGAAATCAGTGCTATTGAGAGAAATGGAACTTGGGAGATCACCGAACTTTCCAAAGGCAAGAAACCCATAGGAGTGAAATGGATGTACAAGGAGAAAAAGAACGCTAAGGGAGAAATCGAGCGATACAAGGCAAGGTTAGTGGTCAAAGGTTACAAACAACAAGCTGGCATTGATTATGATGAAGTTTTCTCACCAGTAGCGCGACTCGAGACAATTCGACTGATCATTGTTATGGCGGCTCAATTCAGTTGGAAGATATATCAATTGGATGTTAAATCGGCATTCCTCAATGGATATCTTGAAGAAGAAGTCTACATCGAGCAACCACTCGGTTATGAGAAGAAAGGACATGAGTCGAAAGTACTGAAGCTAAAGAAGGCTTTATATGGCCTGAAGCAGGCACCGAGAGCATGGAATAGTCGAATCGACATATACTTCCAAGCACACGGTTTCATGAAGTGTCCTTATGAGCATGCATTATACATAAAGAAGTCCGAAAAAGGTGATATTTTTATAGTATGTTTATATGTGGATGATCTCATCTTCACAGGAAACAATCCACGTATGTTCGATGACTTCAAAAGCTCGATGGTTAAAGAATTTGAAATGACCGACATCGGTCAGATGGCATATTATTTGGGAATAGAGGTAAAGCAAAGACCGAATGGGATTTTCTTATCCCAAGAAGGATATGCTCGGTCGATTTTGAGAAAGTTCAATATGGAGCAAAGCAATTCGGTCAATACCCCAGTAGACTGCGGAACAAAATTATCAAAGTTCGATGAAGGGAGCAATGTGGACTCGACGCATTTTAAAAGCTTGGTAGGCAGTCTTCGGTATCTTACATGCACAAGACCGGATATTCTATATGGAGTCGGCTTGATCAGCCGATACATGGAAGAACCGAAATTGACACATTTATCAGCAGCGAAAAGGATATTGAGATATATCAAAGGTACACCAAATTTCGGTTTGTTCTATTCGAAATCTAACAATTTTGAATTATATGCATATACCGATAGCGATTGGGGAGGAGATATAGATGACCGGAAAAGTACGACAGGGTACATTTTCTTCATCGGTGAATCAGCATTTACTTGGTGTTCCAAGAAGAAACCGATAGTGACACTATCAACTTGTGAAGCCGAATACGTTGCTATATCGGCTGGAGTTTGCCATGCTATATGGCTAAGAAATCTGCTGAAAAATCTAAAGGTTGAACAGGAAGGACCTACGAAGATGTATGTGGACAACCAATCTGCTATAGCACTGGCGAAGAATCCAGTGTTTCATTAACGAAGCAAGCACATTGATACTCGGTATCACTCTATCAGAGAACATGTGAGGAAGAAAGAGGTCGAACTCGTTCATGTCAAATCACAAGATCAACCGGCCGACATTTTTACAAAGCCCCTAAAATTTGAAGTGTTCGCAAAATTGCGAGGAAAGATCGGCATGGTAAAACAAGTTTAAGGGAGCATGTTAGAAATTAAACTTGTTTTCCGTTACAAAGAATTGAAGAGACATCGGTTATAAAAAGAAGGGATACCAATTCATGAATAGGTTTAATGAAAAGATATGTAACGGTTATTATAATCAATTGGTATTATGAAGAGTCATAATGAAGGGGCATGTAAACTCCTATATAAGGAGATGTTTTGTAAAGTTTTTAAAAGAGCAAGGAAAATATAAGAATAGTTTATTGATACTTTCTTCATTCTCTATCCATTCTCTCCTCCAAACACATTCGGCTACATCGTAGACCGAACATAAAGTTGTGAAGATCCTAACAGTTTAGGGGCGGTGAGCCTTTGCCTGATACATTGGAGGGGTTCTTGGAAATGGTGAAGATTTTCTTTGGGGACGAAATTTACGATGTGAGGCGTATGGGGTCTCCTTCACGGTACATTAGCGGGCTCAAGGAGATGGGAGAAAAATGCGATGCGAGACGAATAGGGGGAGCACATAATGCTGGATCGGATAGTCACTTTACGATGCAAACTTTTATGAAGATGAAGGCGCATGAAAGGTTTAAGGATGCCGTGACATTAGTTGTCGGAAAAATTCTAGGCCTAAATTAATGTTGATCTTTCTTTCTTTCTTTTCCTTTTTTTTCTTCATTTTTAGATAGAAATGATTTATGATCTGTTCTAGATTACTCAGTTCAAACATTTCAGGATTATTTATTTTGCCGTTGATGGCAAGTTTGATCATGATGGCATTTTTTAAAGGTTGTAGTGGGGATTGGACTTTAATTGAAAATTTATTAATCAAGAAAGGTTGCGGTTTGATTCTTGCAGCTGTGTGCATAGGTTTTCAAGAACAAGAATCAACAAACATAGCGAGAGTTTACCGAGTTTAAGTTAGTTTCTTGCATTCACTAGATTTTATAAACAAGAGCTTCATTAAATTCAAGGGTAAATTGTCAAAAAGCCCCCAGCATGTTTCAAACTTGAGTTCAAACCCCTGAGACTTTTGCTCTTATTAAAATAAACCCTGCGCCCAATTAAAACCACTTTATACTAATTGCACGTAATATTTAAACAGTTGCATGTAGTATCAAAATAAGTTGCATGTAATATCTAAGCAGTTGGAGTGAATAATGTCCTAAATGAAATGCAACCCAGATGTTTTTCATAAAGATTTTAAACTGTAAGTCTTTCCTAACAATTTTGAAAATATCAGGATTTTTTAGACATCTACCGAGCTGGCCAGGGGCTATTTTACAATTTACCCTAAAAATTCAATATGTGATATCTATGGAAATAGTAAGCTAAATGTTGTTTATTGATTCCATTTATGTGTTGATGTACAGCCTGTCTCAGGACTAATCTATATAATATCTAATTTTGTTTCTTATTGTTTAGAAGTTGCGCTAGTAGCTAGCTAGCAGCAGTTTCCTCATTCTTTTATTAGTTTGATCTCAATTTAAGTAATAATAATTATAGCTTTAATGTGTTATTACCGATCGGGTCGAACAAATTGTATCAAGATAGAGTAATGAACCATAACTGACCCGTTTAATTATTGGGCCGGGTTAGATCGACACATATAGTCAAATTATGGGTTTGGGTTGGTTAGCTACGGAAAAATTAGTCCGGCTTTGTCATCTCCCACAATTTGGACAACTCTACCACACATACTAGCATACCTATTAATTGGTCACAAAATTGCTATATTGGAATTTGTTTGCAGGGAGGTAACCGGATCAGATACCGAGTGGATATATGTGTTAATCTTATCTGTATTCAATAGTCATAAGCGGATTCAAATATGGATGCAGATATTTATCGGAAATGAAAACACTATACATATTTGATAAAAGTCAAATACGGATATAGAATGAAAGCAATATAGGACAAAACTATACCCATAAAGTAAAAAATAACCATATTTGTTATGCGGGTGTTATCTTATCCGTATCCGGTGGCTATTGTGAATGAGGACAGGGATACGGATAGTGGTTAATTGGTACCGAAAATCACTATTTACATTTGATATGAATCGGATATGGATATGGATATGGATTAATCAGCTTGGATTATCCATATCCGATTATGTTTGTTTGTTGAGCATCCTCAAGTTGTATGAATTTTGTCTACTTATGAGATTCCTTGTAACTTGGCTCTTTAATTTTTTGCAGACTTAGTTACAAACAACAACTGCAGAGCTAAATAACAAATTATCCTTAACTAATCGCTGCTTGTCTCTAACAGTCAATATGAGATTCCTTGTACGAATTAATCTAGTCAGATTTGGGCCCAAATAGAAAGTAATATCAATTTACTCCTATTTGTAACTTTTGTCCGGCAACTCTTTGAAAGCCTTATGGATCATCTTACGGCGATAAATCAAATACGCAAATAGAAACAGAGAAATAAATTGTAGATAAGAAAAGTGTAACACCTTAAAGTGTGTTTTGTGGCTAATTATATTTTAATATATGATTTTTTTTAGTAAAAAGTTTACCAAATTGATTTCCAATTATTTTATCCTATTTAATGAATATTTTATTAGATTTTCTCTAGGCTTGCACACACTTGTGCATGATAACTAGGGTGCTAATTTGGAGGTTAACCATGATTAGCAATCATGGTTGGCTAACCATTTTTCTTTAAGCTAGTTTTAATAATTGTTTAAGTGTTATGGGTTTTTAAGTGTGCATGGTTGTTAAAAATAAAAAGGGTTTTAAATTGATTTGATTAATGGGTTGAATGTTGACCTTGAGAGAGAGAGAAAGCATGGGCTACATGGTGTGAGCCATGCCTCATTTATGAGGAGGGGGGGAGGGGGTCTTGGCTTTGTTTCTCTCATTCCCCTCTCATTTTCTCTTTCTTTCATTCTCACACACATACATCAGCACCTGAAGCAAGCAGCTTCAGCAGCCCCAACAGCAACATCAGCACCAGCCATCAGCAGCATCAGCATCAGCAAACAGCAACAGCAGGCAGCAACAGCAGCAACAGCAGCAGCAGGAGCTCCAGCTACTTGCAGCAGCTCTTCCTCCCCAATACACTTCTTCTCCTGCTTCTTAGGATCCTATAAGGTATATTTCCTTAACCCAATTTCATGATTTGCTTAAGTTGTGTGTAGTTTAGCATCGGTTTGTGGTAAATAGTTAGTTTTGTACTAAAATAGTGAATTATGTGGAATGTTGGTTAAGTGATGATTGTGTTAGTTAATCTAGCTTATTTTAGTATTATTAGGACCACCTCAACTGAGAAATTCCCCAGATTTCACTAAAATACCATAGGGTTTGTGTTTTGTGCAAAATCGATGTTTTTAGGCGATATATTGGCATTCTGTGAGCTGCTATTGACCTGGACCCTTCAGAACAAAATTGAGGAAACTGGAACATGCTTATTAGGTCAAGACCACACCACCAGAACACGAGCCCCTAATTCCCAAACTTGGGCGCAATTTTAATCTATATGGCCGCAATTTGCGGCCATGAAGGGGGGTGGGGTCTTGGGGTTTTGGCTACTGAAGTCTGCTATGATTTGTAGTGTTTTGGCATGTGTAGTTTTGTAAGATTGGTCCTGTAGGAAAATCTGGGACAATATATCGTATTTTTACTTCATTGTGTTTGCGCGATACGCGCGATACGTGAGTGGGTTCTGCGATCCAGCGTGTCACGGCGTGTTGCGGTAATTTTGGACGCGTATACACACGTTTCAGCGTATCGTGCACACGCGCGTTTAGTTCGCGACGCGAGTTTCTCGTTTGGGTTCGATATCGCGTTTTGCGAGATATTTGTTTATATATGATTTTCTTGTCTCATTTTTAGGTTTGCAGGCGAGTACATCGGACGCAGCAGCGAAAGGGAATCAGGTGGTAAGATTCACCTAGCGTGGAGCGCTGGTGAGTAGATTTAACATCTACAGGGGAATCGCCCGCATGGCGTTATGCGTCTGGGCTAGAATTCTAATACTTGTCGCATATTCTATATCATTATTAGAATTGCGCCTTTACCCTATTTCTTTGATATAGTTGTACTGTGACTAGTAGCCGTAGGACACTGCACATATTATTGACGGTTCATGTTGCATGAGCACGGATTGTATGCTACACACACACGGTCAATAATTGCCATGTCACACACAAACCATTATAGATACTATATTGCTTGGTTAGGGACCTTGTGACATTGATTCGTACTGCTTATCACACATGATATTTACCATACCTGTATACCTATAGAGTATCGTACTATTTGTGATAGGTATCTATACCCTTTACGATACATCTACAGGTATACCTTGCTCATATTTTACTTATACCCAAGGGGTATAGTATATCTTTTACTTATAGGTAGACACCTATATTTACCTGTACCTTATTGTTTCCGCATACATATGGTTTCAGCTACATATTTTCCTTTATGTGCTCGCATTTCAGATATATCGCACATATTTATCCCTGGATTTGCGCATTGTTATTTGGATTTTACATGATATTTTCTGAATTTGGGAACCGCGGGAGTTCATGAAATTATGCATATATTGAAAAACCCGGTTTCCTTGATATGATATTTGCGCAGCCACCATGAGACTTATAGGTTCTGATTTTATACCCCATACGAGGAGTGGGTGCCGTATGAGGGTACATGGTGGGGCCCGGTATGGTTCCCATCGGCAAGAAGATCGATGGAATTTACCGATTGAGCCTGGAGACGGACGAGTACCTACCGGTGACAGTACCAATGACTCGGCGGGGATCATGGAGATACCGTTGGGAGTCATGTACGTATAGATACGTCGAAAGACGAGGGTCAGAGCTAGGAACTCGTGCTTTCGGGATAGCGTATGATACGTGCCTATCAGGATGCTAGTCTTGGTGACGGCATCTGATAGATCAGGATTTCTGTGTCGATACTTGGCGTATTGTTTTCATGATATTTCTTCTAACACCTTTGTATATATAACAGGGGATTTAGCCGTTGTTATATATACCCTTACACCAATATTAGTGGAGTGAGACGCTAATATATGTGTATTGACCCCATCATATTTATTTCTGCATATATATATATATATATATATATATATATATATTTAGGATGCTAGAATCTTACTTGAGATTTGATTTGGGATATTAGGTGATTCATTGAGATTGGATACCGGATACATATGAGATTGTCGATTTGTACAGTCGGGATATAAGAGATTATTCGATATTGTACATTGAGAAGATGCGAGACTTATATGATATAGGAGCCCAACTTGGGGGCCGATTTGAGGAATTGTGAATTTGAGTGTCTTGAAGGATTGTGATCCTACCACGATGTCAGGATTCCGTGGAAATGACATATTTCACTCCATACCTCATACCTATTTATTTATGCACTGTTCCATGTACTAGGAGTACTTGTTAGTGTACCCTTCATGATTGCTGCATACCTACCTTCTCATATCCCCATTGCATGATTATTGCCTATTGATTGCTATAACATTATTGCTCCATATATTTATTGTACCTGCTAGTGTACTTTCTATTATTCCGTATTCATACGACCTGTTATTACTGTTAATTGCGTATCTTCGATTCATGTTGTACGTACATGTAACAACTCCAATTTTGTATACCAAAAATTTGCTTTAAAAATAGTGTACAATTGGAGTATTGTTGTTGCTAGAAACAACTTAAATATTTAATTCCTTACAATAATTACAAGAAGGAGCTTGTGGCTCATTGGTAATACCTTGCACTGCTGAACCAAGCCACCAGAGTTTGAATCCCATACCCCACATTATTTTTAATATGGATTTTTTAAAAAACCTTTAGAATACCAAGAGTTTACACGTGCATATCTCATAAAAACCCCACTACACCCAAAGATGTAACACTTGCAGAGGGTAGATGAACCGTCGGGGGAGATCCAGGTCACCGAAATCGGTCGGGAATCGGCCAACTCGGCCTTGAGTCGGCCGACTCAGTGATCCGATCGAGTCACGGCCGAGTCACCCCCGATTCGGCCGATTCCGGCGAGGGTCACAACATGAAAGTTGTGTCTTTTGGTATTCCCTACGCACCTGCAAAGTTTCAGCCTCATACCACTTCCAGAGCTCTTTAAAACCCCTAATTACTCCACTTTTAATACATTTTTATTACATTTTATCATATTTTTATTTTTAACTTTTCATCTACCCTAACCCTAGCCTAACCCTATAAATACCAACCCTACACACTACCCTCTCACCCCCTAAAATCTTGAGCCACTCTCTCAAAAGTTTCCACAAGAAGTGTGCTTCGAAATCGAGTTCCCGGCGAAGCTCTGACGGAATTCCGACGACGCGTTTTGGAGCAACCGGCGACGTAATCACCCCTCGGCCTTCCTCCCTAGTTCTTTTTACTCTTTAGAAGAGTTTAAACCTGTAAGTCCCACCTCTTCTACCTTCTTTTTCTTTAATGTAAAAATACGAATTTCTGGAACCCGACGGAAATCGGACAAACCGATTTCCGATTCGATTTTTCTTTAAAATTCCACTTGTCACCTAATACATATTATCTACCCATATGCATGTTGACTATTAATCACCCTTAAACCAATTTAATCACACTTTTCCACATGAAATGATAAGTTCTTTACAAAACCGTATTTCTTTCATTAAAATACCATGAAGTTCATTTTTCTTAATGTAATCAAGTACCTCACTCCTAAACATGTTTATTGTGATAACTAAACTTGTTTCAATCAATTTGAATGAAATTTCACACATGAAATGATAACGTTTACGAATACCGTATTCTTGCACTTTAATACCTTTAGGTTTAACATAGCTTATTTCACCTTTAAACTTCACCAAAACCTAATATAAGTCACGTGGTAATGACCTACCCTTACACACACTCAATATAACCCTAAATGATAAATATCAAAAATACAGAATACGAAATTACAGGACTTTTCACTAAAATACCATAACCTTTATAACCTTTAGTTAAATCTTTAAATTGTAAACTTTTCTAAATAAAATCTTATATAAAATGAAAGCACGATTGGTCATGGACATCGATCGTTTATCTAAACTGTCTTGTGGGTCTAGGCAAGTGTGTCTAAGGCTAGTGGTTTTTAATTAGGCCCACGACTGTGGTTCCTTCCCACTTACCTGGCACTTATCTGGCCGCAATTGACGGTGAAGAGACGATTTGAGGCTTCTAATGACTCATCGTTTAGACCTTAGAAATAGGCTAGTTGGCTTAGGAAACCCTAATAACTAAAATACGGAAACTGTACTCTTTTGCAAATAAACACCCTATATTTATAAAACCGTTTTTCCTAAATGAAAAGTATTTATAAAACCTAAGCAAAGTGCCGCTACAACCCATCTTTGGGGAACCTGTTAGGGATAGTACGGTTCATCGTGCACCCGCAGGCTAGTAGTGCGAGATTCAGACCTCCGCAAGGAGCATTCGGTCTCGAAAGGTTTAAAATACGATATTTAAGGAACGTGAGACTTTTTGTAAATAAAATATTCATATAAAAGAAAATTATTTATGTGTTTAATTATATATAATTATCATTTAAACACCTATTTTGTTATAATATAAAGTTTCCACTTTTTCCTAAAATTCAAGATTAAAAGTTACATTAAAATACCACGAATTTCAAATAAACAATTAATTCTTCTATTAGGATATATTCACTAGAATAACACAAATAAAATTCACATTCATTATAATAATAAAGATGATTATTAAATACTTGAGGTATATTTTGAAAACTATACAAAAGTACTTTTTACATAAAAACCCCTCAAGTTTCACAAATTACAATAATGCCCCTAACTAATATTGAACTTCAAATTATCTTTCTTTTAGTCTGACTCGGGTTGGAGTCTGACTAATTCTGACTTGAATATAATTCAAGTCAACCTATATTCAATCATATTCCAATACAAATTTGAATACAAGAATCCCTGAATCCAGTTAACAATATATTCATTTTGACTGAATCAAACCATGGATATTCATCCATTATCCTGATATTCCATTTTCCTGATTATACAGTTACAACATGTTTACTGATATCATGGTTTTGGTCAGTCATCCAGTTTACATATTCCAATACTACAACACTGTTAAAACACTACGGGGTTTAAAGGGGTAGATTGGTACGGAAGGTGTTAAAGGTGGCACGAGGTGGTCAGATTAAGACACCTAACATGAATACTGTTGCTGTTGTATCGTGGCATAACGGTTCCTTGTACTCTCCATTTGCCCTGATCTCTAGCATATAGAGATCCCCCTCGTATACACTGGCATCCTTCTGTACCAAGCTACAAACAACAGTGTTAAACAATATTCCATAATATTCAACAACATAATACTTTAGAAAATACTGCTACTCTGCCATTCTCATTCTTCTTTTCTTTGGGACTTACCGAGCGACCTGTTCGCTGACGACATTCTATTTCTTTCTTCTTTGAATGTCGTCAGGTGCGTTGGACCAAGTTGAGACCGAGCCCACAAGTGAAGATTTGGAGCAGTTCCAAGAAGACCCAGAGCTCTAGATAATTGTACTTTGTTCTTTCCAGTATTTCCTTTTATTATTATGCCACTGTTTAGGCATTGCTTTTCCATTCCAGTTGCATTTTCATTTCATACATTGTACAAAGAATGATATTAATAAAAGTTGCTGTTATTTCAATATCATTTGTCTCTTGTGATTATTTTATATTGCTTAGTTACGCTTAGCGTATGTACTTCTGAGTACATATGTAATACCCAGTCCTTTTGAATAACAATATCCGTATTTTTGTCACTCTCAAAATTTATTTATTTTATAATTATTATTTGTATTATTCTAAAAACCCAAATTCTAATCTAATCTCATATCTTTTAATTTTCCCTAATCCAAACCCTCATTCCCTTCCTTCTTTATTATCCCCTTTCTTTTTCATTTTTAGCCCAGCTGTTACTTTCCCCAAGCCCAGAGCCGGCCCACTCCTCTAATCCTTTTCTCATTCACTTAAAATCCCAAGCCCGGCCCCTTTCTTTTCCCTACTATCTTATCTCTTGGCCCGAGCCCATTTTCCCTCCCCAGCCCATTAAAATAACAATTATCCCACCTCATTTCTTTTAAATCCCTTCAAATCCAAACCCAAATCTCTTCTATAAATTCCTATTAAACCACCAAGTTAATGCCTCTTTAATCCCAATTAATTTCCCCATTAATCCCTTTTAAAATCCTATTAATCACCACTTAATTCTCATTCATTCTATTCCCCCTTTCTCATCTCACCCATGTTCTTTCTCTCTAATTCTCTCTCTCTCTCTCAATTTCTCTAATCCTCTCTCTCTCTCTAATTCCCTCTCTCTCGCTCTCTCTAATTCTCTCTTCCTCTCTCTCTAAATTTCTCTCTCTTTATCAGCGTCTCATCCTCCCTCACATCAAATCAAGGAACAGCGTGAAGCAGTGAAGAAAAAGATGGCACGAAGAGCAGCTAGATCGAGTGAAATTGTCGGATTCCAAAGGACTGAGCCGGTGCTGCGTTCGTGGCGCGATCGTGCTGATACCACCGCAGTATTATTGTCGACATATTTCCAGGCAAGTTCTCTACTTGCTACATGCTAAGTTATCTTTATTACAAATTAAAATAGTATAGATTCTGTAGTAATTTTTCCTGAAAAGTTATAATACGTAACTGTTCGATGCATGTTCCCAAAGAAAATACTTGTCTATTTTGACGGAATTAGATTGTCCATCTTGGCCCGTGTAGTGATAAATACCCTGTATAAATTTCACTGGATAATACGACGATTACCGACTAAAACGACTACCCCCAAGTTTACCTGTGAAACTGGAAATTTTCTGTACCTGAAAACTGTAAAAATCACCATAAATTATATACATACTGGAATGATGCGTTCAAGGGCTCAAATAGAAGACAACTCGACGAACTTTGACCCTATGTAAACTTCTAATGACTTCTGTTCTGTAACTACGATGATATTTGGATTGGAGTGCGACTCTGGACTGCAGTCCAGAGCGACTCTGTTTACTGTGTGCTGTCCCGTGATGAGCACCGCCCTGTTTCCTTAACCCGTAGGTTGCGGAACTCTGCTGTTTATGAAAGGTGAATCTGATATCTAGACAACAGAAGTGGTTTCATTCTGTTTCGTTATCGTTTGTTATTTAATCTGTAATTTAATAGATAGGGACGTATAACAGTCCCAACAGAATCAGAATTGATATACTAGTATTGAACAGTGT
This sequence comes from Agapanthus africanus, assembly GCA_030015575.1. Classification (NCBI taxonomy): domain Eukaryota; kingdom Viridiplantae; phylum Streptophyta; class Magnoliopsida; order Asparagales; family Amaryllidaceae; genus Agapanthus; species Agapanthus africanus. The sequence continues at coordinate 512,255,454 of CM057347.1, read as the reverse complement.
GTATCTCCTGACGTACAGACATGATTGAAGGTCCGTCTATTGAGTTGAAAACCTTACTGAAAACCCTAGATTTCATTCAACTGTAGCGTCGCTAAATTCTGATCCCAACTGGGATTAAAATGCGTTGCGAAACGGATTTCTGATTCTGAAACCGGATTTCCAGCCGTGAACGCTTAAAATGAAATGGCTATAATTAGTGATCCTGGAACCCGATTAGCGTGAAACTAAATTCGATAGATAGATAACTGAACATACTAATTATTACTTGTTCACCGTTTCACTAAATTGTAACCGTATGAATTATGATAAATTATTCAAATGGTAGATTAATGATTCAGGACATCCTAAACATGCTTTATATACTGTTCACGCATCATATCATACACATGTCACTGCATTGATAACCTAGTGATAACGTGCATTACCCAGTGTTAGGTATAGTGATGATTGTGGCAAGTACGTCAGTGTTCGTGTATCAGTGAATAAGTGAAAGTGATACGTACTTGTACACAATCAGTGACCCTTATTATTATATTGCATTGTCGACGTCTGTGAGACGCGTGTACGTGTGACTATAAGTGGTATGGGACACTTATGGAAGCTCTTGCACAGGTGTCACAGATAAGGCACTAGACACTGCCATTTATCTTAGGTATTAATCGGGACGTGCTTGATGGAGGTCCTGCCTCCAGTTCTCGCGTAGACTTGTCACAGACCGATTGGTATTTAGGGTTATGGTTAGCGTTTGATGTAGACCACGGGGTGTGGGGTAGTTTGAGTGTGAGTTCAACAGAATCTCGGGAGTCCCATGCCGGCTTATATATTTAGGGAGATATATGGAGATTTTACAGGGTACGTGATTATTACCGTGATATACATGTTGGGCCCGTGGTCCCTTGCCCTTGGGTTCTACCCTTGGGTGGAGGACACTCGCGAGTGGTTGACTCTCACACTTGGACTGACGATAGGCTTAGTGACCTGTACAGTGAGACTTAGAGACTGATAGGGATACTGGCATTGATATACCTTACTTACTGTGTTGACATACGTGGCATATCGTTCTACTGCTTTTACTGTTCCGCTGCATTGATTACTGCATGTTCATACCCATACTGCTTTTGATCTATTGTTATATATATCTATTATCACTGTTAGAATTGTCACATAATTTTATATATATTATATTGCTATTGTGTCGTTCTGACGACCTGAGTATGCATGCTCAGTGTGAGGAGAAGATTTAGCCTGGACCAGGACTAGACGTATATCATAGACATATCGACTTGCTATCCAGAGTTATATTCTTTTGTTACCCCTCAGGTCAGTTCTTTACATTGTTTCATTCAGTTACTGCATTTTCTCATTACCTGCGCATTATTTACTGTTTACCATGAAAAACTAGAAGCCGAAGTGTGACTACGGCAGGACATTTTCTTGACCGTAGGAGCATGGCTGGCCTTGTCTACCCCTCGTATTCCGTATTTTGGGAAGCGGGGCGTGACATGGTTTAGTTGGTATCAGAGCCCAGGTTTTGCTTCGATCGGGATTGCAGTTTTCCGTGTATAGCTCGACAATCTAAGACATCTCTCGGTCTAGATTGTAAACTTGATATTCTTGATCCATATTCACATTGAGTGTTCTGCTATCTATTCGCTAGGGTTTCGGGTGACTTGGCAAGGTTACGTGGTTGCAATTGCACTACCGTACTCTGTTTAAGTGACTTAGAATTCTACAGTTGATTTCCAATTGTAATGAATTTTATCACATCTGATATTCTTGAATCTTTGTCCAATCCTTATTATATTTGAATCTTATAGCTTGTGCCTTATATCATCCTCAAAAAAATTATTGTTTCAGGATCATGTCTTCCAACGACTCTTCCTCTATCTCCATTCCCCAGAATCAGACTGTTGAGATCCTGAGCGTACTGCAATGTTTAAAGGAAGCCCAGGAGCGAACGAACGACTTGTTAGCTGAAGGACTGAGAAGGCAGGTGAATCAGGCACCAGCGAGAGTCTCAAATCGTAAAAGGATCCCTGTTAGGCGAGGAAAAGAGAAGAAGATGAAGCACCATTTTGTTTCCCCGCGACAGAAGCAGCAGAAGACCCCATGTTGTGGATACTGTAAGAGGCCAGTACATCTTCAGAGGGATTGTCGCCGCGCCCAAGAGAAATGTCTGATTTGCGGATCCAGCGCACATCTTATCAACAGTTGCCCAAAAAGAAAAGAGCTACAGGGAGGAAATTCGTCCACACTCCACACTTCTGCCGAGTGATGATTATTGCGTAATTCGAACCTCGAGGATAAGGCGGACCCAGCACAGGGTTCAACTCACGTGACGAGAATGCAACGTTCTAGTAGTCAAAGAAGAATTTTCATGTTTTCTACTTTCAGTAATAAAGTTGTCATCCTCTTATAAATATTTCTTTCCGTTTGAAATCTTGTATCCGTCGAACTTTTAGTTGAATGTAATGAAACTTTGAATCGTAATATATGTATCATTCTCTTGTCCTTTCCCTTATTCATACTATTCATTATCACAGCACTTTTATCCTGATTTTTCAGTTCCTGCCACCGTATATCTCTCTATACTTCGTATCTTGAGCTATTTTCTTAATGTACTCCACTGTCTAATCATGACTCTTTCTTTTCAGGCCATGGCCCACCCTGGAGCAGCGCCGTATCTAGATGAGGATGCACAGTCATGCATGTCCTTAGAACGTACGTTGATGAGTTCTGATGATGAGATCAACGATCCCCAGGCCATTTTCGGGAACAGTGATTCAGAGGACGAAAGAGCAGCCGCCCCAGAGTTTGACATGATAAGCGATTCCGACGAAGAGGAAGGGGCTGAAGAGATCCCGATAGAGGAAGATCCCGATGAAGATCCGATAGAAGAAAATCCAGTGGAGGAAAATCCCATGAAAGAGAATCTAGAAGAAGAGAATCACATGGAATCGGATCTCGATGAAGAAGCTCCATCCGAGGAAGAAGGACCAGAAGATCAAGACCCTGCGGTGGAAGAACTCCCAATGACGATGCCCGCGAGACGATATGGGAATGGACGCCCCTACCTGAGCGCGCGAGCCTACCGCAACCTGCTGAATCTCCACAACCACGACTGACGGGATTTCCTTTAAATGCTGTGTTCTTTGGTCAAATAAATCTGTGTATAGTTTAGGGTCACATTTCGTTTTTTGAGGATGCTTTGTTTAAAATCTTCTGGAATAAAATAAATTGCTGAGTTCACTAATCCTTTGATCTTCTTAGTTCCCTTGATGTTTGATATTTCTTCTATACAATTATTCTTCCTACTGAGGTCTGTCCACCCCTACTCCTTACTTTGCCTTAACCCTCACTAAGATTAACCAGTACCACACCCGATCTTTTAGAGGTCCACCTTTCATCCTTCGTCTGTGCCCCGTTTGAGATCCTTCTGGGAGGAGAACATTTCTAGTGAAGTTTTCGAGTTCACTAACCCTTCAAATTTTGGATTCGCTTGATGTATCGATCAAATATTTTCCCCATACATTTTTCCCTTGTAGCTCTTGCTGCCCATTTTTTTACTGCATGTGCTGACCCGATCCCGATCTCTTTGACCTTCAGCCTAAAGCCGCCACACTCCGACCTTCTGAATGAGCCACACTTCTTTGTAATCATTACCGTACCTAGCCCTACACCTCTTTGTGTTTTTTTCCTATTACCCTAAATATTTTTATGAGCATTATTACTCGAAAATTTGGTTTTCATTATTTTATATTTATCGAAGAGTGTGTGATATCGACTATTCCCGTTTTACGCATTTCAAGTACTCTACTACTAACTTTCATATTATTTTCAGTAGCGCAACCTTACACCGTGCATATTTTGTTCCATATTTCTTATTTTCACTATATGAGTTTTCAAAGTTATTTTAAAACTATTTGATCGATATATTATCCCAAAATGTTTTAACCTACCGACTAATCTTTCACTACTTAATTGTCGTTACCTTATTTTCGAGTATTGTACATATGGCTACTATTATCAATGGTTGTGCCTTATACTTATTATTTCTACCTTGCTACTTTTGATATACTTATATGAGCACACATTTGGGTTTCGATTTTATTGGACACGCCTTGATTATTATTGTTCGTTATTGTTATTTATATTCTCGTATGCATGTAGTTTTCCCTTATAGTTGTTCCTACCTTATACTTATTTAGACCTATCCTTTTGTATGTTGTTCTTACATATATAGACTTTCAAAATTTTATCCACCCGTTTTAAGTAAATCACTATGTATTAGTGTTTGATTTGGTAACTTTTCGCTTACTATTTTATAACTTGTCGTTTCTTTTAAATTTCGAGGACGAAATTTTTTGTAAGGGTGGTATGATGTAATACCCAGTCCTTTTGAATAACAATATCCGTATTTTTGTCACTCTCAAAATTTATTTATTTTATAATTATTATTTGTATTATTCTAAAAACCCAAATTCTAATCTAATCTCATATCTTTTAATTTTCCCTAATCCAAACCCTCATTCCCTTCCTTCTTTATTATCCCCTTTCTTTTTCATTTTTAGCCCAGCTGTTACTTTCCCCAAGCCCAGAGCCGGCCCACTCCTCTAATCCTTTTCTCATTCACTTAAAATCCCAAGCCCGGCCCCTTTCTTTTCCCTACTATCTTATCTCTTGGCCCGAGCCCATTTTCCCTCCCCAGCCCATTAAAATAACAATTATCCCACCTCATTTCTTTTAAATCCCTTCAAATCCAAACCCAAATCTCTTCTATAAATTCCTATTAAACCACCAAGTTAATGCCTCTTTAATCCCAATTAATTTCCCCATTAATCCCTTTTAAAATCCTATTAATCACCACTTAATTCCCATTCATTCTATTCCCCCTTTCTCATCTCACCCATGTTCAATTTCTCTAATCCTCTCTCTCTCTCTCAATTTCTCTAATCCTCTCTCTCTCTCTAATTCCCTCTCTCTCGCTCTCTCTAATTCTCTCTTCCTCTCTCTCTAAATTTCTCTCTCTTTATCAGCGTCTCATCCTCCATCACATCAAATCAAGGAACAGCATGAAGCAGTGAAGAAAAAGATGGCACAAAGAGCAGCTAGATCGAATGAAATTGTCGGATTCCAAAGGACTGAGCCGGTGCTGCGTTCGTGGCGCGATCGTGCTGATACCACCGCAGTATTATTGTCGACATATTTCCAGGCAAGTTCTCTACTTGCTACATGCTAAGTTATCTTTATTACAAATTAAAATAGTATAGATTCTGTAGTAATTTTTCCTGAAAAGTTATAATACGTAACTGTTCGATGCATGTTCCCAAAGAAAATACTTGTCTATTTTGACGGAATTAGATTGTCCATCTTGGCCCGTGTAGTGATAAATACCCTGTATAAATTTCACTGGATAATACGACGATTACCGACTAAAACGACTACCCTCAAGTTTACCTGTGAAACTGGAAATTTTCTGTACCTGAAAACTGTAAAAATCACCATAAATTATATACATACTGGAATGATGCGTTCGAGGGCTCAAATCGAAGACAACTCGACGAACTTTGACCCTATGTAAACTTCTAATGACTTCTGTTCTGTAACTATGATGATATTTGGATTGGAGTGCGACTCTGGACTGCAGTCCAGAGCGACTCTGTTTACTGTGTGCTGTCCCGTGATGAGCACCGCCCTGTTTCCTTAACCCGTAGGTTGCGGAACTCTGCTGTTTATGAAAGGTGAATCTGATATCTAGACAACAGAAGTGGTTTCATTCTGTTTCGTTATCGTTTGTTATTTAATCTGTAATTTAATAGATAGGGACGTATAACAGTCCCAACAGAATCAGAATTGATATACTAGTATTGAACAGTGTGTATCTCCTGACGTACAGACACGATTGAAGGTCCGTCTATTGAGTTGAAAACCTTACTGAAAACCCTAGATTTCATCCAACTGTAGCGTCGCTAAATTCTGATCCCAACTGGGATTAAAATGCGTTGCGAAACGGATTTCTGATTCTGAAACCGGATTTCCAGCCGTGAACGCTTAAAATGAAATGGCTATAATTAGTGATCCTGGAACCCGATTAGCGTGAAACTAAATTTGATAGATAGATAACTGAACATACTAATTATTACTTGTTCACCGTTTCACTAAATTGTAACCGTATGAATTATGATAAATTATGCAAATGGTAGATTAATGATTCAGGACATCCTAAACATGCTTTATATACTGTTCACGCATCATATCATACACATGTCACTGCATTGATAACCTAGTGATAACGTGCATTACCCAGTGTTAGGTATAGTGATGATTGTGGCAAGTACGTCAGTGTTCGTGTATCAGTGAATAAGTGAAAGTGATACGTACTTGTACACAATCAGTGACCCTTATTATTATATTGCATTGTCGACGTCTGTGAGACGCGTGTACGTGTGACTATAAGTGGTATGGGACACTTATGGAAGCTCTTGCACGGGTGTCACAGATAAGGCACCAGACACTGCCATTTATCTTAGGTATTAGTCGGGACGTGCTTGATGGAGGTCCTGCCTCCAGTTCTCGCGCAGACTTGTCACAGACCGATTGGTATTTAGGGTTATGGTTAGCGTTTGATATAGACCACGGGGTGTGGGGTAGTTTGAGTGTGAGTTCAACAGAATCTCGGGAGTCCCATGCCGGCTTATATATTTAGGGAGATATATGGAGATTTTACAGGGTACGTGATTATTACCGTGATATACATGTTGGGCCCGTGGTCCTTTGCCCTTGGGTTCTACCCTTGGGTGGAGGACACTCGCGAGTGGTTGACTCTCACACTTGGACTGACGATAGGCTTAGTGACCTGTACAGTGAGACTTAGAGACTGATAGGGATACTGGCATTGATATACCTTACTTACTGTGTTGACATACGTGGCATATCGTTCTACTGCTTTTACTGTTCCGCTGCATTGATTACTGCATGTTCATACCCATATCGCTTTTGATCTATTGTTATATATATCTATTATCACTGTTAGAATTGTCACATGATTTTATATATATTATATTGCTATTGTGTCGTTCTGACGACCTGAGTATGCATGCTCAGTGCGAGGAGAAGATTTAGCCTGGACCAGGACTAGACATATATCATAGACATATCGACTTGCTATCCAGAGTTATATTCTTTTGTTACCCCTCAGGTCAGTTCTTTACATTGTTTCATTCAGTTACTGCATTTTCTCATTACCTGCGCATTATTTACTGTTTACCATGAAAAACTAGAAGCCGAAGTGTGACTACGGCAGGACATTTTCTTGACCGTAGGAGCATGGCTGGCCTTGTCTACCCCTCGTATTCCGTATTTTGGGAAGCGGGGCGTGACAACATACGTAGCGGGCCTCGTCACGTCCACTTCGCCGTACACTGGGAAGCGGGGCGTGACAGTACATTCCTGCGATTACCTGCATATGTTATCTACTATTCACGAGTTGGCAACTCATCCCTGTTGTGCCACAGTTGTTTTGCAGGGTGTTTCTCCAGAGTAGTCGAGGCAGCCTATTCACCTATCATCTTTTGCCACGTATACCGCATCGGCTCACAGTGTGCTGTTTTGCTTAGGTGGGTATTGGTGGTTATCTGTATTTTGTATTGTACATTCGTTGTAACTTGTACTCTCCATCTACTATTATGTTATTGACTTAGAGACTTGGTGAGGACGTTATTGTATATTATTTATGGATTTGTTGTCTTTTATATACAGTTCCCTTCCTATTGTCTCTTATTTTTTCGCTACGGCGTCGCATATTTGTGATGTGATTGTTTTCCGTCTTTGGGCTAGTTTTTACAAAGGGGGTGTTGCCAAAATATTAAAGAAAGAAAGTTGGACTTTTAAAGAATTTGGGTTGTGATTTCAAATGTTTCAAAAACTTTTATTATTTTTTCCGTATTTTCATGGTTTAGATTTCTGGGTTTTGGCGTTCTTTTACTGTGTTACGACTTTAGGCGTTGCATAGTATTAGGACCGTCACGTGCCAATTTAGGGTCGTGACACAAAGTCAACGAACGATAAAGAGAAACCGATATTTAACGTGTTGTGGTACAACAATATTCCTGATTCACGGACGGACAAAAAGGAATCCACTATAATAATAAGACGGAAAAAATGCCATTCTACATGTTTTCTCTATATACTCGTACAAAGGCCAATTGACTACAATACCACAACCCTTGTTTGACCTATGACCCCTGTGATTTGGCCCTTCTGCCTCTCTACTTAAATCTCTCTCTATATGATGAGAAATTCCTGCTCTCTCTCATGCTCCTTTCAACAAGCCTTCAACTTTATTCCAATAAATTTGACATCTTGATTAACTGTACTCTAACATCGATTGTAAATAATATAAATGACAATGAGCAACACGGGAAAAAACGAACACCAAATATAACGAAATTCGGCCCACCTACATCCTTTATTATTCGCTCTTTGGGGCCTCTCCTTCTCACCTTTTAGAGGATCATTTTTCCCTCCTTGTTTGTCTCTAAACCCTAATCCATACTAAGCCCGGCTAATGAAGCGAATCAATGGCAAATCGATTCGCTTTGCTTCGTGATGACGTGGGCGAATTTGGTAAGGCGATTCGCCTGGTCCGCCACGAATCGGCGAAGCGAGCGGGTTCCCAACTTTTCCGGCAGTGTTGTGTCGTAGATCGTCTCGCCTAACTCGCCAACTCGCATCGCTTCGTCTCGGGAAGCGCCACGCTTCGCCACAAATCGGAAAGACTCGCCGATTCGTCTTGTCTCGTTGACCGATTCGCCACGGATTTGCCTTAACTCGCCGTCCAACAGTCATAAACGGCCGCCTGCTCGACGAATCGCTTCGCCTCGTCTTGGAATCTCCAAACTTTAAGCTTAATTTTAATTTTTTTTTACAAAAAATAGCAGCCGAGCCGGGCGAAGGCTCGACGAATTTGCCTCGCCCCACCTCATGAACCGGCGAGGCAAGCGGGTTCTGGCTTCGCTACTGTTGCCATCGCCTCGCCTAGCCGGCGAAGCGAACAAAATTCTCTTTGCCTGTTAGGTGAAGCGAACGAATTCCGAAGCGAATTGCTTCGGCTCGCTTTATCAGCCACGCCTAATGGAACACATACACCATACAAATATCAAATATCCAAAATGGGTCAAAGTTATTTAATATTATCCTGAAATACAAGAAATCACCTCAAACTTACATCGTTATCTTTTTCCTTTTTGGATTTCTTTTAGGTTCTAAAAAAAGTTTGGAGCATGCCAAATTAATGATTTTAGATTATGGCAAGTTGCAATCTTTTACTAGTTATTTCAGTCAGCACAGTGGTTGAATCTCTTAAAATCTTGTCAATATTTTATCAGGCTTGCTCCATGAGCATAAGCTAGATAACATAATATATAGTGTATAAAATGAGGCTGATTTATCTAAAAAGAAATTTAAGCATAAAATTGAACCGGTAAGTGTACCTCCCAACTTTATCCAAGCAGACCTTACCCCTAGGCATCATAGCCACACTAACCTCTTTCTTTATAGGGGAGAAAATCATTGCAGATGTACAAGCTACACACAATAATGTGCAATAATACTTGTATGAAACAAAACATTTCAGTTGGTGAGCAGAGATTTTCACTAGTCTGGGGAAATTGGCCAAAAGAAAAAACAAAGCCAGGGAGTAGCAAGGTTTAGTATTTCTAGTTGTTTGGACCTTTGAAAGCATGTGCTTTTGTGGGCATGGTGTCTTGTCCTTGCACTATCATTAGCTGCAATTGGTCCCCGAGGGATATTTGAAGTTTTGCTCAGCTGCCACTAGAGACAACAATATAAAGGAAATAGAATCAAACACCAGTAGTACTAATTTGTAACTGAAAAATTAAGGGCAAATTGTTGAAAAGCCTATCGCCCATGAGAAAGGGGTCAAAAAGTCTTCGGTATTTTGTAAATAGGAGATAAGACCCACTGTTTAAAAACCTGGTTTAAACACTCTTGTCCCAAGTCTTGGGTATTATATTTTGGTGCAGGACGAAAATATCCACCATTCAAAATTCTCTCGCTCTCTCTCGGTCACTTGAGCTCACCGTCGCTCGAGCTTCTCAGAGAACCCATGCCTCTCTTCGATGTCATTGCCGTCGTCTCCCTCGTCGCAACCCCACCTTCCCAAGTCGACACCAAAACTCCCTGTCCCAAATCGCATCGTCGAAAAACCTAACCCTAGAGCTCCCCGTCCGTCCTCTCAACCCTAAGTCGACACCAAAATTCCAGACCTTTGCCGCCTTCTTGTCGACCTCCTAGACCCATCCTCTGTCACGAGAACAACTTCATCACCATCATTCCCTGTAGAATGGCACATAAATCAAAAGATAAGGGCTTGAAATTGGCGAAAGAAGCGTCGGCTAAATTAGTAGCTCCAGAATTGGAGTTAACGACGTCGACAGCGGCCGAGAAATCGACAGCGGCTGAGATACAAATTAGGTAAGATTGATACCCTTTCTGTTAATCTTACATTGCAATTTGAAATTGTTTCTTTTCAAAAAAATTGTGAACATCTATAATGTTTCATGTAACATCTATAATGTGCCTGTAATATCTACAAAAGTTGCCTATAACATGTACTTGCCTACATGTTACAGACAACTTCTTACAGACAACATATAATTGCCTACATGTTACAGACAACTGCTTACAAGTTACAGGCAATTTCTTACAAGTTACATGCAACTTCATAGATATTACATGTAAGTGCTTATTTCCATTTGATGTTGGCAAGATATTACAAGCAAATTATTTGCTTGTAATATCTAAGTAGTTGTATATAATTTCTATAAAAATTGCCTGTAACATAATATTTCCTGTAACTCGTAAGCAGTTGCCTGTAACATGTACCAAAGTTGTCTATATGTTACATGCAACTGCATACAAGTTACAGGCAACTTCATAGATGTTACCTTTAACCATAAACAAAATTTCTTAGAAAACCACATCAAACGTCTGGAATTTTTTTTGTATAGCACACGTCTATGGTAGCCGTCTCCAGTTCAGAATATGTCTCTGAAAATTGGCTTCAAAGACATCTGGTATTTATAACCAGACGTTTCTAGTTTAAAATATACCTCTGGAAATTGACTTCATAGACGTCTGATACTTGGAATCGTATATCTTTAGTTCAAATCTTGCCAAGAAATTATAGGCAACTGCTTACAAATTACATGAAACTGCTTACATCTAAGTAGTTGCTTGTAGTTTCTATAAATGTTGTTTGTAACATCTATAATGTTGCATGTAACCTACAAGCAGTTGCCTATAACTTGTGAGAACTTTCCTGTAACTTATAAGCCTGTAACATGTACTAAACTTGCTTATATGTTACAGACAATTACTTACAAGTTACAACCAACTTCATAAATATTACAGGTAAGTGCTTATTTTCATTTCTTGTTGGCAAGATATTATAGGCAAATTATTTGCCTGTAATATCTAAGTAGTTGCCTGTAACTTCTATAAAAGTTACCTGTAACATCTATAATGTTGCATGTAAGCTCTACCAAAATTGCCTGTAATATGTACCAGAGCTGTCTACATATTACAGGCAAATGCTTACAAATTACATGCAGCTTCATAAATATTACCTTTAACCATAAACAAACTTTCATAGAAAACCACATCAGACGTCTGGAAATTTTTTTGTTTTGCAGACGTCTGTAGCAAACGTCTCCAGTTCAAAATATGTTTATGGAAATTGACTTCAGAGAAGTCTGGTAATTGTAATCAGACGTCTCCAGTTCAAAATATACCTCTGGAAATCGACTTCAAAAATGTCTGGTATTTGGAACCAGACATCTCCAGTTCAATCTTGCTTAAAAGTTACAGGTAACTGCTTACAAGTTATAGGAAACTGCTTATATCTAAGTAGTTGCTTGTAACTTATATAAAAGTTGTCTGTAACATCTATAATGTTGCATGTAACCTATAAACAATTGCTTGTAACTTGTGAGAACTTGCATATAACTTGTAAGCGGATGCCTATAATTTCTAAGCAATTGCCTATAATTTTTAGTTTAAAGAATTGATAACTATGATTTAATGTTTAATTTAGTTTTCCACAAAAGAAAGTATGGAGATACGCTCGCCATCCGGAAGTATGTCGATATTGCCCGCCACAACAGCTTCATAGACAGGTTGAAACCACACATTCACCATCGGCACATACGTAGGCTAAATAAAACTCCGTTCCGTCATAATATGAAGCTGTCAATTTTGGGTCAAGATAGACCTATCTTATATAGGATTATCTCTTGGTATGATCTAGACGCCAGAGAGTTCTCTTTTGGAGGTGCATCGTTTAAATTTACTGTGGATTGGGTTAGTGAGTACACCGGCTTGCCAAAGGCCGGCAAAGACATGTAGACTAACCGTGATATTACCCAGCTTCGAAAGAAGTAGTTTAATGTAGAGAAGGGCGAAAAGATGTACATCACAATATTAGAGTGTTACGACTCGAAAAAGACACGCGACTAGCACTTGAATCATGTGAAGTCTGTAAGACCCCACCTAATTCAAGTAAACCAAAAGCCCAGAAATATAAATCTTTTTAGGGAAAATAGTGGGGGTGAAATTTTGAAATAACGGCATAATTGTTGGGCTCAAAATTTGCACCCCAGTTGACTAAGTCAAAGTCAAGGTCAACACCAAGTAAGCGGGCCCAAGCCCAAGCAAGTGGGCCCATGCCAGGCCGAGCCTCGCGGTCGGCCTCCCCTATGCCGGAATAAAAAATCATGCGATAAATAATTTTGATGTAATTTTTTATGCATGAATGTAAGAAAATGGGCATAAAGCCAAATTTCTGTAAAGCCCATAGCTTATGTGCAAAAAAAATGAGCACATGAGATATGAGATGGGCAAAATGCCATTTTGTAAAGCCCAAGGGGCTACATGTAAATGTGTAAGCCTATATAAGACAACATGATGAATAAAGGATGCACTTTTTATTCTCTAAAAACTCTAGGGTTTTTGTGCCTCCTTCTCTTTCCTGAAGGTTCTAAACCTTCTTCCCCTTTTTCGATTAAATCAAAAGTTTTACTCTTCCTTTTTCAAAACTAAATAGTTTTTCACCACAAAACCCACAAAGGAGAGCTCAGATCTTCTATTAGAGCTCAAAAAGGGGAGATTTTTAAATCTCACCCCCTTTCTCCAAGATCCGGCCAACCGAGAGGAAGAAGAAGGAGACCCGTCTCCAGAAATCCCATCTTGGGAATATCCAGGGCCAAAGGAGAGAAACACAGCAGCCCCCTTTGATCATTTCTAAATATTTTTAGGAGTTTAACTCCATTCAAGATCTATTGGAGTTCAACTTCCTAAATTAATCTCTGTCAGGAGTTCAACTCCATAAGTCAAATCGGGAGCACAGCTCCCAGTGCAGAGACCAGGCCCCTTTCCCTACTGACACCCAGCGCCCGCGTACCAAGCACGTGGGGCACTGGCGCCCAGCACGCTAGCGCCCACGTGAGGCGCTAGTGCCCAGCGCCTGCGTGCCACACACGTAAGGCGCTGGCCCTCACCCGTCTTTTGGACGCTTTTTCCCTTTCTTATATATATGTATATATGTATATATACATAGATACACATACACACTCCACGACACTGTCCCTGTTATAAAAAAATTCTAACGGGACGCTGCTCCGCGCCTTGCACGGGTGCTGCTAGCCCCCTTGACCCCCAGCCCGCTATCCGGATAGCGGGACCCCCGTAAAAACTCTGCGGGGCCCCCGATATATCCAAAACCCCTTCAGAACACAACACTGCACATTGAGTTCGCATGACCTGTTTGACCCGTCAACTGGAGGTTCTCTCGCTCCAAAGGCGAGGGGTAATTAACGGCAGCTTAGTCCACGGCTGGCGGAGATTCGGATCCCCACAATCAATAAACCACAGCCTATCCTAGGCAGGGGGAATCTGTAATGCGCCTGACAAGCGCGCGCCTATTCCCATCTCAATGAGGTGACGAAAAACATCCTACAATAATGAAATCATGATCTTTCTTTAAAACATAAGTTATATCCTATGAAAATGCAATACTTTATATCTATCTTGAAAACATTTTTCGTCGTTGGAAATTTGGGCAGCACATCCTTTGTAAACCGAAAGCAATACAAACAATAATAAATATAGGCATCCCCAAGCGGGAGCTAGCTCTTCGCCAATTAGCGGAAATAACCACGCAATGATATAAATATACAACACCGAAGGTGAGGATCAAAATACAGAAAGAAAGCAAAGAAATTAAAGCATCAACAAGAAACCAAAACAACAATAAATACATGAGCATGACTCTAAAGCCGAAAGAATATATAACAACATTTTCTAAGTCTACAAAATATACAAGGTCTGGTTGATGGAACTTTTAACTAGATACACCAGAATAATATAAAAGTATAATGGTGGTTACGATGCAAACATATCACACTTATCAATGCAATCACCCTGAAGGAAACAGTGTACCAGCAAGCCGCTACTGGAACTGTGCGGTCAAACTTGCAAGAAAACTGTGGCACAACGGGGGTGAGTTGCCAACTCTTGAGTAGAAGATATCACCGGGTAGGAACCGAATGTATGACTATCTCCTAGGTCATACAGTAATATAAAAACAACAACAACATGATAACATCGAGTAATAGCAAAAGTAATAATATAAGCATATGTGTAATACCAATTACCCGTGTCCGTGTCAAAAGGTAACTACATGTCATGTGTATCATGTATAAATGCATCATCAAATAGGTGTGTCCAGCAACGACATACAAAAATCATGATAAAACCCAAGTGCCTAGTATCGACACTCGAAAATATCATAAAAACCGTGTCCATCAACGACACATCTTCCTCATATCTCGGGCTCCGTCAGTCTGGATCGGCCCATATCATCTGATCTCATGACTACGGCCGGTATCCTCTGGATATCCGCCGCGCTAAATATCACCGGTCGGTAGTACTTCCTTGTCGGGCTCAACGTCTCATCTATATGGCCTTCTTGTCCCGGGGTACTGCACCAGGTCCATCATGTACCCGCAGACGGTGTATCCTCGCTCCTCGAATTGGGTAATCATATATCATATATACTCCAGAACCTAAAAATCACGTCACACATCATATCAAGAAAAACCGTAATTTTCTTTTAAAAGGAGCATAAGTTTTTAATTCTACATGCGGTTTCCCAAATCCAGAAATCTCATGAAAATCAGAATCTCATAATCATGAGCATATAATGAATACCGGCGTAAAACCAAATGATTAGTGCATAACTAGAATGTATGTATGTGAATGCATGTGGCATCTAAGTAAGAAATACAAGTCTAAACTAGTCTAAACTAGCATATGATATCATGAATGCTAAACAATACTACTTAGCCATAATTTATCAGAGTATACGAATGAAATAACGGTTACTAAGTGTACGAGACATGGCAATTACCGATGCTGATGTGTGTGAGCCGGCAAGCAAGTGTACGTGCAACATACGCATCATCGGTAATGGTGCATGTGTCCTAGCAGAGGAGATCATAACAGAAAGTAAACAGTAAAAGCTACAATAAGGTATATAAATCTATATATGAGCCATACAGTTATAGTATTGGAAATAGCGCGAATCGTTATTTTGGAAAAGCAGGAGCTACGGTGCTTTGAGAAAAGAGATATCATTTTGAAAATCCGTAGCGTCCCTCGGATTGTCTTTTAAAATACATACGATTCAATAGTTTTGGAAATAGGTATGACTCGAGTCTAATCTAACATCTACCCAAGCAACTAAAAGACTAAACTAAGAACCGAGTCGAAAGTAAATAGAAATCGAAAGCATATCCGAGTCGATATATCTAGTAGTCGGTGATCCAGCCTCATAGCATCACGTACGGTAATATCCATCATACGGCATCCTCGAGTCAAGAGTGTCGATCAATTATCATATAAATATATCTCGTACGGTGAAATCCATCGTACGGCATCCTCAAAATCGAGGGTACGGGTTAAATATCATATATCATATAGTTTGTATGGTATCATTTGTCGTACAATATCATAATCAAGGGTATGGATCTAAGGTCACGTACATTCTATTATATCATCAAGTCACATCTTACCGCATGTTATGTATATAACGCCCAACGATCCTTTAATATATCGTATCATATACGATGTCTCGTCTCAAATCATATATCAAAGTCTTTTGACATCCAGCTCGATCATATCGACTCAAAACCATATAATATGTCATATCTTCATCATACATGTATATGTATAGTATATATATCACATACCCATACACACACACACACACACACACACACACACACACACATCATACCAAGTGTGTGCGCGCGCGCGCGCGCGACAATGTAAAACCGACGACTCACGACTAAGGAACTAAAAGCTAAGAGTAATCTTTCTATAAGTACGCTTAATCTAACATATAGTCTCCTAGCAACCCTATTTTCTAGGTATCCAAGTCTCGCATAAAAACACACACACACACACACACACACACACACACACATAAATATAAATATCCTATTCTACGGTTGCGGGCAGCCGACTTCCTCCGTAGATATACATCTACTTACCTTCGATCCTCGCTTGCCGAAGTCGATGACGCCATGCTCTCCCTTGTCGTCCCGAAGTTCATGCGAAGGTACCTACAGTTTCAAGCACATCGTATCGTAAACAAGAATCGAATACGAAAACCAAACTGGCACACAAAACACGCATAGGTTAGAACCTATGGTCTACGCATGCAAGAATAACAACTCTCGACGTCGACGTACAAATGTCAAATGACCGATTCAAAACCCAAATACCAAAACTCAAGTTAAAACAAAGTCGCAAAACGAAGCAGCAACTCAAGAAAACATCTCCAGATTTTACCCTAGGTTGAATTAGCCAATTTTGCATTTAGGGAAGGTCAAATCTACACATAAAGGAGCCATGGTCCAAGCACGAAGCAGTTACACCATACGCAGGCCACAAATTGTGGCCAAACAGAGTTTATTTGCGGCTAATTATAGGAGTTGGGGTCTCGGGTTTTAGGGGTAGTCTCTAGGTGGTCTGCTTGTCTCACCTTGTTTGCTAAATATTTTTCAGGGTCTCCGGGTCATAGCAGATCTCTATATATCATCACAATTCTCACAAATTCCGATATCGGGGATTTCCAAGTTCATGATTTGGGGTTTAGTCTCAGGTTTAGTCCATAAATTAAACACTACAGGGGTTGGTGGCCTCTACTAAATCTCAATTACAGCTTTTCAATTCAAAATATCCTCTAACCCTCATCTAGGAATTTTCCAAGATTACTAAACCTCATTAGTTTAGCTCTAAACTACTATAGGATATTAAAACAACTAAAAACTTAACTAGAAGTGTAGGGATTACCTTATTTGGCAACTCAAGAAAATTCTAGGTTTGCCCAAAGTGCTCAATGTCCAATCTTGATTCCACCATGGGGTTTGTATAGAGGTGATGAGCAATTTTTGTGAAGGGAATGTGAGGTTTTGTGGTGGTTTTGAGGATGGCCATAGATGGTAGTGCGGAGATGATGTGGGATGAAGGAGGAAAAGAAGAAGGATGAAGAAGAAAAAAAATGAGGAGGTGAGGAAGTAATAAGGTGATGGCTCACATGCTAGAAGCTTCTCACTCTCCCTCCCTCTCTATCTCTCTCTCTCTCCCCCCTCAACCATGACATAAGTCACCTCATCATCTCTTTCATCTTTATTATTTTTCTTTTCTTTTCCAAAATAAAAATAAAACCTATTTAAATGCAAATGAATCCATGGTTCAAATAAAAGTGAGCAAGGTTTGCAACATGTTTTGTTGCAAGTCATGATACATGATCAAGATTAATGCATAATTAGTGAAATATTAATCAAGTTTAGCATAAAACTTGTATACAATAATTGTATAAATATTTATAAAATGTACAAATCATATGAATTCTTTCAAAATCAATAATCGATATTAATTTCCAAATATTTTCCAAACTATACATATATAATCATACCATCTCGCTAAAACTAATTTCTATATCTTTATGATATTCATAAAATTTATTATTTTATTTATTTAAATTCCCAAAAATAATATTTTATTTTTCTGAAATATTACAATCTTCCATCCTTAAATAAATTCGGTCCCCGAATTTAAATTTAAACCCCTTAATTACTAAAATATTTCAGCAAAACTGTTAAGTCGTCGGGGCTCCGAAATCACGAATACATAAGGTATATCATAGCGCAATGCATGCTCATGAAAACGAGTGCAAAACTCAAAATCAAAATCCTGTCAAGCGACACGCAATCATCGGAGTTATGACGAAAATACAGATGTCAAAATCTACTATCAAAATCAATGTAGTATAGTTAGGACATTATCATATATATATAGTATGCATCCTTATGAAATCGTCAAAACAACTGAAATAAGGTGAATGCAAAATTCCCTTCAAATCGCCGCGCGATGCGTGTATCACGGCACAAGTAGCGGACGTGCATTATAAAGAAAATAGCTATATATATGTATATCCTTTGTTTAACATACACGTCCCGCTTTTTGAAAATGACTTAGAAGGGTTTTCTTCGTAAAGTTTCGTGTCATCATGGACACGTAAAAAAATATTGAGACTATACCTCCTTTTTGAAAATCCCCTCGGTAAATATTGATGCATGCAAAATACTCGGTACTATTCTCAGACTAGTCCTGCTCGGTTATTATATAATATAGTATAAGTCATGAAAACATGATGCTCAAGAGGAAATCAATCTCAAATAGCAAACATAAAAATGCCGCGTGCGTCTGGTGCACACGGAAATCGAAATCAATACACGTTCCACGAATTTGCACGAAAATAAAAATAAGTGCAACGGGTATGAACGAAATCATCTGTCAAGTGCAACGGGTGTGCCTGACTACAATACCGGGTGTATCTAATGTGCACGAAAAATCTCGATTAAGTGCATCTGGTGTGCACAAAATCATATCAAGTGCACCAAGTATGCGCAAGAATCTCAATCAAGTGCACAAGGTGTACGGAAACATAAATCCAGTGCACTAGGGTGCACGAAAACAGATATCGAGTATTAAAATCGAAATTAACGGTATATGACATACACCAAATCAAATCAAGTATACCACGGTATATAAACTCATAAACATACGCATCTGCGTGCACAAAACCATATCAAAGTACTGAAAGCTCATATAAACTACACCGAATGCATAAGTCAAATCATTTGCAACTATATGCACGAAATCAAATCAAATATATCGGCGTATACGAAATCAAAATCAAGTGCAACTGTGGTGCACATATAAAATATCAATCATGAAACGGAATCCTCAAAATGCCAGAATCAAAACGATGAAAACGCGATATCCGAATCATCAAGGCGCAATTCACAATAACTATCGTCGAGGTGCCCCTTGTTCAACGTCGAAAGGTATCGGTGCACCCAAGGCTGATAGAGCAAGAATATCTACTTGCCTCCTGCCCACGGTCTGGTTTCCTTTGCCCTTAGGTCCTCGTTTTCCTTTGCGGATTACCAGTTACATGACTCCTCGGCTTGACAGCCCGATTCGGAGTAATGACGGAAACAGTCCCGTTCTGACGCTTCTCTGAAGTTCTCCTGACCAATTATCATGGTCCCTAGGAATATATCATGTCAATGATGGCAGCCCCTGGCCCACTGAGTGTGCACGATATTATCGATCCTTGTTCAAGTCTTTATCATGAAGTACTCCCGAACGATCCTATCAGGGTCTTTTCCCAATCTCATCTCTGCAAAACTGCCGGGATGTTGGCACTCTTTTACTCTATCCGTTTCTCGTTCCGGGACAGTTGCATTCTTATTATGACTTTCCTTAAGAAATTATGGCCGTATTCAACGCCTCTGCGTGTGTAGTAAATCTTTGACATCAACGGAGTGGAATGTCAACTCGTAAAGATCTCGCACGAATCTCTTACTGCGCTTCTCTTCAATATGGACCAATTCGGAATCATCTCCTCGTAGCTGTGTGGACTATACTCTAATTGGCTGTAGTCATCTAGAGTCTCTTTTGAAGTTACGAACTCGGCATCTCTAATACCTTATGGAAGGTGTCTGGCCAATTACGTCCTCAGAAACTCGTCCAAGTCATCGGAGTAATGCGCTTTCGCTCGTCCTTTCTCGATTGACTCACCACACGTCTTATAAGGTCCTCTTCTAGCTGAAGCTAGCCCAGTTGATGACCTTGCATCGGAGCATCCAAACAAACAAACTGTTCTAGTCACTCATCCAAGGGTGACTAGCTATCTTCTATCATATCTTCGTGTATAACCTCATGCTGCATTAGCTTCAAAAGTCTGGGGGCGATATCTTGTCAAATTCAGCAACAACTGGCTCATCTGTCCGCATGGTAGACAACGCCTCAATCATCTGGAGTAGACAGTGCGTCAATGGTTTTCACAATCCGGCCGGCCTCTAGCAATGGCCCGCTCATCTGTGCAGATCCCGAACGCTTGTGTCAACAGGAAATCCTAGTGAAACAATATATCAACGCGTTAGTGTGTCACCGGAATATATCCTGGTCAGTCCTCGTTCCTGACGAGCTCGCTCTGACCACATCTCTAGCCGCATCTCTCTATGCTCGTGTAGCTAAGGTAACGGAAACCACAATCCGATATCGATGAGGATAGATCATAGGAACAAATAGAAATATAGTGCATAAGAAATGTACATCTTAAGGCTACTTAAGCGAAGTAGGGTATCGTAAGTATGCTGTGGAACATACACACGGTACGTCGCTCTACTTAAGTCACCTACTCTATCAACCAAGGTCAGTTTACGTGACGAAAGTTTATGACTAATACCCCCTTGGCCAAGTCTAAGTTCCATAAGGTCAAGCCCAGGTTCCGAAATATATATACGCCCTAGACTCCGCATATTCAAACCTAGACTCGAACCAAGATTAAACCTAACGCTCTGATACCAACTTTGTCACGACCCGGAAAAGGCACACGACTGGCACTTGAATCATGTGAAGTCTATAGGACCCCACCTAATTCAAGTAAGCCAAAAGCCCAGAAATCTAAACCTTTTTAGGAAAAATAGTGGAGGTGAAGTTTTGAAATAACGGCATAATGAAATTAAGATCTTTCTTTAAAACATAAATTATATCCTATGAAAATGCAATACTTTATATCTATCTTGAAAACATTTTTCGTCGTTTGAAATTTGGGAAGCACCTCTTTTGTAAATCTTAACCCGAAAGCAATACAAGCAATAATAAATATAGGCATCTCCAAGCGGGAGCTAGCTCTTTGCCAATTGGCAGAAACAACCACACAATGATATAAATATACAACGCCGAGGATCAAAATACAGAAAGAAAGCAAAGAAACTAAAGTATCAACAAGAAACAAAAACAATAATAAATACATGAGCGTGACTCTAAGGCCGAAAGAATATACAACAACGTTTTCTAAGTCTACAAAATATACAAGGTCTGGTTGATGGAACTTTTAACTAGATACAACAGAATAATATAAAAGTACAATGGTGGTCACCATGCAAATGTATCCCACCTATCAATGCAACATCCTAAAGGAAACGGTGTGCCAGCAAGCCGCTACTGGAATTGTGCGGTCAAACCTGCAAGAAAACTGTGACACAATGGGGGTGAGTTGCCAACTTATGAGTCGAAGACATCACTGAATAGAAGCCGAATGTATGACTATCTCCTATGCCATACAGTAATATAATAACAACAATAACACGATAACATCGAGTAATAGCAAAGGTAATAATATAAGCATATGTGTAATACCAATTACCCGTGTCCGTGTCACAAGGTAACTACATGTCATGTGTATCATGTATAAATGCATCATCAAATGGGTGTGTCCAGCAAAGACACACAAAAATCATGATTAAACTTGAGTGCCCAGTATCGACACTCGAAAATATCATGAAAACCGTGTCCATCAACGACACATCATCCTCATATCTCGGGCTTCGTCAATCCGGATTGGTCCATATCATCTGATCTCACGACTACGGTCGGTATCTTCCGGATATCCGCCGCGGTAAATACACCGGTCGGTAGTGCTCCTCTGCTGGGCTTAACGTCTCATCGATACGGCCTTCTTGCCTCTCGGTACCGCACCGGGTCCACCATGTACCCACATACGGTAACTCCTTGCTCCTCGAATCGGGTAATCATATATGCTCCAGAACCGAGAAATCTCAAGGTGGACGTCACGCATCATATCAAGGAAAACCGCAATTTTTTTAAAAGGAGCATAAGTTTTTAATTTCACATGTGGTTTCCCAAATCCAGAAATCTCATGAAAATCAGAATCTCATATCATGAGCATATAATGAATACTGGCGTAAAGCCAAATGATTAGTGCATAACTAGAATGTATGTATGTGAATGCATATGGCATCTAAGTAAGAAATACAAGTCTAAACTAGCATATGATATCATGAATGCTAAACAATGCTACTTAGCTACAATTTATCAGAGTATACGAATGAAATAACAGTTACTAAGTGTACGGGACATGGCAATTACCAATGCTGATGTGTGTGAACCGGTAAGCAAGTGTACGTACAACATACACATCCTCGGTAATGGTGCAGACGTCCTAGCAGACGAGATCATAATAGAAAGTAAACAGTAAAAGAAACAAAAGGTATATAAATCTATATACGAGCCATACCGCTATAGTATTGGAAATAGCGCGAATCTTTGTTTTGGAAAAGTAGAAGCTACGGTGTTTTGAGAAAAGAGATATCATTTTGAAAATCCATAGCGTCCCTCAGATTATCTTTTGAAATACATATGATTCGTTAGTTTTGGAAATAGGTATGACTTGAGTCTAATCTAACATCTACCCAAGCAAATAAAAGACTAAACTAAGAACCGAGTCGAAAGTAAATAGAAATCGAAAGCATATTCAAGTTGATATATCTAGCATTCGGCGATCCAGTCTCATAGTATCACGTACGGTAATATCCATCGTACGGCATCCTCGAGTCAAGAGAGCGGATCAATCATCATATAAATATATCTCGTACGGTAAAATCCATTGTACGACATCCTCAAAATCGAAGGTATGGGTCAAATATCATATATCATATAGTTTGTACGATATCATTCGTCGTACAATAACATAATCAAGGGTACGCATCTAAGGTAACGTACATTCTATTATATAATCAAGTCACATGTTACCGCATGTTCTGTATATAACGCCCGACGATCCTTTAATATATCGCATCATATACGATGTCTCATCTCAAATCATATATCAAAGTCTCTTGACATCCAGCTCGATCGTATCGACTCAAAACCATATAATATGTCATATCCTCATCATATATATATATATATATATATCACATACCCATACACACACACATGAGAATAATGGAAGAAAGATCCCATAGGAGGGAATTTCCTCCTATGGCGTCGAAAAAATACACCCTCCCTCATTTTTTCTGACGATTGGCACCCACTATCTTCATCATTATCATCTAAGATATGGGTACACCAAATTTCATGTGATTCTACAACCATTTCACCGTTGATTTAGCAATGTAAAAAGTTCTATTGTCGGTAAACCATTAATTTTGAACCCACTAAATCAACGGTGAAAAAGTTGTAGAATCACATGAAATTTGGCGTACCTATATCTTAGATGATAACAATGAAGATGGTGGGTGCCGATCGTCGAAAAAAATGAGGGAGGGCGTATTTTTGTGACGCCATAGGAGGAAATTCCCTTCTATGGCCTCTTTCCTCCATTAACCTCATGTATACATATACATATACATATACATATACATATACACACATATCATACCAAGTGTGTGCGCGCGCGTGTGTGCGACAATGTAAAACCGACGACTCACGACTAAGGAACTAAAAGCTAAGAGTAACCTTCCTACAAGTATGCTTAATCTAACCTATAGTCTCCTAGCAACCCTATTTGCTAGATATCCAAGTCTCGCATAAACACACACGCGCGCGCGCGCGCACACATATATATAAAATATAAATATTCCATTCTACGGTTGCGGGGGTGCTATACGCCATCCACTCGACTTCCCCCGTAGATATACATCTAATCACCTTCGATCCTCGCTTGCCGAAATCGATGACGCCATACTCCCCTTTGTCATCCCGAAGTCTACGCGAAGGGACCTACAGTTTCAAGCATATCGTATCGTAAACAAGAATCGAATACGAAAACCAAAGTGGCACATGAAACACACATAGGTTAGAACCTATGGTTTACGCATGCAAGAATAACAACAACTCTTGACATCAACCCTAAACTTTCTGTACAAAATTTTTCCAAAATATAGAAAGGAGCAACTAAGCCTGAGCACAAGTTATAAATTTAATTTGCTTTTGAATAACAAGAAAGCACTTGTAGCTCATTGGTAAAGCCTTGCACTGCAGTGACGTAACCTCTGTGTTCAAATCCCATCAGCCACATATTATTTTTATTGTATTTTTCATTTAATCTTTTAGAAGCCCAAAGTTTTACACATGCACTATACGTAAAATGAAAAGTCATATATTAAACAAACATGTGCATTGAGTTATACCAAACGACTAGGACATATGGCCAAGATATTACTATCCTTCACCGGATCTCGACCGGCGAGATGAAGCCTACGGCCGGCACCGCCGGGCCCCCCGTACGGGATACTCCCTAAATTTTTAACCCTACACCCCTTCGCTTACCCACTACCCCCATATTGTTTGTTTACTTTGAAAACATCCAGAGAGTGATAATTCCTCTCTTTAGTTCATTTTTAATTGAAATTTTAATTCTATTCTTCATTACCCTAAATCCTCATTTTCCCTATAAATACCACACCACATTTTATCTCTCCTCATTCAGAATTTCATTACAAAAACTTTCTAAAAATTCCAAGTCCCAAATTTGTGCAAGTGGAGTTAGCAAAGAGGTGAAGTTCCGACGACGTTTCGAGGAGAATCCGATGACGAAATGACGTCCCGACGGTTTCGAAAGCTTCTTCCTTCTCCCTTCTTCTTTTATAACCTGTAAGTCCCCATTCCTCTCTTCTATCTCTATTCTAAAACTTCTCTTTTTCAAAACTCGTCGGAAGCGGAGTTTTTCCGACTTCCGATTCGTTTTCTTTAAAAACTCCATTTTTCTTAAATAATAAAATACCATATTCTCTCATAACATTTAACAAACATAAATAAACACATTCGAACAGGTTTCACCTCAAAATAATTCACGTTGAAATTTTTGTTTCACTTTTACAGTAAAATACTATCATGTTACATACAACTTATAATTGTTTAATTTAATCGTTTACCTTTAGATAACTCACGAGGTAATGACCTACCTCATCACAACACACATTTTTGATATAGCACGATGAATTTTGGGACTCTAGTTCATGGGAAAAATACGAGATTACGAATAAATACCTTGAACATTCAAAACCATTTCTTTAAAAAATGTATTATTTACAACCCATTTTGGGGAACCCCGATCGGGATGGTGTGGCTTATCGCACATCCTCAGGCCTAGTAGAGTGAGATGCAGACCTCCGCAAGGAGCATTCGATCTCGATGGAATTTTTGATGCAATTTTTAAGAAAATGAGATTTCTACAAAATAAATAAAATTTATTTTTATGAAATATATATATATATATATATATATATATATATATATATATGTATATATATATATTATCAAAAGATCTATTTTAAAATATATTATATAAATATTCCATATTTTCTAAATCAAAGAAATCACAATTTCATGAAACCACCATTACAATCCAATACAAATTCCAATATTTCATTAAAGTACCATATACAATGAAAACTAGGTTCTACTCACTAGAAAATTTCACTTTTATAAAATATACATCTATGAAAACCCTAAAGACGATAATTAAATACTTGAGGTGTATTTTGAAAATATATCAAAACTATTTTTACATAAAACCCCCTCAAGTTATACTAAATTACAATAAGGACCCTAGTAAATATAGGTTTAAGCGGGACCGATTCTCTTGAGCCTTGGGGAGCCGGAGAATATGGGTGCTTTCCTATCTAAGGTAGATAATCTAATAACGGTGTTATCATACGGTAATTGTCTTGGAAAAAGACACAAATCCTGCCGTCCATGTGCAGCAGTTACCGATAACTCCAAAATAATCAGGACTTCAATTCTGTTTAAAAGTCTGACTCAGTTCAGGTCAAAGTCAAATCTGAATACAATCTGACTTGAATTCAATTCAATTATAACTGCAATACAACATGAATCCATGAATGCCAGAATTCAATCTATATCAACATGAACATGACCGAACCGAACCATGGATATACTCTGATTACATGATTATCCATTTATATCCATTCCGTTTACTGATATCATGGTTTCGGCAAGTCTTCCATTACTACAAGACAATACAATACAATCGGTACAATTAGTACAATCAATACAATAAACATTACGGGGTTTATAAAGGGGTAGACTGGTACGGAACATGTTAAAGATGGCAAGAGGTGGTCACTAAAAAAAGTAATTACATCCATTCCGTTATTCCGTGGTATTATCGACGGAACCTTGTACTGCGGGTTACCAAAGTCCACGGTGTAAGTTAGACTCCTCTCATATATATTGGCATATTCTGTACCAAGCTACAACAACTATATTAGTATAACAAATATAACATTATCTACTTCACCTGTTCTATTCTCTGTCTATTCTTCTCCTTCATTCTTTGGGACTTACCGAGTGATTGTTCGCTGAAGACATTCCCATTTCTCTTCTATTTTGGAATGTTGTCAGGAGGACCCGACTCTGAAGAGTTCGAGACCAGCCAGGAGCAATTAGAGCAGACCCCTGAGCAATATACTAAAGACTCCGAGCTATAGACTTGTACATATTTTCTTTTCAGTTTATGCCATTGTTTAGGCATTGCTTTCCATCCTTGTATTTACATTTCCAGTTGTACCTATAAAAGAATGTTTAATAAATAAAGTTGCTGTTCATTATATTCATGTCTCTTGTGTACATTTTACTTTATATTGCTTAGATACGCTTAGCGTGTTTACTTCTGAGTAAATACGTAGCGGAATTCGCCGCGTCCCCTTCCCGTACACTGGGAAGCGGGGCGTGAAAGACGTACAAACGTCAAACGACCGAGTCAAAACTCAAATACCAAAATTCAAGTTAAAACAAAGTCGCAAAATGAAGCAGCAACTTAAGAAAACATCTCCAGATTTTACCCTAGGTTGAATTAACCAATTTTGCATATAGGGAGGTCAAATCTGTAGACAAAGGAGCCATGGTCCAAGCACGAAGCAGTTACACCATACCCAGGCTGCAAATTGTGGCCAAACAGAGTTTATTTGCGGCCAAGTATAGGAGTTGGGATCTCGGGTTTCAGGGGTAGTCTCTAGGTGGCATGCTTGCCTCATTATGTTTGATAAATATTTTTCAGGGTCTCCGGGTCATAGCAGATCTCTATATATCATCACAATTCCCACAAAATCCGATATCGGGAATTTCCATGTTCATGGTTTGGGGTTTAGTCTCAGGTTTAGTCCATAAATCAAACACTACAGGGGTTGGTGTCCTCTACTAAACCTCAATTACACCTTTTCAATTCAAAATATCCCCCTAACTCTCATCTAGGAATTTTCCAAGATCACTAAATCTCATTAGTGTAGCTCTAAACTATTATAGGATATTAGAACAACTAAAAACTTAACTAAAAGTGTAATGATTATCTCAGTTGGCAACTAAAGAAAATTCTAGGTTTGCCCATAGTGCTCAAAGTCCAATCTTGATTCCACCATGGGGTTTGTATAGAGGCGATGAGCAATTTTTGTGAAGGAAGTGTGAGATTTTGTGGTGGTTTTGAGGGTGGCCGTGGGTGGTAGTGAGAAGATGATGGAGGATGAAAGAGGAGGAGAAGAAGGATGAAGAAGAAAAAAAATGAGAAGGTGAGGAAGTAATAAGGTGATGGTTCACATGCTAGAAGGTTCTCACTCTCCCTCCCTCTCTATCCTCTTCCTCCTCTCAACCATGACATAAGTCACCTCACCCTCTCTCTCATCTTTATTCTTCTTCTTTTCTTTTCCAAAATAAAAACAAAACCCATTTAAATGCAAATGAATCCATGGTTCAAATAAAAGTGAGCAAGGTTTGCAACATATTTTCTTGCAAGTCATTATACATGATCAAGATTAATGCATAATTAGTGAAATATTAATCAAGTTTAGCATAAAACTTATATACAATAATTGTATAAATATTTATAAATTGTCAAAATCACATGAATTCTTTCAAAATCAATAATTCATATTAATTTCCAAACTATACATATATAATCATACCATCTCGCTAAAACTAATTTCTATATCTTTATGATATTCATAAAATTTATTATTTTATTTATTTAAATTCCCCCAAATAATATTTTATTTTTCTGAAATGTTATAAAGAGATTTCTTTGGAGTGGACTGTCCAAGACAGAACTCCAGAAGCGATGGAAGATTTCATGTCTTTGCTGATTTTTTATCAGCTTTCGTTATTTTGGATACCTGTCACGTGCTCGACCGTCCCTAGAGATGCATTCTCATACGTTGAGTTAGCGGTAGTGCCTAGTGTGAACCGGGCTAAAGCGGTGCACGAGATGATAATGGCCGATGTCTTGACTAAGCTTAGCTCGAAGGCTGGTGCTGCACAGTTGCCCAAGTGTCATATCCTTCTCGCTGTAAGTATATGCAAACTATTATAGAGATTATACCATATTTGTATTCAAAGTATAAACTACATAAATTAATATTGTTGGTAGATGTGTTTTGATCATTTAATATTAATAATGCGAATGTGATGTATATTTGTTTGCAGCTATGCTTTTATACCATCACGGGTTTGAGGCAACCGACATATATAGACGACAAGAAACCGGCCCTATATGGATGGGAATTCAGTATATCTTTGAAGATGTCGGGATTGGAGAAGGCAATGAAGTGAAAGATGTTCGCTTTTATTCCGAAGGGGGACGTGATTGCGTCGAAATATTCCGCTGATGCTCCGCTTCTATATTACAAGAGAAGAGCTGTGCAAGAGAATAGCAGTGGAGACGATGACTCAACAATTGCATCGATAAGTTGTATATTTTCTATTTACATTAAAAAGACATCTTATGTATATATAGGCAGTTTCCTGTAACCTCTATAGCAGTTACCTGTAACTTCTAGGCAGTTACCTGCAACCTTTAATAAGTTTGCTGTAAATTCTATAGCAGTTGCTTGTAACTTGTAATAAGTTGCATGTAGCTTCTAATAAATAGATTATAACATATTGTGGTCTTCATTGGTGCAGATTCTGAAGGAACGATCTGTTGAGAAGCCGAATGAGAATGACACTGTGAAGGGCATGTCCTTTGAAGCACAAGAGACGCATTGGAAGAATATTTGTGCAAAAAAGGAGTTGCGTCATAAAATGGTCATTCCAAGCGGCAAACGGCATTGGAGGCAGCAGAAGTCGAAGTTCAATGTCTCCGTAGCTTACTCTATAGGTGGGATGCCAAGAGATTGCCGATGCTGGGTCAGTGAAAGGCAAGGAAGTAGCCTAAGCAGAAAAAGAGGATGAGAGGGCTGAAAAGGATAGGGTAGAGGAAGAGAGGAGGAAAGTGAGGATGAGAATGAAGTTGTCCCCTCTGATGGTGGTTTCGATGACAGTTTTCCTATTGCCGTATCCCTGCCGGTTGCTCGAGTTGAGAAGGAAGTAGTTGCACCTGCTTCTAATGGGGGAAAATTTCGAAGATGGCTGAGGAGTCCATTATTGAGGGTGCTGATGGTGTGTTGAAGTCTTCCACGGTCACTCCTGCACCGGCACTCAAGAGGAAAGCGGTCGCCTATAAGTCCACCATCAAAAGTCTCGAGAAATGAGTGAAGAATAGGCCGGACCGAAAGTCGTCCAAGTATCTAAACGAGGACGAGTACGTGACTGCAAAAAGTTCGAAGGTATGGATCACCGCGGAGAAAAAAAGGAACATGGGGAAAGCGGAAGCCTAAACCGTGATAGAAATTTCCAGTACCGACGGTACCGTTGAGAAGGCGCGTGCCATCACTACGGTCGATACACCAAGATGCATAAGTCCTTCGGCTATTACCAGAAGATACGCCCAAAAAGGTAGAAGATCCTAAGTCGCCAGGTGGGAAACAGTTGTGAAATTATCATAACCGTATTGTTTGTCGCTTGTAAACTATAATTCTTTTTGTATCGGTACTATCCATGTAAAGTATAATTCATATGTGTGGGAATTGTCTGATTGTTGCATGCAATATCCATTAGTATTTTAACCGAAACTATTTTCATTGTCGGCAAGCATGCTGGCGAAGATTTACGGGAATGGGACATTTGTTGTTTATCCCGTAATAAAGCACGTCGAAGAGCTCGAGAAAGTTCATAGGGATGCCGTCGACCCTTTTTTGAAGGTGCGTATTTCATCGAGGGCAATACCCTTTAATCCCACTAATCACTGTTCACACCCATTTTAGGGTTCATCCAATAGATGCGATGCGATGCGACACGTGCAAAGCACGTACGCATTGAAAAGACCACCGCATGTACTTGACTAAGTTATTACTGGAAGAAAATCTTCTATCAGTTAACAAAGTTAACAAAAAATAATTAAAATTGATTTTGGGATCAATGATCCAACGGTGCGCACGCACCCTAAATTGATATAAATTAATTTAAATCCGTTTGTTAATAACAGATTTAACAAAATAATCAAAATTGATATTTGGGTCAATGATCCAATAGTGTACATGTCACCTTTAATTGATATGAATCAATTAAGATCAAAACTTACCTGATTGTTAGGAACACGCCTTAACAATTCCCTTCCTATAAATAGGAACCCCCCATAATGAAAGGGGCTTTTGGCTTTTTTTTACACCTTGAGCTTTTGTTCTCCTCTCTATAAAATGAACCGAAGTTCTCAAAAAAGAAGAAACCCTAGTCAACTAGGTAATAAAAAGAAGAGCATACTTTCTCTTTTATAAAAAAGGTAGTGCTTTTTAGAACGACACTAGCACTTCTCAAAATAAAGATAAAGATCAAACAATCTTAGAATTTATCTCTTTCATACAAAAAGCCATTGCTTTCATGAGAGATCTATCCTAAGATCCAAGGCTTTAAATAAAAGCCTTGCAAAAGGAAGATCATAAAAACACAGATCGAAACTAGTGCTTCTTTTTAAAGTTTTTATTTTCATTAAATTTAAATGTGCCATGTGAATGCACTTTAAATCAAACAACAGAGATCTCAATCTTTTTGAAAGCCAAAGCTTTCTGCATCATAGTGCGCACCCTGACTTAGGATGTGAACTATGGACGTGCGCATCACGTGATATGCATGTGTGCACTTCATACAGATACGCGTCATGTGATATCCACATGCACACTTCACGCAGATGTGTGTCACGTGATATTCACGTGCGCACCCCCACAGACAAAGATGCATGCGCGTCATGTAATACATACGCGCGCATTACTCGAATCCAGTAAAGTGCGCATCATGTTATACCCATGTGCACACTTCTTGAATGATACTGCATACGCATTCCATACCCATGCGTACCACATATACATGCGTACCCCATATTCATGTATACCCCTCCGAAAAGGAAAAGCATGGATCTCCAGTGTGAAGCACGTGCGCACCTATGATGCACATGCGCACATGAACAACAAGCCATAGTTTAGATATTTAGCAATTATACGTCATGTATAAAAGCTTATACTTCCTAAGTAAGCTGATCTTAGTTTACAACAAGACTGACGATCCTTAATTTATATATTTAAGATGACCCTAGTCTCGTACACGACTAACGATCCTTAATCAGAACCTAAGCGATCTTAGTCTACAATAAGCCTAACGATCCTTAGATAAAAATAAATATCCCGTGAACTGATGGACCTCATCAAGATGAGAAATGCTACCTAGATTCAAATCCCAATCCTAATATACGGATTTGGACTAATCCGCGCCCTATGGGCGACGACATAAATTAGTCTCCGTATACAATCTAAGGGCAACCCCAAATAAACAAAAAACATGACACACAAAGATTTCTGAA
The DNA here is from genome assembly GCA_030015575.1 of Agapanthus africanus. NCBI lineage: Eukaryota > Viridiplantae > Streptophyta > Magnoliopsida > Asparagales > Amaryllidaceae > Agapanthus > Agapanthus africanus. Next base: position 512,223,248 of record CM057347.1, on the reverse strand, counting down.
GTAGAGAAAGTTGTTATCACGTCGCGATAACGTAATTAACTGTAGGGGCTTGCGCCTGCAGGAAAAAGCATCCCCACAATCAAAAACCCCTCACAAATGAGGGAAAATCTGATAAAGTCTGCTACAACGGTCACATCCATCCAAACCTCTGATATACGGTGCCATAAATCAATTTGTTATCTTCGGAGAGGTGGACGGATATGTTCCATATAGTATCTTCCCTCGCATTCAGGCTAGACGTCCTTCCAGCGTCTCAGTCTGGTTTCAGACGGTAAACAGATTCTGGCATGTCCGGTGAGACATTTTTCTCTTTCCACTCCACACTTTGTGTGTCGTGTTTCGCGAACCAATCACGGTATATAATATTTATGTTGCTCTTGGATTTTGGGATACTAAGGCTGGTGTTCTCCTTACTAACTAGATCTTAATTATATTCTGCAACTGCAGCTGCAAATCTGGTTTCGACACCTCCACACCTCAACTAATAATGTTTGGTCAGTTCATGGCCCCACTGTTGTGCATTCCATCAGCTCAGGTCCAGTAGACACTGAATGGGCTCCAGCTCGGACAATTTCCTTCACTCCCTATTATTGGTGCCCCAACGTCAAGGGAAGAAATCCAAAGGAAGTTGGTTTTTGATAGACTGACCATTGTCTCCGCAAGTTCTACTGACAAACCTGCTATATCTGAAAGCTCGGTATTTGGCAGACTAGGCTCGAGTTCTTTGGGCTCACCGGAGAAGAAGCCCATGATACCGAGGAAGGCGATCTTCAAGAAGCTAGCTCTCCCCACTTCTTAGTCACCCAATGATCATGCACCCCCGAGCCGATCTGTCTTCTATAGATTGTCCCCTCAGACTACTTCTCCAACAGCTACGAGGGTATCTGTGTCCAAACGCTTGGCACTAGCTGAGATCCCAAAGCAGCACAGGGGGCATACTGCAGAAGCTACTAAGGTAGAAGAAGCTCCCGTCACGAAAGTTGCTTAACGTCACTGCTGGCATCGACAAAGACAGTCTGGAGGTAGTTCTCCATCCGGTCTAACACCACCGACCCTTATGCTGATCATTCACGCTGCTGTTCCAACCGGGAATAGCTTCGAACCCTTGAAGATGGTGAAGCGCAACACGCCTACCGATGTGCTCAAGAAAGCTCCACCACCTATCGAGGTACCAGGGGAATCCATGTCTGTACACTCACCCCCATGACCATCCTCGACGATCCATAAGATTTGGTAGGAGGTTAAGGGATCCACCATCGATCCGAGCTATTCTCCCCGGGTCAAGAAGCTGAAGAGTCAACCTCATCATGACGGCCCTCTTCCTGATGTAAAGATTGTTCTCCCCAAGGCGGTCCTCCAAAAAAGAGGAAGGCTGGAAAAGGTTCCTATGCCCGATGCAAACTCTAAGGGCCGATACTCTAAATGTCTTAAGGCTGGGGGCATGGTAATTCATACAGTCTACATGATGCATTCTAAGGAAGACAGCCGTAACTCTATTTCTCATAGACCAGTCATCCGGTCTATAACAAAATATCAGCAAAAATTATAAGAAACCATGGCTCAAGCGGCGAAACTTATGACTCTACCACCTAACACAACTCTAGACGTCGTTTCTGAAGAGAGGATAGTCAGGAGTTGGATATTGGCTACCTGAAATGCGTCCTCGAGAATTATATGAAAAGGTCGCAGAGATGAATGCTAGGATTGATAGGATGGACATCATGTTTCAGAGTATGGTCGGGATGATAGCTCAGCCCGAACAGCCAGCAGAAGAAGCATCGGTGGATATTACCGATGACTCCCCTCAATTCCTACAAGCAGTGGAGGAAGAGATGATTTCCAAGTCACAGCTGGATGAATACATTGCCCAGCAGTTCAAACCGCATCAAGCCAATGAAGCAGCCAGTAAATTAATCAAGACCGTTCGACCATATTCTACATGGTACGACCAAATACAGTATTCTACAGGATATACGATCCCGATATGTAAAGGAAGCGGTAATCCAAAGCAGCATGTCACTCAGTTTAGATCTAAGTGTGGCAACATTGGAGGCAACGACATTCTGCTCTTTCGTCAGTTCATGATCAGTCTCTCAGACATAGCTTTCGAATGGTATACTGAACTTCTGAATGACTCCGTCAAGACCTTTGCCGAGATGGAGCTCCTCTTCACACAGAGGTTCGCTAATGCAAGTGAATGGACTACCGTGACTGCACTAGTCAATGAAAAGCCCAGACCCAGCGAGGCATGGGTCCAATATGCCATGAGATGGCAAAATCTCTGGTCCAAATGCGAGCATCCCATTGCTGAAGCTTCGGCTGTAAGCATATTTGTAGGCATTATAGATAAGAAGGCATATATTTTCCCATACCTTGCAATTTTCAAGCCTATGCCTTTTCAAGTGCTCCTCGACAAGTTGTCTCCTTTGGATGCGATAGATCAATGTCCCTCCTCGTCTAGCGAAAAAGCTCGGAATGGCAAGAGCAAGAACAATGCGGAGTTTGTCGCCAACACCCAACAACAAACAAGTGGTTTCAAAGCAGGAGGTCACTGTAATGAATGTCGCTAAGGTCCCTCCTTTGAAGAAAAGATAGGACGTGAGTATTCCTTTCCCCATGACAAGATGAGAAAATTATTTGACTTAGCTATGAATAACAAGATGGTGACGTTTCCCGAGATCCGGCATCCAGCACAATCCAGCTCTTTTAATAATCCTAATTATTGTCCTTATCATTGGCTCGCCAATCATCCGATTAAGAATTGCTTTATCTTCAAGAACTGGGTTGAAGACCAATATAGGCAGGGTAAGATCAAGCTGACAGATAACTGTAAGGTGGAACAGCTATAAAGGCACGCCCTTAAGAAAGTAGATATGCAGGGGGCATCCTGTTCTAGGGTACCGGAAGCTCCATGGGAGATGGTTCTCTAACAAACAACGAAGAAAATGTTGAAAGATTTACACGCATGCCCTGCTATCTGGTGGAAGAGCCCGATTGAATCTCAGACTATTGCAGGGATGCTGAAGCCACTTCCCGTTCTGAAGATGGCTGATGAGGGGAAAAGACCCCAAGTCGAACCATCTAGCAAAAAGATAAAGACGAAGAAGCTCGTGTGGCCGGCTGAGTATATGGATGGCTGTACGGACTTACAGAAATTTATCGACGCGAAAAGTACAATCAGAAAGCGCGCACGCTCGTAATGCTCAAAGAATTCCTACAACACATCCTTAGAAGTATTGATTTAGAAGAGAAAGATTCAGCAGAGCAAGAAGTGGAACGTGTTGGAACCATATGGTTTCTTACGCCCTGGTAAGCAACGAGGAAGAGGACACAATCTCTCTCACTCTTATAGTCGAGCAAGAAGAAGACACAGTGTTGACAGATGATGGGGCTATGCAGGGGGCAGGATCAGTGCCCAACGCTTCAAACCCTTCCCAGGAAGATTCGATTGATAAGCTGCTGATAGAGGCTTTCCAAGTAAGCAAAAAGAATCAACAGTGTGAAATGTCCTTATATGAAAAAGCCAAGCGACGGTGTTTGGAGAAAGAAGCCACGGGAGAGGCAAATTACATAACTCCCCAACCGAAGAAGAATTCGCTGTCGAAATAGAAAAGCAAGATCGTCGCCGAGAGGCTTTTCGCTAAAGCCCTATCAAAGGGGATGAAGCTGCCGCCTCTCCTGATGTATATGCCAGGAGTCTCTTATTTCAAGGGAGGAGAAGAGATACTGGTTATATCACCGGAGGGTTACTTACTCCATTGACGAATACTATGAATTCAATAAGTGGCGGTGCCGTTATATCTCTCATCATAGAAAGCTAAAGAGAGAGAAGTGAAAGGCAAAGGCCCGACTGCTAGAAGACGATGGTCCCGAAACTGGAGATAAGATGGGGTCGGTAATAGAAAGTTGTAACATGGATGATGCTCAGGGGACTTCCAGGGTTCCTACTTTCGGGAGTGATTCCGAAGATGAACTCTCATTCAACCCTCGTTATGCAGAGGAAGAGGAAGATACGGAAGGGTGCGACAATATACAATTGGAAAATTGTACTCTGCCGGAAAAAAGCCTTGGACCCGCCAACACAAGAAAGCAGGACAAGGGAAAAGAAAAGGTTGTTGAAGAGATCGACATGGATAGGGATGTCGCTAGAGATCTCACTGCAAAAGATTTGCCTAAGAAAAATAAGATAGATTATAACATCCTTGTACACTTGAAGAAGTTGCCATTGCACCTAAGCATTTATGATGCTCTCTTTCTATCAAAAGAGCTTAAGGATGTTCTCATCAAGACGCTGCAAGAGCCTGAGCACTTTCAAGCATTCTTTATGGAAGAAAATATGAAAGGCAAGCTCGCAAAGGTTAATATGGCCGACATTATATTCAGTGAAGAAGACTCGCTGCTAGGTACCTTCGAACACAACCGACCGCTCTACGTGGCTGGATACTATTGTGCCCGGAGGATAAATAAGATACTCGTCGACAACGGATCTTCAGTCAACCTATTGAATCTTAAAGTGCTCAAAGAACTGTCCATGGATGTCTGATATCTCGGCCGTGAGAAGATCACCATTTCTGGGTTTGATTCGCAATCTTCACAGATGCCGGGGTCCATCATTTTGACACTCCGCTTCGGGCAGCTCGTTACAGACATCAAATTCCATATTATTGAAGCCAAAATATGCCTTGCTCGGTAGGCCCTGGCTACACGAGTACAACATTATTCCTTTTACACAGTACCAGTGTATGAAGTGCTTTAGGGATGACAGAGAGCACATCGTCGTAGGGGAACTCAATCCCTTTTCGGTAAACGAGGTGTGAAAATATGAAGACGCCAAGCACTTCCTTCCAGACTTTGAAAATACAGAAAAGTGTGGCAAACCGGAAGACAAACAAGAGCGTATGGCCAACGTCCCAGTCTTTGGAAGCGATTCTGAAGAAGGCGTGGAGATAGTACTCAGGAAGACCACGGGCAGAAAGTGATCAACCAACTTCGTCAACCTTCATCCCGGTCTTCAGCAGCGATTCGGAAGAAGAGACCATTGCTATGTTTTCTACTCATCCGTGGGTAAAGAATCTTAACGAGAAAGATCATGTTCTACAGATTACCATAGTCCCATATCAACATTATAAAGAGCTCGACACCATCAACTTTGATAAGGCGGAGGAGCTGGTGACTTTCCACATACCTCCCAGGCATAGGGGAGAAAAAGCAATCCTTTTCTATAAGTCGGAAAAAACCAGAATACAAAGGGAAATATTGAAAGGACTCGATCCAAGTCTTGATAGATTGAAGCCCGTCCTCATGCCAAGATATTGCGTCAGGAGGTTTGAAGACTTCTTGAAGCGACAAGGGATACCGATCGAACAAACTGTTCGACAAGCCCGATTCTACAAGAGAATCTGGGAAACACCAGGGACTCGTGGACCCAAATCTGACGGAAAGTTCGATACTTCGGGATTGGGATATATCTAACCCAAGAAGCGATGGAAAACCTACAGTTGCCGCGTGGTAACACTCTCAAGTGATGACAATCTGCCAAAAGAAGTCACGGCTGAGCAAGGAGAAGCATTCGCGCAAAGGAGTCCAAGCCTATCGCTAAAAGAGCAAATCAATAGGATGATAAGAAAAGCTTGCCAGGAAAGCCAGGATAACCAAAGCTGCGAGATGTTCGAATATGAAATGGCCAGGCAACAATACCAACATGAGCAAGCTGCAGAAGAAATGAGATATGAATCTCCCCAATCTTAGCTCCCTCTACCTTCCTTCTTAGGAGAAAGATTCCGGGATAATGAGGATAGAAGCAAGGCGACGATCACGGTCAATCCTCAAAGGCAGCAAAATAATTCTAGGATGCCCGTCCACCTGAGAGATACCGGCTATAGTCCCTCTTTGCTAGAAAAGATGGGGCGAAAATATTCTTTCTCTTGAGATAAGACGAGAAAGATATTTGCCCTTGTCATAAAATATCAAATGCTGTTACTTTCGAGACCTCGGCGACCTTAACAAGCAAATGAAGTCAACCACACAGATTATTGCCCATATCACCGGGTGACAAGTCACCCAATCGAAGACTGCTTTGTGTTCAAGGATTGGGTTAAAGACTAGTACAAGTGAGGCAGATTTGTGTTATCTGAAAGCTGGAAGATATATCCGCCGCAGAAGCACGAACCAAAGAAGACTTATGCTATCAGATTAGGACTGGCTCGGCCTAGAAAGCGGAGGCGAACTCATACCTGTCACATGGTAAAATTCTCGACCGAAAGAGAGGATGAAGACATGATTCAACTCTTCGAATGTCTCATAAATGAAAAAGAAGAAATTTCGGAACTGTTGCCGGCACCAAAAGAGTTGGAAGACAGAATCCATACCACAATGGATGAGCTGAGGTAAATAAACTTGGGAACGAAGGATGATCCGAGACCAACATTCGTTAGCAAGCTGCTATCTGAAGAACATGTGGCTGCTTTGAAGATTGTACTTGTGAAATACAAGGATTGTTTTGCTTGCAACTACTTCGAAATGCCGGGATTAGATCGAGAAATAGCAGTGCATAAGCTGGCCATAAAACCATAAGTGAAGCCTGTTAAGCAATCACTAAGAAGGATGTGACTCGAGCTCAAGATGAGCATCAATGCCGAAATCAAGAAGCTCATAGACTCCGGTTTTATACATGAAGTACAGTATCCAGATTGGATCGCCAATATCGTCCCATAGTAAAGAAGAATGGGACAGTTCGGATATGCGTGGACTTCCAAGATCTCAACTGGGCATGCCCGAAGGATGATTTTCCCATGCCTATCATGGAGTTGATGATCGACAACACATCCATTCACGAGGTTTTCTCGTTTATGGGTGGGTCTTCCGGATACAATCAGATAAGGATGGAACCCGAAGATCAGAAACATACGGCTTTCTGTACCCCGCTAGCCGTGTTTTGTTACAAGGTGATGCCCTTCGGCCTGAAAAATGCTGAAGCTATGTATTAAAGAGCCATGACAAGGATATTCGATGAACTTATACACGACATCATTGAATGCTACATCGACAATCTAGTGGTTAAGAGTAAGTTTTATGAAGAACACTGGGAATATCTCAGGACCGTTTTCAAACACCTTCGAAAGTATAAGCTGAAGATGAACCTACTGAAGTGCGCCCATGGAGTTTCTTTTATAAAATTCCTTGGGTTCATAATTCATCATCGAGGGATCGAGATCGACCCTTCTAAAATTAGAGCTATTACGAAAATGCCCCCACCAAGAAACTAGAAGCAGCTACGGTCTCTCCAAAGAATGCTCGCCAACATCCGACGATTCATCGCAAACTTTTCTAGGAAGTGTCATCTATATTGAAGAAGGGAACTTCCTTTATATGGGATAACAAATGCCAACAAGCACTGGAGGAGATCAAGCGGTATTTGCAGAATCCGCCAGTACTGACCGTCCCGGTTAAGGGAAACCCCTTATCCTATATATAATAGCTGGTTCGTTAGGCGTGCTATGGGCCCAAGAGAATGACCAAGGAAAATAAAAGGCTCTCTACTATCTAAGTCGAGTCTTGCTGGGAGCAGAAAGCAATTACACTCCTATTGAGAAGCACTGCTTGGCGCTGATCGATCTTCACCGTCACGAAGCTCATACACTACGCCTTAGCATATGAAGTCCATTTAATATCGAGAGTGGATCCACTTAAGTACCTCATGACCAAAGTTATATTGACAGGAAGACTAGAAAAATGGGCCCTTCTACTCATTGAGTTTTCAATAACTTATTGCCCCCTCAAAGTGATAAAAGGGCAGGTTATTGCCGACTTTCTCGCCGAGCATCAAATTTCATCCGATTTCCCATTAAATTGCGAGCTGCTGGATGAGCACACATTCAACGTGATCGATAGTGAACAAGAAGATAAAGTGAAGGCCCGTTGGGAGCTCTACTTCGACGGGGCATCTTCAATGAAAGCGCAGAAGAAGAACACTCCGATAGGCAAAGTTGGGGTGGATCTCATCTTCATGACTCCTTAAGGAGGGATACTTCGCTATTCCTTCTCGCTAACAGAACCAAGGACTAACAACGAGGAAGAATATGAAGCTCTCATTGCTGATCTCAAAATCGCAATAGATATGGGCATTGAGGACCTTTTCATATATGGAGATTCTCAATTGATAGTCAGTCAGGTAAATGGTGACTACAAGATGTTTAAGCTAGAGCTGATAAGGTATGGTGAAAGAGTACAATAGAAATTGACACAGATTCCATCATATATATTGGAAAATGTGTCGTGAACGGAAAACGTTAAGGCGGATGCATTAGCTAAGTTGGCTAAAGAAATGGCAGATGAAAGCCTTGACGACGTGAGGATCACCGTCCAAAGCCGTAAGGCCCTAGCGCCAGTAGAACTCCCTTCAGAGTCGCTAGCAGAAGCGCTTGACAAAGATGAAACACTTGAGGGGGAAGTTCTCCAAGCACAAGAAGAAGAAAGCGAGGATTGGCGCCAAGTCTTTATAGACTGCTTCAAATTCCAGCAAGTACCTGAAGATGCATCGTAAAAACATCAACTCACTAAACGGGCTTTGTCATTTGCCTTCGTCGACAGAACTCTCTATAAGAGGTCCTTCGATCACTTATAGTTAAGATGCTTAGGACCAAAGGAAAACAATAAAGTTGTTCAAGAAATCCATGATGGACTTTGCAGATTCCATCAAGCCGGTCCGAAAATGAAGATCAAGATTAAAAGAATATGCTATTATTGGCCCACGATGATTCAAGATTGCATCGAATATACAAGGTGATGCCATTCTTTCCAAATACACGGGGATTTCATATATCAGAATTCCAATCCGCTGCACCCAACTGTAGCCAGCTGGCCATTCGAGATGTGGGGAACGAATATAGTTGGTCCTATCGAACCAGCGTCATATAAATGGTACCGGTTTATTCTCGCAACTACCGATTACTTCTCCAAGTAGACGGAGGTAGTACCGCTCAGGAAAGTAAAGACAGAAAACATCTTGCACTTCTTCAAGACTAATGTTATATACCGGTTCGGAGTCCTGCGACAGATAGTCTCAGACAACGGACCAGCATATCAAAGCCATAAGATAAGTCGCTTTACCCAACAATACAAGATAGTCTAGAGATACTCTTCCGTCTATAATCCTCGGGCCAACGGTCTAGCTGAGGCTTTTAATAAGACCTCGACCAAACTCATAAAGAAGACGACGTCCAAAAATAAAAAAAGATTGGCACGACAAGTTATAAGAAGCGCTATGTGCCTACCGAACGACATTTAAAATTGCTGCGAAAACGACACCCTATGCATTGGTATTTGGAATGGAAGAGGTGCTCCCATTACAGATTGAACTCCCTTCTCGACGCATGGCGATTCAACAAGAGCTAACTGACGAAGAAAATGCTCACCTTCGGTTTGAAGAACTTGACGCGTTCGATGAAACCCGTCTTAGAGCTTAACAAAGTCTTAAAGCCCACAAAGCAAGGATGACCCGAGCATATGGAAGATTAACCAGACCGAGAGCGTTTCATCAAGGCGAACTCCTATTGGTGGTCAAAAGACCGATGATTCCCAGCCGTGCAAAACGAGGAAAGTTCGAGCCCAACTACGATAGCCCCCTACATCATAGAACATGTCTATCAAGGTGGAGCATATATGCTGATAAACATGCATGGCGAAAGACCTCTTCGACCAATAAACAGTCGATTTCTCAAGAAATACCACGCTTAAAGAGTGGCGATTCGGGTCAATGATAGATGGCAGTGCTTGTGTCCGCTCACTATTTTCCCAAAATTAAGATTCTGAACCCTACCGGATGATGGTAACCCAAATACACTTCATCCTACGGCATGGATAATATAACCAATTGTATACAATCCACGGGCACGGGCGGTCTATGTCCCCCACAGACCCTTATGTCCCTAAATTGGAATGACGGATGGTCTATGTCCCCTACGGACCACTGTCTCTAAACTAAAATGACGGACGTTCTAAGTCTCCTATGGACCACAATGTCTCTAAACTAACGTGTTGCCCTACGGTAGATCTCCATATTGATCACCGTATATAATCTACGGGTATAAACGATCCATATCTCTCCCAAGTCCTATCAACGAGGCTACACTTGAAGTCCTATCGACGATGAAACTCCACCAACGAGGCATTAGTTAAAAAATAAGCATGTCCACAAGCAAAATGGGCACGGACGAAACCTCGAAAGAGCTCCATAGGTAAAAACAGCAGGACTGCTGGCAAGCTTATGAAAATCCGAAAGGGCGCAAACTCATAAAAAGAATGGAAAATACATTTGCAAAGTCCTCGACCTTGTAAGGAGAAAACACCTGCATGAGATCCTTACGACTTACAAAGGAGCAATACACTTAGGAATCCCCATGATTCCTAAGGAGAAAAAGCACTTACGAGATCCTCATAACTTGCAAGGAGAATATCCCCCTATGAGACCCTCACGGCTCATAGAATACACAAGCCTTAGGTTACAGGGATCTAAACCTGTTTCTTAATCTATCATAACCTCATAAAGTTTATGCCCTACAAGTGGTTTAATATCGACTCTTGTATACAATTCACGGGGCGTAATTAAATATGTTCCCAACCAAGTCTGACCAAAGACGGGTGATATTCCTTGACATGGTGAACAACACTTGTGAGTCTGCGCGACTTGAAAGGAGAAAATACTCTTGTAAGATTCTTATGACCTACAAGAAGAAATACCGCTTAAGAGTCCTCACGATTCCTAAGAAGAAAATACACCTACGAGATCCTCTCGATTCGTAAGGAGAAATACCTTTATGAGACCCTTACGGCTCATAATCTTAAAAAAGCCTTAGTTGGCAGGGACTTAAATGTATTTTCTAAGCCATCCTTTTCCGAACAGACAATGGCAAATGATGGGTTGCTCCGGACATTACGCTTCAGTGTTAGCGATACTGATGCCGAACAACACCCAAAGTCCAATGCCCTAACTTTTGACCCCTAAGTCGCTAAACTGGAAATAAAAAGCCGAAATGATTAGGCATCGAGAACAAAAAGCCAAAATGATTGGGCAACCGCGACTTTCGTGATAATAAAAACTAAAATGATAGAGCATCCCAGAGGATAAAAATAATAATAATAATGAAATAAATTTTTTTATGCCCTACCGATATGTCGGTATCAACTCCTGTAGACAATCCACAGGCGCAAATTTACGAAAAGAGTAGCATGTTTTGCAATGTTTCGCTGAAGGAAGGAAACAGGTCTCAACGGCTACAAAGACCATTGGACATTGTCCCACCTTGGAAGGGTGCGATAATGACTTCTCGGGGCTCCAAACCGTGCCTAACCTCAAAGTAAAACGCCATGGTGATGCCTAACACTGAATCATCTGATGGCCATCTACAAGTTCTCCTAGGAAGTTTACTTGAGACTATCCCCATGTCTTATTGGATGGAAACCCTGTGTTATAGCTCGAATCCATAGACAATCCAATTTCCGATAGGACCGGTTGACAATTGAATCCAATTTTTTCCATTATTTTATTGTCCATAATAATGTGAAAAGAAGACCCGACTCCAAGTTGTTCAGGAATAGCGGCGTTGAGTTTCTCAACCCTTTGCCTTAGAATTAGTTAGTTCCATTTCTCGATGGGGCCGGGAAGGGATATAACCCAGCGGTAGAGTGTCACCATGACGTGGTGGAAGTCATCAGTTCGAGTCTGATTATCCCTAAACCCAATGTGAGTTTTTCTATTTTGACTTGCTCCCCCGCAGTGATTAAACAAGAACAAGATACAGGAAGAGCGTAGCTACTCGAAACAGCGACCCAAGTGGACGCGAGCCGAGAAGAAATCAGCTGACGCAACGGTGCGATGAACTACACCAACTATCACAAACCTAATGGACTTTTGTGTTAACGAGAGTTATGTATGTTTAACGTTATTCTGAGTTTATTTATCAAAGAATGATAATCTAATGCTCCAGGATGAGTACATAAACTAAGCCAGGCCATTTCAACACAAAATAAAAAAAGAGGTGCGAGTCTAAAAGAAAAGAGTACTTCTCATTTATACATAAAAATGTGGGGTACAAATTACCAACCACAGACAGGAAAAAGATAAATAAAAGAAAGGTTGTTACATCGTTCAAAAAGTTCAAAGCGGCAGTAGATTGATTGAATTATAAGGATGAGTGAAATTATAAATGGAGTCAGACAAAGAATCAAAAGCTTTATCCTCCATCGCTGTAGCGTCTATTCTCGAAAGGAAGCATAAAGGTTGCCGTTGAAATCTTCTCATCTATCATAGACGGACTTGATTGCTCTCTGTTGGAATATTATGTTCAAAAGGGAGATCGCACGATCCCTCAACCCTTTGGAGATAAGCTCCATCAAGAAAATCGAATGCACTTTATTCTCGGCTGGGTCAAGAGCATAGAGGGGTATTACGTCCGCATCCCCAGAAATGGCATTGTGGATGGCTTGAAATATCAACTGGAGCAGAGTGGAGAGTCGATGAAGCTTTCACCCACAATGAGCCTCATAACGACAAAGCACGACTTCGCATTAAGCATCGGTAAAAGCCGATTCATAAAAGTAGATGTCGGTATGGGAAACAATCTCCCTGATAGAATGTAAACGACCGACTATGATACCTGAAAAGGGGACAAGAAAAATGTCAGCAAAAGTGCTTTAATTTCGAAAAGTGGAATCCTTAGCATCAGAAGCCAAGAAACATCATTGGGTCAAGTTTAACCCATTAAAAGTTGGGATCCTGCGCACATCCCATGAAAATCAAAAGATTTTCTAAAATAATAGATGCGCAGCCAAAAAAGTGCGCACTACTTAAAAGAAGCAAAATCTTCGGTTGCACATTCTAATTTGATGGGACATGTTTTACCTATCAAATCAAAGAAAATGGAGAAGCAAAGCTTCGCTGAAGAGCACTAGCTCTGAAAAAGAACAACAGTTCTAGAAAATTTTCAGAAAGAAAAGAAAGGAGGTGCAGCCTCAATGAAAGGAAGATGTCCCTATTTATAGGAATCTAAAGTCGGTTCAACTCCTTGTAGATCTCAGAGCAGATCTAATGGTCCAAAAGTTGACACGTTGTACGTATATGTAAGACACATGCGTACAGTCGGCGGAGGGCATTTGTTCGCATCTATTTTAGGGTTCATCCAATGGATACGATACGACACGTGCAAAACACATGCGCATGTCTTAAGGCTATTGTATGCAAAGCATGTGCGGATGGTAAATGCCATCGCATGCAATGCGGCACATACAAAGAACATGAGCGTGGCTAAGGCCATCGCATGCTATGCGGCATATGCAAGATCCATGCGCATGGCAAAGGCCATCGCATATACTTGACTAAGTTATTACTAGAAGAAAATCTTCTATCAGTTAACAAACTTAACAAAAATAATTAAAATTGATTTTAGGATTAATGATCCAACTGTGCGCACGCACCCTAAATTGATATAAATCAATTTAAATCGATTTGTTAATGACAAACTTAACAAAATAATCAAAATTGATTTTTGGACCAATGATCAAATGGTGCACATATCACTTTTAATTGATATGAATCAATTATGATCAAAACTCACCTGATTGTTGGGAACAAACCCTAACAATTCCTTTCCTATAAATATGAACCCCTTCACAACGAAAGGGGGCTTTTGGTTTTTTTTTTTTTGACTCTCTGAGCTTTTATTCTCCTCTCTAAAAAAAAGAACCGAAGTTCTCGAAGAAGAAGAAACCTTAATCAACTAGGTAATAAAAAGGAAAGGATGCTTTCCCTTTTATAAAAAATCTAGTGCTTTTCAGAATAAAGCCAGTGCTTCTCAAATTAAAAATACAGATCAAACGGTTTTAGAATTTATCTCTCTCATACAAAAACCCATTGCTTTTTTGAAAGATCTATCCTAAGATTCAAGACTTTAGATAAAAACCCTTGTAAAAGAAAGATCGCAAAAATACATATCGAAACTAGTGCTTATTTTGAAAGTTTTTACTTTCATTGAATTTAAATGTGTCATATGAATGCATTTTAAATCAAACAACAGAGATCTCAATCTCTTTGAAAGCCAAAACTTTCTGCATCATAGTGCGCACCCTGATTTAGGGTGTGAACTATGGACGTACACATCACGTGATATGCATGTACGCACTTCATAGAGATACGCGTCACGTGATATGCATGTGCGCACTTCATACAGATGGGCGTCACGTGATATTCACGTGTGCACCCCTACAGACAAAGATTCATGTGTGTCATATGATACACACGTGCGCATTACTTGAATCTAGTCAAGTGCACATCACATGATACCTACGTGCCCATTACTTGAATCCAGTCAAGTGCACATCACATACCTATGCGTACCACATATGGATGTGTACCACATATCCGTATCAAATATCACTTCTTGAATGATATTGCATGCGCATCCCATACCTATGCGTACCATATATGGATGTGTACCTCATATTCATGTATACCCATCCGAAAGGGAAAAGCATGGATACCCCCATGAGAAGCACGTGCGCACATATGATGCACATGCACATATGAACAACAAGCCATAACCTGGATATTTAGCTAATATACGTCATGTATAGAAGCTTATGCTTCCTAATTAAGTTGATCTTAGTCTACAACATGACTAACGATTCTTAATTAAAATATTTAAGGTGACCCTAGTCTCATACACGACTAACGATCCTTAATCAGAACCTAAGTGATCTTAGTCTACAACAAGGCTAACGATTTTTAGATGAAAACAAATATCCCGTAAACTGATCGACCTCATCAAGATGAGAAATGCAATCTAGGTTCGAATCCCGAATCTAATATATGGATTTGGATTAATCCGCGTTCTACGGACGACGACATAAATTAGTCTCCGTACACGATCCAAGGGCAACCCCAAATAAACAAAAAACACAACACACAAATATTTCTGGAGTAAAGAAAGTTGTTATCGCACTGCGATACCGTAATTAACTACAGGGGCTTGCGCCTGCAGGAAAAAACGTCCCCACAATTAAAAACCCCTCACAAATGAGGGGGAATCTGATAAAGTCTGCTACAATGGTTACATCAATCCAAACCTCCGATATACGGTGCCATAAATCAATTTGGTATCTTTGGAGAGGTGGATGGATATGTTCCATATAGCATCTGCCTCCGTATTCAGGCTAGACGTCTTTCCAATGTATCAATCCGGTTTCCGGCGATAAACAACCACATTTCTATTTCCCGGTTCGAGCTCTTCGATTTTTTAACCGGGTAGCAGGTGGGAGACATGGTACGTTTTTAGAGGTTATAGGCAACTTATTAGAGGTTACAGACAACTTATAAGAAGTTAGAGGCAACTGCTATAGAAATTACAGGCAACTGTTATAGGAGTTACATGCAACAGATTAGAAGTTACAGGCAACTGCTATAGAAATTACATGCAACTTATTAGATATTATAATCAAGTTAATAGATATTACATGCAACTTAATAGAAGCTACAAGCAACTTATTAGAAGTTATATACAACTTAGTAGAAATTACAGGCAACTTATAAATATGTGAACTCTTTATAGGTGATGAACTCTTTTGTCAAGGTTGCATATAACTTGATGAAGTCTTTAGCCCCTGCCGCAATGGTACCTCCATTTGCCTTCGTGACGCCGTAGATAATGGTAATGTCTACTCATCTTATCCGAGATTCCTGATTATATTCATCAATTTATTAACAAGTTAAATACTTGTGGCAGGGCATGATTATTGATCCACTTAACTCTGGAAAGGTGCACATAAATAGTGGTGCATGGAACATATATGTTGACGATGCATGACATTTCCCTAGTACTCGCATTATGACCCTGATATGTCATATCGGGCATTGGATTTTGCTCGTTATAGAATTTGCCGAAAAGGAATTGCGGTATTGTTCTTCACTTGTGCGCGACCCTCATTGGGAGCAATGGGCTAGGCTATACTTGTCGTTTCTTTAACATTTTAGGGCGAAGAAATTCGACGAGCATGAGGGTTATGCATTTCAATTTACTGGTGTCCCTTACTCGACTCAAAAGAATTCATAAGAAGTATTTTCTTTAAAAGTTTTTTTAACATTTCTGATTGTTAAGGGTTATAACGTTATGCGTTTGTTAACATTGTTGGTTAACAGTGATAATTGTGGCATCTTCGTAATGTTTTAGTACAAAAGATTCATGAAACTTGACGGTGGATACATAAACATAAAATAAAATACCAACATATAGCTATTTTAATCTTAATCGATCGGAGCAGTGCATGTCGCTCTATTGTGACTCTCGTTGTCACACCTACCGTAATTTATCTTTCTGTTTTGAATACCCCTTGTTATTTATGCGCTTTGTAGGAGGCCTTCCTGATGTTTTCTCGTCAAAGGAGGTTAGATCTCAATGTTCTTTTGTAACATTCTAGCCCGGTCGTAAGTTTTTCTTTTCTTTTCTTTTTCTTTTGAATGTATTGGATTTTGTTATATTATTATTATTATTATTATAAGTTGGAGTTTAATACTTTCTAGTTAAGATAGCACATATTATTATGGTTGCTTTAAATTTGTTATAATTATGGTTTTCCAAATTTGTTAAATAAGTATATTATTAGTGTTTATATTTATTTACTATTTAATTAATATCTTAAATTTCTATACATATAATATTTATTTGTCTAACATTAGTTTCGTAATTAAATAGATAATATTAGTATGGTTGTTTTAAGAAAAGATACTTAGTATTTAGATTGTTTGATAATTTATTAACATCTTATTTTAATTTGTATCTAATATATTTTCAAATACTAGATATGTATACAAATATATTATGGCTATCTAAGTTAGTTAAGTATATAATATTTAACTTTTAAAGTTTTGTTTTGCTAAATCTAATAATATCTTATTTAATTCTAGTACAATATTTTGTCTACCAATATATATTATTAATAATCTTTTAACCCTATTTTAAATCTTTCAAATTAAATTATTGGGGGTTATGAGAATTATTTTCCTAAATTTATATATATTTTCTTATATTCTCTCTCCAAATATATTTTATCTCTCCAAACAAATCTATACATATTTTAATCATACACATTTAAACTAATCTATATATATCATATCTATTTAAAACTCTCTATATATTTATATAAATATTTCCTATTATACTATATAATAACAAACCCTACATCTATTTTAACTATATATATATATATATATATATATATATATATATATATATATATATAATGCCAAACAATCTTTACAAACTCTCACATAATTTAATCTCTTTAACAGTATTTGGATCTCTCGTCAAATATATTCTCTCCTTATTCTCCTACCTTATAACAACTTTATATATATTCATTATCATCATCTATCTCCCTCTTATATAAATCAATTTTCTCTATCTTTCCTTTCACAATATTTTTCTTCTTTTTCAAAATTAGCTGAACCGTCAAAGTTTGGAGATTTTCTTCGTGTCGTCGTGTTTTTCGTCTCCGGGGTAAGTACTTTTGCTGTCTATTTTAGTCGATATAATAACGACAATTATCTAAATAAATTATTAACTTACAATATTTAAATAAAATTGTAATATTATGTCGCTTCATTAATATATCCTATAATACTTGTTCACATGATGAAAAACCTAGAATCTAGAGCACCCATTAATCTATTCATCGCGTGAACAATTATAAAAGTGCAAGCGTAATAAAATAATTATTAATATGTAGATGTGGTTTAATATATAAAAATCTTTATAAGTAATTATATGTTTATGTTGCAGCCACATTGGTATACACTAGTATGCAAAATGTCAACACTTATACTCTAATCTAAAACATAAAGATATGCAATTATTACTGTTAATCAATAAATGCTCCGGGCTTAATATTTAATATATATAAACAGAACTTTCTACACTACCACTTCTTATAACATCACTGCACTCTATGTGCCATAATCATATAAATTATATTGACGCTATAATTTGTATTAATAATTTCTGTTATCACGTGACTATAAAACCTATTACTAGTACTCACATGATGACTAGTCAATCTGTCACTTATTTTATCTTATTTACTATTATCTAGTAATTATACTATTACCAATATCCGTTTTATGCATCTGTAATTTGTCATTCCTATTTAATCATATCAACCTTTTAAAACCGTATTTCAATTTATTATTCTTTCCAATAAATAAATCCGGATGTAAAATACAGATGCTTGTATATTTATGTAGAGTCTTGTTTACATTTTTGACTTTATCATATCATATCACCTATATTTAACCTTTTACTTGATACCATTATTATCAACATGCTTGAGCAATCTTAACATGTTATTCTTGTTGATGGACACTATCATATTATAATTACTGTACTTGATATGTCATGATCATTCGTTACTCCTGTCCACTTTTTTAAAAGTAAGATATCTAATTAGAATGCTAAATTACATTCCATGACAACCTATAATGTTGACAAGTTTCATTTTCATAAAACCAACAAGATATTACAAGTTCCAATTTATTCAGCATTCTTAATTAGTGATTCGGTTATTACCATATTAGATATGAATATGTGGGGTGTTGGGGTGGTTTGAATGTACGTTCGTACAACCGGATCTCAGGAGTCCCATGACGACAACTCGTATCGGGCTATATCGAGCGCATGTTATTACAGCTCGTACCGGGCTATATCGGTCGCATGTTACTACAGCTCATACCGGGCTATATTGGTCGCTTGTTACTACAGCTCGTACCGGGCCATATCAGTCGCTTGTTCATTCCACAGTTGAACCCGTGTTTTCTTGCCCCTGCGGTCTTACCCTTGGGTTGGGAATACTCCTACAGAGGTTGACGCACACACTCGAACTCACGATAAGATAGATTGCCTTTTAGTGACCAATTAGGATATAATTTGATCGACTTGACCTGTTTACATGTCTATTTCATATTATTACTATATCCATATGTATAAACATGCGCACACGAGCTTCACTATACTAAGATATTCATGCTATCACATCACATACACACACTTTTACATTGAGTACTTGTTAGGACGTTCTGATATCCCTGAGATTTACCATCTCAGGTTTAGAGACAGATTTTTAGGCCGTGCAGGATCAGAGTGATTATCAGGAGTTTGTAGAGGACCAGTAGTCCGTAGGTTTATTTTTCAGTTAGCATTTAGGACGTGCGCCCCTCGTGCGATGATATGAATAATGTATCTTTTTTTTTGAATTTTGTACTTCGTTTATTCGAAACCCTTTGTTGTTTGTATCTTTTATTGACACTATCTTTATTTCATAGATTCATCAATATTATTTGTTATTTATACAGTATGATATTAATATTATATTTTGGATATTATCGTACAAATTTAACTAAAGCCTTAGGTGTGACTATGATAAGGCGATTTCCCATCATCTAGGAGCACTGGAGGTTTTGGTCCATATTTCCGTATTTCGGGAATTGGGGTGTTACATCTCTTCCGTGACCGTTGTCTTGTCATATGTAGGTATTGGGTAAATTTTATTCACATAACTCGCTGTGAAATATTCGATCGTTAAGAAAGGGCCATAATAGTTATAGATTGATAGCCTCAAGAAATTTAATAACTGCGTAAGCATGCCTACTGTTGGGTTTCGGTGCCCACACCGCGGAAACCGCAGCCGAGGTAGAAACGAAAACAAAAATTTTAGCGAACACTGAACACCCGTAAAACCCAAGATTCGATCCATAGACTTAAACTAGCTAATTAAAAGTGCAATGGTTGAGAAAATACAACTTTTATCGCGTGTCCACCTAATTGTGGAAGACCCCTCCAAGCTCGTAGCCGCCGGGATCGCGCTTGAGAATCGACCACACTTGCCGAAGACGATCCACCCGAGAGAATCCAGAGGAGGCTCTAATCGACGATCCAGACTTGCTAGGTTTGGATGGTCGGTGATGTAGGAATACTTCACTAAATTGTTTCTCTCATGAACCATGCTAAAAAATAGAGAGCAAGAAGAAGAAGAGATATGTAGGAGAGAATGGGGTTGCCTCACTTCAGGGATTGGCGGGTAACTTGCCGCATTCGTAGGGGTCTAGGATCTTCATTGCACTGGCTATCCACACGATCGGGTAATGTCGTGTCCCATTTATGGCTCAAATGAAAAGCGGGGATTCTAGATTATTCGCTATTCCATATTGTTGTTCGCATGCTTGTGATGATTTTTATCTGCCTGTGATGATTACTATTTTCCTGCGATGTTGATATATATTATATATATATTTAGTAGATACTTCTATATGTTTTGCATCCGCGTTGGTCCTGCCCCCTCTCTGTCGTTAGTTATGTCCCCGCTCTGCCGTTAGTTAAGTAACCTAACGGTGCATGACGGGGCCCGTGGCGAATGCGGATGGCATATAAAAAGCATGCTATTTTGATTGTTTCTTTTGTGGCTTGGAAATTTAAAATGATGGGAACACATTATCTGAATAATGCAAGGAAAATAAACCTAAATGATATTGTCGGAACCAATTTTAAAACTACTCGGTTTTCTTCAAAACTCATGGTCGTATTCTTTTGCTTTGTATAGAGGTATTCGGTTAGGAATATCCCGCACCTCATTCTATGAGGGAAGAGCCTTGATCCTTTCACTGGGAGTTCGCTTTTAAGCAAAAGTTTATGTTACTAGTTTTAAAAAGCTGAGCCTAAGCCACTCCATTTCAAAACCACTCTAGTTCCTTCAACGATATCAAGTTCATTACGTTAAAGGTTTTTTGCCAAAAACCAATCGTAGCTCTCCATCATTTCAGACGGGTAGCACCTAGTATTCATGCTATATTTGTTGGCCTTCGTCAAGGCATAGTGTATGGTAGCTATGTGTTATTTTTCTGTTGCATGGATATGCATTAATCTAGGACAGTCGTACAACCTTGTTGTCCTTCGTCAAGGGCGAGTACAAATGGGTTTAGATTAATCAGGACAATGACGGGTAGAACTTGACTTGCGACTTATGATTTGTTGGCCTTCGTCAAGATCATAAGATGCTTGGGGCAAAAACCATATCTAGAGTTTCAAACATACATGAAACTTGTCAGGCATGCGCATACCTTCTGGAGTGTGGTGACTTGAGTAGATTCCGTCAAGTTATCGCATGATAATAGTTGGGTCCCGATTCCCACTGATGAGATGTATTACTCCTCGGGAGATTTTTCACTTCACAATTAGCTAACCTATTAGGTGTCTAGAAAGTGTTAACGAGGTTACGCCTCTGCGGAAACGAGGTTATTAATTGGGTCCGTGCGAAAGCACAATAGACCTCCCTCGGAGTACCAACACTGACCTGGCTGAACGGTTAGCGAACTTGTAAAGTGTAAATGATCCCGACTAGTTCACCTTTTAGGATTTGAAAGAGAATTCGAGGAAACAGTGGGAGCCATCCTGACTAGATAAAGCGATAACCAATCTGATTTTGATAGAGCGCATACTGAGTGTTTTTTTCTCTCTCTTTAATATAGCGGCCCATAACTTACCTTATAAACTCATGAACCAAGTTAATCGAATCTTCTTACACCTTTTGGTTTTGGATTGTCTTGATTCGCTACAAAGTTGAATATATCTCTGCCACTCCTATTCACCCTTTGCATTTCTTCAGAACACATCGTATCACTACGATGATCTATATTGCTTAGAACGACCATCGTATGGTTACATATGAACTCGAAGAAATTACTTCAGTCGAGAATGGTCACAGGTTCTGAAAAAATTGAATATGATTATTAGGTTGTCTCTTCCCTTTACCTTCTCTCAGGTTTTGAAAGCTCCTTATATTAGGAGAGTACACTCATTACGCTTATTGGATAGTCTTCTTCCAAAGCTTAGGTTGGTGCCAAAAGGTAGGGAAGGATGAAAACCAGTTAGTGCAGGAACGGTATGCAGAAGGTAAGAAGTAGACATATAAAAGGATTGAAGTGAGGGCAAAAGAAATTGCGACTACTGTTACAAATCTGGATAATGGAAAAGGTATTACTGGGAATACCTGACCATCTCCTATAAAACATTTTCATGTTTCAGTATTTCTGTGTACTTATAAAAGAGAACTATTTTCCCAATCAATTTTGACTCCAGGGTATGTATTTACCAGATTTGGATCTCATATCTGTACGGTGTTACAGATGGTGAGTAGGAGTAGAATATTGGGAAATGGGCAATTTGATCCTCAATATCGAAATTCGTTGCAATTGGTGATATTGGATTAAATCATCTGGTTTTTGCCTGATGGCAAATATTTGGTTTCGAATAACCGTTGTTATGCACCAAATTTTAACATGAAATATCTGTACCGTTATTTTATATAAAGTGAGATATACATTTTGAAAATTATGTTGTAAACATTTACCTTTATCAGTTGCGGATAAGATAAGGTGCATTGAATAACGGTGTAACACATTTTTAACCAAGATACAATTTTCAATTTACAAAACACAGAATTTGAGTTGGTATACTTTTGGGACTTATACAAGGAAATGTATGTTGTCCAGTGTCCTTCAGGATAAGGGGTTGGTACTCTTACTTCTTTCAGGTTTACCTATGAGTTCTCTGGTTTTAGATACACATTCACAGTAATGCAAGGTCAAAGATTTTGAGAAGTTTATAGGTATAAAAATAATGTAGAGAACCATACGTTGGAAGTATCAGGATTCTTCGAGGTGATTGAAGATGTAGATACTTATGCTAGGTATTCCATCATACTAACGAGAAATTGATTCTCTAGGTTTCTCATCCGTGGACGCGCTCCATAATAAGTAATGTTGTATTGGCCCCTTTTCCATTATGTAATATGCACTGAAAACAGCTGCATGACATTGAATCTGGTTCCATCTAATTTAGTGTCTTGATTTTATATGGATATATAATGGTTGCATATCTTAAGGTTGTTAAGATATGGAGTTATCTGGTTTCTGTTTAAAAACAGAATCCGAACAAACTCGAGGCACGCTTCGGTAATGGCGGTCTGTGAATTATCCCAAGCATTCGCTAGGATTTTGTTTCTACCACCATTTTATAAAAGGATCTTTTTGCAAAAAAAACTAGTGGAAGTATGATAGAATTGGAAGTGATTCCTAAACAACAAATGTTTACCGAAAATTTAGTAGAACCTAAGGATTCAATTGGACTTGATAAACCATTAGCCACTCCGTAGATTTTAGTAGGTGACCTCAGACACCCGAGAGATACTTCAGTTTTCTCGTAGACGGTGATAAGGAGGTCAGCATCATAGTGATGATGACTCTACTAGTTATCAGTAGATTATAAGAAGTGGTAACTTTCATGTGTCCAGATGCTTATATCTAAGATAGACTCTACGCACTTCAGCAAAATTATGGATTCTAGACTTTGCTGGGTGCTCCTGAAAGGGTAAATCCATTAGGAGTAAATAGATCTTTCGAGATCTGTGCAGGTGGAAATGTACTAACCTAATAAAACTAGACTTGCTGTAAAGAGTTTTCATCAAGTACCCGTTGTGGATTGTGATGAGACTTTTACTTCAGTGTCTATGCTGAAGTCCATACGGATATGACTTGACACTGCTATTCCCCTTACTTGTTATCAGCAGGTCATAGGAAGTGGTAACTTTCAGGTGACCAAGTGGAAAGGTGCTAACCTAATAAGGCTAGATTTGTTGTAAAGGGTTTTTATCAAATACCCGTTGTGGATTGTGATGTGACTTTTACTTCAGTGTCTATGCTGAAGTCCATATGGATATGATTTGGCGCAGATGCAGTTCATGGCTATGATATCTGGCAGATAAATAACTATAACGTCTTTCCAAATGAGATTTTGGAAGTGCACGTGTATATGAATCTTCCAGAGGGTTATCGTAGTCAGTGGGATCAGCGGATGGTGTGCAAGTTGCTTATGTTTATTTATAGACTGAAGCATGGATAATGGAAACGGATCATATGTTTTGATATGACAATCAAGGTGATTGACTTCATCAAAACAAAAGATGAATCTAGTAAGAAGGATGTGGGGAGTACTGTCTGGGATTTGGATGACGTACTCCAGATAGGAAGTGATGTTCTTATACTACAATCGGTCAAATCTTGGTTGTCACATGGTGTTTTTTCCACGGTGGATATGGATAATATACCATGAATTCTGGTGACTAGATCTAGATTTGGGATGTTTCCCAAATCGTGTACTTAGACAGCATTCTAAAAGTATTTTAGAATGGACAACTCCTGGTGTAGTGGTGTACCCGCAGGTGATGGAGTCACCCTCTCTAAAAGGGATGTCTTCTAGACTGATGAGGAGAGAGACTGGCATGAATGGCATATCTTTTGATTAGGCAGTTGAGTCAATCATGCAATGTCTTGTACAACACTATATATTGCTTTTGCACTAGCTCCAATAAACATATATTTATTAATCCAATCCTCGAGAAATAAAGGGAATCTATCATGAACATATGAGGATGTTCTTGGTATAAGATAACGGCAGCCTCCTGTGGAAGGCGGTAATCAGTTAAGGCTTCCATGGTGACTTGGATGACAGAAATGCTGTCAGGTTTTTGAGTTTAGCCTCTTCTGAGGATCAGTATATTGGATAGCATTTCGATAGGGATACTGAGGTAATCATGGTGCAGGATGCCAGTTATAACTCAACAGAGGATACAACCCAAGAAGTTTGTTGGATGGAGTTGTTCATTGATGAACTTAGTCCTATCAGGTATCCAGACAAATTCTTGAGGTGGGTATCGCTCAGTTTGGGAGATTGTCGATCTCTGCAAAGTTGAGATATAAAGAGATGAAGTTGGAACATTGTAACAGATCCACTCACTGAGCCTATTTCTCGAACACGTTAAGTTTCACAAACATAGTTTGCGAAACTGATTAGCAGAGAAGTTGGGTATTCGGTAGCACACGAGCTGTGGGCACACGATACCGCAATAACTGGTCTTAAGTGCAAGTGGGAGATTGTTGGATATAGTGCCCTCAAGGCAATTATTATGATTGCAAGTAGGCGATTATGATAATTGAGGGATGACATATACAAATATAACAGTCTTACTCGAGATGATAGTATACTATCTGGTTTATCTTCATCATTAATGAAGCCCGTAGGATTGTTGCTTGACGACCAAAATTATGATGGAGATCATATATGTGAGATCAGGGTTGTCCATAAGCACATCCTTAAATATCTCTAGTCGTAGGAATATTAAGATTGGGCATCGATATTCCGGAGTAGACTAGTGTATACGCTTCTAGACCCCGACGAGAGGCGGCGGCCGATCTCACAACGCATTGATGTTATGTCACCTAAGATAGTATACAAGTGCTCACTGGAGGTGAGTACACTGGAAGGACTCGCCGAGAACTTCTAGATGGTATTATATCTATCGTCAAATGGAAGTTCTCAGGTGGCATGAGTACAGGTTAGTCCTTTGACATGAAATCGTCATTTTTCTCGTGTAAGTTCCCGCTGTACTTTGATTACTACCCTATCACGGCTCAAAAGAGTCATACAAATAGGTTTTAGTTGGATACGGTCCCGAGCCACATGGAGGCAGTTGTCGATTGTCAGGGATTCGTCTTTTCTGGTATTAGGAGTCGATGTCGTGCTGTGTTCAGTCGGCTATCACTGGAAATCTGTGGCCACGGTGAATGAGATTTACTGATAGTTGATCAGTAGTATCTCAGTTGGTGATGAGCTTGACTCAGATACGACTTATCGGGTTAGTAGGGTCTGACGTAATCCACCCTAAACCCGATATGCGATACTCTTTGATGAAGAGACCGGACTGTACGGAGTTTGTCAAATTCAGGCTCAATAGGATAAGGACGTACTTGATTGTCGACCCCCCTTTTGACAAGTACATGGGTAGTCGTTACGTACAACTAGTGCCACTGACGTGCTTATAGTTAAACCCACTGCCAGCGTATTGTCGAGTGTTTAGAGTTCCACACAGAGAGCTTTTCCGGTTCAGGCGATAGATGTAGGAGCCGTACGTTGGTATATGCAGGGGCCCGATTAAATACGTGTATGAGATGCGTGGACTTTAATCGGGCGGTTGATAATACTAGCCGGCTTAGGATTAAGCCAGATTATTAAATCAGGTTTTGATTTAATAATTTGTGTATGTATTTTGATACATATATTTTAGTATTATTGCTCACTATTTGTTTTCTCTCTTTGGTGCTATCCGTATTTTTATACGGATACGCGTATATGTAGCGATACGTATACCGGATGAAGTATTCCGTATTTATACGGGAATACTTCTAGAAGAAGGACACTTCATATTTATTTTTCTATTTAGAAAAATAAAAAGAAAATGAGGTGGAGGTGAGGTAGCATGAGAATGTAGAGAGGTATGGCTTAAAGCGATCATTTGTGGGCATTTATTTGGTTCACTATTGAACCATGGTTGATATTATTGGTAGCCATTCTTTTCTACATGAGTGATTGATTCATTCACACTCTTGGTGAGCTCATGCTTCAAGAGAGAAGCTTGGTGCTTCAAGTGAGTTTAGCCATTCTCTCTTTCATATCTCATGCCACCTCACCTCCACCCCATTTCCTTTTTATTTTTCTAAATAGAAAAATAAATATGAGATGTATTTCTTCTAGAAGAATTCCTGTATAAATACGGAATACTTCATCCGGTATACATATCGCTACATATACGCGTATCCATATAAAAATATGGATAACACCAAAGAGAGAAAGCAAATAGTGAACAATAATACTAAAATATATGTATCAAAATACATATACAAATTATTAATTCAAAACCTGATTTAATAATCCGGCTTAATTCTAAACCGGCTAGTATTATTGAAATAACCCAAAAATTCATATACCTTCATATCATTCTTCTTTTTATTAAAATACTTTTTTTTTTTTTTGGGTATTCCCGTATATTTTATTCTCTATTAAATATATTAGTTTACCCCTCCTTCTATTTGGCCTATTCTATAATTTTTCAAAGCCCAAAACCCAAGCCAAAACAGTTCTATTTGATTTCTTTCTTTTCTTTTTCCTTGGCCCGTTTTCTTTTCAAAGAACATCATATATTTAATTCTTATTAAATATGTGCATGAACAACCTTGTAGCTCATTGATTAAGTCCTTACATTGTTATTCCATAGGCCACATGTTGGAACCTTGGGACTTAAAATTATTTTTATCTATTTTTTAAAATCTTTTTCATAACCTACAAATGAGACCTTTCATTTCATCATCCTTTTAACTCTCAAAATAATTAGAATGGTTATGAGTTATAATTTATTAGAATTATGGTGGCCATAAACCCTTTTTATATGCCACTTCTCTTTCTCTTTCTTTTCTTCATCACACATTTCTATCATTTCATATCTCTCTCTTCATTTAGATTTCTCGAAGAAGAATATGAAAAAATTCTCAAGAAGATCTCGCTAGTAATGTGAGACTATCGGCGGATAGACAAGCCCGATGACAATACCAGCTTATGTATGTAAGTCCCCTTCGTTTCTTCTCCTTCTCTTGTCGAATCATCCTCATCTTGTCATGTCTCCACTGATATCCATACTTGCTAACTTTGTCTGTAAACTCTTTGTTTAGAAAACACGCATAAAATAAATAGATAATCTAATAGTTAATTATTTTGTAAACTTATTTACCTTCATGAATATGATACATTTTTAACTAGTAGTGATTATCTTGTTTCATATTTAAGTAGTTATGAAAATATGTGAATCGTATCATCCTATATTGCATATCATCACATAACGCGATCGTTTATTCCAAACAAAAGAAAAGTGTTTAATAATTTTTGTGTAGAATCTTTATTAATATTTTATATCGATTTTAGTATATATATCATGACCGATTTGTATGCTTGTCTGTATGCCTTTCATAATTTACTGCTCTCTATTTTTATTTTATTTTATTTAGTTTTAAAAGAAAATGAGGTTTCAAATAAATATCATGACCTTGTCAATCTCAAATACCTCCTTGATAAAATACGTTTACCTTCAAAATAATTTTTAGAAAATCAATCTTGGCTTATGAACATTTTAGGAAAACTATATTATATGCTAGATAGAATTTCAGGTTTACAGTAAAAATTTCATATCAAACCGAATAACGGTTTAGGAGTTATGTAGGTTTTTATTCATTGTTTTTAAAACCAGAAAACTGCCAATAAGGGTCTTCTTTGAGAGACCATAACTCTATAATCGTTGATCCAAATTAAGTATTTTTAGATGTTTCAAATATCTACATCAAAAAATCTAGATTTTCTTAGTTTTAAGTTTTTACTGAAAATTGGCTTAAAATATAGAAAACCGCGTTATAATATTAAACGATGAATCTGGACAGAATCTGTCCTGATTCGCACACTGTTTTTATATAGGACATAACTCGAACTCTCGATATCCATTCGTGACAAATTTTAGATGTGTAGATACAAAATTGATAGAGCTATAATTTTCTGTATACTAGATTACTTAGAAAGGCATGAAACAACCCGATAGGTTTTGCAATATAACATATAGTTGTTGTCCAGAGATCTGAATTTCTGTTTTAAACACTGATATTAAAATGATAATAACTAGAGATTCAGAAATCCAAATCATGTGAATTTTGGTATTTTGGATAAGTAAATCGAAAGACCTACAATTTTCTAATAATTTTTGTAAGCTGAAACCCGATGCAAATTAACTCAAACCACGTTTTAAAAATATATGACGGTGCTAAATAGATTCTGATCTGTTTTGCTCGACGATACGAAAACGAGTATATCTTCTAAACCGGTAATCATATTTAGGCGAGACTGGAACTCACGCGTGCACAACACATAGATCTATATTTATGTTTATATTCCAAAATTGATTGACTTGATTAGTTAGTTGTACACAACACCCATTTACAACATTGTTTTTGGATGTTACTTGTATACTTATCTCATATCATGTTCTGTGATTGCTTATTTATTTTTATCTATATGACTTGTGATTAAATTATTACATGCTAGAATTGACTTGATCTTGACACGACTCAATCATGAATATTTGAACCCAATATGTACACTTGAACCAAATTGACTCGAACTATGAATACAATTGGCATGACTTGCACTTGACATAACTACATGAACTCAATCTTGAAAACTGATATCATACATTACCTTTTGTATTCATGGATTCGATCAAGACTTATAACATTAATCATAGAATAATAAACGCGGGGTGTTAGGGTAGTTTAAGTATGAATCCGACGAAATCTCATGAGTCCCATTATTATAAATAACGTTGTTGTGGTACCGAGCTAAAACGGTACAAATAACGTTGCTGTGGTACCGGGCTGAAATGGTACATCATGAATTCACTAATAAGGGCCCGTGTATCTAAACCCTTGGACGATAGCCCAGGGTTTGGAATACTTCAATAACAATTGAAGTCCCGCTATTTTGGGCCCGTGATTCCTTTCCTTTGGACGATAGCCTTGGGTTCGAGAATACTCTTGAGATTTGGTTGATATTCACACTTGAACTCATATTAATTAAATTTACCATTTTAGAGACCTTTTTAAGACACTTACATTCACTTCATATTCACTATACCTACACTCTACGACCATGTTAAATTTGTTTGCTATGCTTACATAGTTGCTATATATATATTACCATACTTGTTCACTTATTACGATTTTTTATTTATATTATATTACATGTCATCCTACACTCAATCTATATATTACACGTCATCCTGCACTCAATCTATATATTATACATCTTTTTGGGACTTACCGAGCGTAAGTTTGCTGACGGGCATTCTACCGATCTTTTGTTTCTTGGAATGTTCGTCAGCTGACTTAAGATCAGAGAAGGTGGAATCCATTGCAGAGAATTATAACCAGTTCGCACCTGAAGTAGATTATTAGTTTTCTTTCCTACTTTTCTTCTTCAGTAAGCCACATGTTTAGACACTTTCTTTTTATGTTTAGACTTCTTTTATTAGTTAAACTCTCTAAAGTTAGAAATGTAAATATATAAAGTGGTTGGATTTTATTTTCACTTGTCTTTTCTTGTCATTGTTATACTGCTTATATTACGCTTAGCGTATTTGTTTTGAGAAATGTCATTCTCTAAATAAATACTTTGCGAGCTTATCACGTGTCCTTACCGCTCTTTTGGGAAGCGAGGCGTAACATTTATCAACCGCCCGATTAAAGTATGTGCATCTTATACACATATTTAATCGGACCTCTGCACGTACCAACATACAGCTCCTGCATCCGTCATCTGAACCAAGAAAACCCTCTGTGTGGACTCTAAAGACTCGACAATACGCTGGCGGTGGGTTTAACCACAAACACGTCAGCGGCACCAGCTGTACGTAATGGCTACCTATGTATTTGTCGAAAGGAGGGTCGACAGTCAAGTACGTTCTTACCGAGCCTGAATGTGACAATCTCCGTATAGTCCGATCTCTTCATCAATGAGTATCGCATATCAAGTCTAGGGGGTAGATTACATCAGACCCCTACTAACCCGATAAGTCATGTCTGAGTCAAGCTCATCACCAACCGAGATACTACTGATCAACTATCAGTAAATCTTATCCACTGTGGCCACGAATTTCCAGTGATAGTCGACTGAACACAGCGTGACATCGACTCCTAATACCAGGAGAGATGAATCCCTGACAATCGACCACTTTCTCCATGTGGCTCGGGACCATACCCAACTAAAACCTGTTTGCATGACTCCTTTGAGCCATGGTAGGCTAGTAATCAAATTAAAATGAGAACTCACACGAGACAAATGACGCTTTCAGGTCAAAGGACTAACTTGTATCCATGCCACCTGAGAAATTACATCTGACGATAGATATAATACCATTTGGAAGTTCTCGACGAGTCCGTACAGTGTACTCACCTCCAGTGAGCACTTGTATACTATCTTAGATGACGCAACATCAATGGCTTGTGAGACCGGTCATCGCCTCTCGTCAGGGTCTAGACGCATATACACTAGTCTACCCTGTAATATCGATGCCCAATTTCAATATTCCCACGACTAGGGACATTTAAGGATGTGCTTATGGACAACCCAACTCTTACACATATGATCGCCATCATAATGCTGGTCGTCAAGTAACAATCCTACGGGCTTCATCAATGATGAAGATAAACCAGATAGTATACTATCATCTCGAGTAAGACTGTTATACCTGTATAGGCCCTCCCTCAATTATCATAATTGTCTACTTGCAATCATAATAATTGCCTTGAGGGCAATATATCCAACACCTACAAGGAATCCTAGTAACATCCTATTCTCGGGATGTACATAAGTGAGCTGACACATTGATTCAAACAGTTTTAATGTCAAACATCTCATAATACTCCGTATCAGCTTAATGAACAGAAAAAATACTAGCGGCGTCCAAATTTTTGTTCAGAATGTCCTCCGGCTTGGGACATAACACTCCATTCCACTTTTCGGCTTTTTCTTGTCCACTATTGAAGCGATTCATCAAACATATTCTTATGCGGTCCACCATTTGAAGAATAGGCAAAGTACGGGCCTCACGTATCCAGTTATTATATGATTCATCAATATTGGATGTAACATGACCGTACATGTATTCAGCAAACACATAAATAGATGTTACAAGCAACTTTAATAGATGTTATATGCAACTTATTAAAAATTATATGCAACTTATTAGATGTTACAGGCCACTACCAAGAGATTACAAGAAAGTCAGTAGATATTTCAGGCAACTTAATAATTATAATCAAATTAATAGATGTTACATGCAACTTAATAGAATTTACATGCAATTGGTTAGAAGTTACAAGCAACTGCTCTGATATTATATATATCTATATCAATTATGTTCATAGCCCAATCAGGCGTATTGAGGAGCAAAAATTGAGATTGTACCTTATTCTAGGAAAGTAACAATTAGCCTAATGCTCAGGATTGTAATATTCAACTATTGCGTTGTAGGCAACCATCAATTCTTCCTTCAGTAGGTTCATCTTCCCGAAGAACTCAACCATCATGTATTGGTAACACGCTGTCTTCATCAGTTGTGCGTAAGTTTCGGCTTCCGAATTCTTCATATCAAGCCCCTTGAGCCTATTTTTAAAATTATGCTTCAAGTGAAGAATGCAAAATGAATGCAATGCGGTGGGAAAGAAATCCTAACCGCTTCTTTGATTCCCTTGTCGAAATCTGATACAAACACAAGGGTATGCAGCGGGTGATACACCCTAGGACCATCAAACAACATGGCTCCAACTGATCTAAAAACCATGTCCAATTAATGATATTCTCTTGATCGCAAATAGTGAAAACTAACGGAAATAAACCATTTTTTCCGTCATAAGCAGTTCCATCAAGAAATATGAGAGGCCGACAATCATTTAAATACCTATCAATACTAGCACCATACCTAACAAAAAGCTTCATGAATTTTTCATCCACCGATTTGTTGATGCTAATTAATCTTTCGGGATTAATTTCTATGTACTTGCTTTAATACCACCTCAAAGAGTCATAAGAATGACGATAATTGCCGAAGAGAGTCTCTTTTGCCAATTCCCTTACATTCCACACAACATCGTACGAAATGTTTATCCCGAACCTTTGATGGAAGTCCTTCTTATCCTGGATTGGCCGATAGCGCTGTCGCGACCTCAAGACATCTATAAGCATGTCGGTTACCACTTTCTTCGTAGTCTAGGGATGTCCGTCGCTTGAGAACATGTATGTGTCGGGTAGTATCTCTTTATAGCCCATAAAGAACTGCTTAAACATGACAAACATGCAAACCTTAGCATAACTTAACAGTTAAAACAATCTACAATTTAAAAAACGATAATTACACTTTTACATTACTAACGTATATGTTAACTCTATACCTCCGAATAAAAAAAGATGCATGCAATCCCTATTGGCATCCTTTATCCCTTTAGGAACAATCCATTGTTACCCCCAAACCATCGTTCTTAATATAGTCGAAGTTGAATTGTTCCGTAATGGCAAATTGGTAAAGAGCTATCCTAACTTCATAAGAACCCTTGAATATTTTAGATGTGCTATGAATTGCGTCATGCCACGCAACCAGGATTTTGTTCATCATTATTTGATCTTCTTGCCTCACCGGTGGTAAACTTGACTCCAACTCATATACTCGGTCATGCACAATTGGTGGAGCAAAGGAACACGATGCGTGTTTGCTGTTACATAAAAAAATGTTTTTGTTAAAATATTATTACTCGCATCCATATAGATATTACAAGTAACTTATTAGACATTAAAGGCAAATCTTCTTAAATACTAGGAAAATGCAACTGCTTAAAAGTTACAGGCAATTTTTTTAAAAGTTAAAAGCAATTGGTTCGAAGTTATATGCAACTTCATAGAAGTTACATGAAACTTCTTAAAAATTACATGCAAGTGCTTACAAGTTACATGCAACGGTTTAGAAGTTAATATATTACTACCTGCATCCATGTAGATATTACAAGCACGTTATTAGACATTAAAGCAAATCTTCTTAGATATTAGGGAAATGCAACTGTTTAGAAGTTACATGTAACTAATAACATGTTAACAAAAGTACATGATGAAGTATACTTATTGGTCTTCAAATTGAATTACAAATTGTATCTTAAAAAAAATTATAAATTGGGAACAAGTCAGAGAACTTGGTTCTGTTTGATACGTTGGTATTTAGAACATTAATAACGCTAACAACTTATAGGACTTGGTGCTTGATTGGTGTAATTTATGGCACATTTATATATCCATATTTACCTTATTTTGTCTATTTAATACTACACGAGATATGTTTTATGAATAAATGCATATTATAAGATCTAAAGGGCAAAAGTACACAAAAGATGAATTTACGTGCGTTGGATGTGGACAATTTAATGAAGAAATCGATACAAGGGTAGAGCTAATGAACCAACCAGAGAGCCAAACTAATCAACTCGGCGAATCAAGTCAGCACACCAAAGTGGGGCTCAAACAGAGTTAAAAGTTTGGTTTTTACCGAAATATTTCGGTTTTAGTCGAAATCCAGTGGAATTAGGAGTTGAGATTTTTAGGGTTTCTGAAGATTTCGAAAATATTTCTTTCCATCCCTTATAATCGGCCATATAGCCTATAAATACCGCTGTACTATTATTTAGGGTTATCATCCCTTCTTGGGAGGATCATCTTCTCTTCTGTGATACCCGTCAGGGTTTTGAGAGGATCTAAATAATTTGGGAGTTTATTTTTATAATGAATTTCCTTTTTATTAATTGTTTTTCTTTGTTTATCGTGAGTAGCTAAATTTCTATTTAGGGTTTGAATTGTTCTTGTTTTATGATTGGTGTATATTTTCATTGATCTTTCTTTTTTCTATGTTCTTAATTACGAATACATTATGATAAAGATTGGTTTTTGATGATGCAATTCTGATAAACCAAATAGATCGATGAATGATTGACAATCATAAGGTTTATTTAGGGAAAAATAGTATCACCGATAAACTAGTTAATTTAATGATTGATATACGCACAAGAAAATTATTTAGGGAAGGTAAAGTTCATATTTTTATTATTTATATTTGATCTACTTAATTTAGGGTTAGATTACACTATGCCGATAAAATAAGGTAAGCCTTTGATTGACAACAATTGAGTTTATTAAGTAGAAGGGTAGATCTAACTAATTCCTTGTTAATTAGAACTTGTTCTTTAAATTTATTAATCGATGATTTTATTGATTGATAGGGTATTGCCATGATCATATGAATTATGCTTTCTATTTGATTGATAATTTATTACGATGAATACATACTTTATACTTTCTTATAATTGATAGGAATTAATTTAAAGATGAAAATCAAGAAAATGAAAAATTATTATTTGAAAAATCATGATTAGACAAGATAATTCTAAACCCTAGTCTTTTCTCTTTCTTCAGAATCTATTTTAATTTGCAATTTACTTTCTTTTTAATATTGCTTATTTGTATAATTATTTCAAATCAAAGTTTTAATTCTTAATTCACTAGATTTAACCAGGATTGCCCTCTTCTCTGTGGATCGACCCACAAGTGCTATAATTGACAATCGTGCACTTGCAGTATAAATTTAAGACTGAGAAATGACCAACAGTGCCGCTAAATATTTGTTGATCTTGAAAAAAAAGTACAAATTATATATTAAAAATTACAAATTGTACACATTGAAAGTGTATGTTAGCACCACCATTGGGTTTTACTAGTATCAAGCATGCCGTTTTTAAAAAATTAGGGGTGCTAAACTACACTAACCAAGATTTTAAACTAGATGATTAAGGTTTAACAATGATATCATAAACTTAACTAAGAGATGGATGGCTACAACCTTTGTAGACCGCGTCCCTCTCTTCTAAAGCTCCGGATTGTAGTCCACGTGACTCCATTAGGCTCCACTTGAAGGTTGAACGAACTTCCTTCGATGACCTTCGTGCCGAAGATGATCCACCCTAAGTCCGCTAATCCAAGCTACCTCTTCACTAAACTCTTTAGTGAAATAAACACACTACACCAAAGCACTAATCTAGTGTAGGATGGTGAAGTAGGGATGTTGTTTGCTCACTAGGGTTCTCACAAACTCAAGGGTTTACAACTCATGTGATGGATTGAGCTTGGAGGAGGAGGGGAGGAAAAAGGAGAGAGCTAGAGAGAAACTCATCACATGAGCTCACTTCAAGAAAATGGCTAAGTGTGGAATGAAGTGTAGAATGACTCATCTAAGCTCAAGCATTATTGAAGCATACTATTTTTAACACCTAAAAATTGTAGCCATACTTCAATAGTACAAGCAAATGAATATAAAATAGAATAAGCCATGCTATGTCCATTCCTCCAAAGTCTCTCCATTTATCATCTCTTTTTCTATTTTCTAAA
Organism: Agapanthus africanus; assembly: GCA_030015575.1. NCBI lineage: Eukaryota > Viridiplantae > Streptophyta > Magnoliopsida > Asparagales > Amaryllidaceae > Agapanthus > Agapanthus africanus. Next base: position 512,187,255 of record CM057347.1, on the reverse strand, counting down.
AATAGAAAATCCATGCCATGCTTCATATATATATATATATATATAAGTATATAATTAGTGAACAATAATATTCGTCAATATATAATTATATCAAATATAAATATATATCATGCTATTAAATCAATACTTGATTTAATAATCTGGTTATATCACATATAACCGACTAATATCATTTATCTGTATATCACATTATTAAATCAACACTTGATTCAATAATCCGGTTATATCACATATAACCTAACTGATAACAAATAGCCGCCCGATTACAATACGGTATCTCATACTCGTATTTAATCAGGCCCCCGCACATATCAACATATGTGTCCTACTTCGTTTCGCTTGAACCAGGAAACTTCTATGTGGGACTCTAAAGACTCGTCAATACGCCAGCAGTAGGTGATGATCACATCAGTCACCCACAAGCCGTTAGCGGTACTAGCTGGACGTAAAGACTACCTAGGTATTGAGAGAATAGAAGATCAACAAGCAAGCTTGTCCAAATTCCTATGAAGCTTATAGGAAACACTTACCATACAGTCCGGTCTCTTCGTCTGATATGTCGCATATCGAGTCTGGGGGTGGAATCGTCAGACCCCAATAACTCGATAAGTCATGCCGATGTATGGCCTATAACGGTACGAGAAACTACTGATAACACTTAACAGTAAATCTCTTCAACTGCCCTGGCCAGGGACTTCCTGTTATAGCCAATCGAGTATAGCACAATATCAACTCCCAATACCGGGAGAGACGAAACCCTCCTATCGCTCATTGTCTCCATATGACTCGGGATTGTACCCAAAATCCATCTGTTTGCACGACTCTTTTGAGCCGTGGTAGGGAAGAAATCAAAGCACAGTGGAAACCACACAAGACTCTATGATGATCTCGGGTCTACAGACTAACCTGTACCAGTGTCACCAGAGAACTCCTATCTGACGATAGGTATAGTACCATCTAGGAGTTCTCGGAGAGTCCTGTTCAGTGTACCCATTCTTTAATGAGCACATGTGTACAATTTTTGATGTCAAACACCAATGGATATGGGATCAACCATCGCCCCCATACAGGGTTAAGAAACGTACACACTAGTCTACTCTGGTGTATCGATGTCCTGACTCGATATACCCTCGACTAGAAACAATTAAAGGATGTGCTTGTGGACTACCCAGGTGCCAGTAGTATAATCCGCATCATAGTCCTGGTAGTCAAGCCAACATCCTAAGGACTTTATCAACATATATATGAGAAACGGTATAATAATACCAGTGAACATGTTAAGATAAAGACAACCAGATAGCATACTATCATGTCGAGCAAGAAATTCCTCCATATATATTTCCAAGTATTCGCTATATCATACAATAATGGCTTCTAGGACATCCAAATGAGGCTTGTAGCCGGTGAGAAGTAAGGTTTTAGGTCTCAATTTTGGTTGGTGTTCTAGTTACATCATATGCAACAAACATTTCACAGATTTTGGCTGGAAACTCCATATGATCCTTTGAAGAGAGCTCCATGGTAGATATGATTGCTAATAGTTGCTCTCTGCAACCTCCTCTTAGGAAGGTGTGATCGTTTAGCTGATGAAGGATATTAGGCATATTAATATATGCGATTGACGGTGTAACGGTTGATATTTTTTGGCTGATGATGGAATGCCTGATAAAATTGTAACGTTAGTAAAATTCTTTATCCATCATTAACCTCTTCCATGACAGCGAGTCCTATTACCTCCAAATAGGACCATACTTAGTAAAATTCTTTATTCATTGCAATTACTTTCTAAAAAATGAAACTCTATACATCCAAAATATTAAAGCTCTACACTCTTTCATTTTTACACTCGTTTTTTTTCCTGAGTTTACATTGAAAATTTTCCTCAATGTTGAACAACGAGAAGGTCATGTGTTTATAAGAGTTTTAGTCTTGATGCAAAATAGAGGATAGAGATTCTTTATCCTGTAGTAATTTGTTTTAGTTTGCAATAATAGAATCTTTACTACGGCTAGACAAATTGTTTTCTTCAAAAAGATATGATTCTTCATTGATTGGTTACTCTCTAAGATTTGTCATGCTTTATAGGGCTTGGTTTTACATGCAAGAATATAGGTGCTTTGTGTGTAAGTCCTGTAACAAGTAGTTGAGATTCCTACCTGTAATAAGGGTTTCATTTCAAGTATTTTCATTTACAGTAAATTATAATTAATTAGTAGATATATAGATTAATTATGTATAGATGTTTATTTTCTTAACAGGATGGAAAGTGCTATTCTTGAAGTTGTGTTAAGATACAAAGATTATTGAAAAAATATTCCAAGAAAAAAAAGGAGAAAATATGGATGTGACAGACAAAGACATTTAGAAGTTATATGCAACTGCTTAGAAGTTGCAGACAACTGCATAGAAATTACATACAAGTTTTTTAGAATTTACATGCAAGTGTTTAGAAATTACATGTAATTGTTTAGAAGTTATATTCAAGTGCTTAGAAATTACAGGCAACTGCTTACAAATTACCTTTAACTATAAACAAACTTCCTTAGAAAACCACGTCAGACGTTTGGAACAAATTTTTTATACTGCAGATATCTCCAGTTCAAAATATGTCTCTGAAAATTGACTTCAGAGACGTGTGATAGTTGTAACCAAACGTCTGCAGTTTAAAATATGCCTCTGAAAATTGACTTCAGAGACATCTGGTATTTGGAACCGGACATCTCCATTTCAAATTTTGTCTTTAGAATTGACTTTAGAGACGTCTGTATGGGCTTAGAAGTTACATGTAACTGCTTATAAGTTACAGACAAGTTCTTACAAGTTACGGGTAATTGTTTAGAAGTTACAGGCAAGTGTTTAGATATAAGAGACAACTGCTTATAAGTTACAGGCAATTCATTACAAATTGCAGGCAACTGTCTTGTATGTTCCTCTGAACAAAAATCAAGTGAAATAAAGACAAACCTGTTCATAATGGTTAGGGTATCAATAGATGCTTTTATATGGACAACCTTCTTGTTCGTCTCTTGTTGGATGCAGACCATATTTATATAGTCATTTTCATTTATCATCCTAATCTTATGATTTCCATATTTCTCCGTTTTATAAGAAAGTTTCAATTTCTCAACCGGCATATCGAGCCAAAAAGAGATTGTTTCTTTCATTTCAAACCATATTGTCGTCTCCGATATGGTCAAGACCGCACCTTTACCATTCGATTCACTCACAAAACACATTAATTTTCAAGTTTCGGCCATCATCAATGAGCAAGATAACAAATGAAGTTTTAGTTTGTTGAGATAGTAAATGAAAGTGGTGTAAATGAGAGAAAATAATGGATAATAAAGAACATGAATAGAATAATTCTTGTTTTGCTGGCAATATTGTTTTTTTAGGAGGGAAAGTGGTGAATTAGGAGCGAAAATGGTTACGTTGGAGCACTTAATACTTAGTCCTTTAAAAAAATCAACAAAACACAATTAGTTATAGAAGTTACAGGCAACTGCTTACAAGTACAGGCAACTCAGCTGCATTAAGTGCTCACAAATTGGTAGCTGTCTCTTTTTACTTGCGCACATAGGCCAGAAATGGATGTTTTGGGATATACCAAAATAGCCAAAGTTTAGAGTATTTCAGGGGAAAATTGATGGGCCTGGAGGGTTTTCAACATGATCAAAAAGGCCTGAGAGTTTCTCACATGTTTTTAAAGGGCCGACAGCTTTTGAACAATTTACACAATATATTGAATTTCATGATGGGTAATTTTCTTGCCAGTTATATGTATGAGTCAATTTTCAAAGAGTTTGTACAAAAAACTCATAAGTGTTGGTTGGTTCTTTATTCCTTGAATTTTGGAACATGTTCTTCATTCTATTTGGTCTCCATCTAAAGTAACTTTATTTGGAGACATATCATTTTTAAGTATAGTTGTCGTGTAGTAAAACTTGATATAAGCTATAATCAATTTATATATGGTCAAATTTAGTATAATTATATGTATAACTAGGTTGCAAGTGATCACCAACATATTTGTGCTCAAAATTTTCTATTTATAGCCAAATTTAGTTTGATTATATATTTTTTCGACATGTCGGTAATTTTTATGCTCTTTGTATATAAGTTCACTCTCTATTATCAAATGCATGCATATAGGTAATTATAAATTTAGTAAAACGTATATAATCTAGTGAATTATAGTAGCATGATTGTCCTAATAGGACTTTTATTTGAAGTTGGAATTTTTCTTAAACTTTTTTTGATTTTTTCTTGCAACTGAAGTTGGACAATAAACTATCACATCCTAGACTCTCGAATAACAATTCTTTAACAATTGTGGCTAAGAAAAAACAAAAATATACACCCAACTTCACTGCATACTACACAACCAAGTAAAAGTCTCTATAATCAAATGCATGCATGAAGGACTTAATGGCTAAGAAAAAACAAAAATATATACCTAACTTCACTACCATAAAAATCTAAGGCACTTGCAGTTTCTCAAACTTAAAATCTGAAAAATGGACAAAACCAAACCCTTTACATTCTAGCTAGTGGTATATATTTAAAAAACTCTATTCCATCCCCTATTTAATGTTGCAATCAGTGCCCATCCACCTTATATTTAATGCCCACATGAGAATCCCACATGAATACTAATTACTCTCTTAGCTTCCCTCTCATTCCCCACATTTCAAAACTCAACCCCAAAAGGAAATTCAATAATTCCTAGGATATATCAACTAGCCCTTCAATGCTCTCACACCAAACTAAATAATCCTAAATGGGTTTCAAATCTCTCTTCAAACCAAAAAATTCCTTGTTCACCACTCCTTCTCCATGGCCTTGGCCTTCTTGCAAACAACCAAAGACCAACTCATTCCGTCTACTAACAACCAATGAGGCCAATGAAAGTCTCAAAAACTTAGACTATCTAGACTCAAGTGACCATTCATGCTTCACAGATTCATCCTTGGTCGATTCGGAGAGCTCGGAGTGCTCTATCGAGGCGGTAATGGAAGCAATGAGCTCCAAGAGGTTGATATTTGATGGAAGTAAGAGGAGCAAAGAAGTTGGGGTTGCTGCATTTGAAGGGGGTGTTGCAGTTGAGATGGAGTCTCAAGATCTCTACAAGGACTTTAGGGTTTCGATGAAGGAGGTGGTGGAGGCCAATGGAGAAGGGAAAGACTTGGCTTGGTTTGAGGAGATGTTGGAGTGGTACTTGAGGATAAATAAGAGATGGGCTCATAAGTTCATCATTGGGGCTTATGTAGATTTGCTTTTGGAGATGATGGCTTTCTCCTCTTGTAGAAGTAGCAGTAGAAGTATTGCTTCTCTTCTTTCTTCTTCTTCTTCTACTACTAGTTGTTCATGTTCTTATTTTTCTTGCTTGTCTGAGATTGAGGAGAATATTGTGGAGGAGGAGAAGGAAGAAGGAAATAGTTAATTAAGACTTTCAAATCGCTGTACATGTAGATAATGTAATTTTGTCTTTTAAGTAACTTAATCAATTAATGTTGAAAATTACACTAGCCTAAAGCATAGAGTTCTTTCTTTGAAAAGCGAAAACCACAAAAAAATCTTTGCTCAAAGCATATTGCACAAAGCATAACCTACACAGTTTATTAATTAATTATTTTTAATAATTATGTTTATTCTTAGTAAATATCAAAGTTAAGGAAACCAGGTCTAAACATAAAACATAGATTTATAATATAGGATAATAATGCCAGTCTTACCAGCAATTAACATAAGAAATCCCAAATTTTCAATTTTTGCTATACATATACATAAAACTCTTGTACAGATTACAAAATACTTTAGGTTTAAACTTAACAACTCATGATGTCCCTAGAGTTGGACGATTGAGGCTTGCCAGACTTGGCCTAAAATTTGTATATGGTAAAAGCAACGGGTATCATTGTTCATCTAATGTTGTATCAGAGTGAATGAAGACATCTCTTTATCATTGTGGAAACTATCGGATAAATTTTCTTGCTCAACTATCGGCATAGTGGAAGACGATAATATATATCGCTCATACATATGTTTTGCTCTGAGTCGCTATGCTATTATATACGTTCCTCTTCCCTCCCTTGATCAACGAGACTCATTAATTTCAGCAAGCAACCGCCTGCATGCCTGCCCGAATCCGAATATATACACTTGTCCAGACTTTCATAAAGTTTTGCTAATAAGATGAATATATAATAGGTACATGAGTTAGAACAGTGAAGATAATGAAAATCTGTGTAAAGCAAATATTGATATGTCGTTAATTATTATGTCTATCTCTCAAGTTGGTACGAGCCGACGTGAACAGGGAATGCTGCGGTCGGTTGTGGCGTCGCTTATCACACCCTGTAGTCTCTAGTGCTCATCCTCTCTCAACTTTATCCCCAACTACACACCTAACGATCCGTTACTTTCCCCAATTGAATCCACACTTTCTTTTCTTCTTCGAGAGAAACACGCATATTTGTTTGGAGCAATTAATTAATTGATGTTTGGACCGCAAGCACTACTGGAAGAATTGATGTATATGCATCCCTTTGGCCATTCGTTTCTATATTTGTTTATTATGGTTCACATATTAGTTTGTAGTTGTGGTCCTTGGGGTGTTCGATTGCTCTTACATCTCACTTTCTTGCTTCCTCCTCCCATGTTTAATTTCTCTCTTCTACTCCTCTTATTAAAAGCGAGAGGCGTAGAGCTCAAACCTCCTCGTTTGAATGATCAGATTATAACTATTATTATTGCCGGAGAAAGGATTTCTATTAGTTTGACTCCGAGACACATATTATACCCATTCATGGAATATTATCCCTGCCATATGCATCAAAGCTCCATAGCTGCGATGCCATACTTTATATATATATATATATATATATATATATATATATGCATCATCCATGTGCATTTCATGTGTTTTAAAATATATTTATAAGTTAAGTAATAAGAAAATAGATCAATTTGATTATTGAGTTTGGCTTGTCTATTCTGCATATCCAATAACCCAAATCAACAACCTGGAATCTAAACTTTTTGAGCAATAAGATTCAACCTACATATATATGAAACTCACTTATTTCTGAAAATAAATAGAATATTACTCTCAAACTTATGAGCAATAGTTATAATCGAATAAAAGGTTGAAATTGATACCTAGCTAATGCAGCCCTACTAGTATTTGAAATAGAATTAATCTTAGGTCCTAAAAATATGAGGAAATTAAATATGATCGCTATGCATGTGCACATGGCCATATGATGTGAATGTACCTCACAAGAAGCGGGAATGCGACAGGGCTTCCCACCCACATGAGTGAGACCCACAAGAACTGTTCCTATGCATGTGCGTAACCACGTTTTCCTCTCAATTGTCACGAAAGATTTAATCATTGTTTTAACTAGCGGTTTATGAGAGACAAATTAAATCTTTCCCCAGCCGGTTATTTTGTATAAAAATCCTCTAGCTCATATAAGGAGTCAGATTATTCTCAAAACCAACCAAATGACCTTATGTCTATATCCACTATTGCAGAGCAGAGATTTAGTCATGGTTGAAACCGTAACCAAAACAAAATATCATCACGGTTGAAACCGTGACATAACCATTGCCATAAACCCCGTCACCATAAGTCTTGTCACGGTTGAAACTGTGACCAAAACAAACTATCTCTTACCGCTCTTCGTTTTCGGTTTCCATGAATTCGTTTTCGGTCTCTTGCACCCATATCTTGTTTTCTGTTACAAACACTTCTTCCCCGTGAAGTTCCCACGTAATGTAATCTCTAACAAAACAGTATCTCACGATATATAACTTAACTTCCAACTTCTTGAACAATCGCTTATTTATTCACTTAGAGAAAGGACAATAGATTCCGTGCTCTTTCGGTAGCCCAAGACGTGCGTAAGGAAAATCGATGAAATTAACGAAAAAGTTATTGACTCTTGAGAGAGTATCGATATACATCTAACTCTTGTTGTGAAGATATGGCTTTGACATATTGGAACAGTATGGACTGTTAGGGTCAAAATTTACACCAAAATGCCAAAATAAGAAATCAAATTCAACTTCAAAATCAAAACCAAAATCAAAGTCAAAAAGCCAAGTGAGTCCAAACCCAAGCCAAGTGGGCCCAAGCTCAAGCATGAAGAGGGACTGACCAAAAGAGGAGAAGAAAAGGAAAAGATTAAATATAATTTTTTATTTTTTATTAAATAGGCAGAAGCCAATTTTGTACAAACCATGGGGCTAAAAGTAAAAAATGTATGCCTATAAAGGACCCCCCATGATGATTGAAAGATAATCTGGATCTTAATCTTGAATTCCCAAGAACAAAATCTTAAGTTTCGTGCAAGTTTCTCTTTCTCTAGTATTCTATTTTTTTTTAAGTGCGCAGATCAGAAGGTTTTGAAAATTTTAAGTGCGCACGTAAGGAGGCTTTGAAAAAGGGAAAAAGAGCCTCTTTCGATATTCAAAAGTCAAAGTCTTGGTATTTTGGGACTGTTATTTCATTGGGTTTTGATCGTACTTACACCGTGCTAAGTGCGCACCGTGTTCCGCACTCCGTTGAGTGCAAATCGAGCCAAATGTGCACCGGCCCAGGTGCGCTTCTTGCTAAGTGTGACTTTTTTAAGTGCGCATCTTATTGGACCTTTTGGCCCATTCGGGGCCCTTATGCTCCCTTCACTTTCTCGCACCTTATCAAATGCGCACCTTGCTAGGTGCACGGCTCGGCAGGTGTGCACTTGTCATGTGCGCCCCTTAGTAGGTGCGCCCCTGACTAAACGCGCACTTTGCTAGGTGCGCGTTTTGGTAGGTGCATGCCTTGCCACACACGCACTTAACATATATAGATTCATCACCTCTCCTGTAAAAACTCTGCGAGACCCCCGATATGCCCAAAGCATCCTCAAATTTGTTCCCAAACACAACATGCAAATATTGCATATTGAGTTCGCAAGATCTGTTTGACTTGTTAAACAGAGCTTCTCTCACTTTAAAAGTGAAAGGTAATTAACTGCAGCTTAGTCCATGACTGTCGGAAATTAAGATCCTCACAATCATTAAACCCCAACCTATCCCAGGAAGGAGAAATCTGTAATATGCCTGACAAGAGACGTGCATTCCTATCTCAACAGAGTGACGAAAAACACTCTGTTGATTCTGGCACGCCCGATGGGATGTTCTTTTCTCTCATATCTCGGGTCAAGCGTTCATGCGAACTCATTAAACATATATGTTGATATTTGTACTGAAATAATGCCTTTTCATACAGCAATCAACTTTCAACAACAAAGGACAATGTCTTCCAAGATGAATTCAATTTTCGACATAACCCCGATCCCGTACGTAGTCAATATCAATACTTGCGTGGTTTTCCCCACGAACCTCAGTCGGCAGTGGGAGGAACCGCCCCACCAATTTGGTTCTGTCATCATCTACCCCACAGGAAGCGCTCCTCTAGCGGAAATCTTGACAAACCAGGTGGCCAATCTGGTCTCAAGGGGAAAGAGGTCGAATGTCGTGATCGCTAAGGCACCACAACCCAAATGTAAGACGGTGTCCAAACGACTCTCTGGTGCTCCAGCTGGGGGCAAGACTGCCAGAACAAAGGGTATCATCAAACGTCATAGACGAGCTCAGGCGACGGCTCTGACAGATGCACGATTAGGCGTATCTCTAAAGCTCTCCATCGCTCGGCCTACGGTGTCTTCTCGAAGAACCGAAACCTACCAAGTGCTCAAAACAGAAAAGTTGAGACAGAAGCGGCTCAGATATTGAGCCAACAAGAGGGCCAAGACTCCGGACAAGTAGAATCTTATGAGGTTCCAAGAGCAGGGTTATCCCGCGATGACAGTTGAGTCGGCCGTAAAAGTCAGCAACTCCTTTGAACCCCTGAAGTGGGTTCAGAAAAATACCATGACCGTCAGAATCAAGAAGACAACAATCCGAACGTACTGCAAAGAAACATGTCCCAGCCCCAACATAGAAAGTATGACACCGAGTCTATCAGGCGCTCAGTGCGGCGCGAATGCAGCGGGGCAAAACCAGAAAAGAAGTGCTAGCACTACTCAAGAACCCGGTCAGGCCAGCCGTCTTCAGTCGATTGTCCGTTACTGAAACAGAAGGGCCACGACAGCGGTCCGCTAAATTAGTTTCCAATTATGAAAAGACGCAGGATATGTTATCCACACAGTCTACATGGCGGGCACTCATCCCAGTGACAACCTGCGCAGCAAAAGAAAGGATGAGGCCACCACATCCTAAGCCCAACCTGGCTTGAAGGTGATTGTCACTTCCCAAGATCAGTCACCTCCGCATGACGATGAAAGCCCTTTTGATGAGGCCGATAGGAAAAAATACCCCTCGGTCTATGTGGAGTCAAGCTCGGAAAGTGAGAAAGAGAAGACTTTCTGCCCCAGGACCGCAGAGCAAGAACTGCTTCAATAGCTCCGAAAACAGCTCAGGAGCAAAGATAAAGAGATGACCAAACTTTACTCCATAATCGACGTCTTGATGAGTGTCGTGATGCAGCTCACGGCTCAAATTGCTCGGACTCCCTCCAATCAAGCACAAGTTTCTACTCATGAGCCGGGTGATAAAAACCCAAAGCAACCGATGCCTTTCCCCTTGGGTCCAAGTAAGCAAACTATGCGAAAGCCGACCACATTCCACTTCTGGGGATGCCTTGGCCCCAGATGGCACCATTTCGTTAACGCAAGATCGGATAATGGACTTGGTCACCAGCAAAGTTAAAACATTGGTGGCCGAAGTCGAGGCACAAAAAGATATTGGCTGTAGTGGGCGGCCGTATTCCGCACAGTACGACATGATCGAGTTCCCCAGTGGTTATGTCATACCTAAGTTTAGAAGATTCGACGGGACAGGAAACGCGAATCAATATATTGCTCATTTTAAAGCGTCCTGTGGAAATACAGGAGGCAATGATGCCCTCCTCCTCCGTCAGTTCGTCAACAACCTAACTGATGTCACTTTCGACTAGTACGCGAGCATGTAGGTCGGTTCTGTTACTACTTTTGCCCAGATGGAGTCTCTATTTTGGTAAAGATTTATGAGTGTAAGGGAAAAAATTTCCATTGCTGACCTTGTGAGAACCAATCCGGGAAAGAACGAAAACAATACGGACTTTATCGCCAGATGGCGCTACCTCACTGTCTAGTGTGAGCCGCCGTTGGAGCAGGACCAATCCATCAGCCTCCTCATCGGGAACCTCAGCAATTGGATGGTCTCATTCCTATGTACTGCGGGCTTCAAAACGTTTTAGTAGCTAACCAGGAACGTCCAAATGTTGGAACACTCGAAGCAAGAGTCTACTCCAGATTCTTTGAGTGACAAGTCTTGGAAGAGCAAGAGAGAAGGCAATCATAGAGGGAATTCCAGCAATACTAATATCTTCGATGCGTCTGATAATGAAGACAAGCGATAGGCAGGCAAATCCAAAACAAACCGGCCTTGAAAGCCTGTGCTGTGAGGAGAAGGGACTTCCCTGGCGGAGAAAAAGAACAAGGTTTACTCTTTCAGAAGAGACAAAGTCCGCAACATATTCAAAGATTCTCTGAACTACGGTCTATAATTACCCGAGTCGAAAAGGCTTCATGAAGCAAAGATGATCGACAACTCTTTGTATTGCCCATACCACCGAGTAGTGAACCATGCGATCGAGGATTGCTATATTTTCAAAGACTGGGTCGAAAGCAATACAAGACCGGAGAGATCTGTCACGCCCCACTTCCCAGAGTACGCTAAGATAGGCACGTGACATAGCCAACCATGATACCTGTGGATAGGAAAAATCCTTCCACAGTCACATTACGGCTCTAGAGATATCAAGAACAGGAAAAAACTAAACTATCTAGTACATGTCCATGAGCCAGAATAAACGAGTCGAGAAATGATAATATGCGGAAGCAAAAGATATAGTAAAAGAAACATTTGGAAGTAAAACTGCATATCGACAGGATCTTCACCCCTCGGTCTAACAGCGGCAATACTCCTGATCAGTCTGCAACAAAGGTAGAGGATCTGGGCCATGCAAAACCCAGACGTCAGCGCGTCATAACATCAAGCAATAAAATATAAACAGGGTAATAGGCAATGCAAATATAATCATGAATGGTAAAGCAGATGTGACAGCAATAAAAATCAGGGCAGTGAAGGGTAGTGTGCAGTGAGTAAACTAAACTGGTCTATTGGGTTATCTACTCTCAAGTCTTTGAAATCAATTTGATGAATCATCGATGTAACTCAGTAGTATCCTGTGCATTCCCGGGACCACGGTCTACAGACTCTCGGGCTGAAACCGAGACGTGCCGCTAGGCACTAACAGGAAAGGAGTACAGACCAACGATGTCAGCAGCATCGTCACGAGGCGGGCCTAGCCTCTAAAACCGATCAGTAAAAGCAAGCAACTGTCGAGTTACAAGTCAGGATTTCATCATTGATTTCCCCATACCCCCAAGTTATGTATGTCAAGTCAGGTATTCAGTAATCAAGAACTAATGCCAACACAGGATCAGGTAAGAGCAGGTTTGTCTGGTTAGACAACAGGAACGGTCCGTGAGAACTACATGTCAGGTTTGTTGGCATTAGACACAAGATCAGTTAACAGGTCAAGCCATGGTACATAAGGTCAGGTCAAGTAGTGTACGGTACCATGTCGGGTCGAGTAATATGTGTGTAGCGAGTCATGTCAGGGTGCAAAAGACATCATGTGGGTGCTCATAATCAGATAGCATAATCATGGTTACAAATAAACAAGCATGGTTATTAACAGAACAAGAAAACTGGCACATGTAATATGATATGTAATAGGTGCAGATTAAACTAGTTAGATGCACGGTTATCAGTTTGAGTTTATGGGACGGTTTCCACATTACATGAATACAGTATAGCAAAATAAATATTAGAATCGTGTTAATATGTACTAAAGTAATCAAAGATGCAATCGAATGTAGACCAGGTTAGGAATATGCAAACGGTTGCCCAACAGGGGATATCATACAAAGGAGTACTGTGGCTATGCAAATTATGGTTATAAGATTTAAGTATGAATGTGGATACCTTGTATAGTAACACTAAATGCAACATGGTACGTCCCGGGCTATAGATCAAAATGTTATGACGGGACATCGGGATGTTAAGAAAATGGAGACTATGGTATTATATCTAAACTACAGGTTTAATATGCTTTCAAATAAGTATAAATAGATCACATAGCATGTAGCAAGTTTCACTTGCCTGAACGGATATCAAAGCGGTACGTGCCACGTCGAATATCGGGGAAAACGTCGCGATATGTCCACGCAAGCACAGAACAGAACTAGGTATGGCAAGAACACGATCACACTATCTGTGAATGTCCTCAGAGTCACCCGGAACAACAGCGACGGGCACGGCTCCGTCGATCACCGGAAAACGCGTATCCACGAAACCAAGAAAAGAAGAAGAAGGAGAAGAAGAAGAAGAAGTTGGGATTTGGTGCTCTGGGGTTTGGGACAGAGGCAAAGGCAAAGAGGGTGATGACGACATGGTCGGCAGTGGGTCGGCGACATGAGGGCGACACGAAGGTCGGTGGTCTCTGAAATTTCCTTTCTGCTGCCGACTCTTGAGTTCCCAGAAAGCTTATTTACAGTTTTGTACTTTGTAGAAGATGCATCCCCTGCTAGAGCTTTTCTACCATGCTGATTAGAGATTGATTGCTTTAAAGATAACTTGGTTTTGTTTGATATTGAATTCTGCTTCTGATTATTTTTTCTGAGAACACCTGATGCATTGGTTGCTGATGGCTTCGTCTGCTGCTTATTCTTTTGGCTGTTTGGTTGGCTCTTGAAAGGTTGGTTAGGTGTCGCGGGGTGGAGACGGCTGGAGTCAACGAGAGTGATGAACGGGGATGGGTGATGTCGCGTACAGGAGATAAGAGGAGGAAGACGAAGGTTGCATCGATGAGGGTTGCGGCTAGATGGGTGTTGGTGACGAGGTGAGGGAAAAGTTGCAGGCGATGTGATGGTGGTGATGGTGTTGTGTACCGATGGCGAGGGTGAGGGGAGGCTCTTGGTGGGTGTACAGTAGCGATGGAGTCTCAGGGTTGGAGTTGAGGTGATGGGTTTTCAGATGATGACAAGGAGACGCGGTCGATGGGTAAAGGTTTGGGTTGTCGTCGGGAAAGAAGAAGGAGGAGGAAGGGAGAGCCGGTGTGATAGAGGGCTATGGTGATGGTTGATGTGGAATGAAGATGGTGGTGCTCTAAAATGAAGACGATGACGACGAGGGCATTGACGGTTGAGGGTGCTATGGGTTATGTGCATGATGCAACGGCCTCGGGGAGATGGAAGGAGAAGATGGAGACGAGGAAGAGAGAGGGTGCTCGGTGAGGTGATAGGGTTAGGGTGATGGAGGCGATGAGGAGTTGCAGCGTTTTTAGAAAAACAGAAGAAGAAGAAGATAGAAGGGAGGTGACGAGAATCAGGGAGCGGTGGCGAGAGTCGAGGAATGCACAGTGATCGCGAGATCTGAGAGAAAGCGCGAGAGGAGAAAGAAAAGAAGAGAGAGAGAGAGAGAGAACCGCGCAACAGAGAGGGAGAAAGAGAAAGGAAAAGAGAGAGAGAGAGAGAGTGAGGGCCCACCGAATCAGAGGAAGAGGGAGAGATAGAGCTGGAAAGTTAAGAAAATATTTTTCTTTTTAAAAGTTTAGAAAGGATTTTAGTTTGTTAAAGGAACTCCTAAGCTGTTAAAAAAAATTAAAAGGATCTTAGAATATTTAAATAGTTAGAATCTGGCGGGATATAGAATAATTCAGAAAACATCCAGGTCGGGTCCAAAAGTTTGGATTTGAAATATGAAAATTATTAGCAAGTTCCAAAAATTGAAATGAAGGGTTTTGTAATGAAAAAGCATACCCCCAAGAATGGTCGCACGTACGTGCGCGTAGCCGTCCAAACACGTCCGTTTCACTGAACGGGATGAGAACACGATGCAAGAACGCTACCACAGGGTCAAGGGTATCGAGCAGGCCATGAAATACAATTTTAATTTATTTTACGTGATGTAAATCGTTATATGCAACAAATGCGATACTAAATAAAATATCAGTACGAACTAAATCATGAGGTGCACTAATTCATGCAACCAGTCAAGATAATTTATAAATAAGAGTCAAACAGGTTCAAGCAAGCGGGTCGGGTAAAATGCAAATACAAATGCCAAAATACTATTTGCACCAAAAACACAATAAATCAAGAATGGACCATGGATAAGTAAATACGGAAACTGGAATTGGTATAAATAAATTCGGGTGTTACATTATACCCAACTACAAAAGAATTTCGTTCTCGAAATTCCAAGAACAAGAAAGGGTAAACAACCAAGAAATTTCAAGAATAGATGTGGAAACTTCTGCCAGATTTCATCTTCCAGTTCCCAAGTTAGTTCTCCATGCGAGCGATTACTCCAAGAAACAAGTACAAGAGGGATAACTTTGCTCTTAAGAGCCCTTTTCTCTTCGATCCTCAATTGACATCGGTCGCTCCCCAAAGGTTAAATCTTCTCGTAGTCTGCTCCGAATGATCCAACCCCTGTGTTTCATCTTGACCATACCTACGGGGTTGAGGTACGTAACACACGTCATGAACATTCGACAGGGATTGCGGTAACGCCAAATGATAAGCCACTTCTCCAATACGTTCCAAGATCTCGAAATGTCCAAAGAATCGAGGACTATACTTTCCTCGACTTCCGAAACGAATCACCCCTCTAGTCAGTGATACCTTCAAGAATACCAATCACCAATGGCGAACTCTAGAGGTCTTCTCAACTTATCTGCCTAACTCTTCGTCAGTCTCGTGCTGCTTTAATATTATCCCAAAATCTATTAACCTTCACAACTGTCTGCACAACCAAATCCGGTCCCAATAATCTTCGTTTACCAATATCGTCCCAACAACGGTGAACGACATTTGCGACCATATAAAACTTCGAATGGAGCCATCTGAATAATCGCCCGGAAACTGTTGTTGTATGAAAACTCCACCAAATGTAGATGATCCTCCCATGAACCTTGAAGTTCAACATGCAGCTCTCAACATATCTTCAAGAGTTTGGATCGTTCCCCGACTGGCCATCAGTTTGAGGATGATAAGCTGTGCTCAACTTCAATCAAGTCCCCAAACTTTCCTGTAAGCTCCTCCAAAAGTGTGATAAGAAACGAGTGTCACGGTCGGACACGATACTCACCGGTATTCCATGCAATCTTGCAATCTCCTGTATGCACCGTTCTGCCAAAACTTCTGTTGATTGACCAACCTGAAAAGGAATGAAATGAGCTGCCTTGGTCAAACGATCAACAATCATCCAAACTGCACTGTTGCCTTTTGGACTCCGCGGTAGAGCAGTCATGAAATCTATGGTTATAGGTTCCCACTTCCACTGAGGAATCGGAAGTGGTTGCAATACACCAGCAACCCTTTGATGTTCCGCTTTAACTTGCTGACACACCAAGTACCTTGCCACAAAGCGGACAGTCTCCCGTTTCACGCCTTTCCACTAGAATTGCTGTCGTAGATCACGGTATATCTTCATGCCTCCTAGATGTACGGAATATGCGGAATTGTGTGCCTCCTTCACAACTTCTTGCGAAAGTCTCCGTTTGGCACACACAAACGGCTACCATATCGCGGCAAACCATCTTCATGGATCAACAAGCCCGTTCTAAGTCCAGCTTCAACTTGTTCTCGAAACTTCTGCAATCTTGGGTCCTGCAATTACACTGCTTCTATTCTCGATCAACGACGACTGTATTTGCAGTTGCAACAACTGTCTTGAAGAATGCGGTAGCACAACCTCCAAATCGAATCTCCGAAAGTCTTCACTAAGTTTCTTCTGTGTGGTCAACATCTGAATTGCCGGCAACCGACTAAGCGCATCCGGCACAACATTAATTTTCCCGGATGGTACGTAAGATCGAGATCGTAGTCAGCCATCAACCATCTTCGCTGTCTCACAATTTGCTCCTTCTGAGTGAACACATACTTTAAGCTTTCGTGATAAATGAAAACTTCAACCATTTCGCCCAATAAGTAGTGTCTCCAAATCTTCAAAGCGAAAATCCCAGCTGTTAACTCCAAGTCATGAGTTGGGTAATTCCTCTCATGGGTCTTCAACTGTCTTGTTGCGTAAGTTGTAACCCTCCCATGCTGCACCAAAATACATCCCAATTCTTTCTCCGGTGCGTTGCTGTGAAACACCAATCTTCCGGAACCGTCTGGTATGGTTAAAACAGGTGCGGTCATCAACCTCTGCTTCACGCCTCGAAAGCTGTCGCACACTTATCCGCTCACCCCAATGGTACTTTCTTACAAATAAGCTTGGTCAAGGCTCAGCCAAACGAGCAAAACTCTCCACCAACCTTCTATGTATCCTGCAAGTCTAAGAAACTTCTGATCTTTATAACATTCTTCGGAATCGGCCAGTCTTGAACTGCTGCAATCTTTCCTGGGTAAACGGCGATTCCATTTCTAGCTACGATATGTCCCCAAACTTTACATCTTCAAGCCCAAACTTGCACTTGCTCATCTTTGCATATAATCTTTCTTGCCTCAATGTCTGCAGTGCGATTTTCAAGTGTTCTGCATGCTCTTCAATGCTCCTCGAGTAGATCAGAATATCTTCAATGACCCTTACTAAAACTGGTCCAAGAATGGTGAAAAGATTCAGTTCATCAAGTCCATAAATATTGCCGGTGTA
This sequence comes from Agapanthus africanus, assembly GCA_030015575.1. Taxonomy (NCBI): domain Eukaryota; kingdom Viridiplantae; phylum Streptophyta; class Magnoliopsida; order Asparagales; family Amaryllidaceae; genus Agapanthus; species Agapanthus africanus. The sequence continues at coordinate 512,169,492 of CM057347.1, read as the reverse complement.
TTCGTTACTCCGAAGGGCATCACAATACTCGTAATGTCCATACTGAGTTCGGAACGCAGTCTTGCAATTATCTTCTGATTGAACTCGGACCTGATGATATCCGAACCTCAAATCCAGCTCCGAGAATACCCTCGCACCACTAAGCTTCTCAAACACTTCGCCAATGCGAGAGATCGGGTACTTGTCCATAACAGTCACTCGGTTAAATTCTCGGTAGTCAACGCATGCCTTCCCTGTGTCATCTTTCTTCTTTACTAGGAGGACTGGAGCTTCCCAAGTTAAATTGCTGCGGCGAAACCAACCCTTCTCAAGTAATTCAGCAACTTGCTTCCTGATTTCTTCCAACTCCACTGGTGCCATCGGGTAATACGCCTTTGAGATTGGTGCTGCACCAGGAACAAGTTCAATTGCAAACTCCACATCTCGCTTCGGCGGTAAACCTGATATGTCTTCAAACACGTCCATGAAACTCTCGAATATAGTCGGCGCTTCTTCCTTATCCATTTTCATCGACGAAAGAACATTATTTGTCGGCCTAGCCCTAAACTCGACTGGCCCGACAGAACTGCTTCCTCCAGCAAAACAACTTCCGAATGTCCGGAAATCTGAAGAATCACTTTCCTTTCCTTACAATCAATATGAGCATGGAAAGTGCCGCAAAAATCCATTCCCAAGACAACAACAAACAAGGGAACGCACTAGGATTGAATAGTCCTAATGCGGGAAAACAAGAACAAGTAAGATATCGAGATGACTTTATCCGAAGTCAAGATACTGAAAAGGGTTAAGCACGATAAACATGATTCAAGCTGGTGATAAACAAGAACCGGTAAGCAATGAAACCGAGAGAAGTAAGGTAATATAACGATCATGGAATAAGGAAGTGAATCAAGACTAGGACTCCAAGTTACTTAAATAGAGTACCGCATTGTAACAATGCTGCATTTCATGGGTACAATTACATAACTCCACCCAAGTCGCCCAAATCCTAGTATCAGAATCAAGAAATTGGGAGAAACAATAGAGAATCAAAAGATTTCAGGTCGAAATGCAAAGTGGTTTGCATATCGCCCAAACAAAGGATCAAGAGAAGAATATGATTCAACAATCACGATAATCAAGGTGGCAGGACATGTTCCTAATCACGAGTATTCTGATTCGTGTATTGGGTCCAATACCCAACTATAAAAGAATCAACCCGATTAACCTATATCCTATGGCTCTGATACCAAAAGAATCATGTCACGCCCCATTTCCCAGAGTACTCTAAGATAGGCACGTGACATAGCCAACCATGCTACCTGTGGATAGGAAAAATCCTTCCATAGTCACATTACGGCTGTAGAGATATCAAGAACAGGAAAAAACTAAACTATTTAGTATATGTCCATGATCCAGAATAAACGAGTCGAGAAATGATAATATGCGGAAGCAAAAGATATAGTAAAAGAAACACCTGGAAGTAAAACCGCATACCGACAGGATCTTTACCGCTCGGTCTAACAGCGGAAATACTCCGGATCAGTCTGCAACAAAGGTAGAGGATCTGGGCCATGCAAAACCCAGACGTCAGCGCGTCATAACATCAAGCAATAAAATATAAACAGGGTAATAGGTAATGCAAATATAATCATGAATGGTAAAGCAGATGTGACAACAATAAAAATCAGGGCAGTGAAGGGTAGTGTGCAGTGAGTAAACTAAACAGGTCTATTGGGTTATCTACTCTCAAGTCTTTGAAATCAATTTGATGAATCATCGATGTAACTCAATAGTATCCCGTGCATGCCCGGGACCACGGTCTACAGACTCTCGGGCTGAAACCGAGACGTGCCGCTAGGCACTAACAGGAAAGGAGTACAGACCAATGATGTCAGCAGCATCGTCACGAGGCAGGCCTAGCCTCTAAAACTGATCAGTAAAAGCAAGAAACTGTCGAGTTACAAGTCAGGATTTCATCATTGATTTCCCCATACCCCCAAGTTATGTATGTCAAGTCAGGTATTCAGTAATCAAGAACTAATGCCAACACAGGATCAGGTAAGAGCAGGTTTGTCTGGTTAGACAACATGAACGATCCGTGAGGACTGTTCCCCTCCGAACGGCGGCCGGCGACGTCGGGACGTCACGTGCCTGAGGTTCGGGGCAGATGCTATTTGGTTTTACCCGCCTATCTCTCCGAAGATGCCAAGTTGATTTATGGCACCGTGTATCGGAGGTTTAGACGGATGCGGCCGATGTAGCAGACTTTGTCAGATTCTCCCTCGCTTGAGGGGTTTTTGATTGTGGGGACGCTCTTCCCTGCAGGCGCAAGCCCCTGCAGTTAATTACGCTACCGCATCGCGGTAACAACTTTCTCCTTCTCCAGAATTTCACTTCGTGTCGTGTGTGTTTGTTTTGTTTGTGGTTGCCCGTGGATTGTATACGGAGACTGAGTAATGCCGTCGCCCGTAGGACGTGGATTAGTCCAAATCCGTATTTACTTAGATTTGGGTTTGGTGTTTTTTTTGGTTTAAGGATACATTAGTCGCGTTGCGGCTAAGATCAACTTAAACGTTCGTCAAGGATACGTTAGTCCTGTTTTGGACTAATATCGACTTGACGTAGTGATTGATTTAATTATCTGGCCGTCGGGACTCGTCACCTCTCTGACGTCGTTGAAGGATTACAACGACATGTATCAGAGGAGCTCGGAGATGTACCCTCGAACCAGAGTTCATTGGGAGTTTTATAATCCATTTGAATGTTTAAGGATACGTCAGCCGTGTTTGGGGCTAAGATCAACTTAAACGGGACCGTTTAGATCCGGCAAAAGAACATTTAAAGGCTCTATTGTTCCAGTTTAGGGACGTGGTGGTCCATAGGTAGTTTAGGGACGTTGCGGTCCATGCTCCAGTTTAGGGACGTGGTGGTCCATATTCCAGTTTAGGGACGTGGTGGTCCGACATTAGTTTAAGGACGTTTCGGTCCAATATTAGTTTAGGGACGTTTCGGTCCAATATTAGTTTAGGGATGTTTCGGTCCAACATTAGTTTAAGGACGTTCCGGTCCATGAGTTTAAGGACCCCGCAGTCCGTATCGATGTGTGGTCATTGGGACCCGTCACCTCTTTGACGTCGTTGAGGAATTACAACGACGGATGTCAAAGGAGTTCGGAGATGTACCCTCGAACCGGATGTAAATTGATTTAGAAGAGCAATTTTGCTCAGTCAATTTAATTTAAAGACTTATGGCCAAAATTGGGCTAAGTCCAGTTGAAATGTTCAACGTTTTATTTGCTTTTGCATTGCATTTATTTTTATTTGGGCCTTGCCCAGAAAGGATGCAGAGTATCAATTTGTTTTGGGCTCTACCCTTTTAGGAATGATGCAAGGTATTAATTTTATTTGGGCTCTGCCCTTATATAAAGGATGCAAAGCATCAATTTATTTGGGCTCTGCCCATTTATTGCCTTGCAATTTATTTTGGCCTGTCAGGTCATTTTGATTTGGGCATGGCCCTTCAAATAGTGCAAAGCACCAAGAATCTTTTGGATTCAAGAAAATGAGTGCAGGGCACTTTTTAATGATCTAAATTTAGATCAAAGAAGAGAAAAGAAAATCTTTTCTTTCTTTCTGTCTCAGAGAACCAGAGGTTCATAGCAAGTGCAAGGCACTATTTTTATTTATTTATTTATCTGAGAACCAGAGGTTCATAGCAAGTGCAAGGCACTATTTTTATTTATTTATTTATCTGAGAACCAGAGGTTCATAGCAAGTGCAAGGCACTATCTGTTGTGCGCACGTGCGTTGCACGTGGTGCCGCATGGCGGGCATACGTGCGTTGCACGTGGCGCACATGCGCATTATGAAGAGAAGCAAAGCTTCTATATATGGAGAACAAGCTCCTTTTAATATTATTAAATATTCTCATGTGGTGCGCACGTGCGTTGCACGTAGTGCCGCATGGCGGGCACACGTGCGTTGCACGTAGCGCACATGGCGCTGCGCATATGCGCATTATGGAGGAGCATGCTCCTATCTTGGAGAACTAAGCTCCTTTGAGTATTGAATCCTTTGAGGATTTTTACTCTACCTTTCTAAGAGGTATCCCCTCTTATTTATATTGGAGTGGTAGAGAAGCCACCTCTCCTTTTCCCGATGTGGGACTAAAAAATGCATTCCCCATGTAGTAGAGCATTACTTTAGATTACACGTGTATAACACATTTGCTCATAACTTTTGATCTCGGATGAATTATGAGGCCCATAATATATCAAATCGAAGGTCTTTTCGAGGTGCTTTCAATATCATCAGAATTTAGCTGTTTTTCGTTCCGGAGTTTGTCAAAATACAGCTCGGAAAATACGGGTTCGCATCTTCTTCCTTAAATCACATGTGCATAGACATTTGCTCATAACTTTTGATCCCGGATGAATTATGAGGCCCATAATATATCAAATCGAAGGGTTTTTCGAGACGCTTTCAATACAATCAGAATTTATCCGTTTCTCCTTCGGGAGTTTGTCAAAAAACAGCCCGGAAGATACTGGTTCGTATTTCCTTAAGCGTATCGCTGCCATTTGATACCTTGGACTCTTTTGTGCAGAAATTTTTGGCGGGAACAAATGCCCCCCACTACTTTGCCCACGTAAGTATGTACGTGGGTGAAGTAGTGCAGAGTTATACAGAGTTATGCATGGCGTATGACCAGTTTTGGGTTGATGTATCACTTTCAGAATCTTGATCTGAGAAGATAACGAGCGGACACAAGCGTCGTCATTTATCATTGACTCAAATCTCAACTCTTAAGGGATATAGTTCCAACCCTTAACTCCATGAGCCGCATCCTTCTATTTCTTTTTTTTTGTCTCACTCTGGCGTGGAGTAGTTCATACGCTTATGAGTAAGTTCTCCATTTCAGTGGCATGTAGCTTTGGCAAGTGTGGCTCATAGATGGTCGGCCCATCTTGACTTCTTTGCAGGGCAGTGATGGCTTAGGAGACAGGGGTAGGATCTGCCACCTAAGGCTTTTCAACTTTACGAGCCGTGAGGGTCTCATAAAGACTTTTCTCCCTACGAGTCGTGAGGATCTCGTAGGTGTATTTTCTCCTTGGGAATCGTGAGGATTCCTAAGTGTGTTTTCTCTTATAAGTCGTAAGGATCCTATAAGAGAGTTTTCCCTCTTACGAGTCGAGAGGACCCGTAAGCGGTTGTTTCCCTCTTTGTCGACAATCGACTTCAGAGAGTGAGACCCGTGAATAGTATGCAAGAGACCATTTAGGATTGACTTGCAGGGTCCCATTGTTCAGGAAGTGAGTTTTTGAATCCTTACTGCCCGAGATGTGAGTCAAAGAAGCTCTCGTCACGGAGTGTTTGTATCCGTGAGTTGAGAAGTTTTGCGAGGGATTTTTTGTTTCCCAAGCGCCAAGGATTATTTGTGTCCTTGGGGTTTGAAACGAGTCGATGGTTCCCACGGAGGCGCTGGTGGCTCTGCGAGTCGACGCGGATCAGAAGGCTCTCGTCAAGGAGTGTTTGTATCCGTGAGTTGAGAAGTTTTGCGAGGGATTATTTGTTTCCCAAGCGCCAAGGATTATTTGTGTCCTTGGGGTTTGAAACGAGTCGATGGTTCCCACGGAGGCGCTGGCGGCTCTGCGAGTCGACGCGGATCAGAAGGCTCTCGTCAAGGAGTGTTTGTATCCGTGAGTTGAGAAGTTTTGCGAGGGATTATTTGTTTCCCAAGCGCCAAGGATTATTTGTGTCCTTGGGGTTTGAAACGAGTCGATGGTTCCCACGGAGGCGCTGGTGGCTCTGCGAGTCGACGCGGATCAGAAGGCTCTCGTCAAGGAGTGTTTGTATCCGTGAGTTGAGAAGTTTTGCGAGGGATTATTTGTTTCCCAAGCGCCAAGGATTATTTGTGTCCTTGGGGTTTGAAACGAGTCGATGGTTCCCACGGAGGCGCTGGTGGCTCTGCGAGTCGACGCGGATCAGAAGGCTCTCGTCAAGGAGTGTTTGTATCCGTGAGTTGAGAAGTTTTGCGAGGGATTATTTGTTTCCCAAGCGCCAAGGATTATTTGTGTCCTTGGGGTTTGAAACGAGTCGATGGTTCCCACGGAGGCGCTGGTGGCTCTGCGAGTCGACGCGGATCAGAAGGCTCTCGTCAAGGAGTGTTTGTATCCGTGAGTTGAGAAGTTTTGCGAGGGATTATTTGTTTCCCAAGCGCCAAGGATTATTTGTGTCCTTGGGGTTGGAAACGAGTCGATGGTTCCCACGGAGGCGCTGGTGGCTCTGCTAGTCGACGCGGATCAGAAGGCTCTCGTCAAGGAGTGTTTGTATCCGTGAGTTGAGAAGTTTTTGTTGAAGTCATTGTCTTCTTCGGTTGAAATGAACCGTTGAGGTTTGGCTTCGTCATTTGACGGAATCCGCTGGGGAAGTATGGTTCCTTCTTTGTTTACGCCCTTGGATTGTATACATGGATCGATGTGATCTTAACTGTAGGGCCAAAGTTTTATCATTTCTTCTTTTTATTTTTTTTTATTTCCGCGATGCTCTATCATTTCAGCTTTTATATCGCGAAAGTCGCGATTGCCCAATCATTTCGGCTATTTTTCGCGGTGCCCAATCATTTCGGCTTTTTATTTTATTTTTACCCGCTGCTTTTTATTGCGGGTTGCCCGATCATTTCGGCTATTTCTTCATGCATATATTTTTACTTGCTGCTTTTTTATTGCAGGTCGCCCCATCATTTCGGCTATTTCGTATGCATGTGCGGCCTACTGGCTTTTCGCTGTAAACTTGAAATTGGACACCGATTTCGGCATCAGCACCGCTACAACTGGGATATTGCCAGGAGCGAATCATCATTTGCCTCTGTCGTTGTCAAACAAAGGAGGCTTAGCGACCAGGTTTAAGGTCCTGTCGACTAAGGCTTTTGACTTCATGAGCCGTAAGGGTCTCGTGAAGGTATTTCTCCCTACGAGTCGTGGGGATCTTGTAGGTGTATTTTCTCCTTAGGAGTCGTGAGGATCCCTAAGTGTTTGTTTCTCTGTAAGTCGCAAGTGATCCTACAGGAGGGCTTTCTCCTTGTAAGTCGAGAGGATTTACAAGGGTTGTTTACCATGCAAACTATCCCTAGTTTCAGATGGGACTTAGTTAGGGGAATGTTTATTCGCGCCCGTGGATTGTATACAAGGGTCAATATTGAACCACTTGTAGGGCAATATTGGAAGTTTGTGGTGGTTTGCTTAAGCACAGGTTTAGGTCTCTGTGACTTAAGACTTTCAAATCCTATGAGCCGTGAGGGTCCCATAAGAGAGTTCTCCTTACGAGTCGTGAGGATCTCGCAAGTGTATTTTCTCCTTAGGAATCGTGGGGATCCCTAAGTGTGTTGCTCCTTTGTGAGTCGTAAGGATCTCACGCAAGTGGTTTCTCCTTACAAGGTCGAGAGGACTCTATAAGGGTTCTTTAACGAAGTTGCGCCCTTTCGGGTTTTCACAAACATTCGCCGGTAGTCCTGCTGTTTTTACTCACAGAGCCCTTTTCATCCGTGCCCATTTTGCTTATGGACATACCGTTTTTTTTTCTTTCTTTTTCTTTTTCTCTTTTTTTTTTTTTTTTTTACGAGGTCGCGCCCTTTCGGGTTTTCACGAACACTCGTCGGTAGCCCTGCTGTTTTTACTCACGGAGCCCTTTCGGGTTTTCATCCGTGCCCATTTTGCTTGTGGACGTACCGTTTTTTTTTGTTTTTTTTATTTTATTTTATTTTTTTTTTATTTTTATTTTATTAACACGTCAGCCTGAAGATGCTGCGGGTTGGGAGTAGTTTAACGACGTTTCGGTCATTTGCAAGTTTTAGGACATTGAGGTCCGTCGTTAGTTTAAGGACATCTCGGTCCGTTGTTAGTTTAAGGACGTTTCGGTCCGTTATCCAGTTTTTAGGACGTAGTGGTCCGTTAGGCTTTCTCTATGAATGAGCATGATGCCCCCGGCGTGTCCATATTTTTCGGAGCATGCGGTTGTGGCGGGTTCACCTTCCAAATTTCGGACAACGCGAACTTGCCCTGTTGGTATTGGTCTTCAACCCAGTTCTTGAAGACGTAGCAATCCTCGATCAGATGACCTACCGTTTGGTGGTAAGGGCAATAATTAGGATTATTAATATCGCCTGGCCGCAATGGACGTTTTGGATTCGGCAGATTGATGAGTCTGTCGCACACTGCCAGCTCGAACAGTCCCCTTGTTTTATCTTGCGGAAACGAGTAAGGACGTTTCAACTTTTCCTGGAGGGATTGCCGCTTGTTGCTTTGGCAAGCAACCGGTCTAGGGTCACCTGATTGTTGGTGAGTGCTGGCGACGAGGGCCGTTTTTCTTTTTCCTTTATCCTTTTTGTTCGATCCTTTGTTTACGGGGCCGAGATTTTTTCCGAGTAGCATGCGATTGCACGGCTGAACGTTCTCGCAGATTCTCAATTCCTTTATTTTTGAAATAGATTCCCCGATGGAAGAGTTGGGGGTAGCTTCTTCGTCAGAGTCGCTTCCAAAGGTGATAATTTGTGATCCCTTGAAGTCGGCTATATGACAGTCGGCGGTGGCTCTTTTGCACTCATATATCGCATTTTTCCGATGTCCACAAGCTTCACACTTTGTCCTGTCGAAGTGTTGCTTTTGAGCGACATACCCTTGCCACCAACAGTTAAAGGACTCGCAGTCTTCGGTAGGATGTATGATCTTCTGATGATATAAACAAAAGTTAGGGTGCATCTCTACCTCAGAGAAAGGATTTTCTACGGAGGGCGGTAGCTTCATTCCTACTGATAGAGCTTTGGCGAACCGTTTCCTCGTCTTGAATTTATTTTTACCCGCAGTGTATGGCTTTTGATTTGACGGGAATACCTTGGTTCTTTCCAGTATGGCCATTTCATGCTCTTGATTGGCTTTTGCTTTCAAACGAATTTCATTTAGGAAGGCATCGATCAACTTGTCTGACGGCCGCGAAATTTCTGTTTCAGGGTCCGCCGTTGATTTCTCAGCGCAAGGATCCTCCTCCTCATCCGTCAGTGAATGAGAAATCACATGACAAGTCGCTACGTAGTCTTCGGATTCATCCGATAAGTTTTCTCCATTGTTTTCATCCTCGACGAAAGAACAAGTTGCCCCCGGCGTGTCCGTCTTCTTTGGAGAGTGCGGCTGTGGGGGGTTTACCTTCCAGCTTTCAGACAGCGTGAACTTGCCTTGCAGGTATTGATCCTCAATCCATCCCTTAAAGACGAAACAATCCTCAATCGGGTGACTTACCGTTTGGTGGTAAGGGCAATAATTGGGATTATTAAGATCGCCTGGCTGCGACAGACGCTTTGGACTTGGCAGATTGATGAGTCTGTTACGCACTGCCAGCTCAAACAGTCTTCTCGTTTTATTCTGAGGAAACGAGTAAGGACGTCCTAGCCTCTCTTCGAGGGATGGGCGTGGACGCACGTTGTTTTGGCGAGCGACCGGCTTTGAGTTGCTCGGCTGTTGCTGAGCGTTGGCGACGATGATCGCTTTTCCTTTCTCATTTCGGGGATCGGGTCTTGGAGGAGACGGTCTATGGCCCATCTGGTCCATTTGGGCTAATTTGTCGATCAAGGCCTGGAAGGTGGTCGGCCTGAAGAACATCATGAATTGCGAGATGGTCGCCTGCGGATCGAGAGTGCCCACAAACATGCCTACCGCAGGAGCCTCTTCTATGCGTTGTTCGCATTTGGATCATAGGTTCCGCCATCGTGTTGCGTATTGGACACATGTTTCGCCTGACTTTATCCTGGCATTTATCAGTGCTGTAATCGGGGTGCGTTCACTAGCACTTGCGAATCTTTGTGTAAACAGCAGTTCCATCTCTGCAAATGTTTTGACAGAGTCGTTAGGTAGCTCCGAATACCATTCAAAGGCTGTTTCTGCTAAGCTGCCGACGAATTGACGTAGCAACAATTTGTCACCGCCTCCAGTATTGCCGCATAAGGCCCTGAATTGAGCGACATGCTGATGCGGATTCCCTGTCCCTTTATATACGTGGAATTTAGGGATCGTATATCCTGGCGGGTAATTGATATGGTCATACCAGCTCGGATACGGTCGTCCGGTTCTAACAATTTGCCCAGCCGCTTCATTCGCCTGATGAACCCGGATCTGCTGAGCTATATATTCGTCTAGGTCAACTTTGGAGATTGCCTCCTCCTTGGCTGTTGATAGAGCCGGCGGAGGATTTGACGTTTCTCCCCTGTCGTCTTCAAGGACGATCGGAGGATCTTCGGCAGGAGGGTCCGGCTGTAACATCATCCCTACAATATCTTGGAAGAGGAACGCCATCTGTTTTATGTTAGCCGCTTGCTCTGCAGCTTCTTTGTCCCTCTTTTCGAGGACTCTGCGTAAAAAGTCAGCGTCGGTTTCTTGTTCTTGACGCTCATCCGAAGACGTTTCAGAGCTTTCTTTTGGCTCAGTGAGTGCAGCCATTGTAGTCATCATTTCCTGAAGCTTTTGTTGTTGCTCCTGGGCTTTCGTCACGGATCGGGTGAGCGGTCGGTGGCCCATAGAAGTGCGGCTTTCCTCCTTTCCAGAAGCCATATAAACAGTGTGCACCACCATGCCCCCAGACTTGGGGCGTTTGTGTTCGGTGTCTTTGCGATTTGCCGAAGACACAGGGGCTTCTTGCGGCCTCCTTTTTTGAGTGATTGGAGTTAAGGGAGCCGTTGTAGTGGGCACCCAAGTAGCTTTTGCTTTTTGTGCTTTGACAGAGTAATCCTTCCCCTGCCGAACCTTCATCTTTTTCTGTCGTCGGAGGCAGTCTTGATCGATCACCGACTCTTGAACTTGTCGCCAGACTTTGTAAATTTTAGAGGACAGCCGTTGAAGGGGCTGCTCTAGCTTCTTCTCTGGAATATTCTTCACAGATGAATGAGTTCGCTTTAGCACCGCAGTAGGAGAGTTTCTGCGCACCGAGTTCAGCAACTCAAAGCTGTTCTTGGTTGGAACAGCAGTATCGATCTCCACCATTAGAGTTGGAGGAGTAAGTCCAGAGGGGGAGTTGCCCCCAGCCTTCTTCACTCGGCGCCAGTAGCGACGTCGGGCATGTCGTGCTGATGGAGTTGTTTCAGCTATAGGGGTGACCTCCTCATGCCCCCTGTGTTGGTCAGAATATACCGGTACCAGCTTTTTAAAGATCGACGTCCGTTGAGAGGGGACGGCCAACTTGTCAGAAGCGGACTTCTGAACATGGGAAGCAACCTTGGTGATTTTGCCAGGAACGGGAGTTGGGATGGCTATCCGTTTTGGGATAACGCCTTCTGGTATGGCAGGCTTCTTCATGGGCCCGATGGAGCTCTGGCCTAATCCATTAAAACCTGAAGCAGTGGAGTTGGATGACTCGTTGAGAGGGGTCGCGGCAGTGGCAAGTCGGTCGAAGACCAACTTCTTTGGAGCTTCTTGCGATGTTATTGGGGCATTGAAGCTTATCAATGGGAGCATAGTCCCGAAGAACAATCCAGCGGTGGCCTGAGTTACTTGCTCCACTGGCATCTTGAAAAGGGAGGCCGCTTGGGGCCCATAAGTCACTCCTCCGGACGGGATGGAGCGAGAGATGCAGTTGCAGGTAGTGCAGTCTGAAGCCATTGATCTTCTGTTTCCTGCACGAAGCAAGATACCAAATCTTAGTACCTCGAATCCACAGGCAACCACAGCAAATCGCGATTCGTTCTCGAACACGACACACGAAGTATGGAGTGGAAAGAGGAAAAGGTCCCAACGGGCGTGCCAGAATCTGTTCCCCTCCGAACGGCGGCCGGCGACGTCGGGACGTCACGTGCCTGAGGTTCGGGGCAGATGCTATTTGGTTTTACCCGTCTATCTCTCCGAAGATGCCAAGTTGATTTATGGCACCGTGTATCGGAGGTTTAGACGGATGCGGCCGATGTAGCAGACTTTGTCAGATTCCCCCTCGCTTGAGGGGTTTTTGATTGTGGGGACGCTCTTCCCTGCAGGCGCAAGCCCCTGCAGTTAATTACGCTACCGCATCGCGGTAACAACTTTCTCCTTCTCCAGAATTTCACTTCGTGTCGTGTGTGTTTGTTTTGTTTGTGGTTGCCCGTGGATTGTATACGGAGACTGAGTAATGCCGTCGCCCGTAGGACGTGGATTAGTCCAAATCCGTATTTACTTAGATTTGGGTTTGGTGTTTTTTTTGGTTTAAGGATACATTAGTCGCGTTGCGGCTAAGATCAACTTAAACGTTCGTCAAGGATACGTTAGTCCTGTTTTGGACTAATATCGACTTGACGTAGTGATTGATTTAATTATCTGGCCGTCGGGACTCGTCATTTCTCTGACGTCGTTGAAGGATTACAACGACATGTATCAGAGGAGCTCGGAGATGTACCCTCGAACCAGAGTTCATTGGGAGTTTTATAATCCATTTGAATGTTTAAGGATACGTCAGCCGTGTTTGGGGCTAAGATCAACTTAAACGGGACCGTTTAGATCCGGCAAAAGAACATTTAAAGGCTCTATTGTTCCAGTTTAGGGACGTGGTGGTCCATAGGTAGTTTAGGGACGTTGCGGTCCATGCTCCAGTTTAGGGACGTGGTGGTCCATATTCCAGTTTAGGGACGTGGTGGTCCGACATTAGTTTAAGGACGTTTCGGTCCAATATTAGTTTAGGGACGTTTCGGTCCAATATTAGTTTAAGGACGTTTCGGTCCAACATTTGTTTAAGGACGTTCCGGTCCACGAGTTTAAGGACCCCGCAGTCCGTATCGATGTGTGGTCATTGGGACCCGTCACCTCTTTGACGTCGTTGAGGAATTACAACGACGGATGTCAAAGGAGTTCGGAGATGTACCCTCGAACCGGATGTAAATTGATTTAGAAGAGCAATTTTGCTCAGTCAATTTAATTTAAAGACTTATGGCCAAAATTGGGCTAAGTCCAGTTGAAATGTTCAACGTTTTATTTGCTTTTGCATTGCATTTCTTTTTTTTTTATTTTTATTTGGGCCTTGCCCAGAAAGGATGCAGAGTATCAATTTGTTTTGGGCTCTACCCTTTTAGGACTGATGCAAGGTATTAATTTTATTTGGGCTCTGCCCTTATATAAAGGATGCAAAGCATCAATTTATTTGGGCTCTGCCCATTTATTGCCTTGCAATTTATTTTGGCCTGTCAGGTCATTTTGATTTGGGCATGGCCCTTCAAATAGTGCAAAGCACCAAGAATCTTTTGGATTCAAGAAAATGAGTGCAGGGCACTTTTTAATGATCTAAATTTAGATCAAAGAAGAGAAAAGAAAATCTTTTCTTTCTTTCTGTCTCAGAGAACCAGAGGTTCATAGCAAGTGCAAGGCACTATTTTTATTTATTTATCTGAGAACCAGAGGTTCATAGCAAGTGCAAGGCACTATTTTTATTTATTTATTTATCTGAGAACCAGAGGTTCATAGCAAGTGCAAGGCACTATTTTTATTTATTTATTTATCTGAGAACCAGAGGTTCATAGCAAGTGCAAGGCACTATCTGTTGTGCGCACGTGCGTTGCACGTGGTGCCGCATGGCGGGCATACGTGCGTTGCACGTGGCGCACATGCGCATTATGAGGAGAAGCAAAGCTTCTATATATGGAGAACAAGCTCCTTTTAATATTATTAAATATTCTCATGTGGTGCGCACGTGCGTTGCACGTAGTGCCGCATGGCGGGCACACGTGCGTTGCACGTAGCGCACATGGCGCTGCGCATATGCGCATTATGGAGGAGCATGCTCCTATCTTGGAGAACTAAGCTCCTTTGAGTATTGAATCCTTTGAGGATTTTTACTCTACCTTTCTAAGAGGTATCCCCTCTTATTTATATTGGAGTGGTAGAGAAGCCACCTCTCCTTTTCCCGATGTGGGACTAAAAAATGCATTCCCCATGTAGTAGAGCATTACTTTAGATTACACGTGTATAACACATTTGCTCATAACTTTTGATCTCGGATGAATTATGAGGCCCATAATATATCAAATCGAAGGTCTTTTCGAGATGCTTTCAATATCATCAGAATTTAGCTGTTTTTCGTTCCGGAGTTTGTCAAAATACAGCTCGGAAAATACTGGTTCGCATCTTCTTCCTTAAATCACATGTGCATAGACATTTGCTCATAACGTTTGATCCCGGATGAATTATGAGGCCCATAATATATCAAATCGAAGGGTTTTTCGAGACGCTTTCAATACAATCAGAATTTATCCGTTTCTCCTTCGGGAGTTTGTCAAAAAACAGCCCGGAAGATACTGGTTCGTATTTCCTTAAGCGTATCGCTGCCATTTGATACCTTGGACTCTTTTGCGCAGAAATTTTTGGCGGGAACAAGGACTACATGTCAGGTTTGTTGGCATTAGACACAAGATCAGGTAACAGGTCAAGCCATGGTACATCAGGTCAGGTCAAGTAGTGTACGGTACCATGTCGGGTCGAGTAATATGTGTGTAGCGAGTCATGTCAGGGTGCAAAAGACATCATGTGGGTGCTCATAATCAGCTAGCATAATCATGGTTACAAATAAACAAGCATGGTTATTAACAGAACTAGAAAACTGGCACATGTAATATGATATGTAATAGGTGTAGATTAAACTAGTTAGATGCACGGTTATCAGTTTGAGTTTACGGGACGGTTTCCACATTACATGAATACAGTATAGCAATATAAATATTAGAATCGTGTTAATATGTACTAAAGTAATCAAAGATGCAATTGAATGTAGACCAGGTTAGGAATATGCAAACGGTTGTCCAACAGGGTATACCATACAAAGGAGTACTGTGGCTATGCAAATAATGGTTATAAGATTTAAGTATGAATGTGGATGCCTTGTATAGTAACACTAAATGCAACATGGTACGTCCCGGGCTATAGATCAAAATGTTATGACGGGACATCGGGATATTAAGAAAATGGAGACTATGGTATTATATCTAAACTACAGGTTTAATATGCTTTCAAATAAGTATAAATAGATCACATAGCATGTAGCAAGTTTCACTTGCCTGAACGGATATCAAAGCGGTACGTGCCACGTCGAATATCGGGGAAAACGTCGCGATATGTCCACGCGAGCACAGAACAGAACTAGGTATGGCAAGAACACGATCACGCTATCTGTGAATGTCCTCAGAGTCACCCGGAACAACAGCGACGGGCACGGCTCTGTCGATCGCCGGAAAACGCGTATCCACGAAACCAAGAAAAGAAGAAGAAGGAGAAGAAGAAGAAGCTGGGATTTGGTGCTATGGGGTTTGGGACAGAGGCGAAGGCAAAGAGGGTGATGACGACACGTGATTGGTAATATTTTTGCGTACTTAGTTAATTACCGCAATCAAGACGGTTTTGCTTGTAGCTAGCCGGTTGAGTATGGATCGTCCGCAGGGAGATGGGAATCTTTTTTTATGTGCTTTAACGAGTTAAGTCCAAATGTCCAGGTTTGTTTTTAGATTAACTATATGCTACAATGATATGTAAAGAGAGCTTGTTTGGGTTAAGATTAGGATTAGGTTAGTTTGAGTTAGGAGTCGCTCACTTCTTTCGTTGCCACTTTTAATATCGGTGTTACGGTAATCGGCAACAACGGGGATTAGCACGACTAGGAAGGAACCTGCGAGTATAAGCTAGGCTTTCCAACGCTTAAGTTCTTCCTTTTGGTGCTTGTCCGTCCGTTCTTGGCTCTTAGCCTTAACCTCCAGTTAATTCAACCACAACCGGTCTCACTAAGGAATCACCGCTATCATGTAGGATAGGGTGCCGTTGGGAGTGGATTGTGGTTCAATTAACGGAAGTCCGAATTAAGATGTTGGGCAAGGAAAGAGTGAGAGAGATTTTCTTCTCTCAAACTTTCTTTATCCTACCCTAACAAGTATGGAAACTACTCTCCCATTATAAGAAAAAGGAAAATAAAATAAAGGAGGAAGATAGAAAAAAAGAGATTAGAAGATTACAACTAGCTAATTGAGACCTCACTTTGGTAAGGATCAAGCTTAAGCATCATTGTTGTTTAAGGATAAAGAAAAAGAGAACAAGAAAGAAACAAACAACAAATAACAACAACTAAGTTAACAAATGAAAAATACAAGCAATTATAATTAACAAAATAACAAGACAAGCATGGTAACAAAAAGAACTCCTTTATTCATCCTTCACTCACAAAAGCTCACTACAAGTTTTTAATGGAGAAGAGATGAGAAGAGCAAGAAGAACAACAACATGTATTCTAAAATCTAAATACAAGAATAAGCACCCTTAGCTTTGGCAAGTTCTAGACTATTTATAGGCAGGGAAATGGAAACGTAGGGCAACAATCTGCCTCCATATAAAATTACCATCATACCCCCAAAATATGAACTTCTGAAGATGCCGTACGGCCGCGGTTCCGTGGCCTAAGCATGCTTATGCCGCGGAACCGCGACCGTATAGAGGAGTTGACTCCTCGGATTTTGTGGGGTCCCCTGGTTTGATATTTTCTGCTGTGTGGTATATGTTTTTTCTCAGAAACTCTTCATAATTTTTCCAGAATTTCAGCAGATCAAAAGGTGATTTGATGTGGATCTTTTGCCATGATTTTTCTTGAGCTCCGCGTAGATATGTTGGATCTTGTGTTGCCATTGAGCTTTGTGCATGAAAATGACACCGATTTGCCATTTTGTCCCTTAAACTGGTGTGCGGCAATATACGGATAGAGAGCGGAAACCCGTGTTTTATCTGTGGTTTGCAGTAATCCGGAATTTGTCGTGCTTTTCCATGAATTTCATTATTTAGAGCTGAGAACCTGTATCCTGCAATTAACTAGCAAACACAGCTCAAGAGTACCTACCGATAAGCAATGTGATAAAAATTGGGCGGTATAAAAATGCAAAAATATGATATGAACAACACGGTCGGCAGTGGGTCGGCGACGTGAGGGCGACACGAAGGTCGGTGGTTTCTGAAATTTCCTTTCTGCTGCCGACTCTTGAGTTCCCAGAAAGCTTATTTACAGTTTTGTTCTTTGTAGAAGATGCATCCCCTGCTAGAGCTTTTCTACCATGCGGATTAGAGATTGATTGCTTTAAAGATAACTTGGTTTTGTTTGATATTGAATTCTGCTTCTGATTATTTTTTCTGAGAACACCTGATGCATTGGTTGCTGATGGCTTCGTCTGCTGCTTATTCTTTTGGCTGTTTGGTTGGCTCTTGAAAGGTTGGTTAGGTGTCGCGGGGTAGAGACGGCTGGAGTCAAGGAGAGTGATGAACGGGGATGGGTGCTGTCGCGTGCAGGAGATAAGAGGAGGAAGACGAAGGTTGCATCGATGAGGGCTGCAGCTAGATGGGTATTGGTGACGAGGTGAAGGAAAAGTTGTAGGCGATGTGATGGTGGTGATGGTGTTGTGTACCGATGGCGAGGGTGAGGGGAGGCTCCTGGTGGGTGTACAGTAGCGATGGAGTCTCAGGGTTGGAGTTGAGGTGATGGGTTTTCAGATGATGACGAGGAAATGCGGTCGATGGGTAAAGGTTTGGGTTGCCGTAGGGAAAGAAGAGGGAGGAGGAAGGGAGAGCCGGTGTGATGGAGGGCTATGGTGATGGTTGATGTGGAATGAAGATGGTGGTGCTCTGGAATGAAGATGACGACGACGAGGGCGTTGACGGTTGAGGGTGCTGTGGGTTATGTGCATGGTGCAACGGCCTCGGTGTAACATTTTCAAAAGTATAAAATATTAATTTTGGGAATTTTTATAATTTAATATTATTTTATTGATTATTTTAATATTAAATCTATAATTAAATGCAAATAAATAGGAAAAATGTTAGAAAAACTATGAAAAATTTTTGAAAATTCTAAAATAGGGTAAATTAGTGAATTATGACATTTTTAAGTTTTTGGGATTAGTTTGACACTAATTTAGTGCTAATCGCGATTAAAATCGCTAATCGGGTTTTTTTGGCAATTTTGTGCAAAACTTGCACATATCACCTTTTCTACACTTGTGTATTTTTCTTGCCATGATTTATCATTTGGGGTTTACTATTTATGTGAGAAGGATTTTGAGAGAAAAGAAAAGGAAAAGAAAAGAGAAAAGATTAAAGAATTGGAGAGTAGGTGAGAGAGAGGGGCATGGGCTCTTTGACTTTGGGACTTAGCCATTTCCCCCTCATTTCCTTCCCTCTTCTCTCTTCTTCTGCTGCTGCTCCTGCACCTCCTCCCCTCCCCTCTTCAAAGCTCCAAAACACCTCAAAAACTACACCAAAACCTCACACTCATTTCATTAAAAATGTGCACGAGCCCGAGACCTTCAAGATGGATCAAGAAAGCGTGGATTTTGGCCACTAGGGGCAACTCAAGAATTTTCTTGAGTTGCTAATGGAGGTAATTACTGAACCATTAGCTTAATTATAGCCTTTCCTATAACCCCATGTTAAGATTTAACCGATATTGTGTGATATTATGGACGTGGTGATAACCTAGTTAGGGTTTGAGGGAATTGGTGTTGTATTATGAAATTGAGCTCAGTAGAGGTCTTACCAACACCCTAGTGTATGAATTGGAACCCAAAACCTGAAGCTAGAACCAGAATACGGATTTTAGAAACCGATGTCGGGGAAAATGTGAAATCTGTGTAGTGTTTATTGAATCTGCTTTCACCCCGAGACTCCTAAAAGAATATTGAGTGGACAGTGAGATGTGCAGGCACCATTGAACCAACACCCCAAACCCTAGCCCCCAACTCATCCGTACGGCCGCCAATTTCTCCCAATTGGCCGCAATTTGCGGCCTGGGTCCCACCTTCTTGGCTCGTATTGGTTCTGTAGCTCCTACATGTTTATGTTAGACCCCTGGTATATATAGATTTGTATAAAGTGATCTAGGGTGAAATCTGGGACATATATCCTAAGTTGCTATTTTGGATTCGTGTTTCCGTATTCCGTATTTTTGATTCTGCAATTGTGAATTGTGTTTTGCCTCGACTATTTGGCGTTTATACGACGATATAGAGGATTCATTGATGGTTTTGAAGGCGTGCCATAGGTTCTCACCTATAGGCCCCCTTATCGTATCGTTTTGGATTTCATGCGCCGTTTTAGATTGGATGTGATTTTAATGCGCAAATACGATATTTTGATGTGTAGGTACCCATGAAGATCTCGGGACGACAAGCAAATACGTGGTGACGTCCGCAATTGATGATGCAAGGTGAGTAGATTATATCTACAGGGGGAAGTCGGGTGGATGGCGTATAGCACCCCCGCAGTCCGTAGATAGATTATTATGTAGTTTATTGTGATAGTTAGGTGTATTATGGATAGTGTAGGGTTAGAAGTGACTAGTGTAGTTCATAGTCGCGAACCCTAGGATAGAATTACACCTACACACACACCCTTACATATTACTTATACCTGCACTGTGTTTGATGATATGGGATGACTTTAGAGATGAGTCGATGATGTGGGCTTGGTGCCGTGAGATCGGTGATTTGATACGATTCATATGTGGGATATGACATGTGATTCTTGCGGGCTTGGGATGTGTGTTTACCCCCGCATGCATACTTTATTGATGGTGTCGATTTGTACTAGACATAGAGTAGTACCCCAGATTATAAGATCTGATGATAGTGATACCTGTTATGTGACGAGATTGTGAGATGTTGGCCCCTACCCAGCTTTTAGGATGCCGTACGATGATTTACCGTACGAGCCGATATTGATGATAGATCCGCGCTCATGACTTGAGGATGTCATATGATATACTGTATCGTACGCGATACTATTGAGGCGGGATCACCGACTATTATATCTATATATATATCGACTCAGATTTAGGTGGTTTCCATACCCCTCCTGATTTACTTGATACTTAGATCTGTAGTTTGCATAGTAGATGTTAGACTAGACCGAGGCATACCTATTTCAAAAATTATGAATCAGGGGTATCTTAAAAGACAAACAAAGGGATTCTGCGAATACTTAAAAGGCGTATCCTTTCTTGAAAACTTCGCATCCCTTATTTTACTAAAACCCTGATTCGTCTTATTTCAAAAGGCATCACTGCAAGACTTATAAATATTGATGTAATTTATTCACTGTAGTGTTGATTATTTGACTTCCGCATATTCATGCTATTCATATTTCCTGCATATGTTATTGCTATACTGATATCATGCTGTTAGGACACCAGCACCATTATCGATGATGCGTATGTTCCACGTACACTATTTGCCGGCTCACACACTTCATCATCGATAATTGCCATGCCACTACACTGTAGTACTGCTGCATTCATGATATGATTTCCGCATGGCATATTGTACACCTATACCGGTACACAAACATATATGATTCTGACTTGATTAGAGATTTGAGGGCCGCAAGGTATTCTTTAAGAACTGATTTAGTCTAAAGGAGCGGTTTCCCTCGACATATGCACATTATCATCTATATGTGACTTGACATGCTACTCATACTTGATGCTTATATCACATCTGATCATCATATTGTAGCTCATCTATATGTGACTTGACATGCTACTCATACTTGATGCTTATATCACATCTGATCATCATATTGTAGCTCATCTATATGTGACTTGACATGCTACTCATACTTGATGCTTATATCACATCTGATCATCATATTGTAGCTCATCTATATGTGACTTGACATGCTACTCATACTTGATGCTTATATCACATCTGATCATCATATTGTAGCTCATCTACCTGTGACTTGACATGACATTTATATTTGACGCACATATCATATCGGATCATTGACTTGCATTCTGGTTTGGATTACATGTGATTTCTGGATTTGGGAACCGTGGCTATTGCAAATATGTAATCATTTAAAAACCCGGTTCCCTTGATATGATATTTCGGTGCGTCCACCATGTGTTTTCTCGGTGCTAGAGTGATATATGAAAACCCGAATCGAGGAGGCGGTTGAGGCCGATTACGGGTACATGGTGGACCCGGTATGGTACCCCGGGGCGAGAACGGTTTCGCTGTGTAGTAGACGGTGAGCCCGGCGGAGGGACTACTACCTACCGGTGATTGTATTTGAGCTCGGCGGATATCTAGAGGATACCGACCGGAGTTGAGAGATGGATATGGGCTGACCCGTACTGCCGGGGCCGAGGGCCGATACCGCAGACGGAGCCCAGAGATGGACATGGGTTGACCCGTACTGCCGGGGGCCGAGGGCCGATACCGCAGACGGAGCCCCATATGGACGGGGATTTACGTGTCGATGCTAGGCACGGGTTTCATGATGTTTTTCCATGATTTTGTTTATATCCTCATATTGCATACATGATGCTTATTGTCATTGGTTGACGGGTGGACGGGTTCCACGTTTATTTGTCATTGGGTGACGGGTGGACGGGTTCCACGTATATACCGACATAGATCATATACAGACTGGATTTACACTGATCATACTTCATTTGTATATATAACAGGGTATGAGGGCGCTGTTATATATACCCTTACACCAATATTAGTGGTATGGGACGCTAATATATGTGTATTGATATCATTGATACTTCATCATATTTACTTTATGCAGACATACCTTATACTGATGACATGTTATTACTTGAGTACTTGGCACCACATACATGATTAGATGTTACCTTGCCACCTTATTACACTCCGATGTACTCTTGTGGATTATATTACTGATTGTTGACTTAGGTTTATGTCTTGCATTCGGTTTCTGCTTGTAGATGTTTCTATTCACGAGTTGGCAACTCACCCCCGTTGTGCCACAGTTCTTGCAGGTTCTGCCGTACAGGTTTCATTGCGGCATTTCTGGCACACTACCTTCTTGCGGGTGATTTGCTTTTGGTAGGTGGATTCTTTCGCATCAAGAACCACCATTGTATTTATTTATTTCATTGTATCTAGAATTTCCATCAACCAAAACTTGTATATTGTTTCAGACCTACTAGTGATGTATTATTCGACCTTAGAGTCGCGCTTAGTAGTATTGCGGTTTTCTTATTGCTTTTGAGCTTTCTTTTGGATTTGATCCTCGCCACTTGGCGTTGTATATCATATCATTGTTGCATATGTGGTTGCGACCGTCATTTGACGAAGAGCTAGCTCCCACTTGGGGATGCCTTTATCATTGCATATATATTGTTATCCTTATTGTACCCCATTCGGGGCCAGTTTTACAAAAGAAACTCTGCCGAAATTTTTAGAAAAGACTGTACTGTTTTTAAAATACATATTCGGCTTAGTTATTTAAAAACCTTGATTTCAAACATGTTTTCTTCACTTCTTAAACCCAGTTCTTTACTTATTCTTAAAAATGGTTTTAGATTTATGGGCTTTTGGCTTACTTGGATCAGATGGAGTCTTATAGACTTCATATGGTTCAAGGGCCAGTCACGTGCTCTTTCGGGTCGTGACAAAGTTGGTATCAGAGCGCTAGGTTGACCTTGGTTCGAGTCTAAGTTTGACTATGTGGAGCCTAGGGCGTCTATATATATACGGAACTTAGGCTTGACCTTACGGAACTTAGACTTGGTCGAGGGGGTATTAGACCCGAACTTTCGTCGTATTAGGATGACCCTTGGTTGATGGAATAGGTGACTAAAGTAGAGTGACGTACCGTTGGTATGTTCCGCGGCATACTTACGACATGCCACTCCGCTTAAGGAACCTTAGGATGTACATACTTTCGAGATCAGTGATTCTCTTCATATCCTGGATTATACATCCGTTTGAGATCCCCGATTCTATTAGTTTCATGATCATACCACCATTGATGCTGTTCCTTCCTATGATCATGTATCCATTTTGGATCTGTTGTTTCCTTTCTTGCCATTGATGTGTTCTCTTTGATGCTCGATTGAGGTTCATGTCGCCATGTTTGAGCGCAGTTTGGGCTGCTGCTAGGGTTACGGCCGGTGTGAGCTCGTTTGGTACGAGGGCCGACCATTGTGTTTTCTGGTGACATGGGAACGTCTCGAGTTAGTGTTGGTGATTGTGACCTCTAGTGGAGGCGAGTGCTTGGTCTTGCACCGGATGATCGGGCCATTGTTAGAGCTGCCAGTTGAGAGAGGACTGTTGATGTACAGCATACCTCAGAGATTGTGATGTCGCCTACCGTGCAGACAGATGGACCAGCTATTGCTGAGATTGACAGGATGTCGCTTCCGAAGCTTACGAGCTGAGATTGCCGTAGCTTTCAGGCAGATATGAGACAGATGATAGCTAGTTTACCCGATTGAGAGACGAAGGTGATTCGTCCGATTTTGTGCCAGAGCGTGCCCAGTGAGTTGAAGATTTCCAGTGTGGAGAGTCTTACTCAGATCTAGAGCAGACCGATTCAGAGGTGACCGCCACTGTGTCGCTTTTCCTGGAGGATTGAGGCGCTGTTCGGCGTACAGGCGAATGAGCCAGTTACGGCTGCAAATGATGAGATATCGCCCAGATGGTTGGAGCTACTGCAGCATGAGCATGTTCTTGGAGACGTGATAGTGAGTCGCTAGTCACCTGAGGATAAATGACTAGGACATGTGGTTCGTTCGGTTACCGATGCGAGGTCATCAGATAGATTGTTTCCAGCTAGAGACGACTTCACGCAGGTTCGTTGAGAGTCGATAGAGACGATCGAATGTCAGGAGCCCATTTTCCAAGTTTAAAGTATACGGAAAGACATGCAGGTGATTCTATGGACCCTCTAGAAGAATGAAACCCTAACTCGACTTAATGACCGTGTGAAAGCCTTTGAACCTTAGGGTTTGTGGCAGTTCCGCGGCGCCATTAGTGAGGCTTGGGTTTGCCCTTCTACGGCTGGACCACCGACGCTGAGGCATGTACTCGATATATTAAACTGTACTCAAGATGTTGATCTCTTGGGGGATTATAAGGTTCTGACGAGTCGATCGAATGTTCGACATCATTCGGATATCATGTGATGGGATGCATTGCTTGGGATACTCCAGATACGAGGATAGCCGTTGGAGCACAGTCCATGCAGCCATGATGAGACGAGTCCGAATCAGTCGACAGTGAAGCAGAGTGAAGAAGGGAGTTCGCAAGATATTTCGACGAGATGACGTCCCACTCCGCTGACATCAGAGTTGTGATACGCACCCAGAGGCGTTGTATATGGATATATCTTCCAGAAAGAAGCGCGATAAGTGTACAGCCGTTTCGGAATGAGAAATTGCTTCAGCAATGGATGGTGACTTCCGGGCAATTCGGCAGGATTGAGATCTGAGAGAGGAACCTCGACGGACCTTCTGGAGTACGATACGGGAAGACCTAGACCCAAGGGTGGTCATATTGCGCACACCCAGCAGGCCAGAGTTCGGCATTGTCGACGAGGTAGTTGACCAGGTTCGGATAAAGGAACTTACCCAGATGCATTGCGAATTGAGCAAGGACGGTCGATCGATGAGTATTCCTCCGATGGTTGGGACGTATTCCCGAGGATCTGTTCGGCCTGACATCTTCTACAGAATGATGAAGCTACAGAGTACGCGATTTCGAGTCCGTGTGAGAGATTTCGGATTGACCGTGGCCGAGAACAGTGCAGTGCGTAGATAGCACGGCGTGACGTCATAGTGGACGACGATAGAGACAGATGGAACCAGAGGTTCGGGCGAGACGCTGACGAGCTGTCATTACTTCCCGTCGAGACTAGAGACCTGATATGCTTACAGAGACGTTGGGATGTGTCCAATTTCCGAGAAATGTTGTGCTGAGGATACAGATGTCTATCAAGCGAGAAGAGGTAGTACAAGAGAGCCAGCCTCTGTACAGATCGGCATAGGCATGTTTGGAAGAGACCTTGAGCAGGATTCCTTCCAGGATATTGCTGCAATGATGTTTGCACCCAGGATCAGATGTGTGACGTGCATTCAGAGAGCCAGAGGCCGACGCCAGTGATATGCTACCTTACGAGTGGTCGTGAGGATTGACCGAGAGGTGACCAGAGAAGTGCCAGAACGGAATCGACCCCGTTAGCGCACCTGACAGGGCCGATGAGCCGATTGACCGAGAGATAGGAAATCCGCAAAGAAGATAAGGACCCAGAGTCAGAGGACGCCAGACCGTGAGCAAGAGGCAAGTAGATATCCTGCGCTGCTAGCAGTGGATTGCACCGACTCCTTCTCGACCTCGAAGGAGGAACTACCGACGACGGTATTTATGATTTGTGATTTTGTGATTCGATGATCACGTATCCGTCATTTTGGATTTCGGTATTTTGGGCGTTCTGTTTGCATGATTTAGTTTTGATGACCGAGTTTCATGATATTGGTTTCATGCACCCACTGGATATTTATATATTTTGCGCTGAGTTATTACATTTGAGATATTGATTGAGATTTTATGCCTACTGTATTCAGTGATTTGATTTATACTTCCAGCATAGTTTTCATGCACCTTTAGTGTTTTGGTACACGATCCTGGTGCACACCAGATGCACTGAATCGGGATTCTTCGTGCATGTCACATGCACTTGATTTTTCTGTCAGGCACACACGTTGCCTACGACAGATGTTTCGTGCACACCCGTTGCACCTAGATGTTGTTTTGTACACCTGTTTGACACATATATGGATTTTGATTCCTTGCGCACCAGACGCATAGGATATTCTTACAATATGCATTTTGGGGATTGATTTCTAGTAGAGCAGTACATTTTATGATATTCTCTATGTATTGATGTTTTCGGAACCCCGACAAATTGGATTATTACTGAAATTGCTTTAGTATTGGGGGTTTAAATTTAAATTCGGGGACCGAATTTCTTTAAGGGGGGTAGATTGTAACATTTTCAAAAGTATAAAATATTAATTTTGGGAAATTTTATAATTTAATATTATTTTATTGATTATTTTAATATTAAATCTATAATTAAATGCAAATAAATAGGAAAAATATTAGAAAAACTATGAAATTTTTTTGAAAATTCTAAAATAGGGTAAATTAGTGAATTATGACATTTTTAAGTTTTTGGGATTAGTTTGACACTAATTTAGTGCTAATCGCGATTAAAATCGCTAATCGGGTTTTTTTGGCAATTTTGTGCAAAACTTGCACATATCACCTTTTCTACACTTGTGCATTTTTCTTGCCATGATTTATCATTTGGGGTTTACTATTTATGTGAGAAGGATTTTGAGAGAAAAGAAAAGGAAAAGAAAAGAGAAAAGATTAAAGAATTGGAGAGTAGGTGAGAGAGAGGGGCATGGGCTCTTTGACCTTGGGACTTAGCCATTTCCCCCTCATTTCCCTCCCTCTTCTCTCTTCTTCTGCTGCTGCTCCTGCACCTCCTCCCCTCCCCTCTTCAAAGCTCCAAAACACCTCAAAAACTACACCAAAACCTCACACTCATTTCATTAAAAATGTGCACGAGCCCGAGACCTTCAAGATGGATTAAGAAAGCGTGGATTTTGGCCACTAGGGGCAACTCAAGAATTTTCTTGAGTTGCTAATGGAGGTAATTACTGAACCATTAGCTTAATTATAGCCTTTCCTATAACCCCATGTTAAGATTTAACCGATATTGTGTGATATTATGGACGTGGTGATAACCTAGTTAGGGTTTGAGGGAATTGGTGTTGTATTATGAAATTGAGCTCAGTAGAGGTCTTACCAACACCCTAGTGTATGAATTGGAACCCAAAACCTGAAGCTAGAACCAGAATACGGATTTTAGAAACCGATGTCGGGGAAAATGTGAAATCTGTGTAGTGTTTATTGAATCTGCTTTCACCCCGAGACTCCTAAAAGAATATTGAGTGGACAGTGAGATGTGCAGGCACCATTGAACCAACACCCCAAACCCTAGCCCCCAACTCATCCGTACGGCCGCCAATTTCTCCCAATTGGCCGCAATTTGCGGCCTGGGTCCCACCTTCTTGGCTCGTATTGGTTCTGTAGCTCCTACATGTTTATGTTAGACCCCTGGTATATATAGATTTGTATAAAGTGATCTAGGGTGAAATCTGGGACATATATCCTAAGTTGCTATTTTGGATTCGTGTTTCCGTATTCCGTATTTTTGATTCTGCAATTGTGAATTGTGTTTTGCCTCGACTATTTGGCGTTTATACGACGATATAGAGGATTCATTGATGGTTTTGAAGGCGTGCCATAGGTTCTCACCTATAGGCCCCCTTATCGTATCGTTTTGGATTTCATGCGCCGTTTTAGATTGGATGTGATTTTAATGCGCAAATACGATATTTTGATGTGTAGGTACCCATGAAGATCTCGGGACGACAAGCAAATACGTGGTGACGTCCGCAATTGATGATGCAAGGTGAGTAGATTATATCTACAGGGGGAAGTCGGGTGGATGGCGTATAGCACCCCCGCAGTCCGTAGATAGATTATTATGTAGTTTATTGTGATAGTTAGGTGTATTATGGATAGTGTAGGGTTAGAAGTGACTAGTGTAGTTCATAGTCGCGAACCCTAGGATAGAATTACACCTACACACACACCCTTACATATTACTTATACCTGCACTGTGTTTGATGATATGGGATGACTTTAGAGATGAGTCGATGATGTGGGCTTGGTGCCGTGAGATCGGTGATTTGATACGATTCATATGTGGGATATGACATGTGATTCTTGCGGGCTTGGGATGTGTGTTTACCCCCGCATGCATACTTTATTGATGGTGTCGATTTGTACTAGACATAGAGTAGTACCCCAGATTATAAGATCTGATGATAGTGATACCTGTTATGTGACGAGATTGTGAGATGTTGGCCCCTACCCAGCTTTTGGGATGCCGTACGATGATTTACCGTACGAGCCGATATTGATGATAGATCCGCGCTCATGACTTGAGGATGTCATATGATATACTGTATCGTACGCGATACTATTGAGGCGGGATCACCGACTATTATATCTATATATATATCGACTCAGATTTAGGTGGTTTCCATACCCCTCCTGATTTACTTGATACTTAGATCTATAGTTTGCATAGTAGATGTTAGACTAGACCGAGGCATACCTATTTCAAAAATTATGAATCAGGGGTATCTTAAAAGACAAATAAAGGGATTCTGCGAATACTTAAAAGGCGTATCCTTTCTTGAAAACTTCGCATCCCTTATTTTACTAAAACCCTGATTCGTCTTATTTCAAAAGGCATCACTGCAAGACTTATAAATATTGATGTAATTTATTCACTGTAGTGTTGATTATTTGACTTCTGCATATTCATGCTATTCATATTTCCTGCATATGTTATTGCTATACTGATATCATGCTGTTAGGACACCAGCACCATTATCGATGATGCGTATGTTCCACGTACACTATTTGCCGGCTCACACACTTCATCATCGATAATTGCCATGCCACTACACTGTAGTACTGCTGCATTCATGATATGATTTCCGCATGGCATATTGTACACCTATACCGGTACACAAACATATATGATTCTGACTTGATTAGAGATTTGAGGGCCGCAAGGTATTCTTTAAGAACTGATTTAGTCTAAAGGAGCGGTTTCCCTCGACATATGCACATTATCATCTATATGTGACTTGACATGCTACTCATACTTGATGCTTATATCACATCTGATCATCATATTGTAGCTCATCTATATGTGACTTGACATGCTACTCATACTTGATGCTTATATCACATCTGATCATCATATTGTAGCTCATCTATATGTGACTTGACATGCTACTCATACTTGATGCTTATATCACATCTGATCATCATATTGTAGCTCATCTATATGTGACTTGACATGCTACTCATACTTGATGCTTATATCATATCTGATCATCATATTGTAGCTCATCTACCTGTGACTTGACATGACATTTATATTTGACGCACATATCATATCGGATCATTGACTTGCATTCTGGTTTGGATTACATGTGATTTCTGGATTTGGGAACCGTGGCTATTGCAAATATGTAATCATTTAAAAACCCGGTTCCCTTGATATGATATTTCGGTGCGTCCACCATGTGTTTTCTCGGTGCTAGAGTGATATATGAAAACCCGAATCGAGGAGGCGGTTGAGGCCGATTACGGGTACATGGTGGACCCGGTATGGTACCCCGGGGCGAGAACGGTTTCGCTGTGTAGTAGACGGTGAGCCCGGCGGAGGGACTACTACCTACCGGTGATTGTATTTGAGCTCGGCGGATATCTAGAGGATACCGACCGGAGTTGAGAGATGGATATGGGCTGACCCGTACTGCCGGGGCCGAGGGCCGATACCGCAGACGGAGCCCAGAGATGGACATGGGTTGACCCGTACTGCCGGGGCCGAGGGCCGATATCGCAGACGGAGCCCCATATGGACGAGGATTTACGTGTCGATGCTAGGCACGGGTTTCATGATGTTTTTCCATGATTTTGTTTATATCCTCATATTGCATACATGATGCTTATTGTCATTGGTTGACGGGTGGACGGGTTCCACGTTTATTTGTCATTGGGTGACGGGTGGACGGGTTCCACGTATATACCGACATAGATCATATACAGACTGGATTTACACTGATCATACTTCATTTGTATATATAACAGGGTATGAGGGCGCTGTTATATATACCCTTACACCAATATTAGTGGTATGGGACGCTAATATATGTGTATTGATATCATTGATACTTCATCATATTTACTTTATGCAGACATACCTTATACTGATGACATGTTATTACTTGAATACTTGGCACCACATACATGATTAGATGTTACCTTGCCACCTTATTACACTCCGATGTACTCTTGTGGATTATATTACTGATTGTTGACTTAGGTTTATGTCTTGCATTCGGTTTCTGCTTGTAGATGTTTCTATTCACGAGTTGGCAACTCACCCCCATTGTGCCACAGTTCTTGCAGGTTCTGCCGTACAGGTTTCATTGCGGCATTTCTGGCACACTACCTTCTTGCGGGTGATTTGCTTTTGGTAGGTGGATTCTTTCGCATCAAGAACCACCATTGTATTTATTTATTTTATTGTATCTAGAATTTCCATCAACCAAAACTTGTATATTGTTTCAGACCTACTAGTGATGTATTATTCGACCTTAGAGTCGCGCTTAGTAGTATTGCGGTTTTCTTATTGCTTTTGAGCTTTCTTTTGGATTTGATCCTCGCCACTTGGCGTTGTATATCATATCATTGTTGCATATGTGGTTGCGACCGTCATTTGACGAAGAGCTAGCTCCCGCTTGGGGATGCCTTTATCATTGCATATATATTGTTATCCTTATTGTACCCCATTCGGGGCCAGTTTTACAAAAGAAACTCTGCCGAAATTTTTAGAAAAGACTGTACTGTTTTTAAAATACATATTCGGCTTAGTTATTTAAAAACCTTGATTTCAAACATGTTTTCTTCACTTCTTAAACCCAGTTCTTTACTTATTCTTAAAAATGGTTTTAGATTTCTGGGCTTTTGGCTTACTTGGATCAGATGGAGTCTTATAGACTTCATATGGTTCAAGGACCAGTCACGTGCTCTTTCGGGTCGTGACACTCGGGGAGAAGGAAGGAGAAGATGGAGACGAGGAAGAGAGGGGGTGCTTGGTGAGGTTATAGGGTTAGGGTGATGGAGGCGATGAGGAGTTGGGTTCGTGGACGCGATGAGGAGTTGCAGCGTTTTTAGAAAAACAGAAGAAGAAGAAGAAGATAGAAGGGAGGTGACGAGAATCAGTGAGCGGTGACGAGAGTCGAGGAATGCACAGTGATCGCGAGATCTGAGAGAAAGCGCGAGAGGAGAGAGAAAAGAAGAGAGAGAGAGAGAGAGAACTGCGCAACAGAGAGAGAAAGAGAAAGGAAAAGAGAGAGAGTGAGGGCCCACCGAATCAGAGGAAGAGGGAGAGATAGAGCTGGAAAGTTAAGAAAATATTTTTCTTTTTAAAAGTTTAGAAAGGATTTTAGTTTGTTAAAGGAACTCCTAAGCTGTTAAAAAATATTAAAAGGATTTTAGAATATTTAAATAGTTAGAATCTGGCGGGATATAGAATAATTCAGAAAACGCCCAGGTCGGGTCCAAAAGTTTGGATTTGAAATATGAAAATTATTAGCAAGTTCCAAAAATTGAAATGAAGGGTTTTGTAATGAAAAAGCATACCCCCAAGAACGGTCGCACGTACGTGCGCGTAGCCGTCCAAACATGTCCGTTTCACTGAACGGGATGAGAACACGATGCAAGGACGCTACCACAGGGTCAAGGGTATCGAGCAGGCCATGAAATGCAATTTTAATTTATTTTACGTGATGTAAATCGTTATATGCAACAAATGCGATACTAAATAAAATATCAGTAGAACTAAATCATGAGGTGCACTAGTTCATGCAACCAGTCAAGATAATTTATAAATAAGAGTCAAACAGGTTCAAGCAAGCGGGTCGGGTAAAATGCAAATACAAATGTCAAAATACTATTCGCACCAAAAACACAATAAATCAAGATTGGACCATGGATAAGTAAATACGGAAACTGAAATTGGTATAAATGAACTCGGGTGTTACAAGATCGAACTGTCTAAAAGCATATTGGTGAACAATCAAGTTGCAACCATCAACTTTATACAGACAGAAGATGAAGCTTTCTGGAAGCAAACAGCTGAATACGCTACTTCGAAAAATGAATCCAATTTGCCACAGCCTCCATAGAGTATGAATATTCTAAGAAGATGAAGAAAATGCTAAAACTGCTTCAGGAGGAGCCCAGAACTGAAGGGGAGTGGCAGAAGGAGCCTACCGTTCCAGCTACTAATTCGGCTCGATCAGGCTTAAAGTCCAAAGAGCTTAAGAAGAAGAAAGAGAAAAATGCAGCTCAACGCGAAAAGGAGTCTACGAGGAAATCGACCGTTCAAAAGTATATCGATTCCCTAGAAGACTACAAGCAAAAGGAAATGACTCTAATTCAATTGAAGCAGTTTTCCCCCGTAGAAGCAGCTGAAATTCTGGAAAATATAGAAGAAGACTCTGATGTTGAGGTCCTTATTGTGACATGCTATGCCATCCATCTTGGCAACGACTCTGAGGAAGAGCTCTTTTTTCCTGAAGAGGACGAGAAGTTTAGCAAAAGAACTAACCAAATCTAGCTCATAAGCCGCAGGGCACTACCGCCAAATCAAGGCAACACCCCAAAAGGGAAGGAAAAACAAGTCATTAATGAAGAAGATGGCGGAGAGTTAGCTCATGAAGACTCGAGTCCTTCCTCAGTGGACTATATTGTCTTGGCTCATATCCGAAAGCTTCCATCTCTCCTTAGCATCTACGATGCCCTGGTCCTATTCAAGGAGCTTAGAGATATTCTCATTCATGCTTTACAAAACCCCGAGTGGTACCAGGCTCACTTCGTAGAAATTAATATGAAAGAAGCCCAGTACACTATGCATACAGCCGCGATCACGTTTAAGGACGAAGACTGGCTATTGGGAACAACTAAGTATAACCGGCCACTTTACGTGACCGGGTACAACGACAGAGATTGGATTAATCGTATATTGATTGATCCGGGGTCCTCAGTGAATATCATGAACTTGCGGACTCTGAAAATTTTGTCAATGGGCGTCTGACACCTATCAAGAGAAAGGATTGACATTCAAGGCGTCAATCAAAATTACCAGCAAGTTCTGAGATCCATAGCTCTGCCGACCAGGTTCAGAGACCTACAAACCGAAACCAAGATATATGTAATCGATACCAACACGTCTTTTAAAATTCTCTTGGGCTGGCTGTGGCTCCACGATTATGGCATCGTTCCGTCAACACTCCATCAGTGCATGAAATATACCTAAAATGATGAAGAAAGACGCATTAATGGAGATATACAGCCGTTTGGTGTATATGAAATCCGATATGAAAACTCTCGGTACTTTATGAACCCCTAAAATGCCGAGGCACAACTGACTAAAGACAGAACGACTCCGAAACTCAAAAGAAAATCCGAGCCAGCTATCACCTTCAAAAGAAAAAACCCCAAAGTGCGCCTGCGTTTCGGCAGTGACACTGATGAGTCTGACCCTGAAAGATCGTCTTTCCATAAAAACCGCCCTCATCTTGGTAGCGACACGAACGAGTCTGATATCGAAGACCCATCTGGCAGCAAAATTCACCCTCGTTTAGGCAGCGACACCGACGAGTCGGAGGAAGAGGACCCGCCTTGCAACAACTATGCAGATTAGGCCCTCATGCAAAAAAGCGAAGCTAAGAGAAACCTTTGAGGTTACAGAAGGATCCTTAGTGAAAGTATATCTTAGCACTCCTACTAGGTTTATACAAGTATCAAGTATGCAATTTAAAAAAATCTAGAGTGCTAAGTGATACTAAATAAGAATCGAACTAGAGAATTAGGGTTTTTTGAGTAAAGCAAACAAGTTCTACACTAAGTGAAGAGAATTTACAACCTTTGTAGACCGGTTCTTCACTTCTAAAACTCAAAGTAGTAGTCCTTAGAACTCTTCCTTGACTCCACTTGATGAAAGAAACGAGCTTGCTTGTTGTCTTCGAGGCCGAAAATGATCCATCTTGAAGTCTCTGTAATTCAAGCTCACTCTTCACTAATCAAAGTATTAGTGAAGCAAACAACCTAAACTAATGGGCAAGATTAGTGTAGGTTGATGAAGTAGGAGATTTTCTTACTAGAATAATTTTCCCTTTTCTTTTCTCAACTCAAGAAAAAACCTAGAGAGCGAGATGAGGATGAACTTGGATGAGTATGTGAACCATGAGGTGATGAGATAATGTGAGATTGATAGTGATCAATATTAATGAATAAGTCAAAAGAGAAGAGGTGAGTCATGGCTTCTCAAGGCTTCTACAAGCCACCAAAACAATGACTCATTTTCTCTTCTTTAATTCATAAAAAATAAATCATTATCTTCTCATCTTTTCATCTAGTGTGATTCTCACACATCCTAGTTCTATGTATCATCAACCAT
This sequence comes from Agapanthus africanus, assembly GCA_030015575.1. Lineage (NCBI taxonomy): Eukaryota > Viridiplantae > Streptophyta > Magnoliopsida > Asparagales > Amaryllidaceae > Agapanthus > Agapanthus africanus. The sequence continues at coordinate 512,135,555 of CM057347.1, read as the reverse complement.
AATACAATAATAAATTCATATATAAATATATATATCACATATATATAATTATATATTAAGAGAAGAAAATCTAAAGTATGCTAATATTAGTTTATATATATATATATATATATATCAATTTATTAAATCAACACTTGATTCAATAATCCGGTTATATCTATATAACCGACTAATATCATTTATATATGTATATCAAAATATTATATCAACGCTTGATTCAATTATCCGACTATATCACATATAACCGGCTAATATTCAATATTAGATATTAAATCAACACTTGATTCAATAATCCAGTCATATCATATATAACTGGCCAATATCAAATATATATACATAAATCAAATCATTGAATCAACACTTGATTCAATAATCCGGTTATATCACATATAACCTAACCGATATCAAATATCACTAGATTAGAATACGGTATCACATACTCGTATTCAATCAAGCTACCGCATATATCTCTATATGTGCCTTAATTCGTTTCGCTTGAGTTAGGAAATCTCTGTATGGGACTCTAAAGACTCGTTAATACGCCAACAGTAGGTAATGATCATATCAGATACCCATAAGTCATTAGCGGTACTAGCTGGACGTATCGGCTACCCAGGTATTGAACGACTAGAAGATCAGTAAGCAAACTTGTCCAAACTCCCGTAAAGCCTATAAGCAACACTTACTGTACAGTCCGGTCTCTTCGTCTGATATGTCGCATATCGAGTCTGGTTGTGGAATCGTCAGACTTCAATAACTTGATAAGTCATGCCGATGTATGGCCTATAATCTTTCGAGAAACTACTGATAACACTTAGCAGTAAATCTCATCAGCCCTGCCCAGGGACTTGCTGTTATAGCCAATCGAGCATAGCGTAACATCAACTCCCAATACCGGGAGAGACGAAACCCCTTCTATCGCTCACTGCCTCTATGTGACTCGGAACTGTACCTAAAATCCATCTGTTTGCATGACTCCTTTGAGCCGTGGTAGGGAGGAACAAGCGGCATTGCTCCGTCAGGCTTTCGCCCATTGCAGAAAATTCCCAAATCAAAGCACAATGGGAACCACATAAGACACTATGACGATCTCGGGTCTACAGAATAACCTGTACAAGTGTCACCAGAGAACTGCTATTTGACGATAGTTATGGTACCATCTAGGAGTTCTCGACGAGTCCTGTTTGGTGTACCCATTCTCTAATGAGCACCTATGCACAAGCTTTGATGTCAAACACCAATGGTTGTGGGATCAACCATCGCCCCATATAGGTTCAAAAAACGTACACACTAGTCTACTCTGGAATATCGATGCCCTGTCTCGATATTCTCTCGACTAGAAACTGTTAAAGGATGTGCTTGCGGACTAACAAGACCTCCTAGTATGATCTGCATCATAGTCCTGGTAGTCAAGCCTACATTATAAGGGCTTTATCAACATGTATCAGAGAGACAGTATACTAAAACAAGTGTACATGTTAAGATAAAGAGCAACCAGATAGCATACTATCATGTCGAACAAGAAATTCCTTTATATATATATCCAAGCATCCATTACAATAATGGCCTCTGGGGCATACATATTCCTAATAATCTCCCACTTGCACTAAGGCCAATTGTTGTAGTATCGCATACCCAACATCCCAAAAAGTCTCTCAAACTGTGTCTTGGGGAGGACCTTCGTGGGTGGATCCGCCGTATTGTCCTTCGTATCTACTCTCCTTACATCGATCTCCCGGCGATCAACTATCTCTCGGATTAGGTGATACCGCCTCAGAATATGTCTGGATTGCTGATGGGACCGGGATTCCTTGGCCAAAACCACAGCTCCATTGTTATCACAATACAAGGATATTGGATCCTCAATGGATGGAACCACACCAAGTTCAATAATGAACTTCTTCATTCAGACAGTCTCTTTAGCAGTATCGTTGGCAGCAATGTATTTAGCCTCCATCGTCGAGTCTACTGCAGTATCTTGCTTGGAACTCTTCCAACATACTGCCCTTCCATTGAGGGTGAAGACAAAACCCGAGACAGACTTGCTATCGTCTTTATCACTTTGGAAGCTCGAATCTGTAAAGGACTCTACTTGGAGTTCTCCGTTACCATACACCAAGAACATCTCTTTAGTCCTTCTCAAGTATTTAAGAATGTTCTTCAAAGCTATCCAGTGCCCCTCCCCTAGGTCTGATTGATACCTACTTACCACACTAAGTGCGTAAGCTACATCCGGTTTGGTGCATAACATCGCGTACTTGATAGACCCAACTGCAGAAGTATAGGGTATCACGTTCATGCAATCCCTTTCCAAATCAGTATTGGTAGACATCTCTTTGGAGAGAGCGATTCCTGAACAAGCAGGAAATTACCACGCTTAGAATCTGGTATACTAAAGCTCTTTAGTATGGTGTCTATGTACCTGGATTAGGAAAATCCCAACATCCTTTTATATCTATCTCTATAGATCTTTATTCTCAGGATGTAAGAAGGCATCACCCAGATCTTTCATGGAGAACTTTTATGATAGGAAGAGTTTGACCGAGTGTAATATAGGAACATCATTTCTTATCAAAAGTATGACATCCATGTATAATACAAGGAAGACAACCTTACTCTCTGCAACCTTTTTATATATACAAGGTTCATCTACATTTTTGATGAAGTCAAACCCTTTGACTGCCACATCAAAACAGATGTTCCGGCTCCGCGATACCTGCTTTAATCCGTAGATTGATTTAAGCAGGTTGCACACCTTTCCGCTACTTCCACTGTCTACGAAGCCCTCTGGCTATGTTATATACACGCTCTCTTCTAAATCACCATTTAGAAAAGCGGTCGTGCCGTCCATCTGCCAGATTTCATAGTCATGATATGCAGCAATGGCAAGTAGGATCCTGATGGACTTAAGCATAGCCACTGGAGAAAATGTTTCATCATAATCGATACCTGGTAGTTGACGAAAACCTTTTGCTACAAGTCTAGCTTTGAAGATCTCAACATTTCCATCTACACCAATTTTCTTCTTAAAGATCCACCTACTCCCAATGGGTTTTACCCCTTCAGGAGCAACTTCCAAAGTCCATACTTTGTTGGTGTACATGGATTCCATCTCAGATCGCATAGCATCCAGCCATTTCACAGAGTCTCCACTTGTGATAGCCTGCTCGAAACTAGTTGGGTCATCATCTACCATGATGCAATCCTCGCTCCCACCGTCTATGAGAAAACCGTAGTATCTCTCAGGTGGATGAGGAACCCTACTAGATTTGCAGAGTGGCTGAGATTCATCAGGGACTATTGAATCCTCCGGTTCTACCAAATCATCAGTTGTACTTTGTGTATCTGGAACTTTTTCTAGTTCTAACTCATTACCACTAATTTTTTTCATAAGAAATTCCTTTTCTAAAAAGGTGGTATGTTGAGCAACAAACACTTTTTGTTTCTTACTGTGGTAGAATAGATATCCATGTGAATTCATTGGATATCCCACAAACTTACAAAGAACTGACCGTGTTTCGAGTTTGTCCGGATTCTGTTTTTTAATATAGTCCGAACAACCCCATATCTTAACTCATTTAATATATGGTTTCTTTCTACTCCATATCTCATATGGTGTTTGAGGCACAGATTTTGATAGAACTTGATTCAATAGGTATGCATCTGTCTTAAGTGCATAACTCCAAAAGGAAATAGGTAACTCAACAAAACGCATCATAGAGCGCACCATATCTAATAGGGCGATTCCTCCGCTCCGATACTCCATTGTGCTGCGATGTATACGGAGGAGTAAGCTGAGAGAGAATCCCATTCTCTTTTAGATAATCTCGGAATTCCATGCTTAAGTATTCACCTCCTCGATCAGATCGAAAGATTTTAATACTTTTACCCGTCTGCTTCTCTATTTTACTCTTATATTCCTTGAATTTCTTAAAAGCTTTAGATTTGTGTTTCAATGGGAACACATGTTTGAATCTTGAGAGATCATCGGTGAGGTACGGGAAACGGTTCGGGGCAATGAAGTAGGTGAAGTGGTTGGATTTTGCGAGCTGTTCCAACCACTGCTGGATGTGATTCTTGCTGCTACTAGGCTCGGTAGGCCCGGTGGGCTCGGTAGGCTCGGTGAGCCCGGACCAGTGAGTGGTTGCCCAGTAGGCAAGCATGAGCGGATAGGCTGTTCAGTTGAACGAGTGGAACGGCGCTTCGGTTGAACGAGTAGAACAGCGCAAGCCAGGAACTCTGTGTAGTCAAATTGTTAATGAAGTATGAAAAATCATTCCTGGCATGTGTAGACATAGGACCGTATACATCACTATGTATCAGTCCTAAGAGTTCAGCAGCTCTTTTTCCGTATCCAATAAACAGAGTTTTGGTCATCTTTCCTTTGAGACATGACTGACAAGTTTCATAAGATGTAAATTCGAATGGATTCAAATATCCATCTTTATGCAACTTAGCCAGTCCGGTCGCATTGATATGACCAAGTCTACAGTGCCACAAGAAGGCTTCGTTCATTTCTGAACTTTCCTCTTGTGTGTGTTCTGTATATTTTGAACTGTGTTTTAATTTAGAACGTATATACCATTACACAATGTACCAAACCCAATCAACACTTGATTTAAGAAAATATTCTTAACATTTTTCTCTAATGCAAAATTATATCCTTTTTTATTTAATAAATAAATGGATATTATATTGCACATCATCGATGGTACGTAATAACAGTCGTTCAAAATCAATGTATTACCATTTGGCAATACAAGGTGATATTCGCCAACCGCTTCGGCAGCAACAATTGCTCTGTTCCTTACTCTGAGAGAAATATCACCCTTTCCAAGTTCTCTACTTTTCTTTAACCCTTGTAACATATTACAAATGTGGAATCCTGATCCGGTATCCAATACCCAGAATGTTGAGCAGACTGAGAAATAGTTCTCAATAACCAACACATTGAAGAAGATGCATCAGCATGCTCTTTCTTCATCCGGGTTGTGTAGAAATCCTTACATTCCCCTATCCTTTGCCCAGACTTATGACAGTTGTCATAAGATAGAGCAGAACCAAAATTTCCCAGTCCGGTATAATAAGTGGGTTCGGTCAATACATCCATATTATTATCTTGATTAAGGCGTGACATGGTCCCTACGTAGAGAGAGAAGAAAACATTTTATCATGTGCTCTTGCAAGATTAGACTGGTTATTATCTTATCTAATTAGGATGTCTCCCACTATTTTTATCAAATCTTCCTTCAAATCCTAAAAGGTAAGATTAGCCGGGATTAATTACACGCTACAAGTTCGCCAATCGGTCAGCTAGGCAGGTGTTGGTAATCCGAGAGAGTCTCCCCATGCTTTCTGTCACGCCCCGCTTCCCAGAGTACGCTAGATTGGGCACGTGACATAGCCAACCATGCTACCTGTGGGTAGGAAGTATCCATCCACAGTCACATTACGGCTGTAGAGATATCAAGAATAAGATAAAACCATCTAAAACATGTCCATAATCCAGAATAACAGGAGTCAATAATAAATAAATGCGGAAGCAAATGATCCAATACAAATAACTGAAAAGTGTGTCCCATAATGCGGGCTCACATCAGGAAATAAATGCAGGAAATAAAACTAACTACTACTGAACTCACAGCTCAGCCTGCTGGCTGAAGTACTCCTGCTCGGACTGCAACAGCGGTACGGAATCTGGACCATGCAAAACCCAGACGTCAGCGCGTCATGTCATTAAGTAAAATAATAGGAACAGTGTAGCAGGCAATGTAATATAAACATGAATACAGCAAGAATAACAATAATATGAATCATACCAGTACAGGGTAGCGTGCAGTGGGTAAACTAAATTGTTCTATCAGGTTTTCTATTCTAAAGTCTTTGAAATCAATTGATGAATCATCGATGTAACTCAATAGTATCCCGTGCATGCCCGGGACCACGGTCAAGACTCTCGGGGCTGAATCCGAGACGTGCCGCTAGGCAGTAACAGGTAGCAAGATGGGCGAGTGATGTCTGCATCATCACTCCGGGGCTGGCCTAGCCCGTAAGACTGATCAGAACAGGTATCGAACTGTTGAGTTACAAGTCAGGTTTCACCTTTGATTTCCCTATACCCCCAAGTTATGTATGTCGAGTCAGGTATTCAGTAATCAAGAACTAATGCCAACACAGGATCAGGTAAAAGCAGGTTTGTCTGGATAGATAACAAGAACGGTCCATGAGGACTACATGTTATATTTGTTGGCATTAGACACAAGATCAGGTAACAAGTAAAGCCATGGTACATCAGGTTAAGCCAGGTAATGTATAAAGGTGTCATGTCATGTCAAGAGTGTACGGTACCATGTCATGTCAAGTAGGAAGTGTAACAGGTCATGTCAGGAAGTACAAGATGTCATGTGGGTGCTCATAATCAAACTAATATAAGCATGTGTATAAATAAACAAGCATGAGTACTATCAGAACATGTAATATGATATGCAAATAGATATAATTTCAAGGATATGGATGCACAGTTATCGATAAGGGTTACATTTATTGTTCCAATATTAATTAGGATGCAATTTATTAAACATGGAGTGTTAATATCACATTATTATGTAGTAATGTGATCTATGGATGCAATTATATGTATCTTAAATGCGATGGATGTAAACGGGTATCCGAAAAGTTATAAAACTATAAAATGGTAATGTGGAATGTACAACTAAGCAATATGTGATATAAATATTGATATAATAATATTAATATGGATAGCATATTCAAAGCGATTAATAACTATAAAAGTGGTATTGATTAACCATGCACAAGAAAGTTCCGTTCAGAAATTCAGCGTCACCCTAATTTGTAAAAAAGCTTAAAAATAACAAACGTTCTCCAAAAGGGACGTGTCTTATACCAAACAAAGATAATTCAATAAGGTTTTCAGTTTTATAAGTATAAGCATCTCAGGTTGTCCCTACAAAAAGTTATGAACATTCGAAATTGAAAGTTTGCTGCTGGAATTTCCCTGGACAGCAGTTTGGAGACATTTTCATTTGCATTTTACGTTATTTAAACAATTTATTTTGCAAGTAAATATTTCATAGAGTTATAGTATTCTGAGTTGGTTTCGTAACGAACTAAAGAACGTATACTAATAATTTTTCTATGATTTATAATGAATTTTATACGGTAAGGTGTACAGTAAATTTCAGATTTGTCGTATCCGCTTTTTCAACGACGTTTCATGTGTAAACTATAATATTTTAAATATATAATATCATAAAATGCAGATTATAAACTAATTAAAGATAATAATAAGAAATATTACGACGATGTATATTTTAATTGATATGGATGCAGTATAATGTAATCTAGTATGTCCCGAGATAAGTTTTGATGATCTAGATTTAATATGATATAAACGGATGCAAACGGAACATCGAAACGTTATAAAATTAAACATGGGGCACTAGATTTAAACTATATGTATGGTATTTATTTAAATAGGTATAAAATGAATTATATAGCATGTAGCAAGATTAACTTGCCTCGATGGGTCGCGAATCGGGAAAACGGAACGTTAACCGTCAGCGGGGAAAACTCGCGACTGCGCACGGTTCACGGAATGAACCCAAACGACGAACAAAGGAACCACACGGGTCGGGTACCTCGCTGGAACGTCGAGAAGTATTACCGGCACGATGGAATTCCGGCAACAAAAGAACAGTTAAAAAAATGAGAAACGAGACATGAAGCAAGAAGAGAAAGAATGATAAAGAGAAGTACGAGAGAATATATGAGGGAGAGAGAAAGAAAAAAAGTGGAGAGAGAGAAAGTGGGGCCCACGGGGTTAAAGGGGAAGTTGCGATTGGCTGAGAGAATAAATTGAGAAGGATATAAAAGATTGTAAAAATATTATATGGTTAACTTAAAGATTTAAAAGATAGGTAATGAACAGTAAGATATCAGGTTACTTAGAAAAATATATGCAATGGTTTTAATAATATTAAAATTTGGGATTTTGGCGCCAAATAAAACATTTCCAAATCGCGCCCGGGTCGAGTCCAAAAATTTGAAATTGAAATAATAGGATTTTAAGCGGGATCCAAATTTTAAAATTAAGTGTTTTAAGATTAAAAAGCATACCCCCAAAACGGACACACGTACGTGCACGTAGCCATCCAAACTCGCCCGTTTCACTGAACGGGACGAGAACACAATGCACGGACGCTACCACGAGGCTAGGGGTGTCAAGTAGGCCAAGATGAATATTTTCAATTTTAATTTAGATGCCAAAATTTATTATATGTAGAAATGACTTTGCCGGGTAAATTTTACAGTAAGCAACAAATAAGTAAGTTAAATGAAATGAGTACCACATTATGCTCAAACAGTAACTGAAAATAGTAGCATTGGGCTCGGGTGTTATATTATACCCAACTACAAAAAGAATTTCGTCCTCGAAATCCCAAGAATACAAAGATAGATAACTACAAGAAAATGTGAGGAAACTTCTCCCGAATTTCATCTTCTCGTTCCCAAGTGGACTCTCCATACGAGCGATTAGCCCAAGAAACAAGCACAAGGGGGATAACCTTGTTCTTAAGAATGTTTTCCTTTCGATCCATGATTTCAATCGGTCGCTCCTCAAAAATCAAGTCTTCTCATACTGTTAGCTCCGAATGATCCAAAACGTGTGTTTCATCTCGAACATACTTACGGAGTTGAAATACGTGAAACACATCGTGCACTTTTGCGAAGGACTGCGGTAACGCCAAACGATACGCTACCTCACCAACACGCTCCACGATCACAAGGGTCCAACGAATCGAGGACTAAGCTTTCCTCGACTTCCAAAACGAATCACCCCTCTAGTCGGTGATATCTTCAAGAATACCAAATCACCCACGGTGAACTCCAAAGGTCTTCTTGACGTATCTGCCCAACTCTTCTATCGGTCCTGTGTTGCCTTCATATGATTTCTGATAGGGTTAACCTTCTCAACCGTCTGCACAACCAAATCTGGTCCCAATAATTTTTGTTCACCGACATCGTCCCAACAAACAGGTGAACGGCATTTACGACCATACAAAGCTTCAAATGGAGCCATCTGAATAGTTGCCTGAAAACTGTTGTTGTAAGACAACTCCACCAAAAGTAGATGATCCTCCCAAGACCCCTTGAAGTCCAACCTGCATGTTCTCAACGTATCCTCAAGAGTTTGGATCGTTCTCTTCGACTGACCATCAGTTTGAGGATGATAAGCTGTGCTAAACTTCAATCGAGTCCCCAAACTTTCCTGTAAACTCCTCCAGAAGTGTGATAAGAACCGAGTGTCCCGATCGGACACGATGCTCACCGGTACTCCATGCAATCTTACAATCTGCTGCATGTACCGCTCTGCCAAAGTCTCTGTTGATTGACCAACCGAAAAGGAATAAAGTGAGCTGCCTTGGTCAATCGGTCAACAATTACCCATACTGCATTGTTGCCTTTTGGACTCCGCGGTAAAGCCGTCACGAAATCCATGGTTATATGTTCCCACTTCCACCGAAGAATCGGAAGTGGTTGCAATAAACCAGCAACCCTTTGATGTTCAGCCTTAACTTGCTGACACACCAAGCACTTTGCCACAAAGCGAGCAATCTCCCGCTTCATGCCCTCCCACCAGAAATGCTGTCGAATATCTCGGTACATCTTTGTGCCTCCTGGATGTACAGAATAAGCTGAACTGTGTGCCTCCTTCATAAGCTCTTCACGAACATCACCCTTTGGCACACACAAACGGCTACCATACCTCAACGAACCATCTTCGTGGATCAATAAATCTGTTCGTAGCCCAGTTTCAACCTGCTCTCGAAACTTTTGCAGTCTAGGATCCTGCGATTGAGTTGCTTTAATATTCTCGATCAATGAAGAATGTACTTGCAGCTGCAACAACTGTCCCGTATAATGTGGTAGCACAACCTCCAAGTCAAATCTTCGAAAATCTGCGACGATCTCCTTCTGCGTAGTTAACACCTAAATTACTGGTAACCGACTAAGCGCATCCGGCACAACATTAACCTTCCCCGGATGGTACTTAAGATCAAGATCGTAGTCAGCCATCAGCTCCAACCATCTACGCTGCCTCATGTTAAGCTCCTTCTGTGTGAACACATACTTCAAGCTCTTATGATCTGTAAAAACTTCGACTCTTTCGCCCAAAAGGTAGTGTCTCCAAATCTTCAAAGCGAAAATCACAGCCGCAAGCTCCAAGTCATGAGTTGGATAATTCTCTCATGGGTCTTCAACTGTCTCGATGCGTATGCTACAACCTTCCCATGCTGCATCAAAACACATCCCAATCCTTTCCCAGATGCGTCGCTGTGAATCACCAATCCTCCGGAATTGTCTGGCACGGTCAGAATAGGGGCGGTTATCAACTTCTACTTCAACGTCTCGAAAGCTAACGCACACTTATCCGCCCATACAAAAGGTACCTCCTTGCGCGTAAGCTTGGTCAACGGCTCTGCCAGACGAGCAAAGTTCTCCACAAATCTCCTGTAGTATCCGGCTAATCCAAGGAAACTTCTTATCTCAGCAACATTCTTTGGAATAGGCCAATCTCGAACTGCTGCAATCTTTTCTGGATCGACGGCAATGCCATCGCCAGACACAACATGCCCCAAAAACCTTACTTCCTCCAGCCAAAACTCGCACTTACTCATCTTCGCATACAATTTCTCCTGTCTCAACGTCTGCAGTGCGATCTTCAAATGCTCAGCATGCTCTTCAAAACTCTTCGAGTAAACCAAAATATCGTCAATGAATACCACAATGAACTGATCCAAGAACAGTGAAAGATTCGGTTCCTCAAGTCCATGAATACTGTCGGCGCATTCGTTACTCCGAAGAGCATCACTAAGTACTCGTAATGTCCATACCGAGTTCGGAACGCCGTCTTGCAAATATCTTATGTTTTCACTCGGACCTGATGATATCCGGATCTCAAATCCAGCTTCGAGAATACCCTCGCGCTACTAAGCTGCTCAAAAAGTTCTCCAATGCGAGGGATAGGGTACTTTTTCTTAATAGTCACCCGGTTTAATTCTCGATAGTCGATGCACATCCTTCTTGTGCCATCCTTCTTCTTTACTAGAAGAACTTGAGCTCCCCAAGGCGAGTTACTGCTTCGAATCCAACCCTTTTCAAGCAATTCAGCAACATGTTTCTTTACTTCTTCCAACTCTACTGGCGCCATTGGATAATACGCTTTAGATACTGACGCTGCACCAGGAATAAGATCAATTGCGAACTCCACGTCTCTCCTCGGCGGTAAACCCGATATATCTTCAAACATGTCCATAGAATCACGAACAACAGCCGGCTCTTTACTTTCATCACTTCCATTGATGCAAGAATATTGTTTGTCGGCCTAGCCCTAAACTCGACCGGCCCGACCGAACTGCTTCCTTAACGCAATTGCTGTCTGCTGCAAACTCCCTTTCATCCCAGATAAACTCTGCTGCTCTTGGCTGCTGCAAGTATTTATGAGAAAGTGGTCAAAACCAGGGAGACAATCTGCCTCTGGATGTCCACGTCCAGTCTGCGCATGAACCTCCGTGCCCTGTCTGCATCGTTGGCAACTAAAGGTCCAGCGAAACTACTGAGTCTCGCCCATTCTGCTACATGCACATCTACGGGTGCTCCCTTCTGCTTTAGTCCGATGAGCTTCTCTTCCATTTCCTCCCGTGCAGTCCGCGGAAAGAACTTCTCCAAGAAACTCCTAGAAAAATCCGCCCACTTAATCGGCTTGGGCAAGCGGGTCTCCTCAACAAGCCACCATTCTAGGGCGTAGTCCACTAGCTGAATGCGTATCACAACAACCTTTTTGTCATCTGGAATCTGTGCCGCAAAAAGCAAGTTCTCTGTGTCAACTAACCACTGCTCCACTGGCAACGGCTCCTTTAAACCAGTAAATGTAGACGGACCCAACCGCCTGAAATCTGCTACGGTCCCTACTCGGTCAACTGGTCTAGCTCCAACATTGTTCACAGACTGCTGAACGATCTGCAAACCTTCCCGAAACGAGTCCGCTTGCAGCTGGATCAGCTCGGTCTGTTTCTTTGATTCTCCAGCATTCCTCTTATCACTCCAAGAATGGCGGCTTCGTCCGCACGCCTCTGGTATGTCTTCAATTTCTTACTGGCCATAATCCTGAACTCAAAATACCCAACATTAGAATGATGATAGATTTTGAATATAGATCAAGGCTAGAACTCCAAGATACTTAAATAGAGTACCGCATTGTAACTATACCGCGGTATCATAGCCACAATTACATAACTCCATCCAAGTCGCCTAAGTCCTAGAGATAACAAGGAATCAGGTTTTCAAATCGATATGCAAAGGAAGTTTGCACATCGTAAAAGATATAATCAGGAAGAATGTGATTCAAGAATGGTAAAACGGTCAAGGTGGCAGGACATGTTTTCTAAACACGGGTATTCTGATTCGTGTATTGGGTATAATACCCAACTACAAAAGAATCAACCCGACTATCCTATGGCTCAAATACCAAAAGAACCATGTCACGCCCCGCTTCCCAGAGTACGCTAGATTGGGCACGTGACATAGCCAACCATGCTACCTGTGGGTAGGAAGTATCCATCCACAATCACATTACGGCTGTAGAGATATCAAGAATAAGATAAAACTATCTAAAACATGTCCAAAATCCAGAATAACAGGAGTCAATAATAAATAAATGCGGAAGCAAATGATCCAATACAAATAACTGAAAAGTGTGTCCCATAATGCGGGCTCACATCAGGAAATAAATGCAGGAAATAAAACTAACTACTACTGAACTCATAGCTCAGCCTGCTGGCTGAAGTACTCCTGCTCGGATTGCAACAGCGGTACGGAATCTGGACCATGCAAAATCCAGACGTCAGCGCGTCATGTCATTAAGTAAAATAATAGGAACAGTGTAGCAGGCAATGTAATATAAACATGAATACAGCAAGAATAACAATAATATGAATCATACCAGTACAGGGTAGCGTGCAGTGGGTAAACTAAATTGTTCTATCAGGTTTTCTATTCTAAAGTCTTTGAAATCAATTGATGAATCATCGATGTAACTCAATAGTATCCCGTGCATGCCCGGGACCACGGTCAAGACCCTCGGGGCTGAATCCGAGACGTGCCACTAGGCAGTAACAGGTAGCAGGATGGACGAGTGATGTCAGCATCATCACTCCGGGGCTGGCCTAGCCCGTAAGAATGATCAGAACAGGTATCGAACTGTTGAGTTACAAGTCAGGTTTCACCTTTGATTTCCCCATACCCCCAAGTTATGTATGTCGAGTCAGGTATTCAGTAATCAAGAACTAATGCCAACACAGGATCAGGTAAAAGCAGGTTTGTCTGGATAGACAACAGGAACGGTCCATGAGGACTATATGTTATGTTTGTTGGCATTAGACACAAGATCAGGTAACAAGTAAAGCCATGGTACATCAGGTCAAGCCAGGTAATGTATAAAGGTGTCATGTCATGTCAAGAGTGTACGGTACCATGTCATGTCAAGTAGGAAGTGTAACAGGTCATGTCAAGAAGCACAAGATGTCATGTGGGTGCTCATAATCAAACTAACATAAGCATGTGTATAAATAAACAAGCATGAGTACTATCAGAACATGTAATATGATATGCAAATAGATATAATTTCAAGGATATGGATGCACAGTTATCGATTAGGGTTACATTTATTGTTCCAATATTAATTAGGATGCAATTTATTAAATATGGAGTGTTAATATCACATTATTATGTAGTAATGTGATCTATGGATGCAATTATATGTATCTTAAATGCGATGGATGCAAACGGGTATCCGAAAAGTTATAAAACTATAAAATGGTAATGTGGAATGTACAACTAAGCAATATGTGATATAAATATTGATATAATAATATTAATATGGATAGCATATTCAAAGCGATTAATAACTATAAAAGTGGTATTGATTAACCATGCACAAGAAAGTTCCGTTCAGAAATTCAGCGTCACCCTAATTTGTAAAAAAGCTTAAAAATAACAAACGTTCTCCAAAAGGGACGTGTCTTATACCAAAACAAAGATAATTCAATAAGGTTTTCATTTTTATAAGTATAAGCATCTCAGGTTGTCCCTACAAAAAGTTACGAACATTCGAAATTGAAAGTTTGCTGCTGGAATTTCCCTGGACAGCAGTTTGGAGACATTTTCATTTGCATTTTACGTTATTTAAACAATTTATTTTGCAATTAAATATTTCAAAGAGTTATAGTATTCTGAGTTAGTTTCGTAACGAACTAAAGAACGTATACTAATGATTTTTTTATGATTTATAATGAATTTTATACGGTAAGGTGTACAGTAAATTTCAGATTTGTCGTATCCGCTTTTTCAACGACGTTTCATGTGTAAACTATAATATTTTAAATATATAATATCATAAAATGCAGATTATAAACTAATTAAAGATAATAATAAGAAATATTACGACGATGTATATTTTAATTGATATGGATGCAGTATAATGTAATCTAGTATGTCCCGAGATAAGTTTTCATGATCTAGATTTAATATGATATAAACGGATGCAAACGGAACATCGAAACGTTATAAAATTAAACATGGGGCACTAGATTTAAACTATAGGTACGGTATTTATTTAAATAGGTATAAAATGAATTATATAGCATGTAGCAAGATTAACTTGCCTCGATGGGTCGCGAATCGGAAAAACGGAACGTTAACCGTCAGCGGGGAAAATTCGCGACGGCGCACGGTTCACGGAATGAACCCAAACGACAAACAAAGGAACCACACGGGTCGGGGTACCTCGCTGGAACGTCGAGAAGCGTCACCGGCACGACGGAATTCCGGCAACAAAAGAACAGTTAAAAAAATGAGAAACGAGACATGAAGCAAGAAGAGAAAGAATGATAAAGAGAAGTACGAGAGAATATATGAGGGAGAGAGAAAAAAAAAAGTGGAGAGAGAGAAAGTGGGGCCCACGGGGTTAAAGGGGAGGTTGCGATTGGCTGAGAGAATAAATTGAGAAGGATATAAAAGATTGTAAAAATATTATATGGTTAACTTAAAGATTTAAAAGATAGGTAATGAACAGTAAGATATCAGGTTAGTTAGAAAAATATATGCGATGGTTTTAATAATATTAAAATTTGGGATTTTGGCGCCAAATAAAACATTTCCAAATCGCGCCCGGGTCGAGTCCAAAAATTTGAAATTGAAATAATAGGATTTTAAGCGGGATCCAAATTTTAAAATTAAGTGTTTTAAGATTAAAAAGCATACCCTCAAAACGGACACACGTACGTGCACGTAGCCATCCAAACTCGCCCGTTTCACTGAACGGGACGAGAACACAATGCACGGACGCTACCACGAGGCTAGGGGTGTCAAGTAGGCCAAGATGAATATTTTCAATTTTATTTTAGATGCCAAAATTTATTATATGTAGAAATGACTTTGGCGGGTAAATTTTACAGTAAGCAACAAATAAGCAAGTTAAATGAAATGAGTACCACATTATGCTCAAACAGTAACTGAAAATAGTAGCATTGGGCTCGGGTGTTACACTTTCACATGGAACTAATTAAATAATCTTATTTTCGCAGGGGAATAACCCCATTAACATCTTTCTTAGACACCTACTGGATTGGTTAATTGTAAAGTGGAAAATTCTCGATATCTGTTTTTACCCCATGTGGCTTATGACCTTGACAAGGTCAACAAACCATAAACCGTAAGTCAAATTCAACCCGTCATTTCTTGATTGAATTAAACCCACCTGCACGACCCTTGACAAGGTCAACAAGGCCGTACGACTACCCTAATCCAATTGCATCAATATGCGGCAGATAAGCACTAATCAGCTATGGCACACTACACTTGGACAAGGTCAACAAACACAGCACAAATACTAAATAACACTTATCTGAAATGACGGAGGGCTACGACTGGTTTTGAAGAAAACCTTTAGCATAATGAACTTGATATCGTTGAAGAATCTAGTGATTTGAAAAGGAGTGGTTAAAGTTCCGCTTTAAAATCGAATAGTTTTCAAAAAAAGAACGAGTGGGTTGTAGTATATGCTAGTTTTGCTAAAGAGGTCATTCCCGATGAAGGGATCTAGGTTCTTTCCTCATCGAATGAGGTGCGGATATTCATAATGGAATACCACTATGCAAAGTAAGAACTAGAGCTATCTTTTTGAAAAATTTGATTCTACAACATCTTTAGGTTTCTTTTCTTTTCATTAATCTCATTAATGACGTCCCATCATTTATGTTTTCTAAACATCACAGAAGAAACGAAAATAAAACACACATATAAGTCATCCGCATTCGCCACAGGGACCCGGGTCTATTGGGGTTCCTAGCGCCCTAGCCATCTATCGTGGCCGATTGCGGAACAAAAATTTTGGCGTTTAGACTTGGCGTTAGAAACAACTGCCTAGAATCGAATCCAAACATGAAACTAGTAATCTAAAGGAGTCTAACTACTATGATAGAAGTGCTATACCGAATGATCCGTGTCCTTCTGTCTTCCAACATCTCCCTTAGCTTCTTGAGATCCTTTGGATCGAGCTTGGCTATCGGTCTTCCTCCATCGAAGATGATCCACCCGAGGGATATAGCTCATGACTTTAGCTTTACATAAAAGATCAAGTGAAGCAACTAGGGATTCTAAATGGCTAGTCAAGAATGTCTAGAATGTAGTGGAGTGTTCTAAGTGTATCTCTACCTCACATCCTCTCTTAATTCTCAACACATGAGAGGGTCGAGAGGAGGTTGAAGATGAAGATGATGGAGCTCAAGAAACTAGAGAGGGAAGTGAAGTATGATGGTGAGAATGAAACTCCAACAAAAATGAACCATCTCTCTTTCTTTTCACTTTCATCAAGTTTTCAAGTAAAAATGAAGCCATGTTTTATAAAAAACCATTTTACCAATTTTAAATTCACACCATGCTTGAATAGTATGCACAAATGAATAAACAACTCATTTATGCAACTATAGAACCATGGTTCTCACCATACTCCCCTCTCTCCTTTTTTCACCTTATATCCCATTTAAAATAAATGGATAAAATCAAAATGAGGCGCGCACCTTCTAGAATGTTTTCCGTATAAATACGGATTACATTTTACTGTACATACAAACCTGTATTCGTACCGAGATACGAATACCCGAAGAGATAGAATAACACAAAGAACATAATACTACAATATACATATCGAAATACATATACATAAATTATTAAATCAATACCTGATTTAATAATCCGGCTCAAACCTGAGCCAGCTAGTATTATCAACCGTCCGATCGAAAGTCTGGGTACATAGTACAATCAATTAATCGGAACCCTGCACGTATCCAATATGGCTACTACATCGTTTCGCCGGAACCAGGGAAACTCTCTGTGTGGGACTCTAAAGAGTCGTCAATACGCTGGCCGTGGGTTTAACCACAAGTATGTCAGCGGCATTAGCTCTACGTAACGGCTACCCAGGTATTGAGCGAAAGGAAGGCCGACGAGCAAACTCATCTGAACTTTTACTGAGCCTGTCCATGACAATCTCCATACAGTCCGGTCTGTTCGTCTAAAAGTATCGCATATCGAGCCTAGGGGTGGATAAAGTCAAATATCTAATAACGCGATATTTCGTGTCGGTATGAAGCCCAACACCAACTGAGAAACTTTTGATCCAAATCAGTAATTCTCGACTATCTTGACCAAGGATTTCTGGTGATGGCCACTCGTGCACCAACCCCCAATACCAGGAGATACGAATTCCCGACGATCTGTTCACTGCCTCCATATGGCTCGGAATTGTACCCAACTAAAACCTGTTTGCATGACTCCTTTGAGCCGTGGTAGGGTAGTAATCAAAGCACAGTGGGAACTAACACGAGACAAATGACGATCTCAGGTCGACAGACTAACCTGTACTGATATCAACTCGGAACTATTATCTGACAATAGGTATAATACCAACTAGCATGTTCCCGGTAAGTCCCGGCGAGTCCGTCCAGTGTACTCATAACCCAATGAGCAGCTGTATACTATCTAAGATGACTGACTGACACCAATGGCTTGTGAGACTAGCCACCATCCTTTGTCGAGGTCTCGAAAAGTATACACTAGTATACTCCGGAGTATCAATGCCCAGTCTCAATACTCTCTCGACTAGGGACATTTAAGGATGTGCTTATAGACCACCCAGCTCTCACGTATATGATCGTCATCATAATGCTGGTAGTCAAGTAAGAATCCTATGGACTCAATCAATATGTAATAGTGATCTGTAATACCACATAATGCATGTACATGATGATAAAGTCAAACTGGATAGCATACTATCATTTTGAGTAAGACTGTTCTACCCATATAGGTTCTCCTTCAATCATCATAATCGCGTGCCTGCGATTACAATAATTGACTTGAGAGCACTATAGTCAACTGTTCCCGCCAAAAATTTCAGCGCAAAAGAGCCCAAGGTATCAAATGGCGGCGATACGCCTAAGAAAATGGGAACCAGTATCTTCCGGGCTGTTTTTTGATAAACTCTCGAATGAGAAACAGATAAATTCTGATGGTATCGAAAGCGTCTCGAAAAACCCTTCGATTTGATATATAATGGGCCTCATAATTCATCCGGGATCAAAAATTATGAGGCATTACGTGTCCGCACGTGATGGACCTTTAAGAACCCACTGGAGGAGTTAAAAGATATAATAAAAACTCAAAAAAAAACCCCAATAGGGCATCACGTGCTCACACGTGACCATGGGTCACGTGCAGACACGTGATGGGCTCTTAAGGCCTCTAAAATAATGAATAGAATTAAATTCTAAAATCTGTTCCCTGATTAAAAATCAGAAGTTACCTCAATGAGGTATCATGTGCTCATACATGACCAATGGTCACGTGTTGACACGTGATGGTTAAAACTGAAGTATAAACAAGCGGCCATCAAAGAACTCAATTGGGGGTCACGTGCTCACACGTGACCAAGGGTCACGTGTCAGCACGTGACTGGTTTCGAAAGCCTTACAGTTAATAGAATTAAAATTCTAAAATTTTCTAAATCTTTCCAAACACAAAAGGTCTATGGGGACCGTTGAATTAAAAATCTGAGGGTGATTAAAAATCACCAATTTATGGAATAATCTTGGACTTGGAAAGATTTCCCCCCTAAATCTAACCGAGATAACAAAGGGATATCTTTGGATTTAAAATCCAATGGTGAATAAAATTCATTTAAAAATCTAAAGGCCCAGATTAATGATAAATATAAATCAAATCTCTCAACATACAAATCAAATCTCTCAATGAGAGATTTACTAAGCAAATTGATTTTTTTCCTTCTCCTATAAATAGGAGCCAAGAAAAGAAGAGAGGGGATCTACTTTTTTTGGAGAGAGAAAACAGAGGGAGGAGAATTTAATTCTCAAGAGAAAGAAGAAAAGAGAAGAGAATTCAATTCTCTGCAAAAGAAAAACCATAGGTAAGAAAAGGGAGGCTTCAAAAGAGAATTTAATTCTTAAAAGAGTTTAACTCTTATAAAAAGAAAAGAACTTAGTTCTTTCTCTGCTTGAGGATCTGCAAAGTGCACATCTCCTCAGGAATTGAGAATTTAATTCTCATTGGGTTGAGATCCTGCCATGCAGATCTAAAACACAGAGGAGGAATTGAGTTTTGAGAATTTAATTCTCCCAAACTCACAGGAATTTAATTCCTCCTAAAACGAAACTAGGGTTTAACCCTAATTAAGAATTTAATTCTTTTACATATCTGGGAATTTAATTCCTTTAAAAAGAAATTAGGGTTTTACCCTAAATAAGAATTGAATTCCTCCAGAATAAAAATTAGGGCTTTACCCTAAATAAGAATTTAATTCTTAAAGATAAGGAGACTTAAAAGATCTCTGTGCATGAAAAGACTAAGGTCACGTACCCCACGTGACCCCTGAACAGATCCCCCAAAAATGAGAAGAGGAAAGCTTTGAGGCAATGCCTCACGTGTTCCCACGTGACCCTCATTATATATGGAACAAAAGCAAAGGCAGAAACAATTCTGGGCGCTCTCACGTGTTACCACGTGACCCCTAATAAATGTTCTAATAAATCAGGGCATGATTATACATCACGTGCCCACACGTGATGGCTATGAAAATTAAAAAGTGTTTAACACTTGTTTGCAGAACAAAATAAAGGGGATCTGGCCCCACTTTTTGATGCCATCACGTGCTCCCACGTGACCCCCGAAACACAGAAAGAAAAAGCAAAAGAAATAAAGGCCTTGGGCGCTCACGTGCTCCCACGTGACCCCTTGGCTGATGCTTTAACAATAAGCGCACTAATCCTCCTCACGTGGCAGCACGTGATGCTCCAAAGAAAATATAAAAAGTGTTTAACGCTTACTTACAGAACGAAGAAAAGGAGATCTGGCTCCACATTTAGGGCGCCCTCACGTGTCACCACGTGACCCCTAATGAGCATTCTAACAGACCAGAGCGGGGGCCTCCATCACGTGCTCACACGTGATGGCCGTCAGAATTAAAAGAGCTAAACACTGATCTACAGAATAAAATAAAGGAAATCAGGGCGCTCTCACGTGTCCACACGTGACCCCTCTCTCCTTAGTGTTTAACGCTAATCTGAAGACTTTGTCCTCAGTATTTAACACTGATTTTCTTTGTGTTTAACATTAATTTGGAAAACTCTATTTGCAATGTTTAACACTGATTTGCTTAGTGTTTAACACTAATTTGAAAACTCTGTTCCCAGTGTTTAACACTGATTATCTTTTAGTGTTTAACACTAACTTGCTAATCTTATTCCCAGTGTTCAACACTGTTTATCTTTAGTGTTTAACACTAGTTTTAGCCCAATTGGCTAAGTTTCTAGAGGCAAAGCCTCTCCTTCAATGGACCAACAGAGGGCCAATATTTCAAACATAATTGGACTTAGCCCAAACTGGCCATAAGTCCTCAAATCATCTTGAACTGAGCACATCTGCTCTTTCAACCAACTCATTGGTTCAAGGGTACATCTCTGAACTCCTCTGATATTTGTCGTTGTAATCCCTCAACGTCTTCAGAGAGGTGATGGGTCCCGACGACCACACATCAAGACGGTCTGTGGGGTCCTTAAACCCACGGACTTATGCGTCCTTAAACTAAAACACGGACTGTGGGGTCCTTAAACCCACGGACTTATGCGTCCTTAAATTAAAACACGGACTGTGGGGTCTTTAAACCCACGGACTTATGCGTCCTTAAACTACCTATGGACCACTATGTCCCTAAACTGGAGATGGACCACCATGTCCCTAAACTGGTATTGGACCACCATGTCCCTAAACTGGTATTGGACCACCATGTCCTTAAACTGGAACAATAGAGCCCCCAAATGCTCTTTTGTCGGATCTAAACGATCCCGTTAACTCGATCTTAGTCCCAAACTGGACTAACGTATCCTGAACAACCGTTTAAGTTGATCTTAGCCTCAAATATGGCTAACGTATCCTTAAACCTTCAAACAGACTTTAGTCCCAAATTGGACTACAAATCCCCCAATCAACTTTGATTCAAGGGTACATCTCTGAACTCCTCTGACATCTGTCGTTGTAATCCTTCAACGTCGTCAGAGAAGTGACGGGTCCCGACGGTCATACATTCAATGGACCACTATGTCCCTAAACTGGAACAATAGAGTCCAAATGCTCTTTTGTCGGATCTAAACGATCCCGTTAAGTTGATCTTAGTCTCAAATTAGACTAACGTATCCTTAACAAACGTTTGAGTTGATCTTAGCCTCAAATATGGCTAACGTGTCCTCAAACCAAAACCCCAAAACCAAATCTAAGAAAATACGAATTTGGACTAATCCACGTCCTACGGGCGACGACATAAATTAGTCTCCGTATACAATCCACGGGCAACCAAAAACAAAATAAACACCCACGACACGAAGTGACCATCTGGAGAAGGAGAAAGTTGTTACCGCGATGCGGTAGTGTAATTAACTGCAGGGGCTTGCGCCTGCAGGGAAGAGCGTCCCCACAATCAAAAACCCCTCAAATGAGGGGGAATCTGACGAAGTCTGCTACATCGGCCGCATCCGTTTAAATCTTCGATATATGGTGCCATAAATCAACTTGGCATCTTCGGAGAGGTGAACGGATAGCACCAATTAGCATCTGCCCCGAATCTCAGTGCCAAGCATCCAGTCTTGTGCGCCGTCTTTCGGAGGGAAACAGATTCTGGCACGCCCGGTGGGACCTCTTCCTCTTTCCACTCCACACTTCGTGTGTCGTGTTCGCGAACGAATCGCGGTTTGCTGTGGTTGCCTGTGGATTCGAGGTACTAAGATTTGGTGTCTTGCTCCGTGTAGAAAATAGAAGATCAATGGCTTCAAACTGCACTACCTGCAACTGCAACTCTCGCTCCGTCCTTGCTGGAGGAGTGACTTATGGGCCCCAAGCGGCCTCCCTTTTTAAGTTGCCAGTGGAGCAGGTAATTCAAGCCACCACTGGACTATTCTTTGGGACCATGCTCCCACCGATGAGCTTCGATACCCCAACGACGTCGCAAGAAGCTCCAAAGAAATCGGTCTTTGATCGGCTTATAACTACCGCGGCCCCTCTCAACGGGTCGCCTAACTTCAATACCTCAGTTTTCAACAGACTGGGCCAGAATGTCTATAAGCCCGCGATACCCGAAGCTGCCATCCCAAAGCGGATAGCCATCCCGGCTCAAGCGGACAAAATTACTGGAAAGGCTCCTCCTTCCAAGAAGTCAATTTTTACAAGGTTGGCCATTCCGGTTGCTGCTCCAGGCGAGGTCCTCAAAGCTGCTTCCCCTGCCCAGAGGTCTGTCTTTGACAGATTAGACATTGCTTCTCAACGGGGGTCAGTCTTCGACAGGCTAGCACCAATAATAGTCTCTCCTCAAAGCAGGGGGCATGACGAAGTCACCCCTACGACCGAAATAACTCCATCCGCACGATACGCTCGACGTCGCCACTAGCGTCGAGTAAGGAAGGCTGGGGGAAACTCCCCCTCTGGATTTACTCCACCGGCTCCAACGGTGGGGATCGATGTTGCTGTTCCAACCGGGAACATCTTTGAGCTGCTGAACAGGGTGCGCAGAAACTCTCCTACTGCAGTGCTGAAGAGATCTCCTCCACCCGTGGAGAATGATACGGAAAAGAAGCTAGAACAGCCCCCTCAACGGCTGTCCTCTAAAATTTACAAGGTCTGGTGTCAAGTCCAAGACTCCGTAATAGATCAAGACTATCTCCGCCGACAGAAAAAGATGAAGGTTCGGCAGGAGAAGAATTACTCTATCAAGCCGGAAAAAGCAACAGCTGGATGGGTGCCCATTGCAACGGCTCCCTCAACGTCAATCACTCAAAAGAAAAGGAGGCCGCAAAAAGCCCCTGTGAACATGGCGAACCGTAAAAGCACTGAATCTAAACGCCCCAAGTCTGGGGGCATGGTGGTGCACACTATTTATATAGCTGCCGGAAAGGAGGAAAGCCGTGCTTCGACGGGTCACCGACCGCTCACCCGATCCCTGACAAAAGCCCAGGAGGAACAGCAGAAGTTTCAAGAGATGATGACTGCGATGGCCGCACTCACCGGGCCAAAAGAAAGCCCGGAAACATCATCAGAACAGCATCACGAACAGGAAACTGACGCTGACTTCCTACGCAGAGTCGTCGAAAAGAAGGACAGAGAAGTAGCAGAACAAGCAGCCAATATAAAGCGAATGGCCCTTCTGTTTCAGGATATGGTAGGTATGATGATCCAACAAGATCCTCCTGCTGAAGATCCTCCGATCGTCCTCGAAGATGACAAAGGAGAAACGTTGAATCCTCCACCGGCTCTGTCAACAGCCAAAGAGGATACAATCTCTAAAGCTGCCCTGGATGACTATATAGCTCAGCAGATACGAGTTCACCAGGCAAACGAAGCGGCTTAACAAGTTGTTAGAACTGGGCGGCCGTATCCAGGGTGGTATGATCAGATAAAATATCCGCCGGGATATACGATCCCTAAGTTCCATATATATATAAAGGGACAGGGAATCCACATCAGCATGTCGCTCAATTCAGGGCCTTATGCGGCAACACGGGAGGCGACGACAAACTGTTGCTTCGCCAATTCGTCGGCAGCTTAACAGAAATAGCCTTTGAATGGTATTCGGAGCTACCTAACGACTCTGTTAAAACATTTACGGAGATGGAGCTGCTGTTTACACAGAGATTCGCGAGTGCTAGTGGACGCACCCCGATAACAGCACTGATCAACGCCAGGATAAGGCCAGGCGAAACGTGGGTTCAATACGCAACACGGTGGCAGAATCTGTGGTCGAAATGCGAACAGCGGATCGAAGAAGCGTCTGCGGTAGGCATGTTCGTGGGCACTCTTGATCCGCAAGCGACCATCTCGCAATTCATGATGTTCTTCAAGCCAACTACTTTCCAGGCCTTGATTGACAAGCTGGCCCAAATGGACCAGGTGGGCCATCAACCATCTCCTTCAAAGACAGAACCTTGGAATGAAAAGGGCAAAAGGAAAGCAACCTTTGTTGCCAATACTCAACAACGGTCGAGCAACTTAAAGCCGGTTGTCCGTCAAAACAATATGCGTCAACGCCCATCCCTCGAGGAGAGACTGGGACGTCCTTACTCGTTTCCTCAGGATAAAACGAGAAAACTGTTCGAGCTGGCAGTGCGCAACAGACTCATTAATCTGCCGAATCCAAAGCGTCCGTTGCAGACATGCGATGTCAACGATCCCAATTATTGCCTTTACCACCAAACGGTAAGCCATCCAATCGAGGATTGTTTCGTCTTTAAGGGGTGGATCGAGGATCAGTACTTACAAGGCAAGTTTGCGCTGTCTGAAAAGTGGAAAGTAAACCCACCACAGCCGCACACTCCAAAGAAAACGGACACGCCGGGGGCAACTTGTTCTTTTGTTGAAGAAGCTCCATGGAGGGTCGTGCTTTCCGCCAAAACCGAAAGGATGCTGAATGATCTCCAGACATACCTGACGATCAGATGGAAAGATCCACTAGAACCCGAGGTCGTAGAAGGGATGCTAAAGCGACGCCCAATTCCAAATATCGGTGGTGATAGCCAAAGCATTCACAGCCAGCCGTCGAAATCTTCGAAAAAGAAGGAGAAATCCAAGAAGCCCGTGAAGCCTGGCGACAAGCGCATGGATTTGCAGAAACAGATTGACGCGCTGGAAGAGTATAACCAGAAGGCGCGGATTCCAATCACGCTCCAAGAGTTTCTCGGCCACGTCCTCGAGGACGAAAACGATGGAGAAGACTCATCAGATGAATCTGAGGACTACGTAGCGAGTTGTCATGTGATCTCTCACTCCTTGATAGATGATAAAGAGGCTCCTTGCACCAAGAAACCGGGGGCGGATCCTGAGCCAGAACTTCTAGGACCATCAGAAGAAATGATTGACGCATTCTTGAACGAAGCCCGTCTTAAGAGCAAAGCTGATCGAGAACGCGAGATGGCCATATTCGAGAAAACCAAATGCCAGCGACTGGACAGAAGGGTCGAAACACTCCCACCAGATCAAAGTACATCCGCCGCAAATGAAAGCAGGATCAAGACAAGGAAACGATTCGCCAAATCCATATCAATGGGAATGAGGCCGCCCTCTTTCAGAGAAAATTCTCCTGGTGGTATACATTTTGATGAAACGGACGTACACCCTAACTTCTGCTTATATCATCAGAGGATCGCACATCCTACTGAAGACTGCAACTCCTTTAAGTGTTGGTGGCAAGGATATGTCGCTCATAGACAACACGTCAATAGAATAAAGCGGGAAGCTCGTAGACAGCGAAAAAATATGACAGATGAGCATAAAAGAGTTGCTGGCAACTGTCATAGGGACGAGCCCGGGGGATCACGAGTTCTCACCTTTGGAAGCGATTCTGACGAAGAAGCCGCCCTCAACCCTCTCTTCAAGGAATTCATTTCTAAAACAAAAGAATTGGAGAGTTGTGAGAATGTTCAGCCGTACAATCTCACGCTACCCGGAAAGAATCTCGGACCCGCAAACGACGGAGCAAACGAAATGAGAAAGGAAAAGGAAAAAACGGCCTTTGTTGCCGACACTCAACAACAGCCGAGTAACCCGAGACCATTTTGTCGTCAAAACAACAAGCCGCGATACCTCAATGAGAAGTTGAAACGTCCTTACTCGTTTCCCAAAGATAAAACAAAGAGATTGTTCGAGCTAGCAGTGCGCAGCGGGCTCATCACTCTGCCAGATCCAAAACGTCCATTGCAACCAGGTGACGTTAACAATTCTAACTATTGTCCCTACCACAGAGTAATGGGTCACCCACTCGAAAATTGCTACGTCTTCAAAAACTAGGTTGAAGACCAATACCAACAGGGCAAGTTCGCGCTGCCCGAAAAGTGGAAAGTAAACCCGCCACAACCACATGCTCCGAGAAAGATTGATATACCAGGGGCATCATGCTCAGTCATAGAGAAAGCCCCATAGACCGAAAAGTCAGTAAACTAGAGATGCGTCTCAAATACAGCGACGGCGGACCGAAACGTCCTTAAACTAACGGCGGACCGCAATGTCCTAAAACTTGCGAATGACCGAAACATCGTTAAACTACTCCCAACCCGCAGCATCTTCAGACTGACGTGGTAAAAAAAAAACGGTACGTCCGCAAGCAAAATGGGCACGGATGAAAACCCGAAAGGGCTCCGTGAGTAAAAACAGCAGGGCTACCGGCGAGTGTTCGTGAAAACCCGAAAGGGCGCGACCTCGTTAAAAAAAAAAACAAAAAAAACGGTATGTCCATAAGCAAAATGGGCACGGATGAAAACCCGAAAGGGCTCCGTGAGTAAAAACATCAGGGCTACCGGCGAGTGTTTGTGAAAACCCGAAAGGGCGCAATCTCGTTAAAAGACACTTATAGGGTCCTCTAGACCTTGTAAGGAGAAACCACCCGCGTGAGATCCTTACGACTCACAAGGGAGCAACACACTTAGGGATCCTCACGATTCCTAAGGAGAAATTACACTTGCGAGATCCTCACGACTCGTAAGGAGAACTCTCTTATGGGACCCTCACGGCTCATAAGATTTGAAAGCCTAAAGTTACAGAGACCTTAACCTGTTCTTAAGCAACCCCCACAACCTTCGATATTACCCTACAAGCGGCTCAATACTGGCCCTTGTATACAATCCATGGGCGCGAATAAATATTTCCCTAACAAAGTCTCATCCGTGACTAGGGATATGCTTGTACAGCAAACAACACTTGTAAGTCCTCTCGACTTATAAGGAGAAAACCCTTTTGTAAGATCCTTACGACTTACAAGAGAACATGCACTTAGGAATCCTCACGATTCCTAAGGAGAAAACACACCTACAAGATCCTCACGACTTGTAGGAAGAAATACCTTTGTGAGACCCTTACGGCTCATGAAGTCAAAAGCCTTAGCCGACAGGACCCTTAACCCTGTTTACTAAGCCACCTTTGTTCAACATCGACAGAGACAAATGATGATTCGCTCCTGGCAATATCCCAGTTGCAGCGATGCTGATGCCTAAACCGGTATCAAATTCCAAGCCCTTTCAAGGTAAATGATGATTCGCTCCTGTCAATATCCCAGTTGCAGCGATGCTGATGCCTAGACCGGTATCAAATTCCAAGTCCTTTTACGGCAAATGATGATTCGCTCCTGGCAATATTCCAGTCGCAGCGATGCTGATGCCAAGATTGGATCAGATCCCAAATCCCTTACTCGCGAAAAAAAATCGGCGAGCCAAAAAAAAATGCATACGAAATAGCCGAAATGATAGGGCAACTTGCAAACAAAATCAGCAAGTAAAAATGTATGCATGCAAAATAGCCGAAATGATTGGGCAACTCGCAATAAAAAGCAGCGAGTAAAAAGAAAAATAGCCGAAATGATTGGGCACCGCGAAAAATAGCCGAAATGATTGGGCAATCGCGATTTTCGCGATATAAAAAGCTGAAATGATAGAGCATCGCGGGAAGAATAAAAAAAATGAAAGAATGAAACTTTTTGCCCTACAGGTGAAATCGCATCGATCCCTGTATAAATCCAGGGGCACAGATAAAGAGGGAACCATACCTTCCCAACAGGCTCCATCAGAAAGCGAAGCCAAATCTCGACGGTTCATAGACAACCTAGAGACAATCTCGATATTTGTCGCAATATTGCAGACACAATGTCAACAAACGAAACAAAAGAAGATCCCTAGCTTCAGGGTCTCGATGTCGATATCGACAACTTAGAGATCACCAACAGTGTTTCTCCTCATTCCAACCAGATACAAACGTGACGTCAACAACCGACCCCAGAGTCGCAACGAAACGGAACCATGGCAAAGTCCCTAGTTCCAAATCTCAATGGCCACATCTACAGCCTGGAGACCAACAACGGTGTGCCTCCTCATTCCAACAGGACACGGGTGTTACACCATTAAGCTGAGCGACGGCAAAATCCCAGCTCCACCTCAGCATTCGTCTCAATACAGCAGACGAGATGTCAACGACGACGTTCCTCCGCAGTCCAGCAGGATGCAGATGCAACGTCAACGAAAGACCCCATGGTTGAAACAATGCGGAGTGACGGCAAAATCCCAGCTCCACCTCAGCATTCGTCTCGATACAGCAGACGCAATGTCAACAATGGCGTTCCTTCATGGTTCATCAGGATGCAAATGCAACGTCAACAGAAGACCTCACGGTCAAAACAAAGTAGAGCGGCGGCAAAATCCCAGCTCCACCTTGACGTTCATCTCAATACAACAGATGAAATGTCACCCCAGCGTTCTTCCCCCAGCAGGATTCGGACGCGCCAAAGCAAACGAAGCGAAGGCCAAATTCCTAGCTTCAGGGTCTTGACGGCAAGTCATATAAAGCCTGAAAGACAATCGGAGATCATCTCGCACCGGCGCGGAGTGGTCACCACCTCGACGATCGTCTCGATACAGCAGATGAAATGTCACCCCAGCGTTCTTCCCCAAGCAGGATTCGGACGCGCCAAAGCAAACGAAGCGAAGGCCAAATTCCTAGCTTCAACGTCTTGACGGTAACTCATATAAAACCGAAAAGACAATCAGAGATCATCCCACATGGAGTGGTCACCAGCCCGACACTCGTCTCGATAAAGCAGACGAGATGTCAACAACAACGTTCTTCCTCCAACAGGATTAGGACACACCAAGAAAACGAAGCGAAGGCCAAATTCCTAGCTTCAGGGTCTTAACGGCAAGTCATATAAAGCCTGAAAGACAATCGGAGATTATCTCGCACCAGTGCGGAGTGGTCACCACCTCGACGTTCGTCTCGATACAGCAGACGCAACATCACCAAAAGGAGCCACGGCAAAATCCCTAGTTCCAAACCTCGATGGTTCACCAGCAACCTAGAGACAACCATGACATTCGTCTCGATACAGAGGACGCGATGCCAGCAAACGAAGCGAAGGCCAAATTCCTAGCTTCAAGGTCTTAACGGCAAGTCATATAAAGCCTGAAAGACAATCGGAGATTATCTCGCACCAGTGCGGAATGGTCACCACCGCGATGTTCGTCTCGATACAGCAGACGCAACATCACCAAAAGGAGCCACGGCAAAACCCCTAGTTCCAAACCTCGACGGTTCACCAGACAACCCAGAGACAACCATGACATTCGTCTCGATACAGAGGACGCGATGCCAGCAAATGAAGTAAAGGCCAAATTCCTAGCTTCAAGGTCTTAACGACAAGTCATATAAATCCTGAAAGACTATCGGAGATCATCCCACACCAGCGCGGAGTGGTTATGACTCATCGGGGATCTCCAAAATGAGCCTAACCTCAAGTAAAAAGCGGCATGGCAAATTCCTAACGCTTGCTCTTCCGACGGTCAAACTGCCTAGGAGGATTGCTTGAAGACGTCTTGTCCAGCCCCCGAAGGGATCAGAGACACGGCTGTCGCAGGGCTACTCGAACAGCACGATTGCCTATCGAGGGATACAACAGCCAATGCGACGGTACGACGGCCAAAACCCTAAGTACCACAGACCCTAACGGACTTCTGTCGTAAAGAGCAAAGGTTAACTGTGACGTTAGGATATTCTTGCGAGATCTGCTCGAGCTGTTTCGACTCGTGAGGAAATTGATGTCTTTGCGAGAACTTCTCGATTCGTCTCGACTCGTGAGATAAAGCCTTAGGCAGTAGGGATTAAAAAACCTGTTTCCTAAGCACTAGGACCCTGCAAATCGGCCCAAAACGGTCTCTTGCATACTATCCACGGGTCACACTCTCCAAATTCGAATCTCGACAAGGAGGGAAACAACCACTTATGAGTCCTCTCGACTTATAAGCGGGAAAATTCTCTTGTGAGATCCTTACGACTTTCAAGAGAAAACACACTTAGGAGCCCTCACGACCCCTAAGGAGAAAATACACCTGCGGGATCCTCTCGATTCGTAGGGAGAAAAGTCTTTATGAGACCCTCACGGCTCATAAAGTTGAAAAGTCTTAGGTGGCAAATCCTAACCCTGTCTCCTAAGCCATCACCGTCCTGCAAAGAGGTCAAGATGGACCATCTATGAGCCAGACTCGCCAAAGCTACATGCCACTGAAACGGAAAAGCTACTCATGAGCATATAAACTACTTCACGCTAGAGTAAGATATGAAGAGATAGAGGGGTGCGGCTCATGGAGTTAAGGGTTTGGAACTATATCTCTTAAGAGTCGAGATCTGAGTCAATGATAAATGACGACGCTTGTGTCCGCTCGTTATCTTCTCAGATCAAGATTCTGAAAGTAATATACCAACCCGAAACTGGTCATACGCTATGCATTATTTTGCACCACTTCACCCACGTAAATACTTATGTGGGCAAAGTAGTGGGGGGCATTTGTTCCCGCCAAAAATTTCTGCGCAAAAGAGCCCAAGGTATCAAATGGCGGCGATACGCCTAAGAAAATGGGAACCAGTATCTTCCGGGCTGTTTTTTGATAAACTCTCGAATGAGACACAGATAAATTCTGATGGTATCGAAAGCGTCTCGAAAAACCTTCGATTTGATATATAATGGGCCTCATAATTCATCTGGGATCAAAAGTTATGAGGCATTACGTGTCCGCACGTGATGGACCTTTAAGAACCCGCTGGAGGAGTTAAAAGATATAATAAAAACTCAAAAAAAGACCCTAATAGGGCATCACGTGCTCACACGTGACCATGGGTCACGTGCAGACACGTGATGGGCTCTTAAGGCCTCTAAAATAATGAATAGAATTAAATTCTAAAATCTGTTCCCTGATTAAAAATCAGAAGTTACCTCAATGAGGTATCACGTGCTCATACATGACCAATGGTCACGTGCTGACACGTGATAGTTAAAACTGAAGCATAAACAAGCGGCCATCAAAGAACTCAATTGGGGGTCACGTGCTCACACGTGACCAAGGGTCACGTGTCAGCACGTGACTGGTTTCGAAAGCCTTACAGTTAATAGAATTAAAATTCTAAAATTTTCTAAATCTTTCCAAACACAAAAGGTCTATGGGGACCGTTGAATTAAAAATCTGAGGGTGATTAAAAATCACCAATTTATGGAATAATCTTGGACTTGGAAAGATTTCCCCCCTAAATCTAACCGAGATAACAAAGGGATATCTTTGGATTTAAAATCCAATGGTGAATAAAATTCATTTAAAAATCTAAAGGCCCAGATTAATGATAAATATAAATCAAATCTCTCAACATACAAATCAAATCTCTCAATGAGAGATTTACTAAGCAAATTGATTCTTTTCCTTCTCCTATAAATAGGAGCCAAGAAAAGAAGAGAGGGGATCTACTTTTTTTGGAGAGAGAAAACAGAGGGAGGAGAATTTAATTCTCAAGAGAAAGAAGAAAAGAGAAGAGAATTCAATTCTCTGCAAAAGAAAAACCATAGGTAAGAAAACGGAGGCTTCAAAAGAGAATTTAATTCTTAAAAGAGTTTAACTCTTATAAAAAGAAAAGAACTTAGTTCTTTCTCTGCTTGAGGATCTGCAAAGTGCACATCTCCCCAGGAATTGAGAATTTAATTCTCATTGGGTTGAGATCCTGCCATGCAGATCTAAAACACAGAGGAGGAATTGAGTTTTGAGAATTTAATTCTCCCAAACTCACAGGAATTTAATTCCTCCTAAAACGAAACTAGGGTTTAACCCTAATCAAGAATTTAATTCTTTTACATATCTGGGAATTTAATTTCTTTAAAAAGAAATTAGGGTTTTACCCTAAATAAGAATTGAATTCCTCCAGAATCAAAATTAGGGCTTTACCCTAAATAAGAATTTAATTCTTAAAGATAAGGAGACTTAAAAGATCTCTGTGCATGAAAAGACTAAGGTCACGTACCCCACGTGACCCCTGAACAGATCCCCCAAAAATGAGAAGAGGAAAGCTTTGAGGCAATGCCTCACGTGTTCCCACGTGACCCTCATTATATATGGAACAAAAGCAAAGGCAGAAACAATTCTGGGCGCTCTCACGTGTTACCACGTGACCCCTAATAAATGTTCTAATAAATCAGGGCATGATTATACATCACGTGCCCACACGTGATGGCTATGAAAATTAAAAAGTGTTTAACACTTGTTTGCAGAACAAAATAAAGGGGATCTGGCCCCACTTTTTGATGCCATCACGTGCTCCCACGTGACCCCCGAAATACAGAAAGAAAAAGCAAAAGAAATAAAGGCCTTGGGCGCTCACGTGCTCCCACGTGACCCCTTGGCTGATGCTCTAACAATAAGCGCACTAATCCTCCTCACGTGGCAGCACGTGATGCTCCAAAGAAAACATAAAAAGTGTTTAACGCTTACTTACAGAATGAAGAAAAGGAGATCTGGCTCCACATTTAGGGCGCCCTCACGTGTCACCACGTGACCCCTAATGAGCATTCTAACAGACCAGAGCGGGGGCCTCCATCACGTGCTCACACATGATGGCCGTCAGAATTAAAAGAGCTAAACACTGATCTACAGAATAAAATAAGGGAAATCAGGGCGCTCTCACGTGTCCACACGTGACCCCTCTCTCCTTAGTGTTTAACACTAATCTGAAGACTTTGTCCTCAGTATTTAACACTGATTTTCTTAGTGTTTAACATTAATTTGGAAAACTCTATTTGCAGTGTTTAACACTGATTTGCTTAGTGTTTAACACTAATTTGAAAACTCTGTTCCCAGTGTTTAACACTGATTATCTTTTAGTGTTTAACACTAACTTGCTAATCTTATTCCCAGTGTTCAACACTGTTGGTCTTTAGTATTTAACACTAGTTTTAGCCCAATTGGCTAAGTTTCTAGAGGCAAAACCTCTCCTTCAATAGACCAACGGAGGGCCAATATTTCAAACATAATTGGACTTAGCCCAAACTGGCCATAAGTCCTCAAATCATCTTGAACTGAGCACATCTGCTCTTTCAACCAACTCATTGGTTCAAGGGTACATCTCTGAACTCCTCTGATATTTGTCGTTGTAATCCCTCAACGTCTTCAGAGAGGTGACGGGTCCCGACGACCACACATCAAGACGGACTGTGGGGTCCTTAAACCCACGGACTTATGCGTCCTTAAACTAAAACACGGACTGTGGGGTCCTTAAACCCACGGACTTATGCGTCCTTAAACTAAAACACGGACTGTGGGGTCTTTAAACCCACGGACTTATGCGTCCTTAAACTACCTATGGACCACTATGTCCCTAAACTGGAGATGGACCACCATGTCCCTAAACTGGTATTGGACCACCATGTCCCTAAACTGGTATTGGACCACCATGTCCTTAAACTGGAACAATAGAGCCCCCAAATGCTCTTTTGTCGGATCTAAACGATCCCCTTAACTCGATCTTAGTCCCAAACTGGATTAACGTATCCTTAACAACCGTTTAAGTTGATCTTAGCCTCAAATATGGCTAACGTATCCTTAAACCTTCAAACAGACTTTAGTCCCAAATTGGACTACAAATCCCCCAATCAACTTTGATTCAAGGGTACATCTATGAACTCCTCTGACATCTGTCGTTGTAATCCTTCAACGTCGTCAGAGAGGTGACGGGTCCCGACGGTCATACATTCAATGGACCACTATGTCCCTAAACTGGAACAATAGAGTCCAAATGCTCTTTTGTGGGATCTAAACGATCCCGTTAAGTTGATCTTAGTCTCAAATTAGACTAACATATCCTTAACAAACGTTTGAGTTGATCTTAGCCTCAAATATGGCTAACGTATCCTCAAACCAAAACCCCAAAACCAAATCTAAGAAAATACGGATTTGGACTAATCCACGTCCTACGGGCGACGACATAAATTAGTCTCCGTATACAATCCACGGGCAACCAAAAACAAAATAAACACCCACGACACGAAGTGACCATCTGGAGAAGGAGAAAGTTGTTACCGCGATGCGGTAGCATAATTAACTGCAGGGGCTTGCGCCTGCAGGGAAGAGCGTCCCCACAATCAAAAACCCCTCAATCGAGGGGGAATCTGACGAAGTCTGCTACATCGGCCGCATCCGTTTAAACCTTCGATATATGGTGCCATAAATCAACCTGGCATCTTCGGAGAGGTGAACGGATAGCACCAATTAGCATCTGCCCTGAATCTCAGTGCCAAGACATCGCAGTCTTGTGCGCTGTCTTTCGGAGGGGAACATCAACAATCTCCCACTTGCAGTTAAAGCTAATTATTGCGGTGTCGCATACTCACAGCCCGTGTGATACCGAACACCCAACTTCTCTACTAATCAGTCTCGCAAAACCCGTTTATGAAACTATTGCATTCGAGAAACAGCCTCAGTGAGTGGATCCGCTTCAGTGTTTCTATCTTTATCTCCCGAAATGAGCAATACCTGTCTTCGAATTTGTCTGGATATCTGATGGGACCCAGTTCACAAATGAACTCCAAATCCAACAAACTTCTTAGACTGTATCATCCACTGAATTTAATCAGTATCCTGTGCCATGCCTTTCTCGGTATCCGCTTGGACCACCTGTCCAACATACTGCCCCTCAAAAAGAGAGAAAACTATAACTCTGACAGCCACTCTGTCATCCAGGTCATCTTAGAAATCTGAAATGATAACCGCCTCCTGAAGGAGGCTGCCATCACCATATACCAAGAACATCCACTTATGTTAATAACTGCTTTCCAACGTTTCTCCAGAATTGGATTAATATATATGCTTATTGCAACCAGTGCAAAAGCAATATCTAGTGTGGTACTTGACATCTCATGATTAATTCAATTGCCTAAGCAAGTGATATGCCAATCATGCAAATCCCTCTCCTCATCAGTCTAGAAGACATCTCTTTAGAAAGGGTGACTCCATCACCTGCGGGTACACCACCACACCAGGAGTCATCCATTCTAAGACACTTTAGAATAGTGTCAAAGCACCCGAATTGGGACACTTCCCAAATCTAGATCTAAAACTATAGATCTAGTAACCAGAATCCCTGATATTTTATCCAGATCCTATGTGGAGAAACACCTTGTGACAACCACAACATAACTGATAATAGTATAGGAATATCATTTACTATCAAGAGTATGACATCCAAATACTAAGACATCATTCCCTACTACCTTCTTATCAGGTCCATCTGTTATTCTGATGAAATCAAACTCTATGACTGTCACATCAAAAATAGATGATCTATTTCTGATATACTTGCTTTAGCCTAAAATTAGACATAAGCTACTTGGCCACTATGCTTCCGCTGCTCCCACTGACTACAACAACCCTCTGGCAGAGTCATATACATGTGCACTTCTAAAGCTAATTTAGAACGACGTTATACGCATCCTCCTGCCAGATCTCATAGTCTAGAACAACAGTAGTGATATGTTTGGGTAATCAAAAACCTCCATGTCACCGTCTTTAAGGAGACCGAAGTATCTCTCGGGTGGCTGAGGTTACCCACCAAATCTGTGTAGTGGCTAATGGATCGTTGAATCCAATTGAATCCTCAGGTTCTATTAAATTTTTCAGTAATCTTTTGTGGTTCTGGAATTACTTCCAGTTCTAACATACTCCCACTAATGTTTTCTAAAAAGAATCCATTTTACTAAAAATGTGGTGAGTCATGAACAATATAACTATTGATCTTCCAAATGGTAGAATGTTAACCCTTGTCAAAGCCCGAGATAGCCCACAAACTGCCATTACTGAAACGTGCCTTGAGTTTATCTATATTCTGGTTTTAAGCATAAGCTGAACAACTCCATACACCTTAACACCGTTAAGATGTGAATCCATTCTATATCCAATATAGAAACAAAGACACTAATTTAATTGGAATCAGATTCAAAAAACAAGCAACTGTTTCCAGTGCATATCAACTAAATGGAAGAAGGCCAAACAGTATTACTCATCAAGGAATGCACCCACCTATGAGTAACCTGAAAGAGAAGCAAGTTCTTAAAACTATTACTTACAACGGAATATCTAGCACAAGTATCTATATCTTCGAACACCTTGAAGAATCATGATACTTGCAACATATGTTTCTCTACTTTATTCTTATACCTATATCTTCTTAAAATCTGGACCTTACATTTTAACGAAATACTTGTTTAAAACCAGAAAAGTCATGAGTAAACAGAATATAGTACGAGTACCAACCCCTTTGTCCTAACGGACATCGGACAACATACAATACTTTGTATAAGTCCTCTGAGTTCAATAACCCAAACCCTGTGCATCGTAGGTTGAAAACTGTACTATGGTTAAGAAGAATTACACCGCTGTTGAATGCACCTTACCTAACCATCAACTGATACAGGTAAATGCCATAGACATAATTTCAAAAAGTTATATCTCACTTTATAAAATAAACGTACAGATATATCAGTTTGAAATTGGTGCATAACAATGGATATTCAAAACCAAATATTTGCCATTAGACAAAACCTATGTGATTTCCTCAAATATCACCAATTATAAAGAATTCTGATATTGAGGATCTAATCACCCAATTTCCAATATTCTACTTCCACTCAGCATCCGTAATACCATACAGATGTGAGAATTAAATCTGGTAAATACATATACTGGAGTCAGAATCTAATTGGGAAAACAATTATCAATTAACACCGCACAGTAAAACTGAAACATGAAAATGTTTCGAAGGGGTAGCCGGGTATTCCTAGTAATGCCTCTTTCATTATCCAGATTCATGACAGTAACCGTATACTTCCTTGCTCTCACTCCAATCCCTTTACATGTCTTTACTTCTTATCTTCTGTACAATATACTTAGGCTAATTGGTTTGCTTTCTTCCTTACCTTTCGGTACCTGCCTAAGGTTTGGAAGAAAACTATCTAATAAGCGTAATAAATGTACTCTCATAACACTAGGAGCCCACACAACATGAGAGAAGGTAAAGAGAAAAGACAACCGAATAATCTTATTCAATTTCTCCCGAACCGGAAACCATCCTCGAACTGGAACAAGTTCCTTCGAGTTCGTATGTAACTATACGATGGCATATCCAAGAAATATGGATCTTCGTAGTGATACGGAGTGTTCTGGAGCAATGCAAAGGGAAAGTAGAAGTGGCAGGGGTATACGCGGGTTCGTTATGAATGATAGTAGTCGCAATTTCCTTTGTCCTAACTATAATCCATTTATATGTCTTTACTTATTACCTTCTGTACACCACACTCGGGCTAATTGTTTTTCTTCTTTCCCTACCTTTTGGCACATGCCTATGGTTTGGAAGAAGACTATCCAATAAGTGTAATAGGTGTACCCTCCTAATACTAGGAGCTTTCGCAACCTGAGAGAAGGTAAAGAGAAAAGACAACCAAATAATCCTATTCAATTTCTCCAAAACCGAAAATCATCCTCGAACTGAAACAAGTTTCTTCGAGTTCGTATATAACTATACGACGGAATATCCAATATATGTGGATCTTCATAGTGATACGGAGTGTTCCGGAGTAATGCAAAGGGAAAGTAGGAACAACAGGGATATATGCGACTATGACAATCCAATAGCCAAAGTGTTTTAAGAAGGTTCGGTTAACTTGGTTCATGAGTTTTAGTTTAGGGTCAGGTCATGGTCGCTGCTAAAGAGAGAGAGAGAAAAGAAACACTCAGCGTGCACTCTAACCTAGATTAGATTGATTAATCATTTTATCTAATCAGGATGGCTCCTACTGTTTCCTTGAATTCTTTTTCAAACCCTAAAAGGAGAATTAGTCGGGATCATCTGAAAATCATCCGAGGAGTAACACCTACTCATCAGTGGGAATCGGGATCCAACTATCATCGCATGATAACTTGATGGAAGCCACTCAAGTCACCACACTCCAGAAGGTATGCGCATACCTTATAAGTTTCCTGTATATTTGAAACTCCCGATGTGGTTTTTATCCCTAGGACCTAAGTGACCTTGACTAAAGATCAAAATGTCAAAAGGTCCTAGTCAAGTTCTACCCGTCATTTTCTTGATTGCATTAGACCCACCCATACGAGCCTTGACTAAAGATCAAAATGATCGCACAACTGTCCTAACCAATCGCATTATCATGCAGCGGAAAAGCATTACATAGCTACCGAACACTACGCCTCGACTAAAGATCGAAATGCATAGCACAAATACTATGCACTACCAATCCGAAATGACGGAGGGCTACGGTTGGTTTTTGGCGAAAAACCATTAACGTAATGAACTTGATATCGTTGAAGGAACTCAAGTGGTTTTACAAATATATAGTGGCGTAACCTTTTGCTAAAGAGGTCACTCCTTGTAAAGGGATCTCGGCTCTTTCTTCATCGAATGAGGTGCAGAATATTCCTAACTGAATACCACGATGCAAAGCAAAAACATCGACTATAGTGAAGTTATTACGATGATGCAAACTTTTGCCCAAGAGGTCACTCCCGATGAAGGGATCTCGGCTCTTACCTCATCGAATGAGGTGCTGAATATTCACAACCGAATACCGCTGTGCAAAGCAAAAGGAAACGTCTTGTAATAACAGTTTTTCAAAATTTGGTTCCAACAACATCATTTAGGTTTATTTTTCCTTACATTAATCAAAATTAACGCAGTCCCGTTAATTAATCCATATCACACCAGAAAAAGGAACGAAAATAAAATATACGTATATACCATCCGCATTCGCCATGTGGCCCCGTCATGCACCGTTAGGTTACTTAACTAACAGCAGAGCGGGGGCTGGACTAGCGCGGATACAAAACGTATACAACATCTACTATTATATATATATATATATATATATATATATAACGTTCGTCCCAGGCATGATATAAGCAACATCACAGAAAAGCGATAAGAAACATAGAATAACGGATAATCTAGGAGCCCGGGTTCCCTTTAAGCCGCAAATGAAACCCGACGTTCCCCGGTCATGTGGATAGCCTGTGCAATGGA
Organism: Agapanthus africanus; assembly: GCA_030015575.1. NCBI lineage: Eukaryota > Viridiplantae > Streptophyta > Magnoliopsida > Asparagales > Amaryllidaceae > Agapanthus > Agapanthus africanus. Next base: position 512,095,994 of record CM057347.1, on the reverse strand, counting down.
AAACCTGGACCCCTACGAGCGTGACAAGTTACCCCCCAATCCCAGAAGTGAGGCAACCCTAATAAACAAAGTGAATAAGCCACCCATCACTTCACGGGATCCGGTAACTTGAGCACCCCTCCGTAGGTCATCCTATATCCCCTACGAGTGCGGCGAATAGCCCGCCAATTCTAGAGTAAGGCCCCCTCCATCTCAACGCCATGAGATACGGGCCCGTTGCCCTCTAGAACCCGATTACTCGAGCTTTCCACCGCGGGGTAATCCTAGTACAAAAATGAAAAGAATATATACAATGGCGATATCGACCTCAACCCGGTCTTGCCTCAATAAAAAAATATACAATCTGGCGGAAACGGCAGTCCACATATCGGACGCTCGCCCCGCAATAACGAATATACAAATGAATTTAAACTGTACAACTATCATTGCATAAGAGTCTATCCCACACGACAATCCGAACATAGCCATCACAGATATCAACATCACAGCAGTATAAGCAAGTATGTGCAACCCCGTCTAAATGACATATAGCAAATAGATGACGTTTGAAAAACACATACACCACATCACAGATATCAACGATGCAAAATTTCAGGTTTTGAAACTTTCCAAGTTTCCCCCAAAGCAAAGACAACACTAAGTGAAATCTGAGGAAAACAAACAAGATCAAAAACACCAATTTACAAAACCCCAGACACTGGATGAAAACGAGGCCCTGAAGTGAATAATGAAAAGGTGAGACCAGTTTTTTTTGCAATGTGGCCGGCCAAACTTACATCAAATTGCCTCGTTTTCATTCTGTGTCAAACTAATGTCTAAACTAAGTCTCTGCACTTGTTTAAAAAAAAATTCAAAGATCAAAAAAATTTCAGAACAGAGAGTGGGTTTTGAAATCGGAGTTTTTCGGTTTTGAAACTAATGCATCGTCTACTACTAGTTTCTAATATTGGGGTGGCTTTGATACCATGTTGGGGTTCCTAGTGCCCCAGCCATCTACCGTGGCCAATTGCGAAACAAAAATTTTAGCGTTTAGAAAACTTGGCTTTAGAAATAACTACCTAGAATCGAATCCAAACATGAAACTAGTAATCTAAAGGAGTCTAACTACTGTGATAGAGATGTTATACCGAATGATCCGTGTCCTTCGGTCTTCCAACATCTCCTTTAACTCCTTGAGGTCCTTTAGATCGAGCTTGGCCACCGGTCTTCCTCCGTTAAAGATGATCCACCCGAGTGATATACCTCATGGCTCTAGCTCCACATAAAAGATCAAGTAAAGTAACTAGGGATTCTAGATGGCTAGTCTAGAATACCTAGAATGTAGTAGAGTGTTCTAAGTGTATCTCTACCTCACCTCCTCTCTTGATTCTCAATACATGAGAGGGTAGAGAGGAGGTTGAAGATGAAAGTGGTGGAGCTCAAGAACTAGAGAGGGAAGTGAAGCATGATGGTGAGAATGAAACTCCAACAAAAATGAACCATCTCTCTTTCTTTTCACTTTCATCAAGTGTTCAAGTAAAAATGAAGCCATGTTTTATAAAAACCATTTTACCAATTTTAAATTCACACCATGCTTGAATAGTATACATAAATGAATAAACAATTCATTTGTGCAACTATAGAATCATGGTTCTCACCATACTTGTAACATTTCAGAAATATAAAATATTATTTTTGGGATTTAATATTAAAATAATATATTTGGCGAAAACTATTCAATTTGCGAATTTGGGGTTTTCGTAAAATGGTATAAATATATACCAATAATTGGGAAATAATTGAAAATTAAAATGATTTATTCATTTAAAAATATATTTATTGGATTTTGTATTTTTATAATTAATTATATGCAGTTTAAATTAAAATTTGATTAGTGCACTACTAATCGCGATTAGGCCAAATCCGTCTTTTTAATTAATCATGGCTAGTGCACCATGACATGTTGTATTTTTGTTGCATATTGTTTCAATTGTATTTGTTGATATTTGGCTTTAAAAGAAAATAAAAAGAAAGACAATTATTGAAGGGAGAGAGAGAGGGGACCCAATGATGGCATGGGAGCATGCCATGAGAGAGAGAGAGAGGATGGCATGACACCCTTTGACCTTTCCTTCATCTCACCCTCATTTGTTTCTTCAACTCCTTCATCATCTTCATCTCCTTCCTTATCCTTCCTCCATCTCCTCTACCTCTATGGATCACCTCAAAAACCTTGCTAAAACCCCATACTCCCTTCATTAAAAAATGATCCCCACCTCTCTACAAACCCCTTGGATGGTTCAAAGTTGGATTTTTAAGACTTTGAGCAACTCAAGAATTTTCTTGAGTTGCCAAATGAGGTATTTATTTCACCATTAGTGTAGTAACTGATTTTCTTTAGCTTCTATTTTAGTTTAGAATGGAATAAGTGGGGTTTAGTGATCTTGGAAAATTCCAAGTTGAGATTAGGGTTTGATTTGAATTGAGATGGTGCAATTAAGATTTAGTACTGACATTAAACCCCGGTAGTGTTAATCATGTAGACTAAAATCGAGATAAAACACCAAGACTTGGACTTTAGAAACTTTTCGTGTCGGTTTGTGAATATTGTGTGCCTACAGGAAATCTGGAGCAATTTGGGAACTTTTTAGGACAATCAAACAACCCCAGAGACCTAAATAGACCCCTATAAAACCACTATCAAAAGACAAGACCCAAACTCCATGATAAAACTGAGCACGCCGGATTTAAGGGTGATGTCACCGGGTCATTTGGTGGTTTTGGTGTTAGAATTGGTTCTGTAGCTCACATACCCCATATACTACCCCACTGTATTGCTTGTTTAGCCTAATTTTACCTGAGATTAAATCTGGAACCATTTTCATGAGTTGTTTTGGTTTTGTGACTTTTAATGACTTGAACTTTGGATATTGTGTTTTGTCTCGGTCACTTGACGTTTGTACGTCGATATCGGGAGTTGTTGGGTTATTCTTGCATGCGTAGACCATAGGTTTTAACCTATGTGCGATTCGTGTATCGTTTTGATTTTCGTGCATGATTTCTGTTTACGATACTATGTGTTTATATATGTAGGCACCCTCATGTGGACTTTGAACAATAAGGAAGAGCATGGCGACATCGACATCAGCAAGCAGGGATCAATATGAGTAGATTTATATCTACAAGAGAAGTCGGGTGGATGGCGTATAGCACCCCCGCAACCATTAATATGTGATTTGTAATTTGGAGACAAGATATGCCATGACTTAAGTTATAGTTAATGGTTTTAGTGTGAAACGTAAATGTGAATCACGATGTATAAATATATGTAGTTGTAAGAGAATCAGTATTAGATTATAGTGGCATGTTATGTGATCGATAAATACGACATGAGATTAATAAGACGACTTAATGTGAGATATTAATGTGATGAAAAGAGTATATGATGAGATATGATGACTTGGTTTGATATGTCGTTATACGGATACGAGGTGATATGAGATAATTGATACTTTTGTCGGTCCCATGATATGAGATTGATTCAGATATGACCTGAGATATAGGTATATATATAATTATATAAATAATGAGTGATATGCCGTACGAGACGTTAGATCCGTACCCTCATTGTTGTATAGGTCGATAGAATTCCTATTCTGTTTGTTGTCGTTGTACGATGGTTTACCGCACGCGGTGTTTTACCGGATGATTGATCCATACCCTTGACTAGAGGATGTCGTATGATGGATTATACCATACGTGATGTTGTGAGGCTGGATGCCGATTGATAGATTCACCGATAGATTAGATGCGTATACCTTATAGCATTTCGCTTATGATGTACTTTATGCTACGTTCATGATATTCTCATTGTATTATATATACCTGTGCTAGTACACCTACAAAATTATCGATGATGCGTATGTTACACTACACAGATTGCCGGCTCACACACTTTCATCATCGATAATTGCTATGTCACTTACACAGTAGAATTGCCACATCTTTATGCTATATTGCATGATATAATGATATGCTCACATCATTATTCTATATTGCATGATATACTGATATGCTCACATTTCTATTCTATGTCTGCATACATCATACTTTATGATTATACGCATTGTGATGCTGTTTTTATGAGATCTCTGGATTTGAGAACCGTGGTTATATTTTAAAGGAAATGGTGTATTGTTTTGAAAACCCGGTCTCTCTTGATATGATATTTAGAGGCGTCCACCATGAGTTTTCTCGGTTCTGAGCTATGAGTATACCTGATTCGAGAAGCGGTAGGCATCGTCTGCGGGTACATGGTGGACCCGGTAAGGTACCCCGGGGCAAGAAATGATTGTCGTGGAGTAGCCGATGAGCCTGGCAGAGGGAGCACTACCTACCGGTGATAGTATTTAAGCTCGGCGGTTATCCAGAGGATACCGACCGGAGTCGTAAGATGATATGGGCCGATCCGGACTGACGGAGCCCGAGATATGAAGATTTACGTGTCGATGCTGGACACGGGTTTCATGATGTTTCGAGTGTCGATGTTGGACACTCAGGTTCCATGATTTTGACGTGTCGTTGATGGACACACGTTGGTTGATATCCTCATATTTACATGCATATATTTTCATGTTGTTGTGTCATTGATGGACACGTGGATGATATCCACATACATGCATTGATTATATTGTTGGTATATATGCAGATACGGTCACCCTAGATATCATAGTATTACCTTTACGATATAGTTGACCTAGGAATCGTTGTTTTATTCGATTTCTACATGCTGATATTTTCTACTCACGAGTTGGCAACTCACCCCCGTTGTGCCACAGTTCTTGCAGGTTGACCGCATGGATCAGTAGCGGTATCGCTGGTACACAGCTTGCTTTCGGATGATTTGCTTTGGTAGGTGGGACATTTTGGATCGTGCTCATTCTTGTATTATTATTCCTGTTGTATCTAGTTAACTCCATCAATCAAAAACAAGTATTTATATAAGTAGTAAGACTTAGCAAGACTTGTGGTTGCGAGACTTAGAGCGATGGGTTATATGTTTGCTTGGTGGGTTTGATGTCTTGCTTTATTTACATTATTCTTTGTGTTGATCTTCGCCGTGGGGCGTCGTATACATATATTCCTGACTTGCGTGGATTCCGCCGATTGGCGAAGAGCTAGCTCCCGCTTGGGGATGCTTTTTATATTATCATGTATATGTGGGTTTGGTTCAAAATATACAAGGGAGGTGCTGCCCAAATTTTTAAAAAACGAAACATGTTTTTCATCTAGTATAATGCACTTGCATTTTTATGTTCCATTATCTATACATTTAAGAAAACGTTTGATTTCATCATACCTTTATTTCAAAACTTCACCTCTTTTCTTTTCTTTAACAATGGTTTATTTCTGATCTTCGACTTACTTAAGTTACGTTACGCCTTTAGACGTTGCGTGATTTAAGTGCCGGTCATGAACTAAATTTTGGGTCATTACAAAGTTGGTATCAGAGTGCTAGGTTTAACCTTGGTTTGAGTCTGGGTTTGACTATGCGGAGTCTAGGGCGTAAATATTTCGGAACGTAGGCTTGACCTTACGAAACTTAGACTTGAACAGGGGGGTGATAAACCTGAACTTTCGTTATATAGGTTGACCCTGATTGATAGAGTAGGTAACTCAAGTAGAGTGACGTACCGTGCGTATGTTCCGCGGTACACTTACGATGCGATACTCATCTTAAGTGACCTTAAGATGTACATATCTTGAGATCTGTGATTTTCTTCGTCCCTATGATCATACATCCATTTGAGATCCTGGATTCTATTCGTTCCCATGATCATACTCTCATTGATTCCGTTCCTCCTTATGATCATGTATCCATTCTGGATCTGTTGATTCCTTTCATTCCTTTGATCTATCTTCCTTGACACATGCTTGAGATTCCTGTCACCATGGTTTGAGCGTAGATTGAGCTGCTGCTAGTGATGCGGTCAGGGCGAGCTCGTCATGGACGAGGACTGACCATCGTATTTTCTGGTGAGATGGGAACATCTCAATTTAGTATTTGTGTTGTGACCTCTCGTTTGAGGAGAGTGTTCGGTTTTTCACCGGATGATCGAGCCATTGATAGAGGCTGCCAGATTGTGAGAGGACTGTTGATGTACAGCTTACCTCAGAGTTTGCGATGTCGTCTACCTTGCAGACAGATGACCCAGCTGTTGCTGAGATTGATGGGATGTCGCTTCCAGAGCTTACGAGCTGAGATCGCTGGAGCTTTCAGGCAAAGATGCAACAGAAGATAGCCAGTCTATCTTGAGTTGAGTTGAGCGACTGAGATGATTCATCTGATTTGATGTGCCGACATAGGCTCAGTTAAGTTGAAGATTTCCAGTATGGAGGATCTTTTTCAGATCTAGAGTAGATCGATCCAGAGATGGCGTTGTTCGTTGGATGCTCCGATGGGAGATCAGTAAGTTGACCAGTTTCGGATAGAGGACCTCACCCAGATGCGTTGTGAGTTGATCGAGAGCAGATGAATAAAGTATATTCCTCTGATGGCTGGGATGAGTTCCCGAGGACATGTTCAGCTAGATATCTTCTAATGAGTGATGAAGATACCAAGTTCATAATTTCGAGTCCGTGTGAGAGACTTCGGATTGACTGTAGCCGAGAACAATTGCAGTACGCAGATAGCATGACGTGACGTCGAAGTGGGCGATAATAAAGACGAGTGGAACAAGAGGTTCGTGCGAGATGTTATCGAGCTATTTTTACTCCCCGTTACGATTAGAGATCGGATATGTATACAGAGGCGTTGGGATATGGCCAGTTCCCGAGGAAATGCTGTGCTGAGAGCGCAAATGTCCAGAAAACGAGGAAAAGATTATGTAAGAGTACCGACCTCCGTATAGTTCGGCATAGGCGAGATCGGAAGAGACCTTGAGCAAGTTCCTTCCAGAACACTGCTGTGATAAGACTTGCATCTAGGATCAGTTGTGTCACGTGTATTCAGAAGGTCAGAGGCCGACGCCAGTGACGTGCTGCTTTATGAGTAGTCATGCTAATTTGCTAAGAGATGACCAGAGGAGTGTCAGAGCGGAATCGTTTCCGTTAGTACACCAGACCGGGCCGACAAACCGATGGATTGCGAGATTGGTAGTTCATAGAGAAAATGAGGACCCAGAGACAGAGGATGCTAGACCGTGAGGAGGAGGCAGGCGGATGTTCTTGCTCTTCCAGTTTTGGGCGCACCGGCATTTTTCGATATTGTAGGAGGTGTACCTCAATGTCATTTGTTGCGATTTGCGTTTAGGATCCGATTATCATGCTTATATTGCTTATATTTGAGTTTTGATGATTGAGTTTCATGATATTGTTTTCGTGCACCATGGCTGCACCTTCTGGGTATTTACATTTTGTCCATAGTTGTTGCACTTGAGATATGCTTTATATACCGTTATGTTGGTTTATGATTTGTGCATACCTATTGCACTTGATGTCGATTTTATGCCTTGGTAGCACGTGTTTATGATTTTGTAGATTTCATACGGTTGATTTGATTTTGCGCATGTGGTACACACTCGATTTGATTTTTGCACTCAGTATAGCTCACTTGTGCTTGCAGTGCATTGATACATGTTTTATGCACGCAGTGCACACGTTTATGATTTTATACACTTTGATACACTCGGTATTGTTTTTATACGCATTTGAGTTATTGGTGAGTTTTTGTGCATTGGCTGCACCAGATTTGTATTTCGTGCATCGGCTGCACCGGATTTGTATTTTGTGCATTGGTTGCACTAGATCTATACTCCGTGCATTTGTTGCACCAGATTCGTATTTTTGTGCATTGGTTGCACTAGATTTATACTCCGTACATTTTTTGCACCCGATTTATGTCTTTGAGCATTTGTTTCACCAGATTTATGTTTTTGTGCGCGTTTGCACTTGACGTTCATTTTCGTGCATGCTACTGCACTAGATGCTTTATACGGACCTGACCTGTTTAGGTTGGATTTTTGCGCATATTAGGCGCTTGGTATTAGATTTTGTGCGCATTGGATGCACTTGATTTAGATTTCATTCGTGCATGACGGATGCACTTGATTGGGATTTTATTCGTGCATGTTGGATGCACTTGATTTAGATTCCATTCGTGCATGACGGATGCACTTGATTTGGATTTTCGCGCATATTGTGCGCATGATATGAGATGTGATTTTGTGCACACCGGATGCACTCGATTTAAATTTTCATTCGTGCAGGTTAGTTGCACTGGGTTGAGATTTTCGTGCACTCTAGATGCACTTGATATTGTTGTCATGCACACCCATTGCATTTGATAGATGCTTTTGTGCACACCGGTTGCACTTAGTTTGGTTTTGTGAATATTCGTAGCACGTGTATTTGGCTTTGATTTCCTTGCACACCAGACGCACGTGATTGTTGGATACGGCTTTCGAGGCTGATTTTGCTCTTGAGCACTTTATTTTCATGATGGGCACTATAGTATGTAGTAGCCGAACAAGACTGATCTGAGGACAGTACATGAATACTTTGCATGCATTAAAAGTTTAACAAGATCTTTTTAAAAAAGGAGCTATAGTCTCGCTGTTTCCTACGTGTCTGCGAGCGACACGAATGTTTACAAAGGAAAACCTTTTGGGATATTTCAAAATGGCGGAACGTATATTTGAGCAAAACATATATGAACGTATATTTATTACTTTACAAATGAGCGTCTGTCACTTGTGCCGTGAGTTACGCATCACACGGTGATTCAGAAAAGATTTTGCATGTGTTTTATTCAGTTTTAGGAGATTTTTCCAAGGATGCATACTATACACGTATTATAGTATTTGACTAGTGCATATTGGATTTCAGTGGTGGATTTCGAGATCTGTATCTCCATTGTAACTCCAATGATTTGCGTGACGCTTGACGGAGTTCGATTTTGAGTTTCGTACTCGTTTTCAGGCGCACACGATGCGCTGTGGTATTTCTGTATCTTCTGTGATTTCGGAGCCCCGTGGATCTGAACAAGATTATTGAAATGTTTTAGTATTTAGGGGTTTAAATTTAAATTCGGGAATCGAATTTATTTAAGGGACAAAGATTGTAACATTTCAGAAATATAAAATATTATTTTTGGGATTTAATATTAAAATAATATATTCGTGAAAAATATTTGATTTGCGAATTTGGGGTTTTCGTAAAATTGTATAAATATATACCAATAATTGGGAAATAATTGGAGTTAAAATGATTTATTCATTTAAAAATATATTTATCGGATTTGGCATTTTTATAATTAATTATATGCAGTTTAAATTAAAATTTGATTAGTGCACTACTAATCGCGATTAGGTCAAATCCGTCATTTTAATTAATCATAGCTATTGCACCATGACATGTTGCATTTTTGTTACATGTTGTTTCATTTGTATTTATTGATATTTGGCTTGAAAAGAAAAGAAAAAGAAAGACAATTATTGAGGAGAGAGAGAGGGGGGACCCAATGATGGCATGGGAGCATGCCATGAGAGAGAGAGAGAGGATGGCATGACATCCTTTGACCTTTCCTTCATCTCACCCTCATTTGTTTCTTCAACTCCTTCATCATCTTCATCTCCTTCCTCATCCGTCCTCCACCTCTTCTACCTCCATGGATCACCTCAAAAACCTTATTAAAACCCCACACTCCCTTCATTAAAAATAATCCCCACCTCTCTACAAACCTCATGGATGCTTCAAAGTTGGATTTTTAAGACTTTGAGCAACTCAAGAACTTTCTTGAGTTGCCAAATGAGGTATTTATTTCACCATTAGTGCAGTAATTGATTTCCTTTAGTTTCTATTTTAGTTTAGAATGGATTAAGTGAGGTTTAATGATCTTGGAAAATTCCAAGTTGAGGTTAGGGTTTGATTTGAATTGAAATGGTGCAATTGAGATTTAGTACTGGCATTAAACCCCGGTAGTGTTAATCTTGTAGACTAAAACTGAGATAAAACCCCAAGACTTGGACTTTAGAAACTTTTCGTGTCGGTTTGTGAATATTGTGTGCCTACAAGAAATCTGGAGCAATTTGGAAACTTTTTTGGACAATCAAACAACCTCAGAGACCTAGATGGACCCCTATAAGACCACTATCAAAAGACGAGACCCAAACTCCATGATAAAACCGAGCAGGCCGGATTTAGGGGTGATGTCGCCGGGTCATTTATGGGTTTTGGTGTTAGAATTGGTTCTGTAACTCACATATCCCATATACTATCTTACTGTATTGCTTATTTAGCCTAATTTTACCTGAGACTAAATCTGGAACCATTTTCTTGAGTTGTTGTTTTGGTTTTGTGACTTTTAATGACTTGAACTTTGGATATTGTGTTTTGTCTCGCTCACTTGACTTTTGTATATCGATATCGGGAGTTGTTGGGTTATTCTTGCATGCGTAGACCATAGGTTTTAACCTATGTGCAATTCGTGTGCCATTTTGATTTTCGTGCACGATTTCTGTTTACGATACTTTGTGTTTATATATGTAGGCACTCTCATGTGGACTTTGAAAAACAAGGAAGAGCGTGGCGACATCGACTTCGATAAGAAAGGATCAAGGTAAGTAGATTTATATCCACGGGGGAAGTCGGGTGGATAGCGTATAACACCCTCGCAACCATTGATATGTGATTTGTAATTTGGAGACATGATATGCCACGACTTAAGGTATAGTTAATGGTTTTAGTGTGAAAGTAAATGTGAATCACGATATATAAATATATGTAGTTGCAAGAGAATCGGTATGAGATTATAATGGCATGTTATGAGGTCGATAAATACGACATGAGATTAATAAGCCGACTTAATGTGAGATATTGATGTGATGAAAAGAGTATACGATGAGATATGATGACTTGGTTTGATATTTCGTTATGCGGATGCGAGGCGATATGAGATAATTGATACCTTTGTCGGTCCCATGATATGTGATTGATTCGGATGTGACCTGAGATATATATATATATATATATATATATAAAATTATATGAATAATGAGTGATATGCCGTACGAGATGTTAGATCCGTACCCTCATTGTTGTATAGGTCGATAGAATCCCTATTCTATTTGTTGTCGTTGTACGATGGTTTACCGCACGCGGTGTTTTACCGGATGATTGATCCATACCCTTGACTAGGATGCCGTACGATAGATTATACCGTACGTGATGTTATGAGGCTGGATGCCGATTGATAAATTCACCAACTCGGATACGTTAGATTAGATGCGTATACCTTATAGCATTTCGCTTACGATGTACTTTATGCTACGTTCATGATATTCTCATTGCATTACATATACCTGTGCTAGTACACCTACAAAATTATCGATGATGCGTATGTTACACTACACAGATTGCCGGCTCACACACTTTCATCATCGATAATTGTTGTCACTTACACAGTAGAATTGCCACATCTTTATGCTATATTGCATGATATAATGATATGCTCACATCACTATTCTATGTTGCATGATTTACTGATATGCTCACATTTCTGTTCTATATTTGCATTCATCATGCTTTATGATTATACGCATTGTGATGTTGTTTTTATAAGATCTCTGAATTTGAGAACCGTGGTTATATTTTAAAGGAAATGGTGTATTGTTTTGAAAACCCGGTTTCTCTTGATATGATATTTAGAGGTGTCCACCATGAGTTTTCTCGGTTCTGAGCTATGATATACCCGATTCGAGGAGTGGTAGGCACCGTCTGCAGGTACATAGTGGACCCAGTAAGGTATCCCGGGGCAAGAAATGATTGTCGTGGAGTAGCCGATGAGCCTGGCAGAGGGAACACTACCTACCGGTGATAGTATTTGGGTTCGGCGGTAATCCGGAAGATACCGACCGGAGTCGTGAAATGATAAGGGCCGATCCGGACTGACGGAGTCCGAGATATGAGGATTTACGTATTGATGCTGGACACGGGTTTTATGATGTTTCGAGTGTCGATATTGGACACTCAGGTTCCATGATTTTGATGTTTCGTTGATGGACACCCGTTGGTTGATATCCTCATATTTACATGCATATGTTTTCATGTTGTTGTGTCATTGATGGACACGTGGATGATATCCATATGCATACAGACATTGATTATATTGTTGGTATATATGCAGTTACGGTCACCCTAGATATCATAGTATTTCCTTTACAATATAGTTGACCTAGGAATCGTTGTTTTATTCGATTTCAACCTGCTGATGTTTTCTACTCACGAGTTGGCAACTCACTCCCGTTGTGCCACAGTTCTTGCAGGTTGACTGCATAGATCAATAGCGGTATCGCTGGTACACAGCTTGCTTTCGGGTGATTTGCTTTGGTAGGTGGGACATTTTGGATCGTGCCTATTCTTATATTATTATTCCTGTTTTATCTAGTTAACTCCATCAATCAGAAACTAGTATTTGTATAAGTAGTAAGACTTAGCAAGACTTATGGTTGCGAGACTTAGAGCGATGGGTTTTATGTTCGCTTGGTGGGTTTGATATCTTGCTTTATTTACATTATTCTTTGTGTTGATCTTCGACATAGGGAGACGTATACATATATTCCTGCCTTGCGTGGTTGTGATTCTGCCGATTGGAGACAAGCTAGCTCCCGCTTGGGGATGCCTTTTATATTATCATGTATATGTGGGTTTGGTTCAAAATATACAAGGGAGGTGCTGCCCAAATTTTTAAAAGACGAAACATGTTTTTCATCTAGTATAATCCACTTGCATTTTTATGTTCCATTATCTATGCATTTAAGAAACGTTTGATTTCATCATACCTTTATTTCAAAATTTCACCTCTTTTATTTTCTTTAAAAAGGGTTTATTTCCGGTCTTCGGCTTACTTAAGTTACGTTACGCCTTTAAACGTTGCGTGATTTAAGTGCCGGTCACGAACTAAATTTCGGGTCGTGACAATACTCCCCTTTCTCCTTTTTCCATCTCATATCCCATTTAAAATAAATGGATAAAATCAAAATGAGGTGTCCACCTTCTAGAATGTTTTCCGTATAAATACGGATTACATTCTACTGTATGTACGTACATGTATTCGTACAGAAATACGAATACCCGAAGAGATAGAATAACACAAAAAACATAATAATAGAATATACATATCGAAATACATATACGTAAATTATTAAATCAATATATGATTTAATAATCCAGCTCATATCCGAGCCGATTAGTATTATTAACCATCTGATCGAAAGTCCGGGTACATAGTACAATCCATTAATCGAATCCCTACACGTATCCAATACGGCTACTACATCGTTTCGCCATAACTAGGGAAACTCTCTGTGTGGGACTCTAAAAACTCGTCAATACGCTGGCAGTGGGTTTAACCACAAGCACATCAGCGGCATTAGCCGTACGTAACGGCTACCCAAGTGTTGAGCGAAAGGAAGGTCGACGAGCAAACTCATCCGAACCCCTACCGAAGCTGCCCGTGAAAATCTCCATATAGTCCAGTATGTTCGTCTAAGAGTATCGCATATCGAGCCTAGAGGATAGATAAATTCAGATCCCTAATAACGCAATATTTCGTGTCGGTATGAAACCCAACACCAACTGGGAAACATTTGATCCAAATCAGTAATTCTCGACTACCTTGGTCAAGGTTTTCTGGTGATGGTCACCCGTGTACCGCGCGACATCAACCCCTAATACCGGGAGAGACGAATCCCCAACGATCTGCTCATTGCGTCCATGTGGCTCGGGACTATACACAACTAAAACCTATTTGCATGACTCCTTTGAGCCATGGTAGGGTAGTAATCAAAGCACAGTGGGAATTCACACGAAAAAAATGACGATCTCAGGTCGACAAACTAACCTGTACTCATGTCACCTTAGAACTACAATCTGACAATAGGTATAATACCAACAAGCATATTCCTGGCGAGTCTGTCCAGTGTACTCATAACCCAATTAGCACCCGTATACTATCTTAGGTGACTGACTAACACCAATGGCTTATGAGACCGGCCACCGCCTCTCGTCGGTGTCTCGAAAAGTATACACTAGTCTACTCCGGAGTATCGATGCCCAGTCTCGATACTCCCTCGGCTAGAGACATTTAAGGATGTGCTTATAGACTACCCAGCTCTCAGGTATATGATTACCATCATAATGCTGGTAGTCAAGCAAGAATCCTAGGGGCTCTATCAACATATAATAGTGATCTGTAATACCACATAATACATGTACATGATGATAAAGACAAACTAGATAGTATACTATCATTTTTAGTAAGACTGTTCTACCCGTATAGGTCCTCCCTCAATCATCATAATCGTGTGCCTGCGATTACAATAATTGACTTGAGGGCACTATAGCCAACAAGGTCTTCACCATAAGATTACTTAACTTATGGCAGGGCGGGTCAGGACTAACGCGGATGCAAAACATATATAGTGTCTACTAGTATATCAAATATATAAGTTGCATTTGTCTCATGCTGTTATATGATCACATCATATCACAGAAACAACATAAGCAAACATATGAAATATATGATATACTAGGAGGTCCGTCTTTAAGATTAAACCAGTAATGAAAAACACGGATTCCACGGTCGTGATGAATAGCCAAGCCCACATCCCTAGACCCCTACGAGAGCGGCAAACAACCCTACCAATTCTAGAGTTAGGTGACCAGTCTCGACTTCTCGAGATGGCCTCCCACTGGACTCTAGAACCCGGTTACTTGTGCTTCCTGCCTTGGGTCTATCGTAATGCGGAAAAGTAAATAATATATATCAAATGGAGACAACAATCTCAACCCGGAAGTGTCCCAATAAAAGAATATTATATACAAATTTTTACATGAATGAAAATAGAAAAACTCCCATCTCACGTAAAACCCCCCGGCTATTCAATCAGGACGATCCAATATAACATATCAACCAGCAACACAATAACATCACATGTCATCAACGTAAATAAATATGTGTATCCCTAATGTCGTTGACGTATAGCAACGAGATCGGGGATACAGCCACATATTATACTTATGGTCGCAGAAAAGAAACGAAAACTACAATAATTTGAATCCGCATCATCTTTAGACATCATAAACCCGGATTATCACATATTCCGGATTTCATGCCTAACCCTATAAACCTTGCATTTAAATCTCGAATTGAAAACATTTTTCAAAAATAAAGTCGGGCAATTCAACAAGATTCCCGATTCAAAGATCGAATGCTCGTCGGGAACTTTAGTAGATGGCAGCACCCATGAGGCCGTCAACGAAGTGCACTTGGGCGGAACACCGTGGCTGCGAGCACCCGAGTGGATGTTTTTGGCCATGGGGTTCTCCTATAGTCACTTGGTCGGAGCTATGGGATGTGGCTTTCTAGTAGTGTCTCTCGGCGAGTATTCGCGTACGATACGAGATTACAAAAGAGTTTTAATCCGAATCAAAACTCCGTGGCAATCCATCTCTTGAGACTAAAACGCGAGATTTACAAATCGTTAACTAGTTTTCACAAAACTAATTAATGTGGATTCTAAAAATTGTATCACATATCCAAAATTATCTAAACGATGTTAAACATTTTGATCGATGTTTCAAACAATACCAATTCACAGAGACCTCAACAACTCGAGCCTCGCTAAAAATAGCCAGAAAGTAAAAAATATGACATTGAAACAGCAGAAGAAATACGAGTCAATAACTCCTTAAGTTGGCGGCAGAACTGCAACCAAACCATGGTTTAGGCAGCGGTTCCGCGGCCAAACAGAGGAGTTAGGCCCTCGTACTTCTTATGGCTCTATAGAATTACCTGCATGATTTTCTGAGAATTTCTAATTGTGAAAAATATGAACTTTGAAAAATGGACAGAAACATGCCAAAAATCGGGTTTCCAAATTTCGATCGAACACTTTAACGTCGTCTAGACTTCGCCTAAGTCTCTAGTTTGGTTCTGATACCATGAAAGTATGTCTTAGCACCCCTACTAGGTTTATACAAGTATCAAGTATGCAATTTTAAAAAATATATAGTGCTAAGTGATATTAAACAAGAATCGAACTAGAGAATTTGGGGTTTTGAGTAAAGCAAACAAGTTCTACACTAAGAGAAGAGGGTTAACAACCTTTGTAGACCGGTCCTTCACTTCTAAAGCTCCAAGTAGTAGTCTCTAGAACTCTTCCTTGACTCCACTTGATGAAAGGAACGAGCTTGCTTGTTGTCTTCGAGGCCGAAGATGATCCACCTTGAAATCTCTCTAACTCAAGCTCACTCTTCACTAATCAAAGTATTAATGAAGCAAACAACCTAAACTAATGGGCTAGATTAGTGTAGGTTTATGAAGTAGGAGATTTTCTCACTAGAATAATTTTCCCTTTTCTTTTCTCAACTCAAGAAAAAACCTAGAGAGTGAGATGAAGAAGAAGATGAGGATGAACTTGGATGAGTATGTGAACCATGAGGTGATAAGATAAGATGAGATTGATAGTGATCAATATTAATGAATAAGCCAAAAGAGAAGAGGTGAGTCATGGCTTCTACAAGCCACCAAAACAATCACTCATTTTCTTTTCTTTAATTCAAAAAAAATAAATCATTATCTTCTCATCTTTTTATCTAGTGTGATTCCCATACATCCTAGTTTTATGCATCATCGACCATGATACAATAATAAATTCATATATAAATATATATATCACATATATATAATTATATATTAAGAGAAGAAAATCTAAAGTGAGCTAATATTAGTTAATATATATATATATATATATATATATATATCAAATTATTAAATCAACACTTAATTCAATAATCCGGTTATTTCATATATAACCGACTAATATCATTTATATATGTATATTAAAACATTAAATCAACATTTGATTCAATTATCCGGTTATATCACATATTGTTAGTTGTATGTATGCCCTAAAGGCTATTATTGTACATGATTGTATATTATAGTGGATACTTGGACATATATAAAGAGGACTTTCTTACTCGGCATAATAGTATGCTATCCGGTTGCTCTTTATCTTAATATGTAGACTTGTATTGTGTTACTGTCTTTCTCTCACATGTTGATAAAGCCCTTAGGATGTGTACTTGACAACCAGGACCATGATGGAGATCATACTAGTGGGGCTAGGGTAGTCCATAAGTTCATCTTTTAATTGTTCCTAGTCGAGGGTGTATCGAGACGGGGTATCGATATTCCAGAGTAGACTAGCATATACGCTTCTTGACCCATTTGATGGACGATGGATGATCCCATATCCATTGGTGTTTGACATAAAAGATGGTATACGGGTGCTCAGTGGAGACTGGGTACACTGAACAGGACTCACCGAGAACTCCTAGATGGTATTATACCTAACGTCAGATAACAGTTCTCTGGTGACACTGGTACAGGTTGGTCTATAGACCCGAGATCGTCATAAAATCTTGTGTGATTCCCACTGTGCTTTGATTTCCACCTTACCACGTTCAAGAGAGCATGCAAAACGGTGGTTTTTGGGTACAGTCCCGAGTCACATGGAGGCAATGAGCGATAGGAGGGCTTTCGTCTCTCCCGGTATTAGGGGTTGATGTTGCGCAGTACTCCATTGGCCATAACAAGAAGTCCCTGGCCAGGGATGATACGGAGATTTACCGGTAAGTGTTATCAGTAGTTTCTAGAGCCGTTATGAGTCTCATATCGGCATGACTTATCAAGTTACTGGGGTCTGACTTTTACCACCCCTAGACTCGATATGCGACATATCAGACGAAGAGACCGGACTGTACGGTAGTGTTGCTGTTAGATTCACAGGAGTATGGACAGGCTTCCTTGTTGATCTTCTGATCGCTCAATACCCGGGTAGCCGTTACGTCTAGCTAGTACCACTGACGGCTTGTGGGTGACTGATATGATCATCACCTACTGCCAGCGTATTAATGAGTCTTTAGAGTCCTACACAGAGATTTCCTAGCTCATGCAAAACGAAGTAGGGCATATATGTGATATGTACGGGACCGAGATTAATACGTGTATGTGATACCGTATTCTAATCTCGCGATAAAGGTTATATGTGATATAACCGGATTGTTGAATCAAGTGTTGATTCAATGATATGTTATGTGTGTGTGTGTATGATATGCATATAAATGATATTAGTCGGTTGTATGCGATACAGCCGGGTTATTAAATCAAGTGTTGATTTAATAATTTAATGTATAATTATGTATTTGATATATTAATATACATTAACTAATATTAGCTCACTTAAGAAAATGTTTTCTCTTTAAACATTTAATGTATATTTGATATATGTTAATGTATTTATTTTGTCTCATGCTTGATGATACATTGTACATGGATGTATGAGACTCATACCATACTTAAGATAATGTGGGGTTTTAATTATTAAGAGAAAATCAAAATTAGGTGGAAATTTGTCATGGCTTGTGAAGTTTGGAGAAGCTTGTGGAAATCTTGACTTAGTCCACTAATTTTGTTTTATCTTAGATATTTATTAACCTAACAATTATCTTTAGCCTTGATTAAATCTCTGCATGAGTTATATATGATATTTTCTCACCCATGGTTCATGAGTTGATCACTAGATCATTTTCTTCATCTCCTTCATTTTGCTCTCTAGTTTTGAGTGAGAAAAGAAAAGAAAGAGAGAAAAATTATTCTAAAGTGAGTAAAATTCATACTTCGCCAATCTATACCAAACTAGCCATTTAGTATAGGTTATTTCTTCACTAGTTCATCAATTAGTGAAGAGATAGCTTGAGTTATAGATTTTTCGACGTAGATCATCTTCGACCTCGAAGATCCTTGAGCAAGCTCGTTCCTTTCATCTAGTGGAGCCAAAGGAGAGTCTGGGACATCACTACTTGGAGCAAAATGGACTACTGCATGGAGCTTTAGAAGTGAAGGACCGGTCTACAAAGGTTGTATTCCCATTTCACTTAGTGTAAAGTTGTTTACATGTTAAGCTTAACCCTAATCCTCTAGTTACATCCTTGGTCAGGGTTTCTTAGCACTCTAGATTTTTTAAAATTGCATGCTTGATGCCTTAGAAAACCCAGTGAGGGTGCTAAAGAACCCAACAGTGGTATCAGAGCCAAGCTAGAGAATTAGACGATATTAGTAGAATTACGAAACCGAAACAACTCCGAAACCTCGAAACCAAAACCCCTAGTTTCTGTCGTTTTTTAAAAACGTTCTCTGAAATTTTTTTAAACAAGTGCAGAATGTTACATGTGATGTAATATAAACACCAGAGGAAAACGAGCCCATTCCATCGGAATTTGCCCAGCGAAACTTAGCCAAAAACCGGCCTGGCCAGTTTTCTAGATGATTTTAGTCTTCGTTTTTCATTGGTGTTCCAGTCTCTGAGGTTTGGTGTTTCAGGTATTGTTTGATTTTTCTAAAGATTGCATGTGATGTTATCTTTCAGTAGTGGCATTTCAGAGTGTTTCGTATTCATGATTTTAATATCGTTTCGGGTTTAAAATTGATATGTGATATAATATTTGGAATCCACAATAATTAGTTTTGTGAAAACTAGTTTGAATTTTGTAAACCTAGCAATTTAGTCTCATTTGATCGGTTACCAAGGGGTTTTGATATGGATCAAAACTCTATCGCAATCACGTAATGTACGCGGATACTCGCCGGATAACATTACTAGATAGCCACGCCCCATAGCCCCGATAATGTGACTATAGGAGAACCCCGTTGCCAAAAGCATCCTCCCGGGTGCTCACGGCCGTGGTGTTCCGCCTAAGTGCACTTCGTCAACGGCATCAGGGGGTGCGGCCGTCTACTAAATTTTCCGACGAGCATTCGATCAGGTTGTCGGGAATCTTGTTGAATTACCCGACCGGTTATTGAAAAGTGTTTTTAATATTGAGACTAAAATACGAGGTTTATAGGGTTGGGCATGAAATTCGGAATATGAGATATTCCGGGTTTATGATATCTAAGGAATTCATTTGGTTAGGAATGAAATCCGAAATATGTGATATTTCGGGTTTATGATGTCTAAAGTGGTTGCGGATTCCAATTATTGTAGTTTTCACTTTCTTTTCTGCGACCTTAAGTGTAATATGTGGTGTATCGCCGGTTTCATTGCTATATGTCAATGACAATTGGGATACGCATATTTACTTATGTTGATGACATGTGATGTTATATGTTGCTGGGATATGTTATATTGGATCGTCGTGTTTGAATAGCCGGGAAGTTTTTGCGTGAGATGAGAGTTTTTCATTTTCATTCATGTAAAAATTTGTTTGTAATATTCTTTTATTGGGGAACTTCCGGATTGAGGATGATGTCACCATTGATGTATATTATTTACTTTTCCGCATTAGGATAGACCCAAGGCGGGGAGCACAAGTAACCGGGTTCTAGAGTCCAGTGGGAGACCATCTCGAGGAGTCGAGACCGGGTCTCCTAACTCTAGAATTGTTAGGGTTGCTTGCGGCTCTCGTAAGGGTCTAGGGATGTCGGTTTGTCTATTCATCGCGACCGTGGCATCCGTGCTTTTTTACTGGCTTAATTTAAAACGCGGAACTCCTACTATATCCAATATTTCATATGTTGACTTCTGCTACAATGTTCTGTGATGAGATCATATAACTTCTTGAGACGAATGCTTAATATTATATATATGATATATAATAAACGTTGCTTATGTTTTGCATCCATGCTAGTCCTGCCTCGCTCTGCCGTTAGTTATCTAACCTAACGGTGCATGACGGGACCCCGTGACGAATGCAAATGGCATAAGCGTATGTTATATAAGTATTTTCTTTTTTTATCTGTAATGCTTAGGAAGCATAAATGATAGGATTTCATTAATGAGAATAATGAAAGGAAAGAAACCTAAGGATATTGTAAAATCAAATTTTCAAAAAGGTAGCACTAGTTCTTGTTTCACATAGTGGTATTCCTTAATGAATATCCAGCACCTCATTCGATGAGGAAAGGGCCGAGATCCCTTCACCGGGAATGACCTCTTTAGAAAATGCTAGCAGATGCTACACCCACTCGATTTATTTTGAAAATCACATGATTTTAAAAGCAGAGCTGAAACTGCTCCTTTCCAAATTACTCGATTCTACAACGATATCAAGTTCATTATGTAAAAGGTTTTCTTAAAAATCTGTCGTAGCCCTCCGTCATTTCAAATAAGGACTATTTAGTATTCATGCTGCGTTTGTTGACCTTGTGAAGGCATAGTGTGTGGTAGCTAATTAGTGCTTATCTGCAACGCATATGATGCGATTGGATTAGGGTAGTCGTACGGCCTTGTTGACCTTGTCAAGGGTCGTGCGAGTGGGTTTAATTCAATCACGAAATGAACGGATTGAACTTGACTTACGGTTTATGGTTTGTTGACCTTGTCAAGGTCATAAATCGGTTGGGGCAAAACATTATTGGGAATTTCAAGTGTTAAAATTTGCAATGAGATTGCATACCTTCTATGAGATAGTTGGATCCCGATACCCATTGCGAGTAAAAGTTACTCCTGAGAGAGTTTTGCACTTTATAATTAGCTAACCCATTAGGTGTCTAAAAAGGTGTCAATAGGGTTATGCCTTGGGAAAACGAGGTTTACTTTAATTAGGTCCGTGCGAAAGCACAGGGAACCTCCCTCAAACTACCGACGCTGGCCTGACTGACCGGGTAGCGAACTTGTAGGGTGTAATTAATCCCGGCTAGTCTTACCTTTTAGGGTTTGAAGGAAGATTTGATAAAAACAGTGGGAGCCATCCTGATTAGATAAGATAATAACCAATCTAATTTTGCAAGAGTATACGCTAAGTGTTTTCTTCTCTCTCTCTCCAGGTAGCGACCATAACATGCCTTAATCAAGATAATAATATGGATGTATTGACCAAACCTGCTTGTTATACTGGGCTGGAGAACCTTGGTTCCGCTCTATCTTATAATTGTTATAAGTCCGAGTAGCAAATAGGGGAATATCCGTATTCCCATGCCACCCAAACGAGAAATGAGCATGCTGATGCATCTTCTTCGGGTGTGTTAGTTACCGAGAACCGTTTCTCAGTACACTCTACGTTCTGGGTATTAGATACCGGATCGGGATCCCACATATGTAATATGTTACATGGGCTAAAGAAAAGTAGAGAACTGGGAATATGTGATCATTCTGTAAGAGTAGGGAATGGTGCAAATGTTGCAACCAAAGCAGTTGGCGAATATCACCTTGTATTACCAAATGGTAATACATTGATTCTTAACGAATGTTATTACATACCGAACCTGATATGCAATATTATATCAGTTTCTTTATTAAGTAAAGAAGAATATAATTTTGTATTGCAGGATAATGTTATGAACATTTTTCTGAATCAAAAGTTGATTGGATCAGGCTCGTTAAGTAATGGCATATACGTTCTAAATCAAACCACGGTTCTTAACGTACAGAACACACACAGGAGGAAAAGTTCAAAAATGAACGAATCCTTCTTATGGCATTGTAGACTAGGTCATATCAATGCGACACGACTAGCTAAGTTATATAAAGATGGATATTTGAATCAGTCAAATTTTCATCTTATGAAACTTGCCAGTCATGTCTCAAAGGCAAGATGACCAAAACTCCGTTTACTGGACACGGAGAAAGAGCTACGGAACTTTTGGGACTGATACATGGTGATGTATGCGGTCTCATGTCTATACATGCCAGGGATGGTTCCTTATACTTTATTACATTCACTGACGATCTCTCGAGATTCGGACATGTGTTCCTGTTGATACACAAGTCTGAAACTTTTGAGAAATTCAAAGAATATAAGCATGAAATTGAGAACCAGACAGGTAAAAGTATTAAAATCCTTCGATCTGATCGAGGAGGAGAATACTTGAGTAAAGAGTTTCTGGATTATCTAAAAGAGAATGGGATTCTCTCTCAGCTTACTCCTCCATATACACCACAGCACAACGGTGTATCGGAGCGGAGGAATCGCACCCTATTAGATATGGTGCGCTCCATGATGAGCACCGCTGAGTTACCTATTTCCTTTTGGGGTTATGCGCTTGTGACAGCAGCATACCTATTGAATCAAGCTCCATCTAAATCAGTGCCTACAATACCATATGAGATATGGAGTGGAAAGAAACCATATCTTAAACGAGTTAAGATATGGGGTTGTCCGGCCTATGTCAAAAGGTAAAATCTGGACAAACTCGAGACACGATCAGTTCTTTGCAAGTTTGTGGGATATTTAAAGAATTCATATGGATATCTATTCTACCACAGTGAGGAACAAAAGGTGTTTGTTGCTCAACATGCCACCTTTTAAGAAAAGGAATTTCTTGTAAAATAAATTAGTGGTAAAGAGGTAGAGCTGGAAGAAGTTCCAACTACACAAACTACAACTGATGATTTAATGGAACCAGAGGATTCGGTAGTCCCCAACGAACCTCGGTCTCTCCGCCGATCTAGTAGGGTTCCTCATCCACCTGAAATATACTACGGTTTTCTCATTCATGGTGGGAGCGAGAATTGCATCATGGAAGATGATAACCCAACTAGCTTCGAGCAGGCCATCACAACTGGGGACTCTGTGAAATGGCTGGATGCAATGCGATCTGAGATGGAATCCATGTACACCAACAAAATATGGACTTTGGAAGATGCTCCTAAAGGGGTAAAACCCATCGGGTGCAACTGGATCTTCAAGAAAAAACTTGGTGTAGATGGAAAAGTTGAGAATTTCAAAACTAGACTTGCAGTAAAAGGTTTTCGTCAACGACCAAGTGTGAATTATGATGAAACCTTTTCTCCAGTGGCTATGCTTAAGTCCATCCGGATCCTACTTACCATCGCTGCATACCATGACTACGAAATCTGGCAGATGGACGTCAAGACCGCTTTTCTAAATGGTGATTTAGAAGAGAGCGTGTACATGACACAGCCAGAGGGCTTCGTGGAAAGTAGGAGCAGCGGAAAGGTGTGCAAGCTGCTTAAATTAATCTACGGGTTAAAGTAGGCATCACAGAGTTAGAACATCTATTTTGATGTGGCAGTCAAAGAGTTTTACTTCATAAAAAACGTAGATGAACCTTGTGTATACAAGAAGGTTGCAGAGAGTAAGGTCGTCTTTCTCGTATTGTACGTGGATGACATACTCTTGATAGGAAATGACGTTCCTATGCTGCACTCGGTCAAGCTTTCTTATCACAAAATTTCTCAATGATCGGTCTCGACTCCTCGAGATGGCCTCCCACTGGACTCTAGAACCCGGTTACTTGTGCTCCCTGCCTTGGGTCTATCCTAATGCGGAAAAGTAAATAATATATATCAAATGGAGACAACAACCTCAACCCGGAAGTGTCCCAGTAAAAGAATATTATATACAAATTTTTACATGAATGAAAATAGAAAAACTCTCATCTCACGTAAAACCCCCCGGCTATTCAATCACGACGATCCAATATAACATATCAACCAGCAACACAATAACATCACATGTCATCAACGTAAGTAAATATGAATATCTCTAATGTCGTTAACGTATAGCAACGAGATCGGGGATACTGCCACATATTACACTTACGGTCGCAGAAAAGAAATGAAAACTACAATAATTTGTATCCGCATCATCTTTAGACATCATAAACCCGGATTATCACATATTCCGGATTTCATGCCTAACCCTATAAACCTTGCATTTAAGTCTCGAATTGAAAACATTTTTCAAAATTAAAGTCGGGCAATTCAACAAGATTCCCGATTCAAAGATCGAATGCTCGTCAGGAACTTTAGTAGATGGCCGCACCTCCGAGGACGTCAACGAAGTGCACTTAGGCGGAACACCGTGGCCGCGAGCACCCGAGTGGATGCTTTTGGCCATGGGGTTCTCCTATAGTCATTTAGTCGGGGCTATGGGGCGTGGCTATCTAGTAGTGTCTCCCGGCGAGTATTCGCGTACAATACGAGATTACGACAGAGTTTTGATCCGAATCGAAACTCCATGGCAATCCATCACTTGAGACTAAAATGCAAGATTTACAAATCGTTAACTAGTTTTCACAAAACTAATTAATGTGGATTCCGAAAATTGTATCACATATCCAAAACTATCTAAACGATGTTAAACATTTTGATCGATGTTTCAAACAATACAAATTCACAAAGACCTCAACAACTCGAGCCTCACTAAAAATACCCAAAAAATAAAAACTGTCACATTGAAACAGCAGAAGAAATACAAGTCAATAATTCCTCAAGTTGGCGGCTGAACCGCAACCAAACCATGGTTTAGGCGGCGGTTCGGTGGCCAAATAGAGGAGTTAGGCCCTCGTACTTCTTGTGGCTCCATAGAATTACCTGCATGATTTTCTGAGAATTTTTAATTATGAAAATATGAACTTTGAAAAATGGACAGAAACATACCAAAAATCGGGTTTCGAAACTTTGATCAAACACTTTAACGTCATCTAGACTTCGCCTAAGTCTCTAGCTTGGCTCTGATACCATGAAAGTATGTCTTAGCACCCCTACTAGGGTTATACAAGCATCAAGTATGCAATTTTAAAAAATCTAGAGTGCTAAGTGATACTAAACAAGAATCGAACTAGAGAATTATGGGTTTTGAGTAAAGAAAACAAGTTCAACACTAAGTGAAGAGGGTTTACAACCTTTGTAGACCGGTCCTTCACTTCTAAAACTCCAAGTAGTAGTTCCTGGAACTCTTTTTTGACTCCACTTGATGAAAGGAACGAGTTTGCTTGTTGTCTTCGAGACCGAAGATGATCCACCTTGAAATATCTCCAACTCAAGCGCACTCTTCACTAATCAAAGTATTAGTGAAACAAACAACCTAAACTAATGGGCTAGATTAGTGTAGGTTTATGAAGTAGGAGTTTTGCTCACTAGAATAATTTTTTTTTCTTTTCTCAACTCAAGAAAAAACCTAGAGAGTGAGATGAAGAAGAAGATGAGGATGAACTTGGATGAATATGTGAACCATGAGGTGATAAGATAAGATGAGATTGATAGTGATCAATATCAATGAATAAGCCAAAAGAGAAGAGGTGAGTCATGGCTTCTCAAGACTTCTACAAGCCACCTAAACATTGACTCATTTTCTTTTCTTTAATTCAAAAAAAAAAAATCATTATCTTCTCATCTTTTCATCTAGTGTGATTCTCATACATCCTAGTTCTCAACCATGATACAATAATAAATTCATATATAAATATATATATCACATATATATAATTATATATTAAGAGAAGAAAATCTAAAGTGGGCTAATATTAGTTTATATATATATATATATATATATATATATATATATATATATATATATATCAACACTTGATTCGATAATCCGGTTATATCATATATAATTGACTAATATCATTTATATATGTATATCAAAACATTAAATCAACACTTGATTCAATTATCCGGTTATATCACATATTGTTAGTTGTATGTATGCCCTAGAGGCCATTATTGTACATGATTGTATATTATAGTGGATGCTTGGACATATATAGAGAGGGATTTCTTGCTCGACATGATAATATGCTATCCGGTTGCTTTTTATCTAAACATGTAGACTTGTATTGTGTTACTGTCTTTCTCTCACATGTTGATAAAACCCTTAGGATGTGTACTTGAATACCAGGACTATGATGGAGATTATACTAGTGGGGCCAGGGTAGTCCATAAGTTCACCCTTTAATTGTTCCTAGTCGAGGGTGTATCGAGACGGGGCATCGATATTCCAGAGAGAATAGCGTATACATTTCTTGACCCATTTGATGGGCGATGGATGATCCCATATCCATTGGTGTTTGACATCAAAGATGGTATGCGGGTGCTCAGTGGAGACCGGGTACACTGAACAAGACTCGCCAAGAACTCCTAGATGGTATTATACCTAACATCAGATAGCAGTTCTCTGGAGACACTGGTACAGGTAGTATGTAGAACCGAGATCATCATAAAGTCATGTGTGATTCCCACTGTGCTTTGATTTCCACCTTACCACGTTTAAGAGAGCATGCAAAACAGTGGTTTTTGGGTACAGTCCCGAGTCACATGGAAGTAATGAGCGATAGAAGGGGTTTTGTCTTTCCCTGTATTGGGGGTTGATGTTGCGCGGTGCTCGATTGGCCATAACAGGAAGTCCCTGGCCATGGCTGATACGGAGATTTACTTGTAAGTGCTATCAGTAGTTTCTCGACCCGTTATAAGCCTCATATCAGCATGACTTATCACGTTACTGGGGTCTGATGTTTACCACCCCTAAACTCGATATGCGACATATCAGACGAAGAGACCGGACTGTACGTTAGTGTTGCTATTGGATTCACACGAGTATGGACAAGCTTGCTTATTGATCTTCTGATTGCTAAATACCCGAGTAGCCATTACGTCCAGCTAGTACCGCTGACAGCTTGTGGGTGACTGATAGGATCATCACCTACTGCCGGCGTACTGACGAGTCTTTAGAGTCCTACATGGAGATTTCCTAGCTCATGCGAAACGAAGTAGGGCACATATGTGATATGTGCGGGACCGAGATTAATACGTGTATGTGATACTGTATTCCAATCTCGAGATAAAAGTTATATGTGATATAACTGGATTGTTGAATTAAGTGTTGATTCGGTGATATGTTATATGTATATGTGATATGCATATAAATGATATTAGTCGGTTGCATGCGATACAGTCGGGTTATTAAATCAAGTGTTGATTTAATAATTTAATGTGTAATTATGTATTTGATATATTAATATACATTAAATAATATTAGCTCACTTAAGAAAATGTTATCTCTTTATACATTTAATGTATATGTGATATATGTTAATGTCTTTATTTGTGTCATACTTGATGATACATTGTACATGGATGTATGAGACTCATATCATACTTAAGATAATGTAGGGTTTTAATTATTAAGGGAAAATCAAAATTAGGTGGAAATTTGTTATGGCTTGTGAAGCTTGGAGAAGCTTGTGGAAACCTTGACTTAGTCCACAAATTTTGTTTTATCTTAGATATTTTTTAACCTAACCATTATCTTTAGCCTTGGTTAAGTCTCTACATGAGTTATATATGATATTTTCTCACCCATGGTTCATGAGTTGATCACTAGATCATTTTCTGCATCTCCTTCATTTCGCTCTCTACCTTTGAGTGAGAAATGAAAAGAAAGAGAGAGAAATTATTCTAAAGTGAGCAAAATTCCTACTTCACCAATCTATACCAAACTAGCCATTTAGTATATGTTGTTTCTTCACTAGTTCATCAATTAGTGAAGAGATAGCTTGAGTTAGAGATTCTTTGACGTAGATCATCTTCGGCCTCGAAGATCCTTGAGTAAGCTCGTTCCTTTCACCTAGTGAAGCCAAAGGAGAGTCCGGGACATCACTGCTTGGAGCAAAAGGGGCTACTACACGGAGCTTTAGAAGTTAAGGACCGGTCTACAAAGGTTGTATTCCTATTTCACTTAATGTAAAGTTGTTTACATGTTAAGCTTAACCCTAATCCTCTAGTTAGATCCTTGGTCAGGGTTTTTTAGCACTCTAGATTTTTTTAAATTGCATGCTTGATGCCTTAGAAAACCTAGTGAGGGTGCTAAGGAACCCAGCACATATAACCGGCTAATATTCAATGTTAGATATTAAATCAATACTTGATTCAATAATCCAGTCATATCACATATAACCAGCCAATATCAAATATATATACATAAAAAAATTATTGAGTCACACTTGATTCAATAATCCGGTTATATCACATATAACCTAACCAATATTAAATATCGCTAGATTAGAATACGGTATCACATACTCGTATTCAATCAAGGTCCCTTATATATCTCTATATGTGCCCTACTTCGTTTCACTTGAGCTTGGAAACCTCTGTGTGGGACTCTAAAGATTCGTCAATACGCCAGCAGTGGGTAATGATCACATCAGATACCCACAAGCCGTCAGTGGTATTAGCTGGACGTAATGGCTACCCAGGTATTGAACGAATAGAAGATCAACAAGCAAACTTGTCTAAACTCCCATAAAGTTTATAAGCAACACTTACCGTACAGTCCGGTCTCTTCATCTGATATGTCGCATATCGAGTCTGGCGGTGGAATCGTCAGACCCCAATAACTTAATAAGTCTTGTCGATGTGTAGCCTATAACCTTTCGAGAAACTACTGATAACACTTACAAGTAAATCTCATCGGCCCTAGCTAGGGACTTGCTGTTATAGCCAATCGGGTATAGCGCAACATCAACTCCCAATACCGGGAGAGACAAAACCCCTCCTATCGCTCACTGCCTCCATGTGACTCAAGACTGTACCCAAAATCCACCCGTTTGTACGACTTCTTTGAGCCGTGGTAGAGAGGAAATCAAAGCACAGTGGGAACCACATAAGACACTATGACAATCTCGGGTCTACACACTAACCTGTACAAGTGTCACCAGAGAACTGCTATCTGAAGATAGGTATGGTACCATCTAGGAGTTCACGACGAGTCTTGTTCGGTGTACCTATTCTCTAATGAGAACATGTGCATAATTTTTGATGTTAAACACCAATGGTTATGGGATCAACCATGCCCCATACGGGGTCAAGAAACGTACATACTAGTCTACTCTGGAATATCGATGCCCTATCTCGATATTCCCTCAACTAGGAACTGTTAAAGGATATGCTTGTGGACTACACAAGCCCCACTAGTATGATCTGCATCCTAGTCCTGGTAGTCAAGCCTACATCCTAAGGGCATAAGCCGGCTATATCTCCTGATTTCAAGCCAGTTAAATAAGCTCCTCGAAGGATGAGAACAGAGCTATAAGAAAAGTTCATCGAGAAAACTAAGAAAATCATCGATGCCGGCTTCATCAGAGAAGAGAAATACACGGACTAGATCGCATGCATCATCCTAGTAAAGAAGAAAAATGGGTAGATCGAGGTTTGTGTCGATTTCGGGGACCTGAACAAAGCATTCCATAAAGACGATTTTCCGCTCTCGGTCATAGAAATGATGGTTGACGGCACCTCAAGTTACGAGTTGTTCACTTTCATGGATGGTTCGTCTGGATACAATCAGATAAAAATGTCGCCTAAGGATGAGAAGTATACAACATTTCGATCCCCGATTGGAATATACTGTTATAAGGTGATACCGTTTGGATTGAAGAACACAAGCACTACATATCAAAGGGCAATGACCAAGATCTTTGACGACTTAATTCATAAAGTCGTTAAATGTTATGTTGATGATTTGGTCGTCAAGACTATATCCAAGGCCGATCATATCCAAGATCTCAGGACCGTTTTCACCAGACTGAGAGAATACGATCTGAAGATGAATCCTTTTAAGTGCGCTTTTGGCATGTTATTGGGAAAATTCTTGGGCTTCATAGTCCAACATCGGGGGGGGGTCGAAATCGACCCATCAATGATAAAAGCCATAATGGAGATGCCTCCTCCTGACGCGGCTAAGATCCTTTCAAGGCAAGCTAGCTTACATACGAAGATTCATCTTGAACCTATCGGGGAGATGTAGGCCCTTCTCAAAGCTCATGAAGAAATGAGCCTCTTTTGTCTGGGACGCCGAATGTTAAAAAGCATTCAAAAACATCAAACAGTATATGCTGCACCCTCCAGTACTTGCTACTCCCATTCCAAATAAACCGTCAATTCTCTATACTGTCATTCTAGATGAGTCACTCGGTGAGCTCCTTGCCCAGAACAATGAGGAGGGTAAAGAAAATACCCTCTACTATCTCAGTCGAACGTTAGTTGAGGCGAAACATAACTACTCCCCAATCGAAAAGTAGTGCATGGCCCTGATATTCGCCGTGAAAAAGCTAAGGCACTATTTGCTTGCTCATCGGGTTATTCTGATCTCCAAGGTCGACCCACTTAAACACTTAACGACCAAGGCAAGCCTAGCCGGCAGAATGGTAAGATGGGCTGTCATGCTGTTTGAGTTTGATATAGTCCATACTTCTCAAAAAATAGTAAAAGGGCAAGCCCTTATCGACTTCCTCGCTGCTCATACCATACTAGAATGGTCGCCGCTAAATTATGAGTTACCCGACGAACAAGTGCTGCACCTCGAGAATTGCGAGCCATGTTGGGAGCTTTACTTTGATGGATCCTCATCAATAAGGACCTTAAGCAAATCAAGCATCCCAGAGATAAAAATAGGGATAGGATTTGTGTTCATCACGCCATCAGGAGAAACCCTACGACATTCTTTCGCTCTTACCGAGCCTCGCACAAATAACGAAGCTGAGTATGAAGCTCTAATAGCTGGTCTGGAGCTCTCCATAGAAATGGAAATCCTTCGACTATGGGTCTATGGTGATTCCCAGCTTGTCGTCAACCAAGTGAGCGGCGACTATAAGATATTGTCACGCCCCGCTTCCCAGAGTACGCTAGATTGGGCACGTGACATAGCCAACCATGCTACCTGTGGGTAGGAAGTATCCATCCACAGTCACATTACGGCTGTAGAGATATCAAGAACAAGATAAAACTATCTAAAACATGTCCATAATCCAGAATAACAGGAGTGAATAATAAATAAATGCGGAAGCAAATGATCTAATACAAATAACTGAAAAGTGTGTCCCATAATGCGGGCTCACATCAGGAAATAAATGCAGGAAATAAAACTAACTACTACTGAACTCACAGCTCAGCCTGCTGGCTGAAGTACTCCTGCTCGGACTGCAACAGCGGTACGGAATCTGGGCCATGCAAAACCCAGACGTCAGCGCGTCATGTCATCAAGTAATATAATATGAACAGTGTAGCAGGCAATGTAATATAAACATGAATACAGCAAGAATAACAATAATATGAATCATACCGGTACAGGGTAGCGTGTAGTGGGTAAACTAAACTGTTCTATCAGGTTTTCTATTCTAAATTCTTTGAAATCAATTGATGAATCATCGATGTAACTCAATAGTATCCCGTACATACCCGGGACCACGGCCACAATATTCTCGGCTGCAGCCGAGACATGCCGCTAGGCACAAAACAGGAATGTGTACACTCGATAGTATCCCGTACATACCCGGGACCACGGCCATAATATTCTCGGCCGAAACCGAGACATGCCGCTAGGCACAAAACAAGAATGTGTACACCCAGAACAGGTAGTGAACTGTCGAGTTACAAGTCAGGTTTCACCTTTGATTTCCCCATACCCCCAAGTTATATATGTCAAGTCAGGTATTCAGTAGTCAAGAACTAATGCCAACACAGGATCAGGTAAAAGCAGGGTTGTCTGGATAGACAACAGGAACGGTCCATGAGGACTACATGTTATGTTTGTTGGCATTAGACACAAGATCAGGTAACAGGTAAAGCCATGGTACATCAGGTCCAGCCAGGTAATGTATAAAGGTGTCATGTCATGTCAAGAGTGTACGGTACCATGTCATGTCAAGTAGGAAGTGTAACAGGTCATGTCAGGAAGTACAAGATGTCATGTGGGTGCTCATAATCAAACTAACATAAGCATGTGTATAAATAAACAAGCATGAGTACTATCAGAACAATAAACTGGAACATGTAATATGATATGCAAATAGATATAATTTCAAGGATATGGATGCACAGTTATCGATTAGGGTTACATTTATAGTTCCAATATTAATTAGGATGCAATTTATTAAACATGGAGTGTTAATATCACATTATTATGTAGTAATGTGATCTATGGATGCAATTATATGTATCTTAAATGCGATGGATGCAAACGGGTATCCGAAAAGTTATAAAACTATAAAAATGGTAATGTGGGATGTACAACTAAGCAATATGTGATATAAATATTTATATAATAATATTAATATGGATAGCATATTCAAAGCGATTAATAACTATAAAAGTGGTATTGATTAACCATGCACAAGAAGGTTCCGTTCAGAAATTCAGCGTCACCCTAATTTTTAAAATAGCTTAAAAATAACAAACGTTCTCCAAAAAGGACGTGTCTTATACCAAAACAAAGATAATTCAATAAAGTTTTCAGTTTTATAAGTATAAGCATCTCAGGTTGTCCCTACAAAAAGTTATGAATATTCGAAATTGAAAGTTTGCTGCTGGAATTTCCCTGGACAGCAGTTTGGAGACATTTTCATTTGCATTTTACGTTATATAAACAATTTATTTTGCCAGTAAATATTTCATAGAGTTATAGTATTCTGAGTTAGCTTCGTAACGAACTAAAGAACGTATACTAATGATTTTTCTATGATTTATAATGAATTTTATAAGATAAGATGTACAGTAAATTTCAGATTTGTCATATCCGAATTTTCAACGACGTTTCATGTGTAAAGTATAAGATTTTCAAATGTATAATATTATAAAATGAAGATTATAAACTAATTAAAGATAATAATAATAAATATTACGACGATATATATTTTAAATGATATGGTTGCAGTATAATGTAATCTAGTATGTCACAAGATAAGTTTTCATGATCTAGATTTAATATGATATAAACGGATGCAAACGGAATATCGAAACGTTATAAAATTAAACATGGGGCACTAGATTTAAACTATAGGTATGGTATTTATTTAAATAGGTATAAAATGAATTATATAGCATGTAGCAAGATTAACTTGCCTCGATAGGTCGCGAATCGGGAAAACGGAACGTTAACCGTCGGCGGGGAAAACTCGCGACGGGTGCACGGTTCACGGAATGAACCCAAACGATGAACAAAGGAACCACACGGGTCGGGGTACCTCGCTGGAACGTCGAGAAGCGTCACCGGCACGACGGAATTCCGTCAACAAAAGAACAGTTAAAAAAATGAGAAACGAGACATGAAGCAAGAAGAGAAAGAATGATAAAGAGAAGCACGAGAGAATATATGAGAGAGAGAGAGAGAAAAAGTGGAGAGAGAGAGAGAGCGCTGCAGGTGGGGGCCCACGGAATTAAAAGGAACGCGATTGGCTAAAGGGGAATCGTTAGTTAGGGATAAATATTAATTAAAGATTCAAAATATTTTAAGGAACAGTAGGATATATATATAGGCTAATTTAAAGATTTAAAAGATAGGTAATGAACAGTAAGATATCAGGTTAGTTAGAAAAATATATGCGATGGTTTTAATAATATTAAAATTTGGGATTTTGGCGCCAAATAAAACATTTCCAAATCGCGCCCGGGTCGAGTCCAAAAATTTGAAATTGAAATAATAGGATTTTAAGCGGGATCCAAATTTTAAAATTAAGTGTTTTATGATTAAAAAGCATACCCCCAAAACGGACACATGTACGCGCGCGTAGCCGTCCAAACTCGCCCGTTTCACTGAACGGGACGAGAACACAATGCACGGACGCTACCATGAGGCTAGGGGTGTCAAGTAGGCCAAGATGAATATTTTCAATTTTATTTTAGATGCCAAAATTTGTTATATATAGAAATGACTTTGCCGGGTAAATTTTACAGTAAGCAACAAACAAGCAAGTTAAATGAAATGAGTACCACATTATGTTCAAATAGTAACTGAAAATAGTAGTATTGGGCTCGGATGTTACATTATACCCAACTACAAAAGAATTTCGTCCTCGAAATTCCAAGAATACAAAGATAGAAAACTACAGGAAAAGGTGAGGAAACTTCTGTCGGATTTCATCTTCTCGTTCCCAAGTGGACTCTCCATGCGATCGATTTCCCCAAGAAACAAGCACAAGGGGAATAACCTTGTTCTTGAGAACCTTTTCCTTTCGATCCACGATTTCAATCGGTCGCTCCTCAAAAGTCAAGTCTTCTCGTACTGTTAGCTCCGAATGATCCAAAACGTGTGTTTCATCTCGAACATACCTTCGTAGTTGAGATACGTAAAACACATCGTGCACACTTGCCAAGGTCTGCGGTAACGCCAAACGGTACGCTACCTCTCCAACACGCTCCAAGATCTCAAAGGGTCCAACAAATCGAGGACTAAGCATTCCTCGACTCCCAAACGAATCACCCCTCTAGTCGGTGATATCTTCAAGAACACCAAATCACCTATGGCGAACTCTAGAGGTCTTCTTGACGTGTCAGCCCAACTCTTCTGTCTGTCTTGTGCTGCCTTCATATGATTCCTGATAGTGTTAACCTTTTCAACTGTCTGCACAACCAAATCTGGTCCCAACAATCTTCGTTCACCGACATCATCCCAACAAACAGGTGAACGGCATTTATGACCATACAAAGCTTCAAACGGAGCCATCTGGATAGCTGCTTGAAAACTGTTGTTATACGAAAACTCCACCAAGTGTAGATGATCCTCCCAAGAACCCTTGAAGTCCAACATGCATGCTTTCAACATATCTTCAAGAGTTTGGATCGTTCTCTCCGACTGACCATCAGTTTGAGGATGATAAGCTGTGCTAAACTTCAATCGAGTCCCTAAACTTTTCTGTAAACTCCTCCAGAAGTGTGATAAGAACCGAGTGTCCCGATCGGACACGATGCTTACTGGTACTCCATGCAACCTTACAATCTCCTACATGTACTGCTCTGCCAAAGTCTCTGTTGATTGACCAACCCGGAAAGGAATAAAGTGAGCTGCCTTGGTCAATCGATCAACAATCACCCATACAGCATTGTTGCCTTTTGGACTCCGCGGTAAAGCCGTCACGAAATCCATAGTTATATGTTCCCACTTCCACTGAGGAATCGGAAGTGGTTGCAATAAATCAGCAACCCTTTTATGTTCACCCTTAACTTGCTGACACACCAAGCACTTTGCCACAAAGCGAGCAATCTCCCGTTTCATGCCTTCCCACCAGAAATGTTGTCGAATATCTCGGTACATCTTTGTGCCTCCTGGATGTACAGAATAAGCTGAACTGTGTGCCTCCTTCATAAGCTCTTCGCGAACATCTCCCTTTGGCACACACAAACGGCTACCATACCTCAACGAACCATCTTCGTGGATTAGTAAATCTGTTCGTAGCCCAGCTTTAACTTGCTCTCGAAACTTTTGCAGTCTAGGATCCTGCGATTGTGCTGCTTTAATATTCTCGATCAAAGACGAATGTACTTGCAGCTGCAACAACTGTCCCGTAGAACGCGGCAGCACAACCTCCAAGTCAAATCTTCGAAAATCTGCGACGATCTCGTTCTGCGTAGTTAACACCTGAATTACTGGTAACCGACTAAGCGCATCCGGCACAACATTAACCTTCCCCGGATGGTACTTAAGATCAAGAACGTAGTCAGCCATCAGCTCCAACCATCTACGCTGCCTCATGTTAAGCTCCTTCTGTGTGAACACATACTTCAAGCTCTTATGATCTGTAAAAACTTCGACTCTTTCTCCCAAAAGGTAGTGTCTCTAAATCTTCAAGTGAAAATCACAGCCGCAAGCTCCAAGTCATGAGTTGGATAATTCTTCTCATGGGTCTTCAACTGTCTCGATGCGTATGCTACAACCTTCCCATGCTGCATCAAAACACATCCCAATCCTTTCCCAGATGCGTCGTTGTGAATCACCAATCCTCCGGAATTGTCTGGCACGGTCAGAATAGGGGCGGTTATCAACTTCTGCTTCAACGTCTCGAAAGCTAACGCACACTTATTTGCCCATACAAAAGGTACCTCCTTGCACGTAAGCTTGGTCAACGGCTCTGCCAGACGAGCAAAGTTCTCCACAAATCTCCTGTAGTATCCGGATAATCCAAGAAAACTT
Source organism: Agapanthus africanus (assembly GCA_030015575.1). NCBI lineage: Eukaryota > Viridiplantae > Streptophyta > Magnoliopsida > Asparagales > Amaryllidaceae > Agapanthus > Agapanthus africanus. The sequence continues at coordinate 512,059,241 of CM057347.1, read as the reverse complement.
CTTATCTCAGCAACATTCTTTGGAATAGGCCAATCTCGAACTGCTGCAATCTTTTCTGGATCGACGGCATTGCTATCGCCAGACACAACATGCCCCAGAAACTTCACTTCCTCCAGCCAAAACTCGCACTTACTCATCTTCGCATACAATTTCTCCTGTCTCAACGTCTGCAGTGCGATCTTTAAATGCTCAGCATGCTCCTCAAAACTCTTCGAGTAAACCAGAATATCGTCAATGAAGACCCGATAAACTGGTCCAAGAACGGTGAAAAGATTCGGTTCATCAAGTCCATGAATACTGCCGGCGCAATCGTTACTCCGAAGGGCATCACTAAGTATTCGTAATGTCCATACCGAGTTCGAAACGCCGTCTTGCAAATATCTTCTGCTTTTACTCAAACCTGATGATATCCGGATCGCAAATCCAGCTTCGAGAATACCCCCGCGCCACTAAGCTGCTCAAAAAGTTCTCCAATGCGAGGGATCGGGTACTTGTTCTTAATAGTCACCCGGTTTAATTCTCGATAGTCGATGCACATCCTTCTCGTGCCATCCTTCTTCTTTACTAGAAGAACTGGAGCTCCCCAAGGCGAGTTACTGCTTCGAATCCAACCCTTTTCAAGCAATTCAGCAACCTGTTTCTTTACTTCTTCCAACTCTACTGGCGCCATTGGATAATACGCTTTAGATACTGGCGCTGCACCAGGAATAAGATCAATTGCGAACTCCACGTCTCTCCTCGGCGGTAAACCCGATATATCTTCAAACACGTCTATAGAATCACGAACAACAGCCGACTCTTTACTTTCATCACTTCCATTGATGCAAGAATATTGTTTGTCGGCCTAGCCCTAAACTCGACCGGCCCGACCGAACTGCTTCCTTAATGCAACTGCTGTCTGCTGCAAACTCCCTTTCATCCCAGATAAACTCTGCTGCTCTTGGCTGCTACAAGTATTTGTGAGAAAGTGGTCAAACCCAGGGAGACAATCTGCCTCTGGATGTCCACGTCCAGTCTGCACATGAACCTCCGTGCCCTGTCTGCATCGTTGGCAACTAAAGGTCCAGCGAAACTACTGAGTCTCGTCCATTCTGCTACATGCACATCTACGGGTGCTCCCTTCTGCTTTAGTCCGATGAACTTCTCTTCCATTTCCTCCCGTGCAGTCCGCGGGAAGAACTTATTCAGGAAACTCTTAGAAAAATCCGCCCACTTGATCGGCTTGGGCAAGCGGGTCTCCTCAACAAGCCACCATTCTCGGGTGTAGTCCACTAGCTGAATGCGTACCACAACAACTTTTTTGTCATCTGGAATCTGTGCCGCAAAAAGCAAGTTCTCTGTGTCAACTAGCCACTGCTCCACTGGCAACGGTTCCTTTAAACCAGTAAATGTAGACGGACCCAACCGTCTGAAATCTGCTACGGTCCCTACTCGGTCAACTGGTCTAGCTCCAACATTATTCACAGACTGCTGAACGATCTGCAAACCTTCCCGAAATGAGTCCGCTTGCTGCTGGATCAGCTCGGTCTGTTTCTTTGATTCTCCAGCATTCCTCTTATCACTCCAAGCATAGCGGCTTCGTCCACACGCCTCTGATATGTCTTCAATTTCTTACCGGCCATAATCCTGAACTCAAAATACCCAACATTAGCATGATGATAGATTTTGAATATAGATCAAGGCTAGAACTCCAAGATACTTAAATAGAGTACCGCATTGTAACTATGCCGCGGTATCATAGCCACAATTACATAACTCCATCCAAGTCGCCTAAGTCCTAGAGATAACAAGCAATCAGGTTTTCGAATCGATATGCAAAGGAAGTTTGCACATCGTAAAAGATATAATCAGGAAGAATGTGATTCAAGAATGGTAAAACGGTCAAGGTGACAGGACATGTTTCCGAAACACGGGTATTCTGATTCGTGTATTGGGACAATACCCAACTACAAAAGAATCAACCCGACTATCCTATGGCTCTGATACCAAAAGAACTATGTCACGCCCCGCTTCCCAGAGTACGCTAGGTTGGGAACGTGACATAGCCAACCATGCTACCTGTGGGTAGGAAGTATCCATCCACAGTCACATTACGGCTGTAGAGATATCAAGAACAAGATAAAACTATCTAAAACATGTCCATAATCCAGAATAACAGGAGTGAATAATAAATAAATGCGGAAGCAAATGATCCAATACAAATAACTGAAAAGTGTGTCCCATAATGCGGGCTCACATCAGGAAATAAATGCAGGAAACAAAACTAACTACTACTGAACTCACAGCTCAGCCTGCTGGCTGAAGTACTCCTGCTCGGACTGCAACAGCGGTAAGGAATCTGGGCCATGCAAAACCCAGACGTCAGCGCGTCATGTCATCAAGTAATATAATATGAACAGTGTAGCAGGCAATGTAATATAAACATGAATACAGCAAGAATAACAATAATATGAATCATACCGGTACATGGTAGCGTGTAGTGGGTAAACTAAACTGTTCTATCAGGTTTTCTATTCTAAATTCTTTGAAATCAATTGATGAATCATCGATGTAACTCAATAGTATCCCGTACATACCCGGGACCACGGCCACAATATTCTCGGTTGCAGCCGAGACATGCCGCTAGGCACAAAACAGGAATGTGTACACTCGATAGTATCCCGTACATACCCGGGACCACGGCCACAATATTCTCGGCCGAAACCGAGACATGCCGCTAGGCACAAAACAAGAATGTGTACACCCAGAACAGGTAGTGAACTGTCGAGTTACAAGTCAGGTTTCACCTTTGATTTCCCCATACCCCCAAGTTATATATGTCAAGTCAGGTATTCAGTAGTCAAGAACTAATGCCAACACAGGATCAGGTAAAAGCAGGGTTGTCTGGATAGACAACAGGAACGGTCCATGAGGACTACATGTTATGTTTGTTGGTATTAGACACAAGATCAGGTAACAGGTAAAGCCATGGTACATCAGGTCCAGCCAGGTAATGTATAAAGGTGTCATGTCATGTCAAGAGTGTACGGTACCATGTCATGTCAAGTAGGAAGTGTAACAGGTCATGTCAGAAAGTACAAGATGTCATGTGGGTGCTCATAATCAAACTAACATAAGCATGTGTATAAATAAACAAGCATGAGTACTATCAGAACAATAAACTGGAACATGTAATATGATATGCAAATAGATATAATTTCAAGGATATGGATGCACAGTTATCGATTAGGGTTACATTTATAGTTCCAATATTAATTAGGATGCAATTTATTAAACATAGAGTGTTAATATCATATTATTATGTAGTAATGTGATCTATGGATGCAATTATATGTATCTTAAATGCGATGGATGCAAACGGGTATCCGAAAAGTTATAAAACTATAAAAATGGTAATGTGGGATGTACAACTAAGCAATATGTGATATAAATATTTATATAATAATATTAATATGGATAGCATATTCAAAGCGATTAATAACTATAAAAGTGGTATTGATTAACCATGCACAAGAAGGTTCCGTTCAGAAATTCAGCGTCACCCTAATTTTTAAAATAGCTTAAAAATAACAAACGTTCTCCAAAAAGGACGTGTCTTATACCAAAACAAAGATAATTCAATAAGGTTTTCAGTTTTATAAGTATAAGCATCTCAGGTTGTCCCTACAAAAAGTTATGAATATTCGAAATTGAAAGTTTGCTGCTGGAATTTCCCTGGACAGCAGTTTGGAGACATTTTCATTTGCATTTTACGTTATATAAATAATTTATTTTGCCAGTAAATATTTCATAGAGTTATAGTATTCTGAGTTAGCTTCGTAACGAACTAAAGAACGTATACTAATGATTTTTCTATGATTTATAATGAATTTTATAAGATAAGATGTACAGTAAATTTCAGATTTGTCATATCCGAATTTTCAACGACGTTTCATGTGTAAAGTATAAGATTTTCAAATGTATAATATTATAAAATGAAGATTATAAACTAATTAAAGATAATAATAATAAATATTACGACGATATATATTTTAAATGATATGGTTGCAGTATAATGTAATCTAGTATGTCACAAGATAAGTTTTCATGATCTAGATTTAATATGATATAAACGGATGCAAACGGAACGTCGAAACGTTATAAAATTAAACGTGGGGCACTAGATTTAAACTATAGGTATGGTATTTATTTAAATAGGTATAAAATAAATTATATAGCATGTAGCAAGATTAACTTGCCTCGATAGGTCGCGAATCGGGAAAACGGAACGTTAACCGTCGGCGGGGAAAACTCGCGACGGGCGCACGGTTCACGGAATGAACCCAAACGATGAACAAAGGAACCACACGGGTCGGGGTACCTCGCTGGAACGTCGAGAAGCATCACCGGCACGACGGAATTCCGGCAACAAAAGAACAGTTAAAAAAATGAGAAACGAGACATGAAGCAAGAAGAGAAAGAATGATAAAGAGAAGCACGAGAGAATATATGAGAGAGAGAGAGAAAAAGTGGAGAGAGAGAGAGAGAGCATTGCAGGTGGGGGCCCACGGAATTAAAAGGAACGCGATTGGCTAAAGGGGAATCGTTAGTTAGGGATAAATATTAATTAAAGATTCAAAACATTTTAAGGAACAGTAGGATATATATATAGGCTAATTTAAAGATTTAAAAGATAGGTAATGAACGGTAAGATATCAGGTTAGTTAGAAAAATATATGCGATGGTTTTAATAATATTAAAATTTGGGATTTTGGCGCCAAATAAAACATTTCCAAATCGCGCCCGGGTCGAGTCCAAAAATTTGAAATTGAAATAATAGGATTTTAAGCGGGATCCAAATTTTAAAATTAAGTGTTTTATGATTAAAAAGCATACCCCCAAAACGGACACATGTACGCGCGCGTAGCCGTCCAAACTCGCTCGTTTCACTGAACGAGACGAGAACACAATGCACGGACGCTACCACGAGGCTAGGGGTGTCAAGTAGGCCAAGATGAATATTTTCAATTTTATTTTAGATGCCAAAATTTGTTATATGTAGAAATGACTTTGCCGGGTAAATTTTACAGTAAGCAACAAACAAGCAAGTTAAATGAAATGAGTACCACATTATGCTCAAACAGTAACTGAAAATAGTAGTATTGGGCTCGGGTGTTACAGATATATAAACCCGAATTAGCTAGATACAAAAGCCTGTAGAGTGTTTTTTGTCACCCTATTGAGATAGGAATGCGTGTCGCTTGTTAGGCATATTACAGATTCCCCCTACCTTGGTAGGCTAGGGTTTAATGATTGTGGGGATTGAAATCTCCGACAGCAGCGGACTAAGCTGCCGTTAATTACCTCTCGCTTTTGGAGAAAGAGAACCTCTGATTAACAAATCAAACAGATCATGCGAACTCAATATGCAATATGTATGTATTATGTTTGGGAACAAACTGAGGGTGCTTCAGGAATATCGGGGGCCTCAAAGAGTTTTTATAGGGGTCACGCTACCCGAATAACGGGATGGGGGTCAAGGAGGTTAGCAGCTCCCTTGCGGGGTGCAAGGCAGTGTCCCGTTAGAAATTTTTTCTAACGAAAGAGGTGATAAGTTCATATATGTCAAGTGCGTGCATGGTAAGATGCGTACGTGATAAGTACGCACCTGCCGAGACGCGCACTTAGTACGGTGTGCGCCTCGTAAGGGGGTGCACATGACAAGTGTGCACCTACCGAGACGTAGACCTAGCAAGGTGCGTGTCTAGAAAGGGGCGCACCTGCCGAGACGTGCACCTAGCAAAGTGCTCACTTGGCATGGTGTGAGCGAGTGAAGAGGGCTAAAGGGTCCCAGATGGGCCAAAGGTCCAGTAAGATGCGCACTTAGGGAAGTGTGCACCTAGCGAGGTGCGCACCTGGGCCGATGTGCACTAGGCTAGATGGACACCCAATGGGGTGCGCACCGAGTACAGTGCAAGTAGGGTTGAAACCCAATGAAGCAACGGTCCAAAAACACCAAAATTTTGACTTTTGAAGATCAAAAGGGGCTCTTTTTTCCTTTTTTAAGGCTTCCTGATGTGCGCACCTTTTAAAAAAGAAAGAAAAAGTGAAAGAGAGACTTGTGCACCAAAAAGCGGCCCAAGACTTAAGACTTTGTTTATTTTGGGCAATCAAGATTAAGATTTTTTGTTTTTTTCCCTCTAATCACCATGGAGGGCCTTCTATAGGTTTACATATTTTACATTTAGCCCCATAACTCGTACAAAAATTGGCTTATTGCCTATTAAAACAAAAATTACATTTAGTTTTTCTTTTCTTTTCTTTGGCCGGTCCCTTCTTCATGCCTGGGCTTGACTTAGGCTCGGGTTTGGGCTTGGGCCCACTTGGTTTTTATTTTGATTCTAGCTCTGGCTTTGAGCTTGATTTTGATTTTTGAGTTTGGCAACACGGTGTAAATTTTTACCCCAACAATATGCCCCCCATCAATGAATGCACACTACGTACATGGGCCGTGTGCATTAAATTGATGGACCTTCTCCTGTGGGAAGTTTGACTTCGAGGTGGAGTATCATTCCGGAGGCGGAGTATCATTCCGGGAGCATAATTCCGTGGATCAGAGCATCATTCCGAGGTGCGGAGTATCATTCCGGGTATCGGAGCATCATTCCGGGAGCATAATTCCGGGGGTCGGAGCATTATTCTGAGGTGCGGAGCATAATTCCATGGGGGATCATCATTCTGGGAGCATAATTTCGGAGGTCATAGCGTCATTCCGGTGTGCGAAACATAATTCCATAGAGGTTCGGAGCATCATTCCGATGTGCGGGGCACAATTCCATGAGCAACGGAGCATCATTTCAAGGAGCGGAGTATAATTCCAGGAGCATAATTTTGGGATCGGAGCATCATTCCGAGTAGCGGAGTATAATTCCAGGAGTATAATTTCAAGATCGGAATATCATTCCGAAGAGCGAAGCATAATTCCAGGGGGAGTATATATTCTGAGACGAAACATAGTTTCGACGCAGGGTTCCGGGGTGAAGCATAATTCCGACGCGGGACAGGTGTATCCTGAGACGAAGCATAATTCCGACGCGGGACAGGTGTATCCTGAGACGAAGCGTAATTTCGACATTCAGAATTCTGTTGCAGTGTTCCAGGATGAACTATAATTTCGACACGGGACAGATGTATTCTGAGACGAAACATAATTCCGACGCAGGGTTCTAGGGCGAAGCATAATTCCGACGCGGGACATGTATATCCTAAGACGAAACATAATTTCGACACGGGACAAGTGTATCCTGAGACGAAGCTTAATTCCGGCGCAGGCCAGACATTCTGAATGAAACATAATTCCGATGCAGAGGTTGATTCCAAGACGAACAAAATTCCGACAGGAAAGGTACGTGCTCCGAGGCGAAGCATGATTCCGACATGAGGCACATTCTGAGAAGAAGCATGATTCCTACGTAGAGGTTGATTCCAAGAAGAAACATAATTCTAACAGGGAAGGTAGGTACTCTGAGGCGAAGCATGATTCCGACACGAGGCACATTCTGAGACAAAATATGATTCCGACGCAAAGGATGATTCCAAGACGAAGTATAATTCCGACAGGGAAAGTAGATACTCCGAGACGAAGCATGATTCCAACACGGGGCACATTCTGAAACGAAGCATGATTTCAACACAGAGGTTGATTCCAACGCAAATCATAATTCCGTCAGGGAAGGTAGATACTTCGGGGCGAAGCATGATTCCGACGCGGGGCACATTCTGAAATGAAGTATGATTCCGACGTAGAGATTGTTTCTAAGGCGAAGCATAATTCCGACAAGGAAGGTAGATGCTCCGGGCCAAAGCATTATTCCGACACGGGGCACATTCTGAGACGAAGCATGATTCTGACGCAGAGGTTGTTGGTTGACTTGATTCCGAGATGGTGTTTAATTTCGACGGAGAAGTCGCTGGTTGACTTGATTTCGAGGCGGAGCTTGATTCCGACGGGGAGATCGTTGGTTGACTTATTAATTTGATTTGGTTTGGTTTTAGAGTCCTTGTCCGTTCCGCAGGACCTTTTAAGGTTGGAACCACTGCCGGTGGGATTATGATTTGATTTATTTTATTTTCGTCTTGTTTGGCGGGACTTCTGAATTTGAGGGGAACTTGGAATTCGGATTTTGTTTGGCATCAATATCGCTACACTGGAATAGTGCCAGGAGCGAATCATCATTTTCCATGAGAGGATTTAGGTGTTTTAGTTTTGGTTTGGCATCAGCATCGCTACACTGGAATATGGTACAAAGAGCGAATCATCATTTGCCATGCCTGTTGGGAAACGATGGCTTAAGAGACAGGTTTAGGCCCCTGTCACATAAGACTTTTCAGTTTTATGAGCTGTAGGGTCTCATTAAAGTATTTTCTTCCTATGAGTCGAGAGAATCTCATTAGTGCATTTTCTTCTTAGGAGTCGTGAGGACCCCCAAGTGTGTTGCTCCTTTGTGAGTCATAAGATCTCACGCAGGAATATTCCTCTCAACAGATCGAGAGCACTTTGCGAGTGTGGGATTTGGAATTTGGGGTTTGGATTTTTGTTTGGCATCAGCACCGCTACATTGGAATATGGTACCAGGAGCGGATTATCATTTGCCATGAAAGGATTTAGGGGTTTTGGTTTTGGTTTGGTATCAGTATCGCTACACTAGAATACGGTACCAGGAGCGAATCATCATTTGCCATGAGGGGATTTCCCTCGTTCTCAATTTAATGACTTAGGGGTCATCCGTTCTTAGTTTAACATCTTAGGTGTCTCTTGGATTTGAAAGCTCAAAATTTTAGGGTTGGGCCAGCATCAACGTTGCTAACACTGGAGCACAGGTGTCAGGAGCAATTCATCATTTGCATTTGCCTGTTGGGGATCGATGGCTTAGGAAATAGGTTTAGGTCCCTATCACCTAAGTCTTTTCAATTTTATAAGCCGTAAGGGTCCCATAAAAGAATTTTCTCCCTACGAGTCAAAAAGATCTCGTAGCTGTATTTTCTCCTTAAGAGTCGTGAGGACCCCCAAGTGTGTTTTTCCCTTGTGAGTCATAAGGATCCCACGAAGGTTTTTTCTTACGAGTCGAAAGGATCTCGTAAGTTTTGTTCTCCTCGTGTATCGTGAGGACACATGAGTGGGTCTTCTCAAATGGAGCATAATTCCAATAGCGGAGACCGGCAGCATGGCTGGTCATTGCGGTGGGGCATGCGTGTGATTTAGCTTGTTTATTCCTATAGATTGTATACGGTAGCCAATTTGAGGATTGGCCGTAGGGCTGAGAGAATTTTGTGAATTTGGATTTTGATTGGCGTCTGCATCGCTACACTAGAATATGGTACCATGAGCGACTCATCATTCACTGTTTGGGATTTTTTTTAGAGGTTGTGCCCTTGCGGGTTCTCACAAGCTCGCGGGTAGTCTCGCTGTTTTTACTCACGAAGCTTTTTTGGGTTTTCATTCGTGCCCCTTTCACTTGTGGATTGACCCGTTATTTCTTTTCTTTATTTCTTTTTTCTTTTCTTTTTTTTATTTTCCAGTTTAACTACTTAGGGGTCAATTATTCCCAGTTTAACGACGTGGTGGTCAAATTGTTCCTAATTTAACGACGTGGTGATCAAATGGGTTTGCTTATCTGAGCTTCTCGAATTTTGATCTTGGTGGAGCTGAGTTGATGACCGTAACTTAGTGGTTTACCGGTACTTTCGAGGACAGTAAGGTTTTTCCAATCTTGTATTAGTTCTCTACCCAATTTTTGAAAATATAGCAGATTTCAATGGTATGACTCACTATTCTATGATATAGGTAGTATATGGGATTGTCGGTCATATTCATTTCATGTGGCCTCTTTGGAATAGGCAGTTGCAGACTGTTGTTCATGGCATCCTCGAATATTTTATAGACTTCTTCCCTCCTGAAGGAGTAGACTTTCTTCCTTCTCTCTATTAAAGTCGGTGTCTTTCCTGGCACCGGTCTTTGTGGTCGATCGGTCTTTGGTTCACTTGTTGTTAGTTTACCTCGATCAGTATGCGCCTTGAATGGTTGGAGGCTGATCGCGGTCGAATTTTGTGAAGATGTTATGCTCTTAGGCTGGAGGGGGTAGTCGGCTATTTCAGGATATCAATTCCTGGATCGTGAACCAAATTTTGATTTTACTATAATTGCAATCGGACAACTTGGATCGTGAGATCTGTCACGACGTTTGCTGGATCGTCAACTTTGGAACGGACCTTAGCCAACTTCTCGTCCATGTTCTAAAGCTGCCTTTGAAGCTATTGGAATAATACTTGTTCAATAGTTCCGGGTATAAGAACTGAGTCATCCTTACTGCATGAGCTTGATTCTGCAGGACCATTGATTGTTCGTATGCGAAGAAGTGTTTTGTAAATAACCGCAATCAAGATGGTGTCGCTAGTAGCTAGCCGCGATAAGTACGGGTCGTCCGCAGGAAAATGTAAACTCTTTTCTTACTTTAGAAGAGTAGATTAAAGATAGGATAGTTTGATTGTCGTTATATTTTAAAACGGATATAAAATTTATAATGAAAAGGCTTGTAAGGTTCATAAGACTTAGTAGTGATGGATGAATAATTAAAAACGACACTTTTATCTTTTAATAGTTTAAAACTAGATCGATAATGATGAATGTAGATTATGGTTCTTGGAAGAAACTAGGGTTTCCCCACTGCTAACCCTTGTCCTTTTATTGATCTCAATTCATGTCTAACTCTTAACAAAACAAGTGTTAAACCAATCTCAAATCGTGGTCGTCACTATCAATAAATTGGTAGCGCGCCCGATAAGGAGGTTAACATTTATTTTGCTGAATTTTATAAACTTTAAAATGTATAAAGGAAGTTAAAAGATTTTCTCTTCTATTGTTCTACCCTATCCTACAAACCCTAACAAGTTAGGAATTACTCGCTCTTGGTTAACTTAGAAGAGAGGATGAAGGAGAATGAAAGCATGATTAAGATGCAGAAAAAGTAGTGTGTAAAAATAAGTGCAAAAAGAATTAAAATAAAAACTACCTTTATTAATCAACTATTGCATTTAAAATTCTCCTTAGAAAGTAGATTATAAGAACCCTAGTTTGCTCTAGATATCTCTCTTGTTGGAGGTAGATGAATAGATGATGATCACTCGGATACGTGGATCTCTTGATCTCTTCGATGATGATTTTTGAATGTACAGCTCTCAATCCTTAATATAGTATTTGAAACAGAAACCCTCGATTCCATATGTGAGGATATAGAGTTACGATAAAATCCACAAAATCTCACATCCGACGGCTACTAATGAGCCGCAGAACCGCCGCATATTGCCTTGTTTGGCCGCGGATCCGCCTCAACTTGGTGGAACTAGGTTTGTATATTTTTTCTGGTATTTTGTGTTGATATTTGGAGATCCTTTTGATAGCTAGATTCTGAAAATAATGCTCTGAGTCTCTGTCGTTGCTTAATTCCTCGATTTGCTTCTAAAATTTGGCAGATTCGGTTTCGATATCCCGATTTGACTTGGATCTCTTACCTGTATTCCAGACCTGAGCTTATCTGCACAATATCTCAAATCAAAGTGTTTAGTAGCATTTTATATTTTTGAGATATTATCCTAACCATTTATATGATATAATATTTTAAAAATATTGATTAGGAATATTTGATATGATATGCATATTTTTATTACTAATATTTCATTTAAATGTTATATGCATATATTTTCCCTAATTATATTAATTAAAATATAGAAACATATGATAATAATCTTTTTACAAATAAACCCATATATGTTCTATATTTACAATAAACACCTTTTAATACTTAAAAAATCGTAGGGAAAATGTTCATTCAAATGTACAATATTTTATACTAATCAACCATGTGCTCCTTTTTCTTAATGGCCTGAGTGGACTTTTCATCATCTGGACCAAGCCGGTGTTAGATTGCAACAACCACGTCATTGTCATGGTTATAAGGCATAAAAGGACTTGTTCATGTAGTCTCCACCATGTAGACCATATGGGTTGTGTACCCGTCTACTGCTTCCTCATTGGTAATATTGCTCGTTTGGCTTTTGGCTTTTGCCTTGGTCCGCTCTTTTTAGAGAAGGGCAGACGATTGAGAGAAGTAGGCTCCCGAAGGGTTTCGGTCTCTGTTTGTATGAAATTGGCAGTCGCAACATGATTGTTTGTTAACACACCTTTAGATGGTTCTATCTCTCCTACCTTATATTGTTTTTCGACCTAATCTTTAAAAACAAAGCATTCCTCAATGGATGACCTATCACTCTGTGATAGGGGCAATATTTGGGGTCGTCAGTCATATTCGCATCTTGCAGTCTTTTTGATTCTGGAAATTGTAGACCGTTTCTTAGGGTATCTTTGAATATTTTACGGATTTTGTCCCTTTGAAGGAATAGACCTTATCCAGTTTCTCTTTTAGGGGTGATTCTCCTCCTTCTCCCACACTAGCTTCTGAGGCTAGTTGGCATTAGGCCCGCTCATCTCTCGCTTATTTCGGTTAACCGAAGTGTTAAAAAATTCAGTGTCGTCGAAATTTCCACTTTTGCAATTATTTTCCTTTCGGTTTCTCCAGGATTTATTGTTATTTTGAGAATCCGAGAACGATTTCTGCTTTGAGCATTCCAACATTTGAACTTTCTTGGTCAGCTCTTGGAATGTCTTGAGACCCGCGGTGCATAGAAAAGGATTCATCCAGGTGCCGAGATTTCCGATGTGGAGATTAATGGATTGGTCTTGTTCCAACGGTGGCTCACATTTAACAGAGAGACTACGCCATCAGGTTATAAAATCCATGCTGCTTTCGTTGTTCTTTGGTTTAGTCCTTACGAGGTCAGTAATGGTGATCTTATCGCTGATACTCATGAACCTTTATCGAAATAGAGATTCCATTTGGATGAAAGTAGTAATGGAGCCATCTGGTATGCTCACGTACCAGTCGAAAGCGACATCGGTTAGGCTATTAATGAACTAGCGGAGGAGAAGCACATCATTGCCCCCAGTATTCCCCAATGAGGCTTTAAGTAGGCGATGTGCTGATTTGTGTTTCCCGTCCCATCAAATCTTCCAAATTTGGGGATGACATAACCACCAGGAAACTCTACCAGATCATACCGAGCAGGATATGGTCTCCCATTACCACTGACATCTTTTTATGATTCGGGGTTGGCTACCAATATTTTGATTTTGTTGACGACCAAATCCATAATTTGATCTTGCGTTGGCGGGTTGCTATCATCGGTAGTCAAGACATTTCCCGAGATAGGATGCGGCCGACTTTCATGCGGTTCGCCTGCTTTTGGACATTGGGAGACAGGCATTGGCTGCTTCGGGTGGTTGTCACCTAGCCTACGAGTAATATCTTATGCTTGATTGGGCTGTTATAGGGAAACTTGGGCCGTGAGCTGTAAGACGGCGTTTGTCAAGTCATCAATTTTTGAGTAAAACTTGGCCATCTTCTTGTCTTTGTTTCTGAACTGCTTTTGGAGCACTTGAAATAGTTGCTGCTCTACGGTCCTTAGGCAGAAAGTCGGCTCCTCTTCACTTTCCGAGCCCGAATCCTCATGAACCGAGAGATCTCTCCAGTTATCAGCCTCATTGGCAGGATTTTCATTATCTTCCAGAGGAGGCAGATCTTGGGAAGTGGCGGCCGCATTCAAACCCAGTTGGACTTAAGATGTGGTGGCCTTGTTCTTGCTCTTACTACGTATTCCTGCCATATAGACGATGTGAACCACATACCCGGCCGTCTTTTTATCTTTGGTGGTTGATCTTTCGGATCATCATCGTGATCTTTCTGCTTCGGGAAAGGTGAATCGACCGAAGACGATTTGCCTGGCCTAGTTATTGAGTGACGCTGGCACTTCTTTTTTAGATTTGCCTCGCTGTTTTTGCACGGCATGAAGTGCTTGGTAGACTTTGGAAAATATGGTGTCATGCTTTCTGCTTTGGGGCTTGGATACGTCATTTCGCAGTATCGTCTGGATCACAGTTTTCTTGATTTTTGCGATCATGGCATTTTTCTGAACCAATTTCAACGGCTCAAAAGGGTTAGCAAGCTTCACTGCCGGCCCAGCTCATGTCGCAAGGTAACCAGGTTCTTGGAATTTTATGAAATTTAACTTGGCCAGAGCCCTAGCCCTTTTGTTGGCTCTATATCTTAGCCACTTCTGCCTTAATTTCACCGCTTTGAGGGCTTGGCGGGTATCCGCTTTCCGGGAAATCACCTGTCACTGCCCGTAATTTAGCACGGGACCAGCACTTAAATTACACAACGTCTAAAGGCGTGCCGTAAATCAAGTAAGCCGAAACCCAGAAAATCTAAACATTTTTGCGGAAAATAGTGGGGGTGCAGTTTTGAAATAAGGTATAATAAATCATGTTCCGTCTTTTAAAATTTTGGGCATCACCTCCCTTATATCCAAAAACTTATACACAATAATATATAGGCATCCCCAAGCGGGAGCTAGCTCTTCGCCAACTGGCGGAATCACAACCACGCAATAACATATATACGATAACCAACGGCGAAGATCAACCCAGAAAGAACAAATAAAGAAGCAAGACGTCAAAACTCAAGAAAGCGATCATAAACCCATCGCTCTAAGTCTCGCACAATACCCAAGTCTGACTAGGTCTACCAATATATAATTTTAGTCCCTGATTTGATTTGATCTGAGGTGATGGAGTTTATCTAGATACAATAGAATATATAAAGTATGAGAGTGGGCACGATCCAACATGTGTCCCACCTACCAAAGCAAACACCCTGAATGAAGTTATGTGCCAGCGTTACCGCAACTGATCCTAAGCGGTCAAACCTACAAGAACTGTGGCACAACTCGGGTGAGTTGCCAACTCGTGAGTAGAAAATATTAGCAAGTAGAAATCGAATAAAACAATGATTTCCTAGGTCACTATATCCTAAAGGTAATACTATGATATCTAGGGTGACCAAGTATACCTATATGTCAACAATCGATCAATGCAATGACATATATAAATAAACATCTGACATCATATGTCTTTATGCATGTGGATATCATCCACGTGTCCATCAACGACACATATAATATCATGGAACCTGAGTGTCCCACACCGACACTCGAACATCGTGAAAACATAAGCCTGTATATATATGAGGGTATCTACCACGTGTATCCAACAACGACACATCAAAATCATGGAACCTGAGTGTCCAACACCGACACTCGAACATCATGAAAACATATGCCTGTATATATATATGAGGATATCAACCACGTGTTTCCATCAACGACACATCAAAATCATGGAACCTGAGTGTCTAACACCGACACTCGAAATATCATGAAACCCGTGTCCAGTATCGACACGTAAATCCTCCTATCTTAGGCGTCGCATACTCAGATCGGCCCTCATAGCTATCTCATCTCAGGCGCCGCATTCTCAGATCGGTCCTTATATCCATCTCATATCATAACTCCAAAACGGTATCCTCCGGATATCCGCCGAGTTCTATATAATCACCGGTAGGTGGTGCTCCCCTGCCAGGCTCACCGCCTAACAATACGAGTCTTCTTGCTTTGGGGTACCTCACCGGGTCCACCATGTACCCGCAGACGGTGCCTACCGCTCCTCGAATCAGGTATACTCACTGCTCAGAACCGAGAAAACTCATGGTGGACACCTCGAAATATCATATCAAGAGAAACCGCATTTTTTTAAAACAATACACAATTTCCATTGAAATTAAACTGCGGTTCTCAAATCCAGAGATCTCATAAAAACAGCATCTCAATGCATATAACCATAAAGTACGATGTATGCAACATAGAGTAGTAATATGAGCATATCGGGTATATCATGCAAGTATATAACCATAAGGTACGATGTATGCAACATAAAGTAGTAATATGAGCATACCGGGTATATCATGCAAGTATATAACCATAAGGTACGATGTATGCAATATAGAGTAGTAATATGAGCATATCGGGTATATTATGCAAGCATATCAAGTGATAATACTGAACAATGAATGTACTTTTACTTTTAAGATGAATATCATGATAGGGCAGTTCTTCTGTGTAAATGGCACGATAATTCTACTGTATAAGTGACATGGAAATTCTATTATATAAGTGGTATCGCAATTACCGATGAAGAATATGTGTGAACCGGCAAATCTGTATATGTGTAGCATGCACATCAACGGTAATTGTACAGGTGTACTAGCAAATGATATCATATAGCATTTAATACCGACACGTGGTATGTATATCACGAGGGGTTATATCCTACACAACATGAATAATAAATGGTGTATCTATCTACACAAGAATCATACGGTCACTTTTAAACGATACACATCGTCGTTTTTAAAATAGGTATGGTTCAGGTGGCAATCTTTATATCGGCGATCCCGCCTCATAACATCCGATATGACAATAATCATCGATCATCATCCTCAAATCACTAGCGCGGATCAATCATCCGGTACATCTCATCACGTACGGTAATCCATCATACGAGGTCATCAAACAGAATAGGAAATCTATCGACCTATACAATAATGAGGGTACGGATCTAAAGTCTCATACGGCATATTACTCATTATACTCATAAATACACACACACACACACACACACACACACACACACACACACACACACACACATCTCAAATCACATTTGTATAAACGTCATATCTTATTAATTCCACCACACCTCAATCCCAATCTCGTGTCGTGTTTATCGATCTTGCTCTCATATCATACCATTAACAACTCATACTTATTCTCTTTCAATTCATACTTATCATGATTCACTTTCTCATTTCATATTCTCATATATCTATATATTCATTAGTGTCAACTTTTATCATATTTATGACTCATAACATAATCTTCCATATCAATGGTTGTGGGGAAGCTATAAGCCATCCACCCGACTTTCCCCGTAGATATAAATCTACTCACCTGCTAAACTCCTCGCTTAGCCGAAATCGATGTGCTTCGTTGTCTCGGAAGTCCACGCGAAGGTACCTACAATCAATACACAATCGTAATGCTATTAAAACCAAGATCTGAAAACTGATACGGCACACGGATTGCTTATAGGTTAGAACCTATAGCTTACGCATGAAAGATCAACCAAATAACCCTCGTCCGTTGATGTACAAACGTCCAACGACGGAATCAAATCCAAATACCAAAACCACGAATTCAAGTATCTTAAAAACATAGCCAAAACACTTGCAAACAACTCCCAGATTTTGGCTCAGGTAAATGGGAACTAAACAAGCAAGTACAGGGGATAGGTTATAGGGTAAGTGAACTACAGGCAAAACCACATCACCATAGGAATTAGGAGGTCCGGCGACAACATCCTAAAATCCGGTCTCGCTGGTCGAAGTAGGGTAGAATAGGTTCATACTTCTGTGGTGATCATCTAGTGGTCTATCTAGGTTAGTGGATTTGTTTGATTTTCTTAGAAATATCCCAGATAGCTCCAGATACCATGTAGGCCTTTAGGTTTCACAAAACCGACACGGGAAAATTCTAATTTCGTGTATCGGGTTCTAAACTCATTTTCAGGCCAGGAAATCAATCTCTAAGGCCTTGTAAACACTCACTACACCTCAATTAACCACTTAACATCATCTTAGAATTTTCTAAGATCACATATCCTAATTATATCAAATTCTAAACTAAACTAGGATATTTAACATAAATACTAATCTAAAGTGAAGAGATTATCTCATTTGGTAACTTAGGAAAATTCTTAAATTGCCCAAAGTCTTCAAAATCCAAACTTGAATGGTTTCAAGGGTATAGAATGAGTTTGTGCATGTTTTATGTGAAGGGAGCATGAGGTTTTGAAAAGGAAATTGAGATGATGCATGGAGGCAGTAGAGGTTGAAGAAGCATGGAGGAGATGAAGAAAAACAATGGGGAATGAAGGAATGGGCGGCCAAGTCTCACTCTCCCTCTCTTATACTCACTCTCTCACTCACAAATATCTCTTTTGTTTTCTTCTCCTTTTGTTTTTCACTCATTAACCATGGCATCTATTCTATTCTTTTCACACTCATAACTCTTTCTCTTTTTTCCTTTTCTTTTCTTTTCCTTTCTCTTTCTCACAAACTCACAAATCACAAATATGCACATGACATGGTGCACTAGCCCTGGAAAAATGTAAAAACACGGATTTGACCAAAATCTGATAAATATCATTAAAATAAATAAATCATTTTAATCTCCGATTAATTCCCAAATATTGGTATATACTTATACCATTTTACGAAAAGCCCTATTCGCAAATCGAATAGTTTTCGTGAAATATTTTATTTTAATATTTAATTTCCAAAAATAATATTTTATATTTCTGAAATGTTACAGTCTTCCCTCCTTAAATAAATTCGGTCCCCGAATTTAAATTTAAATCCCCAAATGCTAAAACATTTCAATAATCAGCTCAAATCAACGGGGCTTCAAAATCACGGAAGATACAGAAATACCACAGTGCATCATGTGCGCCTGAAAACGAGTACGAACTCAAAATCAAACTCCGTCAAGTATCACGCAATCATCGGAGTTAAAATAGAAATACGAATATCGAATTCCACTATTGAAATCCAAATGCACTACAGCCAAAATCATAATACATATATAGCACGCATATTTGTAAAACCATTTTAAAAGCTGAATAACTCATGCCAAATCTTTTCCAAATCTTCGTGCTATGCGTAGCTCATGCCACAAGTGGCGGACGATCATTTGTAAAGTAGTAAATATATACTTATATATGTTTTGATCAAATTATATGTCCTGCCTTTTTGAAATATCCCAGAAGGTTCTCTTTATAAAATTTCGTGTCACTCACGGACACGTAGGAAATAGCGAAACTATAGCTTCTTTTTGAAAACCTTTGGTAACTTTTGATGCATGCAAAAGTACTTGTTCTCCGCCGAAAACCGGGAAGACAAACATCTTGCCTGAATTTGGGGGTAGATGCTATTTGGCTTTATCCGTCCACCTCTCCGAAGATGCCAAGTTGATTTATGGCACCGTGTATCGAAGGTTTAGACGGATGCAGCCGTTGTAGCAGACTTCGTCAGTTTCCCCCTCGTTTGAGGGCTTTTTTATAATGGGGACGCTCTTCCCTGCAAGCGAAAGCCCCTGCAGTTAATTACGCTACTGCATCGCGGTAACAACTTTCTCATTCTCCAGATGGTCACTTCGTGTCGTGTGTGTTTGTTTTATTTTTGGTTGCCCTTGGATTGTATACGGAGACTAATTTATGTTGTCGCTCGTAGGGCGTAGATTAGTCTAAATCCATATTTTCTTAGATTTGGGTTTGGGTTGTGTTTAAGGATCATTAATCTCATTGAGATTAAGATCAACTTAAACGTTTATTAAGGATACGTTAGTCTAATTTTAGATTAATATCTACTCAACGGGGGTTCGAAATCATTTAGATCCGATAACAGGGCATTTGGGCTCTATCGTTTTAGTTTAGGGATGTTGCGGTCCATAAGTTTAAGGGCATCATGGTCCGTAGAGTTTAAGGACATCATAGTCCCTGGAGTTTAAAGACGTCATAGTCTGTTGGGTTTAGTTTAGGGACGTTGTGGTCCATAAGTTTAAGGACATCATAGTCCATGGAGTGTCTGGTTGTCGGGACCCGTCACCTCTCTGAAGAAGTTGAAGAATTACAACGACACATATCAGAGGAATGAAGAAATGTACGCTTTGTAACAACCGAGTTCATTTATACCAATTCCAGTTCCCGTATTTACTTATCTGTGGTATTTTCTTGATTTAACGGGCTTTTGGGTGCGAATGGTAATTTTACATTTTACATTGCATTCGACCCGACCCGCTTGCTTGAACCTGTTTGATTCATATTTATAGATTAACCTAACTTGTTACATAGACACGTGCATCTCATGTATACTGCATACTGGCATTTTACCTGGCATTGCATCTTTTACCATATAATATTTTAGGTCATGTAAAATAATTTAAAATTGCATTTCATAACTTGCATAATACCCTTAACCCCGTGGTAGCATCCGCGCATCTTGTTATCATCCCGTTCAGTGAAACGGACGTGTTTGGATGGCTACGTGCATGTACGTACATCCGTTCTTGGGGGTATGCATTTTCGTTACGTGAGCATTCATTTTGAATTTTGAAGGTCGCACATATTTTTCGTATTTTAAATCTGAATTTTTAAACCCGGCCCGGGCGCGTTTTGAAATATTTTTGTATCCCTCCAAAATTCAATTTATTTAATTTTAAAATTTAGTTTAAATATTTTCATACGATTTCTTTAACAAACTGAAAGCTCTTATCTAAAATTTTAAATCTAAAAATCTTTTAAAATTTTAAATCTAATTTCCTAACAAACCAACAACCCCTTTCTCTCTCTCTCTCTCTCCTCAGCATATATCTTTTTATATATATTTTTATTTATTTAATTTTTCTTTCCTTATTTAATACACAACCTCTTCTTCTTACTTCTTCTTCTTCTTTTTTCTTTCTTTTTCTTGATCTTGTTTCTTGATTCCGGTGATCACCGCCGGAGCCGTGCTCGTTGCTGACGATCCGAGTGATCCAGTGAACGTACCTGACTTGCGTGATCACCCTCGTGCGTTATTTGGAACCGTTTCGTGTACCGTGCGCGCGTCGCGACATTTCGCCGACGAAGGACGTTCCGTATACATCCGTTCTTGTTCCGTCTAGGCAAGTTAATCTTGCTACATGCTATATAATTCATTTTATACCTATTTAAATAAAAACCATACCTATAGTTTAAATCTAGTACTCCATGTTTAATTTTATAACGTTTCGATGTTCCGTTTGCATCCGTTTATATCATTTTAAATCTAGATCATGAAAACTTATCTTGTGACATACTAGATTACATTATACTGCATCCATATCATTTAAAATATATATCATCGTAATATTTCTTATTATTATCTGTAATTAGTTTATAATCTGCATTTTATAATGTTATACATTTGAAAATATTATAGTTTACACATGAAACGTCGTTGCAAAGCGGATACGACAAATCTGAAATTTACTGTACACCTTACCTTATAAAATTCATTATAAATCATAGAAAAATCATTAGTATACATTCTTTAGTTCGTTACGAAGCTAACTCAGAATACTATAACTCTATGAAATATTTACTTGCAAAATAAATTGTTTAAATAACGTAAAATGCAAATGAATATGTCTTTAAACTGCTGTCCAGGCAAATTCCAGCAGCAAACTTTCAATTTCGGATGTTCATAACTTTTTGTAGGGACAACCTGAGATGTTTATACTTATAAAAATGAAAACCTTATTGAATTATCTTTGTTTTGGTATAATACACGTCCCTTTTGGAGAACGTTTGTTATTTTTAAACTATTTTACAAATCAGGGTGATGCTGAATTTCTGAACGGAACTTTCTTGTGCATGGTTAATCAATACCACTTTTATAGTTATTAATCGGCTTGAATATGTTATCCATGTTAATATTATTATATCAATATCTATTTAATAAATAATAGTGCTTGTGTTTTAATATTCAGCAAATTTTACCAATTTACAGTTTTATAGTATCCGTCTGTATCCGTACGGTTTATTACATATCTAGTTGCACGCCGAGACCATATTATTTCATTTTACTGTTACATTAGTATCCCATACTTGATCTTGTGCATCCTACATAGTCATGATGTAATCCCTGATAAATATTTGTGCATCCATGCTTGATTATTTATAACCATGATTATGCTAACTGTTTATGAGCACCCACATGCTATCTTTTACACCCTGACATGACTTGCTACACACATATTACTTGACCCGACAAGGTACCGTACACTACTTGACTTGACCTGATGTACCATGGCTTGACCTGTTACCTGATCTTGTGTCTAATGCCAACAAACCTGACATGTAGTCCTCACGGACCGTTCCTGTTGTCTATCCAGAAAAACCTGCTCTTACCTGATCCTGTGTTGGCATTAGTTCTTGATTACTGAATACCTGACTTGACATATATAACTTGGGGGTATGGGGAAATCAATGATGAAATCCTGACTTGTAACTCGACAGTTACTCGCTTATACTGATCAGTTTTAGAGGCTAGGCCAGCCTTGGGATGATGCTGCTGACATCATTCATCTATACATATTTCCTGTTTTAGTGCCTAGCGGCATGTCCTCGGATTCAGCCCGAGAATCTTGACCGTGGTCCCGGGTATGCACGGGATACTACTGAGTTACATCGATAATTCATCAAATTGATTTCAAAGACTTTAGAGTAGAAAACCCAATAGAACAGTTTAGTTTACTCACTGCACACTACCCTTCACTGCCCTGATTTATATTACTGTTACACCTGCTTTTCATTCATGTTTATACTTGCATTGCCTGCTACCCTGCTTATTTTTATTGCTTGATGACATGACGCGCTGACGTCTGGGTTTTGCATGGCCCAGATTCTTCTACCTTGTTGCAGACTGACCAGGAGTACTGCCGCTGTTAGACGAGTGGTGAAGTTCCTGTCGGTATGTAGTTTCACTTTCAGGTGTTTCATTTATTGTATCTTTTGGCTTCCGCATATTGTTATTTCTTGACTCTTTTACTCTGGGTTATGGACATGTACTAGATAGTTAGTTACTTTCCTGTTCTTGATATCTCTGCAGCCGTAATGTGACTGTGGAAGGATTTTTCCTATCCACAGGTAGCATGACTGGCTATGTCACGTGCCCATCTTAGCATACTCTGGGAAGCGGGGCATGACACCCTTGAACCAATGTTGGTTGGGAGATCTGTAGTCAGGTTTGAGACTAAGACCAATTTAAAATATTGGGAGCACATGGGCTCAATTAATCTGAATTAGGGGGTTTATGGCCTACTTGAGCTCAGCCCATTCAGTTAAAGTGTTTGAACACTTATTTAGACTCAGTCCATTCATTTTTGAACAAAATGTTAACATTTGTTTGGGCTCAGACCCTTTTTTGTTCAATAATACAGTGCATTAATTTTGGGTTCTGATACCCCTTCTTCTTTTGTCTTTTATTGAGTGTTGAACACTCTTTGTAGCGCAGAGCGCTTTATGTACAGAGCACTTGGCATTGAGCGCCAGATTTGGAGCGCTGAGGCGCTTCTTATGAAATAGTGCACACGTGAGGAGCACGTGGCACGCTCAGCACTGAGCGCCAGACTTGAAGCGCGTTTCTTATGAAATAGCGCACACATGAGGAGCACGTGGCGCGCTTGGCGCTGAGTGCCAGACTTGGAGCGCTGAGGCGTTCTTATGAAATAACGCACATGTGAGGAGCACGTGGTGCGCTTGGCGCTGAGTGCCAGACTTGGAGCGCTAAGGCGCTTCTTATGAAAATGCCGCACACGTGAGGAGCACGTGGCGTGCTTGGCACTGAGCGCCAGCCAATGAGTGCAGAGTGCTCTTTATTAAGTAGCGCCCACGTGAGAAACACATGGCGCGCTTGGCACTGAGCGCTAGTCAATGAGTGCAAAGCGCTCATGATTAATTCTGTGCTCTGAGAATTAAGTTCTCGTTTATAAGAGACTTTGTCTCGTGGATCTAAGAACTAAGTTCTTATTTTAATAGGAGATGCTATGATCTCTTCAATTTTTGTGAAAGATTTTGTCTTTGTTTTATAGATCTGTAATCTAAAGAGAACTAAGTTCTTCTCCCTCCTTTTTTATGATGAGATGCTCCAATCTCTCCTACTCTTATGAAAGACTTCTGTCTTTATAGATCTATAATCTAGAAAAAGAACTAAGTTCTTCTTTTTTATAAGATACTTTGATCTCTCTGTTTTATTTACTTTGAATAAATTCTTCTTTTAAGAGCTTGCTCTTCTCTTTTTCTTTTTGAAGTTTATGGGGAGGGTTCCTCTGTACAAGACTTGAAGTCTTGGGTCATTTATATAATGGAGGCTGATTTGTTGAATCAGTTAAGGAAATCCTTCCTCTGATTGATTTGGGGATGTTTCCCATCGTTGGATTTTTGATCCAATGGCTTCTGTTTTATAGAAGGCAATTTTCTTGTTTTTAACAAAATTGGAAGAATATTTTCCCATACAGAACTTATTCTGTATCTTGGTGATTTTTAATCACCATTGGATTTTTGATCCAACAGTGCTCTGGTTTACAGAGCACAATCTTTCTTATTTGGAAAGATTTGAGGAGTATTTCCTCGACAGAATTTTATTCTGGTAATTTGATGATTTTTAATCATTTTCGTTGGATTTTTGATCCAATGGTGGAGAACATTTAGTTCTAGCGCTTGGCGCTCTCATACCTTGCACATGAGCGCTGCTTCAGAGTCTTTGAATCTTAACACTGGCGCACTTAGCGCTAGCGCTCTCGTGCTTTACACGTGAGCGCTGCATCAGAGTCTTTGACTCTTGGTGCTAGCGCACTTAGCTCTAGCGCTCTCGTGCTTTGCATGTGAGCGCTGCGTCAGAGTCTTTGACTCTTAGCGCTGGCGCATTTAGCGCGAGCGCTTTTATGAAGCGCTGCTTCATTTTCAAATTTCAAAATTTGAACAGAGCTTTGCTCTGATTGGGGGAAGCAGTACTCATGAAATGTCCTCGGACCAATCATGCTCGGCTACTATATAATATTGTATCAATCATCAAAACGCGATACTCATAAATAAAATCAGCCTCCAAGGCGTATCCAAAATCACATGCGTCTAGTGCGTACAAAAATTAAATCCAATACAAGTGCCACAAATGTGCAAAAGAGCAAAACTAAGTACAACGGATGTGCACGAAAGTATCTGTCCAGTGCAACGGATGTGCACGACAACAATATCAAATGCATCTATAGTGCATGAAAATCTCAACCCAATGTAACTAATATGCACGAATGAAAATCCCAATCAAGTGCATCCAACATGCACGAACAAAAATCTTAATCAAGTGCATCCTGGTGTGCACAAAATCTCATATCATGCGCCCAATATGCGCGAAAATCCAAATCAAGTGCGTCAAGTCCGTATAAAACATCCAGTGCAATAGTATACACGATAACGAACATCAAGTGCAGACGCGCATGAAAACATAATCTGGTGCAACCAATGCACGAAATACAAATCCGGTGTAACCAATGCACGAAATACAGTCTGGTGCAACAAATGCACGAAATACAATCTAGTGCAACAAATGCACGAGAACTCATCAATATTTCAAATGCTTCCAAAAAACACCGAGTATACCAAGGTGTATAGAATCATAAACGTGTGCAACTGTGTGCACAAAATCCATCTTAATACACTGCAAGCACATATAAGTTATACCGAGTACAAAAATCAAGTCAAGTACGTATGATATGCACGAAATCGAAATAGACAGTATCGAATCCATGAAACCATAA
The DNA here is from genome assembly GCA_030015575.1 of Agapanthus africanus. Classification (NCBI taxonomy): domain Eukaryota; kingdom Viridiplantae; phylum Streptophyta; class Magnoliopsida; order Asparagales; family Amaryllidaceae; genus Agapanthus; species Agapanthus africanus. The sequence goes on along the minus strand of CM057347.1, from coordinate 512,033,804 downwards.
ATATGTGCAACGAAGACACAAATCGATACCAAGTGCAATAGATATGCACAAATCATAAACCAATGTAGCGGTGTATAAAACATAAATCAAGTGCAATAACTGTGCATAATATAAATCTCCAGTAGGTGCAGCCATGGTGCACAAAATCATAATCACGAAACCCAATCATCAAAACTCAAGTCCAAGCAATAAAAGTGTGATACTCGGATCACAAAACGCAAATCGCAATAACTAACATTGAGATACACCTCCTACAATGTCGAAAAATATGCCGATGTGCCCAAACTGGCAGAGCAAGATCATCTACTTGCCTCATGCTCACAGTATGGCGTCTTCGGTCTCTGGGTTCTCATTTTCTCTGTGGATTATAAATCTCACGATCCTTCTGCTCATCGGTCTGGTCAGGTGTACTAACGGAACAATACTGCTCTGGAACTCCTCTGATCACCGTTAGGCCAATCAACATGACCACTCTCAACGGCACAATACTGACGGCGGCATATAGCCCTCTGAATACGCACGCTATAACTGATCCTAGGTGTAAATCGCTATCGCTGCGGTGTCCTGGAAAGAACCTGCTCACGGTTTCTTCCAATCTTACCTATGCCGAGCAATACGAAGGTTGGCACTCTTGCGTAATTCTTTTCTTATAACCGGACAGCTATGTCCTCAGCATGGCTTTCCTCTGGAAATTTGGCTGTATCTAACGCTTCTGTATACATATCAATCCTCTGACATCAACGGAGAGTAACGACCGCTCGTTAACATCTCGCACGAACCTTTTGTTCCACTCGAGTTTATTATCGTCCACTTCGACGTCATCTCTGTTGGGATTCCTTAGCACTTCAACTAGGGTTTGCTAGCAACACACATGCCACAATAAAAATTTAGGGTGCTAAGTAATTTTTAACCTAGGTTCAAACTAGAAATTTTATGGTAACAAGATAGTATCACATACAAAAACAAGTGTCTAATACTAAGTGAGAGGAAATATAACCTTTGTAGACCTCCTTACTAGACTCCTTGGATCAACTTGAATTTGCACCGGCTTGCTTGAGATCTTCCAAGTCCACGATGATCCACCCGGGGTCCCTTTTCACAAGCTCCAAGCTTTTCTTTATCTAGGATGAAGATGAAGCCAACACTCTAATCTAGTGGGCTAAACTAAAGTAGAATGGTGATGTGGGTTGTATGCTCACTTAAAAACCTTTTCTTTATGAGTTCCTCACTCACTATGAAACTCAAGAGAGCAAGAGAGAGAGGAAGAAGAAGATGGCAATGGCTAGAGCTCAAGATAATCTCTTTCTCTCTTCTAAAATTCTATATTGAGAAAAGAAATAATAATGAGGATAAATATGAGAGTCACACTCTCAAGTAACCATGGTAATATAATATCTAGATATTTTGCTTTGAGTTAAAACCCAAATGGAAAACTAAATCATTGTTAATAGTTAGGTGAGGTCAAAGTCAATGAAGAAGGGTGTAGAAACTCTTAACCATGAATTAATCCCATTTCTTTTTCTCAAAAACAAATAAATCTATATATTAACTTCCATGTGAGTCTTGCATTGCCACCATCCTTGTATCATCAACCATGATACATGTGTAAGCATATATGTGTGCATACACATCACTATGTGTACATACACCAAATCATGCATACATCAAATAGAAAAGGGTTCAAGTGAAATCCAATGGTCACAATATCAAATCAACAATTGATTTAATAAACCGGTCATATCACATACGACCCGACCAACAGAAAACGCCAGATTACAATGCGGTATCATATACACGCATTTAGTCAAGCACCCGCGCATATCCCCATATGCACCCCACATCGTTTCGTCTGAGCTAGGTGACCCCATTGTGGGACTCTAAGACTCGTCAATACGCTAGCAGTAGGAAGTGATAATATCACATACCCATAAACCGTCAGCGGCACCAAGCAATGCGTAACTGCTCCCAGGTATTGAGCGATCAGAAGAAAAACAAGCGAACCTGTAAAAACTCCTGTCGAGCCAACCGATAACACTTACCGTACAGTCCGGTCTCTTCGTCAGATATGTTGCATATCAAGTCTAGGGGTAGTAAACGTCAGACCCCAATAACCGATTAGTCATGCCGATATGAAGCTCATAACGGGTCAAGAAACACTGATAACACTTACCAGTAAATCTCTAAATCAGCCCTGGCCAGGGACTTTCCTGTTATGGCCAATCGAGCACAGCGCAACATCAACCCCCAATACCGGGAGAGATGAAACCCCTCCTATCGCTCATTGCCTCCATGTGACTCGGGATTGTAGGGTGTTTTTCGTCACCCCATTGAGATGGGAGTAGGCGCGCGCTTGTCAGGCGCATTACAGATTCCCCCTGCTCAGGGTAGGCTAGGATTTATTGATTGTGAGGATCCAAATCTCCGGCAGCCGCGGACTAAGCTGTTGTTAATTACCTCTCGCTTTTGGGGCGAGAGAACGTCCGATTAACGGGTTAAACTGATCATGCAAACTCAATGTGCAGTGGTGTGTTTTGAAGGGGTTTTGGATATATCTGGGGCCCCGCAGAGTTTTTTACGGGGTCCCGCTACCCGGATAGCGGGTTAGGGGTCAAGGGGGCTAGTAGCCCCCTTGCGGGGTGTGGGGCAGCGCCCCGTTAGAAATTTTTTCTGACGGGGAAGGTATTTTTAGTATGGAGTATGTGTGTGTGTATGTGTGTGTATATATATATATATAAGGGAAAAGGGGCATCCAAAGAATGCGTGGGAGAAAGCGCACGGGAGCTAGCGCTTTGGGCCCTAGCACCTCACGTGCTAGGCACGTGGGCGCTCGGGCGCTAGCGCTTTGAGCGCTAGGGTGCCAGGCACGTGGGCGCCAGCGCCTCACATGCTAGGCACGTGGGCGCTCGGGCGCCAGCGCTTTGGGCGCCAGCGCTTTGAGCGCCAGGACGCTAGCGCTTTGGGCGGTAGCGCCTCATGTGCCAGGCACGTGGGCGCTCAGGCGCTAGTGCCTTGGGCGCTAGCACCTCACGTACCAGGCATGTGGGCGCTGGAGGCGCTAGCGCTCTGAGCGCTCGGGCGCTAGCGCTCTGGGCGCCTCACGTGCCAGGCACGTAGGCGCTCAGGATGCAAAAGGGACTTGGTCCCTGCAATGGGAGTTGTACTCCCAGAAAGGAACACTTATTATTTTGTGTGTGTGTGTGTGTGTATGAGGATTTAAACTCCTAGGATATTTTGAAGCTGATGAAGAGGGCTTCTCCCCTTGCGCCCTGGATCTTCCCCAATGTGGGGTTTCTGAAGATGGGTCTCCTTCTTCTTCCTGTCGTTTGGCCGGATCTCGGAGAAAGGGGGTGGGATTTAAAAATCTCCCCCCTTTGAGATCTAATGGAAGATCCAAGCTCCCCTTTATGGGTTTTGTGGTGAAAAACTATTTAGTTTTAGAAAAGGAAGAGTAAAACTCTTGATTTAATTCAAAAGAAAGAAGAAGGTTTTAGAATCTTGAGAAAGGAGAAAGAGGCACAGGCCCTAATTTTTTTAGAATGAAAAAGTGTATCTTGATATTTTCATCATGTTGTCTTATATAGGCTTACATATTTACATATAGCCCCTTGGTCTTTACAAAATGGCATTTTGCCCATCCTATGGCTCATGTGCCATTTCTTTTTGCACATAAGCCATGGGCTTACAAAAATTTGGTTTTATGCCCATCTTGCATACATTCATGCACAAAAAATTACATCAAAATTATTTGTTACATGATTTTTTTTATTTTGGCATGGGGAAGGCCGGACGCTTCGTGTTCGGGCTCGACCCGGGCATTGGCCTACTTGACCTGGGCTTGGGCCCATTTGGCTTGGGGTTGACCTTGACTTTGACTTGGTCAACTGGGGTGCAAATTTTGACCCCAACAAAGTGCCCCCATCAATAAATGCACACCACATATGTGGGTCGTGTGCATGAAATTGATGGATCTTCTTTCGCGTGGAGGCGACTTACATTGGTTCCCACTTTTTGGGATGCACTGCCCTTTTTACGACATGGACGGTCGACGCTTGACGCGTCTCCAAGACGAAGTGTCCGTAGTAGACGTTTTCCTAGCCCGGAGTGATTTGGTTCCAGATTTGTGGGAAGCCTGCGCTGCCCTTTTTTATGACATGGACGGCCGACGCTTGACGCGTCTCCGAGACGGAGTGTCCGTGGTAGACGTTTCCCTGGCCTGGAGTGATTTGGTTTCCGATTTGTAGGAAGCCTGCACTGTCCTTTTTGCAACATAGACGGTCGACGCCCCTGACCCGGAGCGATTTGGTTCCCGATTTTTGGGAAGCCTACACTGCCCTTTTTACGACATGGACGATCAATGCTGTCATTTTAGCGACATGGACGGTCAGTTCTGCCCTTTTAGCGACGTGGACGGTCGGCGCTTGACGCGTCTCCAAGGCAGAGTGTCCGTTGTAGGCATTTCCCTGTTCCGGAGCGATTTGGTTCCCGCTTTGTAGGAAGCCTGCACTGCCCTTTTTACGACATGGACGGTCGACGCTCTGGCCCGGAGCAATTTGGTTCCCGATTTATGGGAAGCATGCACTGCCCTTTTTACTACATGGACGGTTAATGCCCTGGCCCGGAGCGATTTGGTTCCCGATTTGTAGGAAGCCTGCACTGCCCTTTTTACGATATGGACGGTCGACGCTTGACGCGTCTCCGAGGCGGAGTGTCCGTGGTAGACTTTTCCCTGGCCTGGAGCGGTTTGGTTCCCGATTTGTAGGAAGCCTGCACTGCCCTTTTTACGACATGGACGGTCGAAGCTTGACGCGTCTTCAAGACGAAGTGTCCGTGGTAGACGTTTCCCTGGCTCGGAGCGATTTGGTTCCCGATTTGTGGGAAGACTGCACTACCATTTTTACGACATGGACGGTCAACACTTGACGCGTCTCCGAGACGGAGTGACCGTGATAGACTTTTCTCTGGCCCGGAGCGATTTGGTTCCCGATTTGTGGGAAGCCTGCACTGCCCTTTTAACGACATGGACGGTCGACACCCTGACCCGGAGCAATTTGGTTCCCTATTTGTGGGAAGCCTGCACTGCCCTTTTTACGACATGGACGGTCGACGCCCTGGCCCGGAGCGATTTGGTTCCCGATTTGTGGGAAGTCTGCACTACCCTTTTTGCGATATGGACGGTCGACGCTCTGATCCGGAGCGATTTGGTTCCCGATTGTGGGAAGCCTGCACTGCCATTTTTGCGACATGGGCGGTCGACGCTTGATGCGTCTCCGAGATGGAGTGTCCGTGGTAGACTTTTCCCTGGCCCGGAGTGATCTGGTTCCTACTTTGTAGGAAGCTTGCACTGCTCTTTTTGCGACATGGACGGTCGACGCTCTGATCCGGAGCGATTTGGTTCCCGATTTGTGGGAAGCCTGCACTGCCCTTTTTGCGACATGGACGATCGACACTCTGATCCGGAGCGATTTGGTTCCCGATTTGTGGGAAGCCTGCACTGCCCTTTTTGCGACATAGACGGTCGGCGCTCTGATCCGGAGCGATTTGGTTCTCGATTTGTGGGTAGCCTGCACTGCCCTTTTTGCGACATGGACGGTTGACGCTCTGATCCAGAGTGATTTGGTTCCCAATTTGTGGGAAGCCTGCACTGCGCTTTTTGTGACATGGACGGTCGACGCTCTGATCTGGAGCGATTTGGTTCCCGATTTGTGGGATGCCTGCACTGCCCCTTTTGCGACATGGACGGTCGACGCTCTGATCCGGAGCGATTTGGTTCCCGATTTTTGGGAAGCCTACACTGCCCTTTTTGCGATATGGACGGTCGACGCTCGACTCGTCTCTGAGACGGAGTGTCCGTGATAGACTTTTTCCTGGCCCGGAGTGATCTGGTTCCTGCTTTGTAGGAAGCATACACTGCCATTTTTGCGACATGGACTGTCGACGCTCTGATCCGGAGTGATTTGGTTCCCGATTTGTGGGAAGCCTGCACTGCCCCTTTTGCGATATGGACGGTCAACACTCTGATCCGGAGCAATTTGGTTCCCAATTTGTGGGAAGCCTGCACTGCCCTTTTTGCGACATGGACGGTCGACGCTCTGATCCAGAGCGATTTGGTTCCCGATTTGTGGGAAGCCTGCACTGCCCTTTTTGCGACATGGACGGTCGACGATTAACGCGTCTCCGAGACGGAATGTCCGTGGTAGACTTTTCCCTGGTCCGGAGTGATCTGGTTCCTGCTTTGTAGGAAGATGATTAAAAGAGATTTTGAAATCAAAGAATTAATTACCGCAATCAAGAACGGCGTCGCATGGTAGCTAGCCGGTGAGTACGGGTCGGTCCACAAGGATTTTGTGTATTTTCTAATTGTTCTAACGAGTTAATTCCAATTGTTGTAATTGAATTATCAATAAAAACTGAAATGAGTTTGATTAGGATTAAAATCTTGCTAGGGTTAGGTTTAGGTTAAGTTTGGAAATTCAATATTTCTCACCACTTTCTATGCCCTAATTAAGATCTTTTAGATGTTAAGGTAATAATTAACAAAGTGGATTAGTACCATCGGGAAGAAACTAGGTTTCTTCCTTTAGGTCCTTGTCCGTCCTTTCTTAACTCTTACCCTAACCTCCATGGAAAACATACACAACCGGTCTTTTAAACTACGGTATCACCGCTACCTCTTGGGATAGGGTGCCCTAGTGAGCAGTATGTGTATGTATGCATAGAGTCCTATTAAAATGTATGATGGGCAAGAAAGGGGTGAGAGATTTTCATCTCTCAAATCTCTTCTATTCCTAGCCCTAACAAGTGAGGAACTACTCACTCCTTAGGGAATTGTTAAAAGATTTCATTTTTATGATTGTTTTTAAAAGACTAATTATCTAAACTACGGCAAATAAATAAAATTTTATAACTAGGGCAGATAGATAAAATTTATAGTAGGGCAGAAAAGAAATTAAACTAAGGCATAGAAAAAAAACTTACTTTTTATTTGATGCACTCTTCAAACATTTACAGTGAAAATTCTGAGTTAGATAAATAAAATGAGGTATAAGAAGAGGCATGCTCCAAAAAGAGTTTTAGGGTTCCTATTTATACATTATAGAAACCCTAGGGTTACATCCGATCCCTATCTGCATTTACAAAATTATCCTAAGAAGCCTAGTGAACGCACTGCCACACCGTCAAAAATGCATCGACACGGGCTCAGCACGGCCACGAAACAGCAGCCATATGCCCTGTTTGGCCATGGAACTGCGGCCATATGCCCTGTTTGGCCGCGGATCCGCGGCCATATGGTGGATTCATTGGCTCTGTTTCTTCTGGGGTTCTTTCTGTTGCTTTGTACTTGGCTTTTCTTCACTTGGTTCTTCAGAATGTCTTCTAGTTTCTTCCAGATTTCCACAGTGCATAATGTCGTGGACTTTTACCGTTTGCTTCGTGTCGAAGTTTTGAACCTTGCGCTGCCTTTGTACTTTGTGAAATTGTTCATTGATCTTCATTTGTCCCTCAAACTATAGGCATGATCAAGATTCTTCTATTTGTTGGTCATAGTCTCACTTTTGTATCGACTTTTCATCATTTTCACCGTTTTGTTCCGAGAACCTGTAACCTGCAGCTATGTAGTAGATATGGATCAAAAGCACATGTTTATTTGTAAAATGAATAAGAATGGGGAATATAATAATGCAAAATTATGATATGAACAGAAGCCTGCACTGCCCTTTTTGCGACATGGACGGTCGACGTTCTATTTGACTTGCTCTGCTTCCTGCAGTGTCAGGGGTGAACTTGACTTGCTCCGCTTCTTGCGGTGTCGAGATTGGATTCTGACTTGCTTCGCTTTCTGCGGTGTCGGAGTTGAAGTTGACTCGTTGATTGTGATTTGGGTTAACATCAGTATCGCTACACTGGAATATGGTACCAGGAGCGAATCATCATCTTTCTTTGAGAGCATTTGGGGATTTTGGTTTTGGTTTGGCATCTGCATTGCTGCACAGAAATAATACCAAGAGCAACTCATCATTTGTCCCGGGAGGATTTAGGAATTGGTGGCTTAGGAGACGGGTTTAGATCCCTATCACCTAAGGCTTTTAATTTTATGGGCCGTAAGGGTCCCATAAAAGCATTTTCTCCCTACGAGTCGAAAGGATCTCGTAGATGTATTTTCTCCTTAGGAGTCGTGGGGACTCCTAAGTGTGTTGCTCCTTTGTGAGTCGTAAGGATCTCACGCGGGAATTTTTTCCTCACAAAGTCAAGAGGAATTTACAAGTGCATTTCATCTCTTTCTACGAGTTTGCGCCCTTTCGGGTTTTCACAAACTTGCCAGCAGTCCTGCTGTTTTTACTCACGGAGCCCTTTCGGGTTTCATCCGTGCCCATTTTGCTTGTGGACATACCATTTTTTTTATTTTTTATTTTATTTTATTTTATTTTTAAATTTTTTGTGGGACTTTGAATGTGGTCTCACCAGTAGGACTTGTGAGAGATTGGGATTGTTTTACGCCCGTGGATTGTATACGGTTTTGCAGGATGTATGATCCAGACGGTAGGGCCGGAAAAATTTTGGGACTTTGTCGGCGTCTACATCGTTGCACTGGAATATGGTACCAGGAGGGACTCATCATTCGCCGTTGGGGTATAGGATTTGGAATTTGGTTGGCGTCTGCATCGCTGCACTGGAATATGGTACCAGGAGCGACTTATCATTCGCCACTTGGGGATTTGGATTCTGGTCAGCGTCTGCATCGCTGCACTGGAATATGGTACCAGGAGCGACTCATCATTCGCCATTGCCTATTGGGAAGCGATGGCTTAGGAGACAGGTTTAGATCCCTATCACCTAAGGCTTTTCAATTTTATGAGTGTTAAGGGTCCCATAAAAGCATTTTCTCCCTACGAGTCGTAAAGATCCCATAGGTGCATTTTCTCCTTAGGAGTCGTGAGGACCCCCAAGTGTGTTTTTCCTTTGTGAATCGTAAGGATCTCACGCGGGGATTTTCTCCTCACGTATCGTGAGGACACATGAGTGGGTCTTCCCAAATGGAGCATAATTCCAAGGGCGGAGATCGGCCGCTGGACGGGTGACTTCGGTGGGGCATGAGTGTGATGAGAATTATTTGAGCCCGTGGATTGTATACGGTGGTCAATTTGGAGACTAACCGTAGGGCCGGAAAAATTTCAGGAAACTGGATTTTGGTTGGCGTCTGCATCGCTGCACCGGAATATGGTACCAGGAGCGACTCATCATTCGCCGTTGTTTTATTTTTTTTCTGTTTTGTTTTTGTTTTTGTTTTTTGTTGTTTTTTTGTTTTACCGCGATTGCTCTATCATTTCAGCTTTTCTTATCACGAAAATCGCTATTGCCCTATCATTTCGGCTTTTATTCGCGGTTGCCCCATCATTTCGGCTTTATTCTCATCTTTATTTTACTCGCTGATTTTTATTGCGAGTTGCCCCATTATTTCGGCTTTTCTTTATTTTTCTTTTATTTACACATTTTTTGTTTATTTACATATTTTTTTTTACATTCCCAGTTTAATGACATGGTGGTCATCGGTTCCCAGTTTAATGACATGGTGGTCATCGGTTCCCAGTTTAAAGACTTAGAGGTCTATCATTCCTAGTTTAACGACGTGGTGGTCAGCTGGTGTTCCCAGTTTAACGACGTCGTGGTCCTCTTTGCTTATCCCAGCTCCTTGAATTTTGATCTTGGCGGAGCTGTGTTGATGACCGTAGCTCTGTGGCTTGCCGATACATCCGAGGATTGTGAGGTTTTTCCAAGCTTGTATTGGTCCTCTGCCCAATCTTTGAAAACACAGCAGTCTTTAATGGTATGACTCACCATGGTATGAGCAGTATACGGGATTGTCGGTCATATTCATTTCATGTGGCCTTTTTGGAATAGGCAATTGCAGACCGCTGTTCAAGGCTTCCTCGAATATATTACAGACCTCATCCCTCCTGAAGGAGTACACCTTCTTCTTTCTCTCCATTAGAGTAGGTGCCCTTACTGATGCTGGTCCTTGAGGCCGATCAGTCTTTGGTTCGCCTTTTTCAGATAATGGCACATGTCTGGGAGGATTAGGTTCCCGAAAGGCTTCGGTCTCCATTTGTATGAAATCAGCGGTCGTAGCTTGACTGTTTGCTAACACGCCTTTAGATAGTTCTATCTCTCCCGTCTTGTATTGCCTTTCGACCCAATCTTTGATGACGAAGCAGTCCTCAATGGCATGACCTATCACTCTGTGATAGGGGCAATATTTTGGGTCGTCGGTCATATTCGCTTCTTGCGGTCTCTTTGATTCTGGCAGTTGTAGACCGTTTCTCAGGGCGTCCTTGAATATCATGTGGACTTTGTCCCTTTTGATGGAATAGAACTTATCCAGTTTCTCTTTCAGAGGCGATTCCCCTTCGGTGTATGTATCAGAGGGACTGGAGGCTGATCGCGGTCGTTTTTCACGAAGGCGCTCCGCTCTTAGGTTGAAGGGGGTATCAGTTGGTTGCCTCCGGGTATCAATCCCTGGCTCATGAACCAAAATTTGATTCTGCTGTAATTGCAATCGGGCGACTTGGGTCGCGAGATCTGCCGCGACGTTTGCCAATTCGTCGACCTTAGATTGTACCTTAGCTAACTTCTCATCCCTGTCCTGAAGCTGCTTCTGAAGCCATCGGAATAATGCTTGTTCTGTAGTTCCGGTTATGACAACCGGGTCATCCTTATTGTCTGAGCTCAATTCCGCAGGAACCCCAGGCTCTTTTGGCTTATCGGCCTGAGCGAGCTCTTCGTCATTTAGACCGAGTTGACATTGGGTAGCATCCACCGTATCATCACCCTGGCTGTGAAGCATAGGAGGTCCGTTTCTTCATGTCCGACCATGTAGACAATGTGGACCACATATCCAGCCGTCTCTTTATCTTTGGCGGGGTAACCCCGTTCTTGGAGCCTTATGAAGCTCAGCCTAGTATGAGCCCTAGCCCTTTTGTTGGATCTGTATCTGAGCCTTTTGTGCCTTAGCTTCTTGATTTTGAGGGCTTGGCGGGCATCCGTTTTCTGTGAAGCCATCGTGAGTCGATTAATATGAGACTTAAAGAAGATACCCGATCGAGCAATTGTCGGAGGTACCGCTGGAGCTTGCCCGAGATGCCCCGTTTCTTCGTTGACATTGATGGCCTTGCCCCTAGCTGGAGCGATGGAGGGTCGTTTGGAAACGGATTTGTGCTTGGGCAAAGGTGCCATCGCAACCATGACATTCGGCCTTTTTCCTTTTGAGACCGGTTTGTCTGTTACCAGAGCTTGAGGAGCTGGGACGGCGTTAGCTGACACAAACATAATAGAGCCAAATGGTAGCGGCGGTTCCTCCCATTGACCCCCGAGACTGGCCGGGAGGACCGTCCTTGTGTTCATCTTCATCGTGTAGGGGATGGGAGCAATGTCGAGAGCTGAGCTGATCCTTGGAGACATTTTTGCTGCGTCCGAAGATTGCATTTGGAGAACATTAACCTGCATAAAAAAAACATGATTTTAGTACAGGCAATTGATATGCATATTAATTGAGTTCGCATGAAAGCTTAACCCGAAATATGGGAGGAAAGATAGGTCCCACCGGGCTTGCCAGAATCTGTAGGGTGTTTTTCGTCACCCCATTAAGATGGGAGTATGCGCGCGCTTGTCAGGTGCATTACAGATTACCCCTGCCCAGGGTAGGCTAGGGTTTATTGATTGTGAGGATCCGAATCTCCGGAGCCATGGACTAAGCTGTCGTTAATTACCTCTCGCCTTTGGGGCGAGAGAACCTCCGATTAACGGGTTAAACTGGTCATACGAACTCAATGTGCAGTGGTTTATTTTGAAGGGGTTTTGGATATATCAGGGGGCCCGCAGAGTTTTTTACGGGGGTCCCGCTACCCGGATAGCGGGCTGGGGGTCAAGAGGGCTAGCAGCCCCCTTGCGGGGTGCGGGGCAGCGCCCCGTTAGAAATTTTTTCTGACGGGGGAGGTATTTTTAGTGTGGAGTATGTGTGTGTGTGTATAAGGGAAAAGGGGCATCCAAAGGATGCATGGGAGAAAGCGCTCGGGTGCTAGCGCCTCACGTGCCAGGCACGTGGGCGCTCGGGCGCTAGTGCCTTGGGCGCTAGCGCTTTGAGCGCCAGGGCGCTCGGGCGCTAGCACTCTGAGCACAAGGGCGCTAGCGCCTCACGTGCCAGGCACGTGGGCGTTCAGGAGGCAAAAAGGACTTGTTCCCTGCAATGGGAGTTGTACTCCCAGAAAAGAACACTTATTATTTTTATTTTTTTGTTGTGTGTGTGTGTGTGTGAGGAGTTAAACTCCTAGGATATTTTGAAGCTGATGAAGAGGGCTTCTCCCCTTGTGCCCTGGATCTTCCCCAAAGTGGGGTTTCTGAAGATGGGTCTCCTTCTTCCTATCGTTTGGCCGGATCTCGGAGAAAGGGGGTGGGATTTAAAAATCTCCTCTTTTTGAGATCTAATGGAAGATCCAAGCTCCCCTTTGTGGGTTTTGTGGTGAAAAATTATTTAGTTTTGGAAAAGGAAGAGTAAAACTCTTGATTTAATTCAAAAGAAAGAAAAAGGTTTTAGAACCTTGAGGAAGGAGAAAGAGGCACATGCCCTAATTTTTTGAGAATGAAAAATGTGTATCTTGATATTTTCATCATGTTGCCTTATATAGGCTTACATATTTACATATAGCCCCTTGGGCTTTATAAAATGGCATTTTGCCCATCCCATGGCTCATGTGCCATTTCTTTTTGCACATAAGCCAACTTACAAAAATTTGGCTTTATGCCCATCTTGCATACATTCATGCACAAAAAATTACATCAAAATTATTTGTTACATGAATTTTTTTTATTTTGGCATAGAGGAAGGCCAGACGCTTCGTGTTCGGGCTCGACCCGGGCATTGGCCCACTTGACCTGGGCCTGGGTCCACTTGGCTTGGGGTTGACCTTGAGTTTGACTTGGTCAACCGGGGTGCAAATTTCGACCCCAACAGGGACTGTACACAAAAACCACCGTTTTGCACTTCCTCTTGAATGTGATAAGGTGGAAATCAAAGCACGGTGGGAATCACACAAGACTCTATGACGATCTCGGGTCTACAGACTAATCTGTACCAGTGTCACCAGAGAACTGCTACGTGACGATAGGTATAATACCATCTAGGAGTTCTCGGCTAGTCCGTCCAGTGTACCCAGTCTCCACTGAGCACCCGTATACCATCTCTGATGTCAAACACCAATGGATATGGGATCATCTATCGCCCATCTTATAGGTCGAGAAGCGTATATGCTAGTGTACTCTGGTATATCGATGCCCTATCTCGATACACCCACGGCTAGGAACATTAAAGGATGAACTTATGGACTTCCATGGCCCCACTAGTATGATCTGCATCATAATCCTGGTAGTCAAGTACACATCCTATAGGCTTTACCAACATGTAACCATAAGACAGTATCAAGAGACAAGTATACATGTTAAGATAAAGAGCAACCAGATAGCATACTATCATGTCGAGAAAGAAATTTCTCTATATATATGTCCAAGCATCCAATATAATATACATCATATGTACAATAATAGCCTCTATGGCATACATACAACTAACAATCTCCCACTTGCAGTAGGGCCAGTTGCTGTAGTATCTCATACCCAGCATCCTGAAGAGTCTCTTGAACTGTATCTGGGGAATGGCCTTCGTGAATGGATCCACAGTGTTATTCTTCATGTCAACTCTCCTGACCTCGATCTCTCGGCGATCAACTATCTCCCGGATCAGGTGATACCGCCGCAGAATATGCTTGGATCGCTGATGGGACCTGGGTTCCTTGGCCAAAGCTACCGCTCCATTGTTATCACAATACAAAGGTATTGGATACTCAATGGATGGAACCACTCCAAGTTCAGTTATGAACTTCTTCATCCAGACAAGCTCTTTGGCAGCATCGTTGGCAGCGATGTATTCAGCCTCCATCGTCGAGTCTACCACGGTTTCCTGCTTGGAACTCTTCCAGCATACCGCCCTTCCATTGAGGGTAAAGAAAAATCCCGAGTGCGACTTAGAGTCGTCCTTATCACTCTGGAAGCTCGAATCGGTAAAGGACTCTACTTGGAGTTCTCCGTTACCATACACCAAGAGCATCTCTTTAGTCCTTCTCAAGTACTTGAGAATGCTCTTTACAGCTGTCCAGTGACTCTCTCCAGGATCTGCTTGATATCTGCTCACTACACTTAGTGAGTATGCTATATCGGGTCTGGTACATAGTATCGCGTACATGATAGAGCCTACTGCCGAAGCATAGGCTATCCCTTACATTCGAGCCCTCTCCAAATCAGTCTTGGGAGACATCTCTTTGGAGAGAGTGAGTCCTAAGATCGTGGGTAAAAACCCACGCTTGGATTCTTCCATACTAAATCTCTTTAATATGGTGTCAATGTACCTAGATTGGGACAATCCCAGTATCCGTTTAGATCTATCTCTATAGATCTTAATCCCCAAGATGTAGGAGGCATCCCCTAGATCTTTCATTGAGAATCTTTGTGATAAGAAGAGCTTGACCGATTGCAGCATAGGAATGTCATTTCCTATCAAGAGTATATCATCAACGTATAATACGAGGAAGACAACCTTACTCTCTGCCACCTTCTTGTATATACAAGGTTCATCTACGTTTTTGACGAAATCAAACTCTTTGATAACGACGTCAAAACAGATGTTCCAGCTCCGCGATACTTGCTTTAACTCGTAGATAGATTTAAGCAGCTTGCACACCTTTCCGCTGCTCCCACTATCTACGAAGCCCTCTGGCTGAGTCATGTACACGCACTCTTCCAAATCACCATTTAGAAAGGCGATCTTAACATCCATTTGCCAGATTTCGTAGTCATGGTATGCAGCGATGGCAAGCGTGATCCGGATGGATTTAAGCATAGCCACTGGAGAAAAGCTTTCATCATAGTCCACACCTGGTCGTTGACGAAAACCCTTTCCAACAAGTCTAGCTTTGAAAGTCTCCACTTTCCTATCTACACCAAGCTTCTTCTTAAAGATCCATTTGCTTCCAATGGGTTTTACCCCTTCAGGAGCAACTTCCAAAGTCCATACTTTGTTGGTGTACATGGATTCCATCTCAGATCGCATTGCATCCAGCCACTTCACTGAGTCCCCACTCGTGATGGCCTGCTCGAAGCTAGTTGGGTTATCATCCTCCATGATGCAATCTTCGCTTCCACCATCAATGAGAAAACCATAGTATCTCTCAGGTGGACGAGGAACCCTACTAGATCGGCGGAGAGGCTGGGGTTCATTGGGCACTATCGAATCCTCTGGTTCCACTAAATCTTCTGTTACAGCTCTTGCAGCTGGAACCTCTTCCAGTTCTACCTCATGGCCACTAATCTCTTTTACAAGAAATTCCTTTTCTAAAAAGGTGGCATGCCGAGAAACAAACACCCTTTGTTCCTCGGTGTGGTAGAAGATATACCCTTGTGAATTTTTGGGATATCCTACAAATTTGCATAGAACAGACCGTGCCTCGAGTTTGTTCGGATTTTGCCGTTTGACATAGGCTGGACAACCCCATATCTTAACATAATTAAGACGTGATCTCTTCCCCTTCCATATCTTATATGGAGTGGTAGGCACTGATTGGTGGGGACTATAATCAATAGATGTATGGCTGTCTCCAGTGCATACCCCCAAAAGAAAATAGGTAACTCAGCTTTGCTCATCATAGAGCGCACCATATCTAATAGGGTGCGGTTCCTCCGTTCCGATACACCGTTATGCTGTGGTGTATATAGAGGAGTTAGCTAAGAAAGAATCCCATTCTCTTTTAGGAAGTCCAGGAATTCATTGCTCAAGTATTCACCTCCTCGATCCGATCGAAGGACTTTAATACTTTTCCCGTTTGGTTCTCGACTTCTTGTTTATATTCTCTAAATTTCTCAAAAGCTTCAGACTTGTGTTTCATCAGGAACACATGTCTGTATCTTGAAAGATCGTCAGTGAATATAATGAAATACGAGGAACTATCCCTGGCATGTGTAGACATAGGACCGCATACATTACTATGTATTAGTCCCAAGAGTTCACTAACTCTTTCTCCATGTCCTGTAAATGAAGTTTTGGTCATCTTGCCTTTGAGACATGACTGGTAAGTGTCATAAGATGAAAATTCGAACGGATTCAAATATCCATCCTTATGCAACTTAGCTAGTCGTGTCGCATTGATATGACCTAGTCTACAATACCACAAGAAGGATTCGTTCATTTCTGAACTCTTCCTCTTGTGTGTGTTTGCTATGCTCAGAACTGTTGATTAATTTAGAACATAAATGCCATTGCACAACGTGCCTGATCCAACCAACGTTTGGTTCAGAAAAATGTTCATAACATTATCCTGTAATACAAAATTATATCCCTCTTTACTTAATAAAGAAACTGATATAATGTTGCATATCAGGTTCGGCGTGTAATAGCATTCTTTCAGAATCAATGTATTACCACTTGATAATACAAGGTGATATTCCCCGACAGATTTAGCTGCAACAATTGCACCATTTCCAACCCTTATGTCTTTATCACCTTCTCCCAGTTCTCTACATTTCCTTAGCTCATACAACAGATTACATATATGGGATCCTGACCCGGTTTCCAATACTCAGGACGTAGAGCAAAGGGAGAAACAGTTCTCTGTATCGAACACATCTGAAGAAAATGCATCAACATGTACTTTCTTCAATCGGGTGGCATGGAAATTCTGGCATTCCCCTATATCCTGTTCAGTCTTATAACTCTTATAAGAAAGAACGGAACCAACGTTCCCCTGCATTGTATAACATGCGGGTTCGGTCAATACATCCATATTATTATCTTGATTAAGACGTGACATGGTCGCTACCTGGAGAGAGAGAGAGAAAAAAAACACTTTAGCGTATGCTCTTGCAAGATCAGATTGGTTATTATTTTATCTAATCAGGATGGCTCCAACTGTTTTTATCAAATCTTCCTTCAAACCCTAAAAAGAAAGACTAGCCGGGATTAATTACACCTTACAATTTCGCCAATCTTTCAGCCAGGCCAGTGCTGGTACTTTGAGGGAGGTTCCCCGTGCTTTCGCACGAACCTAATTAAAATAAACTTCGTTTTCCCAGGGGCGTAACCATGTTGACACCTTTCTAGACACCTACTTGATCGGCTAATTGTCTTGTGTAAAACTCTCCCAGGAGCAACTCTTGCTCGCAGCGGGATCGGGATCCAACTATCTCATAAAAGGTATGCAATCTCATTGCAAGTTTCAACACTTGAAACTCCCGATATATTTTCCCCCTAGCGTGCTATGACCTTGACGAAATCCAACAAACCATAGTGCGCTACTCAAGTTCAACCCATACATTTCATGATTGAATTAAACCCACCAGCACGACCCTTGAAGAAAACCAATAAAGCCGTACGACTACCCTAATCCAATCGCATCATATGCAGCAGATAAGCAGTAAGTAGCTACCACACACTACACCTTGACGAAGCCAACAAATATAGCACGAATACTAGATACTACTTATCTGAAATGACGGAGGGCTACGACAGGTTTTTCTGAAAACCTTTTGCGTAATGAACTTGATATCATTGCGGAATCGAGTGATTTTGAAAAGGAGTGTTTTTTAGGATTTTCCTAGTTTCGCTAAAGAGGTCACTCCCGGTGAAGGGATCTCCGCTCTTTGCTTATCGAATAAGGTGCAGAATATATCACATATATCACTATGCAAAGCAAATACTCCAAAAGCAATCAAAAGACAAACCGTGTGTTGTAGTATCTGCCAGTTATTGCTAAAGATGTCACTCCCGGTGAAGGGATCTCGGCTCTTTCCTTATCGAATAAGGTGCAGGATATATCACATATATCACTATGCAAAGCAAATACTGTAGCTACCCTTTTTGAAAATTTGATTCCACAACATCTTTTAGGTTTCTTTCTTTTCATTAATTATATTAATGAAGTCCCGTCATTTAAGCTTCCTAAGTATCACAGAAGAAACGAAAATACAACGTATGCTTATGCCATCCGCATTCGCCACAGTGTTCCGTTATGCACCTTTAGGTTACTTAACTAACGGCATACCGGGACGGGACTAGCGCGGGTGCAAAACATAAGTAACGTCTACTATATATCTCATATATAATGTATATCCATTCGTCTCAGATATATTAAGCGATCACATCATAGAATATAAGCAACAGAAACACATATATGATTATATAGGATATACTAGGATTTCCGTATTTTGTATTTAGCCAACTATAGAAAATACGGATTTCACGGTCGTGATGAATAGCCAATCCTACACCCCTAGACCCCTATGAGAGCGGCAAGTGACCCTACCAATTCTGGAGTTAGGAAACCCGCTCTCGACGCCTCGATATGGTCTCCCACTGGACCCCAGAACCCGGTCACTTGTGCTCTCCACCTTGGGTCTATCCTAATGCGGAAAAGTAAATAATATACATCAATGGTGACATCACCCTCAACCCGGATGTGCCCCAAATAAAAGAATATTACATACAAATGAATTTTACATGAATGAAAAGAAAAACTCTCATCTCACATAAAACCTCTCGGCCATTCGATCACGACGATCCTATACATCATAGCACAGCAACACATAACATCACATGGTATCAACATAACCAAGTATGCGTACCCCAATTGTCGTTGACATATAGCAACGAAACCAGCGATATCACATACTACACTTACGGTCGCAGAATAAATATCATATACCAAGACGATGTTAAACGTTTCGATCGAATCAACAAACACCCAAAAAATTACCCCGAAGAGCTCAACACTTGAGCATAGTTAAAGTACCCAAAAACATGCCACAGTACCTATGATCTAGCCATAGAAGGGCCAAACCAACGCCTCACCTATGACACCGTGGAACTACGGCAAACCCTAAGGTTCAGTCGCGGTTGCAAGGGCATAGAATCGAGTTAAGGTTTTTGTTCTTCTAGAGGGTCCATAAAGTTACGTGCACGACTATTGAATATAATTAACATAAGAAAATTCCAACACTTGGAAATTTTCAGCAAGGGTAATGGGGAGGTGATTGATGTTCGTTCGAACTGTCAAACATCGTCAAGTTACCAATACAATGCTAAAATTACGACTAAGAATAGCTCCGAAATAGTCACACAGTAAATTAACATCTCATGAAATTTATGGACTAAACAAACAATACCTGAAACCCCAAAATATACCAAATAGAGCATAGTGTGAAAACGAGACGGTTTGGTGCCAAGATGGCCGAGGTCGCCGGCCATAGTGCCAATCTGCTCGGCTCAAATCCGAGCAGGGAGCCTCGTGTTCACACTATGTTCTATTAACATCATTTTCAAGCTTTTGCAACTGTTAAAATAATTTTTAAATGACTTTTTAAAAAATTTACAAAGAGCAAATTAGGGTTTCAGGAATCCGTATTTTTCGGAGTTGATTTCGTTTTCGTAACTGTTTTAACATCATAACTAAAAATCTAGCTTGGCTCTGATACCATGATGGGATTCCTTAGCACCTCAACTAGGGTTTGCTAGCAACACACATGCCACAATAAAAATTTAAGGTACTTAGTAATCTTTAATCTAGGATCAAACTAGAAATTTTAGGGTAACAAGATAGTATCACATACAAAAACTTGAATTTGCACCGGTTTGCTTGAGATCTTCCAAGTCCACGATGATCCACCCGGGGTCCCTTTTCACAAGCTCCAAGCTTTTCTTTATCTAGGATGAAGATGGAGCCAACACTCTAATCTAGTGGGCTAAACTAAAGTAGAATGGTGATGTGGGTTGTATGCTCACTTAAAAACCTTTTCTTTATGAGTTCCTCACTCACTATGAAACTCAAGAGAGCAAGAGAGAGAGGAAGAAGAAGATGGCAATGGCTAGAGCTCAAGATAATCTCTTTCTTTCTTCTAAAATTCTATATTGAGAAAAGAAATAATAATGAGGATAAATATGAGAGTCACACTCTCAAGTAACCATGGTAATATAATATCTAGATATTTTGCTTTGAGTTAAACCCCAAATGGAAAACTAAATCATTGTTAATATTTAGGTGAGGTCAAAGTCAATGAAGAAGGGTGTAGAAACTCTTAACCATGAATTAATCCCATTTCTTTTTCTCAAAAACAAATAAATCTATATATTAACTTCCATGTGAGTCTTGCATTGCCACCATCCTTGTATCATCAACCTTGATACATGTGTAAGCATATATGTGTGCATACACATCACTATGTGTACATACACCAAATCATGCATACATCAAATAGAAAAGGGTTCAAGTGAAATCCAATGGTCACAATATCAAATCAACAATTGATTTAATAAACCGGTCATATCACATACGACCCGACCAACAGAAAATGCCAGATTACAATGCGGTATCATATACACGCATTTAGTCAAGCACCCACGCATATCCCCATATGCACCCCCACATCATTTCGCCTGAGCTAGGTGACCTCATTGTGGGACTCTAAGACTCGTCAATATGCTAGCAGTAGGAAGTGATCATATCACATACCCACAAACCATCAGCGGCACCAAGCAGTGCGTAACGGCTCCCAGGTATTTAGCGATCAGAAGAAAAACAAGCGAACCTGTAAAAACTCCTGTCGAGCCAACCGGTAACACTTATCGTACAGTCCGGTCTCTTCGTCAGATATGTTGCATATCAAGTCTAGGGGTAGTAAACGTCAGACCCCAATAACCGATAAGTCATGCCGATATGAGGCTCATAACGGGTCAAGAAACTACTGATAACACTTACCAGTAAATCTCTAAATCAGCCCTGGCCAGGGACTTCCCTGTTATGGCCAATCGAGCACAGCGCAATATCAACCCTCAATACCGGGAGAGACGAAACCCCTCTTATCGCTCATTGCCTCCATGTGACTCGGGACTGTACCCAAAAACCACCGTTTTGCATGTCCTCTTGAACGTGGTAAGGTGGAAATCAAAGCACAGTGGGAATCACACAAGACTCTATGATAATCTCGGGTCTACAGACTAACCTGTATCATTGTCACCAGAGAACTGCTATCTGACGATAGGTATAATACCATTTAGGAGTTCTCGGCGAGTCCGTCCAGTGTACCCAGTCTCCACTGAGCACCCGTATACCATCTCTGATGTCAAACACCAATGGATATGGGATCATCCATCGCCCATCTCATGGGTCCAGAAGCGTATACGCTAGTCTACTCTGGTATATCGATACCCTGTCTCGATACACCCACGACTAGGAACATTAAAGGATGAACTTATGGACTACCATGGCCCCACTAGTATGATCTGCATCATAATCCCGGTAGTCAAGTACACATCCTAAGGGCTTTACCAACATGTAACCATAAGACAGTATCAAGAGACAAGTATACATGTTAAGATAAAGAACAACCAGATAGCATACTATCATGTCGAGCAAGAAAGTCCTCTCTATATATGTCCAAGCATCCAATATAATATACATCATATATACAATAATGACCTCTAGGGCATACATACAACTAACAATCTCTTGCTGTCTGCATATTGCAATTCATTCTCGGCTACGGTCAATCTAGAGTCTCTCACACGGACTCGAAATTACGAACTCGGTACCTTCATCACTCTGTGGAAGATATCTAACCGAACACGTTCTCGAAAACCCGTCTAAATTATCGGAGGAATACACTTTATTCGTCCGTTCTCGATCAATTCACAACACATCTGGGTGAAGTCCTTCTATCTGAAACCGGTCAACTTACCGACCTCACATCGGAACATCCAACGAACAATGTCCTCTCTTGATCGATCTACTCTAAATCTGAGTAAGATCCTTCAACTGGAATTCTTCAACTCAACTGAGCCTGTATCGGCATATCAAATCTGACGAATCATAACAGTCGCTCCACTCGAGATAGACTAGCTACCTCCTGTCACATCTCTGCCTGAAAGCTCCAACGGTTTCAGCTCATAAACTCTGGAAACAACATCCCATCAATCTCAGCAACAGCTGGGTCATCTGTCTGCACAGTAGACAACATCACGATCTCTGAGGTATGCTGTATATCAACAGTCCTATCAATCCGGCAGCCTCTATCAATGGCCCGATCTTCCGGTGCAAAACCGAACACTCTCCTCAAACGAGAAATCACAACACAACACTATACCTACAAGTCCCTATGTCACCAGAAAACAACATGGTCGGTCCTCGTCCATGACGAGCTGGCCCTGACCGTAACATCAGCAGCAGCTCAATCTGCGCTCAAACCATGGCGACAAGAACCTCAAGCAGGTATTGAAGAAGATAGATCAATGAATGAAAGAATCAACAAATCTCAAATGGATATATGATCAAGGGAACGAATAGTATCACAGATCTCAAGATAAATACATCCTAAGGTTTCTTAAGTGGAGTATCGTATCGTAAATATGCCGCGGAACATACGTACGGTACGTCACTCTACTCAAGCTACCTACTACAACAATCAAGGTCAACCTATGAAACGAAAGTTCGGCTCTAACACCCCTCCCCCCTCCCCATTAAGTCTAAGTTTCGTAAGGTCAAGCCTAGGTTCCGAAATATATACGCCCCAGACTCCGCATAGTCAAACCCAGACTCAAACCAAGGTTAAACCTAACACTTTGATACCAACTTTGTCACGACCCGTAATTTAGCACGTGACCGGCACTTAAATTACGCAACGCCTAAAGGCGTGACGTAAATCAAGTAAGCCGAAACCCAGAAAATCTAAACCTTTTTGCGGAAAATAGTGGGGGTGCAGTTTTGAAATAAGGTATAATGAATCATATTCCGTCTTTTAAAATTTTGGGCAGCACCTCCCTTGTATATTTTGATCCAAAAACATATACACAATAATATATAGGCATCCCCAAGCGAGAGCTAGCTCTTCGCCAACTGGCGGAATCACAACCACGCAATAACATGCATACGATGCCCAACGGTGAAGATCAACCCAGAAAGAACAAATAAAGAAGCAAGACATCAAAACTCAAGAAAGCGATCATAAACCCATAGCTCTAAGTCTCGCACAATACCCAAGTCTGGTTAGGTCTACCAATATACAATTTTAGTCCCTGATTTGATTTGATCTGAGGTGATGGAGTTTATCTAGATACAATAGAATATATAAAGTACGAGAGTGGGAACGATCCAACATGTGTCCCACCTACCAAAGCAAACACCCTGAATGAAGATGTGTGCCAGCGATACCGCAACTGATCCTAAGCGGTCAAACCTGCAAGAACTGTGGCACAACGGGGTGAGTTGCCAACTCGTGAGTAGAAAACATCAGCAAGTAGAAATCGAATAAAACAACGATTTCCTAAGTCACTATGATATCTAGGGTGACCAAGTACGCCTATATGTCAACAATCGATCAATGCAATGACATATATAAATAAACATCCGACATCATATGTCTGTATGCATATGGATATCATCCATATGTCCATCAACGACACAAACAATATCATAGAACCTGAATGTCCCACACCGACACTCGAACATCATGAAAACATAAGCCTATATATATATATGAAGGTATCTACCACGTGTGTCCATCAACGACACATCAAAATCATGGAACCTGAGTGTCCAAAACTGATACTCGAACATCATGAAAACATATTCTTGTATATATATATATGAGGATATCAACCACGTGTGTCCATCAACGACACATCAAAATCATGGAACATGAGTGTCCAACACCGACACTTGAAATATCATGAAACCCGTGTCCAGCATCGACAAGTAAATCCTCCTATCTCAGGCGCCGCATGCTCAGATCGGCCCTCATAGCTATCTTATCTCAGGCGCCGCATCCTCAGATCGGTCCTCACATCCATCTCATATCATAACTCCAAAACGGTATTCTCGGGATATCTGCGAGTTCTATACAATCACCGGTAGGTAGTGCTCCCCTACCAGGCTCACCGCCTAACAATACGAGTCTTCTTACCCCGGGGTACCTTACCGGGTCCACCATGTACCCGCAGACGGTGCCTACCGCTTCTCAAATCGGGTATACTCGCTGTTCAGAACCGAGAAAACTCATGGTGGACACCTCGAAATATCATATCAAAAGAAACCGCATTTTTTAAAACAATACACAATTTCCTTTGAAATTAAACTGCGGTTCTCAAATCCAGAGATCTCATAAAAACAGTATCTCAATTCATATAACCATAAAGTATGATGTATGCAACATAGAGTAGTAATATGAGCATATCAGGTATATCATGCAAGCATATAACTATAAGGTACGATGTATGCAATATAGAATAATAATATGAGCATATCGGGTATATTATGCAAGCATATCAAGTGATAATACTGAACAATGAATGTACTTTTACTTTTAAGATTAATATCATGATAGGGCAGTTCTCCTGTGTAAATGGCACGACAATTCTATTGTATAAGTGATATGGAAATTCTACTGTATAAGTGGCATGGTAATTACCGATGAAGAATGTGTGTGAGCCGGCAAATCTGTGTATGTGTAACATGCGCATCAACAATAATTGTGCAGGTGTACTAGCAAATGATATCATATAGTATTTAATACCGGGACATGGTATGTACATCACGAGGGGTAATATCCTACACAACATGAACAATAAATGGTGTATCTATCTACACAAGAATCGTACAGTCACTTTTAAACGATAAACATGGTCGTTTTGAAAATAGGTATGATTCAGGTGGTAATCTTTATATCGGCGATCCCGCCTCATAACATCCGATATGACAATAATCATCGATCATCATCCTCAAATCACTAGCGTGGATCAATCATCCGGTACATTTCATCACGTACGGTAATCCATCGTACGGGGTCATCAAACAAAATAGGGAATCTATCGACCTATACAATAATGAGGGTACGGATCTAAAGTCTCGTACGGCATATTACTCATTATACTCATAAATATATATATACACATACATATATCTCAAATCACATTTGTATAAACGTCATATCTTATTAATTCCACCACACCTCTATCTCAATCTCGTGTTGTGCTTATCGATCTCGCTCTCATATCATACCATTAACAACTCATACTTGTCCTCTTTCAATTCATACTTATCATGATTCATTTTCTCATTTCATATTCTCATATATCAATATATTCATTAATGTCAACTTTTATCATATTTATAACTCATAACATAATCTTCCATATCAATGGTTGCAGGGGTGCTATACGCCATCCACCCGACTTCCCCCGTAGATATAAATCTACTCACCTGCTAAACTCTTCGCTTAACCAAAGTCGATGTGCTTCGTCGTCTCGGAAGTCCACGCGAAGGTACCTACAATCAATACACAATCGTAATGCTATTAAAACCAATATCCGAAAACCGATACGGCACACGGATTGCTTATAAGTTAGAACCTATAACTTACGCATGAAAGATCAACCAAATAACCCTCGTTCGTTGACGTACAAACGTCCAACGACGGAATCAAATCTAAATACCAAAACCATGAATTCAAGTATCTTAAAAACATAGCCAAAACACTCGCAAACAACTCTCAGATTTTGGCTCAGGTAAATAGGAACTAAACAAGCAAGTACAGGGGATAGGTTATAGGGTAAGTGAACTACAGGCAAAACCACATCACCATAGGAATTAGGGGGTCCGACGACAACATCCTAAAATCTGGTCTCGCCTGTCGAAGTAAGGTAGAATGGGTTCGTACTTCTGTGGTGGTCTTCTAGTGGTCTATCTAGGTTAGTGGATTTGTTTGATTTTCTTAGAAATACCCCAGATAGCTCCAGATACCCTGTAGGCCTTTAGGTTTCATAAAACCGACACGGGAAAATTCTAACTTCGTGTATCGGGTTCTAAACTCATTTCCAGGCCAGGAAATCAATCTCTAAGGTCTTGTAAACACTCACTACACCTCAATTAACCACTTAACATCATCTTAGAATTTTCTAAGATCGCATATCCTAATTATATCAAATTCTAAACTAAATTAGGATATTTAAAATAAACACTAATCTAAAGTGAAGAGATTACCTCATTTGGCAACTTAGGAAAATTCTTGAATTGCCCAAAGTCTTCAAAATCCAAACTTGAATGGTTCCAAGGGTTTAGAATGAGTTTATGCATGTTTTATGTGACGCGAAGGCAATCGCTCGGATGTTCCCCTAACCCAACCCGGGAACGGACCAGAGGGAACCGCAGCATGAGGAATGTCCGCGTCTCGTTGCAAGGCTCATTTTTTGTTTTGGGTCATAGGGCGGGCTTTGGGCGGGCGGTGCAGTCCGGGGCACAAGGGCCCTGGTACTACCCAGGTGCGAAGGCGTCCAGTGGGGAGAACGCGAAAGTCATTATTCTCCATTAATCTGAGAGTCACAGTCCGAGCTCGATTATAGTAGTACCGAAGCATGAGGTTTTGAAAAGGAAATTGAGATGATGCATGGAGGTAGTAGAGGTTGAAGAAGCATGGAGGAGATGAAGAAAAACAATGGGGAATGAAGGAATGGGCGGCCAAGTCTCCCTCTCCCTCTCTTATGCTCACTTTCTCACTCACAAATATCTCTTTTGTTTTTTTCTCCTTTTGTTTTTCACTCATTAACCATGGCATCTATTCTATTCTTTTCACACTCATAACTCTTTCTCTCTTTTCCTTTTCTTCTCTTTTCCTTTCTCTTTCTCACAAACTCACAAATCACAAACACAAACACAACATGCACATGACATTGTGCACTAGCCCTGAAAAAATATAAAAACACAGATTTGACCAAAATCCGATAAATATCATTAAAATAAATAAATCATTTTAATCTCCGATTAATTCCTAAATATTGGTATATACTTATACCATTTTACGAAAAACCCCTATTCGCAAATCGAATAGTTTTCGCGAAATATTTTATTTTAATATTTAATTTCCAAAAATAATATTTTATATTTCTGAAATGTTACATCACCGTAGGTCGATTGATGGAGAGTCTCGAAAAGACGTTCGGTCGTGCAATGGTCGAGGGCACCGCTTGAGCTTGCTCGCGACACCTTATGATCTCTTCTATGTCTACGGCCTTGCCCTCGGATGGAACAACAGAGAGCCGTTCAAAAACGGATTTGCGATTAATTTGAGATGCCTTCACGACCACCACATTTGGTCTTCTACCCTTCGAGGTTGGTTTGGCCACTTTCTCTGGTAAGAGCTCCGCAATAGGAGTGCTGCCGGCTGGGTAGATCATGACTAAACCAAATTGGTATGGAGGATCCTTCCATTGCCTCTTGAGACTCGTCGGGAGGATCACGCATGCATTCGTTTTGACCATGTAGGTCACCGAAGTTGCATCAGAGACAGAGTTCGTCTTGGGAGACATGGTTGCTGAGTTCGAAATTATAGGTGAAAGTTGTTAACCTGTACAAAGAAGAATGATTTCAATACATTCAATTGATATATATGTTGATTGAGTTCGCATGAACGCTTGACCCAAAATATGCGAGGAAAGAATGCTCCCACCGGGCATGCCGGAATGTATAGAGTGTTTTTCGTCACCCTATTAAGATCGGAATGCATGTCTCTTGTCAGGCATATTACAGATTCCCCTGCCTTGGGGTAGGCTGGGGTTTAATGATTATGGAGATCCAAATCTTCGGCAGCTACGGACTAAACTGCCGTTAATTACCTCTCGTTTTTGGAGCGAGAGAACCTTCGATAAACAAGTCAAACAGATCATGCGAACTCAATATGTAATATGTGAGTGTTGTGTTTAGGAACAAGCTGAGGGTGCTTCGGGCATATCAGGGACCTCGCAGAGTTTTTACGGGGATCCCGCTGCCTTAATAGCGGGCTGGGAGTCAAGGGGGCGTAATGCCCCCTAGTGGGGTGCAGGGCAGCACCGGTTAGAGAATTTTTTCTAACGGGAGAGGTGATGAATGTATATATGTCAAGTGCACGCATAATAAGGTGCGCACGTGACAAGTACGCACCTGCTGAGATGCGCACCTAGTAAGGGTGTGCACATGACAAGTGCGCACCTACTGAGTCGCACACCTAGAAGGTGCACATCTAGAAAGGGGCGCACATGATAAGTGTGCACCTGCCGAGACACGCACCTAGCAATATGCGCATTTGGAAAGGTGTGAGTGAGTGAAGGGGGTCAATTGGTCTCGGATGGGCCAAAAGGTCCAGTAAGGTGCGCACTTAGGGAAGTGCGCACCTAACGAGGTGCGCACCTAGGTCGGTGTGCACTTGGCTAAATGTGAACCCAATAAGGTGCGCACCTAGCACGGTGCAAGTAGGGACGAAAATCAATAAAGTAACAGTCCAAAAATACTAAAATTTTGACTTTTGAAGATCAAAAAGGGCTCTTTTCCCTTTTTTGAGGCCTCCTGATATGCGCATTTTGAAAAAAAGAAAGAAAAGTGAGAGAGAATTGCACGCTAAAGAATAGCTCAAGACTTAAGATTTTTTTTTTTTGGCAATCAAGATAAAGATTTTTTGTTTTTTTCCCCTCTAATCACCATGGGGGCCTTTTATAGGCTTACATTTTTTATATTTAGCCCCATAGTTTGTACAAAATTGGTTTGTTGCCTATTAAAAACAAAATTTACATTTATTTTTTCTTTTCTTTTCTTTGGTCGGCCCCCTCTTCATGTCTGGGCTTGACTTGGGCTCAGATTGGGCTTGGGCCCACTTGGCTTTTGGTTTTAATTTTAGCTCTGATTTTGAGCTTGATTTTGATTTTTGAGTTTGGCAATAAGGTGTAAATTTTTACCCAACAAAGCCGAGTGGTGGAACTCATGAAACAGTTTACCCACATTGAACCGATGAGAGTTCCTAGGGCGTTGAATGGAAAAACCGACGTACTCGCTCGCTTAGCCAAGGAGCTAGCTGATCCCGATATGGATGAAATTCTGATAATAGTCAGAAACCAGAAAATTCTGGCTCCGGTCTCTTTGCATGAAGAAGAAAGCGTAGAACAAGAGAATGATCCTGCCGAAAGAGCTCCAATCATTCAAGACGAGCCCGATTGGAGAGAGCCCTTTATAGAGTACTTCTGATACGACAAGATGCCCAAAGAAAAATCTGCGAGAGTTCAGTTGAAGAAGAGAGCTTTCCGATATGTGTTTATAAATAACATGCTATACCGCAGATTGTACGACCAGATTTGGCTCAGGTGTGTGTTCTCGGCCGAAACCCAAAAGGTCATGAAAGAAGTTCATTCAGGCGTCTGTGGAGCTCACCAATTTGGCCCCAAAATGCAGCTTCAAATCAAATGGCTTGGGTATTACTGGCTTACCATGATAAGAAATTATGGGGAGCATACGAAGAAATGTCATCTCTGCCAAATCCACGATGACTTCATCCACAAGAATCCCAATCCACTGCATCTTACGGTGGCATCATGGCCCTTCAAAGTTTAGGATACCGACATAGTCGGCCCAATTGATCCTCCGTCATCTAAAGGCCACCGGTTCTTATTAACCGCAGCTGACTGCTTCTCCAGTGGGCTGAAGCTATCCCACTAAAAGAAGTCAAGATAGAAAATATTCTGACATTCTTCCGGCATAATATTCTATACCGCTTCGGTACATTGAGAAGAATCATTTCCGACAACGGGCTTTCTTCCAAGAGCTTCAAAGTCTCAAGGTTCGCTACTTAGCACAAGATAGACTGAAGATATTCCTCCATTTATAATCTAAGAGCCAATAGGATAGCCGAAGCTTTCAATAAAACTCTATGTAAGCTCCTAAGGAAAAATGCTTCAGCCAACAAGAAAGACTGGAATCTCAAACTTCACGAGGCGTTGTAGGCATATCATACCACGCACCGCACTCCAACTCAGTCCACTCCATACTCATTACTCTTCGGAGTGGAGGCAATCCTCCCCCTCGAAATCAAAGTTCCAAGCCTAAGGATGACTGTCCAGTATGGTTTAACGGAGGAAGAAAATGCTCTTCTTCGGCTTGAGGAACTTGACGCCCTCGAAAAAAGAAGCTCCCAGTACAGCAAAATTTGGAGCTGTACGGAGCCCAAATGTCGCGGGCCTATGATAAGATGACTCATCTCCGTACTTTCAAAAAAGGAGAATTGATGTTGGTTCTCAAAAAATCGATCATCCCCAATCGACATGCCGAGGGAAAATTCGAGCCAAATTGGGAAGGGTCATACGTTATCGAGAAAGTGTTTGACGGAGGATCCCACCAACTAATAAGTGCTGATGAAGAAAGGACTATGCCACCATCAATGGCTGATCTCAAGAAATAGTATGCGTGAATGCTCTAAATCACAGACGAATTGAGCACACCAGCCATACGGTCTGGATCATACATCCTGTGAAACCGTACATAATCCACGGGCATAAACGGCCCCTATCTCTCCTAAATCCCATTAGCGAGGCTACATTTGAAGTCCCACCGGTGATGAAGCTTCACCAACGAGGAAATATCCCACCAGTGATGAAGCCCCGCCTCCTACAAAAAAACGGTATGTCCACAAGCAAAACGGACATAGATGAAAACCCGAAAGGGCTCCGTGAGTAAAAACAGCAGGACTGCCGGCAAATTTGTGAAAACCCGAAATGGCACAAACTCGTGAAAAAGAGATGAAAATACACTCGCAAAGTCCTCTCGACCTTGTGAAGAGAATATTCCTGCATGAGATCCTTACGACTGACAAAAGAGCAACACACTTAGGAATCCTCACGATTCCTAAGGAGAATATACACCTGTGAGATCCTTTCGATCCGTAGGGAGGAAATACTTTTATGAGACCCTTATAGCTCATAAAATTGAAAAGCCTTAAGTGATATGGGTCTAAACCTGTCTCCTAAGCCATCGCTCCCCCAACGGGCAACAGCAAATGATGAGTCGCTCCTGGCATTACGCTTCAGTGTTAGCGATGTTAATGCCAACCCAAAACCCAAATCCTAAATTTTCCCAAAGCAAATAATGAATTGCTCCCGGCATCTGTGCTCCAGTGTTAGCAACATTGATACCGGCCCCAACCCCAAAATTCTAAGCTTTCAAATCCAAGAGACCCCTAAGTCGTTAAACTGGGAGCTGATAACCCTTAAGTTGTTAAACTGGGAACGAAGGAAATCCTCTCACAGCAAATGATGAGTCGCTCCTGACATTACACTTCAGTGTTAGCAGTGCTGATGTCGACCCAAAATCCAGATTCCAAATTTCAAATCCCACACTCGCAAAGTCCTCGCAACCTTGTAAGAAGAATATTCCTACGTGAGATCCTTACGACTCACAAAAGAGCAACACATTTGGGGGTCCTCGCGACTCCTAAGGAGAAAATATACCTATGAGATCCTCTCGACTCATAGGGAGAAAATACTTTTATGAGACCCTTACGGCTCAAAAAATTGAAAAGCCTTAGGTGACAGGGGCCTAAACCTGTCTCCTAAGCCATCGTTCCCCAACGGGTATGGCAAGTGATGATTCGCTCCTGGTACTATATTCCAGTGTAGCGATGCTGATACCAAATCAAAACCAAAATCCCTAAATTCTCTTAGGGTAAATGACGAGCCGCTCCTAGCACTATTCTAGTGTAGCGATACTGATGCCATACAAAATCCAAATTTCAAGTTCCGCTCAAATTCAAGATCCCGCTAAACGAGACGAAAATAAAATAAATCAAATCAAAGTCCTACCGGAAATGGTTCCAAGCTCAAAAGGTCCCGCGGAATGCACAAGAACTCCAAAACCAATTAGGTCAACCGATTCAACCAATGACCTCCTTGACGGAACCAAGCTCCACCTTGGAAGAAAGTCAACCGGTGACCTCCTTAGCGGAATCAAGCCCTACCTTGGAGGCAAGTCAACCAATGACCTTCTCGGTGGAATCACGTTCTACCTTAGAGGCAAGTCAACCAACGCCTTCCCCGGAGGAATCAAGCTACACCTCGGAAACAAGTCAAATCCTGACAGCGCAAGAAGCGGAGCAAGTCAAATCAAATCCTGACACCGCAGAAAATGGAGCAAGTCAATTTCAATCCCGACACCGCAAGAAGCGGAGCAAGTCAAATCTAATCCCTGACAACGCAAGAAGCGGAGTAAACAAAATCAACCATCGACCATCCACATCACAAAAATGGCAGCACCGACCGTCCAAGTCGCCAAAATGGCAGCACCGACCGTCCAAGTCGCAAAAAGGGTAGCACCGACCGTCCACGTCGCTAAAATGGCAATATCGACCGTCCGATTCATAAAAAGGGCAATATCGACCGTCCAACTCATAAAAAGGGCCATATCGACCGTTCGAGTCGTAAAAAGGGCAATATCGACCGTCCAACTCATAAAAAGGGCCAAATCGGCCATCCAAATCGCAAAAAGGGCAGTATCGACCATCCAAATCGCAAAAAGGGCAGCATCGACCTTCGCGTCGTCAAAAAGGAACCAAACAAAATCAACCATCGACCGTCCATGTCGATAAAAGGGCAATATCGATCTCCACGTCGTCAAAAGGGAACCAAACCAAATCAACCATCGACCGTCCATGTCGCTAAAAGGGCAGTATCGACCTCCACGTTGTCAAAAGGGAACCAAACCAAATCAATATCTATATAACACAAGATCCATCAATTTCATGTACACAACCCATATGCGCGGTGTGCATTTATTGATGGGGACACTTTGTTGGGGTCAAAATTTACACCCAATTTCCAAAATCAAAAATCAAATTCAAGTTCAAGATCAAAACCAAAATAAAAGTCAAAAAGCCAAGTAGGCTCAAGCCCAAGCCTAAACCAAGTGGACCTAAGCCCAAACCCAAGCATGAAGAGGGACCGGCCAAAAGAGAAGAAGAAAAGAAAAAGAT
This sequence comes from Agapanthus africanus, assembly GCA_030015575.1. Lineage (NCBI taxonomy): Eukaryota > Viridiplantae > Streptophyta > Magnoliopsida > Asparagales > Amaryllidaceae > Agapanthus > Agapanthus africanus. The sequence goes on along the minus strand of CM057347.1, from coordinate 512,000,912 downwards.
TAAATATAATTTTTATTTTTTTATTAAATAAGCAAATGCCAATTTTGTACAAACCATGGGGCTAAATGTAAAAGATGTAAGCCTATGAAAAGCCCCCCTATGATGATTGAAAGATGATCCGGATTTTAATCTTGAATTCCCAAGAACAAAATCTTAAGTTTTGAGTTGCTCTTAGTGCATAAGTCTCTCTTTCTCACTTCCTCTTTTTTTTTTAAGTGCACACGTCATGAGGCTTTGAAAATTTTAAGTGCGCACATTAGGAGGCTTTGAAAAAGGGAAAAATAGCCCCTTTCGATCTTCAAAAGTCAAAATCTTGGTATTTTTGGACTGTTGTTTCATTGGGTTTCGACTCTACTTGCATCGTGCTAGGTGCGCACCGTTCTAGATGCTCATTTGGTTAGGTGCGTGCTTCTCTAAGTGCGCACCTTACTAGATCTTTTGGCCCATTTGGAAACCTTTGGCCCCCTTCATCCTTCGCACCTTGTCAAGTGCGCACCTTGCTAGGTGCACATCTCGGCAGGTGCGCACTTGTTATGTGTGCCCATTTCCAGACGCGCCCCTTGGTAGGTGCACGACTCGGCAGGTGCGCACTTGCCAGGTGCGCCCCTAGCTAGGTGCGCGTTTTGGCAGGTGCGCACTTGACATATATATACTTATCACCTCTCCGGTTAGAAAAACTCTGCGAGGCCCTCGATATGCCCGAAGCATTCTCAAACTTGTTCCCAAATACAACACGCACATATTGCATATTGAGTTCGCATGATCTATTTGACTTGTTAATCGGAGGTTCTCTAGTTTCAAAAGCGATGGGTAATTAACGGCAGTTTAGTCCACGACTATCGGAGATTCGGATCTCCATAATCATTAAACCCTAGCCTACCACAGACAGGGGGATATGTCATATGCCTGACAAGCGACGCGCATTCCTATCTCAATAGGGTGACGAAAAACACCCTACACGGACGAAGCAAGGTTCTTATAAACAAAAGTCATGGAATTAAGATTTCTTGACAAATACACTATAAATGGATACTAAGAATCATTAGTGTTATGTTTAATTGACAACTTGGTTAGGTTTGGTTTCAATTGTTAATGGATTGGGCTCTCCTCCAACTCCTATTGATAACTTTCTCTTTCTAATCTCTTCCAGCTCCTATTGAGAACTTTCTCCTTCTAATCTCATTGCTTGGGAGTTGGATTCTTCTTCTAAGAAAAATGATGATGATATTAAATGTTCTTTATTGGATATCGAAGGTAATGGTTGTCGGGGGTAAGGCTTCTATCCTATTAAGAATGTATAGAGTATACACCCATTCACTTATACTTTCATCCGTTTCGAGAAAATTTCAATAGTATCTTCCCGTTGTTCTCCGAGTACACTGTAATAGAAGAGATGATCATTTCAATGTTGTCAAATAACATTGAAACGAATATCTAATCTATCGTTATACATGGAGAACCAACGGAAAGCTACCAACGAAATATCTCGAAACGGATAAAAACACAAGCGAATGCAGGTGTCTACTTTATACATTCCTAACTTGTCCACACTGGACAAATATCGGTTATCATAAGATTGAATTTTCTCATTACATAAACTATACGACAATTGTTAGAATCGAACGATACAGTCCGATATTTAACAACTTTCGTGTAGTTTTATGTCACGACAAATATCGAATGTATGTTAACCGATAGGCGGGAACTAAGTCACGTTTTGATTTTGACATATGATTATCGATGAGAATATGAAAATTTCATATTATTATCGTGTATCATACACTTAGTTTTGGATTTAATTTGAATGGGTTTTACGTTTACGTTTCAATTTCAAGATTTTGAAGTTTTTATTTTAGGGTAAAGTTCTTTAAAGTTAAGGACTTTCTTAATCTAGTTTAAGATTTTGGATTTAGGGTGAGGGTTAGAGTGGGATTTGATAAGAGTTCAATGTAGAGGAGAACGATGATGAATTAAGATTTGGCCTTATTTGTATGTGTGTGTGTCTGTGTGTGCTTGTGTGTATGTGTGTGCACGCGCGCTTATATGTGTGTATGTTTGTGTATATATGTGTCTGTGTGTGCATGCGTGCGCGTTTGTATGTGTGTATGTTTGTGTGCATGGGTGTATGTGTGTGTACGCATACACACAAGCGCGCGCGCACCCTTAAGCAACATATTTCTTCCATTTTACTATTTTATACTAAAATACCCTTAACTATTCTTGGTTTTTCACGAACCTGTCTTAAATTAACTAAATTAATTACTATGAATTTCACTAAAATACCCTTAATTATTGTTGGTTTCCACTAAACTACTTTAAAAATTTAACTAAACGATTTATCTTAGTAAATTAACTAAATTATTATAAATTCACTAAAATACCCTTAACTTTTATTGTTTTCACTAAACCATCGTTAAAAATTTTAATAAAAAAACCCCATTTGCTCAATATTACTTATTTACACTAAATACTCTTAACTATTGTTACTTTTCACTAAAATACCCTAAACTATTGTTGCTTTAAACTAAATTACCTACAAAAATTCGCTAAATTACCCGAACCCTAACCCTAACACTTAACCCTATCCCTAACTTTGACCCAGACCCGGCCCTAACCCCAACCGAGACCCCAACCCCCAAACGAAACCACAACCCTCCCCTACAACACCAACAACACCAGCAGCAGCAACAATATAACATCAACAACAGCAATTTTTGGGAACGAGTAAAAAAATTGAAATTAAACCACAAAAATTAAAATTTAACCGTTTATGTTTACCTCTTGACGAACGGCGGCGAGCTGCGAGCGGCGACAAGCTTCGACGACATCGATCAAGTGCTAGGGCTTCGATCGCGGCGTTGGGCTTCGATCGACCATGGATGAGAGACAGAGAGAATTTTCGTTGGGGCCTTGGGGTTCGCTCCTCATCTACTCAAATGAACATGAATGCTATCGGGAACCAACAACCAATCGCATCGCTTATCATGCAAGTCTCTTTTTTTTTTTTGACCGCAACAGAGCCCACCGGCCTTTCGTGTTCCTTTTCGAAATACTAAATGGGAGATCCCGGGTTCGATTCCGTGTCTCCCTCACAAATTCCTATTGCCCACCACTGGGCCATGCTCCCCGCACATCATGCATGTCTATTAAAACTGGCTCTCCACGAGACTTGAGTGAATTATTATTGGTGTATAAAACACGGACACAGTCTATTAGAGTGTACATACATGCATGCCTACTCATGGGCGTTAATTCAGGATCATGACCCATGGGATCATCAGCACACAGTTCATATTAATTAGGATAAATTGTCAAGCATCCCCCAGCGGAGTTGTCTAAAACCCCTAATATTTTCACAATTGTTGGTAAAAATCTTTGTGAAAAAATCTCAGTCCGCATTTCATTTAGGCCCAACTGTTTAGATATTACATGCAACTTCTTAGATGTTACAGGCAACTAGTATAAAAGGCTTTTTAATTGGGCATAAGGGTTTTCTGACAAGAGCAAAAGACCCCGGGCTTTTTACATAAGTTTGAAACGGATAGGGTTTTGTTGACAATTTACCCTATCAATTATCAATCAGGCTCAGGGGTGGGGTTGGATGCATCATAATTATATCAGTCAAAACTCCTGGTTCTAATTCCAGCAGCAGCAGCAATACTCTGTGAGTTTTGGTTCTTCTGAAATTTTCCAATTTATTCAAGGCCCAATTTTGAATTTCAGTATGTCCTTTTGCGTAATTAATTTGTAACATTTAGAGGAGAGGGGGGGGGGGGGGTGTGGAATTAGTTCTGAATGATTTGCAACTTGCAAGAGCCCAGAGACCTTGGGTGTTTGCTTGGAACTGGTGCCTTGAAAAAAAAATAGTCGGCAGCGACAGTACAGTACAAGGTTTTTTTTTTAATTTATTTATTTTGGATGTGACTGTTTTAGGTTTCAAACCAGTAATCCCTTCTTCGGACGGGGAAGCTTTACCGCTGAGCTATTACATTTTGGTCCGTGTCCATTTTGAGGAAAGCGAACTCCAAGACAGAGAGGATGGTTTTATCAATACACTAAACTTAATTTGAACTTATAAAAGTTATACATGTAGTACTGAAGGATTTCGATTGTTGTCCCAATTACAAGCCGGCAAAAATTCATCTCTCTTCTGTCAACTTGTCTTGTAAAGGGCCAAATTAATTATGAGAGCTCAGAGATTGTGAGCAAGCTTCATTATGAAAGCAGATGGCTTAATTGTATAAATAATAAATAGCCGTGATTATGATAAATGAATGCCATATACTATATCTGAGCAGGGTTCATTCACAAACGTCATCAGTATAAATATGATCCTTTTAAGTGCTCCATAAATTAACTATGATCTTTGTATGTTTGTTAGGGGACCATTTGGTTGGTTTGATAATGGCATCTGCAGAAATATTATAAGTCTTCATTCAGTGAAGTTGTTAAACTTTTGCTTCTTATTACCAAGCTATGTGAATGGTGGTGTAATGTAATATATAAATGTAGTTTATTATCTTCCTCGGAAAAAAGGTCACATTGTTTGTAATCAAAAGGATAAAACAAATATGGCTACAGAGTCTATTTAAAGAAGATTAAGTTTTTAGCGACATTCAAATTAGCCATTAAGACACTTCCCCAATCAGGGAGAGTATGGCGTTCGAACCCCAGGAAAGAAGTGACCACAAATTAACGCTTTCGAAGCAAATCCATAGTTCCATGGGGGGGGGGGGGGGGTGTGTGCGCTCGTGTGCATGAGTGTAGTGTGTACTTAGGTGATGCTTACAGGCCCGTTCAAAAAAATTAGCCACTAATAGATTTAGGTTTATAGATGTAATAATCAACAAAAAAAAATGCTATTTTGTTAAATAATCAACACATTGTTTTCTCCTCTTTTTTTTTTTTTAATAATAGAAATGTATAAAGAAATTTAAAGTAATTTTTATTTTTTAACCATTCGCAGAAAAATTATCCCTTTCTCTATTTTTTTAGCATGTTTATTTTTTTCACTCTTGCATAAACTATCCATTTAAAATTGGGTTATTTTTATTTACATCTATATACAACCTTCAAATCTTCCTTATTCTTACATAAGACCCCCAAATCTTTGTATTTCTAAATTAGACCCCTAATGTTTTAAGATTCGTTTTAGTCCCTAGTTAATTTATCATCCACCAACATTATAAGAGATCACTTTTAACATTTTATCTTTCTCTTACCTATTGAATATTATCCCAAATGCTAGGATTCGGGTTTAAATTGTCATTCCCAATCGCCATTCACCAACACATGGCCACTTTAATCCCATCTTTAGACAAATATTTAGAGGATCGATAAGTATGAGGGATGTCCAGGAAATAACAGCCAAAGTTAATTAACTCATCAACTTAACCATGGATGTAATGGTAGAAAACTGCTGGAAGAACTATTTTTGAATAACGGAGTAGATTCGAAGGTCTTCTTCAGAAATAAGGAAGATTTGGGGTTTGTAATAAGGGTAAATTGTCAAAAGCCTCCCAAGCATTTTTTTTTCCGTCGTCCAAAAAACCCCGGTCTCGAAAAGATGGTCAAAATCCCCTAACAAAATTTAGTTGTTAAGAAAACCTTACATGTGATATCTATGATATTTATCTGTTATATCTAAACAGTTGCTTGTGATATCTAAAACGTTTCCTGCGGTATCTAAATAATTTATACAAATTTGTTAGATACAGCATGCTCGCAGGAAAAAATTCTAGGAGTTTTTGAGTTGGAAAAAATTGCTTGGGGGGTCTGACAATTTACCCTAAAGATAAACCTTCAAAATTCTGACAAGTCCAGTGAAAATGAAAATACAACATCATGACACTGCCTGTACATCTCATTAAACCCTAACCTGATCTACTGCACATAACATCACACTATTTAAGTATCAACATCATGATCAAACTTTATTGCATGAAAGCAAAAGGAACGCATGATATTAAATGGTCATGTATGAATCCCAGGAAAATATTTACATAACTTTCATCATCACAATAAAACATCTCATTAATCTACTCCACGCTTGCCATACACATGAACCCCAAACTAAGAAATTATAATAAAATATTAATATTGAAAATATTGTTACACTTTACTTTTCATTTTGATTTTCAACTTTGTCCTCTCGATTTTTTCCCTTGTACTCCGTTATTAAATTCTCTTTGATGAACCTGAGGGGTATTTGCCCAACCTGTCTTGCTCAAAAAAACATTATATTCTTGATTTAACATACCAGTGTGATGAACGTGTAATGCACGTGTATATAATTAGACATATCTTATAAAAAAATATAAGCATATAGTTTCACATTTTGAGGTTGATCTCATAGAGTTATCGTTTCCCTATTTTCCTACTTCTTTTTTACTTCAAAAAAGTCAAAGTGGGGCATGAGAGGGTAAGGTGAACATCTTGAGGCACTTATGATGGAATTTTTTTTTGGCATTTATTTAGATTTTTTCTTGAAAATAAGGAGACACATGGATCTACTTGGGTTCTAGTTACTATAGTAGAGGCAATGATCTATCGACCATCATCATATCTAACATTTTTGTTTTTAATCAAAATGATGAAGGTTGGCTTGAACAGAGCTATATATGAAAATTTCGACAGTTTCATATTTGATATCGATCCATTTGAAGAAGACAACCGTCTCTTAATTAGTCTAAAATTTATGCATGGCCTAAAAACAAAGAAAAATTAGCTAATATTTGGGAATGCCTGGTATCACCAAACAATAATCTCATCAGGAGCTATTAGCTAATTAAACCACTATTTTTCTACGGTGCCAGTCATCCTGAGAAGACGGCCTCCCAGATGTCCGCAAAGGCGCCGAGGATGAGATGGTGATGCTGTGGCGAGTTCAAGGAGAGGAAGCGGTGGAGGAGGTCGTTGAGGTCGTCACCAGCGTACAGCTCCTCCTCCACTATCATCTGCACCATCGACTCCCGGAAGTCAACGTACGGCTCCCTCGACTCCTTGACCACCGCCACGCTCTCCTTGACTACCTGCACCTTCCTCTTCTGCTGCTCCTTCTTCTTGTTAATGTAAGTGAGGTTGCTGACCATCAGCTCACCGGGCGTTGACTTTGACCGAGAGAGATTCAAGGAGGAGAAGAGGGAGAAGAGCTTTGAGCGGCAATGTCGGCGGCGGCAGCTGCAGCCGAGGTCGATGACTACCGGGTGATTCATTATGAGTTTTCTATGTCCAGAGAAAGAGGAAGAAGAAGACATTGTTGAGTTGAGTAAAGATAGCTCGAGAGTTTTGAGGGATGTGTAGTAAGTTGCCGGATAATATAATGTGTAGATGTGTGTGTTTAATGTTTGTAAATGCTTGCATTGGGATTGGTGAGAGAGGAGAGGGAGGTTTTAAGAGAAGAGAGCGAAGTTTTGACTTAGGAGAGGGGAATATTAATTTGGCCCATGTGAAGTGAGCGGGCTCTGAGATCACGTAATAACGAAAAAGAGAGATTAATGACTTATTTCTTGGTTCTGGTAGCCTGCATTACATGTAAAACACCGAATAATTTTTCATTGGCAAGCAGCGATTTTTCATTGGCAAGCAGCGGTTGCACTCGGTACATGGAATGGAAGATTACTAGAAATCCTCATAGTTTCATAAATATGATGACCGGGCATCAATTTGAAAGAACTTCACATTAATGTGCTTAGGATATTTTAATCATCCCGGTAATATATGAATAAGCAACCGTCAGCCGGCGGTTAAATGACGGACCAGTAGCAAACAACCGATCAACCGATCGGCGGGGGACCGCAATGAGAATATTTCGTGGTAATTTAGGATAGACAGCGGTTTTAAGAGAGATGATTCCCATGTAATGAGATCATGGTAATCCTATATTTCGATGAATATTTTTTATGCCTAATCAAATGGTAATATTTTATATTATCTCCTAAAGTACCTCCTCCAACCAAGCACACCCAGCAAAGTATGAAGTACAAAGTCATAAAAAATCGTATTAATTAAAAAAATTATTATATAATATATAAATTATAATATTTCATATTTATAATATGAAATATTATATATTATATATTATAATATGATTAATAATTAATGAATATGTGCTAAAAAGCTTGAACTGCTCAGAAACATGAACAGTAATACTCAAAATTAGAGGCAATGATATTCAGATTTTGTATTCAAGGTATGCTGGAATTGATGAAGTGAACCAAAGCCAAGTGGAATAGAAGTTCATACCCTGTGCCCTGGACCTTTGCCTTCATTAGGGGCGAAGGGAGGAAAATTTTGCTCTGTGTCCTGCATCACATACAAAAGAGGGGAGAGTGATTTAATTCATATTACCAAAAGATTAAGATTGGGAACTGGAGACACTAAAATCTAACTCTTATCAGCAGTTATCCTGTGTGAAATAGGAATATTAAACCCAACGCAACCACAAAACTTTCCCCTTATAGGCAGTGTCTGCTGAAAAAAAATTCAGATAAAATAATTTCTTAAGATTAATATCACCGTGATCAGTGTGCTACCAAAATAAAGCCACGAGATTCACGATTAACAGTGCCATTCAGCATGCTTTTTCTATTGCCCAAGAGCCTCATTGAGGCCATATCCACCTTCAGTGGTTGTTTATCTCCCCATGAATAGCCCTGCTCATAAAAGATGACATAAATATATTGAATGCTATGCACCGCAAATAAGCTAGCGCATGAAATATATTGAAATTACCTTACTAACTGTTATTATTCGGTCAGCTGTTACAATTGCGCCCGTGAGAATATCAACAGCCTCTCCACTCCCTTCCATTAGAGGTATTTAACAGTGAATTGAATGTGAAAGAACAAAATAAGAATCTATACTTGATTTTTAAAAAAGGTACCTGATGTGCAAGGTTATGGATGACAAGAATGCTGCGGGTATCTTTATAAACACCATGCGGACGGTATTTGGCACCAAGAAGGCTGCATGACGAAGATGTGAAAAAAGTTGAGGTTAGTGGTTTGAGATGATTGAAATTGTAGTAAATGAATGTATAAATTGAAATTTCTTTAGTTTGCTCATTTATAAGCAAGGATTGGAGTCTCAATGACTGGCCTGATCTATAAAGACCACATCTTCAAATCTTGAATATTTCCATTAAAAAATAAGTAACAAAGATTCTAAGCGAAGTAGCAAGATGAGATGTTCTTTTACAAATTCTAAACCATAGATTCTGACTCAGGTATAAATCTTAGCTTTATTTCATTATGAACCCCTTTTTAGTTAGGACACTCTGCGAGAACATTATGAGTCAGATAGCAGATTATAACAAAGGATCCGATCGGCCTTTCAATATCGAGAGAACGGACCAATTGATTCTACCTTTAACACAAAACTGAATGGATATGCATGTGCTTCTCATTTTCAAATACATATCACACCATCAACCAAAGAAACACCATCTAACAAACGAACCACAACCATGAAAAAAGATGCATCATTATCAATGCCACAAGCCGCTGGCTCGCTAAAAGAGAATTGCTTCATTATCCGTGACAGGATCGAGCGTGAGGGCAACAAGACAGACTTGACAAAATTAAAGTGGAGGAGGCCGGACCCGCTTGAGGGTTATGAAGCACGGTACTGTCAAAAACCACTTTACCCAAGAGCTTAACCTGATGGAACTTGAGATAACGATGTATATCGAGCTAACTAGCATACCTCTTGGCACTCACCCTCCTGTGGGCCTTTATGCCACATGGAAAGGTCTCCGGAAGGGATCCAGTCACATATGGAGTGGAACCCTGGAACAGACCCGTTCCAGGAAATATTTGCTCATAATGACCTAAAAATTGGGGGTAAATCCATATTTTGAAATTAATAATTTGATACTATGCCAAGAACCATATTAAAGTGTAAATTGTAGGGGTATGGAACAACAATGTAAATCATGATGATATGTCTCTTTCCCAGGTGCCCTACAGGAAAACCCCAAGAACAACCTCCTCCAAGTGCTCCCCCACCCCACCCCGAAAACCACAAGACCTTTGTTAGATGAAACACAGTAAAACTTAATCGATGTCAATTTCTTCAGAACATCTCTAAAGTTCCCTCGTATTTACCAGAAACGCTCTGTAACTAGAAAGTCATCTCCATATTGTCACTTGCAGTATACAGGGCTCTTTTAAAACCGTATAAAAGAGAAAAATGGATAACGTTCGTGAGAAAAAGCCAAGGGATGATTATATCCACAAAAGATAGTTAGCATGTAGACTCAAAAAAATAGCCAAAACAAGAAGTATATGAAGAGGAATTTCCAGTTGGCTGAGCTTACAGAAACTGGTGTGGGCAGAAAAGCTTGTGCATAATTGTAACCGAACAAACGAAAGCTTAACCATGATTGTGCAAACAAATTAATACATCTTGCTGCAAAATTCCGCTTGATGTTTCATTTGGATTAACAGAAATATATCCATTTAAAGTAACCTTCAGAAATAAGACCGTCTCATCCGTATGACTTGTTTTCCTCATTTCTCCACACGAACAAATACATTGAGATTAAAAGCATCCGTAAGCTGATGTGATCACACCTTTGGAACCGTTGTAGGGTGAGATTATAACAAAATAAGGCCATGGTGCCAATGGTTGTACAGAGAATTGATGTGCCAACAGAGCTGCGGTCGCATACTATGGGAGATTATGACAAAATTTAAATACTGTGAAAACATCAAATTGTTTATGTATTACAAGTTTGTAATAACTATTTAATATTTCCAAGAATCAAGAAAGTTTTCAAGAATCTTTAAAATGAAAATTATAGAATATTTTTGAAGAAACGTCTTTAAAAAAGTCAAGAGAGTGCTCAAGGACATAGTCTTTAACATGAAAATTGTAGATAACTTTTGAAGAAAAATCTTTCAAAAAGTCAAGAGAGGAGCTCAAGTTAGAAACTAGTTTCAAATATTTTTTGGAAAAAGCCAAATCAATTGTGTCCAGCCTTAGGAGCGATGATGATAAAGAATGAGGTAAGAAAATACCAATTGGTCATGTATTAATGTTAAAAAGCAAATATGAAAAAGCCTTTGACATTGGATTCCGATGAATCATTATTGGGTTACGGATGAATCGTTGTTTGGTTTACTCGACTAAGGACAAATGATGAAATGCCCTAGTTATTTATAGTTAGAAATCCGTATGCAACACTACTAGGATTGATTACGAAGAAACAAAGGGTTCAGAGTACATTCGGCAGTTAATTGAAAACATGATTTCAGTCAAATTGGAAATTCTACTTGAATGAGATTACAGTCAAAATGGTTGTATAGAATGGATGGAAGCCAACTTGTAGCTTTTAGAAGATTCAAACAAAATATTACTATCTTGATAACATTATACTTTTTATGATTTTGAATTTTTTTTTAAAATACCAAGGTGATATTGAGTTTTCATCTACGTCGTTATACTAGAACCAAATAAAATCCAAAATCGACATCTGAGACGTTATACTAGAACCAAATCAAATCGATCTCTACGCCGCTAAAACCAGTATCCAAATCAATGTCAAGTCAACATCTAAGTCGTCAAACTGGAACCAAATCAAACCCAAATTCGACCTCTACGTCGTTAAACTAAAAGCCAAATCAAGTTCAAGTTCGACCGCTACATTGTTTAGCTGGAACCAAATCAAATCGAACTCTAAGTCGTTAAATTGTAACCAAATTTTCCAAAACCTCGTATACTCTACAATAATCTTCAAATTTTCTAAATATTCAATCAAAATTTACAAATTCCTTAAATATCTCCAAACTCCATGAAATACCGAGGGAAGCCTTCCCACACGGAACTACGCATCGATTGACGCACGTCAGTCGTTAATCCCTTTATCTGAATCATAAATACCTTCAGGCACTGGGCAGGCATCAACCTCATACATGGTCTTACACTTTTGGGCAACCCTCTCAACAATTAAAAGATCCATTCAAGGAACACTTGGACAAGACTAGTTGAAGTAATGAGCCTCCAGAGGTGGATGAATCGAATTTCATGTGTCCAGCCATAGCCTCTTGTACCAATTTTTCCTGACGTCCGATTAATTCGATTTTTTAAGGTACAGGGTCCCAAATGAATTGGCTTACTGGAAAAAAGCCTTGTTTTATGAAAGATCTATCTCGTGCCTGGTACTGGATGGTTCCACTCTGCAAGAACTCCGAATTATTCTTTTGAAGCTCATTTTCTTTATGATAAATGATCCGCTTGCCCCGAGAAAAATTGGATGAAATGTAGACACTTATCGAGCCTCCATTTATTGAGTGGAGGGTGAGCTGACGGGGGACAACATAAGTGAGCGACTTCTTTCGGAACAAGATGAAAGAAATGCAACCTCGGATCAGAAATAAAGTGAGGCGACTCTGCGGGGCAGACACTGACAATGAGAGACGAAAGCTACCACAACACCGTGTGGTAGAGTACCGAATTAGAGGATCTGGCTACCCATATTTCAAAAGGGGTAGAAAATATTGGTTTGTTTATTATATTTGAAATAGAAAATAGCCTTTTTGACTTTCGGGTTTGTAACACCCTAGTTCAGTTATACCATATTCTCTTTGATTATTTTTCTGTGACTATTTCTTGGTGTTATTTGCTTTGGATGTGGATATTGCTTTGGTATCCGTCTTTGGTATCCTACCCGACCCGCATGCTTGAAACTCGTCTTGGTCCTTGATTACATCTTATCCTTGCTAGTACTGAGAATCCGTGCACACATATGTTATGTATACATGTATCTTATATCTAGTATTGCATATATTTTCAAGACTACAAATTATGGTAAAATAATATATTTTAAATATCTAGCATGGCCTGCATCATACCCCTAACTCTGTGGTGGCATCCGTACATCTTGTTCTCGTTCCGTTTAGTGAAACGGACCAATTTGGATCGCTACGTGCACGCTACGTGTATCCGTTTTTGGGGGTATGCATTTTCTTTAACCGGACATCGCTTTTGGGTTTTGGTTGACACGTATGTTATCCGTATTTTCAAACCATAAATTTAGACCCAACCAGGGCATATTTTAGAGTAATTTTGTTTTAGCCAAAAACTCAAATTTTCTCAATATAATATTCTAATATATTTAAACTGTATATACACGTTTTAAATTTTTATAACCTGAAATCTATTCTGTTAATATATATTATATTTATATTCTAAATATATTTTATACAATCAAGAGATTTCCTCACCTGCCTCTCTCTCTCTTGTTCTCTATCTACAAGTATACATGTATTTCCTTTTCTGTTTTAACCTGAATCTAAGAAAATCTCACTGTTTCTCTCTCACTGTCCTATATATTAATTAAACCCCTCGAGATCTCTGCGCAACCCAAGAAACCCCTCACCGCCTCCAACCCTCACCGTGCCGCCGGTCATCTCACCGCCGCGACCTCGACATCACCATCACCACTACCTCTTCCTCCATTCCCGAGCAGTCCCTGCACCCCGACACCACTGCAAATCCGATGACACCCTGCAACCACCCCTGCAACCCATCACCGACCACAGCAAGAACCCTTGTCAGCACCCTCGCCGGAGCTCCGACCCCGTCGCCTCCGCATCCTTGCCACCACTTTCTCCCCCTCTTTCCTCATCACCTTTCCTCCTCACCAACACCCCGAGCCAACCCCGGCGATCCCTTGCACGCTCGACCAACTCTAGAAAATTCCCACTGTCATCGCCGTGGACCTCGCCGTCGACGGCCCATCATCGACGTCACCCTCCCCCCCGCAACTTTCTCTGACCCCAGAGCCTTGAACCCCCACAGCCTCATCACAACAGACCACTTCTTTTTCTTCTTCTTCTTCTTTCTTCTCTTTCTCTTTCTTGGTTTCTTGATTCCGGTCATCGCTGGAGCCGTGCCCGTCGCCGACGATCCGGGCGACCCGGTAGAAGTTCCCAGCCAGCGTGGTCGCTTTCTTCCATTGCTTGGTTCTGTACGCACCCCGTCATGAGATCCGATCAGACAAGTCTCTCTTGATGCATGCTATGTCACCATATTTATATTCATATAAGTAAAATATTACATGTTCATTTCATTATGCATGTTTGATTATATACAATCATATGTTAAATGCGGTGCATTGTTGGCTTATGGCAAAATCAATCTAGGAAGAGCGTATAACTCTGATCCCAAGTTGAATCCTAGCTGAGCGTGCCTCGCATCTTCTTACATCGTTTTCCCGTGACCCTTATCCTCCAGGCAAGTATTCTTGCTCTGCTTTGGTCGATGCACATCGGCATCCCCTTATATATATTACATATATTCTTTTCCTGCTCTAGAATAGAAAGAAAGTGTTAGTACCGAATGATTTCATATCGTTAGAAAGATATAGACTCGTATTCAACTAATTGATAATCAGAAAACTAGATTAAGTATGGTTTTGCTATAAGATCTATTTAACCACGAAAAAGGTTTGAAAGTTGTTAATCTAACTTATACATGTACCTTACTAGCCAGCTTACGATTATTACATCCATATTAAGATTAACGGTAAAGATAACACTCATGACTAAAACCAGCTTGTACAACTTTCATGCAGTTACCAGTACCAGATAACAATTACTTTCGACATATTTTGACTATTCATTACTCTAGTCCTAATGGACGAGATTTCTAATTAGAATGCTGAACTACATACCATAACACACTACTATTCACCAGTTTTATTTCCATACAATTACCATACCACAAGTTCCTGTATTTTCAGTATTCTTAATTAGTGATTTAGTCTTTACCATAGTAGCTATAAATACGCGGGTGTTGGGGTAGTATACGGGTGTTGGGGTAGTTTGAGTGTGCATTCGTACAACAGGATCTCAGGAGTCCCATGCCGGCAGCTCGTACCGGGCTATATCGGTCTCATGTTTACAGCTCGTACCGAGCTATATCGGTCTCTTGTTCATTCCACAGTTGGGCCCGTGTTTGCTAGCCCCTGGGGCACCACTCTTGGGTTAGGGATACTCCTGCAGAGGTTGACGCACACACTCGAGCTTATGATAGAATAGTTTACCTTTTAGTGGCCATTTAGGTTATGACTTGACCTCTTACATACATGTTTCATATTGTAAATGCATCTATTTATTTATATATCTGTTTTGCCTGCGCACACGGGCTTCACTACACTTATATATATTCATGTTATCATACTACACATGCACTTTATACGTTGAGTACTTGCTGGGGTGTTCTGACATCCCTGAGATTTGCCATCTCAGGTTTAGAGATAGATTTTCAGGCCAAGCAGGACCGCAGCGACTATCAGAACTTTTTCGAAGATCAGTAACCCGTAGGTTTATTTTCCTTTTCTGCTAGTATTTAGTATGTGCGTCTTTATGGGATATTAGGACTTATGTATCTCTTTTGGATCTTGTTTTTATTTCGAACCTATTGTATCGGATCTTTTTGCATCAATTATCTAGTGGACCCATTTTTAGTATTCATTGTAGCTTCATTGCAGCATGATTATCAGTATTATTCCTTTTGGTATTATATTTTATCTTTGACAGGTTAATCTAGACAGTCTTATGTGACTATGGAAGGATTTTTCCTTACCGTAGGTAGCACGGCTGGCCTTCATCGCTTCCGTATTCCGTATTTTGGGAAGCGGGGCGTGACAAGGTTTTGTTGGTATCAGAGCCCAGGTTGACGTCAAAAGTTAATATGGGTTCTGCCGACCTTTAGGGTTAGAATCATATGTCTAGATTTTCCCTAGTGTGTCATGCTGCATATTTCCTTGACTCTGATTATAGGATTCGGGCAACTGAGATAGAATTACGATATTGTACCCATGTACCGCGGCATGGTTACAATGCGTCATTCAGTTTGAGTAACTTAGAGTTCTATTTGATTTGTTTCCACTGATTTGATTTTCTTGCACACACCGATTTCTCAAGCCAAGACCGTGACTCTTCGTACCCTCATTTGTTTCCTTGATCCTTGATTTTTCATACCCATCTATTTTCATTGATCCTTGAAATTAGTTCGCGACCTTGTATTTTCGTTCTTCAAATTTCGAGGACGAAATTTCTTATAAGATGGGTAGAATGTAACACCCTATTTCAGTTATACCATATTCTCTTTGATTATTTTCCTGTGACTATTTCTTGGTGTTATTTGCTTTGGATGCAGATAGTGCTTTGGTATCCGTCTTTGGTATCCGACCCGACCCGCATGCTTGAAACTCGTCTTGGTCCTTGATTACATCTTACCCTTGCTAGTACTGAGAATCCGTGCACGCATATGTTATGTATACATGTATCTTATATCTAGTATTGCATATATTTTCAAGACTACAAATTAAGGTAAAATAATATATTTTAAATATCTAGCATGGCCTACATCATACCCCTAACTTTGTGGTGGCATCCGTACATCTTGTTCTCGTTCCGTTTAGTGAAACGGATCCGTTTGGATCGCTACGTGCACGCTACGTGTATCTGTTCTTGGGGGTATGCATTTTCTTTAACCGGACATCGTTTTTGGGTTTTGGTTGACACGTATGTTATCCGTATTTTCAAACCATAAATTTAGACCCAATCCGGGCATATTTTGGAGTAATTTTGTTTTAGCCAAAAACTCAAATTTTCTCAATATAATATTCTAATATATTTAAACTGTATATACACGTTTTAAATTTTTATAACCTGAAATCTATTCTGTTAATATAAATTATATTTATATTCTAAATATATTTTATACAATCAAGAGATTTCCTCACCTGCCTCTCTCTCTCGTTCTCTCTCTATAAGTATACATGTATTTCCTTTTCTGTTTTAACCTAAATCTAAAAAAATCTCACCGTTTCTCTCTCTCTCCTATATATTAATTAAACCCCTCGAGATCTCTGCGCAACCCAAGAAACCCCTCACCGCCTCCAACCCTCACCGCGCCGCCGGTCATCTCACCACCCCGACCTCGACTTCACCATCACCACTACCTCTTCCTCCATTCCCGAGCAGTCCCTGCACCCCGACACCACTGCAAATCTGACGACACCCTACAACCACCCGTGCAACCCATCACCGACCAATGCAAGAACCCTTGTCGGCACCCTTGCCGGAGCTCCGACCTCGTCGCCTCCGCGCCCTCGCCACCACTTTCTCCCCCTTTCTCCTCATCACCTTTCCTCTTCATCACCAACACCCCGAACCAACCCAGCGATCCCCTGCACGCCCGACCAACTCTAGAAAATTCCCATTGTCATCGCCGTGGACCTCGCCGTCGACGGCCCATCATCGATGTCGCCCCCCCCCCCCCCGCAACCTTTTCTGACCCCAGAGCCTTGCACCCCCACAGCCTCATCACAACAGACCACTTCTTTTTCTTCTTCTTCTTCTTCTTCTCTTTCTCTTTCTTGGTTTCTTGATTCCGGTCATCGCCGGAGCCGTGCCCGTCGCCGACGATCCGGACGACCCGGTAGACGTTCCCAGCCAGCGTGGTCGCTTTCTTGCATTGCTTGGTTCTGTTCTGTACGCACCCCGTCGTGAGATCCGATCAGGCAAGTCTCTCTTGCTGCATGCTATATCACTATATTTATATTCATATAAGTAAAATATTACATGTTTATTTCATTGTGCATGTTTGATTATATACAATCATATGTTAAGTGCGGTACATTGTTGGCTTATGGCAAAATCAATCTAGGAAGAGTGTATAACTCTGATCCCAAGTTGAATCCTAGCTGAGTTCATGCCTCGCATCTTCTTACATCGTTTTCCCGTGACCCTTATCCTCCAGGCAAGTATTCTTGCTCTGCTTTGGTCGATGCACATCGGCAACCCCTTATATATATTACATATATTCTTTTCCTGCTCTAGAATAGAAAGAAAGTGTTAGTGCCGAATGATTTCATATCGTTAGAAAGATATAGACTCGTATTCAACTAATTGATAATCAGAAAACTAGATTAAGTATGGTTTTGCTATAAGATCTATTTAACCACGAAAAAGGTTTGAAAGTTGTTAATCTAACTTATACATGTACCTTACTAGCCAGCTTACGATTATTACATCCATGTTAAGATTAACGGTAAAGATAACACTCATGACTAAAACCAGCTTGTACAACTTTCATGCAGTTACCAGTACCAGATAACAATTACTTTCGACATATTTTGACTATTCATTACTCTAGTCCTAATGGACGAGATTTCTAATTAGAATGCTGAACTACATACCATGACACACTACTATTCACCAGTTTTATTTCCATACAATTACCATATATGGTAAATTCCTGTCTTTTCAGCATTCTTAATTAGTGATTTAGTCTTTACCATGGTAGCTATAAATACGCGGATGTTGGGTTAGTTTGAGTGTGCGTTCGTACAACAGGATCTCAGGAGCCCCATGCCGGCAGCTCGTACCGGGCTATATCGGTCTCATGTTTACAGCTCGTATCGGGCTATATCGGTCTTATGTTTACAGCTCGTACCGGGCTATATCGGTCTCTTGTTCATTCCACGGTTGGGTCCGTGTTTCCTAGCTCCTGGGGCACCACTCTTGGGTTAGGAATACTCCTGCAGAGGTTGACGCACACACTCGAGCTTACGATAGGATAGTTTACCTTTTAGTGACCAGTTAGGTTATGACTTGACCTCTTACATACATGTTTCATATTGTTAATGCATCTATTTATTTATATATCTGTTTTGCTTGCGCACACGGGATTCACTACACTTATATATATTCATGTTATCATACTACAGATACACTTTATACGTTGAGTACTTGCTGGGGTGATCTGACATCCCTGAGATTTTCCATCTCAGGTTTAGAGACAGATTTTCAGGCCGAGCACGATCGCAGCGACTATCAAAACTTTGCCGAAGGTCAGTAACCCGTAGGTTTATTTTCCTTTTCTGCTAGTATTTAGTATGTGCGTTTTTAAGGGACATTAGGACTTATATATCTCTTTTGGATCTTGTTTTCATTTCGAACCTATTGTATCGGATCTTTTTGCATCAATTATCTAGTGGACCCATTTTTAGTATTCCTTGTGGCATCATTGCAGCATGATTATCAGCATTATTCCTTTTGGTATTGGATTTTATGTTTGACAGGTTAATCTAGACAGTCTTATGTGACTATGGAAGGATTTTTCCTTACCATAGATAGTACGGCTGGCCTTCGTCGCTTCCGTATTCCTATTTTGGGAAGCGGGGCGTGACAGGGTTCCTGGGAAGACTCAAACTTCTTTCCTTTCTCTGTCTATTTTGCTTAGTACTGAAATGATGAAAAGGAAATCCAAGCCCCCAAACTCCACTTCCCGATGTTGACATCACGTGGATGACCTCATGATCTCACCAATGAAAGGGAATTACAGATACAAATATCGCGGAAAGAAAAAAATTAAAAAATGGTCAAAAAATTCCTTTATTTGAAAATAGAGAGATTTTCAAAGTTCTCGACTTTGAATTCGCAATAGATCTAAGCCTTGCAAGAATTGTATGGGAGTCTTCCTCGGAGGGTCTTCCCAAATGACCGTACCGGGAAATAAATTGAATCGGATTTTGCAGTTTTTTCTTCTGCAGTACCTCGACAAAAGATCTGTTGTTAACTTATTCAAGCAGTCGAAGGTCCTTATAAAAGCCTGTCTTTGAAAGACGTCGGTTTAAGATTTACAAAGTGACGAATGCCAGATTTCTTTAATTAGGTTATACGATAGGTAAGGAGCCGGAGATATATTTGGCTAAGGAAGAAACCACCAAGAACTCCCATTTTTACTAGGGATCCTTATTTGTTGGATTGAATTATTATCTTCTCAGATTTTGCACGTGTGATACATGTTCCTTTTATTTCTTCAAGTAAACAACAGTTGCAGTTAATTCACTATCGAATGCGAAGAAAGAAGAGTTTCACCTAGACTCATTGGCGGTGGCTGAGAGCTCTCACAACTAAGGCACAACGATGCAATTATCAGGGGACGCGCTCTACCACTGAGCTAATAGCCCTTCAACCGTCACGAAGGCTTCCTCTGTTCAATACATAATGACTGAGGCCAACTTTGGTTGATTAATCCGATCAATTTAGAAAGTCCTCGACCATTTCCTGGCATGAATGGATAGAGTTGGATCCGAAGCCCTGAAGTCCTTTGGGGGGATAACCTTAAAGAAATTGTTCCCATTTTAAAATTGGTTATTCTGCAGCAGCAAATGCTAGTCATAATATGGGTTTGAACGAAACTGATTCATTCATTAAGACCGAGCAATCAGAAAATGTTAAGCCGATCAGTCCGGGACTGACCTTCTTGGTGCCGGATCACGAGGGCTTATGCGAAGAAAGTGAAAGTCCGAGTATTCGGCAGGGAGAGTTTGATATGAAAAGTAAGAGATGCCATCTCTCCTTTACAGTCGAGCAAGTATTCACTACCTTTGAATGGGTAGTTTTCAAAAAGCAGAAGAAACTGGGTTTTTAAACCCTTAGGTCGAGAATTGTTGAAACTAGCATATTGGAAGGCCAATCGACCACAAAGCTAACGGTAGGTTAGACAGGTCTGGGACAATCCTTCCATTCATAGGCTGGAGCAAACTTTGCGATTACATAGCTATGCCCAGCTTCAAAGGTAGGTGGTGATGCGGGTGTGGACTGACTCACTAAAGCAGTGAGTCATCGAAAAGAGCAATCGCCGGAATTAGTCTTCTCCCAGATCGAAAGGAAGCGAATGAGGAGCTAAAACTTTTACTTCTTTACCTGAATTCGAGTTTTTTTTATCTTTATTTCTGAATGGATTATTTACGACAAAATTGAAATGTAAAATTCTTGAGTAGTCTACTTCACTTCAAATGATGAATCCCCTTTAAATTAAATGAATACTTTAGTACTCGTAAGGGATTTCCTTGTCTATATATCATTTCGTTCCATTCGATCTTTGAGGTCCCTACTCACCTCGATGGTTATGTCATGATGCCTCTTGAAGCATATATGCGATAGATAGACTTCTCTAACCATGATATATTTGCCTGCTTGAAAAGAATATCTTTCTAAAAGAAATGGAATTAAGTCAGAGAGGCAGAGGAAAGCTTTCAAACAGCATTTTTCTCCCCGTAAGGCCCCTCGCTTCCTCGAGAGCTGGATCGAGGCCGAAAGGTGTAGTTGATGGAAAACAGGCGGATGCCGCTTCTCATATCCGGTAAAAATGCAAACCTATAGCTACATAAGTAGAAATAATGGCGATCAATCTCTCTCTCTAATTATACTATGGCTAAACAGGGCACACCTTCGATAAGCATACTCTATCTTAAGACATAAGCATAATATTAGACAGAATAGGCATAATCAAGATAACGGGAAGACGACTTAGCTGAATATCCTGCAAAAAGAAAGAGTATATTTCAAACTAGTTGCAAGCTCTAGCTAGGGTCGCTTTCTCACATCAGTTCGATTCTACTATGTGCCGATTTCTTGGTCCAAAGGGAGACTTTTTAAAGGGCTATGTATCTCGCTATCGTCGATTCAAATGCCCTGAATTGCTCTCTCGTGTGCCTATAAAAGACTACTTTCGTTTTACTTTACTAGAGCAGTTTTAGATTTGTCGGTCGCTCTCTTGCAAGTGCTCATCTAGCTCCCGTAAAAAAAGCTATATCCCTCTCCATCTGTTTATGAAGTAATTACTAAACTTCCTTCGACTCCATGTCTGGATAAAATAAAATGGTAATAGTTCTTCCCTTCTTCCTCTTTCACCGGTGTTTCAAGCTCGGGGGTGGGGCCAACATCATGCCTGGTGACATAACGCAAGGTCTTCTAAAAGTGGAACAAATCTTAGAAGTGCATTCGATTGGTTCAATATCGATGAAGCTGACAGCTGGGCTGAATGATGGGCGAGAGGGGAAAAAACCTTCGGGCACCGAAAGCAGGACTAAAAAAAACAGCAGTCAAGAACAGTTTGGAGAACTCTCATTCGGCTAACCTGAGGATGTTCCAGAATCTTTTCAATTGCTCATTCGAGAACTACGATCTTTAGCTTTGGAACTGAATCATTTCTTCCTTTCTAATATTTTTCTATTGGAGCTTCCCTTATTTCTTTTATCGAGCAAGCCGGTACCGACGACCTAGGAGAAAGCTATCGTTTCATACGAGACTAGCTTGAAAAATGGACCGTCAACTTTTTTGTCATCTGCTTGTAATGTTGATCCATAAATAAGAAACGGGAAATTAAGAAAAAGAAATAGATCAAAAAAAGGCAAGTCAAGTGTTGCACTTTTTTTCTTGGTAGGAACGAATTGTGATAGAATACGTCTGTCCAAATATCTCAAATACACAAATCCTAAACCTCTCCAGAGATATAAAATTTCACAAATTCTAAGATTACGTAAATATCTCGAAGCTCTTTAAAATACCCAAATTGTACACATCTCAAATTCCATAAATTCGAAAAATTCATCAAACATATCAAATTCCACAAATTCTCAGGTTCTCTAAAAACATCCAAGCTCTATAAAATTCAGGACTCTCCAAATCAATAAAATCCAAATTCTCAAAACATCCTAATTACCATTAATTTCCCAAATTCACTAAAATATCCTAAACTTCCACAAAAAAATTCCCAAAATCCAAATTAAATCCAAAATCGACATCTAGGACGTTAAAGTGGAACCAAATCAAATCGACATCTAAAAACCTAAATTCTAAGCCGTTAAACTAGAAACCAAATCAATGTTAAAGTCGACCTCTAAGTTATCAAAATATTCCACCAAATTCTTTCAAATTCTCTAAATATTTTCGAGCTCCATAAACTTTCTAAATTTTCCAAATATCTCAAATTCCACAAATTCTAAGATTCCCCAAATATATCTAATTCCGCAAGTTCTTAGATTTCCTAAATATCTCCGAGCTTTATAAAATCCAATATTCTCCAAATCCATAAATTCTAAATTCACAAGACATCTTTATTTTCATTAATTTCCAGATTCACAAAAATATCCTAAACTTTCACAAAATAAATCATAAAATCCAAATCAAATCCAAAATCGACATCTATGTCGTTAAACTGCAACCAAATCAAATCGACCTCCAAGTTGTAAATCTGGAACCAAATCAAACATAAATTCAATCTCTACGCCGTTAAACTGGAACCTAGATAAGTTGTCAAACTAGAATCAAATCAAACCTCTACGACGTTAAACTAAAAGCCAAATCAGGTTCAAGTTCGACAGCTACATCCTTTAACTGGAACCACATTAAATCGAAGTTTAAGTCGTTAAACTGTAACCATTTTTTTCAAAACCACTTGTACTCTAAAAATCTTCAAAATTTTCAAATATTCAACCAAAATTTTCAAACTCTTAATATCTCCAAGCTCCAAGAAATGCCCAAATTGTCCAAATATCTCAAATTCCACAAATTCTAAAATCCCCCAGACACATCAAATTCCACAAAATCTAAGATTCCCTAAATATATCACCCAGATCAATAAAATACCAAAATCGCCTAAATGCCTTAAATTCCATAAATTCTAAAATTCACCAAACAAATCAAATTCCACAAATTCTTATTGAAGCTCTATTAAATTCAAGATTCTCCAAATCCATAAATTCCAAATTATTAAAACATCCTAATTACCATTAATTTACCAAATTCAATAAATATCCTAAACTTCCAAAAAAAGTCCGAAAATCCAAATCAAATCCAAAATCAGCATCTACGTCGTTAAACTGCAACGAAATCAAATCAACCTCTAAGTTGTTATACTGGAACCAAATCAGACCTGAATTCGATCTCTACGCCATTAAATTAGAAACCAAATCAATGTCAAGTCGACCTCTAATTTTCAAAATATTCCACCAATTTCTTTCAAATTTTCTGAATATATCAAATTTAGTAAATTATTAGATTTCCTAAACATCACCAAGCTCTATAAAATCCAAGATTCTTCAAATCCATAATTTAGAAATTCCAAAAACATCTTTATTTCGATTAATCCCAAATTCACTGGAATATCCTAGACTACCAAAAAAGTCCTAAAATCCAATCCATCCAAATCAAATCTAAAATCGACCTCTACGTCGTTATACTAGAACCTGATCAAATCGACCTCTAAGTTGTTGGTCTGGAACTAAATCAAACCTAAAATCGATCTTTACGCAGTTAAAACCGGTACCCAATCAATGTCAAGTCGACCTCTAAGTCATCAAACTATAACCAAATCAAACCCAAATTCGACCTCTATGTCGTTAAACTAGATCGAGTTCATGTTTGACTGCGAATTAAATCAAATCGAACTCTAAGTCGTTAAACTGTAACCAAATTTTCCCAAACCTCTCATACTCCATAAAATTCTTCACAATATCAAAATATTACACCAAAATTTTCAAATTCTCAAAATATCCTAATTACCATTAATTTCCCAAATTCACTAAAATATCCTAAACTTCCACAAAAAAGTCTCATAATCCAAATCAAATCCAAAATCGACAGTTATGTAGTTAAACTGCAACCAAATCAAATCAAATCGATCTCTAAGTTATTAAACTAGAACCAAATCAACCCTAAATCCGATCTCTACACCGTCAACACCGGAACCCAAAACAATCTCAAGCTAACCTTTACGTCGTTAAACTATAACCAAATTTTACAAAACCTTTTATACTCTACAAAAATCTTCAATTCTTCAAATTATTCAACAAAAATTTTCAAATTCACTAAATTTCTCCAAGCTCCATGAAATTCCCAAATTGTCCAAATATCTGAAATTTCACAAATTCTAAAATTCCGTAGATATATCATATTTCACAAATTCTAAGCTTTAGTAAATTCCTCCAAGCTGCATAAAATACCCAAATTGTACTCGGTACACATATCTCAAATTCCATAAATTCTAAAATTCACAGAACATATCAAATTCCACAAATTCTCAGATTCTTTAAAAATATGCAAATCAAACCTAAATTCGATCTCTGCGCCGTTAAACTAGAAACCAAATTAATGTCAAGTCGATCTCTAAATTTTCAAAATATTCCAAAAAATTCTTTCAAATTTTCTAAATATATCAAATTCAGTAAATTCTTAGATTCCTTAAATATAACTCTAAAAAGTGCACGGTTCTTCAAATCCATAAATTCCAAAATCTCAAATTATCTTTATTCTCATTAATTTCCATATTTACTAAAATATCCTAAACTTTCAAAAAAAGTCCCAAAATCCAAATCAACATCTACGTCGTTAAATTGCAACGAAATCAAATCGACTTCTAAGTTGTAATCTGGAACTAAATCAAACCTAAATTCAATCTATACGCCGTTAAACTAGAACCTAGATCAATGTCAAGTCATCCAAAAAATCATCAAACTAGAACCAAATCAATTAAATTGGACATCTACGACGTTAAACTGGAAACGAAATCAAGTTCAAGTTTGACCACTACATTATTTAACTGGAACCAAATTAAATCGCACTCTTAAGTAGTTAATCTGTAACCAAATTTTCCAAACCTCTTATACACTAAAAAAATTCAAATTGTCAAAATTTTCAAATCCCTAAATGTCTCCAAGCTCCATTAAATCCCAAATTGTCCAAATATCTCAAATTCCATAAATACATAAAAATTTCCACATATATCAAATTTCACAAATCTAAGATTCCGTAAATATCACGTAACGCTATAAATTACCCAAATTGTCCACATATCTAAAATTCCATAAATTCTAAAATTCACCAAAAATATAAAATTCCACAAATTCTCAAATTCTATATATCTCCAAGCTCTATAAATCCACGATTCTCCTCCATGAATTCCAAATTCTCATAACATCCTAATTGCTATTAATTTCTCAAATTCAGTAAAATATCCTAAACATCCAATAAAAGTCTAAAAATTCTAATTTAATCCAAAATCAACATCTACGTCGATAAATTGGAACCAAATCAAATCGATCTTAAGTTGTTAAACTGGAACCAAATAACACCTAAATCCGATCTCTATGACGTTAAACAAGAAACCAAGTCAATCTCTAAATTTTCAAAATATTCCACCAAATTTTTTCAAATTCTCTAAATATCTCTAAGCTGCATAAAATTCCTAAATTGTCTAAATATCTCAAATTACACAAATTTTAAAATTCCTCATATATATAACATTCCTTAAATTCTTAGATTCCATAAATATCTTCTGCTTTATAAAATTCAAGATTCTCCAAATCAATAAACTCCAAATTCTCAAAACATCTTTATTTTCATTAATTTCCAAATTCACTAAAATATCCTAAAATTTCACAAAAAAGTCCCAAAACCCAAATCAAATATAAAATCGATAGCTACGTCGTTAAACTGCACCTAAATCAAACCGACCTCCAAGTTGTTAATGTAGAACCAAATCAAACTTAAATTTGATCTATACGTCGTTAAATTGGAACCTAGATCAATGTCAAGTAGACTCTTAAGGAGTCAAATTAGAACCAAATCAAACCCAAATTGGACCACTATGATGTTAAATTAAATGTCAAATCAAGTTCAAGTTCGATTGCTACAACGTTTAACTAGAACCAAATCAAATCGAACTTACATCGTTAAACTGTAACCAAATTTTCCAAAACCTTTCGAATTCAAAGAATCTTCAAATTTTCAAAATATTCAACCAAGATTTTCTAAGTTCCTAAATATCTCTAAGCTCTAAGAAATACGCAAATTTTCTAAATATCTTAAATTCCACTAATTCTAAAATACCCCAAATATATCAAATTCCAAAAAATCTAAAATTCCTTAAATAACCCCAACCTCCATAAAATACCAAAATTGTCTAAACCCGTCGAATTCCATAAATTCTGAAGTTCACCAAACATATCAATTTCCACAAATTGTCAAATTCCCTAAAATATCTCCAACTCCATAAATTTCAAGATTCTCCAAATCCATAAATTCCAAATTCTAAAAACATCCTAATTACCATTAATTTCTTTAATTTACGAAAACATCCTAAACTTGAACACAAAAAGTCATAAAATTCAAAAAAAAATCCAAAATCAACATACGTCGTCAAAAACTAGAACCAAGTCAAATCGACCTCTAAGTTGTTAAACTGGAACCTAATCAAACCTAAATTCGATTCCTACGCCATAAAACTAGAAACCAAATAAATGCCAAGTCGACCTCAAACGTTTTAAAATATTCCACCAAATTCTTTCAAATTCCCTAAATATCTCCAAACTTCATAAAATTCCCAAATTGTTCAAATATCTCAAATTCTAAAATTCCCTAAATATATCAAATTCCGCAAATTCTTAGATTCCTTGAATATCACGAAGCTCTAAAAAATTCAAGATTCTCCAAATCCATAAATTCTAAATTCTCAAAATATCTTTTATTTCCTAAACTTTCACAAAAAAAGTCCCAAAAACTAAATCAAATCCAAAATCGACATCTACGTCTTTAAACTACAACAAAATCAAATCGTCCTCTAAATCGTTAATCTGGAACCAAATTAACCCTAAATTTGATATCTACGCCGTTAAAACCGGAACCCAAATTATTGTCAACTCGTCCTCTAAGGCGTCAAACTAAAATCAAACCTAAAGTATACCGCTACATCGTTAAATTGGAAGACAAATCAAGATTAAGTTCGACCGCTACATCGTTTAATTGGAACCAAATCAAATCGAACTCTAAGACGTTAAATTGTAACCAAATTTTCAAAACCTCTTGTACACAAAATAATCTTCAAAATATTCAACTAACTTTTTTAAATTCCCTAAATATTTCAGAGCTCCAAGAAATACCCAAATTGTCCAAATATCTCAAATTGCACTAATCTGAAATAATCCCTAAATATCTTCAAGCTCCATAAAATACCAAAATTGTCTAAATGTCTCGAATTCCATAAATTCTAAAATACCTAAAAATATCAAATTCCACAAAATTCTCAGCATCCCTAAATATCTCCTAGTTCTATAAATTTCAAGATTCTCAAAATACATAATTCCAAATTCTCAAAACATCCTAATTACCATTAATTTCCTCAATTTATGAAAATATCCTGAACTTTCACAATAAAAGTCACAAAATCCAAAATAAATTGAAAATCGACATCTACGTCATTAAAATAGAACCAAATGAAAACGACCTCTAAGTTGTTAAACTGGAACCAAATCAAATCTAAATTCGATCTCTACGCCGTTAAAGTAGAAACGAAATTAATGTCAAGCCGACCTCTAAATTTTCAAAATATTACACCAGGTTCTTTTAAATTTTCTAAATATCTCCGAACTCCATAAAATTCCTATACTGTCCAAATATTTCAAAATCCACAAATTCTCCAAATCGATCAAATTCCAAAAATTCTTAAATTTCATAAAACATCTCCGAGCTCTATAAAATCCAAAATTCTCCAAATCCATAAATTTGAAATTCTCAAAAGATGCATATTTTCATTAATTTCCAAATTCACTACTAGACTACCAAAAAACTCCCAAAATCCAAATCAAATCCAAAAACGGCATCTACGTCGTTTTGGGGAATCCAAATCAAAATCGACCTCTAAGTTGTTGGTCTGGAACCAATTCAAACTTAAAATTGATCATTACGCTGTTAAAACCAGTACCCAAATCAATGTCAAGTCGACATCCAAGTCGTCAAACTAGAACCAAATCAAACCCAAATTCGGCCTCAACGTCAGTTAAATTGGAAGCCAAATCAAAGTTCAAGTTCGACTGTTACATTATTTAGCTGGAACCAAATCAAATCGAACTTTAAATCGTTAAACTGTAACCAGATTTTCCAAAACCTCTTATACTCTAAAAAACCATCAAAATTTCAAAATATTCCACCAACCTTTTCAAATTCCCTAAATATCTCCAAACTCCATGATTACCCAAACCGTCCAAATATTTCAAGTTCTACAAATTCTAAAATTCACCAAACGTATCCAATTCCGCAAATTCTCAGTTTCTCTAATATTTTAAGTTCTAAAATTTTCATGATTTTCGTTTTGTTATAGCGAACGATATTAAAAAAAGAACAA
This sequence comes from Agapanthus africanus, assembly GCA_030015575.1. Lineage (NCBI taxonomy): Eukaryota > Viridiplantae > Streptophyta > Magnoliopsida > Asparagales > Amaryllidaceae > Agapanthus > Agapanthus africanus. The sequence continues at coordinate 511,971,926 of CM057347.1, read as the reverse complement.
TAATTTTTTTAGTATTTTCGTAAATCTTGCGATTAACATGCATTATAGCATTGATAATATTAGAATTTTAAACCAAAATTTTCAAATTCATTACATAACTTCAAGCTCCATGAAATACCCAAATTGTCCAAATATCACAAATTCAACTAAATCTAAAATTCCTCAGATATTCGTCCAAATATCACAAATTCAGCTAAATCAAGTAGAAATTCGTCCGTTACATCGTTTAGTTAGAACCAAATCAAATCGAATTCTAAGTCGTTAAACTGTAACCAAATTTTCCAAACCCACATATACTCTAAAAAAATCTACAAAATTTCAAACTATTCAACCAATCTTTTCAAATTCCCTTAATATCTCCAAACTCCATGAAATACCCTAATTATGCAAATATCTCAAATTCCCGAGATATATCAAATTTCACAAATATTCTAAATTTCACCAAACATATCAAATTCCGTGAACAATATTAAAAACAAAACAATAAATTTTTTAACATTTTCGTAAATCTTGTGATTATCATGCACCATAGCATGATAAATATTAGAATTTTAAGGAAATAATTTTTTTAAGGATTTTTAAAAAGGTTTAATTCCAAAAAAAAACCAAAACCTTTTATCTAAAATACGAGAAATCCCCAAATAGTTTTAAAATGCATAAGAAACTATCATAAAACTTTCAAAATACACAAGAAACTACCGCAAAACTTCCAAAAACTATGAGAAACCACCAAAAATCGGTGCCACGTCAGCAATAAATAGCACAAAACAGCATACCATTGAGGTTTCTCATAATTTTGAAACTATTTGGTGATTTCTAGTATGTTAGCTAAAAGGTTTAGGGGATTTTAGAATTACGCCTTTTAAAATAATGCGATTTTCTTGTGCAGAAAATAGCAAATTTGAATGTTATTGAAAATTTCACTATTTTCTTGGAGCTATAACATGCAAAATATTGAAAGACGGAAAAAAAAACGAAAAAATATTAAGTGAATTTCGAAACCAAAATATTGAAAAACCGAATAAAACAGAAAATTTGAAGGTTATTGAAAATTTCTCGCTTTTTGGGAGTAATAGCATATAAAATATTGAAAACTTTGAGATAGCAAAAAATAGTAGAATTTTTGAAAATTTCCTTATTTCTGTGTGTTATGTCATACAAAATAATGAAAAACCGAGAAAAACAAAACTTTTAAGATTTTCTAAAATTTCTAAAATTTTGCGATTTTCAAAAACTTGAGGGGGTGTTGGTCCCAAATCATTTAAGAACACTCAATTCCAAAATCAAATGACGACTCATTTGGAGTATTTTGCTTTCATTTCAAATTGCTAGTCATTCGAATCCTAAATCCATTTAGAATTTGAAATAATATTACAATTAGTGAATAAAGACTTTATAATAATATGAAGACAATTGATGGCAGTAAAAGTCATCAGTAAAACCGACTGGTGGTGGCATTCGGTCGGTGGTTGATCAGCCGAGGTTTATTTCCGGTCGCCGATTGGCGGCGTTTGGTCGCCGATCGTTGGTTTGTTATTGGAGGTTCATTGTCGCCGGTTGTCGGTAATGGTTAATCGAAGGTTGGCGACGGTCATATGTATGTCGATTAGCAATAGTCAATTGCTGGTCGGTCATCAGTCGCGACGGTGGTCGCCCGTTTTTGGTCGGTCACCGTCGCAACAGTGGTCGCGGCGACTGGTTACCTGTTTTTGGTTTGTCAGCAACGGTCTATAGCCGTTAATCAATAGCGGACTGTCATCGGTGGTCGGGCTACCGATCGATGATGGTCGGTCGTTGGTTTTTAGTCGACCGTTGGCGGTCTGCTGGCTGTTTATCGATTGAGAACTGCCGCCGATGGAAGATTATCGGTATCCTATCATCGGCCACTGGTTAACGGCGGTCAATCGGCGCCGGCAGCGGACGGTGGCACTAGCGGTTGCCCGCGAACGGTGGCGCCGACGGTCGGTCGTCGGTTTTCGATTGGTCGACGGTGGTCTATTGTCGATTTATCGATTGTCGAATATGAGCCTTGATGAGCCAAGGGTTTTGAGAATTTTAGAAATCCATGAGGTACCGATAAATTTAAGAGTCAAAAAGTTTTTGTTCATATTTCTATTAAAATTTTAGATGAGGGATTTTAAAAATCAAATTCTAGGATTTTTATAATAACCTACGACTAACACTCTATTGTGAAATGATAGTTTCAAATGACAAAGCACCAACATTCTATTTCAAATTCTAACAAATTCTTGTCATTTGATTTGCAAATTACTTGAGACCGACACCCCCAAGCTCTATAAAATTCCAGATTTTCCAAATCCATATATTCCAAATTCTCCAAACATCCTAATTACCATTAATTTGCCAAATTCACTAAAATATCTTAAACATCCACAAAAAAAGTCCCAAAATCCAAATTAAATCCAAAATCGACATCAACGTCGCTAAACTAGAACCAAAGCAAATAGACCTCTAAGTTGTTAAACTAGAACCAAATCAAAACTAAATTAGATCTATACGCCGTTAAACTAAAAACCAAATCAATGTGAAGCCGGCCTTTTAAATTTCATAATATTCCACTAAATTCTTTCAAATTCTCTAAATATCTCCAAGCTCCAAAAAATTCCTAAATTATCTAAATATCTTAAATTCCACAAATTCAAAAATTCCACAAATATTGAATATTCCGCATATTTCTAGATTCCCTAAATACCTTCAAGCTCTATAAAATTAAAGATTATCCAAATCGATAAATTCCAAATTCTCAAAACACCTTTATTTCCATTAATTTTCAAATTCACTAAAATATCCTAAAGTTTCAAAAAAAAGTCCCAAAATCTTTAATCAAATCCATAATCGACACATACGCCATCAAACTACAACCAAACCAAATCGACCTCTAAGTCGTTAATCTGGAATCAAATCAAACCTAAATTTGATCTATAAGTCGTTAAAACCGTAACCCAAATCAATGTCCAATCGCTTCTAAGTCATCAAACTAAAATCACACCCAAATTCGACCTCTTACGTCGTTGAACCGAAAGCCAAATCAAGTTCAAGTGCGACTGCTACATCGTTTAACTAAAACCAAATCAGATCGAACAGTAAGTCGTTACACTATAACCAAATTTTCCAAAACCACTTGATACTCTAAAAAAATCTTCAAATTTTCATATTATTCAACCACATTTTTTGAATTCCCTAAACATATCCAAACTCAATGAAATACCCAAATTGTCAAAATAACTCAAACTCCACAAATTATAAAATTCCCCAGATATATCAAATTCTAACAATCCTTAAAGATCTCCAAGCTCAATCAAATACCCAAATTGTCCAAATATCTCAAATAATATAAATTCTAAAATTCATCAATCATATCAAATTCCACAAATTCTCAGATTCTATAAAAATATCCAAGCGCTTTAAAATTAGTATTCTACAAATCCATATATTCCAAATTCTCAAACCATCCTAATTACCATTAATTTCAAAAATTCACTAAAATATCCTAAACTTCCACAAAAAAGTCCAGAAATCCAAATGAAATCCAAAATCGACATCTACGTCGTTAAATTTGAACCAAATCAAATCGACTACTAAGTTGTTAAATTGGAATCAAATCAAACCTAAATCCGAACTCTGCGCCGTTAAACTAGAAACCAAATCAATGTCAAGTCGACCTCTAAATTCCCAAAATATTCCACCAAATTCTTTCAAATTCTCTAAATATCTCCAAACTACATAAAATTCCTAAATTGTCCAAAAATCTCAAATTACACAAATTCTAAAATTCCCCAAATATATCAAATTCCAAATATTCTGAGATACATAAATATCTCCAAGCTCTACAAAATCCAAGATTCTCCAAATCCATAAATTCCAAATTCTCAAGACATCTTTGTTTTCATTAATTTCTAAATTCATTAAAATATCCTAAACTTCCATAAAAAAAAAGTATTAAAATCCAAATCAAATCCAGAATCGACATCTACGTCCTAAAACTGCAACCAAATCAAATTGACCTCTAGCTTTTTAATCTGGAACCAAATCGAACCTAAATTCGACCTCTAAGTCGACAATATCAAGTCGACCTCTAAGTCGACAAACCAAATTGGACCTCTACGACGTTAAACTGGAAGCCAAATCAAATTCAAGTTTAAGTTCGACAGCTACATAGCTTAACTGAAACCAAATCAAATCGAACTCTAAGTCGTTGAACTGTAACCAAATTTTCCAAAATCTCTTGTACTTTACAAAAATATTCAACCAAAATTTTCAAATTTCCTAAATGTCTCCTAGCTCCATTGAATACCCAAATCATCCAAATATCTCAAATTCAACAAATACATAAATTTCCCATATATCAAATACCACAAATTCTCATATTCTAAATATCTCCAAACTCTATAAATTCAAGATTCTCCAAATCCAAAAATTCCAAATTATCAAAACATCCTAATTGCTATTAATATTCCAAATTCCCTAAAATATTCTAAGCTTCCACAAAAATGTCCAAAAATCCTAATTAAATCTAAAATCAACATCTACATCATTAAACAGAAACCAAATCAAATTGACCTTAAGTTGTTAAACTGGAACCAAATAACACTTAAATTCGACGTTAAGCAAGAAACCAAATCAATGTCAAGTCGGCCTCTAAATTTTCAAAAAATTCCACCAAATTCTTTCAAATTCTCTAAATATCTTCAAGCTCCATAAAATTCCTAAATTGTCCGAAATATCTCAAATTACAGAAATTTTTAAATTCCCCATATATATAAAATTCTGAAAATTCTTAGATTCTATAAATATCTTCATGCTTTATAAAATTCAAGATTCTCCAAATCTATAAATTCCAAATTCTTAAACCTTTTTTATTTTCATTAATTTCCAAATTCACAAAATATCCTACACTTCACAAAAAAAGACCCATGATGAGGAGGTTTTTCTTATAAGTTTTTTGTCTATAAAACTTTTTATCTCTTTTTTGCAAAGTTCAAGATATTCTTTATTCATTTGGCATGGTCTTACCTTGGTAAGAATATCTTGCTCCTTAAAACCTTCTATGTAAGACAGAACAACAATGTGTTGCATTCTTTCCCAAAATGCATTAGGAAAGTTGCTGCAAGTTTGAGTTATAAACTCATTTTCAGGCGTTTTTATTCTAGCTTTTATCAAGCTTGAATCTAGCTGCTTGTTTATCTGTATAGAAACTATTTCTTCTTTTATAAAATTTATTTGATTTTCCTTTAGGTAAATATCCTTAATTTCGTTTGGGATATTAAACATAGGATCAGTTATAAACTGAAATAGGATTTCTTTTCCTTTATAAAGACTATAAATGCCTTAAGAATCTATTCTTTTTATAGGCATTATCTTGCCAAGAAATGATGTTCCTAATATCACATGTTGTGATATTTCCTTTACTATAATAAAAAGATAGAGAAGACATATGTCTTCATTACAAATATTTGCATTGGACACCTTATATGGTATGGTTAAAATACTGTTGTCAGCGGTACTGAGAGTCTGAGTAGTTCTCTCGCAGTATTTGATAGGAATTATTTCTTCTTTAAGGCAGTTTAGATCTGAACCACTATCAGCAAGAGCTATTAGATTTGATATAACCAAATCATTATTCATAAGGAGTGATTCTGATACCATTTTTGATTTAATATTAAATCAATGGTTTGTAAGAACTTATCTGAATTTACTTTCCTCAATAAATTCTTCATTTTCATCTTCATTTGAAAATTCACCTTGTATCAAGGTGTTGTTTTCAATAACAGAGATTCTTTCAATGATATCTCTGTTCTGAGTTTTTAACTCTTTTATCTCTATTTTGAGGTTATTAACCTCCTTTTGTAAAGCCGCAATTGTTACTGGCTTTCCTTCTTTCTGTTGATGTCTTTTAAAGACTTCAGATAATCTAAATACATAATCAGGAACATGAGATTTCTCCTTTTCATCTCTTAGAAGAACTTCAACCAGTTTAGACTTCAATTCTGGTTGAATATTGTCGTCTTCTATGATTTTCAAAATGGCTTTTTTATCATCTTTACCGATTACATTGATACTCAGGCCATTCATATCGACTATCGATTTCCAATAATTTTCATCTTTTGTTGATATTACAACATTTATTGGAGCACCCTTTTGTCCATTCTTGTTCTTCATCACTTGATGAAGAGGAATTAATTCAGATTTTGAGGATTCAGATGAGTTAATCATTATCTTGTATAATGATTTTCTTACCTCTTCATCTTCAATTTCATTGATTATCTTCTAGGTGTAACATTTGTTGGCAAAATGACCAATTTTACCACACTTATAACATGTGGCTGAAGAAGTAGATTTTTTCTTAAATCTAGATTTCTTCTTCTTTTTATAGTCTCTTTCCCCCTTATCCTTAGGTGGATTATATCTATTCCTCTTTTTATAATGAGGACGACGAGATTCAGATTCTCTCGTTCTTTTTTCTTTCCGCTCTTTATGCGGATCTTCCATAGCGAACTGGCTACAAAATTCTTTTAATTCGCTTTTTCTAGTCAATCTTTGACTTTTCAGTTGGTTTCTTAACTTTACGCCATTGCATAAAGTTAAACTTTCCTGAACACAAGTGTTTATTAAACGACCATAGGTGTACACGTTGTAGGGTATAACCCCATCATGTTGTTGTCGTAAATTTGTACGAACTCTTTCAACGAATAAGTTTGGTAAGCCATTTATGAATTTGGCTTTCCAAAGAGGGTTATTGGCATCTTCTAATTGCATAACTCTGCTGAGAAAGGTGTCTTTATACCATCTAAAATGTGTCAAGGTAGAACATCTTAGATTCTGTAGTAAGGTTCTAACCTTTTCAGCTTGATTGCTTACATCTCCGGTAAAATAATCGAGAATTGTAAGTATCAAAGTATAAACAGTGTCAGAAACTTGAACATCATTGTCAAGCTTTGCTGCGCTAAAAATTTCCATTTTCTGCGTGGGTGATAAGCAATTATCCCACCAGCCTTTTAATGTTCCTGTGAATCCACAAGAAATAAAACTTGCAATATCAGCATCCGAATTTCCTTCCTGTTTTGAAACTGTTGCATACATCATAATTCGATGTAAGGTGTCATGGATTTGCTTATTTGCTAATCCATCAATATTCCATTCATAAATGGCTCGTCCTGAAAACGAATTTGTTATTACAGCCTCATTTTCTTCATAAAGGTCGTCAAGAGGAGTAGGTCTCTTGTAATAATGCTTACCCAAGGTTCTTTGTAGGTATTTTATAGCATTAAATTTTTTCCTCGCTAAATGATTGGTAAGTGTCAGACATATTAATCTGAGAATATGATACATTATCAGTATCAGAGTTTTCTTATGATATTTCAGAAGCTTCACCATCAATAATATTAAGCTTAACACTGCTAAACTTTTTCTCCAGAGCAGTTATAATATTTGGAGTTATATTTTTATCTTTAGATAGCTTATAACCCGAAATATCGAAAGATGGCTTGATCGGTACATAGCTAGTATGACTGGCTGATTTTACTATAGTAGGAGTTTCTACTATAGCAAATGCATGTAGTTTATTAATCAGGCTTTCAAGAGCAGTTTCCACTCTGGTCAATTGTTGACCAAGCACTTGAATATGAATGTTTGTAAAATTGTTTTGCTTAAAGACATTTTTAGTTCTTTAAGCATATTCTCCATTTTATCATCAATTGATGGCTTTATAAAAGCCGTTGCCTCTAAATTAGAGGTCGATATCCCAGATAGTCTAAGTGGTTCTATTGGCGGATATATTGATTTAAAAGTTTTACCACTTATGGTTGACCATTGTTTATAATGTTCTTCTAAAACATTAATCTTCTTTCCTTGTTCTGTAAGGAAATATTCTAAAAACCAATTTACAAAATATATCTGACATTGGTTTTCTTCAAAATGTCTATAAAACTGATCTTTATAAAAACATCTTTGTTTAATTGAAAAGGTTTTTGTAAACCAATTTCTAAAAGCTTCATGCTTTTTTTCATAAATTTCTTATTAAAGAATTTTCTTATGGAACTATCTGGTGTAAGATCCATAAAAACTTCAAATATGAAAACTCATCTCTGATGAGGTAGGAGAGGTTTTATTTTCCTTCTCATATATAGGATGTGATATATTTTCTTGTGAAATATTAATTCCTTTAACTTCTCTATAAGAGGAGTTGGGTCTTGAAAAAGACCTTCCTTTATAAACGGAAGAAATAGTACTAGCCATATAAGGCTTGCCAGTAATTCTAGCAATGTTGTTTGAGCTAAATTTGAATTCAATGTTTCCATCATCAGTTTGTATAATCTGATCAATGTCAGTGTCAATAACTGGTACAGGAGGAACCGTTGAGGTTATAACCCACGATTCAGGGAAATCTATTTCTTCCCATTTTATAATTATGTTCGTGGCTATGCCAGAAGACAATAAATTTGTCTCAATAACTGTAGTTTTACCACTTTCTGTTTTTCCCTTAACTTTTGATGCCATAGTAGTTAAGACTTTAAAACGTATTATATAGACTATTGATATAATCTCAGACCCTTTCATGAAATTATAACCATGTGCCTTTAAGTTGAGGGTAACAGCCTCAAGAATGTTTAGGTCAGTTAAAAACAAGGTTAAATTGGGATATACATCAAAATAGACCGGTCCATAACATAAACTGGTCTGCATAATTCCCATTAGGGAAGGTATCCAATCAAGGCACCTCGCATCTCTTAATGATGTTAAGATTGAGGCATTAAGGCCTTGAAGGGTAAGAGGCTTAAAAGCCACTTGGATATCCACAGAAAGTACTTTTCTAAAAGGAGCTGAATGGTTTATTGTTATCCACAGAAAGGGTTTTTTCCATACTTTTGATGGAAAGTCTGGACGAAAGATCAAACGTCCCGATATTAAAGATTTCTTTTGGTGGAATATTAGGAATTGTCCACTTGTTCAATTGTTCCTTATCTGAAGGATACTCTAGTAAATTAGAGTTTTTAACATGTTTGCTATTATGAGCAATCTTCGTAGATTTAGCAGTAAATGCTGTAGATGTAGACATAAAATTCTAATTCAAGGTTTTGATAAAATTATCTTGTATAATATGATGTTCTTCTATTACATGCAATGCTTAATAATATTCATCTGATTTATACTTCTAGGATATCAAACTAAACTTTTACCCATACAACTGTCAACGATTTACATGCTACCATAACGCCAATCCCTGGCATAATATGGGATCCCTTACGCGACTTTGGTGTTGTTCCATGAGTAACTATTTAGTAAGATATTTTCGAAGTAAGTGATTTAGTCTGTGTTCATTATTGTTTCTTAGAAAAGAAGCTTTCTCTGTAACGAGCTACACTTCTTACTCCTGCTAATTCCTCCCCGAAGGGTGTTGCAGGAGCTTATAATTAGCTACAAAGAACTTTTAATTTTAACAGAGTCGGTCATCAAAGATTACTTTCAGATTGCATGGCCTAGAACAATATCATACGTTTCAAGTTAATTAATCATCACCTTGAAGAAGATGCAGATTAGCCAATACCATAAACAAAACGGATCAATAAAACAAGAGAAGTAAGAAGAAGAGGAAGAAGACTTACTAGTAGTATGTCAGTTGAGACGACCCAATATCAAACCAAATATTTTATTTATTCTTTAATACTATTACAAACTATCAGAAGATAGAATTTATAAGTAAGAATACAAGAGAGGTTTATTTTTCGATGTCATCTCTCAGAGCTCCGAGTCTCCTTATATAGATGAGAGAGGGTCTTCAGAAGGCTCTGGAAATGATGCGCTATCCTCTTTTATTTATGTCGGTCGATAACTTTATAAAAGTTGTCTTTTATTAAAAGTGGTGGAACCCACGACTGAAAACCATGTGCTGATTTCTCCCAATACCATGTGCTGATAATTTTCTTCCAAAATCATGTGCTGGATTTTTTGCAGTCGTTTAATTTTTTGGTAGAAGTATTTTTAGAAGGGCCTTTTATTATGCCCTTGGATCTCATTTTATTTTTCCATTAGGCATTTTCCCTTATCAATATTTTGGCCCAATGTCGAGTCCATTGTATTTACTTGGCCCATTAGGTCATCCCAAAGCTGGTGCGCTGATTTCAAGTCTTCATCTGAATCTTGGGCTTAACCTTGAAAGTTATCTTTCATCTCCACTAATTTAGTGGTCTTATCAGATACTGATGAACTCATGTCCGAAGTATCAAAGATCTGCTCGAACTGTTTTTCATACGTTCTAAGCGACGTTTCATTAATTCCTCTTCAAAGATATTTGGATATTTCCTCTGAAAAGAGATCTTCAATTTTTGCATAGGATTCTCAGTGGCCAATTCCTCATTTAATCCTACTGTCCAGAATATCGCTATTAATTTTTATAGTAGTTTTATTTCAACTATTTTTTGTGCTTCCAAAATTCCTGACCGCCATTTTATTAGGAATTTTCTAGATAGAACAGGGATATTCTTTTCATTTAATTCCGCTACAATTGTCCATCTCAATATGAACGGAATTTCATTTTTAATAAAATAGTATAACGTACTTTCTCCTTTTTTAATGGAGATGTCATCTGTGTTATGAAATCTTGGATGAGATTCCATGGGATAATCAGATCAATTATGGTTTTGGTCAATATACGTAATTCTGCCCCCATCTTTTGCCACCACTGGATAAACCAATTGGGCATACCTGATTTTATAATTTCAGGTTGTCATGATGAACCAGGAGTTTCCTCCCTGGATTTTCATAGTATAGAAAATTGTTAAACGCTTGGATATAATCCCAATAGTTGCATTTGTGTCTTTCATCGCCCAATTTGAACGATCTTGCCCTATTAGGATGTAAAGCCCATTCTTGTGGGCTGTATATCTTTTTAATAATGACCTTAGAGAAATTTATGATTTCTCTTCCTTCTTTGCCATTGGGGTAATAATGTTTTATTTCTATAGAACTGGAAACAATTAGCAATGCTTCATATACCTACCTTGTTTTTCCTGCTGGCGAAGCAAATGAAGAAGTCAATATATTTCTCTTTTAGAAACCATGGATCATTCGATCTGGAAATATCATCTCTTTCTAAACAAATAATTTGTTCAGAGGTGTTTTCCTGAATGTAATCATCTTCAGCCCCTTCGATTGCCTTTTTAAAGGATTGTTTTTGTTCATGGAAATTCCATGTTGAGGAGGATGATCCTTCTTCTTTTCTAGTGTTATAAACACTTCACCAATTTATGGGGTGTTTTCCATTCTGATTGGGCGTACGACGCCTCTGATTCTAAATCGAATCTTTTTGGATTCTGCATTTTAAGCCAATTTGCATACGGGGAATTTGCAGGAATATTATTCCTTCCCCTGCCTCTGCCTCGACCTGGGCCTTGGCCCCTCGAGGGATTCTGCAAGAATTCCCTGGTCAAAAAATCAGGAAGACAATTGTCAATGCTTTTAATATATTCAATGTTAAAATCAAAGATAGCTAATTCAGCTTGCCATGTAGCAAATATTTGCTTTGATGTTAAATTTTTAATATCTTTCTGTATAACAGTTTTGGCTGCACTACAATCTATTTTAAGCAGAAATTTTTGATTTAATAAATCATCCTGGAATTTGTTAAACATTTAATGATAGAAAGAATTTCTTTCTTTATAATTGAATAATTCAATGAGCAGGATTCCATTTTCCAAAAGTAAATCTAACAAGGATTTCCTTGTTATTACTAGGGTCTACTTGTTTTTAAATTCCTCCATATCCTATGTTGCATCTATTTCAACAATTTTATGCCAACCAGGATTTGCAATATGGCAAGGTAGGTTTTGAACCGTTTGCTTAATTTTTTGAACAGCTTTAGTATGACTTTTTGTCCATGGTGCAGGATTCTTCTTGAGCCTATTGTATAAAATAGCAGTATCAATAGCCAGATTTTTATAATAATCTGCAACATAATTCAAAGCACCTAAGAATCTTTGTAGTTGCTTTGTGTCAGGAATATAATCCGGAAATTTAGAAGCAAATTCAATACTCCTATCTATAGATATAATGGTGTCACTATCAATATTATGGCCCAAAAATCTTATAGCTGTTTGAAACAGCTTCATCTTTGGAGTAGATATAACTAGTCCATTCTTTATAATAAGATGTTTAAAAATGTTAAGATGTTTAAAATACTGATCAATATTGTCAGAGTATATCAAAACATCATCTATATATGATAGAATGAATTCCGTATAAGGATTGAAAATAGAGTTCATTATATTTTGAAACTCAGAAGGCGTATTTTTTAGTCCGAATGGAATAACATTTCATTCAAAATACCCAAAAGGTACAGTAAAGACGGTCTTATAGTTGTCAAATTCATTAATCAGTATCTGCCAGTACCCTGACTTTAAGTCAAATTTTGAAAATATTTTTGCTCTATTTATTTTATCGAGCAAATCTCTTTTATTTGGGAGAGGATATTTTATCCACTTAAGCACTTTGTTTAAAGGCTTATAATTGATTACAAGACGGGAAACTCCTCGTTCTTGTTCAGCAGCATTATTTACATAAAATGTTGTACAACTCCATGATGAGGAGGATTTTCTTATAAGTTTTTTGTCTATAAGACTTTTTATCTCTTTTTTGCAGAGTTCAAGATATTCTTGATTCATTTGGCATGGTCTTGCCTTAGTAGGAATATCTTCCTCCTTAAAACCTTCTATGTAAGGCAGAGCAACAATGTGTTGCTTTTTTCCCCAAAATGCATTAGAAAAGTTACTGCAAGTTTGAGTTATAAACTCATTTTCAGGTGTTTTTATTCTAGCTTTTATCAAGCTTGAATCTAGCTACTTGTTTATCTATATAGAAGCTATTTCTTCTTTTATAAAACTTATTTGATTTTCATTTAGATAAATATCCTTCAACTTCGTTTAGGATTTTAAACATAGGATCAATTATAAACTGAAATAGGATTTCCTTTCCTTTATAAAGACTATAAATGCCTTGAGAATCTATTCTTTTTATAGACATTATCTTGCTAAGGAATGGTGTTTCTAATATCACACGTCGTGATATTTCCTTTACTGTAATAAAAAGAGGGGGAAGACATGTCTTCATTACAAATATTTGCATTGGACACCTTATATTGTGTGGTTAAAGTACTGTTGTCAGCAATACTAAGAGTCTGAGTAATTCTCTCGCAGTATTTGATAAGAATTATTCCTTCTTTAACGCAGTTTAGATCTGCACCACTATCAACGAGAGCTATTAGATTTGGTATAACCAAATCATTATTCACAATGAGTGTGAATCTGATGTACCATTTTTTATTTAATATTAAATCAATGGTTTGTAAGAACTTATCAGAATTTACTCTTTCCTCGATAAATTCTTCATTTCCATCTTCAATTGAAGATTCACCTTTTATTAAGGTGTTGTTTTCAATAGCAGAGATTCTTTCAATGATATCTCTGTTATGAGATTTTAACTCTTTTATCTCTATCTTGAGGTTATTAACTTCCTTTTGTAAAGCCGCAATTGTTACTGGCTTTTCTTCTTTCTGTTGCTGTCTTTTAAAGACTTCTGATAATCTGTATACATTATCAAGAACAGGAGATTTCTCCTTTTCTTCTCTTAGAAGAACTTCAACAAGCTTAGACTTCAATTCTGGATGAGTATTGTCATCTTTTATGATTTTCAGAATGACTTTTTTATCATCTTTACTTATTACATTGATACTCAGGCCATTCATACCGACTATCAATTTCCAATAATTTTCATCTTTGTTGATATTACAACATTTATTGGAGCACCCTTTTGTGCATTCCTGTTCTTCATCATGAAGAGGGAATTTGATAATCCAGATTCAGAGGATTCAGATGAGTTAATAATTATCTTGTATAATGATTTTCTTAACTCTTCATCTTCAATTTCATTGAACCTCTTCTCGGTGTAACATTTGTTGGCAAAATGACCAACTTTATCAGATTTCAAATTGGCTTTGATACAAGAATTTGAAACATTTGGGTAATTCTAGAACCAAATCAAACCTAATTTCAGTCACTACACCGTTACCTAGATCAATGTCAAGTCAACCTTTAGGTCGTAAAACTAGAACCAAATCAAAGCCAAATTAAACTTGTACAACGTTAAACTGGAAGCCAAATCAAGGTCAGGTTAGACTGCAGCATCGTTTAACTGGAACTAAATCAAATCATACTCTAAATCGTTAAACTGTAAACAACTTTTCCATAACATCTAATACTCTAAAAAATCTTCAAATTTTTACAATAATCAACCAAATTTTTCATATTCCCTAAATACCTCCAAGATACAAAAAATACCAAAATTGTCCAAATATCTCAAATTCCACAAATTATAAAATAACCTAGATATATCAAATTCTATATCATTCCCTAAATATCTCTAAGCTCCAAAAAATACCAAATTTGTCGAAATATCTCAATATCCATAAATTCTAAAATTCACCAAACATATCAAATTCCGCAAATTCTCAGATTACTTAAATATCTCCGAGCTCTATAAAATTCAAGATCCTCCAAATCCATAAAATCCAAATTCTCAAAACAGCCTAATTACCATTAATTTCCCAAATTCACTAAAATATCCTAAACTTCAACAAAAAATTCCCAAAATCCAAATCAAATCCGAAATCAACATCTACATCTTTAAACTGGAACCGAATCAAATTAACGCCTAAGTTGTTAAACTGGAACCAAATCACACATAAATTCGACCCCTACGCCGTTAAACTAGAAAATCAAATCAATGTCAAGTCGACCTCTAAATTATCAAAATTTTCGATCAAATTCTCTAAATATATCGAAACTCCATAAAATTCCTAGATTTTCCAAATATCTCAAATTCCCATATATACGAAAATTCACCAAATATATCAAATTCTTAGATTCCCTAAATATCTTCGAGCTATATAAAATTCAAGATTCTCCAAATATATAAATTCCAAATCTTCAAAACATCCTTATTTTCATTAATTTTTCAAATTTACTACAATATCCTGGGCTACCAAAAAAGTACTAAAATCCAATCCCAAATCGGCATCTGCGCCGTTATACTGGAACCAAATCAAATCGACCTCTAACTCGTTAATCTGGAACCAAATCAAGCCTAAATTAATCTCTCCGCCGTTAAAACCGGTGCCCAAATCAATGTCAAGTCAACATCCAAGTCGTCCAACACCCAATCTCGACCTATACGTCGTTAATGGGAAATCAAAACAAGTTCAAGTTCGGTCGCTATATCGTTTAGCTAGAACATCCCAATTACCACTAATTTCCCATATTCACTAAAATATCCTAAACATCCACAAAAAATTTCCCAAAATCCAAATAAATCCAAAATTGACATCTTTAAACTAGAACCAAATCAAATCGACCTCTAAATTGTTAAACTGGAACCAAATTAAACCTAAATACAATCTCTACACCGTTAAACTAGAAATGAAATCAATGTCAAGTTTACCTCTAAATTTTAAAAATATTACACCAAATTCTTTCAAATTCTCTAAATGTCTGCAAACTTCATAAAATTCCTAAATTGTCCAAATATTTCAAATTCTAAAATTGGCAAGATATATGAAATTCCACAAATTCTAACATTCCCTAAAGATCTCCAAGATCCATAATACCCTAACTGTCCACATATCTCAAATTTCATGATTTCTAAAATTCGCCAAACATATTAAATTCCACAAATTTTCAGATTCTCTAAAGATCTCCAAGCTATATAAAATTCAAGATTCTCCAAATTCTCAAAACATCCTAATAACCATTAATTCTCCAAATTCACTGAAATATCCAAAACTTCCACACAAAAAACTTCCAAAATCCAAATCAAATTCAAAATCGACATTTAGATCATTAAACTGGAACCAAATAAAATTGATATTTGAGTTGTTAAACTGGAACAAACTCGAACGTAAATTCGATTTCTACACCGTTAAACTAAACCAAATCAATATCCAGTCGACCTCTAAATTTCCAAAATATACCACCAAATTCTTGCAAATTCTCTAAATATCACGAAGCTCTATAAAATTCCTAAATTTTCCAAATATCTCAAATTCCACATATACTAAAATATACCAAATTCCAAAAATTCTTGGATTCCCTAAATATCTCCAAACTTTATAAAATTCAAGATACTCCAAATATAAAAATTCAAAATCCTCAAAACATCTTTATTTTCATTAATTTCGAAATTCACTAAAATATCATAAATTTGCACAAAAAAGTCCAAGAATCCAAATCGAATCCATAATCGATATCTACGTCGTTAAACTGAAAATCAAATTGACCTCTAAATTATTAATCTGGTACCAAATCAAATCTCAATTCGATCATTACGATGTTAACACCGGAACCCAAATCAATGTCAAGCAGACCTCAAGTCGTAAAACTAGAACAAAAACAAACCCAAATTCGACCTTTACGTCGTTAAACTGGAAGCCAAATCAAGTTAGAGTTTGACTACTATATCGTTAAACTGGAATCAAATCATATCGAACTCTACGTCATCAGGCCGTAACCAAATTTTCCAAATCCTCTTATGCTCTATAAAATCCTTCAAAATTTTAAAATATTCAACCAACTTTTTCAAATTCTTTAAATATCTCCAAGCTCAATGAAATACCCAAATTAACTAAATATCTTCCCCAAATTCTAAATTCCCCAGATATATCAAATTCCACAAATTCTAATATTCCCTAAAGATCTTCAAGCTCCATAAACTACCCAAATTATCTAAATATCTCAAATTCCATAAATTCTAACATGCACCAAACAATCAAATTCTGCAAATTCTCTGATTCCTTAAAGATCTCCAAGCTCTATAACAATCAAGATTCTCCAAATCGATAAATTCTAAATTCTCAAAACATCCTAATTACCATTAATTTCCAAAATTCTGTAAAATATGCTAAACTTCAAAAAAAATCCCAAAATCCAAACCAAATCCAAAATCGGAATCTAAATCATTAAACTTGTACCAAATCAAATCAATCTCTAAGTAATAAACTGGAACTAAATAAAACCTAAATTCAATCTTTACACCATAAAACTAGTAACAAAATCAATATCAAATCGACCACTAAAATTTAAAAATATTCCACCAAATTCTTTTAAATTCTATATATATATATCTCCAAGCTGCATAAAATTCCTAAATTTGTCCAAATATCTCAAATTCCGCATGTTCTAAAATTCACCAAATATATCAAATTCCGCAAATTCTTAAATTCCCTAAATATCTCCAGGCTCTATAAAATTCAAGATTCTCCAAATCCATAAATTTCAAATTTTCCAACATCTTAGTTACCATTAATTTCCCAAATTCAATAAAATATCCTAAATTCCAAAAATGCCTCCCAAAATCTAAATCAAATCCAAAATTGACATCTTCATTTATATCGTTAAAATGGAACCAAATTAAATCGACCTCTAAGTTATTAATCTAGAACCAAATCACACCTAGCTTCAATCTCTACACCGTTACCTAGATAAATGTCAAGTCGACCTTTAAGTCGTAAAACTAGAACCAAATCAAAGCCAAAATTAAACCCGTACGACATTAAATTGGAAGCCAAATCAAGTTCAAGTTCGATAGCTACATCGTTTAACTGGAACCAAATCAAATCGAACTCTAAATCGTTAAACTATAAACAACTTTTCCAAAACATTTAATACTCAAAAAATCTTCAAATTTTCACAATATTCAACCAAAATTTTCAAATTCCCTAAATATCTCCAAGATCCAAAAAATACTAAAATTGTCCAATTATCTCAAATTCCACAAATTGTAAAATTTCCTAGATATATCGAATTCCATAAATTCTATCATTCCCTAAAGATCTCTAGGCTCTAAAAAATACCCAATTTGTCCAAATATCTCAAATTCAATAAATATTAAAATTCACCAAACATATCAAATTCCATAAATTCTCAGATTACCTAAATATCTATGAGCTCCATAAAATTCATGAGATCCTCCAAATCCATAAAATCCAAATTCTCAAAAAATCCTAACTACCATTCATTTCCCAAATTCACTAAAATATCCTAAACTTCCACAAAAAATTCCCAAAATCCAAATCAAATCAAAAATCGACATCAACGTCTTTAAACCGGAACCAAATCAATTCGACATCTATGTCGTTAAAGTGGAACCAACATAACACCTAAATTCGATTTCTACGCCGTTAAACTTGAAATCAAATCAATATCACGTCGAACTCTAAATTATCAAAAATTTCCATCAAATTCTTTCAAACTCTCTAAATATCTCGAAACTCCATAAAATTCCTAAATTTTACAAATATCTCAAATTCCACATATACTAAAATTCACCAAATATATCAAATTCTCCAAATTCTTAGATTACCTAAATATCTCCAAGCTCTATAAAATTCAAGACTCTTCAAATATATAAATCCCTCTTGAAAACATCCTTATTTTTATTAATTTTACAAATTCACTAGAATATCCTAGACTGACAAAAAAGTCCTAAAATCCAAATCCAATCCAAAATCGACATCTTCGCTGTTATATTCGACCAAATCAAACCGACCTCTAAATTGTTAGTCTGGAATCAAATCAAACCTAAATAATCTCTCCGCCGTTAAAACCGGTACCCAAATTAATGTCAAGTCGACATCCAAGTCGTCAAACACCGAAATTCGACCTCTACGTCGTTAAACTGGAAGCCAAATCAAATTCAAATTCTACATCGTTTAGCTAGAACAAACTCATTAACATTAATTTCCCAAATACACTAAAATATCCTAAACTTCCATAAAAAAATTCTCAAAATCCAAATCAAATCCAAAATCGGCATCTACGTTTTGGAACAAAATCAAATCGACATCTATGTTGTTAAACTGGAACTAAATCACACCTAAATTCGATCTGTACGCCGGTAAACCAAATCAATGTTAAGTCAACCTCTAAGTTATCAAAATTTCCATCAAATTCTTTCGAATTCTCTAAATATCTCGAAACTTCATAAAATTCCTAAATTTTTCAAATATCTCAAATTCCACATATACTAAAATTAACCAAATATATCAAATTCGGCAAGTTCTTAGATTTCCTAAATATCTCCAAACTCTATAAAATTCAAGATTCTCTAAATATATAAAATCCAAATCCTCAAAACAACCTTTTCATTAATTTTTCAAATTCACTAGAATACCCTAGACTACCAAAAAAGTCATAAAATCCAATCCAAAATCAACATGTACGCCGTTATACTGGAACCAAATCAAATAATAAGTAAAATAAAAGAATAAATAGGATCGAAGTCTTACTTTGCAGAAAGGGATGCCGGCTTATCGAACCAGAATATTTATTTAAGAACAAACTTATTACAAACTATCAAAGGAGATGAGTACAATGGAGAGAGAGATGGTTTTATTTTTCGATGCCTCTATACTGAGGAGGTCTTCTTTATTTATAGAGAAGAGAGATGCTCTTCCAGGGCTTTTTCGTCCATTTAGGTGCTCCTTATCTTTTCATGGTGGAGGATAAGCTGTCACCTTTTCTTCGTCGTTTTTTTGCCGACACTTTTATAAAAAGTATTCCACTTTATTTGTGGGGCCCTTCTAGGAAAACCGTGTGCTGGTGTTTCTTCATTCTGTGTACTGGTTTTGATTAAACCATGGGCTGCGATTCTTCTGGTTTTATGAAAACCGTGGGTTTGAAAAGAAAAACTTTACCAAAAATTCATGTGCTTTTGTTATTTGCAGTCGTTCATTTTCTTGGTAAAAATTTATTCTTTTATTGGCTTATTTCATTAAGTCCTTTCCTTTGCCCGTTTTTTCTTCATTGTTTTGGCTCAATGTTGAGCCCATCAAGTCATCCCAAAGCCGATCTTAAGTCCTCATTTGGATCTTGGGCTTGTCCTTGAAAATTATCTTTCATTTCTACTGATTTAGAAGTTTTATCAGATACTGATGAGCTGGTATCTGATACGTCAAAAATTTGCTCGAACTGCTTCTTCATATGTTCTAAATAACGTTTCATCAGCTCTTCTTCAGAGATGTTTGGATACTTTCTTTGGAATGAGATTTTGAGCTTCTACATATGATTATCTGTGGCCAATTCTGTGTTAATCTTTTTTCTAGAATATCATGATTATTTTTTATAGTTGTTTTGATTTCAACTATTTTCTGTTCCTCTAGAATTCCAGACCACCATTTTAATAGGAATCTTCTAGATAAAACATGGATATTCTTGTTATTAAATTCCGCTATTATGGTCCATCTGAATATGAACGGAATTTCGTTTTCAACGAAGTAGTATAACGTACTCTCCCCTTCTTTGATAGAGGTATCTTCTGTATTATGAAATCTTGGATGAGATTCCATCAATGGAACAAACATATTAATAATAGAAGTGGGCAGTATTTTTAATTCTGCCCCCGTCTTCTGCCACCATTGGATAAACCAATTAGGTACGCCTGCTTTTATGACATCAGGTCTGATCATAATGAACCAAGAATGTTTTCTTGCTGGATTTTCATAATAAAGAAAGTTGTTGAATGCTTGGATATAATCCAAGTAATTGCATTCGTGTCTAGTATCGCCCAATTTGAACGATCTGGCCCTGTTTGGGTGTAAAGCCCATTCATGTGGGCTAAAAATCTTTTTTATAATGACCTTAGAGAAATTTATAAATTTCTCTTTCCTCTTTATTATTAGGGTAGTAGTGTTTAATTTCCAATGAATTGGAAACTGTTAGTAAGGATTCATAAATTTGCTTTGTTTTTCGCGCTTGAGAAGCATAAGCAGTGGTCTTTATATATTTTACTTTAAGAGACCATGGATCATCCATTCAGGAGATATCATTCCCTTCTAAACAAATAATTTGTTTAGATATGCTTTTCTGAATTTAATCATCATCAGCACTTTCAAATTCCTTCTTGAAAGGCTGGTTCTACCGAGAAGAACTCCCTGAAGTTTTTTCTTCGCCTTTAGTGTTATAAACACTGGTATTGGTGTTATGAACACCTTTTCTAGCCACCTTGTGTGGTGTCTTCCATTCGGATGGGGCGTATGACGCCTCAGACTCCAAATCCATCCTAACTGGTCTTGGCTTCTGCATTTTTAACCGGTTTGCATACGGAGAGTTGTTAGGAGTATGACTCCGTCCACTTCCTCGGCCTCTGCCGGGTCCCTATCCGCTCTGAAGATTCTCTGCATAAGCAGAATCTTGAAGAAATTCCCTGGTAAGAAAATCAGGAAGGCGGTTATGAGTACCTTTAATATATTCAATATCAAAGTAAAAAATGGCCAATTCAGCCTGCCATCTAGCAAATATTTGCTTTGATGTTATATTTTTAACATCTTTTTGTATAACAGATTTGGCTGCACTACAATCAATCTTAAGCAAGAATTTTTATTTAATAAATCATCCTGAAACTTGTAAATGCATTTTATAATAGAAAGAATTTCTTTCTTAATAGTTGAATAATTCAACTGAGCTTGATTCCATTTTCCAGAGGTAAATCTTTGCAACATCAGCATCAGAATTTCCCTGTTGTTTAGAAACGGTTGCATACATCAGGAAACCCTTGTTAGATTTACCTCTGGAAAATGGAATCAAGCTCAGTTGAATTACTCAACTATTAAGAAAGAAATTCTTTTTATTATAAAATGCATTTACAAGTTTCAGGATGATTTATTAAATAAAAAATTCTTGCTTAAGATTGATTGTAGTGCAACCAAATCTGTTATACAAAAAGATGTTAAAAATATAACATCAAAGCAAATATTTGCTAGATGGCAGGCTGAATTGGCCATTTTTTACTTTGATATTGAATATATTAAAGGTACTAATAACCGTCTTCCTGATTTTCTTACCAGGGAATTTCTTCAAGATTCTGCTTATGCAGAGAATCTTCAGAGCGGACAGGGACCCGGCAGAGGCCGAGGAAGTGGACGGAGTCATACTCCTAACAACTCCCCATATGCAAACTGGTTAAAAATGCAGAAGCCAAGACCAGTTAGGATGGATTTGGAGTCTAAGGCGTCATACGCCCTATCCGAATGGAAGACACCACACAAGGTGGCTAGAAAAGGTGTTCATAACACCAATACCGGTGTTTATAACACTAAAGGCGAAAAGAAACTTTAGGGAGTTCTTCTCAGCAGAAGCAGCCTTTCAAGAAGGAATTTGAAAGTGCGGATGATAATTATATTCAGAAAAGCAAATCTGAACAAATTATTTGTTTAGAAGGGGATGATAACTCCCGAATTGATGATCCATGGTCTCTTAAACAAAAATATATAAAGACCGCTGCTTATGCTTCTCAAGCGCGAAAAACAAGGCAAATTTATGAATCCTTACTAACAGTTTCCAATTCATTGGAAATTAAACACTACTACCCTAATAACAAAGATGGAAGAGAAATTATAAATTTCTCTACGGTCATTATAAAAAAGATCTTTTGCCCACATGAATAGGCTTTACACCCAAACAGAGCCAGATCGTTCAAATTGGGCGATACTAGACACGAATGCAATTACTGGGATTATATCCAAGCATTCAACAACTTTCTTTATTATGAAAATCCAACAAGAAAACATTCTTGGTTCATTATGATCAGACCTGATGTCATAAAAGCAGGCGTGCCTAATTGGTTTATCCAATGGTGGCAGAAGACGGGTAGAATTAAAAATACTGCCCACTTCTATTATTAATATGTTTGTTCCATGGATGGAATCTCATCTAAGATTTCATAATACAGAAGATACCTCTAGCAAAGAAGGGGAGAGTACGTTATACTACTTCGTTGAAAACGAAATTCCGTTCATATTCAGAAGGATCATAATAGCGGAATTTAATAACAAGAATATCCATGTTTTATCCAGAAGATTCCTATTAAAATGGTGGTCAAGAATTCTAGAGGAACAGAAAATAGTTGAAATCAAAACAACTATAAAAAATAATCATGATATTCTAGAAAAAAGGATTAACATAGAATTGGCCACAGATAGTCCTATGCAGAAGCTCAAAATCTCATTCCAGAGAAAGTATTCAAACATCTCTGAATAAGAGCTGATGAAACATTGCTTAGAACATATGAAGAAGCAGTTCAAGTAAATTTTTGACGTATCAGATACCAGCTCATCAGTATCTGATAAAACTAGTAAATCGGTAGAAATGAAAGATAATTTTCAAGGACAAGCCCAAGCCCAAGATCCAGATGAGGACTTAAGATCGACAGATCGGCTTTGGGATGACTTGATGGGCTCAACATTGGGCCAAAACAATGAAGAAAAAACGGGCAAAGGAAAGGACTTAATGAAATAAGCCAATAAAAGAATAAATTTTTACCAAGAAAATGAACGACTGTAAATAACAAAAGCACACGAATTTTTGGTAAAATTTTTCTTTTCAAACCCACGGTTTTCATAAAACCAGAAGAATCGCAGCACATGGTTTAATCAAAACCACTACACAGAATGAAGAAACACCAGCACACGGTTTTCCTAAAAGGGCCCCACAAATAAAGTGGAATACTTTTTAGAAAAGTGTCGGCAAAAAGACGACGAAGAAAAGATGACAGCTTATCCTCCACCATGAAAAAATGAGCACCTAAATGGACAAAAAAGCCCTGGAAGAGCATCTCTCTTCTCTATAAATAAAGAAGACCTCCTCGGTATAGAGGCATCGAAAAATAAAACCATCTCTCTCTCCATTGTACTCATCTCCTTTGATAGTTTGTAATAAGTTTATTCTTAAATAAATATTCTGGTTTGATAAGCCGGCATCCCTTTCTGCAAAGTAAGACTTCGATCCTCTTTATTCTTTTATTTTACTTGTTATTTTTGATCCGTTGTAATATTGGTATCAGAGCTCCATAAAAATCGGCAAAGTAAGACTTCGAACCTTTATATTATTTACTTGTTATTATTGATCCGGAAAATCGGTAAAAAAAAATTGTGTTTTCTGTAAAAATCAAAATTTAATCATTTTTCAATATAGTCTTAAATGCACCTAGTTTAACTATGTAATTGCTATTATGTAGTATTTATTTAGTCACTTATAATTATTAGTTCACTTAAATATTTTTCCTTAATTCATTATTCAAATATTATTATAAGCTTTTATTTAAACATTTAATTAGTGGTAATTACAAATTGGAATGGGTTAAATATACAAATGTGAACCATGTCAACTTAAATACAAGTTTACAAATTGTTTTCTTTTTCTCCAATTATCTCTATGGTTGACTTTTCCAAGATTAAGGAAATTAGAAAATAAAGTGAATTAGAGACAAGATTAATGTGAGGTGCATTAATTAAGGCTTAAAGGTTAACTTAATCTAGAATTTTCCACACACACACACAACACTCTCCTCCCTCCTCACTTGGTCGAGCCTCTCCCCTCAACAGCCCCAAATTTTCCCCACTTCATTTCCACTTCAAAATCCTCAAAAATTGCCTCAAAAATCCACATTTAATTTCACTAATTCTAAATTTAATCCTTACCCATTATTCCTTAGCCTAATCTAGCTTTGAATCAAGAAGCAAGTTAGCATTTTGGAGGCCATTTTGGGAGTCAAGTTTTCGGGTTTGATATCAAGTTTGTGAGGTATAAATCCGAACCCTGAGGATTAATTGTTAGATAATTATTTTAATCTAGCTTATTAGGTGTATAAATATGGTTTTAATTGGAAGCTGGAAATTTCAAGAATAGGGTTTGAGATCAAGTTAGGGTTTTTATTAATTGGATATGGTTATGTGTATAGTTTAACATGTTTAGACATGCAAAATCTAGTCTAGTTGTTAAATTGTAAATTGTTAATTTCCAAATTGTCCTAACTAAGCTTTTTGCAAACTAACTTTTAATAAATCTAAAATGGGTGAGAATAAAGTTTAGTAAGGGTCTGTGTGGCTTAATTAAGCAATTATGTGATTATTGTGGCCACTTGTTTTGTTGAAATATCTAGTTTTGGACTAAAATGGTAAATCGATGCTTACTAGGTTTTTGGAATAAATCGATTTTGATTAAGTTTTAGGTTTTGATGATATACAACCTATTTCTTATAATACTTAGTGTGTTGTGAATGCGCGATCGATACGAACGGGTTCAAGGTTTGGTGGTTATCTCGTATAGCGATCTTAGTTAAGGTTGTGGCGATGTCGTACGCGTTTTGTGCACCAAGTGCACAATGTGTCTATCTTATGGACGTTATTCTTGTGTTTCGTTGTCTTTGTGTCGGCGTATGATACTTAGCCTTATGTATTGTGTTTGTGAAATTTTAGGATCGATTGCGGGAACTTCGGACGCTACTAGAAAAGGGAAGCAGGTGATTGGATTTACCTAACTAGAGATCATCGGTGAGTAGATTTAGCATCTACGGGGAAATCGCTCGTACGACGCTATGCACCGGGGCTAGATATGTCATTATAGCCGCATGTTTATACGCATATGAGTTGATTGTGCATGAGCATCATTGCATACTATTACTTGTTGTGCCTTGACTTGATACCTATTGGACACCGCACAATTACTGACGGTTCATGTTGCACGAGCACTAAATTGTATGCTACAACCACACCGTTGGTAATTGCCATGACATGCACAACATATACACCTATGTGGTATTGTATTGTTATTGACATTGAGACGTTGATTCTTGTTCTATTACGCATATGAAATGCGTCATGCATACATACTTACATGTATATACACATACCTTGCTATAGCTACATATATACCTATGTGGTATTGTGTTCGTTATTGACATTTAGACGTTGATCCTTGTTCTATTACGCATATGAAATGCATCATGCATACATATTTACATGTATACACTCATACCTTGCTATAGCTACATGTGCACCTTTATATGATGTTGCATTGATTTTGGAGGAATTAAGAACCGCATGATATATTTAAAAACTAGATTCATTTAAAAGCGCGGTTTTTCCCTTGATATGCTCATACTACTGTTTTATGTTGCATATATCATATTTCATGGATTTACGCATTGAGATACGGATTTCATGTGATTTATGGATTTAAGAGCCGTGAGGATATTTCAAGAAAGTATACATTGTTTTGAAAACCCAGTTTCTCTTGATATGATATTTCGGTGCGTCCACCATGAGTTTTCTCGGTTCTGAGACTTGTGTTAGAAACCTGATTCGAGGAGCGGTAGGCACCGTCTGCGGGTACATGGTAGACCCGGTATGGTATCCCGGAGCAAGAAATGGTTTTTGTGGTGTAGACAATAAGCCTGGCGGAGGGAGTCTTACCTACCGGTGATAGTATAGAACCCGATGGGTATCCGGGGATACCGTGTGGGAGTTATGACATGAGATATATTGAAGGCCGATCTGGGTATGCGGCGCCTGAGAGATGAGTATTTACGTGTCGTTGATGGACACGAGTTTTCATGATGTTTCGAGTGTCGATGTTGGACACTCGAGTTCCATGAGATTTACAGATATAAGGGCCGATCAGAGTGACGGCGCATGAGGTATTAGGATTTGGGGTGTCGTTGATGGACACTGGGATTTTCCACGATGATGATTCAGTGATGATGTTACTCATACTCAGCATTTATTTGATATGCATTACTTCATGTATTTGTAGTACCTGATGGAGTACCTTGATCATGATTGTTGCATATCCATATTGCTATATTTATGCTATCAGATTGCATGCTATAGATTATCGTTGTTCGTGCATACCTGCGATTATCTGTGTGATGTTACTTACTATTCACGAGTTGGCAACTCACCCCCGTTGTGCCATAGTGTTTTGCAGGTTTGACCCTCAGAGTAGTCGCGGCAGGGCTTCTTATTATCTTTATTTTTATGGATACCGCTACGGTTGGCTGTGAGGCCATTTGGTATAGGTGGGGTGCGGCTATCCGATTCTATCTATTGTACATCTTATTGTATCTAGTATTCTCTATCTACCATTTCCATGTATTGACTTAGAGACGAGTTGTGAGGATCGATATTGTATTATTTTGTGACTCTGGGTGTCGTGCTCGTGTGAGCCGGCCTTTATTATGTAGTTTTACCTCTTTATATTGTTTTTCATTTATATTGTTTATTTTATCGCTACGGCGTCGTATATATATATATATATATATATATATATATATATATATGCTTGTGGTGGTTGTTTCCGCCTTTGGTCGTGATTTGCTCCCGTTTGGGGATCCTTATTTATATTCTATATTTGTACCCGTTTCGGGGCTAGTTTTTACAAAGGAGGTGCTGCCGAAATTTTGAAGAAAATAAACTTAAGTTTAAAGATTTTTACTTGAGATTTCCAAATGTTTTTAACAAAGTTTTCATCACTTCTTTTGATGGTTTAGATTTCTGGGTTTTCGGCTCACTTAAATTGCGTTGCGCCTGTTGACGTCACGTGGTTTAAGTGTCGGTCACGTGCCTAAATTTGGATCGTGACAATTTGTATCAGAGCGCTAGGTTTTACCTTTCGGAGTGTAGGATGATCTTGGTATGATGGAGTAGGTAGCTTAAGTAGAGTGACGTAGCGTGTGTATGTTCCGCGGCATACTTACGACACGGTACTCCGCCTAAGTGACCTTAAGAGGAGTTGGTTGAAATTCCTTCCGTGATTATATACATCCTTGTGATTCGATTTTTATGTTCTTATCGAATCCTGTTTTCATTTCCCACCATTATGCCGCCGAAGACTACGAGGGCGTAGAGAGCGGCCGCGAGAGCCGAGGTCAGGGCAGGCTCGTCGGAGACGAGGACTGACCAAGGCGGTACGCCCGTTGTACAGGAGCAGGCTGATCCACCTTCGACAGACCGTATTACTATGCTAGAGGCCGGTATGTAGGATTTACGCCAGATGATGGGGTCGTTAGTTGAGGCCAGTCGAGCGCAGAGACAGGAGGTTGACCTACCTGTTACGGTGACCGCGATGGTGCCTACTGTTCCGGCAGTCGTAGCTACAGCTACGGAGGTCATCACCGTATCATTATCTGAGTTCATGAGGCTGAAGCCTCCGGTCTTCACCGACACCGATACAGCTGAGGATCCGCAGTCGTTTATTGATTTGGGCAAGATCCTCCAGATGAAAACTCGCGAACTCTACCCATCTCGCGTCGGAACATCTCAGCGAACGACTGATCCTGGCGAGTCTTTAGGAAGGGGCAAAGCCGCAGGTCTTTCTCCTATGACCTGGACTGAGTTCGTGACGGTGTTTCTTGCCCGTTTCCTTCCGCGGAGCGTCGGGGATGCTCGAGCTCGCACTTTTGAGTCGTTACGCCAGACTCCGGGTATGACGGTGGCAGAGTACGATGTTCAGTTTACCCAGCTATGTGTGTATGCTCCATATTTGGTAGACACTGAGGAGATGCGGATCAAGAGATTTGTTCAAGGCCTGATTACCCAGTTGTTCCTCGCTATCTGCTCCCAGCAGTTTGACACATATGCAGCCACGGTGGATACAGCCCTACTGGTTGAGGAGCGTCTTTCCGAGACTTCGTTCATTCCGGGACCGAAGAGGGTCCGTACTGATGTATCAGCTCAGAGGCAGTTGGGTAGACGCCGCGACAGATTTCGTTCAGGTCGTGGGGTAGCAGAGGCTTGGGACGAGGCCAGTTATTTAGCTCTTACCCACAGGGTTAGCAGTCGTCATCTGGGTGTTTTGGGTGTGGCAGTCCACATCGGCTCGTTAGGGATTGTACCGTGATACGCCAGAGGGAGGCAGCGGTTCCGCATGTTAACTTACCACCTTCACCTCAGAGAGCATTGCCTCTTATGCTTGTTGTTGCTCCGCGTCAGACTCACGCGCAGAGAGGTCATGGTCGCGGAGGTTTTGTTCAGAGAGGACAGGTTGGCCGAGGCGGAGGACAGCCAATTGCCGGTAGAGGGCAGGATCGAGTATTTGCTTTGACTCATCAGGATACGCAAGCGTCCAATGCAGTGGTTTCAGAAACTCTTTCAGTATGTTCCTTCGATGCACACGTTTTGTTTGATCCGGAATCTACGCACTCGTATGTTTCTACACACTTCGTGCCAAGGTTAGGCCGAGAGTCGTGTTTGCTAGATCAGCAGTTTGTCGTGACTACTCCTGTTGGCGCGTCGCTTATTGCGCGACACGTGTTTCGATCGTGTGCCGTTCGTATTGGAGATAGAGATTCGTCCGTCGACTTTATCCTTCTTGAGATGTTGGACTTCGACGTTCTCCTGGGAATGGACTGGTTAGCTACTTGCTAAGCGTTCGTGGACTGCCGCGAGAAGACGGATAGGTTTTGTTTTCCCGACGAGTCAGTTCTTGTTGTGCAAAGGGACCGTGGTGCCGCCCCACACAGTTTGATTTCAGCCCTTTGCGCTAGCCGGCTTTTGAGGAAGGGATGTCGGGGATTCTTGGCTTTCATATGAGATACTGGAGCCACAGTAGATTCGTTGAACCAGGTTCCTATCGTGAGAGAGTTTCCCGACGTATTTCCCGATGAGTTACCTGAATTGCCGCCAGAGTGTGAGATTGAGTTTTGCATTGATTTAATCCCCGCCACGGGGCCTATTTCTATACCGTCTTACCGAATGGCCCCGGCGGAGCTTAAGGAGCTTAAGGATCAGCTGCAAGAGTTGCTTGCTAGGGAACTTGTACGTCCGAGTGTTTCGCTTTGGGGAGCTCATGTTCTGTTCGTCAAGAAGGACGGCAGTTTGAGATTGTGTATTGATTATCGTCAATTGAACCGAATTACGGTGCGGAATAGGTATCCTTTATCTAGCATTGACGATTTGTTTGATCAGCTCCAGGGTGCGGGACATTTTTCTAAGATTGATTTGAGATCAGGTTATCATCAGTTGCGGGTTCGGAATGACATTCCGAAGACTGCTTTTCGTACGCGCTACGGGCATTATGTGTTTTTGGTGATGTCGTTCGGACTCTCCAATGCCCCAGCAGCGTTCATGCATTTGATGAACCGGATTTTCAGGCCGTTTCTCGACCAGTTTATTGTGTTTATTAATGACATTCTGGTTTATTCCAAGAGTCGAGAGGAGCATGAGCAGCACTTAAGGATTGCTTTGCAGACATTGAGAGAGCACTAGCTGTTTGCTAAATTCTTGAAGTGTGCCTTCTGGCTAGATAGTGTTGACTTCCTGGGTCATGTGGTTACGGGAGACGGTATTCGTGTGGACCCGAGGAAGATCGAGACCGTACAGTTTTGGCCCAGGCCTGTATCAGTGACAGAGGTCCGTAGCTTTTTGGGCTTTAGCCGGTTATTACCGCCGTTTCGTGCAGGACTTCTCGAGTATCACTGCACTGCTGACCGGACTGACCAGGAAGGGGGTTCCTTTTCTTTGGACTGAGGCATGCGAGCAGAGTTTTTAGCAGTTGAAGACTCGGTTGACGACTGCACCAGTTTTATCCTTGCCTTCTGGATCGGGCGGCTATGTCGTTTACTGTGATGCTTCTCGAATGGGGCTCGGTTGTGTATTAATGCAGCATAATAAAGTTATCGTTTATGCTTCTCGGCAGCTGAAGAAGCACGAGCAGAATTATCCTACTCACGATCTTGAGATGGCCGCGGTGGTTTTTGCGCTTAAGATTTGGAGACACTACTTGTATGGGGAGTCGTGTCAGATTTTCACGGACCACAAGAGCTTGAAATACATCTTCCAGCAGCGGGACCTGAATTTGAGACAGCGTCGTTGGATGGAGCTCATGAAGGATTATGATTGCGAGATCCTTTATCACCCGGATAAGGCGAATGTGGTAGCCGATACTTTGAGTCGTAGGCCCGGGGGTAGCTTGTCCCAGTTGAGCGCAGTTCAAAAACAATCTTCTGCAGATTGGCATATCTTGTGCGACAGTAGAGTACAGTTTGAGTTCACTCCCAGTGGGGGTAGCTTGCTCATGTCCGCGCCCGTCCATTTCTACTTGATCGTATTTGTGAGGCATGGCCCGACAATGCCCGTTTGTCTGAGATTCTTGAGCATGTTCGGCAGGGTAGAGATTCGAAGTTCTTTATTGATGACCAGGATGTGCTACGTTTCGGGACTCGTTTGTGTGTACCTGATACCGATGGGTTGAGACGCGGGATCCTAGAGCAGGCACATCAGCCAACTTTTAATGTTCACCCAGGTTCTACCAAGATGTATCGTGACTTGAGAGATATCTACTGGTAGGCAGGGATGAAGAGTGATATTTCGGATTGTGTTTCGAGGTGCCTGACTTGTCAGCAAGTCAAGGCTGAGCATCAGAGACCGGCAGGTGAGTTGCAGCCTTTACCCGTTCCGGAGTGGAAATGGGAACAGATCTCCATGGATTTCGTTGTGGGTCCACCTAGGTCCAGTAGAGGGTACGACTCTATTTGAGTGATTGTTGACCTGTTGACGAAAGCGGCTCACTTCTTTCCAGTGAAGACCACTTTCGGTTATGCTCAGTTGTACATTGATGTGATTGTGCGTTTGCACGGCGTTCCCACATGCATCGTATCCGACAGGGGCACCCAGTTCACTAGCCGTCTTTGGCAGAAGCTTCAAGAAGCCTTGGGTACCCGCTTGTGTTTTAGCACCGCTTTCCATCCGCATACAGATGGTCAGTCGGAGCGGACTATACAGACACTGGAGGATATGCTTCGTGCGTGCGTGCTTGATTTTGGGGGCAGTTGGGATTATCTCTTGCCGTTGATACTCCTACAATAACAGTTATCAGGAGACGATTTAGATGGCGCTTTTTAAGGCTTTGTATGGAAGAAAATGTCGATCGCCAATCAGTGGGACCGAACTCAGCGAGAGCAGGATTTTGGGACCCCAGCTAGTTCAAGAGACTACGGAGAAGATCCAGTTGATTCAGGATAAGATGAGAGTAGCCCAGTGCAGACAGATGTCTTACGCCGACCGTCGTCGTCGCAGGCTCGAGTTCGCAGTAGGGGATCATGTATTCCTACGGATTTCTCCGATGAAGGGCGTAATGAGATTTGGGAAGAAAGGAAAACTTAGTCCCAGATTTGTAGGTCCTTTTGAGATTCTTGAGCGAGTTGGTACCGTTGCCTATCGTTTGGCACTTCTGCTCAGTTTCCCAGATGTTCACCCCGTATTCCATGTATCGATACTTCGCAAGTATCTTCATGACCTTCCTTATGCAATTCAGCACCAGACGATCCAGCTGGAGCGCGACCTTTCTTTCAACGAGCAGCCGGTGGTCATTCTGGATCGGCAGGTGAAGAAATTGAGGTCAAAGGTTATACCGTCCGTAAAGGTTCTTTGGCGTGGCCCAAACAGCGAAGAGGCACCTGGGAGACCGAGGACGAGATGAGG
This sequence comes from Agapanthus africanus, assembly GCA_030015575.1. Classification (NCBI taxonomy): domain Eukaryota; kingdom Viridiplantae; phylum Streptophyta; class Magnoliopsida; order Asparagales; family Amaryllidaceae; genus Agapanthus; species Agapanthus africanus. The sequence continues at coordinate 511,939,612 of CM057347.1, read as the reverse complement.
AAGAAATATCCCCATCTCTTCGAAGGTACGTGTAGTTAAAATTTTAAATTCGGGGACCGAATTTCTTTAAGGGGGGAAGATTGTAACGTTTTAGAAATCGTTTAGGCGGATTTTCCGATAACCGATAAAATAATTTGTGTTTTCTGTAAAAATCAAGATATAATCATTTTTCAATATAGACTTAAATGCATCTAGTTTAACTATGTAATTGCTAGTATGTGGTATTTATTTAGTCACTTATAATTATTAGTTCACTTAAATATTTTTCCTTAATTCATTATTCAAATATTATTATAAGCTTTTATTTAAGCATTTAATTAGTGGTAATTACAAATTGGAATGGGTTAAATATGAACCATGTCAACTTAAATACAAGTTTACAAATTGTTTTCTTTTTCTCCAATTATCTCTATGATTCTAGACTTTTCCAAGATTAAGGACATTAGAAAATATAGTGGATTAGAGATAAGATTGATGTGAGGTGTATTAATTAAGGCTTAAGGGTTAACTTAATCTAGAATTTTCCACACACACAACACTCTCCTCTCTCCTCACTTAGCCGAGCCTCTCCCCTCAACAGCCCCAAATTTTCCCCGCTTCATATCCACTTCAAAATCCTCAAAAAATGCCTCAAAAATCCACATTTAATCTCATTAATTCCAAATTTAATCCTTACCCATTATTCCTTAAGCCTAATCTATCTTGGATCAAGGAGCAAGTTAGCATTTTGGAGGCAATTTTGGGAGTCAAGTTTTCAAGTTTGATATCAAATTTGTGAGGTATAAATCCTAACCCTAAGATTTAATTGTTAGTTAATTACTTTAATCAACCTTATTAGGTGTTTAAATATGGTTTTAATTGGAAGTTAGAAATTTCAAGAATAGGATTTGAGATCAAGTTAGGGTTTTTGTTAATTGGATATGGTTATGTGTGCAGTTTAACATGTTTAGACATTCAAAATCTAGCCTAGTTGTTAAATTGTAAATTGTTAATTTCCAAATTGTCCAAACTAAGCTTTTTGCAAACTAACTTTTAATAAATCTAAAATGGGTGAGATTAAAAGTTTAGTAAGGGTTTGTGTGGCTTAATTAAGCTATTATGTGATTATTATGGCCACTAGTTTTGTTGAAATGTCTAGTTTTGGACTAAAATTGTAAATCGATGCTTACGAGATTTTTAGAATAAATCGATTTTGATTAAATTTTAGGTTTTAATGATATACAACCTATTTCTTATAATACTTGGTGTGTTATGAATGCGCGATCGATACGAACGGGTTCTAGGTTTGGTGGTTATCTCGTATAGCGATCTTAGTTAAGGTCGTGGCGATGTCGTACGCGTTTTGTGCACCAAGTGCACAATGTGTCTATCTTGTAGACGTTATTCTTACGTTTCGTTGTCTTTGTATCGGCACAGAATATTTAGCCTTATTTATTGTGTTTGTGAAATTTTAGGATCGATTGCGGGAACTTCGGACGCTACTAGAAAAAGGAAGCAGGTGGTTAGATTTACCTAGATAGAGATCATAGGTAAGTAGATTTAACATATACAGGGAAATCGCCCGTATGGCGCTATGCGTTGGGGCTAGATATGATATTATAGCCGTATGTTTATACACATATGAGTTGATTGTGCATGAGCATCATTGCATACTATTACTTGTTGTGCCTTGACTTGGTACCTATTGGACACCGCACCATTACTGATAGTTCATGTTGCACGAACACTAAATTATATGCTACACGCACACTGTTGGTAATTGCCATGACACGCACAACATATACACCTATGTGGTATTGTATTGTTATTGACATTGAGACGTTGATTCTTGTTCTATTACGCATATGAAATGCGTCATGCATACATACTTACATGTATATACATATACCTTGCTATAGCTACATACACCTATGTGGTATTGTGTTCGTTATTGACATTTAGACGTTGATCCTTGTTCTATCACGCATATGAAATGCGTCATGCATACATACTTACATGTATATACATATACCTTGCTATAGCTACATATACACCTATGTGGTATTGTGTTCGTTATTGACATTTAGACGTTGATCCTTGTTCTATCACGCATATGAAATGTATCATGCATACATACTTACATGTATACACTCATACCTTGTTATAGCTATATGTACATCTTTATATGATGTTGCATTGATTTTGGAGGAATTGGGAACCGCATGATATATTTAAAAACTGGATTCATTTAAAAGAGCGGTTTTTCCCTTGATATGCTCATACTACTGTTTTATGTTGCATATATCATATTTCATGGATTTACGCATTGAGATATGGATTTCATGTGATTTATGGATATGAGAACCGTGAGGATATTTCAAGAAAGTATGCATTGTTTTGAAAACCCAGTTTCTCTTTATATGATATTTCGGTGCATCCACTATGAGTTTTCTCGGTTCTAAGACTTGTGTTAGAAACCCGATTCGAGGAGCAGTAGGCACCGTCTGCGAGTACATGGTGGACCCGGTATGGTATCCCGGAGCAAGAAATGGTTTTTGTGTACAATGAGCCTGGCGGAAGGAGTCTTACCTACCGATGATAGTATAGAACCCGACGGATATCCGGGGATACCGTGTGGGAGTTATGACATGAGATATATTGAGGGCCGATCTGGGTATGCGGCGCCTGAGAGATGAATATTTACGTGTCGTTGATGGATACGAGTTTTCATGATATTTCGAGTGTCGATGTTGGACACTCGGGTTCCATGAGATTTACAGATATGAGGGCCGATCAGAATGACGGCGCCTGAGGTATTGGGATTTGGGGTGTCGTTGATGGACACCGGGATTTTTCACGATGATGATTCATTGATGATGTTATGTTTTATCCCATACTCGGCATTTATTTGATATGCATTGCTTCATGTATTTGTAGTACCTGATCGAGTACCTTGATCATGATTGTTGCATATCGATATTGTCATATTTATACTATCAGATTGCATGCTATAGATTATCGCTGTTCGTGCATACCTGTGATTATCTGTGTGATGTTACTTACTATTCACGAGTTGGCAACTCACCCCCGTTGTGCCATAGTGTTTTGCAGGTTTGACCTTCAAAGTAGTCGCGGCAGGACTTCTTATTATCTTTATTTTTGCGGATATCGCTACGGTTGGCTGTGAGGCCATTTGGTATAGGTGGGGTGCGGCTATCCGATTCTATCTATTGTACATCTTATTGTATCTAGTATTCTCCATCTACTATTTCCATGTATTGACTTAGAGACAAGTTGTGAGAATCGATATTGTATTATTTTGCGACTCTGGATGTCGTGCTCGTGTGAGCCGGCCTTTATTATGTAGTTTTACCTCTTTATGTTGTTTTTCATTTATATTGTCTATTTCTTCGCTACGGCGTCGAGAATATATATATATATATGTGCTTGTGGTGGTTGTTTCCGCTTTTGGGCGTGATTTGCTCCCGTTTGAGGATGCTTTATTTATATTCTATGTTTGTACCCGTTTCGGGACTAGTTTTTACAAAGGAGGTGCTGCCGAAATTTTTAAGAAAATAAACTTAAGTTTAAAGATTTTTACTTGAGATTTCCAAATGTTTTTAACAATGTTTTCATCACTTACTTCTTTTGATGGTTTAGATTTCTGGGTTTTCGGTTTACTTAAATTGCGTTACACATGTTGACGTCACGTGGTTTAAGTGCCGGTCACGTGCCTAAATTTGGGTCGTGACAAAGTTGGTATCAGAGCAGCTTTGGCTGAAACACATCTCCTTGCTGGTATGAACCCTTGAGCGACTCAACCCAAAGATGCTTGAGACCTCCAAACCTACATACCACCTACCTTGGAAGATGTCTCTGAGCTACGATCGTAGGCCAGCCAAGCCAAGGCTTCTACCGCTGCGTCTCTGCCGGCGACTTTCTAAGGTTGGTTTAGGTTCATCTGTCTTTCCGAGGTCACCTGCCCGAACGAATATCTAATAGCCTAACCAGCGAAAGCGAAAGCACAAGCAGTAAGCACGGAAAGGAAGGAGCTAGCCATACACACGGGAGAGTCAGGCAAGTCTCGGAGTCGGGATTAGCTAAAAGCATTCAAGAGAGCAAAGCGGTCTCCAGTGGTCGTCAGAGGGTCAGCTAGGATGGTTGTCAGTTAAAGCAATAGGGTTAGGATAAGACAAGGGTATAGTACATTCACCGTAACGTCATGTAGTGATCGAGTCATTCAATGAGCATTCTCAATATTATGCCTTTTTCGTATCAACGCTTCGGAACAAAACAAGACAATTCATTAGGCTCGGTCAACCGGAATATGTATTATCCATATGGGACATCTTCCAATTGAGAAGATCTATCGACCTGAGACGAAGAGAAAGGTCTATCTATTTTCTTTAGTTATTCAGTTAAACCAATGATTCGTTATTGGAGCATATAGCAACAACCATTTCATCGGGCATGCGTATTTTTTATTTTCCGACGGGGTTCATTAATGGAAATTTTTTGATGTAGTGAGTAATACTCCCCGATTTCAATCTCCTACTGGGAGATGTTCCTATAAGAGAAAGAGGATAGCCCTACCCGGCGCTTCAACAATTTATTGCTATGCGAGAGTTCTTGGCCACCTGTCCCGAGGATTCAAAGGATCCGGAAGTAATCCGTCTCAAGTTGATAGCCAGGAAGACGGGCGATGAGTTCAAACGATGTACATCTCTCTATGAAGAGATCAAAAATAAGGTGACTTCCTTACTTCAAGATTAGATCAAGGAAACGGGCCTGGTTAACGCGGAAGGTCTTCCCTCCACGGAGGCTCTGGTTGATCAGATCATAGAGGAAGATCATTGTGCAAGTCAAAGTAAACGTCTGAAGAATGAAGAGAATGGAGATTTTCTTCGAGATCTTCACCTTTCTAGTAGGCGCCCCGCGAAGCTGGTCCAAGCTCTCAACAAGAACCTGGCTCTTCCGGCGAAGCATCTTATTAGAAAGACGGTCCTTGATTATGCAGAATCAAGGGGACGGAGGGCTGGCGACTAGCTTCTACAGCTTCAATCAATGGCTAAAGCTACCTTTCATCAATCAATGAATGATTGGGTTCGAGGACCTGTTGGTCAAAGGAAAGGGGAGGTCCAGATTCCGGGACGAAGCCGTATGACGCGAGAGTCTCACGTACGGTTCCTTTGAGAAGGGTGTGATACCACCACCTATCAGGCCCGACAAGCGGTCCACAGAGCTGCATCCCTACTCACCCGGTCCATGCACATCGCACTCTCCAGGAGGTTGGCCGCCTATCCTAGATCTTCCCATTTCCAAGAAGATCCCGGGCTCGATCTGGTTTAGTATCAATGTGAATCTTTTTCCGTTTCTATATATATGGGTCCGTGCAGCATTTCCACAATATCGTTATGATCAATTAATGGGACCTGTCCGGAAAGTGTTCTTGCCTCTATCATTAGCTCGGGTAGTCCCCGTTTCTGGTGTTTCAGTCACCTTTCAATGGCTCCCTTAATGTATGTGCCAGGAAGTTTCTGAAGAAGCGGGCTACTCCCCGAAAATGCCCCGCTCCGCTGTTCGTTTGTCTTTAGGGATTCATTGCTCGTTCTGCGGTTATCAGTAACGTGGCCAGCCGTCTTTATAGAATAGGGCTGCGGGCAGGAGGGATTTGTTTTGTTTGTGCAATGTTGCTCGCAACACCTTTCCTCTGGCGAACCTGCGATCGCCGTCTCTAACTGAATGCTCAACTGAGGCCGTGTACAACCACCTTAACCGCACAAGCCTGGGCTGGGCCTACCCCCATCCCTAGAGGAGCTGTATGAGGCTGAAGCTCCACGTACGGTTTTGAAGCCGAGCCTTTCCAGCAATGGGGCCTAGGGACCAATATGATGATTGGTTTAGGTAGGGCGGTCGGCCTACTATGGGCACCTGTAGGGATTAGTGCGTGAGACCGCGATCCACAAAAGCATAGGACTCACCCTTGACTTGGGAATGGAGAAGGGAAACATAGCATGTCACAAGAGCGAGGCGAGGGGGAGAATTCCCTACAGCGAGAGGGACGCCTCGCGAGCCGGGCTTTGGAGATGAGGCCTTTTGGCGAAGCCAAGTCAATTTCGGACCACCAAACCCTACAACGGATGAGAAGGACGGGGGAAGCGTGTAACCCTGCAACTGATGAAAAGGACAGGGGAAGCGTGTACGTTGTCACACTCCCTGCCTTCAAAAGGTGCCTATAGGACGGGCCAGACGCAGCAGAGCGACGACCCGGGAGCGGATTCCCCACCAGCAGGGGGACAGGAGACGACCATCTCGAGGCACATCATGACCTACAGGCAACACCGACGAGACCCAGGAAGGCAACCCGATTAGGAGTCCAAGGATCCATAGTACCTGCAGCCTCCCGGACTTCATATTCATCATTTTGGAAAGTGGGCGTAAGGGATCTCTTTTCTGCAACGGACAAAAATCAGCGGAGCAGATTTGACTCGGCACAACCTAACGATACATCCAATACCAATGATCTGTGTCTATTGAGACTCGACTCCTTTTAGATATCATACTTTTCTTAGATAAAGAGCTAGTGTCAATAAAAAGGCTAATTACAGAGGTCGGCGGCGCCCTTGAAAAGATTTTCTCTCACAAGCTAGCACTGGATGTGCATCCATGAACCCGCTTCTGAAGAAGAACGCGAAGCACTATTAAATTTTTGACCGATAAGTGACAAAGGAATACATTATGTTTAGCTTAAAGGTACCTCATTCATACGCCGGTATTATCACCTCCAATCCGTGGAAGGCCACTACTTCTTTATGTGTCTATTACTGACACCGCAATGGGTGCAGTCTCGGCACAACATGACGACACTGGAAAGAAGGGGGCAATTGACTTATATAGTTATAGTCAAACCCTCCTCGACTACGAAACTCGCTACACGCAAATAGAAAAGCATTGTCTTGTTGTAGTGTGGGCGACTAAAAAACTCCGTCAAACCATGTTGTCCTATCCTGTGAAGTTACCGACTCGAATGGATCCTGTCAAATAGATATTCGAAAAACCTGCTATTCTATTACTGGACGAAGATCTCGATGGCAAAGAATGTTATCTTAATTTGAAATGACTTATTTCACTCAAAAAGCAAGACAGGGGCAAGCAGTAGCAGATAGCTTAGCCAACCCCCCAGAGGAGTCATACGAACCAGTTCATACTAACTTCCCTGATGAAGATATCCTATTTTAAACCGAAGAAAAAGATGAAGGGAAAACTTAGACCTGCTTTCTTCGATGGTGCACTTAACGAAACTGGAACAGGCATAGGAATCGTCCTCCTCTCACCAGAAGGAGTACTAATACCTCAAGCAACTCAATTGGTTTTTCCAGCAACCAACAACGTGGCCGAGTACGAAGCGTTCATCGTGGGATTAACAGTAGCCCGACAACTAATAGCAAAAAGTCTCAAGGTCATTGGTGACTCTAAGTCATCAGTCAGGTTTTGGAATCCTGGAAAACCAAAGAACCAAGACCATTTCAAAGGCGTATCATGTTTTGGCTGAACACTTAGTTAAAGGATTTGAAGAGGTAGAATGATTGCATGTGTAGAAAGAAGAAAACAAGTTAGCAGAAGCTTTGGCCACGCGAGCGTTAGTTATTCAGTTGCCCGTATATCGCTCAATGGGATCGAGTCCCTCGTCATTGAGAAAGTCTCGACCGTGAATTTACTGAAAGACATCATATCACTCAAGAGAATAATGAATGAAACCCGGAAGTAGATACGACCACAGATGACCCTAATGATGGAAATCCTTGGTTCTTTGACATTAAGAACTACCTCCAAGGTCAACATCCCGAAATATGCAACCGCAAAGGAAGCCATAAGGCGAATGTTATCAAGATACGCATGCTCACGAATTGAACTCGAACCAATGCAAAAATTCCCTCTTACTAACTACTTATCGAAAGTCTGTCGTGAGGCTGTTGTCCTCCTCATTATAGTCTTGCCTGGAAAATCCTAATGAACTTGATAGAATTTAGTAAAAGAATGGATGAAATGGAAAAAATAGATTCCGCAACTGGGTAATGCATTCGATATGATTCCACTGAGATGGAGAAATCAATGCTGTCTAACGTGATCGATTATCTCGGGCGAGTCAACAATTCGGATGAGGCTATGTACCCGAGTAAATATGATTTGTTTTCAAGATCTTTTGCTCATCCGATTGATCGGTAATTCGACCGACGTAAGGGCATTAGCGCTGGCCTTCCACTACATTGAATTGAACCATTTGCTTACGAAACATATCATCGCTTCGTGCTCTTCCCTTATGCATTGATGATTACTGAAGACGTGCTTGCTGCAATAAGCTGAGCCGCTTCTCCGCTACGAGTCACTTTCGTACCGCCCTTTACGCGGATAATGGAATTTCGTGCTTTGTTGCCGCGCCCGAGTCAAAGGCACGTTCTCTTACCTCGTTCTACTCAGCCTCTTAGAAAGCGGTCTTGTTCTGTTACGTCATATGATCTCCGTCCCATTTACTTATTGCTATAATGACAATAGTGCATGCTTCTACGGAATGAATAGATGAGCAAAGCGCTTCACCTTTCCTATATATCGAAAGAGGATTTCCTCAGTCTATACTTATTAAGCCGTCCTCCACGAAATAAAAAAGCTCCTTGTGCATTCCTTTCAATAAAGAAGTGGTGATCGATCATCCTGACTAATTCCGACAAAGGAGAAGGACCATTCCCTTCCTGAAAGCTATCTTTCTTCCACCGCTCAGCCACACATCTCTTTCTCTTCAAGTGAGCGATCGCTCAACATAGGCTAGCTCGGCCTCCGAAGAATTGGAGAATCCGCTTGCTTGCAGAAGGTTGGACGAAGAAGTACTTCTATAATATAACTTATATACAAGATCTTTTCTCTCATACTGATGCTGACAACCTTCTAATTATTTCTAGAATCTCGTATTAGGGTGAAAATAATGAGCATTTTCTTCTTCGATCGAAAGATTCAGCCGGTTGGTCCCGCCCTATCTCACAGATAGCGATCTTGATATATCAATCTTCTTCTTATGTGATGCATCTCTAGCAAGTTGGTGGGTGGCTCCTTCGTTGGTAGAGCCGCACCACACAGACGCAGCCTAACCATTTTACGAATCGTGAGATAGATTAAGACCATCCGTACAAGACCCAGCCGGTTCTACGTGATCCGCACTAGAGGCACGGTAGCCTTTCATAGCAGAGTATTGCCCTTTGAAAGCGCCTCCCAATTCAATGTCGTCTTTCTAGACCAAAACCACACAAGGTTTGTGAACGATGGATGAGAAATGATCGATTTCAGACAGGATAAGATCGTGGATTCGCATCCCCCTGTAAAGTAAACATCTCGCTAACCGGGCCGGGTAAGTCAGCCCTTCGATCAGGACTCGAACCCAAAGCCAGAGATGTACTTCTTTGACACTCGGTGAAAGACCTTATTTTAGCTATCATCTTGTCCGGTTCACAACCCTACATCCGGAGCTAGACAAATACTACTAACGCTCCTGACTTCGTTTTGGACTTTATTATACATAACGTAACGTATATGCTTACCACGGGTCGGCAAGCTTTAAATGAACTTTCATCTGATTGACTCCAATTGGTTCTAAGCGTTCGTATCCCGGTAGTGCGCACATAAGCGCGTACGTTTAGTGCGACCCTCTCACTTTTCTCTGATTCGTGTGCAAAAGAAAAGGACTGAGTGCCGGATCTTGGATAGGTGTCCCGACCCAAGCCAGATACAAAATGTGAATCAGCCGAGAGGAAAAGGGGGCTAATGAGAGCAAATACTGGGTCCAGAAATAGGGGGGAGCCATATAAAACAAGGAAGGAGACCCAAAGCAAATCTGATACAGGCATTTCGTCGAAGAGAAGAAATTGCCATGAAAGACCGCTAGAGATGCAGTTATGCCCCAAACTCAAGAAGGAGGTATGTTGAGCCGGGAGGTAGCATGGGCTACCAATAATCTTTCTTGTTAATCAATTCTAATAAAAATGATATGATTCAACCTCAAACCCTTTTGAATGTAGCAGATAACAGCGGAGCTCGAGAATTAATGTGTATTCGAATCATATGAGCTGGTAATCACCGATATGCTCATATTGGTGACGTTATTGTTGCTGTAATCAATGAAGCGGTGCCCAATATGCCTCTAGAAAGATCAGAAGTAATTAGAACTGTAATTGTACATACATGTAAAGAGCTCAAACGTGACAACGGTATGATAATACGATATGATGACAATGCAGCGATTGTCATTGATCAAGAAGGAAATCCAAAAGGAACTCGAGTTTTTGGCATGATTGCTCGGGAATTAAGCTTACCATGAATCTGCATTTGACTAAAATAGTTTCATTAGCTCCCGAGGTATTATAAATACTAGTAGATGAAACTATGATATAGTTATAGTAGCATATCTGAAATGGATCAAATTGGTAGTTGTGTCTCACGCGTATACTTTAAATAATGAATTTCATAATTAATGATTGAATAATTCAAGTAAAAAAACATGTTGATTATATCAAAATTAGGAAGCACCAATAATTCGAATTCATTATGGGCAGAGACGCGATTGCTGATATAATAACTTCTATAAGAAATGCTCACACGAGTAAAAATGGAACGGTTCGAATAGCGTCCACTAATATCACCGAAAACATTGTTAAAATACTCCTACGAGAAGGTTTTATTGAAAACGTTCGGAAACATCAGGAAAGTAATAAATTCTTCTTGGTTTCAACCCTGCTCCTGGTGTTCGAACTAGTTATTAATGGTCGGCAACATGGCTTTTCGGTATGCGTTGCGAACACTTTCATTTATTTTTAGCGTCTCATCTTCTCTGGAGAAGCTAAAATCGAACGGATAGAGCAGATGGTCCAACTACAGAACTTCTTCTTTTTCATTACTTCCATGGTCGTGCCTCGTGGCACGGCAGCACCCGTACTATTGAAATGGTTCGTCAGTAGAGATGTTCCCACTGGTGCCCCTTTTTCCAATGGTACTATAATTCCTATTCCTATCCCTGAATTCCCTTTTTTGGTTTATCTACATTCCAGGAAATTCATACGCTCCATGGACAGAGCAAAAAGTGGAGTGTTGGTCAGAGCAAGCCGCCCTATTTTATTACCAAATATAATTGGTAGAAGGTCATCCGCTAGAAATGCTTTATTCGTTTTGTTCCCGTTCTTCATTTCCTTCTTCTCGAATCCATAGGGGACATGTCATATTTAGAATCTTTCTGCGGTATGCTCTGTTCACAATTTTTTCGTACTCTCTTCTCTTTACCCCGTGATAGGTCATCGAAGCGTGAGCAGACGCGGAGAAGGAAAGGCCAAACACTTCGGCCTAACGGGAATGAGCAACGACGAAAAGACAAGATGAGGTGCCCCGGGCACCCCCATATAGAAAGAAGGGTCGAAGGTTTTGGAACTGTAGCTTTCCCCGCCCCCGCCCCCGCCCCCCTTCATCGAGTGGTGCTTGTTTGGGGGGTGTGCCGCCAGAAATCGGGCTTGAAGCTCTCGCCTTACCAACGAGCCGACTGCTGATGGCTGTTGGTCACGATTACTACATAAAAGTGAAGATTCATCTTCCTATTTCACATGGAGGAGTGTGCATCTTTATGTTGGGTGTTCTTCTGTCGTGCGGCCCAGCGGCTTATGTGCGACCTATGGCCCACGCCTTCTATTTGTTCAGGGCGGGCGGCGTGAACTCTGATTCGATCCGGGTATTCAATCCCGCCGCTGAGATGCTCAGTTGACTCCTTAACCTTGATAGGAAGATGGCTTATTCCAAAATTCGTGCATAAGGGTAAGGAACTTTGGATGAATTAATACGAATGGGTGTAAGCCTCGCTACTCGGAAACACCCAGTGCTGACCACACTGAGAGAGACGAAAGCGCGGGTAATGCCAGTTGGCGAAGTGGCGTTAAGCATCCCTAGTGGTACGCAAAGAGAGGTCTTGATGATATCATCTACGTCTGTACCGCTCCTTATGGAGTAGATCCCGCATCCAACCAACCCTTTGTTTTACCAGGGAACGGGAGAATTCCCACTAACGCTGGCAGGCCAACCGGGCCGTGAGCGCGGTGGGAACGGGCTTTCCAAAAAGCCAGCCCCGGCCGGGGTCAGCATAGAATGAAGGGGACGGCCCTAAAGTTGTGTTGGCAAAGAAAGTGGGTTGCGGGCGGATAAAAGCGGACGTGGGGACTCGGGTCACGGCGTAGCGTAACTAAGAGAGCCATTCCATTTAGGTTAGGGCGAACATGATCGTAATTTGGGCGGGCACGAGCGATCTGGTGTCCGAGCCGATTGGTCAGACGACGACTACTGCACTTATGAGATTAGTATTAGCCGCCTATCCCGGAATGGACTGGGATGGAATTGAAAGAACGCGAAGCGCTATAGGGTCGATTTTTTGGGGGTGGGGGAAAAACCTTGCTTCTTCACAAACCTTTTATCCCCGCCCCGTTTCCTGTCCGTCCCGACCGGCAGCAGCTGGGTCTCCCCATCTCTCCTCAACTTCCCCCGGTCTTCGGCCCGAGCTGTATGAGGCAAAAACTCGTCCCGCGTACGGTTCGGAGGCCGAGCCCCACCCCCCAGCAATAATGGTGCGGCTTAGGTCAACTAATACGAATAAGATACAGTTCACTCAACGATTGCCTTTGGGTCCCGAACTCCATATAGGTAAGGAGCGTTGTTGTTTGCGAGGTCTCGATCATTTACATGGACCCACTTCTCATTCCATTTGTGGTAATTTGATGATTTATAAATCGTCCCCAACGAGCGATCGGTTCATGTTTGAGCATGATGAATCACTTCATGCCGACCTGTTGCCAATAAACCTTCCTGTCTTATATGAGAATGGAAAACTGGAGCATTTTCTGCATCGGTGGATGAAGAATCACGAACATAAGAATTTATGGTTTACCATGTTCCCAGAAAAAAGATTTTTTTCCATTCGAGAAACGACGAGCACGACTAAAGTGGCTATACATACAAATCCATTTACGGATCTATATGCTCTGATTGGAACTGGAAGTTCCAGAACTGGCGGATGGTATACCACAATAATGAAACTGCCTTTTCTTTTTAGTATTCGGATAGGATTTCTGTTGGCTTCATCGGGAGGCTCGCGTAGTTTGTTACGTCAATTCAAAAAGGATAAGTTGCATTGGAATCGAGAAAGTTCCGTGGAGTTCATAATTGCATAAAAGGTAGTTAACTTGAACAAGAAAACGGATGCAGCAAGAAAACACTCAGAGAACATGTATTGTGAGCCTTTCAAATCGCATTCCTTAACCTAAGGAAATTGATAAAATGAGAAATGCCAGCCGATGCCTGCTTCACTGTAAATAGACTATTATCTGGCTACTGAAAGACTCTACTCCCCCTATGCATTTCCAGTCTTTCTCCCTGACCCTGGGGTATAATGTGGGCCTTTCTTTCCCTCTTTCATTCCTTGATTGGCTAATGCCATGTTAGAGGAGGGATTGATAGATTCACGGATAAGCCATCCCATCTCGAATGAGATGTCGGAAGGAGGGGTCGAGGGCCTAATATCTGCCTGCCACCCTTGGGGTTTTAGTTTGAGTTTCAATTCCTGTGGGAGTTGCTTTGCCCTCTTTTTGCTAAGCCCTGCAAGTTCTGTTACATCCTGCCCAACTATGGTTAAGATGTCTAGTGCCAGTGGAAGGCCGGTCTTAATATCTCTTTTTTCTTTCTGGCTGTAAGTGAAAAAGCCAGTTAGAGATTTCAAAGATAGTTAGATTTGTAGAGAGAATGTGAAAGCAGAATAGTCAATAGCCCATCACATCTCCCTAGCGCCAGTTAGAGAAAGCTTAATGGAGTTGGAGTGTCAGATATATAGTTTGAACAGTCCTAATAGTTTCCCTCAACCTTTCGTACGAGTTAGAACATCCCGGAAGTAATCCCTGCATGCCATTTACTTTTACTCTTTATCTTTATCCTTGCCTGCCTAGAGGTTTGAGTTCTCTCGAGTATCAATGGGAGCAGTTTATGAATTCTCAGTATCAATAGTAGCTCTTCTTTCTTTATTCCCAGTGTAAGTGTAAGAGTCTTTACTAGTGGCAGTCCTTCTGTCTTCCCCTTTGTAAGCAAGTCTAAGGTAAGGCCTTTTGTCAGCCCTATTGGTTTCTTTTGATTTTAGGAGTTCCAATCTCTTTTATAAGACGGTCAATTGAGAAAATGAGAAATGCCAGCTATATGAGAATGCACATTCTTGAAAATCTTTCCTTAACCTAGGGAAATTGATAAAATGAGAAATGCTAGCTATATGAGATAATATGGAACCGCAAATCGACATGTAGCGCCAAGGGAAATTGATAAAATGAGAAATGCCAGCTATATGAGATAAGATGTTTCTCATATATAGATGACGACATTAGACTTGAGTAAATATTCAATACTCCTCCCTTTCAAGAGAACTCATTTTCGCTATATCGAAGAGGTATCCAAGAGCTCTAGAAAAAACTAAGAGGCGGGTAGGATCAGACGAGAGGAAAGGATTTCCCCGATTCGCACCAAGTTTTCTCTGTCGGGCATGGCCAAGGATTGACCCGGGGTTAGACCACTCTACGGAACCCCTTTGGATGACTGCTCTGTGCTTGCAGGTATCTTTCGTTCTTCCGGCCAGGACCAATTCCGCCTAAGGCCATGATCGAGTCATGACGAGCTAGACTGATGACGCTCTTTCAAGGACCGGCAAAACTCTCTAATGTTGATGATCAAACGCTGCTTCGGATGTGTGTGAGAAAGAAGCTTCTCACAGATATTGACTCTTAGATAGATACCAGCATAGTATCTTAATTAACAGTTTCTTGAACTTGGTTGCACTCGTAAAGCGAGCGATAGCTTAAGAGAGCAGCGAAAGAAGATAAGATGATATTTCCTGACTAGCAAGTGGAGGATCAATCCAGTCTCTGATGGCGTAGCTGATGTGTCATGCTAGGAAGCTAAGCTAAAGCATTTATTCTTTCTCAACAGGAGTGAAAACCTTCCTTTATGCTGACAGAACGGAGAGGCAGGCAACAAAGAAGGAACCAGGCTAGGGACATGGTAATAGCAGTCTCTGTTCACTCATGCTTGCTGGATTTTATTTGATATAGTCTTTTACGTCAAAGTTTAAGAGTATTTTAAGTATAAGTTTGCTCAATGAATCGGGGGCGGACCCATAAAGATATAAAAGAAGTTGCTGGCTGCGGAGTGAAGTTTATAGAGTCGTAAGCTTCCAGCTTTCAGAGAATGAAGTTAAGTTGGCCTTTCATGGTGACGAGATTTGGGATAGAGATAGATGCCATAGGTCGAGATTAGAGAAAGAACAGGGGCGATTGCAGAACACAAACAGCGATGAAATGAAGGCTTTTGACTTACTTAGATAGGGCTTTAGAGGTACCGAGCCTTTTGTGCTCTAGCGTAGAGTGAACATTCCTCGAGTCACAAGCCTTCGCGGCCTTGCTCGATACCTTGGAGTTATTGATCGGCTATTCCTGCATGATTGATTAGGAAAATCCACTGACCAAAGGTTTGCCCCTTAAGTAGAAAAACAAAACTAGAAAGATATAAGTCAACCTTGCCTTAGGTCAATCCCTTTTTGAACAACCTCTTCTGATTCACTTCCTGAACCACCAGCATTGGCTTCATTCTTACCTATGATATACCCAAGAGCCGATTCGATAGCAGTAACACCGGTTACGCTTACACCAACTGCAGGAAGGCAAAGGCAAACAACAGATATAGACCGGTAAGACCAAGAGCGGAAATGAAGGCAGCTTCTATGCCAAGAGCGTTTGCGTTGAGGAGATCTGAGTCTTATAACCGGTGGTAGAGGACTGGCAATTGAATCACTAACCGCAGTTGCTGGACTAGCACTTCAATTAGCTGTGACAGTATCCGTTGGTGCCGTTTTTAGAGTGAGCGTTCCCGCTGCATTGAAAATAGGAAAGTGTTCAATTAACCGGTGTAAGCCTATCCACTCTTACTGTAAGGGTTTCCGGTGTGCTAGAATCAATGGCAGAGAATGCGCTGTGAGGAAGAAACTCTTTGGCAACTATTGAATACGGTCTGTCTTTGAGAATCAACTGCTATTTATTGAAGGAACTACCGGGACAAAGCCAATCACACATTTCTACTTTCGACCAGGTAAAGATATCCACATCTGAGGAAGAGCCGGGATAATCGTAGACTAAACAGAGAGGACGCAAACACATTCATTTCTTAGTAGTTGAGTCAATTTTCTTCCTTGAAAGCGTTTAGCCAGCAGCTACCTTTCTTTGAGGTATTTATTGAACCGAAGTCACTTCCTATACCGCCAATAAGTTAAGGCAGGTAGCTGGGCCTGTTGAGAGCTCATGATTGGACGTAAACCTGACGATTGGGCTATCCAAACCTAACATTCGCCTCTAATCTGTTGATGATCCTATTGTGCCTTGTTTTTGGCAAGTGGCTGCCCCTAGCGACGCATCCCGACCGTGTCCATCCATGACGTGGCCGAGTTCATTTCCTCCAGCAAGGCTCGAGCGTCTCTCATTTCCTCTACCTAGGAGTTAGTTTAGGGAGTAGCGCCCTCAAGAGAGTCAGTCCAGGCAACCAACGTCTGGCACAGTGAATAAGAATCCGTAGTGTCTAAGGGTTTCAGTCCAATCGAGAAAAGAAGTAAATGAAAAAGCAGTGCCCAAAGATGCTTACAGGCGCAGAAAGAATGTTTCCTGTAATCCCGAGAGAGGGGGTTTACGCGCTCGAAAAATCAAACTTACCTCCTTACCGCTCCATGGGAAGCCTTACTGTCCTTTACCTAACCTACTCGCTCGCCGAGCTTCTTTTATCTTGGTTATTGGCTTTTTTACTCAAGTTAGAGCTTTTCTTTCCTGGCTTTTTCACTCGAGTTTTTTAATTGACATTACCTTGGCTTTAGCTCATTTTTTTTCGTTTCTTCCCCTAAATTAAGATATTTTATTTGATTCCATCCCTCGAAGTAGGAAGTTTTTGAAGAATGGCAATGAGAAATTTTTGCAATAGTAGTCTCGTAATTGCAGGTGCTGGTGAAAGAATCGCTTCTGGGGCTGAAGTTAAAGGAGCTTGAATAGACATCGAAATTATAATAGAAACTAGGCCTGCGAGCAGCGAGTGCCCTTTGGTTGTTACGGGACTGTCAAACCATAGGCACCTTACCGCCCCTTTCTTTTTTGAATTCGAAAGAACGGGACGGGGGGATGAAAGACAAAGAAAGGGGCTTATGATCGGGGAAAAGGAAGGGGCGTGGTTGATGTGTCACTGGGTCGGTGGGCAACCCGTAGGAAGGGGGCGACCTGCCGAATTCACATCAGAAATCGCCAACATGAACACAAACGTCATCGTCGAATTTTGTATAGAAACAAACCACTTCTATTCTCGGAGCTGAGGTATATGAAGAATTGCTTTTTGGTCCCTTTCGTCCAGTGGTTAGGACATCGTCTTTTCATGTCGAAGACACGGGTTCGATTCCCGTAAAGGATAGGTACTTATTCCAGGCCGGCGGTATCATTGCTAAGTGATCGCTTGCTATCTGGCTAGAAAAGGTGGTCCGGAAGCTTTCTCTCTCCCAGCAAGCAAGACGAGATAAGATCACCACTTCTCAGTAATGGACTTCCTTGAATTCTTCCTTATCCAGACTATAACAAGTCAGCAAGTTCAAACTACCAGCAAGAAAACGGATTATATGCAAGGCTTTGAAATATAGCACGCGTTATAAAAACCAATTGAGCATGCTATATTCAATCGCGCTCATCCGGCACAACCAAACAACGGAGTGAGCGCTGGCGCGAAAGCCGTTGTGCGGTAGAACATCCGTTTTCTTGCTCAAGTATGAACTACCTTTTTTTTGAAAGACGCGGCTTTCAAACGGGACATCAAAAGTGGGAAGTTGATTGTTGGCAATGTCTTCCTCACTCTCGTATAGGTGAACTTGGTTCGTTCAATGAAAAGGGATAAGAAGGATCCACTGGGAATGAATGGGAAGACTGGAGTAGTATCTTCATTAGCCGGAAGGAATTAGTCTCCACTAGCGTAATTCGAAGAACGAACAAGAAAAGGGTGACTGTTTAGGTAGGAGGATAGATGTGGTCCAATGGCTAAATCTCTGCCAGCTTCTTGTAGACTGGCAGCCCCCGAAAGGAACCTTAACCTCCCGGGGGGATGGTAGACTTTTTCTTCGCCACGGGGGACAACGAAGCCCTTGGTAAGAAGCAAGGGGGAAAGACAAACCTCAAGGAGCACCAATCTCCCACGGCGAACATCTATCTGCACGAAGTCGACCTAGGGATAGAAAGAAAGATACAGGAAAGGAAAATGAAATAGGGTTAGTTTGAGATACGCGGACGGGGAGTACGCAGCCGAACAACCGCTGGGGCTTCCAGCAGTGATAGCTAAACTAACTAGATGGGCCGCCAAAAACCTGGAGCAACCATTTATCGGAAATCAACGTCGGATCCCGGCTATCTGAAAAAGGGGCATTCTGAAGCGGAGGATCACGAAATGCAAGAAGGGGCGAACCAAGCGCTTGCGCGAAGAAGCGAATCAATCAGAATGGAGACAAGGATAGGAGGAGAGGTGAAAGAGTGCGAGCGCATCGCACTGCCGCATAAACAATTGATTCGTGGATGAGCAACCTTTCTCTGGAAAGGAATAGTGAAAAGCCATGTAACTTGGAACGGAACAGCTTACTTACTTTTAGTAAGACCACTTGACTTTGGTAAGCTAAATGAAATTATATAAGCATGGTTGCAACCAAAACAAGAGCTAGCTTCGTCATGTTCTTCGCCTGAACATATATATAGAAGAAGCCACCCTCCCTCCGGTCACCTCTGTAGTAGAGTAGCTTGCAACTTGAAATTAGATAAGAAAGATTGAGCAAGTCAAGGGAGAAAGAAGTTGTCCCCTCTTCTCTGGTAACCCTCCGCCGGTCATATAGAGCGCTCCGCCCGCCACCGCATATGTAGAAAAAGAGGAAGGGAAGAACAACCGCTTGACTTTGGCACATGATGTGGCGGGTTTGGCTAGGTAACATAATGGAAATGTATCGGACTGCAAATCCTGGAATGACGGTTCGACCCCTTCCTTGGCCTCGGGGAGTAGCGAGCAGCACAGAACTTTTCTCGGTAAAATGGCTTTTGTGAGAAAGATGCATCAAAAATTATTGAACTTCACAAGAAATACAAGATTCGAAGGAGCTTCAAAATTCCCCTATCTCTTAGGTAGCGTACTTGAGTAGTGACCCCTCCGGGGGTCCTGGGTTGCTTTAGCGCGCTAGCTGGCGGGGAAGAAGTCCCTTAAGAAGGCGACCAATAGCAAAGATCGGACATTTCATAAGTCCCATTCCCAGGAGAAGGTACACACATCAGTCGGAACTAGATCGCCCAACGTCAAGTGAGTCTTGGCGACAAACGCATTAGATGGGTGAAGACAATGCAGAGTAGTACCGTCCACAGTCCAGAAGACTACGAGATCCACTAAAAATAAGTCGAGTATATACTTTCTATTATACTCGTAAAAATCTCATGTCTTTCACATACGAGTGAGAAAGCGCTTCCCTCAGAGCAAACGATTTCATGGGAGGGGCCGCTATCAATCTTTCCGTTTTTATCTGGATAGCCAGGTGTCGATAGCATTAGTATGTCATCTGCGTATAGCACATCTACGCTGGAATTGTAGCGCCGAGATGGTCTCCGTCTTCTCCGCGCCCGTGTTCACCGCCGATCAATTTCATTTATTTACCAGCAAGAAATCTTAGAAACTTGCGCTAGCGCTCAATTGGTTTGAATAACGCGTGCTATATTGAAAATCTTTGCATATAATCCGTTTTCTTGCTGAGAGTAGGAGTATAAAACTCTGTTGAAGCCTGTCCTGGAAAGGAAAAAGCTCCCACGGAGTCAAAATATAATAAAGGAAAGCTTCAGTAAGAATGACGAGCATAAAGGCAGTGATGACGAATGGAAGGACTTGTGCCGGAGCTTGTGCCACAGGCAATTGAAGTCCAGTCCACCTGAAGGTGTAGAGGGATCTGGATAAACGTTCACCGAGGATCCTTACACTCCGAATTGTTAGTCCAACGCTTAGATCTTGTAAAGTTCTTTCATGCAATTCCTTCTTCGCTCGCCCCTCGGTTCACCATTGAAATAGAGATAGCCGGTTGGCTTTATCAACAGGATAGGATGCCGCGACAAAAAATCCTATTGGACTCTCTCGGAGAGCAACTACAAAGCAAATGGGGCTGATTAGAGAAGGAAGGACTTTTTTATCCTTCACCACTGGTACACCTCTTCGTTCTTGGTTAGCGCTCATGTTTTCCTTGCGCGCTCATGTGATCCTTCTTCTCGCAGAAATAATATATATATAAGATAAAGGTCTGGCAGTCCCAGATCTGAAGTCACATCTATTGCATGGGCGACCTTCCCAACAAGGCAAAGGCGACATCAAGCGCAGACAGAAAAACACCCCCTACTACACATGAAGCGGTAGTCTGGAATGATTGTTTTTCACCGTCTTTTTCGGTACTGGTTATAATGCCGATACTGGCTACTCCACCTTTTTGTTCTGCTGATGGACCACCCCCTTTTATTCACCCAGGTTGAGGGCCAACCTATACTTCACAATTAGCCCTAATCGGATGATTCTTCTCTGGTAGAGGGATTTGACTTCCTGATGGAATGAAATCTTTTTTGAAGCTTTGTCCTCGTTTTCATGGGTATTCTCTTTCTAGCTTCGGCTTCTGTCTTAGAGGTAGGTCTTCGAGTTCCACCAGCAAGTACTCACTCCCTCTCCCTTTCTAAAAAAAGAAGAATGTTCCATTTCTTCGTATGACACGAGGTGCATTGTGTTTGCAAAGTCTCGACCTTTGTCATTCAGAGCTGAAGCTAAAAGAGGGTATGATTCTCTCTTTCATGACAAAGTGCTTTGCGTAAAGAATTGACTTGCCATTTGCTCTACAGTTAGAGTCAATGGCACTTGTTTTTGGGATGACGTTTTGGTTGGTTTGTATCCCAATCCATACATTGTCAGTCCCGGTTTTCTCGATAGGAGTCTTTCTTCCTTGACCATTTTGACCATGGCCGGAATATAGTTATCTAGTTGTGCCATGATCTCCCATGCACATCGACAAACTTCAAATATAGCAACAAGGACTATTGTTAAACATGGTTGTTGTAAGCTGGATAGGCTCGGAGCGCCTAGTTACAACATGTTTGTTGAGATTCATCAACCAAGGGAATTCGACGTCCAACACGGATATTACGGGTTCCTTCCCACGCCGTCTCTTGATCTCCTTGAGGATGCCTCCTCTTCTAGTGACGGAAGGTAGCTTACTTCATCTTCTTCAGTAGAAAGTTCGGCTTCGCTATCTGCTTGGATGGTGACGATGCTCCCTTTGGTTGGGAGGGAATTCTCAGCATTGGTGATATGTGGAGGATATGGCTCCAGCTTGGTGAAGCCATGAAAGAAGAATGAGAATAAGCCCAAACAAAAGCAAGTTGAAGGTTACCTTCATGTCTAAGACATTCCATTTTGTCTTTATACTAAATACTAAGCGGCCCCAGTTGAAGATCAAGGCGCCGAAGTATCCAAGCCCTGGTAAGTTGATCGAATCTTCTTTCGCATTCAGAAGAGAGGCCCGAGAGAGTGGTTCAGGTGACTACCGGAGTCGTTGATGAAGCAGGTCAGATGGGCTTAGTAGGGCTCAAACCTACAATATCACCGTTATAAGCGGTATGTTTCAACCAATTAAACTATAAGCCCTAATTACTTACTGTCTCTACATGCAATTCCTTCGGAAGAGCGGACAGAAAGAGGAGGCCCTTGCTCTATCTGTTTCTTCTGAATCCCGGGGGGCTTTGATCTTTGGCAAGCCCTTCGGATGCAAGCCATACTAAAGAAGCTAAGTGACTTTCGTCAGCCAAGTAGTGAGTTTGAGAGTGACCGGTAGGGCGACTACTTGTACTTCTAGGCGTTGGCGACCTATAGTCTTGTTACGCAAGACGGCTTCACTCGATTCAGTTCAATATTTCAATAGAACAAACAAGCCCACTAATAGCTTAGATAATGGCCCTTCCACTTTGGTGTAGTTGACCCTACCTATTGACTCAAGTCAAGGCGATGGAATCCCTTAGCTCCGTAGCAAGCGTAAGCCTCACTTCGCTCGCCTCTTACTCAAGGCTCATAGGAACAGGGAACCCTTACGTACTGGGATGTAGGCTTCAGTTATTTTGGTACTTTTTCACTACGTCTTATTCTTTTTTTAGTAACCGGCTGTTCACCGGCAGGTCAGTAGTTTAGATAAAAGGCGAACAAACGAAAGTTCTCAGCGGGCGCTAACGCTATGTTGTTCGCTTTTGTCAACTAAAGTCGCGCATAGCGCCAACTAACTTGATAGCAGATAGAGCGCAGAGCCGTTTCTTTTGTCGTACTATTTAAAGAAAAAGAGTACCAAAGGCAAACGACATTCTATTGTAGTACAGCTACGTTTGTCTACTGACAAAGCGGTAGGTTACTTTGGAATCGACGGTAGTGACGAAAGGGGGAAATAGCTCAGTTGGTTAGAGTGATGGTCTGTCACGCCAGAAGTCGCAGGTTCAAACCCCGTTTTCCCCGCCCGATCCTCCTAAGCCTGCTCGACCCATTTTGTCTTCACTGGAAGTTGTTGATCACGGTGTAGCATTCAATACAATTCTTCTTTCTTCGGTCACTCTCCACCCCCTTCATTTGTTGTGGGTCACGTCTCACCGCAGGCACTTAATGAATGAGTGGGATGGATGGTAAATCATTTGCATGCAGTCTTTTTTGACAGGACCTAGACACGGAGGTTCGGGAAGTAGCGCGTGCCAGCATTCACTGGTGGAAGGACTGGCAGCAGCGAGAGCATCATAGTTGACATGGTCGGAGCTTTTGAAACTTACCCAATATCCGTCTCTACTCTTTTTGTAATTGACTCCCTCCCGCTCCCGACTCCGCTTCTCCCTCCGATGCGGGTAGATTAATTCCAAGACCAATCCCATTGATTCCATTGGTGAAAAAATAGCGGATGCAAACGCAGTAGTGCTACTGAAACCACTGGTCTTGCTTGTACATCTTCTGGTGCCAGAAAAGGAAGACGTGTTGGGCCGGTGAAATCTTGCCGACACGTCAAGCTTGCTAATACGGCCCCGACTGCCCGTTTGATCGATTGACCGACTTAACATACGCGTTTTCTAGATGGACAAGCTCTCCTTCTGTGTGCATCGATCGACCAACGTAGGGATTTGCATTTGCATGGGGCCTTGCGCGTCGCGTCGGAGATTGTCTACAGCTTCTTTCTTATGTATTATCCCAGTAAGAAAACGGATTATATGCAAGGCGCCTACCACTATACTTCGCGCTAGCACTGCTCATCCCTTGCTTGGTTTATTTTGATCTCTGAATGAAATGACTGTTGTGGATGAAGGCACTCAAGCACAGATGATCTCAGCACTAGATTCTTCATCCCAAAAAATGGATTCCAACCTCTCCCTATCGAAGGAGCTTCATCACTCAATCCAGCCTCTCCTGACTCTCTCTTGCTTCAACACATTCGAGTTTAATCTTGAACGTCTCAAGACGAACACTCGAAGATCTAGTTTCCATTAGCACAAGGACCATAATAGGTCGTGGGCAGCAATCACCTCAGGCAAATTGCGACGAAACTCCTTGTTTGCAGCACCTCTACAATTCCACACAAAGATCTTCATTGGCATAGGAATAATGGGTTTATGAAGCCATGGGCTGGACATAATCATCGGTAAATTGCTTGGGGTTAGTCTCCAGTGTATCAATTCGGCAATCATCTCCGCTAGATTTTTAGGTATTCACACTGTCACCCCCAGCTCTATTATTGTCTCCGGCCTTGGACCCAATGTCATGAAATTGATCCATATCTCGTCTACTCTATAGTCGTGAAGAACCAAGTGTGGTCTCTTGCTCGGATTCGCCATAAGTAGATTCACCTCTTGATCGTCCATCGGGCGGTGGATTAGGGGAAAGGGGGGAGGTCCTTAGGTGGTGGAGGTAGGTAGGAGATAGGATGGAGGTGGAGGGACGATTCATTTACCTCTGAGATTGAAAGGGGCTCTGGTGGATTTTTCCAATCTGGTGAATGAAAAAATGATTGGTGGAAGAATTTTTTGAAACTTGCTTGATTGTGGTAAGATTTGAAGCGGGGGTTTAGGCCAGCATCCCCGGGAAAAAAGGGCGCCTTTCGGACCCTCCTTCACCCGAAACATGCTGATTGCCAAAAGGCTTTTCTGCCTTAATCTCCTCGGTCCGTCCCTTTTCCTCTTCCTCTGGATTACCCATTTTTCTTGGACAAATTCCCATCCTGTGCCCAACAATTCCACACTAAAAACTGATAAGGATAAGGTGTAGACCCGAATATTCAAACTTGGAGATGGGTATTCATGTTGACATAGGGAGTCAATGGCTTCTTTAGATAGATCTATTTCAACACATACTCTAGCATATTTGCCTAAGTTTCACAGGTCTACTTGTCGGCCTTTACAGCTCTACCCAGTTTGTTACCAATCTTAAAAAAGCATATGCTCTTTGTAAGAAATATGAAATGGGGATTCCTGGTAGGGTTGGTGTGGCCAGACAAGAGTCGACATGATATCTGCCATAGCCGGTCTGAACTCTGGTCTCCATTTACAGTCAGATAATGGTCTTGTACCATCCATGAACCATCATCTAGGACATGTAGAGAATCCTCTTTGCAGCGGAAACGGGTCAAGAAGTAGCCTCCATCTAGATCTATCAGTTTAAAGTCATGAAGAAGCTGCCACATAGTTTTCAGTCTCTGCTCTAAGACTTTAATGTCATTTTTCCCAAGCACCTTAAATCAAAGCTTTGCCTCATGGGCGCCAAAGTTCCTTCCTTTCTGCTAGAGAGAAAATGACTTTTGGGAAGGAAAGGAATTTGAGATTTTTTTAAAAGAAAGGTGTCGATTTCATACTGGATGATGATGATGAGCAAATTTGCTGTCTGCTGAGATAATGAAGACTCTTCAATGCAAGGGCTCGACCGACCTAAAGATTTCAAAGATCGCCTTTGCCCTAGTAACATCAGCCAGGAGGCTAAGGCTCTACATTCAAGCACACACGATCGTGGTATTTGACCGACCTGCCCCTGAGGCAGGTTCTGCAAAAACCTGACCTCGGGACGATTGGTGAAGTGATCGGGAGAGTTTGATACTCAGTATCGACCTCGGTCACCCATCAAAGCACAAGTCTCAGCAGACTCCTTAGTGAAATGCACCACCACTAAAGAATTAGTGCCTCAGCCAGAAGAAGCGGCCGAACCAACCCTCTTCCCACTCTATGTTGATGGTTCATCTAAAAAAGTAGAGGAGGTAAAAGAGCTATTTATAGTTCACCCGCTAGGGTAAGGTGTCAGGAGGGGGACATGCTCTATGTCCACTGATTCTGCTTAAGTACAGTAATGGAAATCCTTGTTTGAGTGAGAGCTTCTAGAATGCCATTTCGAAATAAGAAACTTTTCCACATATAGGTTTCAGCTACTTGAAGCAAGAGTGCATCCAAAAATTCGAGAAGAGTGCTCGGCCTAGGTTGAAACAATTGTAGGTATCAATAGACCGATTTCACTTCTAAAAGCTCTCCTCTGCTGGAAGAATAGGATGGTGAAATTGATGTGTTAAAGCCCATACGGCAGAACAAGACCCTTTCATAAGGAAAGAGTTCTTCTGGCAGATCAAACATATCCTCGCCTTGATCGAACAAGGGGAAGAGTCATCGGAAGTCACCTCTCTCCTGAAAACTTAGTTAGTCTCTCTCTGCTTCGTTGCCTCACCTCACTGGTATGTTCTTCGCCAATCAAGTATCTCAACAATCGGAACTTTAGAAGTTCTCAATTATATTAAATAATGTGCGCTGTAAAAAATGAATCATGTCTTCCTCCTTAATAACCAGATTGTTGGTTAAAGGACATAAACGGAAAAGAAAATCTTACTCCTTCGGGAGCCTCGTTACCTTTTTTGCTTTCTCACATTGACTTCTTTCTGCTTTTTCACTTCTTTTCCTTTGATTCAGCTTTATTATTAGCATTAGCTGATGATTCCTTTTGAACATTGTGTCCGATTGGTATCACTCGCATAATACTTTTCTTTTATTTGTAGCGGCCAGGTGGCATAGTCCATCTTTTTCTTATCTTTTTCCCTCCAAATAGTTACTTGCCTTTGTACTGATT
This sequence comes from Agapanthus africanus, assembly GCA_030015575.1. Taxonomy (NCBI): domain Eukaryota; kingdom Viridiplantae; phylum Streptophyta; class Magnoliopsida; order Asparagales; family Amaryllidaceae; genus Agapanthus; species Agapanthus africanus. Next base: position 511,913,347 of record CM057347.1, on the reverse strand, counting down.
TGAATATATGTAGGAAGGCTTAGTGGAATCAAAGCTAGCGGGGATTGTTTCTCGTTGATTTCGTTCAGGCGCAACGGTTGACCTTCCGTTGTTCGCTCGTCCGGCGTAGGGCCATCAAGACGCGTATAGACTTGACAATGAACCTGCTCGCCTGGTAGACAAGAGGTCTGCTCGTCAAGGGCTATCATCCAGTGCCACCTTTTGTGTTCGAACAACTACGGACTTAGCGAAACCTTGATCTCCCAGAATCCAGGCACGTAAAAGCAGAGTCGTATCCTTCCGGGCTTTTATCGTCAACTAGACGTAGTTCCCATCTCTTTTCTCTCAAGCCCGTTAGTTGCCTGTCAGGTCTGGGTGGAAGGTCTTTACTACGGTTGGATTCGGACGTTGGGGTTTTGGCCTGCTAATAGCTACTTTCAAAAGATTAAGATCGAGTGGACACTTCGGCTAAGATCGGCCAGTTGCACAACTTCATCAGAGGTTCGTGCCTTCGGGTCCAACAAGGATGGCTAGGCCTTGCTTTTGCCGCCTATTGAAAAAATATAGAAAGTCGCCCCCGGATCGGCACTTCACACTTTCACCTGAACGTCCTTCGAGTCAAAAAGACAATACAATACAAGTTGCGCATCCTTCTAATCCACAGACAGCTTCCAGTCAACCGTCGTTGAAACAGTTTCAGCAAAGCAAACAAATAAGGCTAACTGAACTACGGCGCAAACCGAAGGAAGAGGAATAATGCTATCTCTGAAAATCGAATTTTCATGTTATAGCAGCTAAGAAATGTGTGGACGATCAGATGATTACCCGATTCGGCATATAGTCCGATTCTTAAGGACGTCATCTCAAAACCCTAACGCCCCGAGACTTGAGAAGACGATCATCTGATTCCCTGATTCGGCATATAGTCTTCTTACTTCGTATATAGTTCATCTTCATTATTACGAGATTCAATGCTAATAATAAAGCTGAATCAAAGGCTACTTAAGGATAGGTGAGAAAGAAATCTCGTACAGGTGAACAAGAAAGCGATCCAACTCCTGCAAAATGAATGAGCGCATGAAGGTAGAAGATACCATGTTCGATACTCACCTAGATGGACAACCAACCAGTCAACCTCGATTCCCTTAGCGAAGTCAATCAAACTCCACTCTCTTTTCAGACGTCTTTCACTGCTCTCTTTCCGTGACAGGGACATCCACGCTTGCCAATCACTCTAATGTCTTTCGACCGGAAGCGTCCTTGTCAGGCCAGGTCAAGTCTTTCTTTCTATACTAGGGCACCATCCCTGATAGACTCTGTTGTGTCGCCTTTGGTTCGCCTCTAACAACTAACTGCTTTTGCTTTCTCGTCATAAGAATAAGAAGCTGATCGCCCGCCTGGCAGACAAGGGTCCCCATCGTTGCCATCACTCGTCTACTGCACTGGTTTTGCATCCTACCCGACCGGATCGACACAGAAATAATAGCTCAAGTAAGGTACTCCAATCATACCCATTTTTCCTTAATGGGCAAGCTTCAAAGTAGCCCGATCTTTCATCAGCTTACGAATCTTTGCCTGAACATTATCGCCCTATAAGTTTGTGTGGGGTAGTCATTAATAAGGGTATAAGATCATCACAAAAATCTTGGTTATGAGGCGCAAGTCAACTAATTTGTTCTCTATAAAAAGATATAAAAGTAAAGATGAAGTATTAAAATGAAATGGAACAAGAAAAGAAAAGGATTCCGACTCTCACATGTCGATAGCTCACGAATCCTCAAGCAAGGCTACCATAAGTTGATAGCTCATGCACTTAATCCCTTAGAAAGGTGGGTAGGATATGCCAATTTTTCATGAGAAATCCCGGTTGGAGGTTGGATTTTACAAACCTAATAGATAGATTGGAGATGATCTCTCTCAATCTTGCTTCTCTCGAACGGGAGACATTGTTGTGCAACCTCTTGTTGCGCTCTCTCAAAATGTGACTACTACATTGGCCACCACCGCACATAGGATAGACCCTTGGTTTGGTCTACTTTCGAGGCCATTGATGGCATACACGATATCATGAAGGCTCCCATACGGAAGATCAACTCAACATCTAAGGCCCTCAGTATCACCCAATGTCCATACTCACATTGGAAGAAGAGGTGTGCATGGCTTTCATCATGAGATTGGCAAAGAGGGCATTCGGCATCGGATCTTAGCCCTCTAGATAAGATGACATCTCTAGTCTTTAGTTTTCCTTGAATGGTAAGCAAAACTTGTTCTTTGGGATGGAGGTAGAATGCCATACGAACTTGGCTTGGCCCATGGAACAAGAGTAGCTTGATGGGAGAGATGTTTTGGCAGATTTCGATATGAACCGTCCATTAGGGCCGGGCTTCCAAGTGTAGGAATCATCTCCCATATCATGGTGAATCGGTATGGCGCAAATGGTCGGACATGCCTCGGTAAGATGAGTGGAGAAAGAGACTCCAACCGGGTGGGATAGCCCACCTACTCTCATTGATTAAGAAGGAGACAATGGTGTCAATAGGGAGACCAAGGTCGTCTCGAATCCGGTCTCCATACCTCTCAATGAGTGAGCTTTCTTAAAGCCAAAGGTCCAAGAAGAAGAGAAAGTCATCACCATTGCCACCTTGAAGTCAACCCTATCCTTGAGATATTCCCGACAATCAAGAAAAGAATGGTTGGCGATCCGAAACGATTGACGGACCAAAAAGATTGAGAACCCAAGTATACCCGATGCATCCATGCCGCCTATAACCTATTACGATGAAGAAGTCGCCAACATGAGTCTCGATGCCCAGTTGGAGGTAATGAGACTTGTCAAACCCAGAGATTTCGGCCTACAAATGTTCTTCCAAGCAATCGGGATCATCTTCGAATCCCCCCACGGGAATTTGCGACATCAAGCAAGCAAGGGATGAGCGCGACTGAATATAGCAGGCTCAATTGGTTTGAATAACGTATTCAAAACTTGCATATAATCCGTTTTCTTGTTGGTGGTTAAGACAGCTAGTACAGATAGTTTTACCCTATGCTCAAAAACACGGTAAAACGACACTTGAGCACTCGCATTATTTCTTGTTTTCTTGCATAATCCGTTTGATTGCTGGGAGAGGGAATCTAGTATTAAAGAGAGATCTCTTACTATACCCGTAAGCCAGCTAAGAAGTCATGCTTTTAGTCCGTTAGTGAGTAGGAATGCCATTCAGCCAGTAGGAGCGTATGTTAAGTCGGTCTTCCAAGCGAAGGAATAGCAATCCGGTTAAAAGCCAGTAGCACGCTTGTTAATACGTATGGGATATAGAATATTTTTCCTAGTAGGACGGTCTCAGTCCCGAGAGCCAAGCTGAAGGTTGAAAGTCTTGAATCCGCTCTTACCGTCATCGAATCGGATGTTAGGGATGGAATAACATATGAATGAGAGGCTTAGCTAGCCCCCTCAGCATGGTAGTAATCTTGCGAGCTTAGGAAGTTTCCTTTGAATATGTCACTCCCGAGAAGAAAGGGATAGATTCTCTTGCAGTTTATTCTCATACTCCCACACCGATTGCTGGTTGACCGGATACGAGAACTCTTGCACCGGGAATTCAACTAACTGCTGATTCCAGGGCTGTGGATATTCCCACTTCTTTCTCTTCCTCAACAACGGCAACAGTCAAACCGGAAACTTCTATAACACCAGCAGCACCGATTACGTGCAGCGGTAATTCCTAAAAAGTAAGAGCTGATATGGCAACAGCGTCTGATTGAACAGCGGAAAGGCAAACAACGGATATTCTAACACCGGGTAAGCATTCCGCTAGCTTTCAACTATTTGTCCACTAAACCTGACCTGACACCAGAAAGCCTAAACCGTCATTGTGTTCGTGCCTGACTTTTCTGTCCTGCTTCCAGAGATTAGTATATCACCAATGAAATCTCTCTTTCGCCTTATCCTGGTCTGATCTTTCCTGGTATTCAATCGACAACTTCTCTAAGCTAAGAGAATGAAATTAGGCTTTCTCCCCGATGGACATGAAAAAGAAATTGCTCTTTCCCCATGTCAGTTGCTTGCCTTGCTACTGCTATGCTTCCTTCCTCCAACTCTGTCACTCCTTTTCATTGGAGGCCGAAGGTAAGAAAGTAACAACTTTCTTATCTAAAACCTATTCTTTAAGATTCGCGATATAAACCGGCAAACGGCTTATTTTTCTATTGAATAAGAAAGGATTGGCTTCATTCCCTTCTCTTCCTCAAATCTCACACTCGCCTACTTAGGTCTTATTAATTGTCTTCTCCTGAACGTAGGGAAAAAAGACTAGCAGCTCCTTCGTCGTTCTTTCAAACAGCGGATACGGCTAAAAGAGCTAAAACAGCAGTCACCATCTCAGACCGGGAATTCATTCTAACAACGGATATTGCAACAACAGCGCTTATTCACCTAAGAGCGGATTTGAGAACAGCGCATTCACAGCGAGAACATGACAAGGATTAGTACTACCAGCGTCGTATTCCTTGTCCGATTCGATTCCTATTCTTATAGATTCTTATTGCAACCTAAGCAGCACCTTTTGTCCGTGCATATCTTCAATCATGCTTTTCACAAGTTCGGTACGCTAGATTGAGATTGAGAAAAACAATCCTCTCTGCTCCGATTCAGATTCTATATCTATCCTCCACCCTGGAGAAAGGGCTTGGTGTATAAATTGTTAGAATTAGAAAGAGATAGGAGTCGGAAAGGAGGAGCACGAGGTCAAAGGCCACCACTTGCATGTTGGCATTCGAAATAAGAATGCTACCTCGAAACTGAGAGCTGCCTTCCCTGAAGATGTATAAATATAGGGGCTCGCGGCTATTCGATCATTACTCTTTCCAAAAATCATGGACCACCGTGATCAAATATGTCTGAAAAGAGGACGCTAATCCTTTGGTATGAGAAGAGGATGACGCTTTGGTTCGGTTGACTTGGGTTTGGGTTCAGTGGATTGCTTTGAGCTTGAACATGGATAGCACTTGTTGACTCCGTTGTTCTTGCTTGAGTTCAAGGAGATATTAAAATATATATAATAGGCATTGATGCCCAGGGAGGAAACTCAATAACTCTGTCTATATCACCGAAAGGAGCAATAGCCGGAATTAGTCTTCTCCCAGATCGAAAGGAAGCGAATGAGCCGAGGCAAGGAAGCCAAAATCTCCGGGGAGATCAATTTGGGTATAGCACGATTTCACTGGAACAGCTCGGCAAGTAATAAATAGACGGCTTTCGGCTTCAAATGCAGAAGCTCCTGACTCGAGGAAAGGTTCATCATCCGATTATGTGCCATCTAGGCTTGGTTCCCCTTAATAAGAATAAGAAGAGGGTTAGGACTTTACAGGACAATTTACATTTACCTTCTCGATGCGAAACCTTAAATACCTAATCAAGTAGCCAAAAATCATCGATTTCAGAGCCTAATTCTATAGAGGGTCGGGGAACTTGCTGACATAAAAAGCTCACGAGATGTGTTGGTTTGATGAATACACTCGATCCAGCTCTCGAGGAAGCGAGGGACCTGAGGGGGAGAAAAATGCTCTTTGAAAGCTTTCCCCTGCCTCTCTGACTTTCCAGTCACATAGCCAGCTGCCATTTCGCTTGTCAAGAAGGAACGAAGAATTCATTATAGAAGATCTCCTCACAACCTGGCATCCCACACAGAAGACGATTGGATTTGATAGCAAACTTTCTTTTGTGCCAAAGGGAGTTAGAATGCGCTTTGGTTCACAGGTTTGGTGGTATATCCCTATATAGATAGGCTCTGTAGTCGGGCCCAGTTTCACCGAGGGTTTAAGCAGTGATTAGGTACGAGCAATAGTCTGATTAGGATTCTGCTGGAACTGCGCTCTCCATTAAGAGCAGAAAAGACTTCGAACTAAAGAGATACAAAGGTGTAGTGTGTAGTTCTTTTGTGCCCAGAGGACTTGAAAGAGCTTCAGATTCTACCCGTCTGCTTAACGAAATTCTAGGTCTTTCAGCATAGAAATAGAGTAGGTTGTGATGCCATATAGTGAAGTTCGAAAGGTTGCGAAGCATAGAACTGACTTCAACTTCAAGTAGGAACCATCCAATTCCATAAGAAAGGACGTAACCTAAGGGGAATGACATGATAGGGCACCAGTCTTCTTTCTTTTAACCTATCTTTTCCGGTGAAAAGTACGGAGGGGATTGAAATCCGGTAATTAACGAAAACGACTGACCAACGGAAGAAGAGTTGCGCCCGGCTGGTCACGTAATGACAGTGTCCAATATACTCTTATTTGTCTTTTTGTCTTTTTTATACTCGCCCAGAACACGAACTCATAACTCCAACTCCACTACTCGCATTTAGGCTCATTTATATCTCCATTCTTTTAGAACATTCTGTAAGGCCTTTTATTAGCGTGAGAAGGCGGTTAAAATCAAGAAGTTGGGGATAGAGAGTCTTTCCTTTCCGTGGTGATCTTAGTCTAAGCTCTTAACTTTCCTTCTTTCCATTTGGTTAGCGGTCAGTAGTAACTCGAGCCCACGGCAGGTGCCGCAGACCGTAGAGAGAGTTTCAGTTCAGTTCGCCAGGTAATGAAAGGCAAGCGCTAGTGAAAGTCAGTTTCGGTTAGCGGGACAGCTGGAAGTCGAGGGTGACTTTCAAGAAATAATTAGACGCGGTTGGAAAGCGATGCGCTCAAGCCTTTATGGAAAAATAGGTAGTACATAAACTCTTATTTACGGTGAGCGGTACGTCTAAGTTCCGGGAGTCGCAGATCCATTTTGCTTCCTGTAGTGGAAGGCGAGACGTAGGCCTATCGAAAGTGAAGCTACAAAAATACAATCCTATTCTCGTTATTCAAGCGGTATCCTAAAAAAAAGTACTTTCAAGGAAGCCCTTTAATGAAAGCCGGACCTGAAGAGACGTAGGCCGAGACTAGAGTCCGATCCGAACCTTCACTTTCAGCTGTAGTTGCCCGTTTTGCTTTATTTTACGGAAGGAGCGAGCTCTAATCCGCTTTTTCTCCCATCTGCTGATCAAGTGAGTGAGGTCGAAAGACTCCCAAGGCCGGGGGCTTTAGTACTTTTGCTACTAGGTAGGAGCTCCTCTTTCCATTTTCACAATGCGGGAATCGAGGTCTAGGTGAGTATCGAACATAGTATCTTTCTACCTTCATGCATTCATTCACTCAGCTCGGTATAAGGGCAAGGGGAACGGCATTACAGCTTCGATTCGATCCTCATTTAGTATAGTTGAGATTGACTCTCCTCGTTGGTACAACTAGAGATGAGATTAAGCTTTCACCGGTCAAATGCTTTCTATTGGTATAAAAAGGTGCGGCACGTACTTCATTGACCTCAGTGCCCGTAGTTGGCCTATTTTGCTTAGTAGTGAAATGATGAAAAGGAAATCCAAGCCCCCGAACTCCACTTCCCGATTTTGACATCAGTTATCACGGATTCAATCATCAGATATACCCCAAGTCAAGGCAATGTAATCCCAATATATATAAAGACCATCTGGCTGTTCTCTCCAAACAAGAAGCGAGAAACAACTTCTAATGGCACAGCTGACAGTTTGATCTCTCCCTCCATCTGTTGCATGAACATCAACAGTGAATCCCTTAATGTAAGGTAAGGTAGTGAATACTTGCTTACTCGTTATAGTAAACAAGCAAAGGATGAGCGCGACTGAATATAGCAGGCTCAATTCGTTTTCCTAGCGCGTTAGACCAAGCAACGAAGTGAGCGCCTAGCGCGAAAACCGTTGCGCGGTAGACCAAGCAACGGAGTGAGCACCTAGCGCGAAAGCCGTTACGCGGTAGCACATCCGTTTTCTTGCTGCATCCGTCTGCAGCAGTTTTCTTGCTGGGATTTGAAGACTTGCTGACTCTGACGAGTCTGGTGTGGGTGACCTCTCTCTTTTAAGTACGCTCTTCACTAACAGGAAGAAAAGGTCAATAGGGCAGGGCAGGTCTTATATATTTTCAACTCTCGTCAGCATGTATAGTCATCTCCCGAAGCCCAATCTGCAGTACTTCTTTCGTAGAAAAGTGATTTTTCAATCCCGTTTCTTGTAACTTCACTTCAACTTGACTGGACTGCCAGTCAAGCTAGAAAGCAAAGGCCCAACAGAGCTCATAGAGCCGGTCACCGCATTTGGCTAAGCTTCTTTCGTGATTAACGTAGATCGGAATTCACTTTCGCCAACCATATGAAAGCATTTGATCGTCGCGGTTTAACCGGTCAGGGTCTAGCACTAGACCTGAAAATATTAGGGCTGCACTTCACGTTGATGTCGGCTATACGCCTTTTGCATCCGATGACTCTGTTCACAGACCTAGTAATCTCAAGGAAGGAGGGAAGACGGTGCTCTTTCATCAGCTCTTTGGCTATTTGCTTGCGATAAAGAAAGAGTGAATTGGCCCGAGCCGAGCCAAGCCTAAGCCGGAAAGAAAGAGTTATATCCTCTTTGAGATGCAATGCGGCAATGTCCTAATCAAAGCAAGCGCAAGGTCAATGATTTAGCTAAAGCCTTAAGGCTACGAGGCTCTTATTCTTTCTTCTTTATCGTCTTGGTC